>OY982541.1:4800000-7200000 GCA_963859965.1 Ceramica pisi | reverse complement strand
TAAGCCGTTTTACGAAGCTACTCGCTAGCCTCTAGGCGCCAAAATCTACACAAAAATAATCTTTAAAGCATGATTCAGTATTCACGCGCGATGGCTTATTATTAGCGTATTTCATGTAAGTATAACTTTGGTGTTTCTATACCGAATTCTATGATTCTTTTTTATGGAATAGTTAATAATGTTAACTTTTTTAATTAGGGATGACTGAGAGTGTTACAAACGTAAGAGTAGACAAATATAACCAGAAAGCTTCGAACTGCTAAGCTATCGGGAGTTACACGTGTTATTGTGCGTCAATCACAAAAGATAGACATAATTATATGCTGTCGTGGGATATTTTTTATATAATTTTAAGGAAAACATTTCCGTCACACATGATTTCTGTGTAGCTTTAACCATTAAGGTTGCACACGCGACGGAAGCTTAAAAAATGGAGTAACTTCTCCCGTTTTCCCAACATTTTCCTTCACTGCTCTGCTCCTATTGATTGTAGCGTGACGAAAAGTATACTATAAACCAGCTCAGGAGTATGAAAAATAATTGTACCAAGTTTCGTTAAAATCCGTCGAGTAGTTTTTGTTTCTAGAAAGGTTATACAGACAGACAGACAAACATTTTACTGATTGCATTTTTGGCATCAGTATCGATCCCTAATCACCCCCTGATAGTTATTTTGGAAATATATTTCATGTACAGAATTGACCTCTCTACAGATTTATTATAAGTATAGAAGATTAGTCATTAAGTACTAATTATTGACTAATATACTTACATTACATTACCCATACTAATTATTATAAATTTTTAATTTTTAATTTTTAATTTTTATTTATTGGACCAATTTAATTTAGTATTATATATACTTGAATAATTTTAATGAATTGGAATAATTTAATCTTATTTAATTTAATTGAATGTAATTTATGCTAATATTTGGACCAATTTAATTTAGTATTATATATACTTGAATAATTTTAATGAATTGGAATAATTTAATCTTATTTAATTTAATGTAATTTAATCTAATATTTGTTTTTCTAATTCTAATTTTAATTTAATTTTATGCATATCTGATTTTTATTTTGTAGGTGTGTAAACCTAGTTATATGTGCATGCTGTGGTCTCCTATAACTGAAGGAGCACACTTGAGTGAACCACTGTATCACTGTTTTTTATGTTAGATGTGTGTATCTTTTGTTGGAGATCCAAATAAATAAATAAATAAATAAATAAATAAATACGAAAGTATTTTTAGTCTAAAACCCTGAACGGATTTTGATAGAGCTTGGCACACTGGTAGATTTTACTCGGATTTCAACACAGTATTATTTATCCCGGTAGTATTTACTAGGTACGGTACGTCCCCGTAGGATAAGATCGACTCTACGCAGGCGAAGCCGTTGGCCTAAACTAGTTCATGTTGTATAGCTTAATGCGAATTGAACCTACAATACAATGGATGGACCTAAAGACCTTAAACTTAGAGACCGCGGCGGTTTGAAAAAAAACCGGCCAAGGGCGAGTCGGACTGGCGCACCGAGGGTTCCGTACAAACCTGTAGGTATATAATATTATTATAAGCAAAAGGTATAAATTGCGGTTTACGATTTATGACGTATTAAAAAAAACTACTTACTAGATATCGTTCAAACCAATTTTCGGTGGAAGTTTACATGGTAAATTTAATGTACAAATTTATAATATTTTTCTAGTTTTATCATTCTCTTATTTTAGAAGTTACAGGGGGGGGGGGGCACACATTTTACCACTTTGGAAGTGTCTCTCGCGCAAAGTATTCAGTTTAAAAAAATGATATTGGAAACCTCAATAAAACATTTTGAAGTCCTATCCATAGATACCCAACACGTATGGGTTTGATGAAAAAAAAATGTTGTTCTAAGTATGGGGACCCCCAAAATTTATTGTTTTTTTTTTTCTATTTTTGTGTGAAAATCTTAATGCGGTTCACAGAATACATCTACTTACCAAGTTTCAACAGCATAGTTCTTATAGTTTCGGAAAAAAGTGGCTGTGACATACGGACGGACAGACAGACAGACATGACGAATCTGTAAGGGTTCCGTTTTTTGCCATTTGGCTACGGAACCCTAAAAATATATAAGGTCCTTACATAATATGAAATTAGCGTTTTGTCGTACTGACCACTTTGATCCGAAAAGACTGAAATATCTCCTCTTTGTTTAAGAATTCCAAATTCAAATTTATAAATTCATTTAGCTGGTACATTTGAGTTTTGAAAACAGTCATTCATTTGTTTTTTCCTCATTATTTTTTTCTTTGGCGTCGCTTATTACCGCACAATGGAAAACATGAAATATCGGTATATTTACGAATACGAGTTCTACCTTGGCACCAGTGCTGCAGAAACAGCTCCAAGGATTAATGTGGACGGCGCTGGTGTCGCAAAAGAAAGCACGGTACGTTTTTGGTTTCAACGTTTTCGTTCTGGAAATTTCGACCTTCAGAACGAACCCCGTGGACGGCCGGAGACTAAGTGGAGAATGAAGAATTAAAGGCTATTGTGGAAGCGGATCCATCACAAAGCACTTCAGAGACAGCTGCAGGTTTTGGGGTAAGTGATAAAACTGTATTAATCCACTTGAAGCAAATCGGGAAAGTAAACAAACTTGAACGATGGGTACCTACCTCATGAATTGAGTGAATCGAACTTGCAAGCACGCGTCGATTGCTGTGTTACTTTGCTCAACCGACACGATAATGAAGGGATTTTAAATCGAATCATTACTTGTGATGAAAAGCGGATACTGTACGATAATCGGAAGCGCTCGTCGCAATGGCTGAAACCTTCCTTCCAAATCCTGCCCTAAACGAAAATTGACTCAGAAAAAGTTACTTGGAGTGTTTGGTGGACTAGCGCCGGAGTCGTTCACTACAGCTTTCTAAAATCTTGCCAAACGATTACGGCAGATATCTATTGTCAGCAACTGCAAACCATGAAGGAACAACTAGCTGCTAAACAACCGAGATTGGTCACTCAGGCCACTGCTGCTTCACGACAACGGACCACACACTGCACAACAAACAACCACTAAGTTAGATGAGCTACAATTGGAATGTCTGCGACATCACCGTTCTCCCCGGACCTTGCTCCAACAGATTACCATTTTTTCCGGAATTTGGACAACTTCTTACAAGGAAAAAAATTCAACTCCGATGCGGCAATCCAACCCGCCTTCAAAGAGTTTATTGATTCTCGCCCCCATGGTGTTTAGTAAAGGGATCAATGAACTACCTATGAGATGGCAAAAGTGCATAGATAACAACAGTGTGCATACTTTGATTAATTAAATACATTTTACAAAAAAAAAAAAAACTTTATATTCCTCCCGTACAAAACGCCAATTTCATATGCAAGGACCTAATATTACAGATTCATTACATGCATTAAGTTTTAGACTAAAAAGTTTATTTGAAAAATGTTTATGCCTTGCTGTTTAACTAGATTGAATTCATTTGTCTTAAACGTAAAATAAAAAAAATAACCGTTTTTAAACTCCCTATGTGACATAATTATTTAACTATCGACACGTGTTTATAGATATTATGTGAATTATGAAAGATTGCAGTGGCCATTATCTGCCCAGTATTTTCCCAAGTATCTTGGGATCGGAGTTCATTGTTACCGGATGCAGTGAATGCCGCAACTTCACATAATATGTAGAGGGACAGACTATCTAACATTCCATAACCCAATACCTGGGTATAACACAACCATTGTTAAGACTAACAGACTTTGGCCTTCTGACTTCCCGTAACTGACAGCTTTTTTAACCGACTTCCCAAAAAGGAGGAGGTTCTCAATTCGGATGTTTGTATTTTTTTTTTATGTTTGTTCGTCGCTTGCCAACCGATTTTAAAAATGATTTTTTTGTTGGAAAGGGAATACTTCCCAAATGGTCCCATGATAAGGAAACCAGGATCTGATGATGGCATCCCAGAGAAGTCAAGGGGAACTTTCGAAAATCGTATGGGCAACTGGTGCGTTTGTATTTTGCTTGTGTTGTTAGGTGTGGGGTACCAATAAAAAGTGAAAAATAAAAAACTTTTTACAAAAAAAATACAACCGACTTCCAAAAAAAAAAACACTACAAAGTAAAAAATAACTTTAATTTCGAAAGTCGGTGTCAAAATACGAAGAAACTAACAAAAACACCGACTTCCGAAATTAAAGTTAT
The DNA here is from genome assembly GCA_963859965.1 of Ceramica pisi. NCBI lineage: Eukaryota > Metazoa > Arthropoda > Insecta > Lepidoptera > Noctuidae > Ceramica > Ceramica pisi. The sequence continues at coordinate 7,195,783 of OY982541.1, read as the reverse complement.
TTTTTACTTTGTAGTGTTTTTTTTTTTGGAAGTCGGTTGTATTTTTTTTGTAAAAAGTTTTTAAGGTTCCGTACCCAAAGGGTAAAACGGCCTAAACCTATTACTAAGACTCCACTGTCCGTCCATCTGTCACCAGGCTGTATCTCATGAACCGTGATAGTTAAATAGTTGAAACTTGAAATTTTCACAGATGATGTATTTCTATTGCCGCTATAACAACAAATACTAAAAAACAGAATAAAATAAATATTTGAGGGGCTCCATCCATACAACAAACGTGATTTTTTTGCCGTTTTTATTGATGTTTTTTTTTACTAATTTATTTTAATCCACATACGTCAACACTTGCTTGAGTGTGTATTTTGTTTTACTAGCTGACAAGTGATAAATAATATTATTATATTTTTGTGTCATGTATTTATTACTTTTGCATACTAATTATTGTATAAATTCTAGTTCCTAAAACGTAACAGACAGATGTGTTGCTGGGGAGTTTGTTGGCCACTTCTTCTCCACAGCTAAAACACTGGAAAGTGGTGACTTATGAATTTTTAATTGGTATGGAACTCGCACTTGGCCGATTTTTTAAGGCAATAGGTAATCATCAAATGACTTCCTTCTGCTCTGGGTGGGGCGGAAGGATTGGATCAGACGTACGGACTAAAACCCATCCGTGTTCCTCCTAATGCTCTTTGCGTTCCAGAGCCGCGGTTACTCTTTAGAATAAATTCCGCAACACAATTTGTCAGCTGGAGCCAAAGGCTTGCCATTCTATCCGAAGCACACATTTTTATAGACTAGAGTAACATAGTTCGCGCAGACTAGAGTCAGCAGAATCAGCCAGAGTGACAGTTTATCGGAGTGACAAAAATATTATACTTTATACTGTTGACTTCTTTGTCTTGTCAGTAAAGGTGGTTTTCTCAATTCAAGAGTGGTGCAATGATGTGCACTGATGTTGACTTAGCAAATTTTACGCGGTCATCCTGCATTGTCATTGTTTGACGGCACGGTTGGCGCATTGGGTGAGCGATCGGCTGTTGCGCCGCGTGTCATGGGTTCGATTCCCGCACGGAACAAATATTTGTATGGCCTACAGATAGTTATTCCGGGTCTGGCTGTTTGTGTAATGTGACTTTTGTATATTTGTAAAAGCACCTATGATACAGGAGAAACTACCTTGCTGAGTGACAACCTAGAATTAACGAAACTTTGTAAAAAAAAAAACATGACAGCTTTCCCGGAAGGAGTAAGCGAAATGTAGTGTCATCAATATCATCATCATCATCATATCAGCCGAAAGACCTCCACTGCTGGACATAGGCCTGGACCATGTGTCGCCACAACGACCGGTCCTGTGCGTTTCGCATCCATCGGCCCTCACCAGGGGGCCAATCGCGCTAATTTTAAAAGTTTAGGTCCGCTTGCAATTCGTTTCCAATTCAGTTTTGGTTATGATCTAGTTTCGATTCACCTGTAAGGAATTTGGTATCGCGCTAAAGTTCAAACTTCAACCAAATTGCGTTGTCAAAATTTTACAAAAATATTTTCGTATTTTCGTTCAAAATCCAAACAACACAACGCGAACGATTGAGAAAAAGTAGCACTGTTTCAACTTTTTGTTTGACAGCGGTAACGTTACAGTTGTGATGCATTGCGTTCCAAGTTTCTGTCAAACGTTTAGCGCGATACGGAATGTTTAAAAAAGTTGTGAAATGGCTACAGTTCAGTTGCGTTCCAGCCGAATTTTATTAGCGCGATTGCCCTCCAGGTTATCGGTCCACCTTGTGGGAGGTCTTCCAACGTTGCGTCTTTAACCGACTTCATTGTCATAGAATGGTCAGTCAGAAATATATTTGGTTTATAGGTGTAACAATGTAAGTAATTGCAGTACAACATACTTGCAGTATCAGTTGCGGGCGCTTGTATCGAATTACTTGTCGGAGCCGCTGTTATCATCAGATTCGATCCTGTAAACAACAAACATGTTTTAAATCAAGCTGTATAAATCTCTAGATTAACATAACTTGTTCTTGGATTGACGTCAGAACGGAGCATGGGGACTGTTACGACTTGAATCTATTTCAGAAAGTAGGTTTTTCATCAATAATTAATTACCTAATGTATGTGTGGATATTATAAATAAAGGATTTCTTATGAAAAACTAGCTGTCGCACGCGGGAATGTCGAATATTATCCCATGGGAACATACTCCCGGAAGAAAAAAAAAACCTATGTTATTCTTGACTATAATCTATCTCTTCAGCCGTTCTGACGTGATTGAGTAACAAACATGCATCTAAACTTTCGTATTTATAATGTATAGTATAGAACTAGATAAGATTTATACCAAAGATACAATCGGAATGTCACTTGTAGAGATATTATTTAAATGAAAACTTCTTTAGCGGAGATGAGCACTTGGGATGGTATAAAATGTTAATCTCGCGTCAGGACACCTGACCTGATCGAAAATTCGTAAGCCGGATGACGCGTCAGGACACGTGACCTGATCGAAAAAAATCCACAACGTTAATATTCAAGTTTTCACTTCTGCCGGCACTCCCGGAGTGCAACCCGTTGTATTTCCAAAGAATTTGTACTTCAATATGACTGTCGCAACCCTGTTTAACCGGCACGGATTCGTCTAAGTAGGCTACCATTATCATAATCATATTTGTTAGTACAAACATCCACCTGATTTATGTAGGCATCCCACACTAGGAACTTCTCCTGTATCGTGGGTGCGTTTACAAACATATAAACTCACATACCTACACAAACAGCCAGGCCCCAAACAACTATCTATCTGTTTAGGCCATAAAAATATTTTTTCCGTGCGAGAATCGATCGTTGTTTGTTACGCCTAAATAGCTAAACCGATTTTGATGAGTTTTGACATGGAGATAGATGGAAATCTAGATCTGGAAGTTCTCCAGATTTCCATCTATCTCCATACGCTCCAAGTCGCGGGTATAATAAATAGCTTACTGGTCCGAATGCTGACGGTGACAGGGTGTAGTGATCTGGAGCGCATCACCAGTACTGTCCGGTAGCGGTCCGGGCGCGCGTTGGTGGACCACCAGGCTAACGCCCCCACCGCCACCACCACCACCACGGCCACGAAGTGCACCACCTCGTCCCCCACACCCTCGATCATCGTCATCCTGACACACCTGGACAAGAATGGACTTATTGAGGAAACTACTGACAGTCACAAACACCTATTATCTTTTTCCTTGGACTTAAGTAAAGGATGATGACATGTCTGTATTGACCTGATTTTAATATGACTAATGTTTTGTAAAGTCCACCTATTGGCTTGTTATACCTATGCTATTATATTTTGCTGTAGAAGTACAGTACTTAATGGACACTCTTCGTCCATAATCCCTGTAAAATTGAAACCTCACCATTAGCTACTTTTTGGCACATAAACCTAGAGTTCCATACTAGAAAGGTTATTAACGGAATTCTATTAGCCTCCACTGTCCATTTGTCTGTCAGCGAGCTGTAACCGTAATAGGTAGACACTTGAAATTTTCACAGAGTTTGTATTTCTATTGCGGATATAGCTAAAAATAATAAAAATCAATTCACATTAATAATGAAAGGGGGCTCTCCCACATTAAAAAGTAATTTTCGGATTTTGTCAGTCGGCCAGTTTTTTCAACAAATAATATTATTATTGTGAAAAACCTGAAATATTTTGAGTATTTTCTTTTTTACTATTGTCCAACATTTTAATTTTGTGTATTGATAGATGTGGTAAGGAACCGTGAAAGTGCAGGGTCCTATCCATTAAGATTTCTATAAAACATGTTGTAATACAGAATAATTTATCTGTGTATTGCATAAACAGAAATCCAAAGTTATTAATAGAATTAATATTTATCAGGTACTTTGTTGATCAGATTTCATTTATTTATTCACTTGTTGTCCCAGAGTTTTGATAGAATTATTTGAATAAAAAGTGGTCATTGCAACTTATAAGGTCAGAGCCTATTCAATTCAAACAAACAAACAAATCTTTCCTCTTTATAATATAAGTGTACTAGCTGACCCAAGCAATTACGTCTATTACACATGATTCATAAATGCTCCCTATTGATTGTAGCCTGGTATTATATAGCCTTCTTCGAAAAATGGTCTATCCAAAACAGTAATATAATTTTTCAATTTGAATTTGTTCGGAGATTAGCCTATTCAACCAAACAAACAAAATCTTCAGTTTTACAGTATTACTACAGATGTGTCAAAACACAACAAATAAAAAAGGTGAAATGTTTTTGTGTAAAACTGAAATTAAGAAAAAGCAAAAATTTTGCTATAAGACAGACAGACCTACCTACTTTGAGTCCCATGCTGATTAATATGGTTTTCAAACCACTTGAATATCAAAATCAGTCTTTTTGTATCACATCAGAATAGTTTTACATTACTCATAAAGAATCACAAAAACATTGATATAGTAAAAAAAATCAGATATAAGTGGTTAGTTAGTAGTATTTCATTTATCTGATTGTTTATGTAAATACCAACATTTTATCCGCTTAGCTACGGAAGTGAAACAATTCAAGCACCTTACGGAACACCGGGTCTCCCTGGTTAAATACACAAGTTAAAAAAAAGAAAATGTTCCGCACCTTTTCTTTGAAAACAACAATGCCTTTTAACTAAATTTCTATAGAAATTAGTGACAATTAAAAAATTATTTTCTAATAATCATTGTGATTATGGTGGATTTTTTTTCCATAATCAGCACTTCAAACTAAGGGAAACACTACAAGAACTGAAAAAAGTACTGAAGTTTAAAACAACTTCAATACTTTTTAGATCTGCACAATAGGGAATAAGCACGCGATTTTTTTATTTGAATGAATTACTTATAAGCTCCAGTAAACACTCTAGAAAGTATTTTTTTAAATATCTTCATCAGTGATGAAGTTATAACGCTTCAAAGATTACTTTTAGAACGAGAAGTCCTACATGGAATTTGACGTCACATTACGTGACGTCTATACATCTGCCATAGAAAACAGCGTTTTCGCGAGAGGGACAGATATATTTGTTTCAAATAATTATATCTTGTTTGTTTTTCGAGCAATTTTGATTCTATTTCCACTGTTAGTAACATATTTTTGTATATTTTTAGATAAAGTGTTTAGATGATAAATATTTTTTTTATGCATATTCCCTATTATATAGTCATTGTTAATTATATGAGCTAAAATTAATTACAATTAGGCCATTGGTGGTCCTTACTTGTTATATTCTCAAAACTGTTACGCAAACCAGCTGGGTGTTGAATGTTACTCATTGAACAATTCGTGTTATGGAAAAACATTGTTTATATAGCAGGCTGGCTGAGTTTACTAAAGAATGATAGTTTACATGCCTCTCATTAATGCAACAAACATTACATCTACTTTTTAGCTGCACTGATTTGTATATGAACAAAAACACAAACAATATGTTACATTGTCATCACATTTTAGACAGTAACAAGTAGTTATCAAATCAAATTAAGCTATAAAAGCAAACATAACCGATTAATTGCCTGTAGGCATAAAGTATACCTACAGTATATTGAATGTTATGTAGGTAGACAGTGCGTCAGACGATACACGGCCAACTTTTATAGACAGCGCTTATATGCCTCGCCTTTCTAGATCCGAGCAGATTCAAGGTCAGTTGGCTTTAAAAAAACAATAGTCTTTACCTCACACAACTTTGGGTTTAGCTTGACACACAGCAAACAGCAGAATTGGCAAATATTTACAATTACTGCGACTCAATGTCTTCGTGGTAATAAAACATCTCGAAAATAGCCAAAGCCACACCGAAACTTGAAGCACAAACCCCAAGGAATATTTAATTACAACAACACTTATAATCTTGAACACTGTGACAACAATACTGTCTGTTTTACGTATAAAAATTTGTTTTATTTTCTATCCGACATTTGGACGACTCTCGCTCGAGATCATAAAATTGACGAAAATTTGTACAACAGATTAAAAATGAAAATTTCGTATTTTATTTCACGCGTTTTTCACAAACAGTTCGCCCAGTATATTATTCTGTCATCCGAGAAAGAGTCAACGAGTTTTGGAAAGACGGATCGCAAGGCCAATAAACATTGGTCACATGGAAATAATTGAATTAGTGTAAGGCTTATCTTGTTTGACTGGAAGATAACCCCAACATAGTCGGGACAGACCTAACAAAATTATGAAATAAACAGTCTGTCTGGTCTTTTAAAGAATAGTTGTAAATCATTGTGTCATAATAGGAAAACGGATTTAAGTACTGAAAAGTATTTTTTTTCGATTTTCTCCTGGCAGCGAAATATCTATAAAATTAATAACTAACTAAAGCGGTTATTACACTACACAATCTATCGGGCCCGATATCTAGGGCGTCCTGTCCCTGCGGCAGGGTGCCGATTATTACACTACACTAGAAATCGTGCCCTAACTGCAGTGGCGGCGTAAAGTGGGGGTGGAGGAGGCTGGTCCGCCCCGGGTGCCTAGCACCAAGGTGACAACGACAACTCACTCGAACATCCAAAGAAGGCGTAGTATACGTCCAAGGAAGGCGTACATTCTTTTTTTTATCAAATTCATAAGACAGATATCAAAGTCGCGTCTGTAAAAATATAAAGTGGCTTTTTTGACATCCCGATATTTTTTTTCCAACTTAAGACATCAATTAACAACTACCTACTCTTGTACGTGACTACTTGCATACAAATATTACAGCAACTATAATTTCACATTTTTTTCTCGAGTATAATTTCTAATTCCCTAAAATAATAAATTCATGTTGCCCTTAAACCGCGCGACACTGGGAAATCAATTTTGAAATTTGATCGAATATTTTAGAACCTAAAATAATCAATCGAAAATATCTGAATACAAATCTGCCCAAGGTGCCAATCTACCCAATGCTGCCACTGCGGCAGTGCCCTGAATCCCTGTCTCTTACTTACACTAGGTGATAGACAAAGCAGGGAGATCGGATCCACCCGATCGCCCGATGGCAGTGTCCTTACTCCCGTTTTCTTATTACACTCGCCCTAGATATCGGGCCCGATAGATCGCGTAGTGTAATAGCGCAAAACGACTGGAATCTAGATACTTGTTAAGACTTTTTGACAGCTTGTATTGGAACTTACCCGCACTTATGCCACTATAGGTGGCAGCAATAAACGACACGTTGTACACGAGAGCCACAGGTGGTCTAAATATAAAGTTTTAGACCGGCGCGGCGGCTCTAATAAACCCACTTTGGTAAAATCATGCAACAATCTGACAAAGGAGACGTTCAATAAATGTGCGTTCAATTTCTAAACAATATAGTCCACCTTTACGTGTGCCACTTGCCTCAACAAATTATAGGCAGAACGCAGAACTCATATATTGTCCGTGCAAGCAGAAATTTAAACAAGCCGTGTAAACAGCACAATTTGGATCCCTTCACAACTAGTGTGTCCTCAGCCAGGAGGTGGAAGCGCCAGGGTAGCCCGAGGAATTTAAATATTTTTATGTTTTTTGCAATTTGCCGGTCAGTGTGCTGTATGTTGAACAAAATACATTTCGCGGCCGTAACGCATATTTATTTAAAGAATTATACCCATTTTAATTATCAATATAACCCTCTAAGTTCATACAACTCCATTGAATGACTTTTTCACGAAATAACATTCAATCGAGTTCTAAGAACTTAGAGGGTTATATTGATGATTCAAGCTAGTACTTTACAAATAGACAGTCCCCCAAAACGCCCGCCCGTTATATATATTAGGTTTGGCAGCCCTGTGGCCACTGACGTATAAATCATATTATTATGGACTTGGCATACCTACAACAAAAAAACGAACTCAGAATAACAACTAGCAATTAAAACATAAACAGAGCCGCCAGCTCTAACTTTGTCAATCGACCTTGTATTGCACACAGTACTTTGTACAATATACTACCATATACAATGTACTCTATGTGGATGCCTCACTGATCATACGAGTGCCCCAAACAGCGAGAAGATAAAATGGCGATTCGGCCACAAATAGGTATTTCAATGACGCTAGGAATTCAGAAGAGATTCCATTTCAGTACCTGTCAAAAACATTGTTATCCTTTTTCACTTACGCAAATGTATGAAAGATAGAAAGAGATGAAAGTATTTGAGTTTGGTGTCGATATGCCTCATATTTGTATAACTGTTTTTTCTAGTCAAACATTTCAAGTCCATATGATTATACAAGTCAGTGTGTATCACTGACGTATAAATCATATACATCAGTGGTGTGTTTACCCATAGTATACCCTATCTCTATGTGTATACCTCACTCCTGAGTCCTGTGCACAGAGTACATTACTATGTAGGTACTGAAAGTCCTGTGGCAAATGTTTTTGTTTATGACAATGACAGTCTCAGTCAGCTAGACTCGGATCTAGGGTTGGCCCAATATCATTTTTACACTATAGCACGAAGTCCCGCGCGTCTCGCAAACGCACATTATTTCAAGCACAGTATTTACGGTAGGTAGCACAATATTTCAAGTACCTACCTGACTTGGTTTGAAAAAAAAAATCATAGGATACGATTTTTTGTGATGTTCTGAGACTCATACCAACATTAACGTATTTAGTGCGCTGAACCTGATATTTAGATTCTGTGGGATCAAATATAGAGGCACAGGATATGCTTATGTTACTTCCCCAAAGCCACGGAACAGCTCAAAACGCATACATTCATTCCACCTTGAACCCCAAAATATTATTATACCTTCTTCAATTTCACTATCCCAAAATGGTAAAGTTATTCTTTGCATAATTGCTCATTTTCAGTAGTCTGTAAAAGTGAACATTTTCAAAATTGACTTCGGAATGTTACGCGCGGTATAAGATCAGACCAAGCGCAGCATGAATTCATAATTTTCGGGAATTAGAAATTAAATTCGAAAAGAAAAATATATATAAAGTTGCGATGCGTTGATGTTAGTATGTAAGTACTTTGTTAGATTTCAACTTTATTGCTAAAGAGATTAGGAAAATTTGACACTTTCGGAGAGCCTGATGTGCTGGCGACTATACGTACAAGAGTAGGTAATAACTACCTAGTTATTAATTAATGATGTCGCCTTCTTTGGACGTCCGAGTGAGTTGTCATTGTCACCTTGGAGCTTCGCACGTGGGGTGGACCAGCCTCCTCTTCCTCCAGTTTACGCCGCCACTGCGTGCAACGCTACCCAAATACGCGTTCAGATTGAGGCAGGGAGTGATTTCTAGTGTAGTGTATTTGGCACCCTGCATCAGGGACAGGGCGCCCGAGAAATCGGGCTCAATAAATCATGTAGTTAATTTAAGCTTTTAAGCCTCGGGTAAAATAAAAGTTTTTGGACTATTGAAGGGATGGCGATCTGAGATCGATTAATCGTAGATCTACGATTAATCGATCTCTATCGAATCGATTTATCAGACCCCAAAGATCGATTTTTAATCGATTTGAAGTACTGAATCGATTCAGTGAATTGATGTTATTCACCTTAGAAAATTCCATTCGATTTTCTAAACTAATTAAACAACTGATAAGAGATCATTTATTATGGTTTTATATTACATTACACCTAAACAAAAAAAAACTTATTTTGATGAAATATTATTTAGTATGGAATCTTGTTTTTTCATAAAATGGATTTATAATTTACACTATCCCTGAACTAAAAAAAAATGATTTTACTGATAAGAGATAATTTATTATGGTATCTTTCTTGTTTTTTATTAGATGGAATTACATTCACTCTATAAATGAAAACTTGAAACTAAAATTAGATTTTTAGAAATCGATCTTTTATACCTCGATTTTTTTGTGAATCGATACATTAGCTTACGATTCGAATCGATTTATAAATAGATTTGTTTCGGAAAGAATCGTCCCTTTGAAAAATCCTTCACTGGCTGTGAGATTGTCTATGAATAATACTTACAATAAAAACAAAAAAAGTTGTCTATGGTTTACAAGGATTTGGCGCCATGTTACAAAATTGACAGAAGTTGTAAAAAAAACGATTTTCAGTTTCTTACTAAATTAAGTCTTGAAATATTTTAATTCTCATAGCAGAATTATGTGTGGTGAGTGTTAATAATCAATTAAAATTCGCTTGACCTGCATTGCTTCTTTTCACGAGCTTAAATAGCTGTTCTATTGTGTGTTTATGTTAGTAGGTACTTTTATACTTTTGTAAAAAGATTTTATGACTCAACCTTAGGGGTATAGGTTGGTTTACACTTGTTTTTCGTTAGTATGCATGTATATAGACAGAACAACTCCGTGGATTAGTAATTGATTGTCATCCGGCACGGCGGGAGTTCAGTAACAACACGATAGAACTTGTTCCTCCTTTTTTAACAAACTTAAAAAATTGTATAGACCAGAACGTCAGAAGATGGAAGTAAGTACTACTAAAGTTGTATTTTATAAGTTAAACTTATGCCATAAAATGAGACCAGTACCTACCTGTACCTACCTGCAACACCAGGCCCTGGATTATTAATATCTACCTAATAATGTCTAAAACTACCTCCAAATATAATTTATTTTTATTTTACGTTAGGTACCTAATTATTTACCTACCTACAACAATATAATTATGTTTTTTGCATAATACAAAAGTTAATATTATTAAAAAAAATATCTTATAATTATCTTGATCCTAATATAGACACAATGTCTAAAAGGATTAGCTTGGAAACACTGACTGTTGTTACACTGTTTACTTTATAACATAGGTGCCCAACTACCTACGATTATATCGCAAATACTGCATTGATGAAATCTTCAACCACCGGCATACTAAAAAAACATTATAAAATCATAGTGAACCTCTATGATTCTACAATGAATAAAATTCAAATGTGTTGTATAATATAATAAAATAAAATAAAAAGGACAGCTTTTATGAACATGAAAGTAGGTATACACAATATCTATTTTTTTTTATCTTGTTACTGTTTATTGTAATGTAAATAAGATATACACTAGCTTTATACTTACAGACCTACAAACTACTGGACTAATTATCATGGTATTATGTACAAATGCGAATAAAAACAAAATAAAGTAGGTAAGGAAAACACGATTTTTTAAATTTTATTTTGTTTGTTTAAAATCAGATTCTTAGTAAAATTAATTCAAAAGTTTTTCATAATAGTTCTTAACCCTATGCTCATGCTACCCCATGCACCCATGTGCCACTTTCCGATCTCGCTTCATCTTCGATAGAATTGCATCATACCATTTTACATATCTGTAATCGCAATTGGAAGGCAAATACATAAGCGTCAGATGTTATCAAAAGTATTTTTTTACGCACAACTTAAATTGCCTTGCTACTATAAGTAAAGAAAAAGGAATAAAGCAGAAAACTTCAATGTAAACAAGATGAAAACAAAATATTTTTTGGCACGACAAAGATAGATATACTTTTGCCATAGACATAGACATGACAGAGATAGCAAAATCTCAGCGAGGTTATGACGAAAAAATGTAGTTTTGTGTCCGTTCCACGCAGAATCCTTATAGTTCGTGGTAATTATTTAACATCGACAAAATTTAAAAATGTTTGAAATTCGCGTGATTGAGTATATAGTTGGGTACTTATGTTATTTTCAAAAACCATTTTTTTCAACAACTGAAATATATATAAACTAATGTATTTTTAAAACACTATTGACGCGGTCGCTTCGTCGTCGATGAAACGGAACAGTTTTATTGCGTCAGACAATTTGAATGAGTTCAAGCAAGTGCGGAGATGTCCTGTTGGCGCCAGTTAATTTCATTCCTACTTTAAACCTTCAGAGAATTACACGTACTTATCACAATTTTTTGCTATTCTTGTAGTTTCTTAACTATAGACGTCAGAAAGTTTGTTTATGGTGTATACTACAGTGCATATATAAGAGCGTAATCGTGACTATAATAAATTTACTTTTTAGTTTAATATTGGTCTTTAAGTTAAGACCGCCGCCCGTATTTTTTTCCTTCGAATTACATATAGCACACTGAAAGCTATAAGGGCGAAGAAAAGTATTATTTAAATAACATGATCAACGCGGACTGCCCACAATTAATCAATTTTTTGAACACAATTTCTTACGGGCCAGTAAATAGCTTCAATAACAAGCAGGTCGCTTTGCGCCGCAATAATTATTGTTGTCAGAGAAAAGACAAGGTAAAGAAGTTAAGAACAGTGCATTCAAGAAGCCATACAATGATGTAAGTACTACCTACCTGCTTTATGTTCCTATGTTTACTAATTTATTTTTGCATTGCTCATTTAATTATAACTTAGTATGCGTAGCATTATCTATAGAAATCTTAAGTAACTAGCATATCTATGTAGATAAGTATACGCACCGAGTTTTGTTCCAGCTGTTGTTTTTTTGCCTTAACAATCAAGTCATGTTGTCTCTGTCATATGCTGAAAGCACTACATTTACAAGTGGTTTAATTGTAAGTGTATTTATGTTATACTAGCATCGCCCGCGTGATCCCTTAGGGAACATACCCCCGGAATATAAATAACTTATTTACCCTCGTAGTTCCCGTTCCCGTCGGATTTCCGGGATAAAAACTATTTTATATATTATCCTTTCTTGGGTCTCGAAACTATCGTTGTACAAAATTTTATCCAAATCAGTTCAGTCAGTGATCTATTTTGCACCGAGTTCAGTCAAAAACACATTAGTTCAACGAACAGCTGTTCATCCGGCTCAACTTCCAATTTAAAATGATGACGAAATCTGTGTCCCCGGGTGCTCTTTAGGATCGCAATCATGTGGAGCTACTTTTTTCTGAACTTCCTTTATCGCGATTTTTTAGTTAATATACCGGCAAAATTTGGCCAATTCATACTAGGAAAATATTCGCGTGTTAGTCTGATGATGTAAAATAGCCTTAAATGTGGGATTCCCCCGAATTTCTTAGATGTGATGTTCTATTTTTAGTCCCTTACACGTCATTGAATTATGGTGTTGGTATGTATATTGATAAGCAGTTTGTTTTCTATATGGTATGTTAGTTTCGTTTGAAATAAACTGCGTAGTAGATAAAAATGATAGCAGTAACAATCCACTTTGTTACATAAGATATTGGCTAAAGGGTTTTCAAAGGTGACAACAATCTGCTATTGGTGCACGAAGCTCTGCTGCCTAAGGTCACGGTGTTGATTCCATGATTGCATTGCGTGATTTACGGCGAATAACAATAAAATGCCTTCTTATTCCATGCGACTTACATTTTGACACAATGTCAATGCCTTCTCAAGAACAGCTCTACCAACTACTTCTAGGAACTCTGTTGTGAGTTCAATCTAGACAAATATTAGACGCTGCTACTCGGTCTATATACAATACATAGGTACAACCGTTAAGAAGATACTAAACTTGAGCATTTCATTGTCCTTGCCTTACCGGTAAACAGATGGGTTCTTTGTTATCTCCTTCGGCTCTATTAGATCGAATTCTTTAGTTTTATTTTGGGTGAAACAAATTCAAGGAATGGCAGAGTGTGGGACTGGAAAACGTTAGTTTGAAAGCTGAAAAAAAGAGTGAGTATGATGCATTAAAGAAAAAGCTAAGAAAGTCGTGGCAATAGCAAAAGCAAAAGTTCAGGACAAGTGTACGACACACTGGACAGTCCAGCTGGCCAAAAAGATCTGTACCGTATTGCTAGAGGCAGAGAGAGGAAGGCGAAGGATGTTAGTCGGATAAGATGTGTAAGGGATGAAGCTGGAATGCTTCTATCGGAGGATGAAAAGATTAGGGATAGGTGGAAGGGCTATTTTGAATAACTGATGTATGAGGAAAATATCTGGAGTGGTTTTCTGAAAAATAAACCAGTGAATGAGGGGTTAGTGAGGATGGTCAGTGTAGATGAAGTAAGAACAGCAGTGAATGGAATGAAGAATGATAAGGCAATTGGTCCAGACGGAATACCAATTGAAATGTGGAAGTTGTTACGGGTAGATGGATGGGCGTGGTTAGCTTTATTCTTCAATAAGTTGTTGCTGGAAGAAGCCATACCTGATGAATGGTGCAACAGTTTGTTAGAACCCATCTTCAAGAATAAGGGCGATGTGCTGGAGTGCAACAACTATAGAGGAATAAAACTTATGTCACATTCACATAGTATGAAAGCCTGGGAAAAAGTTGTTGAAAGGCGGCTGAGAGAACAGAGTGTAATCTCACCGAACCAGTTCGGTTTTATGCCTGGTCGGGGTACAATGGATGCCATTTTCGCTATCCGCCAGCTGTGCGAGAAATAGAGCTGTAGATACATAAAAACATATGATCGGGTGCCTCGTGAGGTTTTGTGGTGGGCCCTTAAGGAGAAAGGTGTGCCTGGGAAGTATGTGCAGTTGATCCGAGCGATGTACAGTCGATGTAGTACTCAAGTCCGGTCTACAATATGGGCACCACTGACAGCTTCAGTGTGGCAGGCGGTTTGCACCAGGGGTCGGCCCTCAGCCCTTATCTCTTCCTGATGACAATGGACGCTCTGACGTCGGACATCCAGGAGGAGGCTCCCTGGTGTATGCTGTTTGCTGATAACATTGTGCTGGTTGCCGAAAGCGGCCTTGAGGTCCAGAACAGATTGGAGACGTGGTGGCAAAGGCTGGAGAGTGTTGGCCTGAAGTTGAGCAGAACCAAAATAGAATACCTGTTCTGCGATTTCGGTGGTCTCTCCAGTCCTATACCTATAGCTCTCACCGAAAAGCCTATACCGATCTGCTCCGACTTTCGGTACCTCGGGTCGCTTGTTCAGGGGGATGGCGATATAGACCGAGACGTTCAACCGCACCGGATCAACTCGGGATAGATGAAATGGCGACAGGTCACTGGGACAACTTGCGACCCACGGATGCCCGTCAAGTTGAAAGGCAAAATCTACAAGGCCGTGATAAGACCTGTCGTAATGTATGGATCAGAATGTTGGGCTGTGAAAAAGACGGATGAAAATAGATTGCATGTGGCGGAGATGAGAATGTTGAGATGGATGTGTGGAGTAACAAGAATGGATAAAGTGAGAAATGACTACAGGTAGTCTAAAAGTGGCGCCAGTGACTGAAAAGTTAAAAGGGAATCGCTTGTCTTGGTACGGTCATGTGAAGAGGAGAGAGGAAACGCATTTAACTAAAAGAGTAATGAACATAAATGTGGATGGATGGAGAGAGAGAGGAAGGCCAAAGAAAAGATGGATGGATTGTGTAAGAAGCGATATGAAAGAAAAGGGAGTTAGTGAAAGTTTGACGGCTGATAGGGCAGACTGGAAGAAAAAAACGTGTTGCGCCGACCCCAAGTAACATGGGATAAGGGCAGGAAGATGATGATGTCTTAGATTTGAGTACGTAAGTTGGTTTCAAATAAACATTTTTGGATTTTTATCATCAAACAGCACCTGCCAGCGGTGTCGCCCCCGTCATTATCGGAAATTATACCAAAATAACATACTCCCAAAAACAATGTGATTCCAGACTATAATCTATCTTTGTGCGATTCTGGCGTGATTGATTAACAAACATAACCAATATATTCGTGATAATGAATATTATGACACGATGTCCTCAAAGAAACTCAATTTTCATTTACGCACTAAATACTTTTTTTGAGTTTTGGGCATACCTACCTAAATGTGTTAAGTATCATGTGGTTTGTCGTCAAAAGCTTTAGGAAGTACCCCCACCCAATCCACCTCGCCAAACCCCATCTCAACACCTGACCTACTAATACCACCCACCGACCTCCCAACAATTCAGCACACAACTCACCTTTCAATCTGTTCATGCTAAACGTACAATTTATGATAAAACAGAGCAGGACTTTTTTAAAGAAATTAGACTGTTTGTTGTTATTCAAGGAACTGATAAAAAAAAAGTTGGAACTTATTCAACACGCTCATCTGCGGAATATTTTCGGGGAAAGTAGAAGTGAGTGGCGTTATCACGTGGAGAATGTTTACGTTGGCAATACCAAGAAACGAGAATAAATTAACGAAGTTTTGGAACAGGAAAATGCAGGCTGCTATAATCATTAAGTAAATATTGCAGACATTGGTAGCGCGTGTTTGGTGTACTTACTTATATGAAAATAATCGTCCACTCATCACAACAGCAGCAGCTATTATTATTACCTATATTAGTTGCTTTTTCAAGCTAATAGGCACAATTATTCTACATCAAAAGACCCTAGCTACTTTTGTATTACATAAATACTGAAAGCACAGTTCATATAAAACAAGAACATACAACCTAGTACATAAAAGACTGCAAAAATTGCAAATCATTCTTATCATTTTTATCTAAACCATTCTTGATGACGTAGGTAGAGCGCGCCTCGGAGGCCCAAACGGGAGAACAGTCTGTCTACGGCGATATTCAATGTAGTCATTCATGTGTTGATTTCTGCGGGTCCGTATGTAAAACGGTGTCGACCGCTAGTCTTCCTTGTAGAGGACGTTTTGTAACGCATTTGTGTTACAAGTTTCTTATTTTCTCGACGCTTTTATGGCTTTTAGAATATGGAGTACTAATTGAAAAGTCTGCATGCTGTATTTTTAATGTTATGGCATAGCAAACAAAACAGTTTTGCTTTCCATTGTTTTTAGTAGATCATCTAGAGGAGCACAAAGTGATTGGGATCAAGATCAGGGTTGAACAGGAACCTATTGTCGCATCTATAACAATAGAGACAAGCTAACAGGCATACGATCTTTTTGCACCTATAAATCATTACAAAGAGTGACAAGCAAGTGTTAGCTAAATAAGGTACTACGTTTTAACGCAACAATGCCCCAACATTAGCAAAAAAGAGGTTATTCAACCTAGTTCAATGCCAGGACAGAATGAGTCATTCCCTCAACCTGCGTAAATAACGAGGTACTTGTATGTGCTTGTGTGTCTCAATCCGACATGTATCGACTTGAGCTCTTCATGATTCTAGGTAGTCCTTGATACCTACATAACATGCTTCTCTTGGAAACAGGAAAATATTTTCCGTTACTGTGACTTGGCAGCGATAATCCTGAGATCTTATGTCATACATTATAACGCATGTCATAATGTTTGTTTGTTAGTAGTATATCTTTATCAATAGCCTTGGATTTTTTGTTGAAGTAGGAATTTGATCTTATGGAATACACTAGTTATGTAATCCAATTTTTATTGAATGCAATGCTATGAGAGCCTCATCTAACATGACTTTCTAGACTGATATTACAAAATGTAGTAACAATAAGGCAGCAAAGCAGTCGAATAAGGGCCCTATTCAACCAAAGACCCATTATCACGTCTTACGATTATATTTAGTGAACTCGATTGGTTTAAAAACTTTTCTCAAACATTTGGGCTTCAAAAAGTTTATATCCTAATAAGCACTACTTTCATTGGAATACGACGTGCTGCTGCTAAGTAGCTTCATATTTGCGCTCTCCTTGAAGCATCCATAAAACGGTATCTGCTTTCCTTGGTAGTGACACCAAGAATTAGAATAAAGTTTTACCTAGTCTAAACAATAAGATGTCGTTCCCATACTAACTAACCCACACAAAACTCGATGACGAATTGTACCTAGTTGTTATTAATTTCTTTAAAATAATACTTTCCCTGCTTCCACGTTCCCAATGATGGGTTGGTGGTGTTAATTACTATATTCATTAAATTTGAATTACTGCACAAAGCTATCATTCGATATGTCAAGAACTGGAGACAATAGAATTAAATGATGACATAAACCAATAATTTTAAGAAATCCTTGTTACTAACCTGATTTTTAAGTGTTATGCGAGTTAGATTACTTATAAAATACTTATTCTCTTATCAAAGCGGTGATCATTTTTAGCAATTTCATGATCACCCTTTTAGCAATTTCAATGCTTGATTACTTCGATAACTATTATTCATGTTATTTTATGCAAATAATGACTCATGTTGAAAATACAGTATCCCTCTTGTTTTGTGCGGTGTGATTCCCCAACTCTACATACATACAACAATGTATAAGTCTAATCTTTCTACAGTACAATAACGTGTAGCGCTACGGTCTCGTGACTGTGGTAATCGCTCGATCCTATTGGCTCGCTGAGTTGACGTCATTTGAGACGGCCAATAGCGTGGAAGGAAAGATATTTTTAGAACGCAAATGTTGAGTAGTGGGGATTTAGGAAAACTGTATGGGCCGCCACTGCCGTGAACATTGCACAACATTTTCTGTGTTCGCACGCAGTGCACGTATCGCTGCTTGCGATTATTGCTTTATTTAGTCCACTGAATTTAATCAACAACGCTGTAGAAGTTGATGCGTAAAAAAGCTTTCGCCTATTCTCTTCATTTGTTGTGAGGGTAGCGAATACTATCAGTAAATATCTGGAGGCGTTACAGTATTTGTTTGTAACAAGGTGAGTTTTGGAAACTTATTCTATATTTTGGATAAAAATTTAATTTGTTCATTTTTAAAAGGGTTTATTATAGTAGAAAAGCGTAGGAAGAATCTTTATTGCTCTTGGGGTTCAAAAAAGAATCATAGTCTAATTTGTATCGAAATGCGTATATCGTCTCAAAATTAAATCTTGTGCAATAATTTGGTGCGTAGACTTTATTGTTGTTGTGTGCTTTTATAGTGTTCATGATTGCCTGAGAAAGTTTTAAAGCAGTGCATTTAGTCTTATAGCTGTGTATATAGACGCTGTAGCAAATTCCACGTTGTTTCGTGAATTGTTGCACCATGATTATTTCCGCCCAAAGTGTAGAGACATGTTTCAACCTGTCGAAGCCCCGCGGTCACGTTGTTTCGTCGATCGGCTCGCATGCCACACCATCGTTCTAGAAAATGCGCGACAGTTTAATCTATTGATACGATAAGTTGCCCTCTTCTAATGTATTATTAATGACACTTTAAAATTCCATTCGTAACCTTGGCATATTTGGAACAGCTTTGGGACTTGTTTTGTACGTAACCCTGAAATTAACACAGTAAAATTATTTAATAGTCCAACCTTTAGATTATTCTTACCTTACTTAGGAACCCATAAAGTTAATCTTTGCTTGCTGCGTGTTTGTATATTTCGTGACGCTTTGATTAGTCTTATGTGGTTTGGCGGTAAAATAATTGGATTCTACTTGGTAGGTACTTTTGTGGTCTTGGAATTCTATGTTTACGGAATGACGCATTTAGGGAGCAAAGGCCATGAAATGGTACATAGTCATTATTTTGTTTGATTTAATACCCATTATAGCAGCTGTAGTTTTCCGTTATAAATCCTTATTCACTAGTTTTTGTAATTCTATTACACTTGATAACTTCTCGATTCATTACAGTAATATTACTAACTACGTAGGCTTAATTACTTTCCATACTGGTACTTGAAACCTGGTTCTAGTTACTTTTATAGTTTTGTCCGCAGACCAATAAAACATGATTGGTCTGAGGTTTTGTCTATCTGGAACTGAGTACCGGATTACTTACAGATCGCTACTTACTCTTCGCCGACCTACTTCAAATGTTTTCTTTTATTCTGAAATATGTTGGAAATATGCCAACCCTATATACGATATATAGACGTATTTCGCAGAGACAAACAAGTTTTTCTATATAGTATATTTATAACTACGTCCAAATACAAGGTGACGAGTTCTGTAGAGTAGTTGGGTAGATGTAGGCACTTGTTATTCTTAGTCAAATAAAAGATCCTTAAAAAAATCCGACTTAAACCGATCAATATTTTCCGTAGGCGTCCACCTACGATAGTAACGATACCATTGAAGTCGTTCATCGATAAATACCTACGTCAATCATTTTTGGAAGGAACGTGACAAAAAATAAAGATTATTTTTGTAGGTTTTTGCTATCAGACGTGAATACGACATATAATGTTTTTCTTATTGGTAGTCATGATAAAAAGAGATAGTGTCGCTAAAAAACGAGATAACTTGCCCGCTGGAAGCTATAAGAAATGATACAGTGATTAAATGAATTATTTCTGTTTGTTCCAGGCCTACAGTCGGCACCATTAGTTGGTTGGGAGCCTAGAGACTTAAAATTTCTATAGGAGCTCAAGAAGAGTTCAAAGAAGTAAGTAATTGCGTTCACCCCTACTTTCCCAATTAAAGTTTTGTTCACAGGAACCAGCGGACCATTTCAGATCCTGAAGAATTACTCAATTAACTTCATATTGAATTGGTAGATTTGGAAAAATAAATTTTCTCGAAAAATATCTATTTTTGTATACGCACTAAAAAGATAAAGTTCATTATTAATAACTTCTGTATAAAAAAAAATAAGAAGTTTTATTTGCTTATCTTGGATCAAATTCTAATTTCAAAATGACTGATCTTGAATTCTTGATCGATTATTTAAATAATGTGCATAATAATGTCGGTTAAAACTTTTCTTGCACCATAATGTTCCAGCCTTCATACTACTTACCATCTGTTCATTTCTTTTGTTGGCCTTTTTTCCAATAACTTAAACGTGTGCCTGCTCTTAAATATCGGTTCTACAACAGTTAAAAACACAAAGCACAGATTCACTAACATCCAACACCAAAATAGTAGGTACCTACCCAAAAAGATAAAATTTACCACGTAGGTACGTTTATGAATAGCAGATAATTGAGATAGCCCGCAGAGTTCCAAGGACTGATTACAATGTTGTAATCGAAATTTAATTCAACTTGGAACGAATGCTAAGTACCTATTAATAGTTATTTTCCTTAATAGTCTAAGTCACATTAGTTAATTACAATAGATTTAAGAAATATTTTAGTTAATTACTATAAAATAGCTTTAGATAGTTCTTAATTTGGTAAACCTACAATAGGTACATAGATAAGTTATGGCTTCATCATTACAGTGAAGCGTTAAACGCAGTTTCCAGTCATTATCATTAAGATAACGCTTCAATTAACTTTTAATGTAGATAAGTTGTACATAATTATAGTTTTTACTAACAGGAATCTTACAGGGATTATACTTTCGGTTAGACGCTAGAAGATAGCAACCGAAGTTAAAAAAAAACTTATTTTGACACTGCATAGAACGCTACTTATTTATTCCGAACAGCGACAATTTTTTAAGGGCAGGTGACATTATGTTGATTGCATAACGATGGCAACTGAAAAAATACCTATGTTGTTCTGCATTATTGATTTTCCAGTTTATAATTGTATTTATTGTATTTAAATATTTATGCAATCATCATTCCTTCAATGCTGTTGTACAATTCCATTATATAACACACGTATGCTATGTACATATTCTCCAACCCATATTCATTGGTATTTCGATTTCAAGGTCTCGACCTTATAGTCACGGACGTCACGAAAGTCGTCATACATGTAGGCAAGGTGTCCTTGATCGCTTCTAAATTCTTTTTGTCTCATTATGCAAATTAAAACAACTCTAATTGGCTTACCGATGATGGAGCATAACATTCGTGTGATGTTTCAAGCATTGGCAAAATATCAGCGAAATCATTTTTATTTATCATTTGCAAGTCCCCTCACAACCCTTGTATGTTGTCCTGCCATCCCCTATCCTGCTTCATATGAGTATGCACACATTATGTTACGTCGTATCATTTCTGTTTGTAGTTCTATTCAAAATGGTTGCTCAAAAGATCACCTGTCCGAGTCGGAGCGACGATATCGGAAATCAGTACGATCCGAACACCAAAAGACATGGTTTTTTCGCAAACGAGTCTCAATACTCAAACTGTTTTGAAAGTGGTAGAGCTAGATCGTTTAAAGACCGAGAAGAAGAGTTGCGTAAACGGTCTAACCGGAGTGATTACCGACGGATATTCAAGCAACGCAGCACCGTCTTCGCCAGTGGCTACAACCAGCAGCAACTTTGCCGAGGTAAGAATGGAACGCGCAACCGTGAGTACTAATAGATATAATGCATTACTATTATTAATAAGATTATTGTTAGTTTCCCCTCACAATCTGAAATACATGCTAACATAAGATAACTCTGATTTCAGGTTTACTTGAAACCGGAGCCCCTGTTCGAGAGCGCAATGTTGGACTACGAGTTCTTCCAAGATCTGGTTCCGTTGTCCTCCGCTCCCGCAAAGGAAGAAGTAGTACAGACCATTGGTAAGAATATTTATTTTTCACCTGTTTTTATTGAACCAAAGTACAGTAGAGCCAAGCTTAGTTTTTGAGGATAAAATAAACTTACTAGGATAAAAACAAAAACTTAAAAGTAGTCCCCAGATAATGAGCTCCAGTTGACTAAAATAAAACTAATGTATGTTTATTTCTCTCCCTAAACAGATTCATCTAAGAAAACTGAAGAAAGGGCACTTAAAATCGACACACCATACACACCATTCTCACCGCAAGGTTGGGAAAACCTCGACGTTAACTCCCAGTTTCAACAGGCGGCAGGCTTATATCATAACATCTCGCCGCAGGAACCGCTGTCGCCGAACGACAAGTTCCCGCAGTACGACACCAACATGCCTACCTTCTCAGAGTGGGACAAAGATAACAACACGCAATTTAAGGAAACATTCTTAGATATTAGCAAACTGCCAGTCGTTATTGGAGACTTAGCGTCAGGGTTGGTCGCAGATACTAATCCTTGGCAAGTCCAGGATCCAGTGGAGTTGACCAACACACAATATGACAACCAATACTATCACATGTACACTAATCCACCACAGAACACAGCGCCCTTCATCGACACAGAAGACTCCCTTGATCTTAAATTTGGATCCGTCATCCCACGGGAGGTGGAAAGCAACAACGTAGTTATTTCGGAGTTCATCATCAACGAAGAGCAAAATCTAATGGGGATGATGGAGGCGCCGGCGATGCCTCGCAGGGTCGAGGGGCTGTCCGTGGACGTGTCGGCGCGGCCCCCCGGCTGGCCCTACGACACCATCAGCACGCCCGAGGTGCTCAGCTACGTCGAGCAGCTGGAGAAAGAGAAAAGCTCACAGCTATTGGTAAGTCTTACAAATCAATTCAACGATTTGTTAGTCATTTGACTCTTGATTTCGATACCTTAAAATAGTAATTTTGCATTTTGTTCAATTTTTTTGTTTTTCATCGTTTCAGAAACCTCCGGAGCACTGGCCAGTCCGCGATGTCCTATCCACATCAAGTGAGACGTTCACAGACCTCTCCTTCTCCACTTCAAAGGAAACATTCACAGAAATGGACACACCACCACCACCACCACCGCCGATCGACTACGAGCCCATTACCCCCAAAAGCGAATCTCACTTGGAATCAGACATCGATGACGTCAAATCAACAGCAAGCAAAAGGCGACGTCCAGATAGTGATGAATCCGACGAGACTTACACGCCCTACTCCGAACAACCATCAAGAAAATACAAGAAAAGGAAACCTAGTGTTCCGATCAAGGATATGATTCTGGCACTAGAAGGTCAACCCAAAGCGCGACGAGGACGTCCTCCCAAGAGAAGGGAGAGCACAGTGTCCTCGGTGTGTAGTGTAGACGACAATTCGTCAAATATTTCTACACAAGAATTTAAATATAGGGAATTAAGAGATAAGAATAATGAAGCATCTAAAAGATCTCGAATGAACAGAAAACTCAAAGAGCTTCAGATGGAACAGTTGGCTGACGAGTTAGAAGAGAAGAATAAGAAATTGCGAGTCAGAGCTGATATTTTAGAAGAAATGACGAAGAGACTGAAGAATGAACTGATGTCTGCTATTCTGAAGAGCAAGTGAAAAACAGACATCGTGGATTTTTCGGTGACCTAAGTCTTGAGCAACTTGAGTTTCGTGTCTCATTGTTCGTCAAATCTATTCTCATAGATGTGCTTAAGTACAAATTGTAACTTTAATAAGCACAAGGTTATTAGTTTCGTTTCTATGATTGTAGATGTAAAGATCTTGCCATGCATGCTAGATGCTGTAAACACATTTAAGTAAGAGCGTGTAATTTTAAATTCTTCAGTTAAATTAGTTGGTAATCTATGGTCTATAAAACAATTGAATGTTAAAAAAATACAAAAAAAAAACATTTATACTTACTTAAAATAATTATAATTGTAATTCATTTACAGTGAATTATTAAATGCATGGTTTAAAGTTTATTTTTTCATTAAAATTGTCTTGTATGTTATAAATTGTAATTGAAATAAATTGTTGTATTAAAATGCTCCAGATTTTCATTCCTAAAAAACTTTTGATCTTTTTGGTCATAAACACTGCCCTATCACACACAGTTAATAAATTTCTGTTATGGCCACCTAAGGGGGCGCTCGTGATCACTAGGTACCTTCTCAAATATTATTCCCTTGGGGTGAATCAGGTATCTACTAGAAAACACGCCTTTTGGTCGGTTAATGCGGTTTTTGCAAAATGGCTATTTTTTAATCTCAAAATGGCCGGCGTTATCACACTTCAGAATGGCCGAAATCACAACAGAAGGCTAGTTCACAAGGTGATCCTAAAGACTTCGTGTTTTATTATTGTTACAGTAGAACATTTTCTAAACATACTCTTCTACATATATTTCGTAACACTAAAGCTTCGTATCCACTAGGCAACATTTGACGCGCGACATGTTGCTCAACATGTTTCGCAACTTGTTGAATGTTGACGCGGAACATTTGTTTTGATGCTCAACTAACGATGCACTCAGCCGCGCGTCATGTTGCGCGCCAGCTGGCAACGTCGCGCGCTGTTGTGCAGCGTTGCCGTACATGTTGAGATTCACGTGTCGCGCGCCAAATGTTGCCTAGTGGATACGAGGCTTTAAGCCTCATTTTCACAGGCCCAGTAGCTGGCGGACAGTTACTGTCTGGCAGCTACTGAGTCCTCGAAAACGTGCAGAGCGCGAGCGGCCTCACGTGGTACTTATATCTGGGTGACTAAATGACTCTCGGGCACATCGGGATTTCCCCTTCCAGAGACAACTGAAACTTTATGATGTCACCACCGCAATACTTGCCAACTTGATTTGGTCGGGTTATAAGTGAAGTTACTGTAGAAAAGCAACTAAAGCTTAATTTCTCTTTAAACACAACATTTAGGATCCTGAATTATGATCACAATAGGAATAAGCCATAGAGTTTTTAATAGGGAAATCTTTAAATGATTCTTTTGACACCCAGACCACTACCAACTCATCAACGGCATGGGCCTTTGAATAATATAATCAAAGGGCATGGACTTTTATCTCGTAAACTGTTGGAGTACCTACTTACTCATTTTGAAGCTTTGGTACTAATTTTCTGTTTGTGGAAGGCGCCAACCTCAACAAACTTGATAGAGACATTCAATTTAGAGGACCTGCTGAATAAGCGCGTCAGAGTAATCACCGTCGATTTCTCGGTACAATTTTCACACGAAAATTAATTTTGAATGATCTTGGACTAGATGTAATATGCTCATGATCCTGTAGCTTTCTTTGGTTGGTTGCGGGGAGAACCGTGGACCGATAGCGTCGTCTGCTACAACCGATATCGGTTTTCTATGGGAATGGTAAGCAAAACGCTTGAGACCACAATTATTTTTCCATCACAGTATAACATGAAACTAAAAGCACGATTCGTACGTAACTCACATCTTAGTTTTCGTTTGGATAATCATTAAATAGTATCCGAACAATCTAACAATTCACAAGAAACTCACAAATCGTTTTTTTTTGGTTGAATCATACACGATGTTATCGACGGCGAAGTGCCAATACCTTCTAACTGTAAATTTTCGAGAAATTAACTTTTTTATCGTTTTGAATTTAAAGGCGTCATTCGCATGTTTTCATAAAATCACCTTGTGTATTCTTAGTTGCAACAGCATTAAATTAAAAATATGAAAATACCTCCTTACTAACCCAACCTGTCTATTTTATGGTATTACTTGCTTTTTAATCGAATAAATACAACACTATCACAAAATGTACAAATTTCGTATAATATTTAAATTTGAGAATAATTCATAAATATAGGTACTTATAAGTTAATAACTAATTATTACCTTATCAAACATGAAACGTTTTTTTAGTTTGCGTAAATTTTTGACTTTGTCCACTTTGTCAGATAGGTGTTATTTATTGGCACTTCGCCGTCATTATACCTCCACCACACTACTCGCAAAGTTTATCAAAGTTGAGCTAATACGATAGTGTTGAAGGGCACTTCGCTTCGCTTCGTGCACCCTCGTCTCGCTTCGGGCGACTTCCAGTCGTTGTCGGTATTTTTACCCGAGTCAAAGGACTCGAAGTGTCCAGAAGTTCGAAGCGTCTTACTACTCTACTCGGCTCACTTAGGTTCGCGTCGAGCTATAGTAAATTCGCACGTAGTTTTAAAACGCGAGAGTACACATTGCAACGCCAGCTGCCACTTGATCTTTATCCATGATGCCTATCGTGAGCGGAACGGGCGACTGAGCTCCTCGCGAAGTTGCTCGAGTGTGTGGTGTGGACACGTACTTCGGACAACTTCAGATAGTATTTCGTCGAAAAAACTTCGAAAAGTAGTGTAGTGGAGGTTTAATATTTAAACAATGTACAATCTAGTCGTTACACAGCATAGGTACACATATTGCATAACATCAGGAAATTCTGGTTATACTTGAATAATAAATAAATACAATAACTACAGCTTGAACACCTTGGCGCGCTTCTGTAAATCTGTTAGGTCTCACCATAGATAGCCCGTTCTCTAGAGTCTGACAAGCGAGTCGTGTCCACTGTCGTGTCCCATGAAAAAGGCGGCAAATTCAAAGATCTTACATGTGTCAACCACTGACGTAAAAGTGTCAACACTGTTATAGTACACAGCTGTAGTAGGTGGGTCATTTTCAAAAAAAGTGTACACTATTAGAAAAATGCCGGTGATTTTTTTTTATTATAATTCGTTTTTTTTAATTAAATTTATAATTACTATTATTTTCACAATATGAAAATTATAATAAAAACACTTAATCAGGATTATATTATCCTCAAATACAATTATTTTTTTGCCCCTGGGAAACAAAATTTGTTCCGTTCCGAAATTAATAGCTGTCGGTTATAAAAATTAAATAAAACTCGTTTAGATTCAATCAAATAATATAATTTGATTAACGATGTTATGTACTTTAATAAAAAACAGATGAAACATAAAATCAACAATAGCAAACATACATAGTCAACATTTTAATTTCCATTCTGTTACTCTTTGGACCAAATTAGTTCAATACTTTTTGGTATGTTTCTCAATTAACATATAACTTAGGAACTCTTTTTTTAATTACATTAGTCAAATGATAACACTCTCAATTATCAAAATCTAATAATAATTAAATAACGTTTCGCTCTAAAAGTAATATTTAAAACAAAATAAAAAATAGGACAGTCACGGAATAGATTGTTCCTGTAACGGAATAGAATTCTTAAGACTATTGCACATTATCAAGTAAATGAGATCAAATTATTACAAATATTCTAACATAAAATTTAACACGACTCAAATTGTACACCTTATTCAACATGATATAATCGCACTCCAATTCTAAGAATAGGAAATAATAATAGCCTGCGAAAATCAAATTTTCTTACGTTTTTTGTAATTTGCAAGTCACAGTTAGGTTTAATGTTGAATAAAGTATGATTCGCGGGCGTAAGAAATATGTATTTTCAGAATTATAACCATTAAAATCAGTAAAATAGCTCCATAAGTCGATATAATCCTAAAATGTCAAGATTTCATGAAATAGTCATTTTTTCGAGTTACCTGGCCCTATGGAGTTTTATTGCTGACTTAAATGGTTATAATTCTGAGAATATATAATTCTTACGTCCGCGAATCATACCTTAATCAACATGTAACCTAACTGTGACTTGCAAATTACAAAAAACGTAAGAAAATTTGATTTTCGCAGGCTAACGTGGAGGTTCCACCTTGAAGTTTTTTTGTTTTCTTAGGAACTAAATTTTCTTTCCACTATAAATCTTATGTTCCATACACAACCATGATCATCATTATCTTTCAGGCAAACGACGTCCACTGCTGGACATACAAATAATTTTATGAAAATGCATACATTTTACTTGTGTAATTTTTAGCACATTCATTTCAACAATATTTAATATTATCAAAATAAACACATACACTTATTGTACACAACTACATTTAGCAAAAACTCAAAATATAACAATTTTTTTTTTTAAAGTGACCCATTAAGGACGTTACGAATTATATTTGAAAGTCGTCACTTTGATATTATAAATAAATAGATCGCCAGTACTACAAATATAATGTATCATCTTCCTAAGAATTCCATTCCGAAACATTTCAATTCCATTTCTACGTTACTTACGTTTTGGTTACGGAAAGGAAGTTTCGGAAGGCTGACTTTAAACACTTTTGTTTAAATTATTTTAAACTAACACATTAGAACAACAAGCTTGGTATCAATTTATGTTCACTGAAAGCCAATAAAGATATCAAAATAATTTGCAAGAAATAAACTTACTTTGAAATTGGTTGCGGCTCTGGAAAATCAAAATCGGACCACTTACTGAGGTATATTGTTCGTTCGCCGGCCGCCGTCAAAATGGCCGAATTACTTGTTAAAAGCACTGACGTATAAATAAGTCATTGACAGCGTTAAAATGTTGCCGATCGAAAAAAATACACGTATCATATGGTAGTTTTGATTGCACATCTCGCAAAAATTGCGGTTTCGGAAGGGAATTTTCCATTTTTACCAGTTTATGTCCTCACAAAGATTAAATTATTTAAATATTTTGTGCCACATTAGACTATTGCTGTAATCGTGTAACAAATCGTACATAACTATACTTTTCAAAATATCAACCACATTATTATATATAAGTCAGCAACATAAATTAAGGTTACGTTATTTGAATGAAAATGGTAGTGGGACAGTGCTAAAATGGATACCTTCTACCTTAATTTTTTAAAATTATGGTAATATGACTGTGTTTACAAGCAGCCTCATATACAATATTATTATTAAACTGACCACAGATTCATATTTTTAGTTTTGTTTTTCTTAAACATAGACATTATCCTAAATAAAAAAAAAATACGAAAGTTGTGGGACACACCCGAAACACCAATGTACACTTTTTGTGAAAATGACCCAGGTAACTAGGGGGCGTCCATAAATTACGTGAGGTGTTTTTTTTTAATATTCTGTCCCTCCCTCCCCCCCTGGTGAGATGTCGTGAGATTTATTCAACCCCCTCCCCCATCCCCCAATCTCACGTGAGATTTTTCAAAATGTGGATTTCTTACGTAAACGCATAGAGTATATAGTAATAGTCTTTGCGTAAACGTGTTGGATTGTTGGGACATTACCAGCTGACAGCGTGGAGGACGAATATTTTGATGCTCTACTTTAGTCTAGTAATCAATATTGCTGATTAATTAAAAGTGTAATAAATATTTAAGACTAGTAATCAATATTGCTGATTAATTAAAAGTGTAATAAATATTTAACTATAGAATAATAATAAATTAATAAATAATAATAATAAATTTATTCAATTAAAAACATTTACAAAAAGTGTACAATTGGCTAACAGTAATACGTTAAACATAAAATTATAGCGCCTAAAAATAACTAAAACTAAGATATCATTATTATAGGTGCAAGCGATGGTTGTTCGGAATTGCAATGTTAGGTAGCGACCAGCCCGATCTAGGTTATTTTAAACCTGTGTTTCAGGCCACCACTTTACAATCAATTACTTTGGTCTATTATAATATAAAGTTAATGCCTAAAAATTAAAGAATGCCTTAACAACTAAGTACGAGAATAAGCTTAATGGTACCTTAATAATTATCTAAAAACTAAGTCTATGTCACAAAACAAAAATAAACACTTACGTGGGGAACAAAAATATCATCATTCCAAAATTTCTAGAAGTTGTTCTGTGTCTGAGTAATGCAGTGTCACTAAATATTCAGATAACATTTTACTACATTTTTTATACCTTACACTATAGAAACTTAGTAACTTGTTAAGCCTAATAAAAAAAGGTCTCAAAAACGGAAAAAACGATGAGCAAACGCATGTCTAGTTTTAGGCTTTATGCAAACCAAGTCTTTCCTTCTCTTGACAGAAGGTACAGGGTCAAAAGGAAGTGCAGTGTGCTGAAGTAGTACTATGTTTAAAATAAATAGTTGCCGTACTGTAAGCACCTTACATGCAGTGTAGAGCTGGTGCGTAGGAAATCTAAAAGGGCGAAATGTAGCAACCTTAAGAATTGCTCTTTGAGCACGCTCTAATGGGAGTAAAATTGTTTTAGACGCACCACCCCAAGAAGTTACGCAATATGTGAGAATGGATTGACACAAAGCTAAATAGACCTGTTTAATTAAGTAAAAGTCGACAATATTCCTTAAATTCTTGAAAACATATATTCATTTACGAACTCTCGTACACAGTAAGTCGATATGTTTACGGAAATTTAGATTTGTGTTAATAGTGACACCTAGATATTTGCTAGATATTTGCTTTAGCTAAAGATGAGCTAAACTGGGGCAAGAACATGCGGTGTCAGCATATGTGCAACAATTATGTGCGCGAATGTTTAGATTAGTAAGCGGAACGTTAGTAATTTTCATTGTAAATAAAATGTAATTGGTTTTATCTGCATTTAATGTTAGAAGATTATTACGGAGCCAATTAGACACAATGTTAAAACCATTTTGAGCATATTTATAGACCTCAACTCTAGATATAACTGAAAACAATAGAGCGGTGTCATCCGCATAAGATATTATAACACCATTTTGGAGTGATAGGGTGCATAGCTCATTAATATAGATTAAAAATAATGTAGGGCCCAAAAGGCTACCTTGTGGAATACCAAAACTACTATTTTTAAGTTCAGAGCTTGTGTGCTGACCAATTTTAACACATTGATGACGATCGCCGAGATAATCGGAAAATAGTAAAAGTTGTTCTCCTCTTATCCCAAGTGTTTCAAGCTTGTGCAAAAGTAAGGTACAAGAAATAGTGTCGAAAGCTTTGGCAATGTCTAGAAAGATCCCAATTGTGTGCATACCATTATCTAGGTTAGTAGTAACATAGTTAGTCAATTCGTGGACGGCTTGGCTAGTTGATCTTTTGGCCCGAAAACCAAATTGACTATCGGATAGTAGTCTGTTATCTTCTAGATATTTTATTAATCTACTGTTTATAATTTTTTCTAACATTTTTGAAATCCCTGTTAACACCGAAATAGGTCTGTAGTTATTCACACAGTTTTTGTCTCCAGATTTGAATACAGGCGTGACCACAGCCTTTTTAAGTGCTTCTGGGAATATTCCTTTAGTTAAGCATAGTTGAAAAAAACTTTTTACAAAAAATACAACCGACTTCCAAAAAAAAACACTACAAAGTAAAAAATAACTTTAATTTCGGAAGTCGGTGTTTTTGTTACTTTTTTCGCATTTTGACACCGACTTCCGAAATTAAAGTTATTTCCGAAATTAAAGTTATTTTTTACTTTGTAGTGTTTTTTTTTGGAAGTCGGTTGTATTTTTTGTAAAAAGTTTTTTTATTTTTCACTTTTTAGTGGTGCCCCACACCTAACAACACCACTGCAAAATCGCAGAAAAGCAAAATACGCAATTTCGATTATCAAAGAATCATCTAAATAGTCAAATTTCAGGTATTTCGATCCAAAGTTCGTAACCGATTTTGATATGATTTAAATGGGACCAATCTGCAAGTATATCCTTTCAGATAAAACAAGAATTTTTCAAATCGGTTCATAATTGTCGGAGTTATGAGGTAACAAACATAAAAAAAAAAAAAAACATACAACCGAATTGATAACCTCCTCCTTTTTGGGAAGTCGGTTAAAAATGTGGGTTAGAGGAGGGGCAAGTAGGTATTTAAATCGTTTAAGAATATGTTTTATAATATTAGATATGTTATACCACCCGGTGGCACAAACATCCTTTAACCCGTTTATCATTCTGACTACTTCGTTAACGTCGGTGTCTAATAAAACAAAAGAATTTAGTGTAGAGGATGCCATGATTGGGTTTTATTGGGAAATAACACTTGAGTTTAACGATTTTTCGGCCAAGTTTTTACCAACTTTAACAAAAAATTTGTTTACTTTATTGATTGCTTCGAATGAGTTTATCTCTGTTGATAGTAGATCAAGCGGAGGTTCGGGATTATTCGATCTAAATGTATGAGTTTTTTCAAATTTCCATACAAGTTTACTATTTTTCCCTGCCTTCTGTAATTCATTTTTATCATATTGATTTTTTAGTTTTTTCAAAAGATTGTTACAGAAGTTCCGATACCTTTTATAAGTAACAGAGAGTAATAGAGAATACTTCAATCGTAACTACTGTGATTAAAAAAAGAATATCTAATCTAATTCAGTCCATGGAGAATCATGTGCGGTCTCAAGAGAGATTATTGGAACCAACATGTTCACATGATTTTCAGTAAAATCATCTGCTCCTTCAACTAGATCTAGCCACTCTACGTCGTTTGCGCTTGCGCACAGTGACTCATTAGCTCGTCTTGTGACAATCCGTGAGGGTCGCACTTTGCGGAACATACGCTATAATTATTTTCTTTCGAACGAATTAGTGAATGATCTTAATCGTATTACGATTACGCTTAATATTAAATCTAAGCATGTACAATCTGGATGAAATGGACCAAAACAGTATTTTTTTTTTTGTTTCAATCAGAAAAAGAATTTCGTGATATTTGCCGAGACCCCCCCTCTCCCCAACGTAAGATTAGATGAGATTTGACTCGACCCCCTCCCCCCTTAAACATCTCACGTATTTTATGAACGCCCCCCTAGTTTGATACTTGAATTTTGTAGATAAAAGAATATTTGGGAAAAATGTAAAAAGTGAATTTCAATGTAGGTAATAACTATTACAATCAGAACTAAAATCAGAATCTAGAAATTCAATGCCTTCATAACAGAAATCACTGTCAGTACCTATCATCATAACGCACACAAATGATGAAGGGGACTGGTATTCAGCTAAATCCGGTTTACTGGAAGCCGACCCCAATATAAGTGCCATTATATGAAATCAGCTAAATGGTCAGCTAGTCTGTCAAGTGAGTCGAGTCCACTATGTGCGTCAGCCTGGTCCGGCCACCTGGAATTTGATAATGAGATTGGTATCAATGAATGAACGAATGTACAGTCGCCAGCACATCACGCTACAACAATCTGTATTAGATTTTCAATTTTGTTACAATTTCAAGTTTTAAATTTTGCTACAACAATCTGTATTAGATTTTCAAGTTCAATTTTGACTGGAAAAATTTGACCGTTTCGGGGACCTTGATGTGCTGGCGTCTGTACCCGCTTGCAACTACCAATATTTCTTTTTTTTAAAGAAGTTATAAGCACGTCTTGGTGGCCGGGCCAGCCTGACGTTTTCAGCCTGGCCACCTTGTTTACCACTAATCTACAAAAAATACTGACAATATTTTTGTACAGATCGAATGTACTCCTTAGGTACTTCAAAAATACGTATCACCTTCGTTTTCAATATAACTCTTTTTAAAAGAAATTACAAGCACTTCTTGGTGGCCGGGCCAGCCTGGCGTTTTCAGCCCGGCCACCTTGTTTACCACTAATCTACAAAAGGTAGGTACTGACAATATTTTGGTATAGATCGAATGTACCCTATAATTTATGCATTTATTTATGTAACACAAAATCGAATCCTAAACCGCAATATCATTCGAGATGTTAGCGGTTGTAGGTGGCCGGGCTGAAATTATTTCCTTAGTATAAAAGAGTAAAACTGCAACACCTACCAATAAATAATACCGGTATATACTTAATGAGCTATACTGCTAAAGAATATAGGTATGTAACGCTTTCATTTTAGATGATAATAATACTGGGTGCGGCGATTGAACTGTGCGTCTCTATCTAACTGTTTTAAAATTAGAACAACTGAATCGAATGCCGCCAAAATTTCAAATGTTGGTCTTTCACATATTCTCTATCATCATTTGAAGTGATTATGTTGTGAGAGGTTCGAAAGACATTCGAATTTAGAACAATGGATTCAAAACGAAATTCAGTTATTGCTCTTAATTTGGAGGGAAAATCAAATACCTATCGAAATACGTCGAGCGCTGCCAAATCTTCAATTGAACGAGAAAGGGAAACGCCCATTTTAGGCCAAGTTTCGCCCATCTATGTAAAAATGACTAAAGAGATACTAATTTAGTAACTTAAATATTGCTATTATCATGTAATGAAAACACCGGAATCAAAAGCCGATTTTTATAAGACACTCAATCGTTCATTGCATTATGTAGGTAGATAATGGTGGCTATTCCTGTCAGTGTCAAAGTAGGGATTGCAATTCCTAATTTCACAAAATGGCGATTTACTAAATACCGGTTACCAAAATCGGTAGCCGTAGGTATATGGCAAATATTTTTTTTTTAATGTTTACATCATTTATTTTATTTCTTACGGGATAAACAAAAATGTTTATCAATTTATGGACTTCTATATACGATTTATACGATTCATTGAAGCAATGCCGCGTTTCCGGTTATCCGCAAGAATATCGATTTGTCCATAAACCGATCTCTCAGCTACATCCCTAAATGTCAATAATTGATTGACATTGAAAAAATTACAGTTCGTTATTTTGGTGCTGTTTTAAAGCGACTTGTGTTTTTTATTGCGTTTTACATCGGATATTTTGACGACTTTGCTTACGATTATGGATCCTGAAACCGCTCCTGATGACGACCTTGGCTTTACATTGGATTCAGTACCCGCTTCTCACGACGACACCGGCTTGCCAATGGATACCGTACCTGTTTCTCACGAAAGACCACTAACATGGAACCTGATTTACATGAACGTTTCCCAAGGAGCGATCTCTGTTGCAATTGTGGTGTAAATACTCAAAGACTTAAGAGATTGACCGTATAACCAATGTGGAGGTGCGATCTATAATTCAGCAATGGATTGCACCACTACTAGTAAGTTATTTACCTATTTACTTTCTGTAAGAACATAAGATAAATAATAAGTTGGTGACTTTATAATAATTATATTATTATAAAGTCACCAACATCGTTTTATTAGTCCTTCATCGTTTCGGTTATATTTGTGATTTATGAAGTCCCACCGAGTTCTATGTTAAAAATAGCGGTTGTTTCCTTATCTATGATGTCAATCCTAATGCCTATCATTTATTTCTTCCATGGGCACAACTTGGCCAAAACTGCCTAAGCAAATGGGCATTTCCCTTTGTGCATCGCACTATTCAACGGTATAATGAGACTGGTAGCGTTAAGAAACGCTGCGGTTGCGGACGACGCTGTACTGCAACGGCGCCAGCAGTGGTCGAAAAGGTGCGTCATCGATTAGACAGGAATCCAGCGCGCTCAGCAAACCAGCTCGCGCAGGATCTCAAGGTGAGCGATCGCAGCGTTCGTCGCATATTGAAGGAAAAGCTTAAAGTCAAACCATTAAAAAAAATCGTTTCTCAGGAACTCACTGCTTTACAGCGTAGCAAACGGTTTGATCGATCGAAAGAGCTGATTCGCTTGCTCGACTCTGGCGAACTACCCAATTTGGTGTTTTCAGATGAGATTTTTTTTGCGTTGAACAGTTTTTTAAACAAACAAAATGACCGTGTTTGGTTGACGGGACGTGTCAGTGACCATTCAGACGAATTGCAAGTCACTCGACGCCAAGGAGCCGACCAAATCGTGGTCCGGGCGGCGGTGTCTGAAAAAGGCCGTTCTCCGCTCGTTTTTCTTCCAATGGGTCGCAACCAAGTCAAAATAAACCAACAAATCTTTCGAGACAAAGTCTTGCGGCCAGGGCTGATACCGTGGGCCCGCAAGTGCCCGCAACACATTCGGTTCTGAGCGTTGGACTTTCCAGCAAGACTCTGCACCATCCTACTATTTATATGTCTGTGGCACCATCGCACAGAGCAATTGGAACGCAAAATTGGTTGAAAATAAACGTTCCAGTGCTGATCGACCGAGATATGTGGCCGTCGTCATCGCCCGACTTGAATCCGCTGGACTATTGTATTTAGGGTGTTCTACAGGCCAGGGCATGTGCTAAAAAACACCCTTCGCTGGAAGCGCTCAAAGTTACTCTTACGCGAGAATGGAATTGTTTAAGCGACGACGTCGTTCGGACAGCCTGCGCTTCTTCCAGAAAGAGACTAGTAGTAAAGGCTAAAGGCGGTTTTATTCCTTCGGAACAAGTCTTAATAAAACTTTGAACAAGTATATTTAGGTAAAATAAATATTGAAAATTTATATAATTAGAATTATTTCATTTTCACATACGGACAGTTCAATCGCCGCACCCGGTATATTTAGAGAGAAATAAGTACTTGAAATTATTTCAGCCCGGCCACCTAAAAGCGTCAATAACTCCTATAATCTTATGCCAATTTGTACAGTAAAAGTTGATACAGCTAAGACAAGAATGTTACATTCGTTTAGTTTTAGTCGTATATGTACCCCTAAGCGTTCTCTTTGGCTAGATTACCAAAATCTATAAAAAGTTCCCGATGAGGTGACCATCAGTCATCAAAATTCAGGACATTTGGTTTGTTGAATGAAACAAAATTCGTAATCGTAATATTAAATTTGTAAATATAATTTTTGAACATAATGAAATTTTCTCCGTTTCTGGCTTCGCAACATAATCAGGCAAAGATTAGTTCACAGACGCTACCACCGATTTTTAGACGGCGCCAGCGTCGCGTCATGAGTCATCATAACAGCCAGTGTTGTCTTCCAACTTGTGATTGGCAACAGTAGTTAACATTAGTTTAATCCAGCGATACTCTAAGTGTGTTCCGCGGAACCCTAGGGTTCCGCGATACCCCTGTAAGGGTTCCGCAAGAATTTAGAAAAAATAAAATCAAAACACCTCTCTGGTCGACCGTTCTGAGTCGCGGCGTATCATTCACGTCCAGTACAATCCCGATTGTTCTCATTATTGTGTGAAAATTATGGCAGCAAACATAAAACACTGCTGCTCCATACAGAAGTGCGATGGCTGTCTCGGGGTAAAACTTTAACAAGGCTATTTGAGCTTAGAGCCGAGTTACAAACGTTTCTTTCAGATACTTCTTTAAATTTGAAAGACCGTTTTTATGGTAAATCTTGGTTGTTCCGACTGTCTTTTATGGCAGATATCTTTAAAAAACTGAACGAATTAAATTCATCATTGCAAGGTAAACAGACAACAGTGTTCCAGGCCTGTAACAAAATAACTGCCTTCAAAAGAAATTAGATTTTTGGATTATTTGCGTTGGAAAGAGAGGAATAGAAAGCTTTACGTCACTCAGTGAGTTTTTTAGCGATAACGATTCACAAATGTTTCAAGATGATGTATTCGAAGAATTGGTCCAATATCTCACTTCGTTGCGCGCATCTTTTGAGAAGTATTTTCCAGAAGAACAGAATACAACAATGAAACTGAATTCATGGATTCATAATCCTTTCTTACCCAACTTACAAAAGCCCGAAAGTACGTCAAACGAGATAATATATGAATGTCTTTTAGAAATGTCATCGGACACAAGTATGGAGTCACTGTTCAATACGACGCCTCTCAACGATTTTTGGTGTAGAATCCGTGGTGAATATCCAATGCTTGCCAAAATGGCTCTGAATATTCTTCTCCCGTTCCCAACAACATATTTGTGCGAAACAGGATTCTGAACCTATGCAGCCACGAAAACAAAATACCGCAATAGACTGGACGCCGAACCTGGGGCCCGAGTCTGCTATTTTTATAAATTTGTCATTCCGACACGATCCCATTGTCATGCCATTGTCATTTTGCTAAAAGTTCGTAATCTGCTAAATTCATAATCGCACGGTCACTGGCACGTCAGTGGCCGGTCACTGGGACGTCAGTGGTCTCGTAATAGAATTGCGGTAGGAATGCCGTATTGCCATTATTATAAAACCGAGCTAAATTTGAGCATTTATTAATGTCAGATTTTATTTATATTTAGTTTTACATATTATTTATTAGTGAAGCAATCTAAGTAAGCAATCTAAAGTAGTGAGAAGTTCGCAAATACTCAATCTGACATTATGTACGAGATTACCATTCATATGGCTCTTTCAATGGCGTGTCAGTGGTTGATCATTGGAATGTCATAATGACGCCATTATGATACCATTATGTTAGTAGATTACCAAACTTGTCAAAATCAACTATTTTGAAATCAGTGATCGACCATTTTGACACTATTGTAATAGCAGACTCGGGCCCCTGATAAGAGACTTCAACTGTCCTCTATTAAACATGATATCAACCGATTGATGAAAAATAAAAAACAGTTTCGTACCTCCCATTAGTTAGATATTTTTCTTTTTTATTATCTTTTATTATTTTACTTGTTATGTAAGTACCTAATAAGTAACTGTTACATGGTAAGTACTTTTATTATGCTTTACACTTTTAAAAACTATTATTTTATTGTAGGGTTCCATCAATAGTATATCGCAATCCAAAAGGGTTCCGTCACCAAAAAAGATTGAGAACCGCTGGTTAATCTATACAAATAATAAAACTGTAGAAAAGTGCTTTTTGTACATGAAAAAAAAAAACCAAAAAAAATAGCTAGGGTGTTAAAGAACAACCAATAGAACCCATTTCCAGCATTTTTCGAATTTTTGTCTGTTTATTTGTTCGGGCATCACGTCAAATGTGTGAAAGCAATGTAGATAAATTTTATACACGAGGATTGAGCAAAACTTGAAGTAACATTTAGTTTTTGTTTCATTGCAATCGGTTCAGTCTATCAAAAGATATTTGAATTAAAAGTTTTCCAGAAGTAAAATTAGGGTTATGTGCACTTGGTATCATTACTTCACGTAACTTTTATAGTGCGTAAATTGTAGTAATATTAAGTTTTCAGTTCATAATCTCAGGAACTACTGGTCCGATTTGAAAAATTCATTCAGTGTTAGATAGTCCATTTATCGAGAAAGGTTAAAGGCTATATATATCATCACGCTAATACAAAGAGGAGCGGAGCATTCATGGAAAATTTGACGCAGACGAAGTTGTGCGGGTCAGCTAGTTAAAAAGAGTTACATTGAAAACGAAGGTGTTACAAATATTGGTACAAGCGGGTACATTCGATTGATACCAATCTCATTATCAAATTCCAGGTGGCCGGCCAGGCTGACGCACATCGTATGGGTGCGGCAGTAACGCTACGTTCACACGATCTTATTTTTACAGTATACGGGTTAGTCACAATACAATTTATTTCGAGTTTACACGTGCGGTTTTAAGAACCGACAAATAACCGAAATGGGCAAGATGCGATTTTGTTGTGCGCCATATACCTACTCGTTCATCAATTAATACAGGCCAAAATCTATTTATTTTACACGTTGCCGGTGAACCATCACGTAATCTATACAATTTCTAGGGATTGTACATACATACATTACCGAGGTAGAGTATAAAATCAACAATAATATTCTATATCATACATTAGACGCCCTAGGTATTCTATAGGGCGCAACCAACTAGCTTCATCAGCCGTTTAAGTAATTAGCGCCCTAAGTGATATCCTCCGCATTATTGAACAGCAAGGCAAATTAAT
This sequence comes from Ceramica pisi, assembly GCA_963859965.1. Classification (NCBI taxonomy): domain Eukaryota; kingdom Metazoa; phylum Arthropoda; class Insecta; order Lepidoptera; family Noctuidae; genus Ceramica; species Ceramica pisi. Next base: position 7,156,127 of record OY982541.1, on the reverse strand, counting down.
TGGTTCGATATCGTTTAATAACTTACTTTAGCCTTATTACTTTAGCCCATTTGGGAACTTAGGACACAGGGAACTTGGGGGCACTGCGACTTGGATAGTTTAGGTTTGAATAAGATGGCAGGAGCTAGAGTGAGCGAGCTCCCGTCATAATATTCAATAGAATCAATTTGCTTAGCATTGTATGGAATCAATTTGCTTAGCATTGTATGGAATCAATTTACTTAGCATTGTATAATTTCAGCCTTTAACGGCACATGTGTGAGTACTGTGTACCTTTAACTTAAACTTTAACTAGGTAGGTATCAGTTTTAGGTATGTTTTTGACTTGAATGTACCCTGGCGGTTGGGAGTGTCATGCTCACTCAAAAGTCTAGCTGATGGTGGCGTTTGATCATTTGGCTCCCATCAAAATGGTTGAGCCGAATGTTGCTGGCGCATGAGTCATATTTGTGAACGGGCGCCGTCAATTGGGACTGGTCATTTCTCAGCTGCCATGGTTGATTTTAATTATTTCTTTGAATTGTTCCTCTTTTATTTCGGACGCTTTTATCCTGCTCGTCTTTTACATCGTTCTCACATGTATGTATAATTTCAACCCGATGTAAATAAATCTTTGTAAAAATTTATTATTTTTAAAAGAGTGTCCGTGGAGTTTTTTTGCACGTTCTTCATCATAGAGATCTACGCTTTGGAACGTGCAAATAGCTTCAACTTTTTGGACTGACTGACCTTTACAATTCAAAAGTGCCTATAAATGGTTTATTTTAAAAAAATCCTTGAATTTTGAATTTTTTTTGTGTTAGGTTACTTAAAACCCTTCAGAATAGGAGTCAAGCTTAGGTTTAAAGATGACAAATGAAATGGCTAATTCTACGATATGGCTACGATGCAATGGACATATTTTTGTCACGTTACGCTACGTCCTCACGGAGACACGATTTGTCGCCTTGTTTTTTGCCTTACGTATGCGACCATAGAGTATATAACCACTAGAGAGCGTATAGGCCGATTTCTTCTAAGTACGCGGCTCACTACAGCGGGCCGGGGGACGAGGAACAACGCGCGGCTGCAATTGGTCCGTTCAAGGTCAAGTTGCATAGGTAGCCTATGGTTAGTGGTGGCGCTACTTGATTAAAGGAAAATAGTCGATATCGATAAAATGGATTTTAACATTATAAAAATACTCAATCCAAACAAACAGCGCTATATCTTGTTTAAACAAAGTTTCCCTATTAACCTTATCTTTCCACTTTTATTTTAATTCTGAAATCATAGAAAATCTAAAATGAAAACATGTATGTCAAACACACAGATGAAAAATCTGAGACCCTCCTCCTATTTTTAAAGTCGTTTAAAAGTAGTTAAGTATGTGAATTGATTAAAAATTGTGTTAAGTGTAATTTTAAATGATCATCGATAAATCGACTTCAATCATTACACGTAACAGCACAGATTTTTACGATAAAAATACAAAGGGGAAGAAAGGGATAAAATTATAAGTATTTCCTAATGAAAGAAAGAGACTTTTCCAAAAGACATCAACGCGCGCTTCTCACAGTGTGCTCGTTCACCTAACCACCATTTTATATAGACCCCTGCAGTGGCTCATCATCTGATTCAAATCAAAAATATTTTGCGTAGTCTTTACTCTCCGATGAAAAGTTATGCCATCATTTTTGTAACAAAAGGTCTTGGAATGTTTCCCACACAAATTCACCGGGTATGAAGGCATTTTTATGCGTTATAAATTGCATAACAATTAAAACGATTTGTAAAAACTTAGCATGCCCACAGGTCTAACAATTGGTCACAACTAAAATGGTTACTAGTGCCGCTGACTAACATCTGAGCAAAAACACTAATAGTTTACGTGCGTCGGGGCACTGTATGCGCAGTCAAGTGGTTTAATAGTCTTTGTATGCGACAGAACCTAATGCTCTGTTCACACGGCATTCGGTTTTACATATCAGATAAAAAATAATGGCGTGTCACCGTGTTAATACGCAATTCGGTTTTTTGCAGGAAAGCGCCAACCAACCCCTTGACTTCGAGTGCAAAAACAGCTCTCGAAAACGGTGTCCTATCGCAAAATTAATGAAAAAATTACCCCCCTTAAAAACGGACTGCCGCTTAATCTCAACATGTTGGTATGAAAATTAATATCAATTATGAAAATTTTATGTACTTCTCGTGTCTGATTTTTTCCGGCATTCGGTAAAAAAGTCCTGCGGTAGCCACGGACATCTTGCCATCTTCGCAGCATATTCAGCGCCGTACGCAGTAGATAGAAGCGTTTCTGCGGAGGTAACACGCTATGACGGCTTTTCTCATTCTTACGACGCTGTACGCGGCTTATAGAAGCAGAGCTGTATAACTGTGACCAAAATCGTTCAGCGAAACGCGAATGGAGCTGACTAAATGTGTTTAGTCCCTAAGGCACCTCATGTCTCTCACTTCTCTTTGGCTGCCTTGGCTAGGTACGTGTCCTATTCTCCATGCTTGGCTGACAACTTGGACACCAAATTGTCGTCAGATGGCGTTCGCTTGGCTTGTCGTGAGCTGAATCACATGGCGTGGCGATTTACAACAGTTTAAACCCAATTACAGTAACTAATACAAAAAATACTACAAAAAAAAATATATAATGTTTCACGTCTCTATACTAATATTATGAAGCAGAAGAGTTTGTTTGGTTGAACGCGCTAATCTCAGGAACTGCTGGTCCGATTTGAAAAATTCTTTCGGTGTTAGATAGCCCATTTATCGAGGAAGGCTATAGGCTTATATACAAAGACTATTATACCACTTGACTGCGCATACAGTGCCCCGACGCACGAAAACTATTAGTGTTTTTGCTCAGATGTTAGTCAGCGGCACTAGTAACAATTTTAGTTGTGACCAATTGTTAGACCTGTGGGCATGCTAAGTTTTTACAAATCGTTTTCATTTTTATGCAATTTATAACGCATAAAAATGCCTTCATACCCGGTGAATTTGTGTGGGAAACATTCCCAGACCTTTTGTTACAAAAATATGATGGCATAACTTTTCATCGAAGAGTAAAGACTACGTAAAATATTTTTTGATTTGAATCAGATGATGAGCCACTGCAGGGGTCTATATAAAATGGTGGTTAGGTGAACGAGCACACTGTGAGAAGCGCGCGTTGATGTCTTTTGGAAAAGTCTCTTTCTTTCATTAGGAAATACTTATATTTTTATCCCTTTCTTCCCCTTTGTATTTTTATCGTAAAAATTTGTGCTGTTACGTTTAATGATTGAAGTCGATTTATCGATGATCATAAAATTACAACTAATACAATTTTTAATAAATTCACATACTTACATTAAACACGTAACTACTTTTGAACGACATTAAAAATAGGAGGAGGGTCTCAGATTTTTCATCTGTGTGTTTGACATACATGTTTTCATTTTAGATTTTCGAAGATTTCAGAATTAAAATAAAAGTGGAAAGATAAGGTTAATAGGGAAACTTTGTTCAAACAAGATATTATAGCGCTGTTTGTTTGGATTGATTATTTTTATAATGTTAAAATCCATTTTATCGATATCGACTATTTTCCTTTAATCAAGTAGTGCCACCACTAAGCATAGGCTACCTATGCAACTTGACCTTGAACGGACCAATTGCAGCCGCGCGTTGTTCCTCGTCCCCCGGCCCGCTGTAGTGAGCCGCGTACTTAGAAGAAATCGGCCTATACGCTCTCTAGTGGTTATATACTCTATGCTTATATATCATCACGCTAAGACCAATAGGAGCGGAGCAGTAATGAAAAATGTTTCGCAGACGACGTTGAACGGGTCAGCTTGTTTTAAATGTAGGAGTGCACTATGAGAGGATTTTCGGAAATTCCTACGGGTACGGAGAAAAGGGATATATTTGCGTACGAAGTCGTGAGCAAAGGCTAGTATGAGATAAAAAGCGTTTGCGCCGGTGCTGGGTTAATTTTCCAGGAACCATGTATCCCCTTAGATAAAAACAATACGTAATAATGGGAGTAGGCGAGTTCTTATACTCTTACGTCATAACGGGATTGAAGGAGGTATTTAAGTTTGTAAAGACTAACGAACTAAATCCATGTGGACAAAGTGCTGGTTAAAAATAAAAATACGTTTACTGTAAAAAGGGTAATATTTATTTATAATTCACGAATTACATAGTGTACCAAACAAAATTTCTTCAATATTACAAATGAAACGTCTGTTACGTTTTCACCAATTAATTCTTGTGACCAAACCCCCATCAGATTTATTAGGTACCTTTAGTTAACAACTATATTCATCACGACCAAGGCAGGCACAATTGTATGCATATTTGCAAAATATATAGGAATTTTGCTGATTAACCTCTTAACACTTGATTATTTTAATGAATTTTGAGTGTAAAGATAAATAATACAATTAACGTTCTAATAACCTAAATCGACTAAATATTAAACATAAAGACATATTCTAAAATATAGAAATTAGATTAGATTCCCTATGGTGGCATCGCAATCAACTGCAGTAAATTTCCTTCAAAAAGGACAATATTGCAATAATATAAAATTATGAAATATTAATTATTCACAAAAACAAAGACATGAAAGTGCAGCACCTGACTTAAACCAGTTCATATCAGAATTTAATGGAATATTTGTAGTTCTCAAAACCTGGCTACGTTTGCAGCCATTCACATTAACATTATAATTATTGTTACAAACCCATAGAAAAATTTACACAAATCAGTACAACATGGTCACAAGTACAAGCCCCAGTCTTTACTGCGGCGACCTACTTAGCATAAGCAATGAGGGTGTATATCATACCCAGAGAAGTGAAGAAAATGTTAGAGCATTATATGAGAAGCTGCAACAAAGACTGGGGCTGTCATCGAAGCAGTGTGAGCATATAGCAACCCTATTAATATACACGTATATCCACACCGCACTACTGACTATCAATCGAGTTCTATTACATAGCACAATTTTAGATTGTCTGAGTGCTTATCGAGTTCGTTCTACACGTTCGACACTTTGATACTCGTAAATTTACACTTTACACTCGAGTCAACTGTAAAATGGACACTAATATGTAGCGCGCACACAAACTAGACGCTCGTGCTAATCGGATGCGCCGTCGTCGGCGTCCTCTAAGAAGCTGAATTTATTCGATGCAACAAAATTCTGTAAGATAAAGAAAAACAATATAACCCATTGCAATATGTTTTTTAATTTATTTCAATTCCTTTCTTTTTTGGCGTGAACGCTAAATTGATAACATAAAAGGGTTTGTACATACCGGTTTTTCCTGTTCTTTCAACTTGGGCATGGTTTTGTCATCGATTTCGTCGTGCCTGTCTCGCGAGCGACTGGGTCGCGCACGTCCGTTGCGCTCGTCGCGTGGCTTGGCGTCGGCCTCTTCGTGTGTGTCTCGTTCCTTGTGCGTATCTTTATCCTTGGGGGTATCTCTATCCTTGGGGATATCTCTATCCTTGGGGGTATCTCTATCCTTGGGGTTATCTCTATCCTTGGGGTTATCTCTATCCTTGGGGTTGTCTCTTTCCTTTTCTCTCTCGCGGGAATCGGGGCGACGCTCGCGCTCGCCGTCCCGGTCGTCTCGCGAGTCGCGCCTGTCTGGCGAGTAGTCGCGGCGCCGGTCGCCGGAGTAGTCGCGGCGCCTGTCGCCGGAGTAGTCGCGGCGCGGGCGTCTGTCGGGCGAGTAGTCGCGGCGGCGCTCGGGGGAGTAGTCGCGGCGCTCGCGGTCGTAGGAGGCTCGCTCGGGCTCGCGCTTGGGCTCGTCCCGCTCGCGCCGCTCCCTCTCGTCGCGGTAATCGCGTCGCTCCCGGTCGTCCTTGTAGTCGCGCCTGTCTTTATCGTCCTTGGAATAGTCGCGTCTGTCTCTATTGAAGCTGCGCGAATCTCTGGGGCGGTCATCTGCGAATACATTGAATTCAATAAGACGAAACTTTTTTGAAAGGTTAGAATATCACGATTCGCATTCAGTGTTTACTTACCACGTTTTGGAGCAGCACGACGTTCGCCGGAATGATCATTCTGCAAATATTGAATTATTATTAAATTGTTATTCCCTTTCTGAAAAAATCGTACGAATAATAATAACTTCATGTTTCAACTGACCCTCCTTCCCCAACGTTCCTTCTCTTCACCTCCACGTCTGGCTTCCTCTTCTTTTTTACGAAGACGTTCTTCTATTTCACGTTCCCTATGAATATATGAAACAACTCATTAGCTTCAGAACAATATTATGAATTTACATTATATCCTTGTTTTAAATAAATGTAGGTATAGAGCGACCAAGTCTAGCATTGAGTAGAGCATGAGCCGGTGTCTAGATAACCACTTCAATCTAGCACATGTTGTGAAAACAACCTAACAAAAATCGAGGCATAAATATCTCGATATTTATAGTATGTGCTTTGTTAATACAATGGGATGAGTACTAAACAATAAACTACATTTTTTTACCTGTACAGAAAAATACATGTATCTTGTAACAGGCATATTGAATTTCGTCATTTCCCTTTTTATATATGTTTTGGGGTCTGGAATTTCAATTTACCTAGATGCAGGTGAATAATAGTATCCTTTGACTGAAACCACAACCCAATTACTGGTAATACCGGTAGTCAAACTTCTGAGCTTTTGTCTACTTATACGGGCTCTGTAATGAACAAATTCATCGTGTACGTAATCTTACTTGGCTGCCGTGTCAACAGGTTTGGCGGCGCCGAAAACTTTCTCAGCGGACACAGGTTTAGGCGCACCCTTCTCGGGCAGCTTGTCGTCCAGCGCGGCGCCGTCCGCGCCCTTCGCCGCCTCGGCGTCGCGCGGGACGGTGCGCGGGAGCAGGTTCAGCTTCGGACGCTCACGAGGCTTGGCGTCTATACAAGTAGACGTATGTTTACTGTACGATCTCAACTATTTTCATTCAGATGTTACATGGCCCCCTTGTGCCAAAAAGCGATCACCTGACTCGGAATCTATATTATGACACTACATTCTGGTTTTCGAAGGCAGTACTGTAAAACATGGCAGCGGCCAGGTGTGGATAGGCTTAAGGTGATTATTTGATCAACACTGACTCCTGCATATAGGGTCTAGGGTTATGCCGAGATAGGGACCTTTTTTGGCCTCGCACAGATCAATTTAATGTTATTATCTGTATTTTGTTTGAAGTATTTTGCTTCTGTCTGTTTTGTGCGAGTCCCAAATAAACATTTTTCTTTCTTTCTTTTCAAATACTTACAATGTTGTGATCATAAAGGAAAATAGGGTAAAGCAGAGACGATAAAGTCAACGCAGTTTTGCTGACGTGTTTCGTCAATCAGTAAAGTTGTTTACTAGTTTGTCTACTTATTGCTCATCACATGATAACAACATGATACAGGGGCACTTGACTGGAGTATATTGATAGATCAAGAGGCATGAGCAGATTTGATATGAATCACTAAGGAAGTTACTACACTTTGGAGAGGTAGGTGTAAAAATGTAGGTATACAGCGACCGAGTCTAGCATAGAGCTTGAGTCGGTGTCTAGTTAACCAATTCTAATCTAGCACAATATGTTGTGATAACAACCTAATAAAAATCGAGGCATAAATATCTCGATATTTATAGTGTGTGCTCAAGTTACTGCTTCTCTAAAATGTAAAAGTGTGAACTGTAACTTGCCAATCACTGTAGAACTGTTAAATTAATTGCAAGCAAATATTGTGATGCCAGCTTTCAGGTAATCTATTACATGCTTCAATTCTCGCAGTTCATAACAGCTCCTAAGCTTGATGGTTTTTAACATAAATGCTAAAAATAATTATTACCTTCTCTGGGAGGTGGGTCGCGTTCACGATCACGGTCACCAAAGTTTCTGCCACCGAAACCTCTGCCCTCTCGATTTCTAAACAAACAAAGAGAATTTTAAAATGTTTTCCATTATAGAAGTTTTATAGGCACTAAATAGCGGTTGGAACCTGTTGTCCAGCAGTGAACGTCATTCAGTTGAAATGATAATAATATGATATAACGCTCCACTTACCCAAACCCTCCGCCATCCCGCTCGGCAGTGCGGAACCCATCGCGGCCGCCGTAGCCGCTGCGCTCGGGGCGGTCCTCGCGCTCGCGGCCTCCGAAGCCTCCGCCGCGCTCCCTACCTCTGCAATAGGTAATAGGTGCGGTAATATTAAAAATTTGTTCCTTTTTACACTGATAACTTGTGGAACTGTACGTTTCCTGGACGTTTATAAGGCACGTCGAATTTTAAGGCGCAGCGGCGCACGGAGAACCTACGCACGCTTGTTAAGCTTCGCTTCGCAAGAAAATGCAAACACCGTATTGCAGCACAGTTTTGAGATGCCGTCTTGTGGAATGGTAATGTGTACTGCAGTGAAAACGTAGACCCATGTTGTCAAATAAATGAATTCAGGCAGCTTAAATGCGCCGCCTACCCGTGCATAGCATGCGCCGCGGTGGGTTTGCGGCTTTAGAGAGGGACTGTAAGCTTCACATGTTTGGTGGTTGTGGTACACTCACTCTCTTTAAAGGTCAATTCTGTATAACTCAACGTGCCATATTGACGTCCATGTACTAATAAAATAAATGTAGGTATAAAGCGACCGAGTCTAGCACAGAGCATGAATCGGTGTCTAGTTAACCAATTCAGTCTAGCACCTTGTTATATAACGAATTATATAACCACATCAATATCGAAACATGAATGTCTCGTTATTTTTGAATTGTGCTGGTCTAGTTTGTTATTTCACAGCCACCTGGGTGTGACTAATAAATTGAAATGGACAGTTTTGAAGCAAATTGCATTGCTTCAAAACTCTCGCGTTTGATGTATAGGACATTTAAAATTTTAAATGGTGAATGGTGGATATTTAAAAGAATGATGGTGTATGGAACTTACTCGAAGCGATCGCGTCCAAAGGAGTCCCTGCCGCCGTAGGGCGCGCGCGCGGGCTCGGGCGCCGCCGGCCGCTCGCCGTCGCGCCAGCCGCCCGGCCGGTTGTCGGCGCTCGCTGCACACACAAACGTTATAAGCCTTACATGCTCGAACATGATACCACAACTCCAGCTGGGTCAATATTTCACTCAGGTTTAAGTACCTGATGGGAGGAGCAAACCAAAGACTAGTCTGAATCGAGTTATAGCTATGCTACGTCACAGATTAAACTAAAACAGCCGGTCAGAGGATGTTCCAAGGGCTAAAAGGGCCAAATCTCGTCCATGCAGAGTCCTCAACGGAGCCCTAATGCCCCAGTTTCTGGTTACCTCCTACCGCTATAAGCAGTACCCCTTGCTGAAGGGTTTAGTACCAAAACGCACGCGTGACCTTTACTCAGACCTTCCCGAGGCGAGTTGAGTAACCCAGATCGCTGATTTTATTGTCATAAGATAGTATTGTAAGTATCAGTGCACACGAACGCATCGTAAAGGAAACGATGACAAAGCTTTAAACGGCGCGCGTCACACAAATAACAAAACAATGACGACTCAACAAGAGGTAATAAATCGGCGATCCTGTACTCTGTGTGTGCGCCCCAAGTGTGACATTACAGTTAGCTCCAGCCATCAGGTTACTTATCATCATGGTGAATTAGTACTGGGGAAAGATCATCATTCTACCGTTTTATAAATACACTAGCTGAACCACGCTACTTCGTTTGCGTCACATTTTCCATTAACGCTCCGCTCCTATTTGTCTTAGCGTGATGATACATAAGCTAGATAATAGAATTTTTCAAATCGGACCAGTAGTTCCTGAGATTACCCCCTACATACAAACTTACAAACAAATGTTACCTCTTTATAATATTAGTATAGACTAGCCGATGCCCGCTTTACAAATAATCTACTACAACCTTCTCCTTATAAACTAAAACCTACCTGGTGAAAACAGCATGAAAATCGGTAGTTTATGAGTTTATCGCGAACAGATCGAGAAACAGACGCGACAGAGGACTTTGTTTTATAATATGTTAGTGATTAGTGATATAATGATAGTGATATTCGTTTAGTCACAAGCAATAGGGAATATGCAAAAAAAAAAAATATATTATCTAAACACTTTATCTAAAAATATACAAAAATATATTACTAACAGTGGAAATAGAATCAAAATTGCTCGAAAAACAAACGAGATATAATTATTTTAAACAAATATATCTGTCCCTCTCGCGAAAACGCTGTTTTCTATGGCAGATGTATAGACGTCACGTAATGTGACGTCAGAATTCCATGTCGGACTTCTCGTTCTAAAAGTAATCTTTGAAGCGTTATGACTTCATCGCTGATGAAGATATTTAAAAAATATTTTCTGGTGTGTTTACTGGAGCATGTAAGTAATTCATTTTATAAATAAAAAAATCGCGTGCATATTCCCTATTTATGGAGTTTTCGCCCGGAACGTATGAACATAATTCGCACTGAAATTACTCGCTCGAATAATCGAACTATTTAAAAGGTAGGTTTTATTGCCGTACCTTCGAGCAAGTCAATAAATCCGCAAAGTAACTGAACACTGAGAAAGGGTTGTTAATGGAAAACTTGCTTTGCACAAAATTTTTTTGCTTAAAACATTGCTTAGACTGAAAGCCATGTTACGCAAAGATGCGTGTTGTATATAATATATGACATCATCACATTCACTGTCACTCGTCACTAGTGGTAGCATAATTAATACATTATTCTATTTGGTGAATACTCTAGGGGTGGTGACCAATGGCCATGCCTTTAATAAGTTTATGAAACGATTCCTGTTGTAGCATGCTACTTTTTTTTTACCATCTTTTCAACTGGCTAACAATTATCATGGCAGTTAGGTTATTCTGATAGGGATGAACAATTAGGAGGGCTAGGTTGACAACACTGGTTGGTTTATGTAATGAACTTGATAGAGAGTAGGCACACCTACTCTTCCACTCTACTTATTTCCTTCTACTATTCTACCTATGTAGTCAACAAAGCTATTTGATAAGCAGACGGCTAACTTACAACTGCTTTTATGTTGTGAGTGTGTTGATTAGACAATTATTGTATACCACACATAAGTATGTCAAGTGTAAAACTAATATTTTTGCCTGTATACCGAATAGCTTTTGTTGGCAGTGCAATGTCATGAATGTTTTATACTCACAATCTCTTTCGCGGTCGCGGTCCATATTCCCGCGGTCCATGTTGGTGCGGTCCATGGGCCCGCGCTCGGGGCGCGGCCGCTCGTCGCGGCCCGCGCGCCCGGACGTGTCGGGCATGGCGCGCGGGCCCGAGCGCCAGTCGCCCATTGTGCGTTCTGGGTCATATTCCCTACACGACACATAACTACATAGTTAGTCTCCAAAACATGTTACAAAACATGTTTCTCTCAAAATTGTATCGAACCTTTTGAGTGCTTTAATAGACTATAAAAATAAGTATTTCCGTGTTATCCAGTTAATGGGTTGTAGAGGTCTAGTTTGTAGCCGCTCCTGGTAAAACGCTGGTAAACACAGCTGAATCAAGCTTGACTTGAAGGCGACCCCAATATATTGGGAAAAACCTAGGCAGGCAGATTGAGTGCTATAACATTGATAAAAAATAAACTAGGGCCACTGTTAGGCAGTTTGCCTTACACAAAGAACATATTCATTATCAAATAGTTTTAAATTCTGGTTGTTTAAATATTTCATTGCATAAATGTAGTAGCATACAAACTACAAAGTTATTTCCTTACACCCAGTTTTGATTTCCAACTTCTTGAATTCAATAACAATAATTTTCAATACATTTAACAGGTAACAGTGAGGTTATTTACCTGTCCCGGTCGGATCTGCCTCCCCTGCCCATTCGGCGGTCGTTGTCCTGGGTAGATACCTCTATTCTTATGCGTCGCCCGCCTATTGTCTATAAACAAACGAAACTAGCTTACAATTGGTAGTAGACACAATAGGACCCTTTTTCAATGACTCACAAGGTTGCTTTTGGTTTCTTATCTAAATAAAAAAATGTAAAGTACTCAGAACAAAAGAGAGGGAATAGGGGTTTCTTTAGTGGGGCTGGGCTATCTTGTGTATTTAACTGTGTAGATATTTCCAAAGTCTTTTAAGTAAAGAATAAGAAATATCTTTTATAGTATGACACACAATATTTGAGAACATTAGTGCCATGGACAAGAACTACACTAAAAATAATGTGATATTGATTTAACAGACCATAAGAAAATAATTGTTTTATCATAAAAAATTTGAATTGAATCAAGGTAAATAAATGGTATAATAGACAGTAAATAGCAAGATTCTTACCAGGTCAGCAATGTTCATAGCATTGATCAGACTCTCCCTGTCTTCGAAGTCAATACATCCATAGCCTTTCAGACGGTCACCTTCACGCGGGACTCTCAAGTTGATAATCTGTTGGGAACAAAACCATAACATATTAGTTAGCACGTGACCTGGAACAAGTAAAGTGTAAAGCGGCTCATACCCAATACATGACCTCAAAAAAGAAAAAAAACTGGCCAAGTCTGTGTCAGGCCACATGCAGTGTAGGGTTCCGTAGTAGCCTGTTAACACAATATAGACCAATTCTGTAGTTTTTTTTAAATTTTATTTGTGTTTTTAGATGCAAGTCTTTACCCGTTATAAACAAGCAAAGTTCACATGTAGCTACCCAAAAAAAAGGATTTTCCAAAATTTTATTTTACCACTTTGTCGGCGTAATTGATATACACACCCCTACAAAACTACAGCTTTCTAGCAGAACCTCGGACAGATTGAAATGACGAAACTATACGGGTTCCTTGTCAGGACTACCTAAAAAATTATTGAGAATACTTTTATTTCTCCTTTTTTAGTTGATTAATTAAATAAATAAGTTTTGAAAGTAGATTACATTCTTCAAGATAATTATTTTGACTGATGATCTAGTATCTGAACATTTTCTGGCATCCTTAGAGCATGGAACAGTATCAGAAACAAGATCTATATTCAAATAGCATGTCACAGTATGACAAACTCGTAAAGCAACTGGTTTTAATCAGTGTTCAAGGCTGTTGACATGTTCTGCAGAGAATTACTTTCTTAAATAAAATTAAAGAATTTGCCACATAATTTGAAGTCAGAACATAAGGATTTCTTCTGGCCTTGATTGCCATGGATATTAACAATGAGCTATACCAAGCCAACTTAGTCAAATTAGGTTGACATAATTTAAAACTGGCCAAGTGCGAGTCGGACTCGCGCAAGAAGGGTTCCCAAGGATCTATAAAAATGAAAAAAAAAAAAAAAAAACAAGTTTGTTGTATGAGAGCCGCCCCCTTAAATATTTATTTTATTGTTTTTTAGTATTTGTTGTTATAGCGGCAACAAAAATACATCATCTGTGAAAATTTCAACTGTCTAGCTATCACGGTTCTTGAGATACAGCCTGGTGACAGACTGACAGAGAAGTCTTAGTAATAGGCTCCGCTCCCATTTTTACCCTTTGGGTAAGGAACCCTAAAAATGAATGTCATGCACTAAACATAATCAGATTAAATTATATTGCTGAGCTTGACTGATTATAATCTTATGCTGCTATACTGTAAGTATATTCAAAAAACGTTAAATAGTAATAATAGAAGGAATGACGCAAATTGGAAGGAGATGTCTAGCTGTGATCAATGATTTGGGCAAAGTAGCCATTTTACTGTTACCCCTGGTTACCAAAGCCTTTGACCAGTAAATCTACTGTTAAATGTGATGCATCTTGCTAAGCTGTACTCTTGTATTCAATAATTTTATTGACTCTAGCTAATTCAGACAGAAGCTGCATCTTTTCCAAACCTATTTTCAGTACAGCCTGAAAATAAAACTGGATAATAATGTTACCTTAAGTCCAGTGAAGAGCTCGGTGATAGCACTTTCATCAACATCATAGGGCAGGTTGGAGATGTGTGCGGTGAAGGGAGGGCGCCGCGGGATGGACTCGTCGTCCACGGCCAGGCCCCCGCGCGCCGCCCGCGACGCTGACGGGAGCACCACTGGCGCCCTCTGGCGCGACTGGTACCCACCTCCTCCATATGAATTTTCAGCTAAGAACATATTTATATTTGACACAACATGTTTGATGTCTGGATGAAGTTAGCTTGAGGGAAGAACCCTTCCAGTTTTAAAAATATAGTTTCTATGCCACGGTTCATGTGAGATATATGTGTGCAGAAGTTATTTGTTATATTGACTTGGATTGAATTGATGACCATTCCGGTTTCGGATGGTATTTTCCTAAATCCTGTGTCAATGAGGTAGAGATAAAAATACTACTCATGCTTGAAAAATTTGCTACTGATTTCAGCATTATGGTTTATTATATTAGTAGGATTTTATCAGTTGCTGGCATATATTGTATCTTTGGTAGATAAATGAGTTTGTTTAATATAGGTAATAGGTTTAATTAAGTGTATTACATCATCTTCTCATGGCTTTGTTTATTTTAAGATAGTATGTGGAGAGGTAAGTATTTTACAAGTATAGCTCCATATTTATGACCAATAACAACACATTTTTAGACTTAAGACAAACATACACCATTGAATACATTTTACCATGATACCTATTATTGTTATCAAACAAATATTTATCAACATGCTAATGATGTCTGCTTTAAGCTATTTCAAGAAGCTAATGATGCTTCTACATTTTTGTTGTTAAAATACCACATGTTTATTGTAGGGAGACTACAAGTTTAAAAAGGAAATATTGAATTTTAGTAATTATTTTTAATTATTAACAATTTTTCATTAATGTTGAACCACACACAGACACAAAAGCTTCAGGCATGTACTGTTTTCTTCAAAAGATTGTATAAAACATACTAGGACCCTCAGAAAAATAAGGGAGCAAGCCAATGAAAGACTAGTCTGAATTGAGTTATGACCAGAGTCATCTCGTAGATTAGGCTAAAATTGCTGGTCACAGGGGTTTCCAACAGTAGAAACATATGCACCTCCACCTAGCCCCACAGGCCAGGCCTCACAGGCTTTACATCACACCGTAATTTCTGGTTCCCCCGCCTTCCCTTTGAGAGAAGCATCCGGCTAGAATGTTTGAAAAAACACAAAGACCTTTCCTCAGACCTTCCCGGGGCGGTAAGAGTGACAAACACTCTGTAAGTGCGCCCCAAGTACGAGATTGACATTGGCCAGCCATTACCCTTTACATCATCATAGGGTCAAGTTTTAAAATGATAGCATTTAGATTAGTACAGAGGTGTATGACAACAAACAGAACATTATTTTCACTTACGTTCTTCATCTACTGAGTCCGCCCAGTTGTGTGTTGCTGGAATTGTCGTTGGTTCTGCAATAATGTCTGTGATGCTGGCTGGAATCCATTTTGCCTTCTTTGATTTCTTCCCTGTAAAAGGTGACAAGAAAGTCGGATGATACTATGTGAAACATTTGTGACAGCTAAATGAAGTCATATTAAATAGAGGACAACATAATGAATAATGGTGACGAATAGTAAGTGAACGACCTACTCTGATTTTGGGAAGCGTTTGTTCACGGACACATGAAAGGACAATAATTATTTAGCATTTGATATACATCTGTTTCTCGTATTTCTCACCATCTCAGAACTAATTTAAGCTAATAATTGAAACATCAAGTAGGGTTATACGAGTAACAAATTGATCGTGAGTTTAGAGAAATGTAGCCACGCGGTAAATCCAAACGTCCGCAGAGGTGAAATGATGACACGTTAGCATTATTAGATAACATTGTTTAGCCTCCAGAAAGGATAAATTTGACAAGTGATACACATGCAACCTAATTTAATTATGAAAATACGGTAATAAACAATGAAATATAGCTAAATCTAGGGTTTTTTTCACGTCACAAAATTACTAGAACTAACCTGCCGCAGCCATTATACCAGGCTGCTGTCAGTGTTGCCAATCATGAAAGAAGTGAAGACTGAAGACGTTTGTTACCTACCTACTGTACCTATCCAGAAACGTTTCATTGTACAATTGACATTTCTTTACACAGGCAACTTTTTTTTGGAAAATATAGTACTATCACAGACATAAAATAGTAGTCTGTGAGTACTATACAAAAATATAGTACTATAAAATATAGTACCTACTAAGGAAAATATAGTACTATACATTAATATCGTTTGTGCATTGATAAATTGTTTATCAAAAGAAAATAACACTCAAATAGTCCAGATTACGATATTTTACAGTATGAAGTCAGAAACTATTTTGTATGCATAGTCAGATTTATCACGAAACAAATTCAGTAACCAATTTCGATTAGTAAAATGTAGATTTTTTTCACTGGTAATTTTGTGACATTGCCTTTAATTTATAACAAATATTGCCAGCAAAAGAAATACTATTCTTTTGCTGGCAATATTTGTTATAACTTATGAGTGTGTATTCATTCCGTCCACTAGCGCCGCCAATCGTTTTTTATTAATTGTGGTAAATTTAAGACACGTAGATAAAAAACCGCTCTGTAGTGCACTGAAGAAATGTATCTTTTATTTTTTGACAGCTATTTTAATACATAACTCATGGCTAAATAGCCAAAACGGCAATTATTGCTCATAAAAATATCGACTTTGGCAACTATTTATGTTCTAAAGTACAAAACATATTAACATAACTCTCAAAACATAATAAATACATTTCTTCAGTGCACTACAGAGCGGTTTTTAATCTACGTGTCTTAAATTTACCACAAATAATAAAAAACGATTGGCGGCGCTAGTGGACGGAATACACGCTCTTAAGGGCCGTTTACATACATCCGGGTCAGGGCTTTCAGTGTTCCCATCAGGAACGGACGGGCAATCCGACACCCGTGTTCACACACATAAGGGAAATCGGTATCAGTGTAATCTGTTTCGGTGGCTGATATGCATACAATCCGATGTCTTTTTAGTATTTAAATGTGTGGATTAGAAAGAACGTAAAGAATTTTATTATGTCGGACAAGTTCTATGAACCTTTCTGTGTTCATGTTGCACAAGTGCTCTTGCATACCTGACGGGACACGGTCGGGACGGAGATGAAAATCGGATAGCACTGTAAGGGCGTCCGTGCGTCTGTGCGTGCTCCAGGACACTGACGATCCGGATCACGCATAAAGGCCGATCCGCACACAACCGTGCCGGCACAGTGCCGGCACGTGCCGATCAGTGACGTATCCATCCGTGTCAGTGAAAAATGATATTGTAGCATACATTTTGTACGACGCTATCCGTACTCGTCAGTGACAGTGACGGTCAGTGATGTCAGGTCAGTACTGCGCCAACGCTCGCCGTTATCCGACGTGAATTTCTAGCGAACAATATTTTGCCTGACACGGTCGCAGTATTCCAATATGGACGACGAAAAGTTGATTGAATTCGTGTACATCCTGCAATTTATGACATCCTGAAATACTCAAAAAACTTTTATCCATCATCTATCAGATGTTTATGTAGGGTGGCGAACTCTCCTTCTTTTTCTCTTTTCCTCAACGCGTTATGAACCCATTGCCTTCTTCTCACATAAATTTCATCGTCTTCATCTAATATTATAGCAATCAAAGCTAATTATGATCTTGAATATCGAGGCATTTTCACGTGAAGCTAGGGGTAAAAATCACTGCACCTGTCGGCACGGAACTGACATATATAGGCCGATCCGCACACAACAGTGCCGGCACAGTGCCGACACGTGCCGATCAGTAACGTATCCTTCCGTGTCAGTGAAAAATGATATTGTAGCATACATTTTGTACGACGCTATCCGTACTCGTCAGTGACAGTGACGTTCAATGATGTCTACTGCGCCGACACTCGCCGTGATCCGACGTGAATTTCTAACGAACAATATTTTGCCTGATACGGTCGCAGTATTCCAAGATGGACGACGAAAATTTGATTGAATTCGTGTACATCCTGCAATTTATGACATCCTGAAATACTAAAAAAACTTTTATTTATCATCTATCAGATGTTTATGTAGGGTGGCGAACTCTCCTTCTTCGTCTCTTTTCCGGCCTTTATTCATCATCACAACAGCACACAACAGTGCTGGCACAGTGCCTCCAGTTCCGTACCGTACAGTTCCGTGACGTGCTATTCAGATCAGTACTGTGCCGACAGGTACAGTGACCAACTTCCCAAAAAGGAGGAGGTTCTCAATTCGGTTGTATTTTTTTTTTCATGTTTGTTACCTCATAACTCCGACAATCATTAACTGATTTGAAAAATTCTTGTTTTTTACACCTAGTTTAACAGCAGTTTCACGTGAAAATGCCTCGATATTCAAGATCATAATTAGCTTAGATTGCTTTAATAATTACTATATGAAGACGATGAAATTTATGAGAGAAGAAGTCAATGGGTTCATAACGCGTGGAGGAAAAGAGAAGAAGAAGGAGAGTTCGCCACCCTACATAAACATCTGATAGATGATAAATAAAAGTTTTTTTAGTATTTCAGGATGTCATAAATTGCAGAATGTACACGAATTCAATCAAATTTTCGTCGTCCATCTTGGAATACTGCGACCGTGTCAGGCAAAATATTGTTCGCTAGAAATTCACGTCGGATCACGGCGAGTGTCAGCCACAGAACACAATTATCCTAGCGGCTCATTACTGTGTAGGTACTACCTGACCCACGCAACTTCGTCTGCGTCACATTTTCAATTAATGCTCGGCTTCTTTTAGTCTTCCTTCCTCGATACATGGGCTATCTAATACTGAAATAATTTTTCAAATCGGACCAGTAATTCCTGACATTACACCCTAAATGTATTCATCAGAACTTCACTCACACACTTAGTACAACAAAACGCAAGGAAACAAAACAAATCACAATCAGTCATTTCTGTAGCTACGAAACTGCGTACGGCGGGAACTTGCGAAGTACGAAAAGTGCGCGCTCACGCTCAAGCAAAATCAAGTTTTAAAGCAAATTCTTTACGATTCATTTTGTCGTAGCGCTTTCCATTCAGAGCCATCTGTGAGTGTGATATGGAGTGAAATACTTTTTAGATGCGCAGTTTTAGGTGTGAAATGCGTTCGGAAACTGTTTGCAATATAAATCTAGTGTTACAAATCTCGTTGTTCTCAAAAGTTACGAAAATTGCCTTAAAAATACAAAAAAAACTTACATGTTACGCGAGGAGGTTTATTACAAAAATGTTAAGAGTGTGTATTCCGTCCACTAGCGCCGCCATTCGTTTTTTATTAATTGTGGTAAATTTAAGACACGTAGATAGAAAACCGCTCTGTAGTGCACTGAAGAAATGTATCTATTATTTTTTGACAGCTATTTTCAATACATAACTCATGGCTAAATAGCCAAAACGGCAATTATTGCTAAAAGTGGCCACTTTTAGCAAAAATATCGACTTTGGCAACTATTTATGTTCTAAAGTACAAAACATAACTCTCAAAACATAATAAATACATTTCTTCAGTGCACTACAGAGCGGTTTTTTATCTACGTGTCTTAAATTTACCACAAATAATAAAAAACGATTGGCAGCGCTAGTGGACGGAATACACGCTCTTAAATAAAAAAAATACTTACATGTTACGGAGGGAATTACGAAAAATGTAAGAAATGTAACCTTCTGGCAACACTGGTACTGACATCACTGACCGTCACTGTCAGTCTGTCACTGACGAGTACGGATAGCGTCGTACAAAATGTAGGTATGCTAAGTACAATATCATTTTTCACTGACACGGATGGATACGTTACTGATCAGCACGTGTCGGCACTGTGCCGGCACTGTTGTAAAACGCTTCGGGCCCGATAGATCGTGTAGTGTCGCGATTTTCAGCAAAACGCAAGGTACTTTTGTGATAAAACTTACCGTTTTGCTGAAAATCGCGAAAAACTCATTTTTTTTACCTTTGACCTTGAATATTTTTTTTTTCCATACACGGGAATGATGGGGAACTTTTAAATATTATTTATAATTATGTTTTGAACAATTTTACTGATTTTCAGCTTCTTGGTATTTTATGTTCCTTCACCACGGAGCGTACTTGCTCCGTGGCCTTCACTCTCATTTTTTGGTCTAGATTGACCGGACTATGTTTGATCGCCTGCATGCAATACCGACCCTAAGAATACATAATAATTATGCTGAGTTTTGATTTAAAAAGGATGTTACATAATGTTTTTTCACTCACCATCATCATCATATCAGCCGAAAGACGTTCACTGCTGGACACAGGCCTTCCCCAAGCGTCGCCACAACAAGCGGTCCTGTGTGCCTCGCATCCATCGCCTACCCGCGACCTTCACCAGGTCATCGGTCCACCTGGTGGGAGGCCTTCCAACGTTATGTCTTCCAGCACGCGTTCGCCACTCCAGAACTTTTCGGCTCCATCGACCATCTGTTCTGCGAGCAATCTGCTCTGCCCATTGCCACTTTAGTTTGGTGATCCTTCTTGCTATGACGGTAACCTCGGTTCTCTTGAGGATATCATCATTCCTGATTCGATCACGCAAGGAAACTACAAGCATTTCCCTCTCCATTGTCCTTTGAGTGGCTTGAAGGCTTCTGATGAGGCCCATTGTGAGCGACCACGTTTCAGTTCCATTCCAGACTTTCGTCTTTAGACACTGTCGTCGGACGAGAAGATACCACGCAACTTGCTGAACGCCGCCCAGCCGAGTCGGATTTGACGGTTGACCTCTTTCTCGATATTAGCTCTACCTAACTGGACCGTTTGTTCCAGGTAGACTAACTCATCTACAAATTTAGTGTAGAGCCTCCGATCTTGATAGCAGTATTTATCATGATCTTGATTTTGTTCATGTTCATTTTATGACAAGCTCTTTCGGATCTCTATTTAGCTCTACTGAGGTCCTCCGTAGTCTCAGCCATGACGACTATAACGTCGGCAAATCGAAGGTGGGTGATGTACCTACTTGCTTAGCCTTCTCCAGTCCAAAACCTTGAAGTCATCCTCCATTGCAGCCGTGAACAGTTTCGGAGAAATGACGTCTTCCTGTCTCACACCCCGCTGCAGGAGGATAGGTTTCGAGGTCTGATCGTGAAGTCGGACTGACATTGTGGCGTTTTTGTGCAATCATTCAGCACCTCGATGTACCAATAGTCAATCTGACACCGTTGCGCGTTGGAGAGTGCAGCAAGGCCTAAGTCTCGATCGAATCGAAGGCTTTCCTGTAGTCCACGAACGCTAAGCAGAGGGGCACATTATACTTTTCGGTCTTCTGTATAGCCTGCCGCAGCGTATGTATGTGGTCTACAGTGCTGAAGCCTTTTCGGAATCTGGCTTGGTCGGGAGGCTGGAAGTCGTCAAACCTGCGTGCGAGACGGACGAGAGGTTCATGATGACTCTGAAAAACAGCTTGTAGACAAGTCTCAGAAGTTAGATGGATGACTACTGCACCTCTGCTCCATGCCTGTGGCGAGTCCCCTCGAGTATGACGGAATGGAACCCGAAGGCCCTTAAGGGCCGGTTTTCCACTCGCCTTTAGGAATTCGCCCGTGATTCCGTCCTCACCAGACGCCTTATAGTTTTTAAATTTTATACTGTGAGCGCCATCCGAATCTCATACAGACTGTCGTCTGGGATGTCCTTGGTATAATGCTGCAATCTAGCTCTTGGGTCGATAGTTAGATTCGTAGCGGGTTTAGTCGTTGACGTGTATAACTTTCCAAAGTGGTAGTAATAGGCCACTTTGAATATTATGCACGTGACGAGTCTCTTCGTGAGCTCGATTTGCCGCCAACTCGGATGTACCGCCTGCGTGTGGTGCACGCCTTGCACGCCCACTTACGGCGGCCTTGCTTATACCGCGCGTAACATTTCGATTTTATCAACTGAAAGAGACAGGGAAGTCAACTTTGATAATTTGATCGAATATTTTAGTATAATAATCAATTGGAAATCTCTCAATACAAAACCACCCCGGGGTACCAATCTACCATATACCGCTACTGCGGCAGGGCCCTGCCTCCCTGTCTCTTATTTCACTAGGTGATCGACAGTGCGGCCGGACGCAGAGAGATTGGAACCACCCGTCCATCTATACTGACGGATCAAAGACAAGTACTGGTACGGGAGTTGGAATTTACTCCGCCTTACTTCACCTCAACATTAAAATATCCAGATCGCTAGGTAAGCTCAACACCGTCTACCAGGCGGAATGCGTGGGCATTATCCTGGCAGTTCATGCCATAGAGGCCAGGGAAGTCACGGACACCCACATCCGGATACTTTCCGACAGTGCCTCAGTCCTCCAATCCCTAAAGAAAAACTACACTACCTCGAAACTCATACAAGAATGCCACAATGCACTCGAACACGTCACGGTGGCCAACCGCAACACCGTGACGCTGCAGTGGATAAAGGGGCACAGCGGATCAATGGGAAATGACGCGGCCGATGAACTGGCCAGGAGGGGATCTGGTGCCGTGGCTGTTGGACCCGAACCCATAGTACCACTCCCCTTCGTCCAACTGCGCACATGGCTGCGTGAACACACCCACAAACAAGCGGAACGCTGGTGGGCCATGGCACCAGGCTGCAGGCAGTCCAAGGAAGCCATGCCAAACCTGGACCGAAAACTAACCAGGCGCCTTCTGCGACTGGATAGGCGGAGCCTGCGAATGGTCACTGCTCATTAAATAAACACTTGCACACGATAGGCATAACGGACAGCCCTCTATGCAGAGCATGCATGGAGGGGGAAGAAACGGTACCGCACGTACTCCTTGATTGTGAGGGCGTCGCCGAAATACGGAAGCAAACTATAGGGTCACCAAACTTGCTCACAGGTATCCTGAAGACGGCGAGAAAACTTATCTGTTTCTGGAGGGAGGTTGGATGGTTGGAGTGACGGCCGCCATGGCTCACGTACAATGGTCCAACGTCAGGACTAAGTGCGGAAACCAAAACCCCCTAATAGAATCGAATAGAAACCACCCGATCGCCCGGCGGCATGGTCCTTATTCCTTGTTTCTTATTACACCACGCTGTCCCTGCTGCGGATCGGGCCCGAGAAATCGTGTAGTGTAATAAGCCTTTTTTCTCCGTGGTTCAGGCCGTGTCAGAACCCGGATGTGTGTGGGAGGCGCTTTAAAGATTTCTTTTGCATCTTTTGCTAGATAACGGAAAGCATAATTATATAGTTACGCGCATTGGTGACTTTTTGTCACCGTGACAGTATTTCTTTCTTTTACAACTGTGAAGTGCAACAGAGAGAGAGATATATTGTCACGGTGACAAAAGTCACCAGAGCGCCCCCTTTTTTACAGGGGAAAGCCTCATGGATATCGTTCACCCTGCGGCGGACGGAGGCGTCTGTCAGACTCTTACTGACTACACTCCGGTGTTCCATCTCCCACCTGCGCCGGGGATCGCGGGAACTTATGCGACTTCCGTAATTCCCGGCTGGCGCCGGCCTGCCTTTGCGGGCCACCTCGGGTCAGTGGGGGGAGTGGGGTGTTTGGTGGGTGTTTGACTTCCCCCGCGACGTCAAAGAGGGTCGCATGGGTACACCACGCGCCGCCACCTCGGATCCGGATGAATGGAGGGCGACAGGACATTCCCAAGTCTGCCGCCCCTGGATCCAGTTAGGGGGGGCGGGAGAGGGCAGAGTATGCCCTCCTCCGACGCCCGGTGCGCCTGCTGCGGGCCGGGAGAGCGGTCGAGATATGCCTCTCCTTTTTCGCATCCTAAGGCCCAAGGGTAGATTATTGTGCC
The DNA here is from genome assembly GCA_963859965.1 of Ceramica pisi. NCBI lineage: Eukaryota > Metazoa > Arthropoda > Insecta > Lepidoptera > Noctuidae > Ceramica > Ceramica pisi. The sequence continues at coordinate 7,132,392 of OY982541.1, read as the reverse complement.
TAATTTCATGAGGCTCCTTTCAAACGTTCTGACGTGGAAGAGTAACAAACATCTATCTATCCATGCGTCCATCTAACAATCACAAACTTTCGCAGAACTATAATATTAAAATATTAGTAGGATAATTAGTAAGATTAATTATTGTGCATGTTTTTATTATTAAAACTTTGCACAAGGTAAAAAACACTGTATCTACAAAGGCCGACTTAATGCCTCAGGCATTTTCTATCAGTCGACCTTAGGGTACTGCAGAGAAAATATGGCAGGTGTAAATAGGCTTGTTTCCTGTTTTTTTTTTTTTTTTACTCTTATTTGATTTATTACATTAAACATATATATACGTTATTTATGTAGGTATCTAAAATATCTATATAATCTAATAGTCCGTCAGTTAGATTATCAAAAAATATTTGATCCGTATTTTTTCTTTTGTTACGGGAACCAAAATTGAGTAAGTTACGACGCTTTTAAAATTCTCAATACGTCACGCCGCCGTGGCATAATTTTTAGCAGGTTGTGACGTCACGAGTCTCCACTCCCGCGTTTTATCTTTGCCAATATTCATTCATTCTAACTGAGGGACTTGCAATTTGTGGATTATGCCATTATTAAGCCTATTGTAGGAAAGACAAAAGTGAAAAGAAATACTATAATGTCAGTTATGAATGTTGATGTATGCATAAGACTAGTAATGGAAAGTAATAAATTAGTTTATTTCAGACTAAATGTATATACAATAAAATAAAATAAACAACTCTTAACTAACTTAAACTAAAAATTAAACTAGGTAACATAATATGGCGTCGAAAAATTCGTCCGCATCGCTAGCCACTGGTAATGAGCCCAAAAGGCTGGCAGCATTGCCACGTTGTATGGCAATGCTTATCCTTTGGCCGAGGTAAAAGCCAGCCCTTGGGTCACGCGAAGTGTCATACTAGTAATGCAATATAGGTACCTACACGTATCACAGAACATATTTGATTAACAAGACAAGAAACGAAAAGAAAAAGTCAACTTTACGGATTCTGTGCGCGAGAGACCCGACCCGTAACGAGAGATGTTAGACGAGGAAATACTTAAATAATGTAAATTATAGCTTAGGTACTATACCTACATTATAAACCATAAAGACTAACATTATAACAGTTTGTTTTAATATACAGAAACTTAAAGCAGGTTAGTAAAAAGTTCAATTAGCACTATTAAAATTTATATGTGCATTCAAGTGGCCCTTGTGGAGGAGCTCGTGGCTAAATAATAACAGTCGCACAGGTCGATCTTCAAGGTTAAGCAACGCTTGCCGAGGTTGGTCTGTGTATGGGTGACGTGGCTCGGAAATCACGTTAAGTCACGTCACGATAGTCAGAAGCCAGAAAATCTGACACCAGTCTTGCCAAGAAGAACCGTGTTACCCAGTTAATGGGTTGTAGAGTCTTGGTGGGCAGCCGCTCCACGTAAAATACTGGTTTTCAGCAAAAAACGGTTTGACTGGAAGCCGACCCCAATATAGTTGGGAAAAGGCTAGGTAGATGATGATTCTAGTGGCTCTCGTCTGCGGAAGCGACGGAACACCATACCCTGCGGCTGCGGCCAAAGTCCTCCTCCATGACGAGGTGCAAAAAACATATTGGTACTCGCACCGCCTTGAAGTTGACGTTGCAGCGCGATTCCAGCAGCTGCACTCTCGACGTGTACCTACTTGATCTTTTGGTGCATGTACTCCACCACGTCCTCGGCCTTAGAGCGCCTTCACACTAGCGTTTGTCCAGTGTAGGCATTCGATAAACGTATGCGCAGCGCAGACGCCGCGACTACGCGGCGCAGGAGTTGCGGTGATCCTGCAGGACTGGCTGTCACCCCCTGTCGAGGTCCTGGACGTCGACTCCGCAGCGGCCCAGCTGAGGGGATCCCTGACCGAGGTGTGCAACTCTAGCATGCCTCGGTCTCGTCGTTCGCCCCCCCGTCGTGCCGTCTACTGGTGGTCGGAGGAGCTGGCAGGCCTCCAGGCCACCTGCGTGGCGGCCCGTAGAGCCTACACGTGGAGCCGCCGGCGCAGCGCACGTAGCCAGGCAGACGAGGACCGTCTCTACGCTTCTTATCGAGAGGCAAAGGCGGCCCTCAAGTCGGCTATGTGCGCTGCGAAGGACTCGGCGAGGGCTGAGATGCTAGAGGGTCTCGATCGGGATCCCTTTGGGAGACCATACAGGGCGGCGCGGAACCAACTGCGGCCCCATTGACCGAGACCCTCGACCCGGCGCTGTTGGATGGGGTGGTCCGGTCCCTGTTTCCGCGCAGGGCCGACTTCACCCCACAGGGGGCGGCACCGCCGGCGGAGGCAGACGTGCCCCCGGTGACGGCGGAGGAGTTCCGCGAGGGTCTTCTTGGCCTCCACGCCAAGAAGACGGCTCCCGGTCCGGATGGCGTCCCAGCACGGGACCACGGGTAGTGGCCATAGCTGACGCTCAAATGGAGGACAGATTTCGGGACCTGTTCAGCGCGTGCCTCGCGTCTTGAAGGTTCCCGAAACTGTGGAAGGAGGGGCAGCTATGCCTCCTCCGCAAGGAGGGACGCCCGGTGGACTCCCCCTCGGCATACCGACCCATCGTCCTGCTTGATGAGGTCGGCAAAATGTTCGAGGGGATCATCGCCTGCCGGCTCAACAGCCATCTGCGGGGGGTAGGGCCAGACCTGTCGGACGCCCAGTTTGGTTTCCGACATGGGCGTTCGATCATCGACGCGCTGGCCCTGCTCAAGGGGCAAGTGAAGGGGGCGGTCGAGGCGGGGGACGGAGTTTTGGCAGTGTCATTCGACATAGCCAACGCCTTCAACTGCGTCCCCCACTCGACGATATTGGAGGCACTCCGCTATCATGGAGTGCCCCAATACTGGCGGGACCTCCTAAACGACTACTTGGAGGACCGAGAGGTCCTCCCCGTAGAGGGTTATCCTCAGGAGTATGGCCCTCTACGGGGCCCCAATCTGGGCGGACTCCCTCAGCAGGAGGGAGAATGCGACAGCCATTCGCAGGCCACAAAGGGCCATTGCACAGCGGGTGGCGAGGGCCTACCGGTCGGTAGGCTTTTCGGCGGCGTGCGCTCTGGCGGGCACCCCTCCTTGGGAGTTGGAGGCTTGGGTGCTCGCCAGGGTGTACGAATGGACGGCGCGCCGAAAAGCGCTCGTGGAGCGCCCTGTCGCAGAGGAGGAGCGGAAAGCCGTGCGGAGGGAGGCGAGGGACGCCATCGTCGTCCATTGGACGGAGGATCTCGCCTCCGCCACCTTTGGCCGTCGAACGCTGGACGCGCTCGGTCCAGTCCTGCGGGACTGGCTGCGGGAGCGGCCGCGCGGCTTCCTCTCCTTCCGTCTGGTGCAGGTGTTGTCAGGCCACGGCTGTTTCGGCACGCACCTGCACCGGATCGGGAGGGAGGAGACACCGGCGTGTCACGACTGCGGCGCGGCGGAGGACACGGCGCAGCACACACTGGAGGTGTGCCCAGCTTGGTCCGAGCCGCGTCGCAGTCTCACTGCGGAGATCGGACAGGACCTCTTACTTCCCAGCGTGGTCAGATGCATGCTGGGGAGTGAGGAGTCCTGGGCCGCGGTAGCCTCCTTTTGCGAGGATGTCATCTCGCAGAAGGAGGCGGCGGAGCGGGCGCGGGAGGACGATCCTCTCGCTGCGCCGCTCCGCAGACGAAGGCGAGGTCGGAGAAGACGTCCTCTTCTCCCTCCTCGCGGTGGTGATGGGCGGGCGACAGGCGCGGGTGCGCCTCCGCCCACATTGCACGCATCACCACCATCGTCGGAGGTTCCCGGCCCTCCCCCAACGGGGAGGGCGTGAAGGACCCGCTGTTAGGGCGGGCGGTCGTCGGAGGTGGACTGGACGTAAAGGCTACGCCGATCTCCCAGTCCACCCCCACCCAGACGAAGCGCGAATTTCAGTGCTGGGTTGTTTTAGTGGGTATACCGGGCTTGCCCGGGGAGTCCCACATACCCCTCCCACTCCCCCGAGTGAGAGGGTATGCGTAACGCATTTTTTCCCAGCCGGAAAAAAAAAAAAAAGGAGTTGCGGTGAACGCTAGTGTGAAGGCGCTCTGTGGTGTAGTGTGTAGGCAGGAGATATACATAACACTGGAGTGTTCAGCTTCGCAGCACGTTTAGTGCATGGGTATAAATAGGAAGTCCGGAAAAATAATCAGTCTGGCTGGACTCGCCAAGGGTTACAAATTTGTAGGTAAATATTATAAATAGTTCAGGAATCGAGTCAGGTTTTTCCAAATATTTTTTAAGATTTTAATTACAAATGCTTAGTTTTCAGATTGCTCCCTAAACTTGTCTTTCCAAATTTCAAAGTTCAGATTTTTTTTTGATCTCCTTGAAAGTGTCGAAATTTACGTTTTGCGGCATAAACGCCGCGTATCTTTTCTTCACGTTAACTTTTAAGTTTCACAATTTCAATTGACTAAGTATAGGCTTGTGTATACGGTTTTAATTTCAACTCGATACCCACTCGTTCCCGAGATAAAGGGTCTTGACTTGACAGATAGACGAACGGACGGACAACAAAGTTATCCTTTAAGGGTGTCGTTTTTTTCTTTTGAGGTTTTCAGTACCTACAGAAACCTAAAAATACCAAATCTGTTCAGCTGTTTTCAGGTGATGACCAACGAACTACATTTAATTATTATTCGTATAGGCAATCAAAATACATGCTTTTGAATTAGATGATTATGAAACTTACGTAACATTTTTTTTTGTTCTGTTCTCTTTACCTATGTGTGTAAGTACCACTCATCAGCATTTTAAAGAAAAGAAAGAAAGAAAAAGAGTTTATTTTCGGTAATTGATATTATTTTACGTTGTGTTCATTAATAAATTAAAATTAACATGGTTTTAAAATTCGGGCACAAGATGTTTTGTTTAAAGATTTTGTAGATATTACCGCAGGGCACTATCATGAGCCCGTGTTTGTCTGATCTCTGAAATTTAAAAATTTTTCACACTACCTGCACGAAAACGTTAAATTATTTGATATACAAAGGTGTCTTCGACTTGGGCTAGCTTGAATCCCGCTGCATTCAGGATTCTCGTTTTAATTTCCTCGCTTCGCTCGTGAGTTAACTCTCGAATCCTTAGTTTTGTTCGGGATTCAATATGACGCCCGTGTCATAAGACACTGCATGCTTTATCCCCTCGTTTCATAATCTACTATTCTGTTGCATATTGGTGTCTCTCTTCAGTCATAGCCATGACGGAGCTTGCATACTTTTACTGGATAAGTATAGTTTTAGCAGGCAATCCGATTTCAAGCGGATTTTTGATATCGATACTAATCTATACTAATATTATAAAGCAGAAGAGTTTGTTTGTTTGTTTGGTTGAACGCGCTAATCTCAGGAAATTCTGGTCCGATTTGAAAATTGTTTTTCAGTGTTAGATAGCCCATTTATCGAGGAAGGCTATATCGTCGGCTTAGAGTGTAAACCTGCTAAATCCATCTTTTGGCATTTTCACGTTTTTTGTACCATTCCAAAGTTTTAACAGCTACAATCAGATTTCTTTTAAAATTGACAAAAACGCGTGATGAGTAAAACTTTCAAATCCATAACTTCAAAAGTTCCGGGTAACTCCAGTTAATCCGCAAGTGTCCGCAATACATACGCGTACAAATAATGAATGTTCAAATTTCTTTAGGAATGTTTTTTGTCTCTCCTGAAAATTTACCTGATATGCAGTTAGCAGGTTTACACTCTAAGCTGACGATATGCTATATCATCACGCTACGATCAATAGGAGCGGAGCACTAATGAAAATGGTGTCCCAGACGACGTTGCACGGGTCAGCTAGTTAAATGATAAAATAGTGCACCAGCGTTGACTGGTAAGGTAACTATACCAGTACAATGCTAATTCTATTGTTACAGTTGATGTAAACTGTTTTCTGCACCTCTATTTGCAGACAAAGCAAGGTTGATGGGCCTTATTACATGCCGCGAGGGCTCATTTCTTTGGTCAACCTTGCCTAGATGACTTTTTAAGTTCAAATCACGTCATACTCAAGCATTGTCTTCTGATTTCATCGGTGTTTCTTATACTACTATGTCATGGTATCTGAGGGATATAATCTTTATCGGAAACTAGCCTGCATTGTTTGTGTAACTGCGCGTCCTTTGTCGCAATGCGCTTTTCGTTTCTAGGAACAATTTAATTAAAGTGTTGTTATCTTAGCTTGTCAAAGCAATGCTAAATGCAACGAATGTATTTTCTTCCTTCGTATTTGATTCCATCATTGGATAAAATATGTTAACAGAAACGAAATAGGTATAGATAGATTAGGTACTACTACTATTTTACAATTTGTAGATGTCACCGGGACTGGCAAACACCGTAAAATATCGTGTGAAATCGTAAACTTTTTTTCTTATTAAGACAGATACCTAATATTGGGAACTATTGCATTTGGACGGGATTTATTTTAAACATTACGATTTTTTCATAATATATTGAGAAATTATAATCGAATATAAAATAAATCTTGATTAGATTATAATTTCTAGATTATAATCTTACGGAGTCTGCCATTTTCTGGTGGCATAGGAACAAAGGAAAACGATTAAATTAAAAAGCTCTGTTTGCGCTTAGACCAGGAAAATAGGGACGCGTTTTGTGCGACGCGTCACGTCACAATCGCTCGTAATAGTCCGTCTGGATCTTATATCATCTTGTTCTCAAGTAATTCCTCGGCGACGGACATGGCTGCGGCGGCGGCGCGGTGACAGGGCCAGCCACCAGCAGCGGCGCGGCTACACGGCCGCACCAGACGTAATGTGCTCGCGATAGATGGCATTCAGGTCGGGCGACGATACCGTGCGGACGCGCTTACTCATATTTCGAGCGCGCTCACCTCGTTCGCTCAACATTTCTATCGAAAGTTTTTTTGTTGTAAAGTTTTTATTTAGTTCTTCACTGTTCAGTTAGCCTTCCATGCGGGTGCTAGTACTAAGAAAATATAAAAAGTAAATGTTTAAAACCTCTATCGTGGTCTCCTTTCTCTGTTGTGCTTGCCAATATATTGAATTCAGTTCCGAGGTGACGTTAGACGTATAAACACTGTGCCAGTGATAACGGAGAATGATGTGAATAGTGCTGTGTTTATGTTTGTGATGTGTTGTTTAGTGTAGACGGGTTGTTTACAATGGGGTACGCGTCAAGCGGGGCGGGGCGCGCGGCGCACGAGGCGCTGCTGGCGCGCCAGGACGCCGAGCTGCGGCTCATGGAAACCATGAAGCGGAGCCTGCAGGCCAAGATGAAGAGCGACCGGGAGTACGCGCTCGCGCTGTCCGCCGCCGCCGCCACGGGCCAGAAGATGGACAAGTGCGAAGAACTTAACGGTAAAAAATCAGCCCACTTAACGAGAATTAACTCTATTAGCACCGCTGAACGGTCTACTTGCATCACAGCTTCTTCTAACTGTTATTCTGTTACAGCTGCTAATGCAGAACTTTGCTTAGTTGACGAAAGTCCAGGAGTTAGGCACATCCTTGCTTAATAAACCGTTGCATTTAAATGTGATGTGTTAAACATGAATACGCTTAGATTTAACTAGCGACCCGTTTGAATAAGCAATCATTAGGATAGATAATTAATTGAAATGACTGCAACTCAGGTCAAGGGAAACTGTGTCTTTCAAGAATGTTTACCTGTTTATCTGAAGCTGAGAGTTCAAAAAACTTTGTTGTCATGTGGGTAGGGTAGGTGGGTTAGCGAATTTGGCGCACTTGATGAGTTGTTCTTTTCTTTATCATGGAAATATTTTAAAGTACTTACTAAATGTAGTTTCAGTCCCTGTAAATGGTTTTTTTTTTAATAAATGCTTTGGGGTTGCTTCAAACATAGTCGATCTGGTTGAAACAATAACAATTTATTCTATTTGATTAAATTTTCTCAAATTACAATTATTCAATCAAAAATCTGATTAATTGGCAAGAGAAGGTAGGTAAAAGTAAGAATTTTAGGAAGTTAGGTAATTTTCAAATATTCCTGTTAATTTACACCTATTAAAAACGCAGACAGGTATTCAAAGTAATAAGCGTAGTGGTGTTTTATTTCAGTCAAAATAATACGGACAGAATTCAATTCAGATAGGTACTTATTTCCGCAATGCAATGGCTTTTTTAATACTGACAAATATGAAGAAGGAAGCGTTATTAATTAGGTGTTTCGTATAGTTATTTAATGAATAATTTAGAGTTGGCAGTGGCGATATTATATTGACCCTCACAATATTAAACAGACAATGCTAATTAATAAGCAAGTAGCAGAAACAAATCACACGACAGGTAATTTTGAGAGAGGCATTGAAGCTAATAACATAATTAAATATTCAGATTACGACCCCTGCAATACATCAAAGGCATAGGAATTTCGAATATGAAAGTAGTTGATCACAGATCGACGTTATCAGGGAACCAGGATAAGACTGCAAAGGCAGAGAATGAGGATGCTACGGCAGACGATAGTGACGAATCAAAACATTACAAAGCAATCGAAGTGTTTATTTTTGCATCTGCTTTTACCACCCATATAGGGCAATATAACAATAATTATTATAGAAGGTAAACATCCTCTCTTTCCTATATATTTATTACAATTACATCAGTAACCTTACATAATAATTATGCCAATTTTCATCAATATTCTAAATAGTAGGTGGCACTGTGGGTGCTGTCATTGTTCTCGCCATAACTGTTCCATGGTGGGTTGGCCCTACCATATTGTAACACTGTTGTTTTGAAGATCATGAATAAAAAAGCTTTGTTTGAAGAGTCCTTACAGGTAGTTTACCTTTACACTGTTAAGTCAACTCTCTCTTCACTTCTTCAGTCTCTTCTGGTTAAACTCGCGTCATCGTCGACTTCGTCTCTGCATGTCACCTCTGACTTCTCATATTAATGTCTCCCATTCGTCGTTCGAAATCTCCATCAACTCAGTACACTGGGAAATAGAAGATACTTCAACCATATTTTTTAAAGACATCTCTGATAAATTACTTAGTTTTAATAGTTCACTTGATGATGTTATTAAAATTAATCTTGGTCTTGAATACAAAATCGTCGATAGCCAAATTAGGTATCGAGTTATCGACGGAACTCTAACTTACATATCTTTTATTGCGCTTCTTTATATATGGTATCTGTAAATTGATATAAGTTACTAGTCAAACAATTATGCTTTGATTCTGAGCCTTGATATTGTTGATAACATTACAACTGGTCGTGTCCATCAACAAAGCTTTATCGCAAGTCGCTTCCGATAAAGCATACATCATTCAGCGATAGTTTGTTTTGTTGATACTGAAAATATGCTAGATAATAAACTGAAAGATAAGACGAATACAATATTAGTCATCTGTTAGCGGCTTCAAATTAGAAGAAAAAGTAAGAGAGTCTAGTTAGCTCCAATAAAGGCCCTTACGGGGTTTGACAAGAGTACATAATAGTTTGTGCTGAATATTTTGTATTGAAATGGGTATAAATAATTATACATAATAGATTTCGTGGGAGCAAAACGTAGATGATATAGGTTAATCTTTATGAGCTTTATTATTTTCTTCGATCTTTATTGTTTTCGATCTTGAATCAACATGATTCGTTCTGAATAGCATACATAGAAATATTGTAAAACATGAAAACAAGTACTAAGTATGCAAAGTGACTTTCAGTCAGATTGTGTGCCAGAAATCATTCAGCAGGTTCGACATGCGTCTTGTCTAGACGTAACGTTATTATCGTCAATAAGCAATGTCTTAAATACTACACAAACATGCATGGGTGTGTTCGAGTGGAGATATATGGAGCATTTTGGCCTTTGTATGAAATGTAGTGACCTCATTTCCCCGCTCGAAAACATACTTCACTGCTTTTGGCTAACCCCGTCGCCATTAGAGATTTGGATCTCATATTGATATTATGGGCTACAAGAAGCTAGAAATTTTCTTTTCTAATAAAATGCTTTGGTTATGGCTACTACGGTGATCAATGTTGGTGTGTATTTGGAAAACATAAAGCAATCTTTACTTCCTTTTACTTCTAGTTAAAATTGTATGCTGTTTGAAGCCTGTTGAATGTATTACATTTGCTTAATATTACTATCCTTTTGTTCCAGGTTCTGTCATAGCATCGGCCTGGCGAGCTATGACCGAAGAATGGGAGAATATCAGCCGGCTTATCAGGGCCAATGCTGAGGCTCTCGAATCAAAAGCCTTGGACAGACTCACAGCCCTTATGACTGAGCGACGGAAGTCACGGAAAGTGTACCAGGAGGATCACATGAAAATCAACTCACAGTTCACACAGGTACTTATGTTTTTGTTACTGTAAACATTTTTCATCAATTATCTTTGATACCGATTAACGGTATAAAAGATAATTTTATTATTCGATTTTTGTGTCTTTCAAATAATTTATCTGTGGAAGCATATTTTGATATTCTATAGCAAAAGTTTAGTATCGTTTTATCTTTGTGGTCTCGTGGTCTTACTTTGAAAACTGTATTTACTTGACTCATTACTTAGTTCGAAAACTCGATGGTAATTTAGAACAGGCTCTTTACCTGAGCCGTAAGTGGTCGTAGCTTTCTTATCACGAGTGGTATCACCGTATCGGATCACGTCTGACGTCGATAACGCTCTGACTCACGCACTATTTGACTATTTCTGAAGTTTCTAACTCAATCACGTATGTTCTGTTTCCTTGATAACATAACGTTCTACCAAGTTAACGTTCTGACTTTTTTTTAAAGTTCATATTTTGGTTGTAGGCAAAACTATTCCACTGCCGTGTGAATGCCGTACAAAATGTTCTCAGTAATCGGATAGTGGGTACCGTTGGCACATTTCGTGTTTATGTTTATTTATTTTCTAAATGGCCATGTCTTGAGCCGAACAATCGGCGCACGCGGCCCGCTACTGACCGGTTCGGCTAGCCTCTCAGTTCTTCGTCCGCTTCCTATCGCTGATCTACTCTCTGTACCTGATCCACGTAATTAGGTCTTAGCGAACGGTGCGAATGAAAGAACCGTGTCGAGGCCACTTTACAACCAGATGCTGTCGTTACCAATACGACTGTGCTTCGATGTGGGCTAATCGATCTTATCCGACAGCCAATGACTTGTACCACTGGTTGCTGATGAATGACACGCCATCATCGCCGTCTACAACAAATAGCGCGAAGGAACATACGACTATATCAACTTATTTACAGATGCAATAATATGAATCGATTTCTTATTCGATACAAACTAAAGTTTTACCGGATCGAATCTCGAGGAGGGACCTGTTTCGTGAAGTGCTTTTGCAGCTTAAACTTCTTGTTAAACCATAAACCTGTTTATCGAGATTAGGATTTCGAAATACTCAGATATCATTATGGACGCCATCTCGTTTAGGATTTGGACTAATGCCAATTTTTTGCCTGGGATGTAAATAAAACAAGCAGTATTGGCGCCGTTGTGCCGTGCGTCGCACCCAGTCGGCCATGCCTACCACCACCATTATACACGCATCTGCTAACATTTTATCTGGAACTTAAAATTAGGCTGCGCTCTATTTACCAATGTTTACCCACTGGTAATAAATGATTTATGTTTTCACAGAATCTGTAGATTTCTTTCTGAGCAGTCTGAAGACTTAAGCGTGAGGCGAAGTGACTAAATGTTAGAAAGTTAGTTACCGGAGTAGTGTCATGACTCGAAGCTACAAGCGACAGGAAGAACATTTGTATGCTAGGGAATGCACTTGCTTTAATGAATGACTGACATTAGACCGCACAGTAACGACCTCCTGGAATGCGTGGGACGATACCCGGAGAATTACAATTCCGTTCACAGATCACTGTCTACTTGAACTTTTTCAGCTAACAAAGGATTACGTGTAAGCTTTTAAATCAAAGCTTACAACGATGACTTTGGACTTTTAGGAGATCTAATAATTTCTTTAGATGTTATAGGACCGAAAAGGAATGAAAAAGGAAGTTTAATAATGTCTGAATAAGTAGGTAAAGCAATCTTAAGATTGATCGGTAAACAAAGCCTGTGCAAAAGCAAGCCAGTTAAGGTGAGAGGTCCTTCGCCCTCCGCGTCTCTCTTTCACTCGGTATTATTTGAATGCACCAGAGAAGGATGTAGACATAATTTCGTGATTTGAACCGAGTCGCGTAAAGTAAGATTCTGTATCGGGATTGGTCGCGCGGCACCTGTCAACGTTCATTGGCCCTGCGCCTGCGCTGCGGCGCGTGCACGACTGATTTCTTTTTAGTTTCACCGTTTCGGCCATTATTTTTGCATTAGATAAATAAATTGGAGTTTGTATCAGTCAGGATTCAGCATCCACCGGTGGCCATCTTGAACTATTCAAACCAAGATATGGGATGGGACCTTTTAATCTTTTCAATTTGCAAATGGAAATAGGTAGGAAGTCCCCTCGTTAAAAACCTATTATTAACATTTTTCCTTATTCTCAAATATTAATTCAATTTGCGGTTATAGGCCGGACATTAGTTATTCATTGCAAATATTGCAATGGAGGTCGAAATCCGGCAGTGTGAATGATATCGCAATCACGAACTCTTCAAATTCTGTATGTAGTGCCGGATGTAGTTTTACTAGGTCTTAAATCGCATTCGAAATCTAAGGTCTTGTCGTGTCTGTGGTACAAAACAAATAAAGCGTGGTAAACTGGGGCAACAGAACCGCGACGTGCTTCTTGATGGAAGTTTCCCTAATCAATGACATGAATTGATAATTATACCTCTTGAAAAACGTCTTTCCGTAAAATTTGTGCTCGTTGCTATTGCTGAAGACTATAATCAGTTCCAAATGTAAGTCGAACAAACAAGTATAAAACTATTAATTAAGAGACGTGTATTTATTCCATTAATTTGTCGTTAGCTTGATTGACTTCGGATGCGTGAATGTCAGTATGTAGCTTTATATGTGTACAGTCGAGTCGGATATGGTAATGTAAGTACATACATACATACCTTGATGACTTAATAAGTGTCCCAGCAGTTTTTGTTATTAAACTTTTCTCACGTTGAAGAAATAAGAACGTCCTGGGAGCCGGGAGGTGAATGTTCATGATACTGCAGATTAACTCATCATTGCATTTCTGTAGGCCCATTGCTCCATTAGGTCATTTTGCAGATATGCTGTAATTGCATGGATTGCCGTCAACTGTATCAAATTATCATTTTATGACTATGTATCACTGTGACTATATGTCAACTTCATGTTTAGTGTTGTGAGTCAGGTTGTAGACAGTGTAATAAAAATATGTAAGTAGCTGTACTTATACTAAAAATGTTTAGGTAGTAAATAAAGGTACACAATCTAGATGTGTCTTTTTATTAAAAAAACTCAGTTTAAAAGTAAAATACAATTAAAAAACAATGTAAATATAACATTAACGATTACTAAATCAATAGAAACCTGTAGGTAGTTTATTTTCTAAATATGTGTTTGTGTAAAAAGTCACATCTAGATTGTTTACCTTTTTTTAAGTAGGTACCTAAACCTTTCTAGTATACCTAGGTTTTGCATAGTTCACAATGCTGACTAAGTAGAGAGGTCAGATAACATTGATATTACAAATATGTTATAGTAGTACCACCTTAAGTGCGTATTTTCTGCTAACTGGGTCATGCACAGAACACGCGGAATAATTACGACGTATTTCTAGACTATGTGTAACATACAATTAGCCGTGTGAACATCACTCTACGACATTTTATTTCTTATAGTGCGTCTGTAAATAGCTATCTGGTTCGTATTGCAAAATATCCGCTCCATCTGTAAGCCTACGGAAATAACTCATTTTGTAATATTTATCTTTGGCGTTAATTTTTTGTCGTAGATGTTTGAATATGTGCCAATATTTTACGTTGTTGCAAATATTTTGAAACATTAAACAGATGGTTTCGCCGTTCCCTTTATATTGAATTGGCCTCAACGATACGGCAAAGACAATTATGTCATAGATATATTTAGATGTATCTATAATTAAAATAATTGTGCTGGGCAAAAAGTGAAACGAGCAAATATTTTTTCTCAAATACAGGTTAGACGTTTGTTAGCCCAAAGCAATTTTGTGAAACCATTTGAATAAATTGTGATATAAATTGAATGGGCAATTTTATTGCTAACCGTATGGTACCTACAAGCTGTAGATGAAGTAGAATACGTGTTAGAGACAATACGTTCTTCTTAGCAATCTATCTCGCAAGTTTAAAATAGAGACACTGCGGACAGAACATTTCTAGCCTGGTAAAACAGAAGTATTTAAACTTATGAAAAGTACAAATAGGCTTCGATATGGAAACTGTGCTTTTTTACTAAAAAAAGGTTACAAAAAAAACTTATGTAAATGAGGAATGAAGTCCTTTTTTATATCTTCATCAAATGCTGTAAGTAGCAGGAGTTATTGAGTTCACATTTGCCCTTTGCAGAAATATTATATCATAGAGTTAAGACGACATAATTCCTGATGGTAGTAGGTAATGTCAATTAAATTGTCAGACAGTCGATGACATGACCGGTTCGACTTCAAGCCGATGGGAGCCTGGCCTGCGACGCCCCATTGTTGCGCAAGAATCGAATCGTCTCATTAGTGGGCCGGCGGGGAAAGTGAAATCAACCGACGATCAGTGAAAGTCTCAACGACAGTTATCTAATTTTGATAGCAGGTTGGTGATTATGACGCGACTAGCCGTGGGTGATCTCGGACCAGTTTAGGGAAGATCAACTAGGGACAGGTTATGGCATCTACGCCACTGCGCCAGGAGGAATCGGTTTCCAATTAGTTTGTCACTTCCGTTTGTGAGTAATTTCTTCCGCTCCCATTTACTTTACCGCCATTCTCTAATCGAGACTAAAGTAGATCAAGGTTTAATGCTCATAGAAACTGTGTTCCTTTTCTGAAGTAATAGTTCTGGGTTCTGGTAGTCCTGTTAAAGGCTGTCGGATAACAACATCTTGAACAGCTGTACATACTTTAATTTGACGTCAGTCATCATTGTTATTAAACACAACTAAGTGTATGTTTTTATCAGGTGGAAACTAATTTAATATGCGAGTTAACGTACCTACGTAACTGCGTAAGTTAGGATGGTATGGCATCAGAGACCGGACAAAACATGACGAAAAATATCATCTTCTTTAATTTCCAACTTGAAAAACACCTGATGAACGGTACAGTATTAGAACTCGACAATGAGGTTTTATCTATGAAATTGCATTCCAACGCTGAGTCTATGGCAGTCTTTGTTATCCTTAACGAGTTCGTACAGATACCGAACAACTGTATCGTTATTGAGTGGAATTTCCTTTTACCACAGATAACATTATCTTCTGACATTACTGTGCAAATATCATGGTCACTGCCTCCGAGTATACGTGATGATAAATATTGATGCCAATCGTTTTTTTACGTGGGTGTTATTAAAAAAGACTCGTCTTATAGTGACCAACTATAGGCCACACAAATGTTAATGCAAAAGTCATTTGAAACAGGTACTGAATTCTATTTAGTGATCTATGTAGAAAAGTTCCAGCTAAAGGTGTATGTGTGTGTGCGGTGATGTATTAAGCCAAGCGCTGGTTTAAAGCTTTTTAACTATTAGTACGACTGTGAAAACAAAATAATAAAAAAACACATTTATTCAAATAAGGCTAAGAGTCCGTATTTTGTGATGGTCAAAATTTTCGAAATAAAGTTCCTCAGAATGCTCGTCACCACATAATATGGTATTTTAGCGGGGAAAGAAAAATGGCGTAACAAACTTCCCCCAACTGTGTGTAAAAGGATACAATGAATGGTTCCCCTTACTTGTGCATTGTCAAGATAATTAAGCAAAGTATTAAAGAAGGTGACAACTTGACAATGCTAAAGACGATACTCAAATTGGCAAAGGATACATACTAGAAAGTGAAGGTTTCAAATTGTAATTGCTTGAGCTCATTCACATCCATGGTTTTGGTGAGCTCATGTTGTGTCAAAATTAGCAGTTAACGCGAAATCTAATATGTCGTGACAGAACGTGGCATATTTCCAATTTCCATTGCATGAAGTCAGGGCGATTGCAGAGACGTAAATTGTTGGTGCAATTAACCTATGAACAATAAAGTATTTGTTTGTGTTTGTATATTTTTTTCTATTGTTAAATGAAGATTGATTGCCATTACTTATCTGATTAATTTAAACGGTCAATACACGATAAGATAAGAGCTGCTGAATTTAATCAGTCAGTAAACCGTAAATCCAAATTCAAGTCCATTGATGAATATAAAAAATCGGAAAATCCATGATACTTTCCTGCTTGTACGTATTACGGCGGGGCTGGGATATGGGAAACCCAAAATTCTTGAAGCAGCTATTGTTAACTTTGTCGGTGAAACTTCTCGTTAATATTTACAATATGCAACAAGCCATTTGGAAAATGCCCCGTTTATTATGAAAGGGTTAATTTAAAAAAATATATTTTGCTCTCATCCATGAATTATGCTACGTTCTTGACATTATACAATATATGTATGTCCACTCCTAAACACATTTACATAAGCACTAATTTTAATCGCATACCTGTAAGTATTTAGTCATTGTAATGGAGTCGCAGGCAATAAATTAAAGGCAGCATGGCTTTCTGCCAGAAACGTACTAACAACACCGCAAGATCGTTTAAAAGTTTTCGCTGAAATCGTTTGTTCTTGCTCATACCGAACTCTTTATGTGTTCAAAAGATGTGTTTGTCTTAATCATTATTTAGACTAACAAGAAGCAAATCTGGGTTTCGCAGGCATCGGTTGGATGTAAGCCTCTCCTAACCAATTATTGCTAATATATTTAGTCTTTCATTTTCTTCGTTAAGTCCATCTGTTACTCCAGGTTCGGTCGATCTGGCACCTAAAGATATTGTGTGTAACACTGAAACACTTTTCAGTGTTAATATGTGCTCTGTGTAAATATTTTACATCCAGCAACAATAATTTTACCTCTCTAATTCAACGACTTGCTAGGAAGTTAAATTCTAATAAACCTGATTTAAAATATTTTATACGGTCAAAGGTCAATTCTTTCGACCATGGTCAAAGTCAAATAATGCCACTAAAGTATTATTATAACCTTCAGATTCAGACAAAGTTCGTTTCCAGACTTTGAAAATTAGGCTCATACATAACAGATTATACGTATAGAGGGGATCAGTTTTCCTTGTAATATAAAATAGCTCGTAACAAAGTCTAGCTTACACTTGAAAAAAACATTGACTGAATAAAAAATATAGGAGTTGAGAACTAAAACCACGTGTTACAGCATAAGATAAAATGTGTAAACAAAGAGATTTTCAATAACGACAACAGTTATGTAATAACGATTTATTATAACAGACACAGTTCATAAACTTAGTGAAGATCTACTTGGTAATGCGAAATATTGAATAAGTAAATAAGAATAAATATTAATCGAATACAAAATGATACGGATAATATAGTAGTTAACAAAAGTAACCGTGTATGACTAACTAATTATATAAATAAAGCTAATGATAAAGTTCGTCGGAAGTTGGGCCTGCCGGAAAAGGACACAGGATTGTAAGTACGTCACAGCTTTGTACGAAGCAAGTGGTTCCCCGCACACGTATGATCAACTTCGCATAACGTATTATAATGTTCCTTTTATTTTCCTCGTCTTACGTCAGACCATCCTCGCTTGCCGAGGTTGGTCTGTGGATGGGTGACCAACTTAACATACCGAGTTTTCTCCGTGCCTCGGAAATCACGTTAAGCTGTTGGTCCCGGCTGTCATTTGGAGATCTTTGGCAGTCGTTACGGATAGTCAGAAGCCAGAAAATCTGACACCAGTCTTGCCAAGTAGTACCGTGTTACGCAGTTCATGGGTTGTGGAGGTCAGGTAGGCATCTGCTCCACGAAATATGCTGGTATTCAGCTAAATTCGGTTTGACTGGAAGTCGACCCCAATATAGTTGGGAAAAGGCTAGGCAGATGATGATGATTTTCCTCGTCATACGTCCAATTCGGATCAATATTCTTTGAATGCTTTTCATCCTCAGACACAGCTTCCTATATAGTGACCAGTGTAGCTCAATCAGCTACTGTAGCAATCTCTATTTCTTCGGTCCAAATGTTTTCTTTACACAGAAACTAATACATTTTTCCAAAATAACTTTGATAGACTTCTTCTGCTTAGATTTCTTCTTGAAATCAATAGTTCTTTGGGGCACGTCACTACACTCTTCGTCTTTTATATCACTGTCACTGTTGCACGTATTTATTTTCACTGTACTGCTGGCACTGATCATCTCCACACTTCCATAGTTGTCGAAAACGTCGATACTGCACTCGTCACCAATTATGGTAACACTTCCCACGTTCCTGCATATCTTAACGTAGTTGTTGTTGCCGATGATCTTCAATCTAGAATTGTTCTCTTCTATTTCCATCTTCAAATTGTTGCCGATGAGTAAATATTTATTCATATTTCTAATGTTGTCACATGTGTCCGACACCACATAAACTAACAAATGAACTATCAATTGAGTTGTATTCCTTTTATATTGGAGCTTGAGCGGTCGGTCGGGTCGGGGCATTACGGTGGTGAATCCCCGATGAGGTGCCGGCCGCGGTCGTTTAGTATGAAATCATCGCGGTGTGTTTTAATAATATTAGTGTTTATGGTTTACGCATCTCTATTTTTAATTATCTCTGTAGTTCAATCAGATTCCTAAGAAACAAATAGCGGATTCGACCTCAGTCAATTTGAATTGTTTCCCACGATCTCTTTGTTACTTGTGCATAGCACCCCTGCAGTCAAATTTCGCAATAGGCAATTTGCATGGTGTTTTAACCATTAAAATATTATAAGCGGCTAAATCTTGTTAGTGCCATATACAAAACTTGGGTTCGACGTGTCGTTAATCGTTTCAATGGATTGTCAACATAATTATGTACGTGAGCGTCGGAGGCCGGATGACCTCAGGTGCCACGCTATCAGCGCTGTAAAACCCATCATAAGATCATTATGATCTATTGTCGTTGCCGAGACGTATTCATTACATCGACACAGATTTAGCAGACCAATAAAGCAGCCGTTAACCTGGATAGACGTCGACAGTTCCACACCCAAGCAAAATGTAATGTTTTCGATTACAATAGATAAGATCAACGTACGAACGCATGTCATGTTATCATGTTGTTTGTAATTACGTATGTTGTCTATGATTAAAAACAAGGAGTTTTGTGTGAAATCATAACAGCAGCGTGGTAGCAATTTGTAATCGTTATCATGTTAATGTATTCTGTTTCGTCTGGTCCAGCGATATGCACAAATTGCTCTCTATACTCGCCTTTGTTGACGACACGCCGCCATTTTAATTTGGTCGAGAATAACCGTCTCGATTCGGTTTAAGTTTCGCGAGGAGACGGCTGCTCGTTAGACGATCACCGGGACCTGTTATTTGCCTCGCCGACAATCGCATCCGACTATTGGTAACTCTAGAACGCCTCTTTCATCTTGCGTGAAATTACCTTTTGATCGTTGCTTTTAACTTGTTTTGTGTTGCGGATGAATATATTATTTGGACAAAAAGTTGATAGGTTTAGGCGGAAGATCGATGCAGATTTGATCTGTTGCGAGTGGGATTACAATTTATTTTATCATTCGAAATAGTACGTATTATTCTAAAGAACTCAATACTCCCAGAGAATAAAGGCTAGATTCTGAGGAAATGCTGGAAGGCATGACTTATGCTAATTGTATGTAGCAAGCAGTCCTTGCGCTGTTATTGATTATATTCCAGACCATTAGGCTCAAGTCAATAATAAGAGCGTTGTTGTTGGCTGCGCGTCTGCCCCACCATTTATTATCTGGCTGCAGAACACATCAATTACGGATATTAATTCGAGACGCAGAGCAGAAATAGATCAAACTCATGCGCATCCGATGCGTGCAATCACGGCCGCATCTGTTCAAGTCCTTTAATTGCATTTTGATTTGGTTTTGGCAGTTATAGTCCATGTTTTGTAATCTTAGGCCTGATTTCATCCCAAAGCAAGGTGTTAAAATGAACATCTCCACAATCATAAACTTATATTTTTTTTCAATCGGTCATTACCAATTGAAGGATTTTGCTGGCCATGACCTTTTAAACATAACTCTTCCTAATATAAAGGTAGAAAAAACAGTAACTAATGATGATGCAAGGGCAAAACCTTTTATATTTAAATGTAAGTGTTGTGTTACTGTAAACTCTCAAAAGGCAGTGACACAAAAGGCCTCTGTTTCTGTCAAAATAATGAGTGCTAAGAATGCTGACGACGACGGGAACAAATGACAATAGATCATTAGAGTTTATGATACTGGGAATATTTTGGCGTTGATCTCGATCTACATACGCTGCACATTAATCTACTTGCAGACTAATAAAGGCGTATTAATACGTTACGTTATCGCAAACATAGTCGTTAGGTACGTTTGGTATTGCGTCACCTTTGCTATAACAAGACCGGTCGCTTTGATCATGCGTAGCGAAATCAATAGGCGAAATATTGCAAAAACCTTGATTTATTTGGATGGAGTTTGTATTCGAAGCTAAGCCAAGACGCTTGTAGAGAGAACTACGAGCAATAAACATTTGCCTAGCATTTGTTGGCTGTTGTCACTACTATTCGTGCAACGCAAATCAAATGAGGTGTTCAAAACAACAGTTTTGCTAATAACAGCAAATGCAATAAAATGGCAGTTTAGCGTGTGGGTAACAAAGTCCATGCTTTCAATCGACATTCGGCTGGCTCTCGGCCGACTCGCCGACTCGCGCTTCTTGGAATTAAATGTCGCACCGCTCCAAATAGTTCGTTGCACTGTCCTCGCAGGCAGCCATACTGACCTCAGTCGAGCGAGATGTCGAGACAATACCACGTGGCCCGGTTATATCATCGTCATTGTAATGATTTATAAGTTCTAAGTTCCATATTATACCCTCGTTCTACCTCGCCTTCATTTCCGTGTTCTATATATTCTAAGAGTTCTGCTATTCTTTCTACTGACCTATTGCAGATATCAATTTAATTAATATCAGTATATTAAAGTTATAACAGTCGATTGCTTTATTTATAATCATATCAATTACAATTTTGTTGTCAGTGCAATTTGTTGGAAGTCTATATTTACATCGTGGAGTTACTGATGCAAGTAATTCAATTTTTGTCGCTCCAATGAAACTTTAATTTAACGTTGCAATTAGGCGTTAGTCCAAAATTATTCTTTGTTAGTTTATTTCATAAAGCTGAAGTTATGCCTTCTGTTACTCAATATAACGTTGAGATTGCTTTAAATCGCGTATCTTGATAGCATCTTAATTGCAAATTTCTGAAGAGCTCAAAAGTGGCTCGCTTCATTGATTTAGGTTCTGAGAAAAACTCACGTGAGTGGTGAAATGGTAAACGATTGTGGAATATACAATCGTTTCCCATTTCACCACTCACGATTCAAACACCGAGTATTTATCATGATACCATTATTATTTGGGCAAATCGCTGAACTGCAGCACTATGCATTCTCAAGCATGACAAGATGATGCACAGTTGAGCTTTACTGTAAATTGTAATTATAAAGATAAATTCCACGTTCACCTTTGTTAGTTGGTAATTACTTAATAGACATTGAGCAACCTGACCCGGGTGCGTGTCAGTGGCGACTGGCGACGCTGACACAGAACAGCACAGTCGTGATCATGTCAGTGACGACTGACGACTCGTTTAAATTCAATACCCAATGATTAGTGTCAGTTGTGACAACTAGTAAAAGTAGCCCAAAGACTAATGATCGAGGAATGTATGTCATTGTGATGAATTAGCGTGTTGTCATTGCAACTCAGAATGAACCACAACATGTTATGTAGATATGCGGTTTTCTGTTCCTTTTACAGGACAAGATACCACATAATTTGATTGAATAGTGTTACAACGATAGTTTGCACTTAACATTTTTGTTATATCTAAAGTAATTTCTATTCGGCTATCATCTATCTGATTACTTTTAAAGTTATTAGTGTCACTTATTGTATTCTAATCACTATCATGATTCTATCCTCCCCTTGGTTTATCATCAACTACATTTACTTCTCGTTGTTAAAAAACAACGTAAATTCCTCACAGGTCATAATCTATATCTTATATATATAATCCCTATTTCCCTTGGTCCCAGCATCACGCGCGAACGGCTGGGCCGATTTCACTAATTCTTTTTTTGTTGTGTTTGTTTAGGAGAAGTGAAAGAAAAAAAAATGCGGGAGTGAAGCCGCGGGGACAGATATAGTTAATACTAAACTTTAGAACCAACGTTACCTAGTTTGATAACGCATAGTTAGGCAAGTGGTTACAATTATAACGGTCGAGGTTGATGTAACATAACAAAGCAGTTGTGAATTTTTGCTTTCGTTTAGATTTGTGTGATATAATAAAAGTTATAATAAGTGGGTTGCGTTAAAGTGCCGTGAGAATACGAATTTCAATTAGTTTACGCATTTTCAGAAGTATCTTTGTAAGTAACGTGTTATACAATTTTATAATTGACACCACCTCGTTTTTTTCTAATGGAGGAAATAGTTACTTTATCTAGGTTTTCAGTTTTCAATATGTAGTAACAACGCTTAACAAATCCTCTATAAAAAGGTGCCATATTCTAGTGATTACTGCTTTTAATAAATACTAGTCTGGCGTCAATTTAAAGTTCAAGTAAAAGGTCAATTGCCAATTTCCTTTGAGATTGTCAGTGGGTAATTGCTTATTGAGGAGATCTATGCTCTGCTCCAGAACTGGAATAGAAGATATACTTGTACTTAGTCTTGTATCTGTATTGCGATATTGTAGCTGTATTTATTGAATATCCAGTATGCTTTGTATCGTGTAAATATATTACCCTAAAACCGTCCGTTGTGCTTCGTGTTTTATTTTTAGATTCAGCAAAATTTAATTTGCTTCTTAGAACCGGCGTTTTTATGAAACTTTGTGCACGTGTAGTGTTCCTTTTAAGAACACTAATGATTAAATTGTAGTTGCGCTGTTTTTAGATAACTGAGTTCTGTTATGGGTTTTGATGTTTGATTGATTAAGAAAACTGTGCTCTCAATTTTGGAAATTTATTGTTGACCTTTAGTATTCATCATTTATTTTTAGTGTTCCGAACATCCGTAAGAAACGGAACCCTTATAGGATCACTCCGGTGTCTGTTTGTAGGTCTGTCTTTGTCTGTCCGTTTGTCACAGCCAGTTTTCTCCCGATCTACAGGACCATTTCTGTTGAAATTTGGTAAACATATTATTATGGACTTCTGTAACCCAAACACGGACGCCTTACGTAAATAAATAAATTTTTAGTATGGGGGTCAAACTAGGAAATAAAAAAAAAGTTTTTGAAACTGTATCGTGTGACATATCAAATGAAAGGACTTACTGTGAGGGTTTTAAACATATTTTTTCATAAATTTACTTCTGTTAATAATTATTTATTTTGAAGTTATTCAAGAAATTAGATCATATTTTATGACTATTGGCTCTTATCTCCGGAACTACTCAGCCTAAAATATTGAAAAAAAAAATGCAGATAATAGTTCTTTGCCTAAAGATTACAGGAACACATAATATAGGAAGTCTGTAGTGTTAAAATTAAACGGTAAAAAATTAAATTGGTTCGGAACCCTTTGCACGAGAGTCCGACTCGCACTTGGCCAGTCTTTAATCAAGCCAGCTATAAATGTAATTGTGTTGTTATTGTAATTCATAATTGTAACCTTTTTTAGTTTAATTCGTTCTGTGTTCTAAATCATTGTTTACTTATTGAATAACGGCAGTGAAAGGTTTGATACTGAACCATTTTCTTTAACATAAAATTAGTTATTAGTCCTGGGTGTTTAACATTTTATTTATACTTTATGGGATTTCACACGACGGCATCGACGCCACAATAAGCTCCCACCATAAAATGGTAGACATCACTCCGTTCAGGTACCTAACTCGGACTTAACTAAAAAACAAAATTGACAGCCAGCGACCAACGTAATATATTAATGAAAAGATGGGATAGAAAAAAGATATTAGAATTCGAATTTTAAAAGGCGGCGCGTTCAAGCAACTGTGCTAGAGTTTATTTTGTTTGAGTGTTCGAAAAATAAAACAAAAGTGTGGACGTTCTTTTCTCCTATTTGCCTCTGACCTCGGCTCTTATTGACAATGGCTGCCAGAATGAAATATGGCGCTCCTCTAACGAAAAAGAGATTATGTGGACGATATTATTTCCGTCTATTGTGGTCTATCGGTGCGGAGCGGCACTGTTTGCCGTTTCAAATGCATTTTACCGTGTTATTTTTTTAATCACCTGTTAAGCTGTGACGAAGGTTAGATGTTTTCTTAGGATCTGATGGTATCCATCATATATCATTAACATAACAAATAATGATTTGATTTATAAGCCTAAATTAGGTGTTTTGTAACTTATTATTTCCTATACTGCGTCATGTGTGTCTGTTTCATTTCATTCTCTACAAATGAAAGTTTTGCATTCTAACTAAACTGTTCAATGAATGGATTCTAGAAAATTGCAACCATATTTACCATGTTGAAATTGGGTGGTATTCGACATAATTTGTTTCATGAACCTATTACTTACAAGAAAACAAAAAATCACACTCTTCGTTAATTTAATAGTAGCAAGTGATCCAAATCAGCACATAAATATCACGAAGCGTTGGCGCCTGGGTTAGTTGAGCACTAACACATGTGCGGAGGGCGGGAGGGGAGGCTGGAGGGCCGGTAATGAAGCGGCGCGTGTGGCAGAGGGCAGACACAATAGCCGCCGCCGCCGCCGACGCGCCGAGCCTTCTCGGAACCGGTCCCGAGGGCAGCGCTCTGCCGAATTTCGCGTCGACCACCCATCGCCCCGCTCCGTCCTGGGCGATACTTATCGCGTCTGTATTTATGACTAGAAACACCATTACAGATACAGTCCCCAGGCGAAGAAATCGCAACTCAAGACCACCCGTTGTAGTTTCTGTTGCCTGTTGAAATAAACCGCTCTGAGGTTTCTTACCATTTGACTTATGCATGGTAACAGCCGCGCAGTAGTCATAAATTCCCTGATTGAAGGACACCCGTCTCATTCTTTAGCAGCCTGTTAACACTTCGATTACAAATTTTTTGAATCACTTTCAATAAGTAACCCTAGCAAGCCTCGCTTTAGTGTGCGAAGGAGAGGTAAAACTGCACCGCTAGATTTAGACGCTGGGTGCGAATGAGATAAAAGCTTGCACCGCTAGTCAGTGCAACGATCTCGCCTACTTAACGTCTACTCTACTCAATGATAGTGTTGTCGTTACTGTCAATCTCAAAATCATCGATGCATTGACGGTTGAGACAACGCCATTATTATTACAGACTGCTGTCATAGAGAGAGAGATTGAAGAATCCCAACCAGAGAGGTACTAAGTTTGTTTTCTTCATTTCTAGGGTCTCGACACTTAAAAAATATAAAACTATAATTAGTTCGCCAATTTCGAATGATGTGAACCTTATTTGCCACGTGGCTAACATTCAAATGAAAACAAGATTGATTTATTGTCTACTTCATAAACAAATCATTATTTCCTTAGAAAAGATGTCGCTGAAGAACTTCTCAAATGATTCTTTCGATATTTCAGGCGGTGACGCATTGGACCGATAAATTAAAAAAGTGAGTGACATTAGAGCGATCGTAAACGAACTTGTCTGTTGCCTTGTCGTGGCCACATTATAAATAGATGACGCATCTACCGAAATACTTATATTGGCAGACAACGTTACAACAAATAACATCGATGTCTACTACTCATTTATTTAGATACTAGCTTCTGCCAGCGGCTTCGCCCGCGTGATCCCTAGGGAACATGTTCCCGGGATTTAAAGTAGCTTATGTGCTATTCCAGACTATAATCTATCTTTGTTCTAAATTTCATTAAGATCCGTTAAGTCGTTCTGGCGTGATTGAGTAACAAACAACCAAACTTTCACATTTTCATTTTTTTTTTTTTTTCATTTTTTCTATTGATTGTAGCGTGATGAAAAGTACACTATAACCTGCTCAGGAGTATGAATAATAATTGTACCAAGTTTCGTTAAAATCCGTCAAGTAGTTTTTGTTTCTATAACGGTTATACAGACAGACAGACAGACAGACAGACAGACAGACAGACAGACAGACAGACAAAAATTTTACTGATTGTATTTTTGGCATTAGTATTGATCCCTTATCACCCCCTGATAGTTATTTTGGAAATATATTTCATGTACAGAATTGACCTCTCTACAGATTTATTATAAGTATAGATAATAAGTCAATGATAATAATATTATATCTAATGAAGTGGTATTTTTTTAAGGTAGTCAGGCCAACTGGAATAGATTTCAAATCCCATAGATGAAGTGGTTGAGATGATGAAGGTTAATAATATTGCAATCGATAAATATGGATCGTGTTCTCCCATCCCTGAGGCGTACAGTTCATTGAGTAAACCTGTGTCCCAGGCTGCGCAGGCGCTCGCCGCGGGCGCGCACGACCTGCCCGTGTTCGTGTGTGCGTCTGTGTCAGCCACTTATTTGTTGTGAGCACTCGTAAGTTTAGATAGAAGCTCGCCGGCGCCCGCGCCGCTCTCCAACGTGTTTCGTTAGCTTTAACAGTTGTTATTGTATATTTATTGTTGTTGTTCGTTTCTCTGGGAATTATGGGTCGGTCTTTTATTTATAATATTACTGGCTTTTTAAATGATTTTTTAGATGATTTATTTATTACCTTCTCTACATTTTACATGTAGACGTCTTTGGAGATGTCTACTACTCCTTCTGCTATCAATCAAGCGAAGTTTACTGCTTCATTATCAATAATAGTATAAATCTATACGAAAGCTTGTTTAATAAACATAGATTTCCGTGTAGACTCCGCCATCGGCAGCACGAGCGAGGGAAAGTTAAACTTTCTGAATACTGATCGATTAAAAGTAAAAGTGCCTTCTGTGTTGTATTTGAGAAGTTTAATTTGCGTAATAATATGTTATGCGAATTACATATGAACGTTACAAGGTGTGAACTGAATCCAAAGTACAATTACACCATTTCTGATAGTGAAAAGAATATAAAATCGATCTATTGAACCATGTCCTATTGCTCAATATGCACACAAAGGCCGTCAGCAATGTGTAGGGACACGCGTGAACGCAGCGCTGAAGAATTGACACTTGCGTTAGGAGGAAAAACTGGCAAAAAAATGGCGAGAATTATTTGCGGGCCAAACATGAGGCTGTGTAAGTAACACGTTATGCAGTTTAAGTAAGTTATATTTATGTTACAGTTAAAAGCCTCAGACCAACACTGACTTGTAAAAGCGACGACACGCTTGATGAGAGTTATTATAACAACATAAACCTAATAAAATTAAAGATCGAACAATTATTGTATAATAAACTAGTTTCATTTCCGGACAAGATGTAAATATCATGCGTAGACACACTTCCGGATATTGAAATTATGAAAATATATCAAGATTTTGGCGAGTGTAACACTTTTAATGTAGAACGGAATATTATTGCGTGCGCATAATTTTTGAGAGCTTAAGGTTTTTTTGTCCATCCTTCGCTCAAAATTAGTTTGCTGATAAGTTCAAGTGTAGTTAGAGGAATCTAACCAAATAGGTGATCATCGACCAATCCCAAACAGTGGTAGTGTGCAATACCTGTCGTACCTAACAGTCTGTACTCTTAAGACTTACGAAAGAGCCGCCTAGGTTGCCAGACAAATTATAATTTAAAAAGTTATCGACACGAATAGAAGAAAAGTTGGAGGAAATTCTTGCAGTTCTCGCTCGCATAAAGTTCTTGTTTTTTGCCATTCAATCCCTTATGGTTTCACTGTCAGTTTATTTTATTAGCACTGTTTAAATGTAGCTACTTATTTAGTTTTATCAAATTCAGTTTTAATTCTAAAAGTTCGTCTTTCTGTGATATAATGCGCAAATTAATTCGTACAAGAAGTTTCGTTTGAACGTACAATGTTCGCAAATGTCAGTAATCACTTTAGTCTATGGAATTTCCGACACATCGGGCCCTTTTAAGGTGCGTCTCTGCGACATTAGCCATGTATTGCACTAACGTATAAGTAGTTGAAAGTTGTTGGCCCATCGGCCATCGTCGATGTAAGTGTCGTTAAGGCGAGTGACGAGGAAAATGATGTTTGGAGTCTAGGAAATAGTTTAAAGGTAACTTCACTTATTGGTTTGGAATCTAAAATTGATCTTAATTTTCTGAACTTTAACAGTAAATTAAGTTCTATCATTTCGAACAGTGATAAACATATATCTACACAGATCAGTTTTGTAGCATTGTTGTTCCATATTCGATGAAACAGATACAGTGACGTTAGCACAAGTGTTTCGGAATATAACAAACAATGTCTCTGTTCGTTCGTCGCGACATATTCTACAAGAACTAGGCAGTTTAGCTGGCGCAACATCATACTTTTGTACAACTACAATTCCACCATCATACAAGAGCCTTCGTAAAATTGTAAATTACCACTTATTGCTTCATTATTGCCCTCGAGAGGGAAGAGGGGAGGGTCTGCTTGCTTTGGATACCGATAACAACACGCAGTTTGTATAGCTGTGCAAATAGAGTCGGTTTGGTAGCAACACGCGCGATACCGAGAACTTTCTCGTTTACTTACCGCTGTACTTAAATTATATTTATCTTTGTTATTTCTATTAAGTCACCTACGGATGTGAACTCTGATAATTTTGTTTACTTACACCTTTTCGTTGAATTAATATTTCTCGTTTGTACATTGATTGTCAAACGTTATAATATAATGTTGATATAGAGGTAACTAAGTTTAAGAAATCTCCATTGGCTTTTGTCCTAGTTCCAAAACCTTCGTGATTCGTGAAATGCTTTGCATTCCCAAAAGTCTTGGTCACTTGGGCGATATTTATATCTCTATATATTTAGATATAGTTAACATGATAAAATACTGCGTAGTAATGTCTGCCCACCCATGTCAAAAACAAAGGGTTCAGTGGCATAGCAGTATTAGTTATCACGGACGTGCAGGCACGTATACAGTACAGTCAACGTCCTCACTATATTGTTTACAGTATATGACAAAGATAAATCGCTACTATGGAGGAAAATATTTGAGTCAGGTATCTTTATTGAGGTGTGTACTATGAATATGGTGGTCGAACGTGTTTCGCGGCTGCTTATTTTTCCATGTTGAATCTAATCACAACATGAGCTCCTGCTTTGGGTAAATTCTGTATAATATGTAGGTTGTTGCTATAATACAGTTTGTATATAAAATACGTTTTAATTTAAATAATCAACTCTTTTTCCTCTCGTCAGAACACCTACGAACAGTTTTTATAAAACTAGCTCTAATGGTGGCACAACTAGGAATTGTTCCACTTGAATTAGTTTTGCCATCATTGATTGCTTCTAATGTTTCAATTTGTTTGATCCCTAAAGAAATAGATGTGTATTTTTAAATAATTACAAGTAACGTGTCAAGGATTTTCTATGCAGTTAAATGAATCTTCTTCTTACCATTTGCATGTCTCATTCTGCGTAATATTTTTTAATTACGTTTATAAATACCACGACAGTTGACGTAAATCATAAAACAACACCATGATGACATGTTAAATAAGCATTTTTATTATTTATGTAATTTGAAATTATATAGGTGTAAGTAATATTTTGATGATGAAACAGATTTTGATGTGTGATATAGATATTATACCTACCTGCCTACAGGAAATAGGTATTATGTTTGGGTAGACAAATAAAAAAAAATGAATGACACTTAAAAGGAACTTCGTACACTTTATTTTGGTTATTTCCTACTGTTTGATTTATGTTTTTGTGGTGTATATGTTTGTTGTGTTACTTTGTGACCTTTTTATTGTTACTGGTTGTGTTTCTTACTTGATGATACCTTACGTAATATTTTTTTAATAAAAGGGAGTTTAATGATTTTCAAAACAATCCGCACAATACAAATAAAAATAATCGTTGAATTGAAGAATGGACAATGGTCTTTGGTACTACTACAGTCACTTCAGGGTGAGCCGGAGAATATTTTCAATGATGTTATTAAAAAAGCTAAAACTGTTGAAAAACTTACGGTTAAAACTAAAAAAGTTTTTATAGCACTTAATGGGGAATTGAGGACACTCGTAATGTACCTAAACGCTAATTTAAAAAAACTAAAATACACTGAAGAAACGAGCATCGATCAAATCAATCAATAAAAAAAAAATAAAAAAAATATATTATATTATATTTTTTATAATAAATAAAATAAATTATTTCATTTCATTTCAACGCTTGCTGTCTGGAAAACCAAAGCACAAATTAAAACATTTCTTTTTTTTATAAAGCTGAACATTCCTTACAAACATACACCCAAAACCGTTTTTTTGCATCAATAAATTGGCACCTAAGTATAGCTTAGTGTAGGCCTGGTGTATCTAATTGGTGCGAACGAGTGGGCTCGTGGGAACCCGCCCGCGGCAGCCAGGGTGCTTCAATGAACCTGAGCATGGCCGTGAATAAAGCTATTGTTGCCATACAATTTACCTTATTAACGGCCAATTGGAGTGCTCGATGTTCATTAAGAAAGAGTTTGAAGTATGAACCCATTCATGGGATGATGAAAAAATATAATGAAACAGAAACGGTACGAACTTTTACCGAATGTAGTAACTAACGTTTTGCCTTTGTGTCTATTTTTTGATGATGACAGATTGGAGGAAAATGATGCTGTTTTAGCTATAAATAAAGAATTTATTGCCAATTCCAATTATAATTAAACTATATATATATAGTTAGTACACGGCTGGTTTTTCTCTTTCCCTAAATAAAAGACCTCACGTAGTGATGTAACTGCCTACCTTACACACAACACGTGCTTAGGGTTGGAATCTTTCGATTGTACCCATTTGAGGTGTTTACAATCAATTTTCCTCAAAATGACGATGTTCTTTACACAAGTGATGATATTCTTCCACTTTAACTGTTGTGACTATGAAACTCAAATATTTGCGTGACCAGTTTTTTGCAACATGTACAGCTCCATCGTTAGTCTCGTTTAAATCCTGGATGGTGCAGGTGGTTGTGCACGACGAACAGCAAAGGAGGTGACGCAGGCCGTGTTCATCCGCAAAATTGTTCACCACTAGGCCAGATTACTTGTACAGTGGCAAAAAGGGATTTCTAGATTTAGGCTTTCTATCGGGGTGATGAAGTATGTGCAATGGGGTTTGTGCCTCCACACTTGCTCCACACAGCTTGCATCTATCATGCAACTATTATAAAGCTTTTGCGACTACATATACGTGCACGTGACGGCCGTCTCGCTCTTGGAGCTATGTCCGCGGAGTCCGCCAGAGGGTACTTACAATTACGGTAGAAGAGTGAATTTTGGATGACTGACCAAAAAAAATTGAGAAAGGGCTGAAAACCATACAGCAAAAGGCGTTGATATTGGTTTGATAAAACGGTAGTCCTGATGAATGAGAATCAAATGAATACGAAAAATAACTGCTAAGATTGTTAACGATTCTTCAGCAATTGTGAAGCCAATAAGGAAGAATTTGGAACAACAACTGCAATTTCTATTATAGGAAAACATTATAGCACTCCTCATTTTACTTGAGCACTAGTTGAGATCTCTCTAGCAGTGATATGACTCAGATTGCAGTAGTAGGTAGTTATGGTTAACGTCTCGTTCAAGTATAAATTAGATGAAAGCGGGATTTCCTAGGAAAGTAATCGCGATACAATCAGTAGTTATACCAACATATGTAGCTTTTCTATCAGTTTATCGATGTCACGTATCTAATGGTTGGGAGGCGAATAAATCGAGTCTAATCTTATCAAGTAACATGTAGATTAGTAACAGTCAATAATTTTACGATTAGGAAATCGTAAAATTGTTGACTGTTATATTTAATTCCTACTACCGAGTTTCCTATCTATTTGTGGCCAGGGTTTCGCAGCAAAGTGGTATTACTTTTTAGTTGTGTCATAGAACCAGATAATCCATAATTTGTCATTCAGGTAGTGTGTTATCTTAACTCATAAAAGAGCAGAAATTCAGTATTGTTGTCGGAGACCACAAGACGATCAAAAGGAAAAAGATTATGAAAGCTGTTACTACGACGCAGACAATAGATAGGTACCAAGATATTTTCGTCTGTCGTCGAGTCAAAGCCGGCTACGTTCAAAATGTTTATAGGTACGACCCAAATTAAAAAGTGGTATCTGTCGACATAAATCAACATGTGGTAACCTTGGTATTGACAAGGTTTGGGCTAATGTGGAGCATATCACACACAAAGACCAATAAAAAAGATCACACACTTGTCAACGTCGAAGCGCACGTGCAAGGCGCGCGCGACCAGCTGACTAGAGAAAGCCGCCTCGCTTGCCACACCTAGCAAGTTTTCCGGCTGTTTTATAGATACTAATTTTTTGTATATTGTGAAACGGAACGGCTTGTCGCTTGTGTTTCTTGGTCCTAACAGTCCAATGCAACATCTACGGACGGATCAGTTATTGAATAACCAAACAGGTATGCAAAAACGCAACTCAGAAACAATAAAGAAGAAACGGTGCTTCGGACATGAACACCACATTATTATTCAGTAATAGATTATATTGCCTGTTCATTTGTTTTATAGACTAGTAAACACCCAAGTCTCCTGAGTCCTGTTCGCATATAGAACGAGCGTGGAATTTTAAATGCGGTGTCGTCACCAACCCTGAGGTCATTCCCGGGCGTATCCCTTCGCTTACTATGTGCAACAGCAACATGACCAACGACTGCATTCGAAATTACCCGGAGACCAGCGATGACTCATAGTTAATGCCCAATTAAAAAAAATGTAGTACGACGTGTTTCAGAACATATGATCAACATTCTTGTTTGCGAAGTCATTCCCTTTCATATTTAAATGCTCCTAATTAAATGTGGTAAAAGTACCTACAGATATTCAGGTTAAAGTCAAAACTATAAATATTAAACATTATGCATTATCAGGAAGATCATCAGTTGCAACTACAAATACAGTAAAAATTAGACCGTTATTGGCAAATTATACTGTGGATTCGTCCAAAACTTGACAATTCCAAAGTCCAAGTAAAAGCTAGCTAACTTCGGTTGACTCAATCCGTCTTCAAGGAATCTTTCATCAATAGATAGGATGATAGCACAATGACTCAGACACTCAACATGTTTGTTATCAAATATCGAAATCAAAGTTTATGCGTAATAAAATAGAATGCAGTAAGCCCTTTGCATGTGTCACAATTACATGAAAAGCTTTGTCGGATATGATTGAAGAGAACAATGGTATAAAATGGTCGGTAGGAGCCATGTACAGAAAACCCGTCGCACGGTGTGCAGTATAGACAATATTATGTGAAATGAATTGTTTCCCTCCCATACGTTGACCGCAAACATTTATCGTTCAGTGGTCAAAGCCAGTTTTATTGTCAACGTGGTCCTTTTGGATCTTTTCCCTTTTTCTGTTACTGCGATCGACTTTTTCACTTTTATTTCAAGGCTGATAATAAATGTCATATAAGTATTATGTAGCGCTTTATTATTGAGTCATCCTATTTGACTTATAAAATAATATACTTAATGGACCTAAAGGTTGAAATTTTTGTCATAATATGGCAAAAACAAAAATATTATGATCGGACCAAAATCCATATTAAATAGGACAACTTACTTACACTTTTTGTTTCTTAATTATTTATTCATATAAATGTGTAAATAATGTAGAGAAAAAATCAGAAAATGTGAAAAACTGCATATAGGTTGTCTCTCACAATTTGTTACGAATAAATCTGAAGTTATAAAAGTTTTCGTTTCTTTGTCGGTATAATTGGATGTGTAGGATTAACATTTGTCTTTCCAGCAATATTTGAATAAATATATTACACGTCTCAGTATTGTTTATAAATAATGAGAATTTTATGCGACCTACCACCGACCTCACATTTGTTTTAAAACCAAGTGATATTGGTCATAATATAACGTTTATAAGATCCAAGCATTTGAATATAAATGGTGTTATTTAGTTTATTGGATTATACCTACTATTTATATGTCTGTGGTTTAGACCAAGTTTGATTGTATGTATTATAAAATATTATGTAAATACGCCTATTTTCCCAGGAGTGTCGTTAAAGACCACTTGAAGATTATATCAAGTAGATGGGCTACATCATTGTAAAGATATATAGTTACTTTATAAGATTTCGAGCTGATCTTATTAAGATTGCTAACTAAACGATGTAGGTAATGCAAGGGGAACGTGTGTTCTTGGCACATGATATCAAATGAAACGTAGAAGGAAACTATAATTTTGATCTGAGCCAGAACTGCATCAGAAATGTCAGACGAAAATATTCAATAAGATGTTAATTGTGGCCGTATAATTCTTGTACCTATCAACAACTACTTCATTGTTTGTGAAGTATTTAACTCCGGTTCCTAAAGAATCGACGTAAAAAGTACCCACATGATGTTTTATCGTTTCTACGAAAAACGCTTTCTCTACCGTCAGCGGTATTGCTCAAAGAATCTTGGTTAATGTCATTACAGCTTGGTATTGGTACAGTCGGTTTTGTCACACCGTTTTAAGTTTTAACTTTTCTCTTCCACTGATTCTGAGCAATCTTCGGAGGTCTACGAAATGGCTTGGGCTTACGCCTTAGTACGTTTACTTATCAATAAACTAGGAGTTGTAAGTCGTTTTACCATTTGCCCTATTTAGATATCCTTGCTGATGTTTATTGCTCTTATCATTTATGACGTTACGCTTGTTTGATATGAACTTATTTCTATGGTTTACGTTATTTTTGCTTTATGCATTTGGTCCTTCGGTTCGTTAAGGCTTGTATTCATGTCAATGACCTTGTGCATACATACGTGCGGGAGTGATATATTATAGACGCCGACTTTAACCGGTCGCATTTTAAAGTATTTTAATCAAAGAAATTAATATTTTTTAAAGTAACAAAACCGAATTAGTTTCGTTTGTATTGCAGAGCTGTTGATATTTTATTATCCTCTTTTTATAAAAAATACGGCATAAAATGGTTTAATCTTAACGATTTGGGGTATTTGGTGGTTTTTTTTCTTATTATGTAATACAAATAGGAAAATTAAGTATGGCTAAACCAAATTACGTATCATATCATGAAAATTGCTTAATATTTTTTTCGATGTAATATCTGCTTAAGTGCCGACGAAAAGCTGCTTCATCTGCACGCTTTTTAAAGCTTTTTTCGAGAGATTATCTTTAATGGGTAAACGCCTAAGATATATATGTCAAAGGACAACTTAAAGTTTAAAGATTGAAGCATAAGAAGGTGTTAGCAACACGCTCGCGAACTACTTACCTTGTCTGCTTTGAAGCACCTTAGTATTTACCAAGCCTTTCTTCAATTTAACCGGAAAAAGCTTTTGCGAGATATAAAATGAGGTGTGGCTGGCGTCAAATTTGGCAACTGATGCCTTATTCTGTTTGTAAAAAATCATTAATACAGGCAGTTAGTCGGCACGCCTCACCTTATGCACATATTTTCTCACGGGACCAGCTTTTGCTGACGCTTCTCGGAAGTCAAATACATCAAGGCATTCATTGGTCTAATGCGCCGACGTTCGTTAATACCACAATTTGTCAATATTTAAATTTAAGTACTTGAGGTTAGTGTTACATTTTCTTACCGACAAGCTGAACCACGTGTAGGCATAAATGTTTTTATTTGTAAAAACACAATCTTAGTGATAGGATGAATAGAGATGTCTACAAATAATTAAATCATTTCTGAGCACAAAAATATATAAAGCTCCCGATAATTTGATTCCCTACTTAACATACTTAATATAATCAAGTATGTATGGACAATCACAAGATTTTTTTGTTAGCCTCGAATTCCATGAACGTATGACGTCAATTTGCCATTCTGTCGATTAGTGTCGATGACGTATGTCGATGGGCAACGATACAAATAAAGATATCCCTCAAGTGGAGTCAAAGGCAATGGCATGCGTGTGAGCAGCCGCATCTGATGAATGTGGGTCACAGACAATGGAGTTGCGTGTTTATGTTTATAAATATCTAGCACACATTCTTGCTAATGTCTCAGTCTTAGTAACAGGGAACACTGTAGTGGCGATTCACTGGAAGCTAATTCTATTCCGGCCTAAATAGATGCTTCCGTCCTATTTTCGAATTGTAGTTATTTATTTACTGATTGCAAGATTCGTCGCAAAATGGGAAATGCGAGCTCGTCTTAGAACGCAATAGATCTCTCTAGTTGCAACAACCTTGTTGCCTTATGCGCCAACTCTTAGCTTTCTTATCAAGTAAACGCGTTTATGTGGAACAATTGAGTGGAACCTTACACGAACAGTTAGATAGCCTATTTACAAATGTACACCTGTAGATTTATTTATATCGTAAAAGTAAAAATATAGCTGCTTATCTAACTAACGTTCACATAAAATGAGGGTTTTACGTTGTCAGACACCGTTCTTGGAAACCGTTACTTTGTCTCCTTCCGTGCATGCGACATTGTTACTTTCTGCTTTTGTTCACGACACCTACTAACCGTGCCACTTGTGTTACTTATAATAGTTCTCAAGCCCATGACAGGTTTTTGTTTGCACAATTCTATTGCAATTTATTGCACTGCTACTTTCTCTATGGATTGGAACGAAAATTCTATTGGCAGTTATTAACATCTATGGAGGAGCTCGTGGCTAAATAATAACAGCCGCACGGGTCGATCTTTACAGTTAAGCAACGCTTGCCAAGGTTGGTCTATGGATGGGTGACCATCTTAACATACCGAGTTTCCTCCGTATCTCGGAAAGCGCGTAAAGTCGTTAGTCCCGGCTGTCATTTGTAGATCTTTGGCAGTCGTTACGGATTGTCAGAAGCCAGTAAATCTGACTCCAGTCTTGCCAAGAAGCACCGTGTTACCCAGTTAATGGGTTGTGAAGGTCTGGTAGGCCGCCGCTCCTCGTAAAACACTGGTATTATAGCTGAATCCGGTTTGACTGGAAGCCGACCCCAATGTATTTGGGAAAACGCTAGGCAGATAATGAGTTATATAAGCGTCTATTTTTACGATTTCACTTTTAATTTTACATACCGTCTTATTGTACATAAAACATTATGTCTATTAAGTAAGTTTTTGTAGTTTTATTGTGCTCGTATGACTCAAGATAATGCTATTCGATACACTTCGTGCTTCAACATTTGTCTTTACGCAGTGATTATTGCTTATTGTGTTCATAAATATGCAGAACATACGTTAATCAGGCTAACCGCTTTTGCTGTGTGTTTAAAATGTGGATACACAAGCTTTTTAGACCAGGGCGGAAGCCTTTGAAAATGGTAAAAAGTGAAAAAAAAAAAATAGTACAATGAAACCCATTGGAAAAGAATGAGAATATAACAAAAATTAAAGGAAAAATAATTTACGGGCGATCAGAGGTCGGGAAGTGAATGGGGGTGCGATTTGACTGAACTGAAACGGATGAAACAATTAAATGCAAACATCCTAAATAGAGCTCTGATGATGATAGTAAATCCTCGCTAATTTGCTTAGAGCGAGAGTGTTTGAGTCAACGAACTGCGTGAGTAGTTAGTGGTTTACCGCAGGGCGCTGTACTAGGACCTCCAACATACGTTACTATTGTTTTTTTTTCTTTGTGTTAATATTCCAATGTTTTTTTATTATCCTGTCTAGACTTCAAAGAATATACTCGTAACATAATGTCTAGCGAGTGTAATGTGATTGATATATTACGATTTTCATATTTACCGACTCTGTAAGTTAAAAGAAAATAGTGGCTTTAATTAAAAGTGAATTGACATCCTTGTAATTGATGAATAAACGAAACTACACGAATGTTTTAATGAGCTATAAAATTAGAACCATTGTCTTCACCCACTTCTCCAGTCCAGACAGCAAAACTTCCAAGAATATTGCCAATGTGATTTGCATTCACGTATATTATATCAAACGGTACCTGTCTCATTATGACAGCCACCTCCAAGATTTATTTCACTGAAGACAGCATTAGCATG
Organism: Ceramica pisi; assembly: GCA_963859965.1. NCBI lineage: Eukaryota > Metazoa > Arthropoda > Insecta > Lepidoptera > Noctuidae > Ceramica > Ceramica pisi. Next base: position 7,094,140 of record OY982541.1, on the reverse strand, counting down.
ACAATCGTGTTGAGCGCGAATTACCGTATTCATTGTCCACTTTTAACGGTAATGCAAGTCACATACTTTGAATTCTTATAATTATTTACGGCTTTCCGAAGATGTTCTGATATAAAGTGTTTGTAATATTTGTCCGATTTCACTTTCCTTTTAAGAGATTTTCTAAGGTGTGAGAGAAGGAAAACATCGTAGCGTATTCAGTCCATCATGCTCAATCATCTCTTCAAGCAAAAAGTGATGACATGATGTGAAAATTCGCATGGCATCATAGCTAGACATACATTGTTCGTAGGCGATGAACTTCACAATCTAAAGCATCCCTTGAAGTTATCTTCATAGAATTAATGTTACATACTAAGTAAATAAATGTATTTCAGTCTCATAATGCGTTGCATTAAGCGGCCAAAGTGTTTTACAAGTACCGGTTATCTCTGTTCGGATCGCAAGTATTCGTTTGGCGATTAAAATAATATTTTTATGATATTTTTATCACGTCTTATTTGGGATTACACACATCGTTATGAATTTTTTGATACTCTAATTTAAATTAATGAAGTTCAACACGATCATTGGAAAATGATTTTTAGAATTTCAAAGTGTTAAATGCAGCTTTATGATAACTTCGTTGGTAAGACCTAGAATTTATTTTTCTGCCAGCATTTTCTGGACCAAACCTGTCTGTTTAATATACGATTTTTGGTTGATACGAGAGGCCAGCCACGTAATGTTGCCGTTAGCTCTCGAAATATGCGCTGACGACCGGATACTGTTATTATCATTTATTTTTCTTACGCCAAACTAGAGTTTTACTAGCTAGCATGTGCTCCTTGAAAATCAATGTCATGTTCAATTACGCACACATCAATTTAGCTTCTATAATAGGAAGGCGTTCATTAAATCCTAACTAGGTAATCATTTCGAAGCCTGCCCTTATTCCAATAACATTTAACCAAGAAGAAATCTTCTTGAGAAAAATCAAACGCACACCTAGTTAAAACAGTATTTTTTATCTTTAAGTCAAGAGTGCAGAACTTCTCGGCATGGGTGCTCCATTGTCGACTACATTATATCGATTACCACTAGGTGAGAAAGTGAAAATGGTCGTACGCTCGCCTATCAAGAGAAAAAATAAGATTTAATTTCTACACCGTCAAGTTTCCAGCATTTATTATTTGAAAAGATGAATCACTAAGGGCTCCAGAACACCTTCAACTTAGATTGAATAAGATTGATGGAAGCATTAAAATTTTTCGCACGTTTGTAGCCACAATGTCTGTTCTTTTAAATTTAATACGATTTTAATTTAAATCTAAATTAATTTTGATACGTTCTTCCTCCGGGCGATAATGTCGATGTGATTCATCTAATGATGATTTGATGTGTTACGATTTCTTAGAGTAATTTTTTGTCCAGTTATATTTCTATAAACGTGATGAATTGCTGCATTTAAATTGGTTATTATTTTATGGTTTTTATTTTTTTACATTTGTTAAACATGCAATGTGGCAAAACTCCCACCATCTAAATATATTATAAATATTTGGGTTCTTAAACAGAGTTAGGTACAACAGAATGAGACATCAAAACAATGGTTTTTAATTTATCAACAGCACTTTACAGCAAAACAAAGTGTTAACACGGGTAGGAACAGGCCCGGTGATGTTATGCCAAATATTCCCGGCCGACCCGATGACGGACGCAGGCGAAACGGCATCTCTTCAATCATTTCAATATGATGTTTATTATCGAATTGTTGGAAGCAAAAGACAACGTTTTGTTTGTAAAACTGATAAGCTATATACGGTTTAGGACAGTTTAATTTCTAGCAGGGATTTAAGTCTTTCTTCTCTACTATATTTTTGTCGTGTATGAATTGCGACCGCTCTTACCACATAAGGATCGAATTTTTAAGTGGTGTCATGCTTTAACTCGGAGTTCCTCAAGGATCAGCCGTTGGCCTTATCTTGTTTAAAATAAAACAAAACGTTTACCCATGACAAGCGTAGTTATAAAGTAGACGATATACGAGTAAAAAACTTTTTACAAAAAAATACAACCGACTTCCAAAAAAAAAACACTACAAAGTAAAAAATAACTTTAATTTCGGAAATCGGTGGTTTTGTTAGTTTCTTCGTATTTTGACGCAGACTTCCGAAATTAAAGTTATTTTTTACTTTGTAGTGTTTTTTTTTTTGGAAGTCGGTTGTATTTTTTTGTAAAAAGTTTTTTATTTTTCACTTTTTAGTGGTACCCCACACCTAACAACACCACTGCAAAATCGCAGAAAAGCATTATACGCAATTTCGATTACTTGGATGACATAAAACTATCATCTAAGTAGACGAATGCCAGCTATTTCGATTTAAAATCCAAAGTTCGTAACCGATTTTTATAAAATTTAATTTAAAGTATATCCTTTCAGATAAAACAAGAATTTTTCAAATCGGTTCATAATTGTCGGAGTTATGAGGTAAAAAACATAAAAAAAAAAAAAAACATACAGCCGAATTGATAACCTCCTCCTTTTTGGGAAGTCGGTTAATAAAACATCATCCCTTCCAAACGATGTACTTCAGAGTCACCTTCCGCTACAATCACGCAATTACTTTAACAAGCATTTTTTTAAAATAAACATTCATTTCATAAAACCTAAAACATTGAATTTGAAAGTGTGAGTTTTTATAAGTGCGTTAATAAACGTTATTAGCAGATTTGTTTTGGTTGATATCATGAATATCTGTCGTATCATACGCATCTAATGCGATTTGTTTTTATTAGAAGCATTATCATAATTTTGCTGTAATCCATGCCTATGATGTATCGAAGCATACACACACCGATTGATTGAAAGCATTTTTATTTTCTTTTTATATGTAATATGACTTGGCAACTGATATTGTTGGCATTTTTATAGCGCTTTTAATTTGAACTTCCTTTATTTTTGTATTTGATAGAAAACATGTGTTTTGTCTGCTGTTTATGCTTGAAAGTTCGGTCATTCATGACTCATGACAGATTTATGTTACATTATTACTTTTTTACTTCTAGGTTTCTATTTTCCTTCCTCACTCAGATCCTTCTAGGAAAAGGGTACCTACTTTTTGCTAAATTATTGCAAAGTTTACACATTTATGTGTTATCAATAACTAACTGATTTTAAAACTTTCTTCTAACTTCTCAAAGTCTCTCCGCTTCCAAATGTCCAACCAAACAGCTATTTGTTTCAGCTACAGTAAGCAACGCATTGCATAATATATGGCGTCATAATGCACAATGCATTTACATACATGAATATGTACATACAAATCATGTAGTAGTAGGAAGATATTTTTTACCCACTTCATAATAAACAAGCAATTTGAGATTAGCATTTAATTGTTAATAGCTGTTATAAAAAACGTGTCGATACCTACATAGTACGGTCTAATAGTCGAGAAAAGTATTTCAGTGTCATTAACTCTTTTATTTTATTGAAGTATATATGCAGTGATATAGGCGTTGAATATTATGTCGTGAGAAAACTTTCGTATTGCAACCATAACTAGAGTTTTCTTTTCTTCTCAATATATATAATATATAATATACATTTATGGAAGCTTTATTTCGATAACGATTGTTAATAAAGCCACGTGCATACGCGAATGCGATTCCACGGGAAATTACTGGCGGAGGCTTTGCAATATTGATGATTGGATTAGTAGATTTTATGCCTTACTTAAATTGCTATGATTTAAAAAAAATACTAGGTTTATTGGTGTGTACTGAGTAGGTTGTAGCTTCAGCAGTAGGTATTATTTTTAGACTGCTGTAATAAATCTGAACAAATAGTAGTAGCTTTGTGATGAACGTTGTTACCAACTAAACACCCAGGCGTTAACGTGAGGGCGCCATAAGAGAATATATCTTGTAGTTAGCGTGATTTGTTCATCCCACACCTGCGCGCGCGCCTCTATCGCTTCACTCATTTATTATTCAACCGCATCTGTTTCCATTGGCAATTTATCGTTTTATTTAATAGTTCGATATAGATGTACAGATGAATAATTCCACGTGGGAATTTATTGACGCATTTTATCAAACTTGAAAACTTGAATTGCAAAAAACTGGTTCGCTTTTGGAAAACACAAATGGTTTCCTACGTAATTTTCCTGCTCGACAGGTAAGGCTTTTGTCTGCGTATACGCATGTCCTTTTAGAGATATCCAGACGGACTGGTTTATAAACGCTCAGTTTAAACACCTGGGCCTTGATTGTGAAATCCCGGAATATATTTATTTTTGGTTCGATGTAAAAATTGCCCGTAGTCGTAGATGATACAGTTTTATGCTCAGTAGTTTCTTTTGTCCTTTTGCTTTCAAATCAATGTTCGAAATCGGCCCTTTTTGTGAAGGACAATACTACAGATTTCTGAATCTTGAGTTCCATCTGTTTTGATTGAAGAGTAAATTCCTGATTTCTGAGTTTGACAAATACTGTTGATTAACAATTTGAAGTTGAGTATTAGGCGAACTTCACTTCAATTTGAAAAGGTGTAAAACTTAGGCAGTAATTAAGAGTTTGACATCTTCCTAACTGGAAAATACTCAAGTGAGAAACTGGCCATGGCTTTCAGATTTGTAAATATAATGAAGGAATGGAAGGAAGATGTTTTAAAAATGTTATGTTGTTGTTCACAGCTGTCTGAGGAGGTGCAGAGGAAACAAAGCGAGTACCAAAAGTGCCTCGAGTCTTACAAGCAGATGAGAGCCAAGTTCGAGGAAAACTATCTCAAATGTAAGACTTTTTTATTATTTTCTGAGAGAATATTAAGGAATATTCGTGGATCGTTATACAAACATTGTAGTTCGTTCATTGAACATTGAAGTTCTACAAATGTAGCATCAAATTCTCTGTAGGTGGTTTTAAATGGAACTTCATTTATAGCACGGGTTACATTGATTTTTCTTGCTAATTTAGCGTAATCATGAAGACTTATGGAGATTATTATTTTCGTCTACTGCTACCGGGTGTAAAAAAGACCTAATGTTACTAGATTGGTATATTATGACGTGCTACATGCTGGAATAAACAATCATTGTATTCATGAGAATTTAATATAATGATTGTTTATAACTAAGGTTATACTATACTTTGACATTCAACTGCTTCTTCTTTGTTTTATTTATATCTTCAGCTATCTATTCTATATTATAATTTTCAACGTCACTAACAATAACCTCCTTTGTAAACTTTTCAGGTCCAACGAGTAGAGGCGGTCGCAAGCTTGACGAAACGAGGGACAAGTACGGCAAAGCTTGCAGACGACTGCATAGGGCACACAATGAATATGTCCTGCTATTGGCAGAGGCTACGGAGTGCGAGAGGGCGTTGAGGACTGCTGCGTTACCGACGCTCATGGACCAGCAGCGGAGGCAGGGGGAGGCTACGGCTTCGTCTTGGTAAGTGAAGGGTTCCTTCTACTATTTGGCGCTATAGTTGCAAAAATTAAAGTGAATTTTGCGGGCTACTTAAAGAACCCTCCCCCTATAATGGTTATAAGTGTAACCGGTAAGTAAATGTGTATCCCCTTCAGAATCCCGTTTCCATAACAGGTGTCACTACTCATCAATACGTTTAACTTATTGGATCAAAAGCTGTGCTGGCCCTGTTGATGTGCTGCTCATCAGCTATCTTTTATAGCATCGCGATCTTCCTGGCCCTATCTCATGATATTGGAGACGGCCTTTGCTCCATCCGGCCGTGCCAACCAGACATGACTCTTCCTCCATTTCGCAATCCATGCTTACCTATATTTTATCCTCATCACATGCCCATATCAAGATCGACGATGCCCTTTATTTTTTTCTGTCATCGGCCTACTTGGAAAATACCTCTAACGTCCCACTCATATCTCACCATTCTGGTCACACACATAATCATTTCAACATCCTCATCTCCGCCAAGCAATCTGCTGTAACCTAATCTGTTTTTTTTTTTAGGGTTCCGGATCTACTGGACCGATTCTGTTGAAATTTGGTATACTTACATAATATATACATCCGAATAACAGGAAAACATAAGAAGTATGTAGTGTTAAAACAACATGTTATAAAAATGAAATTGTTTCGTAACCCTTTGCACGCGAGTCCTACTCGCACTTGGAAAGATTTTTTTTAGATGAGGGGCTTGATCCTTGTCTGTCTTGTGTTGTGGTAGTCTAGGTCAGAGATGACAGATACAAAGCCGACGATGAAGCGAGTTTACTCAGAAGGAGCCTGAGGCCTTAGTGTGAGTTTTTTCGACTCACGTTCGAACGCGTTCGATTGCGAGCGCGTTAGAATTTAGTATGGGAATTTAGTTATAGTGCCACCTGGTGGTCACTCGTAGAACCTAATTTCCCATACTAAATTCTAACGCGCTCGCAATCGAACGCGTTCGAACGTGAGTCGAAAAACTCACACTACTAAGGCCTCTGTTCACTCTGAGTTTGAATACTAACAAATATTTTTAATGAGATAGTTTAAATAGATGAATGGATAAATGGATCGATGGATATTTGTAACTCAATTACGCCATAACGACTGAACGGATCTGGATGCAATTTGGCACCGAACAGATTATGGTCTGGAGTAGCAAATAGGCTATGAATTTTTTTATTCCGGGACGATGTTCCCTTGAGATAATTTTCGACACTCACGCGATCGTTGCCGCTGGTAAAAGCTAGTCGATTATAAACACAGCCCAGTGACTTGCTGGTTAGCGCTCTTTTTTGACTGAGTTACAAAATAACATCGTCATCAGCAGCAATAAGTGCATACAACTGCATACAGCTTCAGATTTGAAATATTCGTAAGACCAACCAAGACAACAGTGTAAAAATTATTGAGTAAATAAAGACAATTATTTTATTATTAAACACTATAGAATTAGGTCATTTATGATAAATGATAACGATCAAAAGTTGACAGCTAAATATACCTGCCTTATTGAGGTATGGACCATTCACGTGTATTTAATTTTGATAAAGACCAACTAATGTTATTTGAATTAAAGTAATTAACAGATAACGTATCATGCACATCGATTAAAGTAAGTAGGTAACATAAATGATGCAATGCCAGGTAATTTGATAACTGTATCTGTATAACTTATCACAATCAATCAGATCTTGTCTTTCAGAATAGAGACTACTTCCATAGACATTTTGCAAACAGGAAGGAATGTTAGGCTGCGTTAGCTCTGATAAATACCGATTTAAAACTTGTACCACTAAAAATTAAAAAGAAATTGAAAGTAAGAAAACATCGTAATTTCTGCATGTGTGTATGACCACTGTTCATCTCAGGATGAGTTTCATCCAACAATAATTGTTACTAAAGGAGTTAATGAGAATGAGATAATGGTAATACACTTTTGAGTTATAAACATGAAATTTTGACTATCGGGTAGCTAATATGAAGAAGAATAATTTAAAGTAATAAAAAAGGTAGGTAGGTAATCGGGGCGTCTTTTTGAGAAATTTTACGATTACTGTAAAATTGATGAAAAGAAAATTATTATTTTCAATTAAGGATAGTTTAGTAACACTGTTTTCATTTTATAAGGATGGCTAATTCTTTCCGATTATTATGGAGTTTGCTTCATTGCAATATATCATTTAGTTGAAAAGTTACACAGTTTCTTTTGCACTGGGGTCACAGTTGTGAACAAACTTTTTTAAAAAATGAAAAAAATGTATAGGTTTTTTTATAAATACGTTTTCCGTCGATAAAAATAGGTTAGTTTCCCTCATTTTCGTATGTACACATTATAAAGACTCTCACTGTATATAACCATCACCAATTCAGTGTGATATACCTTTGCAAAAATCCCAATTGCATTTTGCAGTAGGTATCTTAAAACTGTACGTACCAACTACGAGTATATCTGACCATCGTGAAAATTGTTCTTAAACTATACCTACCGTTTGTTGTACAGGAAAGGCGTACTCCTAGAAGTGGTGCAGAGGTCAGACTTCAGCACGGACAAGTTCAGGGAGATCCAGACCAAAATAGAGACCACCATACAGAACCTGAGGCCACAGGACGAATACAAGGAGTTCATTGAAAAGTACAAGTGAGTTCATTTGGTTTCACTGTGTGACGGTGGTCCTTTCACTCGTACTGGGTCTGCGTGATAGATTACTGATGAAGCCTGTACCTCACATAGGTTTCCTCTTTGTAATAAACCGCGTAGGCTGATTCGGCATCTGCCAGGGTTGCGGAATTTGTTCAAAAGGGTCCCCATGGAAACGGCACAAGGAACACGAATGGGTTTTAGTCAATAAGAGTCTGGCAATCCCTTCTGCTCCGCCCAGAGCGGGAGGAGCCATTTGATGATTCCCCAACCTTAAAAAAAGTCTGATTCATCATATTTTCAGACATATTCGTCAACAGCTAGACCTAGGCCTTTTTTGTGGGGAAATCCTCGTGGATACCCTCCGTTTACTGAGAACAGAGGATTATGTAATGTGGAACTTATCGACCACAGCCATCCAGTCCAGCATCCAGACCAGTCCGCGAGGCCTCCAAGCATCTAGCTATAAGCCGAATATGTAGCTAATTCAGTTTAAAGCCGCGAATTTCTGACACCTTGTTGTTCTTTATTAGGTATTGAATTTTCCCTATTCGAGTTTTTGACCTTCTAAAAGGTCAAAAACTCGAATAGGGAAACCCTAGGTATCGGCTGAAAATAAATATCAGCATAGGGAATAACTAGGTTCATGATACTAATCAAGTTAGTAGGTATGTTTTTATTGCAAAATTATCGACAGTGAAATTGTAGAATTACCTAAAAACTCACCAGTCGTAAAGAAATTAATGGTCACGATTTATCAATGAAGAAAAGGTATAATTAATTTCGCGTACAAGTTATTAACATTTCGCAATTACATATTCATAATAGGTTTCTTTTATAACGAATGATTCTCGAATTTCAATCATCAGCCAACAGTAAATGTGCAACATCATGAGTTATTATCGAAACAGCCTTTTGCCAAGAATGCAATAGAAAGTAAAATGATACTGAAGACTTTCGACTTGGCAATACATTCTTAGCTACCTATATCTTCGTAGATAATGGTGCATCTTAAGATTAACCTTTTTTTAAATCATCGATTGACTCCTCCCGCTCTGGGTCGAGCAAAGGGAGTGTCAGACTCTTACTGATCAAAACCCATCCGTGACTCTCAAAGACTATTATTCTCTATGGTGTTCCTCCTTGTGCCCTTTGCGTTCCAGAGCCGCATTGAATCATTCGAAGAAATTTCGCAACAAAGGTAACCCTTAGTCCGGTTTACACAGAATCAATTCTGGAAATGTTACAACTGTAGATGGTGGAATTATAGAAAAGTCAAAATCAAAAAAAGATGAAAAAGTTATGGTTATGATAGTGTTCAAAAAAAAGTTTATAATAATTGGGAATATAGGTACTTTGTTTGACGAGATGCGCAGGACCGGTCGTTGTGGCGACGCTTGGGGGAAGCTTATGTCCAGCAGTGGACCTCTTTCGGCTGATATGATGATGATGATGATACTTTGCTTAGAACGAAAAGAGATGGCGTCACTGAAGATGATTCAGAGCTTCATATACGACGATATTTTTCCATAGGACTTACTTCGACATCTTCAAGTTTCAATCAATTCGATACAGAACACAATCATAACGGAATTGGTGCAGTTTTTATTTTGATTAAAATCAAAATAAAACGACCTCAAAAAATACTTATAATAACTAATAACTCAATATTTCGGTTCGTTTTAAAAAGTGATCGTTGCGACGATGAGCGATGAGTAGTCGAAGCCGCGAAGGTAAGATATGAATCAGAGGCATTCAGGAACTGACGGTTACTTTCAAAGGCTATGTTTGAGGCCATTGAAGTAAATTACGACTGTTGTGTTTGTCTTTAAACGAGCCTCTCTCTAACTGAGGTAGGTACATTTTTGTGTGCTGAGATGATGCAATGGCCAACATGGCTAATAATACCTATGTGGTTCAGAAAGTGATTCCAAATCATAAATTGGAATGCATTCGTTTTGAAGTTGTTATCGCTGATTGATTATTTTCTGTGGACAAACATTTTTTCGTCCTAGTTGATCTAGAGTGGAAGCAAGCGCTACTGCGGAGCATGAGGTCGAATCCCAGGTCGGGACAAGACTTCAATTAAGTTTATCTGATTTTTTCGGTGTGGGATCCAAGACAGTTTAATTGTTTCTTCTGGACTCAACTTGCTTCATTCGCTCGGCGTATTCCTGATAGCCGCCACTGATGATTCTGATTCTCAGCAGTTGCAGTGTTTGGTAATGGTGTGAAGGGCTTTTCCCAAAAAAAAATTTCCGTATTAAATATGAGTAGAACAATGCAAAAGTGGGAGTATTATAGGCACACCTCTATCGAACCCTTCGGGAAATACAGGGTTGGTGTTACCTATGTTAAGATTTAGAAAATTCAATATACTTCGATTACATAATCACTTCTTATGCTTCTTCCCAAAATTTTCATAAACAATTGAATTGTAAATCAAAATTGAATTCTATGAATACAAAATATAATAAACGGAAATATTCAAATCGAAAACCACATAATGCGGTCACTGGAATAATGAACAAACCACACGTGATGTCATTTCGGTGATTGTGTCGCATCGTGTAGGTATTTATTTGGTAGGTAGGTATTTGTTTAGGTGCCTACCTATCACCTTTTTAACACGTTTTGTGTTAAATTATCTGAAAGTTTTTAAACAGAGCTCATTTATTATTTACCGCCAGTGACGTTGTTCTGGATTTTTGAGGGTCCAAGTAAATTTTAGGGTGTGTGGGATAGTTCGAAACAGTCATCGCAACCCTGAAATGCAAACCTAAGGGCATTTGAAAGAATTCGAATACGTTTTAGTCAGTAAGAGTAAGACACTAAGTCATTTCATGATTTTGCATACATAAAAAAGGTTCTAAGTTATTTACAAATTGGTTAACACTGAGTCACATACCGCATAGCTAGATAAGCTTTTCAAAAAAGTTGATACGTTTGATTTCTGTGTAGATGGTAGGTACCCGTTTCATAATCCCCTTTTAATGACTTTAGTGAGAAAAAGGGTTTCCAAACCACAACGATAAAACGGTACATGGTTAGCAAATCTTTATGGTTTCTTTAGTGTGAAACCAGATTACATCGCGTAGGTTCGGATTAGTTAAATACACAAGTCGTTAATTTGAAAACATGTTTATAATTGGACTATGAAGGCAGTTTTGCATTTGAATGCTGATTAACAACACCCATACGAACATATTTCTTGCACTGTCAGAACAAGGATAATAAGAAGAAAAAGGTCACCTAATGGATCATGTAATTCAAATATGTACCTACAAGTTCTACCAGTATCTTTACACTTTAAACTAGCCTTTGGTGACAACGCTGCTTTAGCTTAGCTCACAAGAACGTGCATTTATGACACTCGGCTAAGTGTAGCTTTCTACTGGACTAAATAATTTTCGACATGGGATTTGTTCTTACTACTCTTTACAAACGCACCAGAGACTTGTTGGTTTAGACCAAATAATCATCATATCAACATCATTTGATAGCAGTCAGCTGCAATAGGTTTGCAAGGGATGAGATAAAATGCGGGTCCAACTAAAATTAATTGGCATTTAATAAACATGGAAGATGAATATTTTGATAGCCTTAATATGAAAATAACTAAGTATTGTGAGAGCTCCCTCACTTTTTAAGACTATCATTTTAAAAATTAGGTAATCTACATTCATTTGTTCTAGATCGCCGCCCTCAACACCCGTCACATTTAACTTTGACGAAAGCCTAGTCGAGGACACAAGCGGAAAGCTGCAACCAAACCAGCTGACAGTGGACAACCTCACGGTGGAATGGTTGAAGGAGAAACTGACGGAACTAGAGAACACGCTGCAAGACAACCGGGAGAAGCAGTCGGCGCTGCAGGGGCCTGAGATCATTGGGAATGGAGTCTGCAAGAACAATAACACGGGCTTGAGCAATGGAGTCAACGGGATTGATAGGTGAGCCTATTTGTAAAATTTTAAGATGTCTGAGCATTGTTAGGTATAGACGCATCGATCTATCAGGTTGCCCATAATAAGTATAACTATTGTAACTAACGAAAGAGTAAATTAGCAATGTCGGATACCCAATGTGAGAGCGGTGCACCTGTTGACTGTTGAGAACACGAGCCACAGGTTGCAGTGCCCGAAGTGCCCATACATCTGTACTGTTAAATCCCCCATGGATTTGATCCATGCCACAGATGCTGCAAATTTAAATTAGAGACCAAATAGTCTAAGGAGTTAACCTCTCGAAATGAAAACGGAGATTAGCATTCCCATTTCAAGTCCTTCGTTTACAAAGACGTACCGCTAAACGTGTGTCATCTCTTCAATACAACGTCTTGCTGTAAGTCCGCGTGGAGCACACTTTTCATTTCAGGGGTTCTAGTTAAGTAGATGGAAATGGCAAAAGTGGCATATTGCACCCCATTTGCGTACGTTACACTCTTGAAAAGTTACAGTTAAAATTTACCCCGCTTGGTTACGATTTTTGAGCTGTTCTGTTCCTTAAAATTAAATCACCTTCAATTCTATAATTTCCTCTCCAATTACCCAGGCATTCACCGCCACCACTACCAGTGACGACGTCAGAGCCCATCAAACTACTTGAGCTTCGTGTAGCTGAACGCAAATGTGCCAAACAAGCGGAGATGATCAGGTCGGCCCTGGCAGAACTGGGCTGTGAGGAGGCGCCCAGTGGATGCCCTGATCTGTCTGCCGAGACTGTCGGCGTTGATAGTCTCGATGGCAGCTCTCCTGATCACCAGGTACAGATGTTTGCATGTTTTATTGTATAATTAACAAGGTTATGGGTTAAGGGGAAATGACTTTATATTCATAACGTAATAATAAAGGTGGAAGAAATTAACTAACATATCAAGGTATTTCTGGTGTAGATTCTTCCATGGATCTAGCGGCTTTGCTAAAGATGACATTCGATTATCAGGATCGGTCCTCACTGGGATCTAAAGCGTCGACAGACGTTTTACGATTGCATCTCCACTCGATAATACCGCCGAGACCCTTCTTCAAACTATTCACGCGACCCTTCCGCCGCAAGTCCGCGCCGTCGAGCCCGGCGCTGCCGCCCAAGACTTACAGAAGCAGCAGCGAAGGCCCCGCTGACTCGGTAATCGTACCACTACATCGCAGACGGATCAGAGTCCTGAGGCGACGCTTGCGCAAACGTGTGGATATCTATGTGCATTGCCGAGTTCACAACAGAACGCTCTTCAAAAAGAAGAGGCAGAGCCGCGTTGTACTCGATAGTTGTTCTAACAGTGTGGTGAGTGCCACTAACCGAAACATCCTCACCCGCGCATGGCATGGAATTCGATGCATGACGCTTTAGTGTTCCACGACGCCACTGGAAGCGGCACGATTTATTTGCTCTGAACGAGCGTTACTCAACGTGTCAATGCTAATATTAGCACAAACACTTCACGTCACCGTGCACCGCACGAACTTCTGTCGGGAATGAGATTTCAAATAAAATGAAAATAGCACAGGCTCTCTTTAAAACTCAGTTTCAAAATCAAGGTGAAGCCGCTTGCGACGTTCCAGAAATGTATCGGTGTTTACGCGTAGACCGTGTTTGTTTCAGTCGTGGGGTTTACGTCAAGTTCATCCTGTATCTGGGAACGTTCCCTTCATGTGGTTTAATAAATGAGATAATAAAATAGTGTTGGTTTGTTTTGCGGTGTTGTGAGCTGCTGAGGTTGAGTAATGGATCCGTTTGATCCATTTTCGATGTATATCACGCACAGCGAGTTGCCTCCGCCGGTGGTCGTGCCTCGAAGGAAGAAGCGGCTGAAGCAGCTACAACTTGAACTTGAGCAAGAGTTGAACGTATGTTATCGTTTTCGTTGTTACGTTTTGTCGTGTGTTTTGTCGCATTATGTAATTAAATCGGCGAGTGCATGTGCATCGCGTGGAATAATGTTTTGTCTCGTGTGTGTCTGTGTTCGATCGTGATACTAATGAATATATACCACACCACTTAGATTTAATGACAGTGTTTTTGTAACTAGACTATCCGTGTGAATATATCACACAATCAAATCAATCAAAATCAAATATCAATTAGCGATTTATTATTAAAGCTTTCTAAAAGAAATGCCAATACTTGGATATTTTATAATTCCCAATTTCTGGGTCAAAGGAATCGTAAACTATTTTTTACTGTCCCAATTTCCTCCCCCATCATTGATATCGTGACGTGACCACGTCAGGTACCTACACGTGGGGTACCATACCAATTACCTGTCTTATTTATGCTCGTGTCTCCGCAGGTGAGTGTGAGCGAGACAGAGCGAACTCTGGTGGAACAGGAGTGGTTCCACGGCGTCCTGCCTCGTGAGGAGGTGGTGCGGCTGCTGCGGGCTGACGGCGACTATCTGGTGCGGGAGACCACCAGGAATCATGCGAGGCAACTGGTGCTGTCCGTGTGTTGGGGGCAACACAAACACTTCATTGTACAGACGACTCCTGAGGTTCGTATAAGATGTTTTATCCATGTAATTTTACCAGAAATTTCTAACAATCAATCATCAATCAATTCCCTGTCCTCGTCGAGCTTTATTCATTTCGCGTTTGTCTGGTGCTCAGGAGTTGCAATAGTGTGGCGGGATTGTCCTATCACATGGCATTGCACAGAAGCTACATGTCTGTTTATGCCGCATGTTTTCGAATTTAACCGTTTCAAAGGTGGTGGCAGAAGAGCACCTATTTTACTGTATGCTTACTCAAATCAAATTCTGCAAAAATCATCTAGTGCAATGCCGTGTGAATGCTGTTTTACACCTAAACATATTATGGGTGTTAACTGCTTGGCAACACGAGCTATTATAATATTCTAAGTCTCTAAGATGCTCCGAATACCTAGGCCCCTGACCTTTCTAGACTGGTATAGCTACTCAGGTTTCAAAAATAGTGTTACAAAAAAGATTACTAGTTACACCTGTTATTTGGAATGCTTTTTTGTGTGTTAAGTATATGGATCAAGAATTAAACCGGTTTAGAACTTTGAATGCAAATTCTCTCAAACTCCAGGTAACATTTGGCATTTGGATGCTTCGAACATTTTGTTTAATATTCTGCAGTAATAGTTCGTACTTAATGGTTTCCTTGATTCGTTTGTGTTTAAACATTATGATTCATACTTGAGTTTGCTGCGTGTCAATTAGTGAATCTTGCGGTTTCTCGGAAGTTTGAACAGCTTCTTATGTCACGATCCGCGAATTTATTTTATGGGAACTTAAAAGTATTATGAGTTCAACTGGGTTAAATGTTTTTTCTGCTTTGCTTTTGATTTTTGCTGGTCGCGACCAAATTGAGAGAATCTACTGGAGGAATTATACGATTATGTTGGTTGCAGGCTGTTGAACTTTTATAAAAAATTATTAATAAATAGGTACGAAATCGAGGCGCTTCTTGTCAAATTCAAATAATCTGCCTAGCATTTTCCCAACTATGTTGGGTTCGGTTTCAAGTCTAACCGGATGCTGCTGAATACCAGTATTTTACATAGAGCGACTGCCCATCTCACCTCCACAATCTAGTTGCTAGATTAGTTACACGATGTCCCAAGACAAGACTGGCTGACATAGTATTTTAGTCTGGTAAAATAGAGGATCCTATGAGGAGCTGCATAGCTTCGAATACTTCAAAATCTTTTCATCTTCCAGGGTCACTACCGCTTCGAAGGTGCAGCGTTCCCCTCAGTGGCAGAACTGATAGCGTGGCAGCGTACGAGCGGCGTGCCCGTCACAGCCAGGTCCGGCGCACTGCTGCGGCGAGCGGTGCCCAGGGAGAACTGGGAGCTCAATAATGATGATGTGCAGCTGTTGGACAAGATCGGCAGGGTGAGTGGTTTTGCAGGCTATTGAGAGATGTTTGGGACTGTACCCAAGTAATTAGCTTGGTGAACATGGAGGCTGTACACCCGATTGTAAGTGCTACCGCAGGCTCTGTTGGTTTCTGTCTGTATACAAGCATTAATTAAATTATCTTTATTAGATGAGGCCCGTGTTTCTTAGCCGACTAAGTTTATTTTATTTACTGCTACTACTGAGAAGAAACAAACAAAGAGGTCAGTTTCTTTTAAAGTCTATACAATTACCTAATGTATTCGGTCAGATCATTACATTACATATGTGTCTTCTTCCCAGAAACATGGCTTGCCTAAATTGCGGAAGAGAGAATATGGGATTTATAAAGTTTCGAGTGATGGAAAGGGGCATGTCTATAGGCAATCAGCACGAGAATTACTTTTACACTGCTATACATAGGTACCATCTGATTACAGCAGATGAAGCAGCTTTGGGAACTTTTTGAGGTCAATTGGCAAGGCCGCTAGGGAGGGTATTCAGGTCAGCATTTCGGTAGTACTCCGCCTGTCTATTTCTGCCTACACGATGTTCGATAGAATATATCGATAAAGTGAATTACTTATTGTTGAGGGTGTCTTAGCTGTGATTGAAGGTCATATGGCTACCGTGAACTTCCCGGAATAGAAGCTATTGTTCATGTTGACGTTGTGACACAATCAATGAGTTTAATACCGACTCGACTCTTTGGACACAAAAGCAGCGTTTGAATTCACAGCTTATTGTGGCAATGTTGCAGTTATGCGTCACATTAAATTAGAGTTTATTGAATATGTATTTCAGACAATTTAGAAAAATTATGTAGGTATCAGTTTATTATGGTAAAAAATAAAGTGAGTTTTTATTGACAATCGACCGTAATTTCTAGTACCTACCTATATATCATCATGTGGCCATTAGAATCTATACTAATATTATAAAGCAGAAGAGTTTCTTTGTTTGTTTGTTTGGTTGAATGCGCTAATCTCAGGAAGTACTGGTCCGATTTGAAAAATTATTTCAGTGTTAGATAGGAGGATTCATTTATCGAGGAAGGCTATAGGCTATATCATCACGCTAAGACAAATAGGAGCGGAGCAGTAATGGAAAATGTGACGCAGACGAAGTTGCGCAGGTCAGCTAGTTTGGTATAAAACACGTTCAAACTACGACTGTACATTAAAAATTAAAGTGGCGTCGAGAAATCAGAATTTGTCCAGATGTTGGCGTTTTCTTCGATCTAGCTCCTTCCTAAACCAACTGATTTGCCTTTTGTTGTTATTCGTAGATACTTTGTTATTCTTCTTCTCTAGTCGATCTTGCTTCATAATCATTTATTCTTATAAAATGTGCAAGATAGAGATGTTCCAGTCATAGATACATTCAGTGCAAAGACACCTTCTGCCGTATTGTGATGGCATGCAAATATTTAATTTATGACAGTGTTTTAGTAACACAAAGAGATATAGTAACACACAATAATGATACTAAGACAAATTATTTCAATTTCAGGTATTATATTCATGCACGAGCGTAGCTATAGCTTTCACTTATTCTTAAGATTAGTTGACCAGTTCGCAGATTGATACTTGCACCTATAGTGTATAGTCCGCAAATTCATCAAGGATCTTCCTTCTCCAGGGTAACTTCGGCGACGTATACAAGGCCCGTCTCAAGAGCACCAGCCAGGAAGTGGCAGTGAAGACCTGCCGCGTGGCGCTACCGGACGAACAGAAGCGCACGTTCCTGCAGGAGGGCCGCATACTCAAGCAGTACCAACACCCTAACATCGTGCGGCTGATCGGCATAGCGGTGCAGAAGCAGCCTATCATGATCGTCATGGAACTTGTGCCGGGTAAGCTCTTGACTTATTAAAGGAGTGCCATGGTGTTTTTGTGCGAATTTCGAAGCCATGGTCCGGAGCGAGACGGAATGGGACGCCGCGGCGCCGTTGCCTCCTTCTGCGAAGCAGTAATGCTAGCGAAGGAGGTGGCGGAGAGAGAGAGGAGACCCTCTCGTCCCGGCCGCCGTTGTAGACGCCGCGGGCGTCGGGGGCCACCACCTGGTGACCTCCGGCCACCGTAGGCGCGGGCCTGTGGACGGCGAGCTATGGGTGGCTCGTCGTTCGTCTGTCTAGTGACGACAGACCGTGTCGACGGCGCGTTAGTGTTCCACGCGCGCCTCAAAGAGAGTCAGCAACACAGAGGGGCCCGAAAGGGCCGACGCCTGCCGGAGTCGCGGGATTATTCGCAAGAGACACCGTGGCTCCGGAACACAAAGGGCAATGAAGGAACATGGATGGGTTTTAGTCAGTAGAAGTCTGACACTCCCTCCCGCTACATTGCCTATGGTATAGGGTCGTTTTCAGAATCAAGTAAACGTATAGACGCAAATATTCCTAATTCACAAATCGGCGGTTAGTGAATCTCGATTGGTTTTTTCCAATTGTCAAGACTAAACCAAAAGCTTTTACTTAAAAATAATTTGGTAGAGGTAGTTGGACCTGGAAGAAAGATATATCTCGGCAAATTGTTCGTGTTTATGCTTTATCCATTTAATGCTCTTGTCAGTGGTTAAAGATAAACAGACTTCCTTAAAACATCTGGAATATTACTCTAGCTGTTCGTTAAATTCGATATGGAATGTATCTAGATTAGATCCAGCGTAGGCGACCTGCGTTTGAACTAAGCTAACCATAGCAATGCTTTCTCATTAAAGCTGAAGATAAAAATACTAGCGGCTGCTCTTCTTAGCCATAAAATCATGCATTTATTTTTACAATTTCTTGCGTCATTATGACGGAAAATAAAAAATTCGTGACGCAATACATTCTGTTGACGGATTCATTTCCACTTGACCTTATTCCTTAGCTATATTTCTATAAAAAAATCATTTCATTTTATTTAGTGTGGAAATAAATGAATTTTTACTTTTTACTATAATTTTCTTCAGAATATTTTTAGAACTAAAAACAGGTAAGATCTGTTCTTCTGCAACGTTATGCACAACGTTGTGTTTATGAAACTGAACCTACATCAGCGTAGCTTACTATTTGATGTGTCACTAAATGTTTATAAACCCCGGTGTGTGGGAGTCTAGACTAATTTCATGCTGGGTGGGTGAACCGTGCGTTTAAAATTAAGCTGTGTTAGCTTTCACTGTAAATAACTGCACATTTTGCCATTAAAAGTGTCACGATGTTATGATTTATAGGAGGGTTTTTGTAGGTAGGTAGGTATTACTAGTTAGGAGTTCGGACAGGAAAATAAAACTTCAATGCATAGCTTAAATGACTTTGAAATTCGAAGTCATTTAAACTAGCCATTGTTGTTTTCGATTTGGTCGACGTTATTGATTCAAACTTTGAATCAACCACCAAATCAAACGAATAACCCGGACAGACAGACAGACAGACACCCAAGTGATCCTATAAGGGTTCCGTTTTTTATTCGGAACACTAAAATGAAATATTTGAAGCTTTAATCATAAAACGTTATGAGCGCTTAAATTGTGTTTAAAGTTCCAAGTTTTAGGAGTTTGTTTGGAGCTTTTGGGTAGGCCCTCTCCCACCCGCAATTTTTGTTCGTTTGTGTCTTAAATCTCAAAGCACACTCAATATTGTATCTTACTTTTTCCCTTCCCAGGTGGTTCCCTCCTAACATTCCTGCGCACGCGAGCGTCGAGCCTGAGCGCGCGCTCCCTGCTGGCCATGTGCCGGGACGCGGCGGGCGGCATGCGCTACCTGGAGTCCAAGAACTGCATCCACCGCGACCTGGCCGCCCGGAACTGCCTCGTGGGAGACGACAACATCGTCAAGATATCCGACTTCGGGATGTCGAGGGAGGAAGAGGAGTATATCGTGTCGGGAGGCATGAAGCAGATTCCTATCAAGTGGACGGCGCCGGAAGCACTTAATTTTGGTGAGTTTTTTTTAGAGAACTTAGTTGAGCAGTTATTTGCAACAGAACTGCTGGTCCATGCATTTGGTGCTGCCATAGGTAGGTACCTGAAACTAGGCTACAAGTGCCGTTGGCATGCGAAATGAAGCATCAACTTCATAATACGACCCCTGGTTTCCCCAGCACTCTGGTAACCCGAGTGCCGCTTTCCGCTTGCGCAGTTGTCTGCCAGCCTTCCTTGCCAAAGTCCCTGTTTTCTCAGTGGCCATCTGACATAAAGTTTTAACTAGAATGATATACAATAGAAAATATTTATGCGACACAACAGCAACAAACACATTATAAAAAAAGATAAGCAAAATAAAAACGATAGGTACCTACAGTGAAATTGTACGAAAACTGTTGTAGTAACACGGCCCCCGGTTTCAGCACCGTGGTAACGCGGGTGCCGCTTTACGCTTGCGCAATTTCTACCACCCTTCCAGCCCGTTTCACCATAGTCTCTGTTTTTGCATCATTTATAACTTCGCATTATTGCATCTTTTATCATTTCAGGTAAATACACATCGTTATGCGACGTGTGGAGCTACGGAGTGCTGATGTGGGAGATATTCTCCAAGGGAGACACTCCCTACGCAGGCATGAGCAACTCGCGCGCTAGGGAGAAAATTGATACAGGTATGTACAGCAGCCTACCTAGTACAGCCATGCATGGACAAATGGCCGTACTTTATGGTGTTGTTCCTTTGATGTTCAAAAACTACCACAACCAATATTTCGCATACTTGATGAAGACAGGCATCATTTTCAATTATTTCCTCAAAGACCTTGTGGTCATTTAGGAACATCTGATCTCGACATCCTTGTGTTTGTTATTTCAGAGTATTTTAGGCATTCACATAATATTTGGCTAAAATAGAAAGATCAAATCGCTTGTCCAAACACGTTCATCATTCGATATTTTAGAAGAATATTTGGTTTCAATACAATAGCTAAGTTTATCCTATCGTTCTCCAGGTTACAGGATGCCAGCTCCGGAAGGTTGCGCAGAAGATATATACGCCCTGATGCTGCGCTGCTGGGAGTACGAGGCGGAGAAGAGACCGCACTTCCACCAGATCTACACGATCATCGACAACATCTACAATAGGTAACACTCACACGCGTATAATCAACTGGATCTAGATTCTGACGGCAATATGATATAGTTTTTAAGCCCTGGAGTTCTTCAAGATTTGTAGTCGAAAAATGTGTGTAGAAATGGTAAAGTAATATCAATTCGGTGGTCTTAAATCCAGAGGAAATTTTGTAGAAGACAAGAAACATGATCAGGTTCAGTGTCAGTTTTGAGAAGTAGCTAATAAGGTTCAAAGTTGGACTATTTTAATTAAGAGAATACCTACACATGTTAGAATTAGGACTCAAGCCTTAAGGGATTTTTAAAGATTTTGAACTAAGTATTTGAAAATAACGGCTTTAGAATTGGAAAGTAACATCTACCCTCATTTTAAGACAACATTTCAACCAGGGTTTTTACGAACATAATTTTGTAAACATTCAATAATGTAAAATATAATGTTAAGTGCGTATCTACTCATTTTCCATTATGCAATAGGCAACTGATTACTGTATTAATTAAGTATTTGTAGAAATATTAATATCTGTGTTAATTCAACGTTATAATATTTTTTGAATCTACTCTGTTATGGTTATGGAAGTGTTGAGATATCTAGAAGTTGCAATTGGAGACGAAAAGAAACCAATTATCAATGTTTATTTATGGATGTCACTCTGAAACTAAGGGAGACTTGATGGCCAACGTCAGGGCATCCGAAACTTTTTGAAAATCTGCTACCGTGGTCGTAGACATCTTTTATAAACAACAGGCAAAAAGAAAAAAAAACAGGTGCTCATTATGACTAGCATAAATCGACAAAAAGTAGGGAAAACTGGTTTCTTATTTTTTGTTGAATTGTCTTTATATAAATCGTGTATTTGATTGATACTCAAAGCCTAGAAAAAGTATGATAGGTGTTAATGAATTCAGGCAGTAGGTAAAGCTAGTCAGAATGAGGCAGTTTATAAGTGGGTATTTTAGTAATGAGTGAGGCTTGACGTTGACCAAATAAATGTCTGAATCAAATCATGTGAGCTACAGTGAGCTTCTAAATTCCCTGTTGTTTCTTCTGGTATGTGTATCTACTTATTAAAGCACTACTTAGTGTCTTTGTAAGTAGCGTTGAAGCGTTGATCTCTTACGAATGGTACTTTAGCGATAGACGGAAAAAATAGTGTATAAGTACAATATAATATCAGTCCTGACTGAATATCTACGTATGTTTTATTTCAAGTACAATTTAAGAGTAATTTAGTTTGTGTACTGTGTTAAAATTAATTTGTATAGCATCAAATGTAAGATTTAATTTAGATACTGTAGGTTTTGTAATGATAAAAGGTTGAGGTACGCGAGAGGCATTATTTAGGGTCCTAAGACTTCTACCTTACTAGGCCCACTGTGAAAGAACATTATCACTTCGGTCTCAATACATTATAACTCGAGTGGTAACAAATGAATTTTACATTTAGTACTAGATTTCTGTAATATTTAGCGAATGTTAAATAGGGATACGTGTTAATTGTTTTAGAAATATATAAATCGAAATTATATTATATTAAATATGTTATTGTTGAGAATATAAAATTGTTTTCAAAGAAATTAATAATATAAGGAAATGTAAGTTTCCTTAGTTTGAACTGTGCTTCCATAATGCCTTTTGATATTTTGTAATACTTACGTATTTTTTAATTAAGTTTTTTTAATTTTTTCTGGCAATAAAGGACATGTTTGTGATATGTTTAATGCTTCCACAGACTAGTGTAACAATTAGATATTGTAAGTAATATGTTTATTTCTTACCTAGTTTAAGTGCATGATATAATTAATTGATATTTTAACACAAAGTGAGATACATGTATAGGCAGTCTAGTATTTAATTGAACATTTTATTAAAACTATGTAAATATATTTCGTACAATATTAAAGTGCCAGACATTTTCGAATTCACTGTTTTTTTTTACCTGTTATCATGAAATCACATATAAGGGTGTTGCAAACATGGAGTTATTTAAAACGAATGAAGTTCCTACCAATTGATATGAATGCAAGCAAGATCTACGAAAATATGAACGATCCACCGATTAAAAATACAACGAACTTCGTATAAATAATTTATATTTTACAACACATTTACAAATACAACTTTATGAGTTCGTCACTAACCGCTGACGGTGTCAAAATTCCTAGATCGGTAAATAACAGAGTAATGTATGCGGGTGGGGTGTAGTCTACTAGCGGATGTTCTTTAGACAGGTCTTTACTAGATTTTATCACGCTCGATAAGTACTTGAACTCGTTCGGTAAATCTCGCTGATTCAAGGGGTATATTCGGGAGAATTTGAAGCTTTCCGTCAGTACAAACACTGGCTTTTTAAGTTCTAGAGCTGCCACTGCTAATGAGTAAGTCCCAATCTGTAACAAAAGCATACAAACAAAACATAATATGGAATAATTGCAATGTTATTATGGGTACCCAGTTATGAGTTGTTGAAGAGCAATAGACGGCACAAGAATCTACAGATGTACACATACAAAAACTTCCACATAGTATTAACTTATTTGGAGAAAGCGTAAGTTAGCAGGTATACTTCTAGAAGTGCTGTGATGGGCTTTATAGGTAAAAAAAAAGTTTGTGGAGATAGCTATACACACTGAAGTCAAGCCTATCCTACCTTCACACTGGTCAGCTGCTGACAACAACATCACCATAACCATGAAGTATTCAACACAAACAATGTCAATCTAACCTACTATTAAAAGAGGTCAAATTGTTCGCATGTAGGTAATTTTTGGAAGTACTGAGCGGACACTGAAAATAATTTGAAGGGTACAATTGTTTCACTATCGCTGAGTGCACTTTTTATCCAGGAATATTACATGGATCCTATGGGAAAGAACGGTAGTCGCAGGAAAATCTAGTTCATAACAAACACACAGAGGAACAAAAAAAAAACTCAACTAAATTCAATACAATATGTATTTACAAATACAGTTTAATAAGTTCGTCACTGACAGCTGACGGTGTCAGTATTCCTATATCGGTAAACAAAGCAGTAATGTATACGGGCGGGGTGTAGTCTACTAGAGGATGTTCTTTCGACAGATCTTTGCCAGATTTGATGACACTGGACAGATACTTGAACTCGTTTGGTAAATCTCGCTGGTTCAAGGGATATATCCGCGAGAATTTGAAACTTTCTGTCAGTACGAACACTGGCTTTTTAAGTTCTAGAGCTGCAACGCATAATGAGTAAGTCCCGATCTGTAACAAAATCATTGACTGATACAACATGGACAATATTACGCCAATAGACCTCCTTTCACCCTGCATTAATCAATTTCTTCTGATCAAGCAGATGTAGAAATTAATGTGTTGGCTTATACTATACAGAAAGCTGAAGAATTAAGAGAATGTAGGTACTAAATTAAAGAGAGCCCGAAGCTAGCTCGAATCAAGCCTCAAACTCAGTCTTACATTCAGTTAGCTGTTAGGAAAATAGACTTCCCAATGGTGTTATAAACAAGTGGAATGTCAATTTAAAATTGCACAGAAAACTCCAACCCAAATTTTCATCATACCCATACGTGTGTGGGGTATCTATGGATAGGTCTTCAAAAATGATATTGATGTTTCTCATTATCATTTTTTTCTAATCTGAATAGTTTGCGCGAGAGACACTTCCAAAATGTGCCCCCCCCCCCTGTAACTTCAGAAAAATAAAACATGTGACTTACTTTGTTAATTATCCCGCCGCTCTCAGTGACGCCCTCGGCGCCGATCATGACGAGGTCCACTTGTTCCATGATGTAGCCGATGGCTGCGTCCAAGATGAGGGTCGCATCGATACCGGCCTCCACCAGCTGCTTGTGCATCAGTACGCTGGAATACGAGTTGGATCTATCAGGATTTGGTTTCCGCACTTAGCACATAATCATGGCATGGGTTTGCTCTTGACTCTCTCTTGAGCGAGCTTACCCAGAAGGAGAGTATTCTATCTAACTTTGAAGAGATTAGGGTTGTAAGAGTTCGGAAAGAAAGACGCAGGCAGAGAGTTCCACTCTTTTGGTATCAGCATTATAAAATATGTTTGGAAACGCTAAGTGTGAATTGGTGGAATAGCAACAAGGTAGGGATGGCAAGTTAATTAATTAGGTGTTTTATTCATCATTAGACCAGTTGCTTAAAAATAGGTAGGTGGTACATAATATGGACGAGAGGAATGGTTATGAGGAAAATCTTTGTGCTGCAGACTTGAATAAAGAAACATAAAAGTAGACTGCTTAGCACGATTTTTCTCATTACAGTGCCATGGTCAGTGTGTTGCCATTCCAGAGAAAAAAAACTGATGCAAGTTGCAACATGTTTAGTATTGCAGTAAAAATCTTACCCACTGTTGTCTGGACAAGACATCGTGACATAGACTTGGAACCTTTTATTGGATTTAGCTGCTTCTAACATGGCTTGAAGTACAACTCTCGACCTGGAGTGGGTCAAAATTTTCTAAAAACAGAAATATAATGTATCATTGTGTGGTCCCAAAATGATTTCCTTTTTGGATTGTCAGGTAAAAGGGAGTGAATGATAGTGACTAACCGTGACGCTATAGGGGAGAATGGAAGAAAAAAACGTGTTGCGTCGTCAGAAAAATCAGATGACTAGTTGATTTAGGAAAATTATTTATTGATCACCTTAACGAGTCGTCCTAGCATAACGTCATATTCGCACGAGTAAGCGATCGTCGCGTTAGTTTGCTTGGCAAAAACGAATACATATTAACGCGCCCGATCGCTCACTCGCGCGATGATAACTTTCTAATAAATCTTTGCATAATCCTTTGTATAAGTATAGTTTTTTTATATGAGATGGGTTTGTTCTTGACTGTAGTCTAGGTAAGAGATAACAGAGACAAAGTCTACGATGGATGAACCTAATAGAAAGCGATCTACGCGCGAATACACGATAGTCGCGTTAATTGTTCAGCAAAACCGAAAGCGACGTTTTTGTGTGGTTATCGGTTTCTATCAGGATAACGCCTTAAGGGGAATGTCACTTTCACGTCATAAAACTACAAGGTTAATCTATAAAGTTTCCTGGGCATTGCAAAACCTATAACAAGAATGAAATCTAGGTTACTAATTACTTTGTGCCAAACATATTCATAAAATAATATTCATACTCACAGCTCCATCCTGTATAGGTATCATAGCTTGTTTGGCAACCTTCCCTCTTGCTTCCAGTAAAGTGTTCAAGAATATGTGACCCCTTTGCAGCATGATCTGTTCACACTCTTCAAAAGACTGAAAAGTAAAAGTTATTCTAAATTAAATGTATGTAATAAGGTAGAAAATCCCATTATAAGGTTTGAGTTTATATTGATTATGACAATTTAGATACAATGTGTTCAACATAAACTGGCTATTACAAAGTTAGAGCATTTTATCAAAGAGATAATTGAACAGATATTGAAGCTTACTTTTACACTACAGTTTTACATTGAGTATTTTGAGTTCAGAAAGCTTCAAACCCTATTTGAATACCCAATTTTGCCAGCTAATAGCTATAAGCAACTATGTGGCCTGCATTGGACCCTTTATGGTTTTTTTATACAAACATTGTCACTAGGTTAAGTTCAGTTACCTTAACATCTAGCTTAGCAAACGTAATAAACCGCATGAACAGTTCACACCCAGAAGAGATGGCGGTGACGGGCTGGTCGCTGTGTTTCATCGCATCCACTGCCAGCTGCAGGTTTAGGTCCAGCTCTCTCACTGTCGCCACTGGTAAGATAAATATTAAAACATACCTAAATTATGGGACATTCCAATGTGTCATGCTGATGTCCCCTAGAGGAATATTAAGAATAAATGTGTAAAAATGCATGCAGGTGATGGTGTTTATGCATAATTATGATATGTTGCATCTGGTTCCATTAGAAACCGCCCCAAACTATTTGTTAAAAAAGGCAAGTGATAAATAAATATAAAGTGATGTGTGTTAATGATAGAGTAAAGGACATTCTGGTGACGAAATTATCACCAGTTGTCAGATGTCAGTGTGAGTTACAAATATAAATTTTTGGCCCAGTTCATATCATATTATTGATTTCTTATCCTCTCTATTTTGATATACACAAAAGCGTATTTGCAGATATCAGTTATTAAAAAATAGCAACATAAGAGCTCATTGAGTCATTAGGTTTTACCTACTAATGTCTCAATGTGTGCTTTTAAAGAGAAACAACCTCAATGGGTGATGCAAGAGTTGGTCTATAAAATGCATAGGTACAACTTACCTTTGTAATTTTCTATTACAGATAAAAGGGTTCTAATAGCAGCCACTCCTGCTGATACATCTTCCTCTTCTCTTAAAATCTTTAGAAAGATTTCTTGAACTTCTGTGAACGTAAAAATATAAAATATTGTGAAAAAATATTTATGGGCGAAACAGAAAATTGTAATTATTAATTTAAATTGTATACCTTCTTTTTTCATTTTGTGTTCTAAAATTGATTGATTTTATTGAATTTAATTGAACAAAAACTAGTTTTGTTTACGTATCACACACAACATAACCTAGAACAGAAATGTCAGCAATTTCAACTGTCAATGTCAAGCTGATTCGTTTTGAAATTGAAAGCTGGTTTCGTTCTAAAACCCGTCAAATGTCATGAAAACTATGAATGCCGATTTCTGCTTTTCTGTAATGGAACACTCAAATGTAGCCGAAAACAGCAAACTGCACCTCTCAATACTTGTCGCGTTAATTAAAAAAACTTTTTACAAAAAATAAGTAAAAAAAACTTTACAAAAACAAATACAAATACAAAATCCTTTATTTCAAATAGACCAGTTACAGGCACTTTTGAATAGTCAAGGTCTGTCAGTCAAATAGATGAAGCTAATCCTGCCGCGCTAATGACAAGAGCAGCAGGTTGTTCTCCAACATAACACACCCACCGACCCCGCCTCCAGCGCGACAGTTGCACGTTCCAAAGAGTAGATCCTGTGGAGAAGAACGTGCAAGAAACTCCAAGGACACTCTTTTAAACCAGTTGCCATTGTTTACAAAATCATGTTTACATTCGGTGCGAAATAATTAATGAGTAAAACTATACAATGCAAAAAGAATGAGTCTCCACAATACAAATATAGTCTTACAATCTTCAGCAGGTCCAACAATGTTTTCACATGTTCATCAAAGTTTGGGCACTATAGTCGCTGTGGAGCGGACCAGCATTAAGCCAAGCATTTTTATCATCAATGTATTCCCCAAGTTTATAATATGCTTGTTTGCATAGTGTGCGTTTTATACAATTTTTAAATTTCGTTTCATTCAGTTCTAATATATGTGGCGGTATTTTGTTATAACACTTTCAACAGTATCCCATAAAAGATGTTGCTACTTTATCAAGTCTGAAACCTGGTTGAATTAATTCGTTCCTATTTCTAGTAACATAGTTATGTCTGTCGCCTCGTTTACTGAAAAGATGTAGATTCTTTCTAACGTACATGATATTTTCATAAATATATTGACAAGGGACCGTCATGATGTTAATTTGTTTAAACAGTTCCCTTAAAGAATCTCGCCGGCGGAGATGGTAAATGGCTCTGATGGCTCTTTTCTGCAAAATGAAAATAGACTCGATGTCAGCAGCCCGTCCCCATAGTAAAATACCGTAAGACATTAAACTGTGAAAATAGCTAAAATAGACTACTCTCGCGGTTTCAACATCTGTAAACTGGCGAATTTTTCTTATAGCATATGCTGCTGAACTTAACCTTCCTGCAAGAGATGTTAAATGAGGACCCCATTGTAGCCTTGAGTCTAGCTTAATCCCCAGGAAAACTGTTTCTTCGACGAATTCTAGTTTCTCCCTGTTCAATATTATGTCACAATTATTACTTTTTACATTTGGTAAAGTAAATCGAATGCACTTCGTTTTTTTCTCATTTAATACTAAATTGTTAGCTGTGAACCAATCATGTACCTGCATTAAGGCGTTATTTACAACGTCAACATTGTTTGCATGTCTATTTACTTTAAAAATCAAAGATGTATCGTCAGCAAACAACACCATATTGACTTTATTTTCTAAAATATAGGGCAAATCATTTATATAAACTAGAAACAAGAAAGGACCCAAAATTGAGCTTTGTGGTACCCCCATTTTCACGATTAATCCTGTCGAATTGTTGCCGTTTATATTAACTAGTTGCTGTCTATCACTCAAATATGATTTTACTAAGTTCAAGGCTGTTTTGCTTAGTCCGTAATGCTCTAGTTTCAGGAGTAATGTTGCATGGCTCACACAATCAAACGCCTTCGACAGGTCACAGAAGATACCTATGGCATCTTGCGCCTCTTCCCACGCATTAAAGATATATTTTAATAACGTTACACCAGCGTCAGTTGTACAACGCCCCTTGGTGAAACCGTACTGTTTGTTATGTAAGATATTATTCTCGTTAAAGTGACTGAGCATTTGATTCAGCATAACCTTTTCAAACACCTTGCTGAAGACCGGCAACACAGAGACAGGTCTATAATTATTACTATCTTAACTGTCCCCGGATTTGAATAAAGGAATTACCTTACTGTATTTCATAAGGTCCGGGAAAACCCCTTGATCTACACACAGATTGAATATAAAAGCTAAATACGGCGCTATAGTGTCAATAATGGAGGCACATACCTTTACAGACATACCCCATAGATCTTCTGTCAATTTGATCTTTATTTGATTAAAAGCTTTTATTAAAACAGTTGGGGTTATATGCTTAAAGTTAAACTCAATCGGGCAAGTTGAAACGTTCGCTTTCAATAATTCAACAGAAAGTGAGGGCGAGGAGTTCAATGTTTCAGTAGTTTTGATTGGAATACTGACTTTAGTTTTGGAAGTCGGTGTTTTTGATAGTTTCTTCGTATTTTGACACCGACTTCCGAAATGAAAGTTATTTCTTAATTTGTAGTGGTACCCCACACCTAACAACATCACTGCAAAATCGTAGAAAAGCAAAATACGCAATTTCAATTACTTGGATGACATAAAACCATCATCCAAGTAGAGGAATTCCAGCTATTTCGATTTAAAATCCAAAGTTCTTAACCGATTTTGATAAAATTTAAATGGGACCAATCTGCAAGTATATCCTTTCAGATAAAACAAGAATTTTTCAAATCGGTTCATAATTGCCGGAGTTATGAGGTAACAAACATATAAAAAAACATACAACCGAATTGAGAACCTCCTCCTTTTTGGAAGGTCGGTTTAAAAATAACAATAAACGCAGCCACACTTTCATGAAACGTCGAGCTAATTTATAAAATTGTATTGGTATCAAAGTGTCAAGTATTTTGAGGGTCAATAAAATTCAATTTGGTCACTTCCCAAAATAGTTTCGAGCAATGTGACTGTTTACGATTTGGTTTACAATTACGCTCCTATTTCAGGTTGCTTTCTTTATCACGCCTGTAGGTATTCTCTGCAAACGAACGAATATTTACTTTTGCAATTTTCTTGACCAAATAAAACAAAAATTTTACAGGTTTATTGATTTACTAATGTTCGGCTCTCGGCTTTGCGCACGTGAACTTTCGTAAACAACTCCTTTGTATAATATTATTTATTTATTTGTATTTATATATGCGTCATATATTTTGTAAACAACTCCTTTGTAGAAATGCACATATGAGAAATTTTCGGGTGGCTGTGACCACAAGCTTTTAAACCAACTTCCCAAAAAGGAGGAGGTTCTCAATTCGGTTGTTATGGTTCCGAACAAAAACAGAACCCTAATATATAGGATCACTCGGGTGTTTATCTGTCTATCTGTCCGTCTGCCACAGCCAGTTTTCTCCGGATCTACTTGACCGATACTGTTGAAATTTGATACACATAATGGAATTTCAGCGACTTTGGGTCGCGTTACGTAAATAAATAAATTTTGAGAATAGGGGATACTTTTGGGGTTAAAAGTAGAAAACAAATTTTTCCAACTGTATCGTGCAACATATTAAATGAAAGGGCTTATGTGAGGGTTTTAATTATATTTCTTTCATAATTATAAGAGAAATAATTTTGAAGTTATTCAAGAAATTAGACCAAACATTACCATCCCTTCCCCCTTCTCCCCATCTCCGAAACAACTGAGCCCAAAATTAAAAAAAATTGCAGATAATAGTTGTATACCTCAAGATCACAGAATAACCTATATGTTAAGTCTGTGATGTTAAATTAATTAACATGTAAAAATATGAAATTGTTTCGGAACTCTATGCACGCGAGTCCGACTCGCACCCGGCCAGATTTTAACCGACTTTCCAAAAAGGAGGAGGTTCTCAATTCGGTTGTTTTTTTATGTTTGTTACCTCATAAATCCGACAATTATGAACCGATTTGAAAAATTCTTGTTTTATCTGAAAGGCAGATTAGTCCCATTTAAATTTTATGAAAATCGGTTACGAACTTTGGATTTTAAATAGAAATAGCTGGAATTCGTCTACTTGAATGATGGTTTTATGTCATCCAAATAATCGAAATTGCGTATTTTGCTTTTCTGCGATTTTGCAGTGGTGCTGTTAGGTGTGGGGTACCACTAAAAAGTGAAAAATAAAAACTTTTTACAAAAAAATACGGTATATACATGAAGTCGGTTGTATTTTATTTAATTCGAACTTGAGTTGCAAAAACTAAAACGTCGACTACGTTGAGTGTAGAGAATGCCTTGCATTATTTTCCAGACAACTTATGTATTCTAGTTTTATATGTATAATTTCAGTCTAAAATCTGCTAAGCAGTACCTACTACTTACTTAAATAAAACTAGGCATATTGGTAAGAACACTTAAAACTTTCTTATGAATAATATAAGTTTGTTTGAACGCGTTAATCTCAGGAACTGCTGGTCCGATTTGTTTTTTTTTTCAGTATTATATAGCCCATTTATCGAGGAAGGCTATATCATCACGCTAAGGCAAATAGGAGCCGAGCATTAATGGAAAATGTGACGCAGACGAAGTTGCGCGGGCCAGCTAGTCTGCACTAATGCGCTAGGTTAAAAAAATGGTATTATAGTGTAATAGTACCTGTATCGGTAGACCTTATTGAAGAAATAAAACAGATTATACGTATCTCGTACATAAGATATTAATATGTACTTACTTTATAGTTTAATGATAAGTACATAAATATTATATCCGTAATCGATGGAGATACAACTCCATTGGTAGGTAACATTTTTAATAACAATATCAGCATATCCTTAGCGAGTAGCGCCATCTATTATCGAATAGGCGGAACTAAAATGAGCGGGAACACTTTTTCTCCATCCCTATTTTTCCTTTAGTGACTATCATAAGATTTTCTTAAACAATTAAAGGAAATGACGCTGTGTTCTAAGTTACTAGTTGGCGAGGGAAAGTCATGGCCACCGCTCTCTAAGTTGGCGTTGGGTAAAACAAAGTGTTGCTGGTAGTTGCGTGGGGTAGACGCGTTCGTGGACGTCTCATAATTGTTTACTAAAACACCGGCACGGTCGTATTCAGTGTAAAGTAGGTATTGTTAAATTGGAAAAAGAACATGGGAAACTCAGCATCTGTCAAGTTGAACGACAAACGGCGGTGGCAGTAAGTAACATTTTATTTGAAAGTTTCTGTTATTAATCGAGCCTATGTCATTAACTAATAGTTTGACAGCTCTTATTGTAAATAACACAGTGTAGGTACCTACTGGTTACATAGGTACCTAAATACTTTTTTCTGTCGCAAGTTTAGTCCAGTGTCGATCTATGTTCCGTGTAAAGTTAAAGAAAGTAGGTAGCTAATCAACTAATACCCTTTTATGATATTGATTTACCTACATAGTTAATTTTAATTAATGTGCTATGTACGTCAAAGTTATAATTAGCACCTGTTTTGTTTATTTAAGTAGATGAAGTTATGATAATGTTTGTTTACACAATCATTATGCTGTAGGTTAGTACCTATATTATATTAAATACTAGCTCCTGCCAGCGGCTTCGTCCGCACTATTCTTGGCAACATACTCCCGGTATATATATAGCCTATGTGCTATTCCAGACTATAATCTACCTCTGTGCCAAATTTCATGAAGATCCTTTCAGGCATTCTGACGTGAAAGAGTAAAAAATATCCTCCTTCCTTCCATCTTAACAAACTTTCGCATTTATAATATTAGTAGCATAGGAAGTGGGATTTGTAAGCACGAAAGGTATGTACCTAAGTAGGTATTTATTCATACTTTACCGACCTACCTACCTTCATTGTTTACAGTCAGTGGTATAACAGAATATTAATTCTTTCATTCAACCAAGTTGATTTGATTTGAAACTACCTCAATCTAAATCTAAAGGCAAGGCATGCTTACCTGAGATTAAATCTTTGAAAAATGTAGATACGTACCCAGGGGCGGTTTATTATTTATTTAATATATTCTTTACGTTTAGAACAAGTACAGAAAAAACGTTTATTAAAACAACTAATAGAATATCATTGACAACAGCTGGAAGGGGTGGTTATAGGGCGGGGGGAGGGTATAGTTCGATTCAATGGGAACTCTGGAACCTCTACTACACTTGGGTAGGTACATACTGTACACATGTACCTATTTACAGGTAGGTACCTACTTAGGTAGGTACACTCATATCTACACTACAATTGATTATCAATTCCATCAATTGGTACATCGCACCTAGTTACAATTAAAATAAATTCGGCGGGCTGATGGCAATAGGGTTGTCCCGTATTACACACCACTGACAAAATGCAGGCTACGTGCACCACTGCTGTGCCAAACCCATTAGGTATACAACAGGTGTGATGTTACGTTACGTTCGAGAGACAGCTTCCATGGTTATCATTGTTTACTCCTTCAATCATTCTTCCTAGTTTTTCCAACTAAGCTACGTCTCGGTCGGTTTCCAGTCTAAAAATTCGTTATGAAGCAGTTCTTTCGGAGATCGCTAGGCTTGTCGGACCGTGGGTGGGTGACCATCCATTTTATACCGGGACTTCTTCGTGTCTTGGAAAGCACGTCAAGCCGAGAAACCAGATATTCTTCACCAGTCTTGCCAAAGCGTATCGCGAACTATCATGATACCTTGCTACTGGGGCGTGATTTCATGAAGGTGAGTACGCAGTCGCTATAGTAAAATACTCGTACTCGGCTATATCCAGTTCCAGTTTCACAGGACACCGATCGGCGACCTGGTTGGTAAAAGGATCAAATCGATTACTATAGGTAGGTATCTAAGTTAAAACTAAGATTCCATAGATGACTAGTTGAGTAGTAACTATACCTAAGTCCTAGACCAGAAGTTAACTTCACAAATACTACCAAAATACCTACCTATTTTAATGTTTAGACAAAATGCAGGTATATACCTAGAACCCACATTATAATTATGATGCACTATAATACCCTATGCACATAGTGATACATTGTTCTGTTAGTTCGTCAGAGATTTTTATCTCGGTAACTACACTGATAACATTATGTTCTACCAGCCAGCTATACGTACATATATGCGTTTTGTATTATGTACTGTACTAGGTATCTGTATCTACAGTTGAAAGTATCTGTTATTTATGGGCCATATTTACAAGGTACGATTAGTTTTTATCGAAAAATAATGGAAATCTCTTGTTTCTGTTCTAATCTATGTTTTTGCATACGATATAAATAAGAAGAATTTAAAGAAAGTCCCACTGGCCTAAACCGCGACTGTTGAGAATGCCCTGTGACTACTGGGTTCGCTTCCCAGGTCATAATAACTGGCCAAGTGCGAGTCGGACTCGAGCGCAAAGGGTTCCGAACTAATTTCATTTTTTTTACATGTTGTTTTAACACTACAGGCTTTTTATAGGTTTTTTTTACAGTCACCCGAAAATTGCCCACATGTTCATTTCTACAAAAGAGTTGTTTACAAAATATATGATTTTGTAGCTATCGTGTAAAGTAGACGTGCGCAAAGCCGAGGGGCGAACACTAGTAAATCAATGAACCACACCAAATTCCATAGGTTTACCAAATATCAACAGAATCGGTCCAGTAGATCCGGAGAAAACTGGCTGTAACAGACACACAGACAGACAGACACCCAAGTGATCCTACAAGGTTTCCGTTTTTACGGATGTTCGGTACCCTAAAAATTGGCTTTGACTTTTACCATCGCAACGGGAGGTAACTCTATCGATATTTTCAAAACCAATTACCTTAACGTTAGCTAAACATTTACATACGTTTAAATATAACTAAACATTCTCGATAAAAGCAATAATTGGTCATCATGTAATTTCAATATTTAAAAGCAATTAAAACCAAGTGCTAAATATCGGCGTTTTGTAAATGAATTAAAATCGTAAAATTAAGAGGAAATTACATTGTTTCTAGCCAGGGTCAGCGATGTTCATGTTATGACCGCTATTTACCACTGTAAAACGTGGTGGCCCAAGTGAAACATTGAGCATATGAACGGGGAATATTCATCGTCACATTAAGTAAGCAAATAATCAGACCGCGACAATTCCTTGGCCTCGTAAAAACTATGGATTCTGGCCATTATTTGTTTGTGTGAGTGGCGAAATTTTAATGATGTCTTGGACTGGCAATTAGTATTATTAACTAGGTATACTTATTAAAAAAAAAACAGTCGAAAATAAAAGCTACTAGCTGAAACGCGAACTTCGGATGCGTCACATTATTCATTAATACTCCGCCTCTATGGTAGTAGCGTCTACCCGTGTGCAAAGTTTCATCCAAATCTGTTCAGCCGTTACGACGTGAAGAGCTAACAAACTTACTTTCGCCTTTATAATATTAACTAGCTGATGCCCGCGGCTTCGCCCGCTTGACAAATTATATAAAAAAACCTTCCTCGACAACCACTCTATCCATTGTTGAAAACAGCATGATAATCGGTGCAGTAGTTTCAGTAGTTAGACGCGGCGGAGGACTTTGTTCTAAAATATGTAGTGATTAGGATATGTATATCTTGCTTGCGTTATTTTTTAAAACTTTGTGTACAATAGTGGTATGCATTCTCCTCCATTCAACCTTTGGGTTAAGACTACCTACTCTGTGGTTGGTGTAGTAAATAAATAAAATTTAAAATAGAATTTACTTTCGTTATGTAAACCGCAGAATTAATTGTTACATACTGTAGCTCTTTTGTGGTCTATGTGCTTTCCAGCTTTACCAGTAAGGTTACACAGTACCAGCAGGTACCTATGTTAGTGTATAATTTAAAGATCGATGATAATTTTATAGGGCTACTAAAGTTTTCAATTGGGCTATTACAACCATAAATAGCTCCATAAAGTCCGTATGTAGACGAGCTACCTTCGAGTTTTAGCTGCCTAAGTTATTTGCCTATACTGGATTTCAATAGATACAAAATGGTTTTTCAAATTTAATTTAATTATTAGAAACGTAGCTGTCTACTCGTTTTTACAAATTTTGATAATTTTCGTTTATTCAAACTCAAAAATGTACAAGAACTTACAACCCACTTCAATGATTGTATTTTTCCACTTAGATGTCTTATCTATGTAATAGCTGACCCGTGCAACGTCGTCTGCGTAACATTTTTCATTACTGCTCCGCTCCTATTGGTCTTAGCGTGATGATATATAGCCTATAGCCTTCCTCGATAAATGGGCTATCGAACAATGAAAGAATTTTTCAAGTCGGACCAGTAGTTCCTGAGATTTGCGCGTTCAACCAAACAAACAAACAAACAAACTCTTCTGCTATATAATATTAGTATAGATTTAGTGCAGATATTTATTGGCCAATATAATTTGAAGATAAGATTCTTGATTTGTTGCCGAAAACCACTGCAAGGCCGATGTCATTAAGTTGTCGTCTTATCCTTGATGAGCGGAACACACCCGAAACTGATAAATGATGTCCAAACTGACAAATGTCCATATAATTGAATCTACTGATCGTATATGTAAGTAAACGTTAATACTTACATATACGAATATGAATGCGATTGGATGGATGTTTGTTACTCAATCACTGAATAGAGATGAAAGAATTAGATGGAATTTGTCACAGATAGACTCGATAGTCTGGAATTGCACATTTTCTATCTCCCTTGGGATAATTGCCAACTTTCACGTGGGCGAATCCGCTAGGCTATCGATGTGATCTATACCTATACTTAATATTATAAAGCTGAAAGGTTTGTTTGTTTGTTTGCTTAAACGCGCCAATCCCAGGAACTACTGGTCTGATTTGAAAAATTCTTTCAGTGTTAGATAGCCCATTTATCGAGGAAGGCTATAGGCTATATATCATCACGCTAAGACCAATAGGAGCGGAGCACTAATGAAAAATGTGATGCAGACGACGTTGCACGGCTCAGCTAGTATTACCTATATAATATAATAAAGCGAGGTTTGTTTTAAAGAGTTTGTTTGTTTGTTTGAACGCGCTAATCTCTGGAACTACCAGTCAGATTTGGAAAATCCTTTTTGTATAATTTTGATTGCCAAATTCATGAGGAAAACTATAAGGCCATACGGGAACGGGAATAATATAAATATCTGCCTTCATACCGTCTATAGTCATGGAGATTAGTCATGAGTTCTAGTGTGTGCTTATCGCAAGGTTATTGTTTGTTTAAAGTTTTATTGATTTTACTGCCAGACCTTACGGAATTTTCACTTATCGGACGGATATCGGTAATAGTATATTGATGTAGTGTGACGTCATCCATACGTCACTGTTTAAGATTGAATTCTGGATTTTTGAAGAAACTAAACGACATGATAGACTTAACTATACCTAATCCTATATCATTTGATTTGTAGGTTGAGCTGTTGGATTTTCTCCGACGAAGTGTGAATAAAAGAACTGCTCTCTCTCTCTCTCTACTCTACTTTTTATAGAGCAAAGAGAGAGCAGGCGTTATGAAACAGCTCTTATAGCTGTTTCATTATGCCTTCTCTATCTTTGCCTAGCTATATCACAATGCCTGGGATTGGCTCTTCTCATCATTCTTCGCTAGAAATGGTCACATTCCCTTTTGTTACGTTTGGTAGCCTTGTGGATGTTATCCATCTTTGGGCAGACAGAAGCGTCTGTCAGACTCCTACTGACAAAACCATTCGGTGTTCCGTTTGGTAGTCCTTGTGGATGTTATCCATCTTTGGGCAGACAGAAGCGTCAGTCAGACTCCTACTTTCGGTACAAAACCTTTCGGTGTTCCTCCTCGTCACCTTTGCATTTTCCATATCACTCCGCCATGCTTCTTCTCTGGTAAGGAGAGGATTGAGCATCTTCTTTCATCATTGGTGAGAGGCGTGCGGATACACCACGCGACCCCAACTCAGGCCTGCACGCTTGCACAACAGATTTCCTCTCACCTTCCCTGCCTACATTATTAAGTCTACTGGTTTGTACCAGTAGACTTAATACTTGCAAAAACCAGACATATTGTTACTGTTTGTTCGTGACCTAGTTACAATGACAGGATATAATGTACCTAATGCATTGATCAATTCACTGAAGGTTTTGGACTTATACATATATAGGTATAGACTTTAGGTCAAGGTAAGGGTACCATCAGGAACTCAAAACTTTATGTAGGAACTCGACTGGTATAATACCAACCAGTAATTACACTACAGAAACAATCTGCAATGTCTTAATTCGGCCTCGAATTATCTCCGTCAAGTAGACAGCCCGACGACGGCCATTGCGCAAGTATCGGCTGTAATATCAAGATTTATGTTCCAAATGCACATAACAAAGTAAATAAATAATTGTGCAAAACGTTTTATTCGTTCATTCACATTTACCTTGATTTGGTAACGGACAAACTGTTTTGAAATTCCCATGGCTTTCTACGGTGTAGGAAAACGTCGTAATTTAAGGAATCTGGTATTACCCTGAATCAAATGTACAAAAACATGTGACACCCACAAACCCACAATAGGGGCACATTAAGTACTTCTTAGAAAATGGCCTACTCGATTGAGTTGGTGAGATTTCATCGAGGAGATCCCTGCACCTCAGATCCCAGCAATGGGAACATTATAAGCTGATTCTTCTTTTATTTAAAATATCAAGTGTTTTCAGATCAGATGGCCAATTCAGCATTTAAAAGCGTTCAAATTCAAATCACACTCGCATCTCAATGCCAAAATATCAAAAAAGGGAATTTCGCTAAACTTAAAAGGCCAATCAAACTTAAGTAATCAAAGGTTCATGCGATGATATTGCGAATTGAATTTTACTAAAAAATGTAGTGAAACGGTATTTTGCTAATTTTAAACCCTGTTATCATTTCAAATAGCCTTTCAATTGAATACTGATAAGCCTTGTCACCACATACAAGGTAAGTTAACCCGGTACCTGCAGACTTAAAATACTTGGTAAGAATATACTAATTACTAGGATGCAAAGATTCCTACACTATTCTCAATCATGAAGCTGGACAAAAGCAAAAAATAGTAACACCGCAACAGGTACAAAATAAAAATGTCAAGATTTTTTCTTCTCACGAGATGATCTGACAGCGTCTGGCAGCGTGACAACCCTGACACACTACTCCGTGGTTCAATAGTTAATGCGATCATTATAAATGTATCATTACTTTAACCAAAGAATAACCACACATTAGATCCGCTATACTTGAGAAAATAACCAACAAATGCATCCACAATTTTCCAAAGAAGTGTGGAAAAGTCACATAAGTATAATGTATATTTTATTTTCACTTTCTAACAGGTCTAGAACACTCTCCTGCGTTACCTGCGTATGATTATGCGTGGCTACGCAGGAATTTGCGTAGTTTCGTCACAACGCAGCGCAAGCGCAACTCACTCGACTACCATTACTGCGTTACCAAACTGACATTTGAGTAACTGTTATGGTTAAGTGGAGTTTTAGTGTAAACTGCATTCTCGAGGCAGTATATTTTCTAGCGAAATCTTTTATAGCTTTATTGTAATTGCATTTAAATCATTAAATTACTATTTAGCAATTCTGTTAAACATGCAAACTAGCAAGAGCCATTTAAATGAAAGTATATTTTGTGGATAGTGACCATGACCCGTGACATCAAAAAACGAGACTAACAGTACTGGCAATATGCTACTACAACATGTTTACAACCTAAACCATAAAATAATAGGTAGGTATCAAACAGTGCCTGCACTTTTTTGTGGCAATTCCTCTCGGGACTTGTTTTACTAGATGTTAGTTATGATCGGTTCCGTACGATCGTTCGTAGCGTCTGCATTTTCCTCTCCTTCTCACTTTCAGTGAAACACGTCTGAGAATCATTTTTACTCAAAGCGCGTTCGGAGAAAGAAAATTTGTTTATTTACTAGAGTCTCGAACGCATT
Source organism: Ceramica pisi (assembly GCA_963859965.1). Classification (NCBI taxonomy): domain Eukaryota; kingdom Metazoa; phylum Arthropoda; class Insecta; order Lepidoptera; family Noctuidae; genus Ceramica; species Ceramica pisi. Next base: position 7,053,786 of record OY982541.1, on the reverse strand, counting down.
AAATCCTAATTTCTTCAAAGTTGGAGTGAACAGGCTTCTTCTGGGTAAGCTCACTCCATCATCAACTTTGACTCTGTCACCTCTGATTTATGACAGATACCTACGGGTTTTAATATACAGCCTTAATCCTATAATCCTGTCTCTAAACACAAACGTACCAAGCCTCTGTACAAAGCGCATACAATTAAAGTTAAGATTGCCGGTGTCATCACCGCTGCGCAAGAGTTGCCTCATCGCTAGACTACGCGCAGTCATTATGGCGGTTACTTTTTGTCTAATGTCTGACTTGTAAAACTTATATGACGTCCGGTTAGGTACATCAAACTTTGTTTGTATGAATATACTGACGATACTAGATCCTTATGATTTACCAAAATATGCATGGTAATCAGAATGATTTGATTGTTATAGATATCAGTTACCATACCACCACACTCATCGATTATGATCGGTATGGTAGACGCCAGATAAACTTGCAATCTTATCCCTTTGTAGATACCCAAACAATAAATTATGTTTTTTTAGGGTTCCGTAGCCAAATGGCAAAAACGGAACCCTTATAGATTCGTCATGTCTGTCTGTCTGTCTGTCCGTCCGTATGTCACAGCCACTTTTCTCCGAAACTATAAGAACTATGCTGTTGAAACTTGGTAAGTACATGTATTCTGTGAACCGCATTAAGATTTTCACACAAAAATAGAAAAAAAAACAACAAATTTTGGGGGTCCCCATCCCCATACTTGGAACTGAAACTCAAAAATTTTTTTTTTCTAAACTTAATGGTTTGCGAGAGAGACACTTCCAAAGTGGGAAAATGTGTGTCCCCTGTAACTTCTAAAATAAGAGAATGATAAAACTAAAAAAAATATATGACGTATACCTATAATCATGCTGTTTAAACTACCAGCGAAAATTGGTTGGAACGAGATCTAGTAAGTAGTTTTTTTTTAATACGTCATAAATCGTAAATCGCAACTATTGCTTATAATATAATACCTACAGGTTTGTACGGAACCCTCGATGCGCGAGTCCGACTAGCACTTGGCCGTTTTTTTAATTACTAGAGAACGTAAAGGATCACAATAGAAGTCGATTCTGTAAAGCTCAGTGTCTATATTTCTGTTTTTTATTTTACTTAGACATATTTTCCATGTTATTTCATGTCAGTTACCATAGGATAACTCAGAGCTATTTCATAATTTTGATTAGAAACTTTCACAGCATTTGGTAACTACCAAATCGAAACATTGCTGAAACTAACTAGGTATGTTTTATTTTAATTCATCGCAGGAACCTGTATAATGTGTATATACATATATTTCTATGACTATGACTAGGCATCATTTGAATTATTATTTTAACGCTGAATCAGTACAGTCACTCCCACAGAGCCTAAGATATTTATTTTTGGAACAAAAAACATACTTTACCTTCAAAAGTAAAAAACTTTGAAAAACTTCCTCCATTCAAAGTCTGTCCTTGACGTAATTTACTACAAAGAAATAAAGTAACTACAAATTAAAGGTACTGGACCTTTGATTTGTAGTAACTTTAGTTGAAGTAGGTATAACACCATCAAAATCATAAAAAAATGCGAGCCAAGTTCAATGTTAATAACATCCGTGATTGTCGACTTCAGCGAAAAAAGAATTGAGATCTACTTAAATGGGCGCCAAGTACCTACTGTAGAAAATACGACTACGCTAGTTTTCCTTCTTCTTTCTAAAAACGACCTTTCATCATGGGAACTAAATTCTCCTGCGAAGAAGAAAGCAGAACTTATTGCTCTTATAATTTAATCGATAGATTGGAAAGATTAAAGATTTAGAAATTCCCGGTTTTCCGATTTTTTTTTACCATACTTGCATTTTTAATTATGTACAACTATAGTATCGCGTTCGCTACAGAAACCCAAGTCTTACCTGTATGATAAAAACAGGCTAATGCTAAAACGTGTGCGGCTTTCGTACGTGCTGAAGTCGTATTCTAATTCTGCCATCCTCGGATGATCTGAACACGGATAAAGGACATGGTAAAAAGTGGCCTATGAATCAACACATGCGAAACCTTTACCATTATTCCTAGTTTTTTTTTTAAATTACATTTTAATGATTAGAATAGAACGGACACTTTATAATTACGAAACCATTTTAAAAAGTAACTCACTTGGGTTTTATAACCCGGCGCCATTATTTTAAAATGAAACAAAGCGGTCTCAGCGCTGTAAGATTTTTAGTTACCTACAAAAAGAATAAAGCGATTAAAGCGCTGTATGACACGAACACTATTGACACTGACAGTCGATGAAATGACAGTTGACACTTTGATTTATGTAATGTATTTTGCACCTGATATCAGGGAATCGGCCGTCGACCTAAGTTACCACGCTTTCGTATGTTAGAAGAACATATTAACACTACTCTACACCATTTTTTGGTGAGATAAAAAGTCTTGCAGCTCTGGGATCTTAGTCCATTTGGTATGTTTCTATTGTTTGGTATGTTTTATAACCTCAAAATCCGAAATCATTTTGGATATTTTACAATTCTGAAAAGTGTCCGTGATTTTAATTTAGTTTCAGTCGAACATATGCATTATTTAAAACACAGATAGTAAATTCACGTCTCTGTTGGTTCTTAGGCGAACGATGTATGGGCGATGAACAATGTCCTTTGCCCATGTATCAGAGTACGAGGCGACACGTCAGCCGTTAGTTTGATTCCCACCCGCGACATGTGAATCCAGCACAAGCAAAGGAGAACATTTAAGCGTTCAACATTTTGTACACAAACACAAAAGTTTTACTGTCGGAAAACAAAAATAGAACTTTACTATGGAAAATAAGCCGGTGAATATGTTCTCCTTTGCATAATTAATTCAGTTCATCGCTTATGTATTACCTTGTAAGTATCATCATCAAGTATAGAAAAATCAAATGCAGTAGACGTAAATTAAATAGTAAGTAGTCTAAAGCTAAAATGCTAATCATAACATTAACCGACTTATAATGCTACTAGCTGACCCGCGCAACTTCGTCTGCGTCACATTTTCCATTAATGCTCTGCTCCTATTTGTCTTAGCGTGATGATATGATATATAGCCTATAGCCTTCCTCGATAAATGGGCTATCTAACACTGAAATAATTTTTCAAATCGGACTCGTAGTTCCTGAGATTAGCGCGTTCAACCAAACAAACAAACTCTTCTGCTTTATAATATTACTAGCTGACCCGCGCAACTTCGTCTGCGTCACATTTTCCATTATTGCTCTGCTCCTATTTGTCTTAGCGTGATGATGTATAGCCTATAACCTTCCTCGATAAATGGGCTAGCTAACACTGAAATAATTTTTCAAATCGGACCAGTAGTTCCTGAGATTAGCGCGTTCAACCAAACAAACAAACTCTTCTGCTTTATAATATTAGTATCAAATCAAATCAAATCATCTTTATTGTGGAACACAGGTACATAATACAGATGGTGTTATTTAAATATTTAGGACCAGCTATGTCCTACCCTTAGGGCGTACAATAGAGTGTAGGTAAGTATCTAGTGAGTTTACTCGTACATGCATGTCAACAATAATGTAATACATTGCAAATTATTAGATTCTTTAATCCTCGTTAAGAGTCCTATTACATTTTTTACGGAAATTCATGATTTTTGACGCTGTAGTTTTCAGCAGCAGTAAGATATTTTAATTATTTGATCCTGAATAACGATAGTGCCAGTCTCTTTCTTGTAAGTTAGAGTTACACATTTTCATTTTTCTTTTCGTGTAATTTACTATAAATATTTTACGAACTCAGTTTGCAAGAATAAATGTCGGCGATGGAACTTTGACGGTCAAATTCACATTGTTACAATCAATTCTTTTAAAAGCTGAAATTACTAAAAGGTAAGTTGAATGTTTTACTTGTTTATTGGAGTTCTAGAATTTCTTTAAATTCCTTGAGTTTTCACGGAAAAAAACGTAAAGAAGGCCTAATTTAAGCCAGAAATGTCTTGATTCAGCGTCCATTATATTCCAAATAAAAACAATTTTATCAAATAAATTAATATGATATAAAATTTCAATCTACAATGAATACGTTTCATTAGTTTTCGTTTGTGTATATCGACTGTGAACTGGCAATCGGTACTATCTTAATTTTGACAACTTTACAGGATGATGATAAAACCGTTTCGAATTTTTTGTTCGGCATTTGGTTTATTAAATAAAAATACGTAGTTTTTAAATATTTTTATTGTACATGTTATTAAAATCAAAAGTAGCATTAAATACTATCTTTGATTAAAAAAATGTAATAGGACAATATCTTGTATTCACTGCGCGTCGAAGTTAGTACAAGTTGAATTAAATTGATTCTGGCGCCAAATTTAAACGTGTCTAAGATGTTTTTTTTTAAATACTGCGGATTATGATATAGTATAAAAAGGTATTAAAAAGCGAAATCATCAGTAAATTGAGATAGGACCGGTTGCCAGTTCACAGTCGATATAGTAAAACAAAATTACAATAAATAAGATTAAGTACTATATATTCTGCGTCAATTCAGCGCGCGCGCTCCTCAGTCTCGCGCGAGCGCCCAAATAAACTATAATCCTATTCAGACTAGTAAGTATCAAAATTGTTTCGCGGACTATAGATGTACTCCCAACGCAGACCAACGTTACTTCGTCTATTGCAAACGAGCATTGAAGATTCGTAATAGGACTCTTAATTATTATTATTATATTATATGATAATCTACACAGAACGCATCATGACTCAGGCAGATTGTATTTTAATAGTGATTTGTCATCAAAAAAATCTTTCATAGAGTAATAACATTTGTTCACTAGTAGTTCATGGAGTTTCTTTTTAAATGCTTTTATTTCAGTAATTGCTCTTATAGGCCTTGGAATGTTATTAAATATACGTGGAGCAGAGCAGAAAATACTTTTGCGCAAGAAATGAGTCTTACTAGGCACTATGTCTAGTTTGTCCTGATGCCGTATACGCTTTCGATATTTGAATAGATCATTATTATTTTTTATAAAAACTGCGACCTCAAAAATATATAAACACGGTAATGTTAATACATTCATTTTTTTTTAAATATGGTTTACACGAATCAGTTTTCTGTAGATTGAAAATTGCTCTGACACACCGTTTCTGTGCAATGAACGCGCGTTCTTTATCAACACTATTACCCCAAAATATCAGGCCGTATCTAAGGTTACAGCTGACGTGTCCATGATATGCCGTTATTAGTGTTGGTAGATTTGCAATTTTCCTTAGTCTGTAAAGGGCATATTATGAGAACTTGCTTAACTTTTTACAGACATAGTCGACTTGTTTTTTCCAATTTATTTTGTCATCTACGTATAACCCTAGACATTTTGTTGTTTCGGTTTCTTCAATGTCTTTGTCTTGATACTTGATATTTAAAACGCCCGTACGTCGTGTTCTTATTTTAAAATTCATTTTTTTGGTCTTGTCAATATTAATCATTAATTTATTTGAATTTAGCCAGTCATTTACTAATATTAAAGATTTGTTAATGTCAGATTCTAAATTAATTGTAATGTCATTAGTGAATATTACAGTGCTATCGTCAGCGAATAATGTCATGTCATGATTTACTACCGAAGGCATGTTGTTTATATACACAAGGAAGAGAGGGGCGGATAAGATACCTCCTTGTGGAACCCCAAGTTCTACTGTTCTGGAATTAGACGCATAGATTTCTTCTGTTTTTGTGGCTATGTTCACTTTCTTTATCTCTGTAATCTGTTGCCTATCAGATAGATATGACTTTATTAGGCTGTATGCATTGCCTCTCACACCGTATGCATATGTCGTGGATAAAGAAATCATTTAATAATTAGTTGCTGATTTGAGTATTGTAGTAGTGGGTAGTGGTAAACGCCGTGACGTCAGTTGACAGTTGTAATGGCGGCACGTGGACAGAGACGTATAAATTGGAGAGTTGGGACTTTGCCGGGACCTTTTGGGCTCGAGACACCGACTAGGACACTCGTCCAGAACGAAACTGTCGGTTTACCTATTTTAATTAAATTAAACAGACTTCTTTAATAATGTTATAAATGCGAGTTCTTCTAACTCAAAAGACAGATGTGTTGCTATGGAGTTTGTTGGCCACGTCTTCTCCATAGCTAAAACACTAGGATGTGGTAACGGGTGGGCGTTTTGGGGGACTGTCTATTTGTAAAGTACTAGCACTCAGCCACAGTTAATAAAGAGAGCTTAGTACTGCATTCAGTGTTTTATTCTACAATGATCCTGATACCACCGAACCCAAACGATGATGGCGCTATCGCTCAGCTGTCGCTGACGCCTACACATATAGTTTTCTTAGAAGAATATTATGGTCAACACGATCAAAAGCTTTTGACATGTCCATATATATTGCTACAGCCGGCAGTCCTTTGTCCAAATTTGTCATTATTTTTCCCAAGAAATTATATATTGCTACATTAATCGATTTATTTTTCCGAAAACCATATTGACTTGGAGAAAAGATGTTATGGCTTTCAAGGAAGGTGTAGAGACATTTATAAATGACCTTTTTCTAAAATTTTGGCAAAGATAGGTAATAGCGCAATGGGCCTATAATTGCTCATATTTGTTTTGTCCCCTTTTTTAAAAACTGGCTTAACAATCGAAATTTTTAATTTGTCCGGAAATATGCCTTGTTCTAAACACAAATTTATTACATAGCTTAGGGGTTCTGATATTATATCAGCAACATCTTTAACAATTGTAGTCTTAATTCCATCATAACCGGTACTATTTTTATTTTTTAATGATATTATTATTTTATTGATGTCTTCTGAGATTGTCGGGGTCAAGAAAATAGAATTAGAATTATATGTCAATTTATTTAGGGGATTATTAAGAGTATCGTATTGTTTATTGATATTATTATTTATGTCAAGGAAGAAGTCATTGAACGTTTTGGCGATGTCTTTGGGATTGGTTATTATTTCGTCGTTGGTATTTATTTGATCTATGCTGTCAACCGGAAATTTATATTTGATCTCATTAATAACATCCCATGTCGCTTTGCTTTTATTTGTAGCAGTCTTGATGTAGTAATCGTTTTGGGATTTTTTTGTCAGCCTTATTATTTTTTTGTATCTCGTCGCATATGTCTTGAATTAGTTTTTGTTTGATGCATTTGGATTTATATATATACATTTATATATAGATAGTATAGATATAGTAAAGACTAGCTGACCCGCGCAACTTCGTCTGCGTCACATTTACCAGGCTCCGCTCCTATTTGCCTTAGCGTGATTATATATAGTTTATAACCTTCCATGATACATGGGCTATCTAACACTGAAATAATTTTTCAAGTCGGACCAGTACTTCCTGAGATTAGCTCGTTCAAACAAACAAACTCTTCAATGCAGTATTTTAGAACAAATTTGATTTCCATAAAAAGGGTTAGAGTTAACCTAAAGAGATAGACATATGCTGTCGAGGACTTTTTTTAGAAGTTTTAAAGAGAAATAATTTCGTAATACTTGATCTTTGCGTAACTTATCTAAACCGTTTACGCAGCGCACGCAACGGAAGCTTTTTTCGCGCTTGCAACATTTCTTATTGCTGCTCCGCTCCTATTGGTCATCGCGTGATGTTATATAGCCTATAGCCTTCCTCGATAAATGGACTATCCAACGCAAAAAGAATTTTTCAATTCGATCCAGTAGTCCCTGAGATTAGCGCGTTCAACCAAACAAACAAACTCTTCTGCTTTATAATATTAGTATAGATTTGTCATAACGCCATTGGCGGGTTAACGGACAAATAAACGACCGATGAAAACCTCAGAAACCGGGCATTGTATGATTACTTCTTTTACCTGAGCTCCTTATGATGTAAACGAAGCTATCCATCCATCCATGATTGTTATCAAAACAGCTACTGGGCAACTGTTCTCATTTAACATGCCTTGAAATAAGTTTAGTTTGTTCACAACTTTTGCCTTGTGAACAAACTAAACAATGTGGACCACATTAACTGCCTCTGGTTGTATTAAAACTACGTTATCCTAATAAGTTTTAATAAAATACATAACATACTTCATGAATTCCGAGAGCAAAGTAGGTATGATGACTCCCGACCCCCATACAGCGATAAGCCGTCGTATAGGTTATACGTATATGCACTAAACATCTAGATAATCGTAATCAGCTGCATTACAGTACCTACTCATTTATTGACTACTTCCTCAATTTACGATTAATTCGATTCTGGATTCGGTAACAATCGAGTAAACTAGGCACTGTAATTGCCTAATTTTGGACATTTCTGAGGTTTTCCCTTCACTAATATAATAAATAATAATAAAATGATAAATCCAAATAGTACACAGAGATTATAGCAGTGTTGTACAATAGTGACACATAAAAGAGCGAACTGATACCTCCTAAACTAGGCCAAAGCCCGTGTTTTAGGAGCCAAAGTTCCTCCAGTTATAAAGTCATACAACGGGTATAAATGGACGTGCAAGTACTTATTGGTACACAATTATAAATTAAACTAACCATGCCTTAATTTAAATACAATATTAGTCATATTATGAGACAATGGTAATAAGATTCTCAGTTTCCTCATACGTTAACTTCTGCACCCACTCTATAAGTTTGATTTTAACTTCATGTTTCGTCAGGGGGTAAATGGGCATAATTTTGAATTTTATTATAAAGTCGAGAGCTAGTTGCCGTATATTGACGGCTGGCAAACTTGGATCGCCACTGGACTATATCCAACTATATCGCACACTGGAGTGCCTTTGCGTCTTTTCAGCTTAGCAAGATCTAGATGCAGAGTAGAGTGAATCCTCAGTACAGTGCGGAGAACAAAAAGTTGTCTCACAGTCAGTACTTTGGCTTCTAAATATAGCTGATGGGTACAAAAGTCCCTGGGCTTAAAGTGCATGACCTACAAGATCGCCCTTTGGGCACTTTCAACTTTAAGGGAGGTTTTGAGACTAATATCCAAGTCCTCCTTTAAAAATAAAGACAGGACTATTTTTTAATTATTTACATTCATTAAATAACAGCTTTTACCTCTTTGTCCAATAAAAGATTTAGTTAGTCTCAACTTTAAGATTATAGGTACGTCAAAGCAACGGATCATAACATGTAGCTGGTAATCTTTTTCTGCTTATCTTTTCGCGCCAATTGCAAGAATAAAAAGTACTTTCTACTACCTTGCTACTGAACAGAGTCACGGCAATTTAAAAAATAAATGGAACCGGTTTTTTTTTCTGAATGCAAGATTTGCGCGGTGGCTGAGCAATCGGCTGCTGCGCTGCGTATTGTGGGTTCGATTCCTGCGCGGAAAAAACGGTTTGTATGGCTTACAGATAGTTTTGTGTACCCATTGTAAAATTGCGTTACGTATTAATGTTACTAATTAGTTAAATAGTCGTAGCTTGCTCACAAAAAGACAGACAGTTCTCCAACATTTGTGCTTAACTAAATAATTCACAAGATTATTGTTTATGATCAAGTTTATTTATCATTCATTTGTCAATATATACACGTGCCATTTTAGTCGTATTACAGGAAGACCACTTAAAAACTTAATGTACCCAACATAAACTGGGCGCGACTAGGCACAATAATAAAAAAAGTAATTTAGATGATGGGTAAAATAAAAACAAATAATGCATTAGAATTGATGAAACATTCTGTTAATAATATTTACGCATCAAAGCAATATCGCCGTTCCACTCTGCTCCGTCCCTGGAACACAAGACTGAGACTGCGGTCGCTCCTGGATGTTTCAAACTACGTCATGCGCCATGATAATGAATAATATTTGCATTATTTTAATAATCACATATATTATACACATAATTTTTTTCATAATGAATGTGTGTATAGCAGTAATTATTTTAATCTGCCGTTGTATGACGACTAAAATGGCACCGTGTTTAAACCCTTGTGTTACTGAGAGACTGATTCGAGTGACTAACTGACTGGCAGACAACGCACAGACGAAACTACTGGTCGTAAAAAGCTCAAATTTGGCGTGTGGGGAGTTTAGGCGAGCACTAAGAGAGGATTTCGCAAAATTCTAATGCGAGAAAGCTAGTGTCACATAAGGGTGAATTTCAACAAGAGATTTTTATGTATCATTTCGGTGGGATTTTTTTATTTCAATGCAATCTATATATTTTTAGTGACAAATAATACTTTAGTCTATTTTATAACATTGTGCGTGAGTGGACATCAAATATTATCAAAACTTACATAAATATTTAAGGATAAAGTTTTAAGAGTCCACTGAAATTAAAAGTGTCCACCGAAATGATAAAAATTACCACCGAAATGATAAATCCACCGAAATGATACAGCTAAGAACAACCGTGCCCCCAGCCAGGGTTCCGTACTTTGTTAGGTTTGATTTCCACAAATTTTAGATAAACACTGAGACAGGACAGTACACAGTTTTTTTAATATCATCATTAATATACAGATATTACAGTTAGTATTATTACATATATCATTCTTTGAGGTTACAATAACCTCAAAGAATGATATTAATGTAATGTAATGTTTATTATGATATGAATGAATAGTTTCTTTACTTTTATAACCTTTGGTAATTTTTGTGGTTGTTGTTGTGTGAAAATGTTGGAAAACTTTATCGTAAATGCTGGTAACCTTAAATAAATATTTTTGCTTGTTTATGTACTAATACTAATTTACTTGATATATTTTCAAAAGAATCAACGTATCGCGATTAGAAAGCTTAAAGTTTCTGATTAATATGATGGTTGCATTTGTAAGTTATGCCATTAATAGTAATACCTAATGTCTACCTATTGCACTAAGAGAAAAATGCTAGGTATAATTTAGTTAAATTGGTAACGAGAGGAGAATAGTGTTTCTACAGGTATATCAGTAAAACTTCTAAAATTAAATCAACTCTTATATTTTTAAAATACAATAAATGAATAAGAAACATTATAAAAATATCTTAGTAGTAATAGCTTAGTACTTTTAATTAGTTTTTAATTAGTAAATAATCTAATCGACACTCTAGGTAAAAGTAGGTACATTACAAAACTATGACTTTGTATTTGACACCAGGATCTCTAAAACTTTATGTTTTTATCATTTCGGAGATACTTTTAATTCCGGTGGACTGTAATTGGTATAACAGTCCACCGAATCCACTGAAATGATAACACTGAGATGATAAAATAGAGGTTAGTTCTACATTTAACTCCGAAAAAAAATTATTTAAAAAATATGAACACTACTCAAACAAAACAGTACTTACTGCGAATTTAATACACAATTTTGAAACAAATTAAACAAATCTAGCACGAGTTATAACAGCCACCGAAATGAAACTATTTTTGTCCCCATAATACTGAAATGATAAACTTACTTTTTTGGCGGGAAACCGCAAGACGTTGGGACCGGTGCGTTCGCGCCGAGAGCTTAAGCCGGACTGATCCGGAGTGAGAAAAGGTGAAAGGGGCGTAACAACGCAATGTTGATGTGGCTATTCTACTAAAACTTACTGTCCTCTGAAATGATAACTTTTTTCCAGACAAAAGTTGACTGCCTGTCAAATCCATGAGAAAGAAGATAAACAAACAAAAATTGTTTTATTTGATCGAATATATTATAATTTAATGATAACAAAATCAATTTAAATCCATATTACGAATGTATTTGCAGGAGAAGGTATGTTATGAGCGGAATTGGGTTCAGGACAGGTCACCGTGATGATAAAATAACACTTTGTAATTTTTTTTTTGGGTATATTAGAGGGTAGATACCAATGATTTTTTTTGCCAAGGTAGAGAAATACTTACGTTGTTGAGAAAAAATATATAAAATTAATAATCAGCACATTGCACTACCGTTCTCAGGTTTGCCGTGTATTTTTTTGCTTGGGCAATTCACCCATAAATATCTAAGTATCAATTATATAACCTACTAGATGACCCGCGCAACTTCGTCTGCGTCACATTTTCCATTACTGCTCCGCTCCTACTGGTCTTAGCGTGATGATATATAGCCTATAGCCTTCCTCGATAAATGGGCTATCTAACATTGAAAGAATTTTTCAAATCGGAACAGTAGTTCCTGAGATTAGCGCGTTCAACCAAACAAACAAACAAACAAATTCTTCTGCTTTATAATATTAGTATAGATAGGTGTTACCCTATCACGCTGTACAACATGCGTGTCCTGCCCTTGGCCTGATCTTGATCGCTGCGCATACGCAGGTCATGTGAACGTCATGACATGTCCGCCATGACAGTTCGCGCGCGTTTTATAAACTTCTATGACATCCGTTCTCTATTGCAGTGACATTGTAACTAATCTTTTATTTAACCTTTTCTTAATAGGCCGGAAGGTTTTATGAATTTTTGCAATATTAATAGACTAAATTGAATCTGGAAAGTCCTCTTATCAAAGCTGCAACTTTCCAAGCATAGTGAGATCTAATGTCAATAATTTCTGGTAGGGATTCTAATCAACCAAACTTTCAACGTAAAATAATTACTCTCCTAATTATTTTGGGTTCAAAGTTTCGGTACCATCTGAAGGCCAATTCTCGTACTTAAAATAATTTCATATCGTTTCAGCGACAGTCAATGTGAAAACCTTGCCTAAGTGTAATTAGATGTGTTTTCGACAGTTTGATACTGCGAAAGTTCCTTAAAATATACGAAAATAACCCCATAATTAATATCATTTTATACTACTTATAAAAACAACAGCCAATCGAGTCATACCGTTATTATTTTCAGAACGAAAAGAATCGGTCTTCAACCTTGGCAAAATGCAAATATTTTAGGAAAGGAACTTATCAAATCTACAAACAATACATAATAAATAATTGAATGACATGCACGTAAACACAAAGTTCACTGACACCAGAACTACAGGCGGTTTTAAAACAAAGCTAATATTTTTAAATATTGTAGTTTGAGTTCTTGTTATGATCCACAGTATTATACTTACCGGTTAGTTTCCGCTAACCTGTTGATAACAGACACAGGTCATTTTAATAACTACTGATACTGTTAAGGTATATATGTTTAATGACTAATTTTATCACGCGATTCCGTTCGCCAATTCAATAAATGATGCAAACATCTCACGTATTGCGTCATTCTGCATTATTTGAATAGTTACTTGGACACGGTAATTTAAAAGACACTAGTTTGTCCAATAATATGTTAAGTCTTTGACGAAGAAATTTCTTCGTCAAAGTCACTTTATCATTGAGCCAACTTATCACGCATACAAGCAATCAAACTATAGTTACATAAAGTACACATTGAATTAGATAATATAATAATAAAGGACCCAAGTCCTTTATTTAATTCTTTATAATGTCTTATTGACGGGCAATGCTTGGCAATGATGCCAAAGTTATGTGTTCCATAAATACCTACTTTTTCCTCTCCTCCAAGCTAAATACCTGTGGGCCAATTCTACTAAAATCGCAAACTGTCAAAAAAGCCTTAATTTACATACATTTTTGACAGTTTGGGAATGAGATGCGAATGTGAAAATTAGTAGAATTGGCACTCTGTTACTAAGCATGTTTACGATAATTATGCAAACTCATTCGATAAGTTCACAAAAGTGCAGAAAGACAATTAATGATAGTGATAGCGATCTACACTGCTTACTCCCAATCCAATCGTGATTTGCTACAGTGCCAATAATGGATCAGCTGTTTATCACACCACCAGACCTATCATTCTAAGCTCGAGTGGAGATGATTAGTGATTTGTGTTGGCTTATAAACACTACTCATCTGTAAGTCAGCACTTTATTGCCGATGTGACTCCGTCCAGTGCGTACTGACCCACTGTGCTATCATAATCCCGATAGGGAAATAACAGTTCAGTGTGAAAACAGGTATGTCTACAAATAAATACATATTTAAATTAGCGCAGGCTACACAAAAATAACTTTTATCGATATTTGTTTAACGCATTTTTACGAATCCATGAGTAATCAGCGATCACGCGCGTTCGTTTTATTTATTTTCGCGCCGCGTGATGGCTACAGGTTCACAGTTGGTCCAGTATCATCTTATTGATATTGATAACTCATTTATGTTCCGTAGCACCACTCTCCAACCTTTAGTTGTCATTTAGAGTTCGTAAGAGCTCCCGACAATCAGTTAATTTATTATTTATTTATTTAAATTAAATTAAGTTATATTAGTTCTGTTACTTTAACTTAAGTTTTAACAAACAGTCAGACTCTTTTCTGAATTATAAAGATTATATTGTTTCTAAAAAAGTTGTAATTCAAAAATGGAATATTTGTCGCGCAAAGTAAAGTCACACGGGCAACTTGACGCACGTCAAGTGAATGGCGCGTCTGACATAATTAAACGGTAAGCATTACAAATATTAAATTATACTTGAGTTTGTAAGTTAAGCGGAACCTTGGGAAAATTAATTGTTACAACTTGAAGATTCCTACTAAATAATAAAATGAGAAGCAGCAAAGACTTGCTGTCAAGTTAGTATGCTTCTTGCTTTTGATATTTTGGTAAAGTTATCAAGAAATAAACTTATAATGTGAGACCCACTATACGCCTAATAATAATATTCTTTACAGTGATCGTCCTTATAATGTTTCTTGGAAGTATTCATGAGATAGGTACAGTGTTTGCTTGCACTGCAGTTTCGTGATCTTGTTTTGATTTTATTTTTTCATTATTATAGTAGCTACCCAGTTAATGAAGACCACAGAACATTACCTCAACACGACGCAGAGTTTAAAAATCTTTGAAATTTTCAAAGACAGGTTATTATAGAATTTTTTTTTTTAAACAGTGTTTTATCAAAGTAGTTGCTATGTTGCTATGTTTGTATATAAATGATTATCCGATGCGAGTACGGTTTGTAGACTTAAAAGATTAGACTGGATTATATTAATATGCTGAATAACTGAATGAACTAAGTAGGTATTTGATAGATGATAATATGCAAGGCAAGCATACGCCTTTAAACAATATCTATATTTTTGTTATCTTTATCTTTGCTAACGTCAGAGAGATCCCAAAAATTTTACATAGATTTTTTTCTTTTGGGATTTTTCCTCCTCCTCGCGTTGTATTCTTGTTTGCTGAGGGTCGTGAATACCTCGATGAGTGATCAGTTTCCGCTGCACAATGTCTCTCCACCGGCGCTTATCCTTAGCATCATGCAGCTTGATGTTGAGCGTTTAGCAAATCTGATCTGACGATCTAATGGGGCTGCGACCTCTATACCGTCTGCCGTCTATATTGCCTGTCACCATAAGTTTTTCAAGATTGTGACCATCTTTTCGGGCTATGTGGCCATTGAATCCCGGGATCCTTCGCAGAATGCTTCTTTTGGAGTTAATAATTCCAGTCTATAGATTATTTCGTTTCATTTCCACTAATCATTTGTCGAAGTCTATTGAATGCAAATTTAAAGTCAACTATAGGAATACGCCATAGTCAACACTTTTCAAAATTAATTGATTTTGTACCAAAGCACTCTATTACGGCAGAAAAGAAGGACGTGTTTCTTTAGATAACTTGTTAAAAGAAAATGTATAAAAAAAGTTGATTGAATTAATGAATTGTTTCAGATAGTGTTGACTTATGAGCTGTCCTTGTGAGAAAGACTGTCACTCCTGTCTGGCGCGCCGTAGGTAGGCCGTAGCGCTTCGTAGCAGCGTAGTGTTGTAGCCTAGCGTTGTAGCGTAGCGTCGTAGCGTAGCCTCGTAGCAACATGCGTAGCGACCCCTGTGACCTGTGACTTGACACCCTTAAAACACACTGTTGGATTTTCGACGCTTAGCTCAAAGCGGAGAGTTGAAAATACAACAGTGCGATATAATTATTCTGTTCATTTAGACGTCTTTAAAAAAAAAATACATATACGACTCTGTAAGGGATGTTAAGTTTTAAAATTACCATGTTATCAATAATAAATAAATTTTACATAAAAAAGTATGAAATTAAGTATCGCTTATTAGAGCATACGACAATAGAAACATATATATTTAAGTCATAGTTAAATATCTTAACTATTGGTTATGTATTCATAGCGTACGCGTAGTTAGGATCGATTAGTTTGATTTATAGCTATACCTTACAGAGCTTTATTAGAAAACATAATTAGTTATTAAAGGGAGTTCGCTTGTAAAGGTCGTGTTCACCAATTGAGTATTGATCACTTTTAACTGTTATATAAGTACATACTTCCATAGTGTTACCGTTAAATAACACCTTTTGGGTATCAAAAGCTAGAACACAACGAGGTGATTTTTAATCCTTAATCAATTTATTTCAAGAGGTAAATCTGAAGAACTTATTAATAAAACGTGAACGTTTCCTAGATTTATCGAGTAATGCGAACTTAATTTCAATGAAATGCTTTTTGTTTTTAATCGATTTTAAGATTGGTTTATTAATCATTCATGAGTATGTTTGACTAATATAATTACGTTAAAGTTTGAAACTCTTTGCATGCGTAAGGGAATTGTTCTTGTGAGAAAATACAAATTCTTTAAACCTGTCCCAAAGTTATAATTCAAACCGTTACATAATTTATCTAATATATTTTCATAAAACGTAAAGGGAGAGCTCGTTACTTTTTATTTTTTTGATAACTCTAGATCGAGAGATAGAAACCAGGACTTTGTGTATTCATAGTGTTCTTAACTTCTGAAGGACCAGTATCTCTGGATATTATTTATTATTATTATTATTAATGTAAGTGTTTGTTGCCCGAATAAAATAAAATAAAAAATATCTTGCCAAAATTACGTGTAACTCACCGCACCGTTGATGTTAAACTAATTAATTATTTAAAATGATTTTATTATCATTTGAGGTAGATAGCTGTCAATCATCTACCTCAAATGATAATAAAATCATTTTGACATGTAGTAGGTACTGAAACCACAGTTTCCGCAGGGGTTCAGATAGCTACAATTGTGTCAATGACCTGAATAATAATAATCATATTTTCAATGCGGTTTGGTTATCGATTTATTTATAAACGCACAAAGAGGTCAGATATAAGTACTAACGTTGTACCTATTGTCTCTTAAGGTCATTTGGTTCCCAACCTGTGGTCCGCGGACCACTGGTGGTCCACAAGAGCTTAAATGTGGTCCGCGGATTTATAATCAAATTAACCAACTGGAAAGTAACAGTGAAGCGAACTGATGTTTAGTTTCTATCAGGAATATTGTATTTTCTATGTTTCTTGAATATTGTATTTATACTCGTTACTTTTGAGTTTAAAGAATAAGTTTACCTTAATAAGTTTTTTATAGATTTAAAAATCAAAATTTTCTTCAGAATTTGTGGTCCCTGCTAACAATTAAGAAACACTAAAAAGTAGTTTCGGACTTAGTTGCGGGCGTATTCTACTCTGTATTACCTACGAACTTACGATTAGTCCCAAACTCGAACTAATAATGAACGACAACACGATTTAATAGTAACTGTCAAATCGTGTTGTCAATTATTCGTAGTGGTTAGGTGATACGGAGTAGAATACGCCCGTAACTAAGCCCGAAACTACGGACTTCGGGCTTAGAGAGTAGCCCCCCAGAAATGGTCCTAAATCAAAATAAGGTTGGGAACCACTGCTTTAGGTGCTTAAACATGAATTTTCCATCAGTTTAATAATTCGAAAACTAACATTCTTACTCCCTTTCACAACGAAAAATAAATATTCTTCCAAACAACTGACCGACCTGTACTATAATAAACGACAATATCTACTACACAATTCCCACGCTAGTGAAGGGTCAGCGCCATCTGTTATCGAACGGATGCGACCGCAAAGCGGTGAAAACGTTATCGCTGAAACATTTTCCTGCTTTCCCAGGAGCGAGACCGCGATGAGTCCAGCGCCCCCCGCACAGCGAGACAAAAACAGCGCCACGCTCGGCGTCGGCAAGCAGTCGTACGCGGGCAGCCAAGGGAACTGTACACACAACATGGAACGCGATCGCATCGGAATGTGGGGCTCCGGGGACACCACGGCCTCCAGCCAAGTCTCTGGCCTCGACCGTCTACGTCACCCAGGACTTAACAAGGTATGTTACTAAATATTTTTTATCCAAAACACAGAGATCGATGACCGCGTATTTTCGGTTAGGTCATGGTTCCGAACTAGCGGAAGTGTTCAGTTCTTACGGCAAATCGTATTATCATATGTGCATCGACCTAGTTTGTATAGAGATTCGGTTGTGAGAGGTGTCAATGTTGGTGTCAGCGTGTAGTCAACTCACATCCGCCGTGAAATTGTCATGTAAATGTTTGTTTTGAACTTTACACCCGGCGTCAAAGTTCACGTGGCTCGTTATGTCAACAAACTTGCGGGAGCTAAACAAGGCTTCCGTTACGTTGTTTTATTTTGATGGAAAATGATGAAAAACTGACTTAGTTTTCAAACACGGGACTTTTAAATACTGATGAAATTTAGTCGTAACTTTGAAATGTTATGACGATAACGAATCACCATGACTTGTGTGTACTTAATGCATAAATATCTAATTCCTTAGCGACTTAATTACAAACATAGAAATCACAGGTTCAATAAAATAAATAAATGTTTACATAAGGAAGTGTGTGTTACACTTGTTAGATAATTCCTTGTTATAATGGCAACAGAGTAGCGAGCGCATTGCAATGAGGAAATATTTTAGCCCTGACATTGGCACACTTCCGGCCCACTGTGTTACAGATTTGATTTAGTGCTGTATTTCATTACCTTGATATAAATAACACTATTTATTAGAAGTCACGAATCTAATAAAGATCTGTGAAAATTCGTTGCCTATTTTAGTTTCTACGGAAGGAAATACAAATGTAAAACCACGCACGATTTATATATTTCGGTAAGGTTTGGAAGATGTTTTTACAAATGTTGCTGTACTATACCAGCAACACGTCTCTGCTCTGCATTTTCTATCTTTAGACGTCCAAGATAAACGTTGCGTGTTATCTCTTCAGAAACGTAAACAATTTCTGATTCAGCAGTTTTCAAAAATAAATTGGGGTTTTCTTGAAAACACTTGTAATTTTAAGTATTAAAATTACAAAACGGTAAACTTTATTGGAGATAGGTTTTATAAGGTTTATGTATGGATCTATTATATTTTTTTTTTTAAACGTGCCAGTTTCACTTGACGACGATACAACTGTAAGAATCGAATTAATTCAGTCCCTTATTTGAATACACACATTGTTTTCACTTTCGATTACTCGCAAACAATTTAACATCTTTTGAATGCGCAAGGAAGGGGCTGCTCTCCAAGCTTCCGTACTCTTTAAAGAGAATAGGACTCCCTAGGCACATGAACGAGTTCTAAAAGGGGTCACCGATTCGTCTAGAGGGGTGATGGGATGTCCTTTCGAACCTGAATATAGTAAGTCACGTATATACCTCTGTTATTTAACGGTGATTGTAGAATAGCGTGTGCATAGACTATGATTGAGCCAAATTGTTTTGAATGAATGACTGGCGAAATATGTTTAGTATTGAGTCATGGTTGCTATAGTTACCTTGGGTTTGTGTATTGATTAGAACCATAGATATAATATTTCTATGATTAGAACTCTGTATGCTCATTTTAGCAAGTTTTTTCAATCAATATTTTTTTTATATGAAGAACACGTATGGATTAGGTATTTATTTAAATAAGGGCAAGGTGGTATTGTATACTCAAATCTTTCCGGAAAAATAAAGTTGTTGATGAAAATCTAATCAAAAATCTTCTAGTAGTTGTCTGCAAGATAATAATGATGTTTATTTTAAGCTTGGTGTAGAGTCATTATTTATTCTTTACATTAACTTGTTTTCAATACATTACCTTCACAATTTATTAGCGTCAATATTTATGTTCAAAATAGCCAATGATCACTGTAAAATATTACTTTTTGAGTGGTGTTTGGTCGCTAGGTCAGAACGGTCGTTGTGAATAAATGAGGATTTTTTTTTATTTACTTTCCTTATTTTACACCCTTTTGCACGTGATTTAAGCATAAAGTAACAGCTATAGTCAACATACAGTCTATGTTACGAGTAGTTGGTATGTTTCAGATTTCAGTATTTCGTAACTCTTCAGTAATATTACACACTAGCTTTCGCCCGCGACTTCTTTCGCGCATATGTCCGTATTTTCCCGTTCCTGTAAGAATTTCGGAAATCCTCTTAGTGCGGGGTGCACTGAAGTGTAAGGAAGCTACATGCCAAATTTCAGCTTCCTACGACCTGCAGTTTCAGCTGTGCGTTGATATATATAAGTCAGTGAGTCAGCTTTGCCTTTTATATTTATACATAGAATTATATATAGTTATAGATTAACACTTTATTTAACACACTATTGACGCGTCAATGGCCACTATGTCACTGTATATCTACCACCCTAGAATAGAATACATTCCTACCTAACGGCAGCTATGCTTAGCTACTCTATTTAACGATGGAAAAATACTACACTGCATACAAAAACATGCTAATTTAATTACATTGAGTCCACTCTTTAAAATAGAAGGTGATAGTTAAAAAAAGACCTGTGTGCGATAATTAGATCTTAATTAAAGTGCTAAATACTGCTTTTCTCTGCAAATTATGACTTAGTTTCTAAATTCAACGTTACGTCTAGATTTTAAAATTAAAAACATATAATTCCGTTAAAATATGAAATCATAAGTCGGGTTAGTTCACCATTTATAAGTCAAGAACGACTGGTCCGATTTTGAAGGTTTGGTGGATTTCTCTCGACAAACGACGAATTAAGATATTGGTAATTTGGTACAGAAACAAAAAAAAATGTGCAAAAATATTTTGCTCATACATAAATTCGAAAATTCGATTACAACGCCATTTCTGATTCATGATAAACATAAGCAAAAAATAATTCAGGAGGCGGAGGGAACACTAGTAAGGTACGGGACCACTATTATTTTCTAATACAGAAATGCTTTTAAGTGTAAATGAGTAAGAAACTTAGAAAACTTACTTTTACTTTTACGTTGTTAATGAAGCTAAAGGCTTTATAATAGTCCCAGTGGCATATTATATAAATTAGTCTCATCTCTGAACCCTCAGAAGCCAGTAGGTTAATTAGGCTTTTTGCGAAGGGGGATTAGATAATCTCTAACAATTCAGGCGCTAAAGACTTAAATTCCTTCGTATAATATAAAGTTTAGTCAGGTCGAGACTAAACTTTATATTAAACGCTCAAAAGGTAGTAGGCTTTTAGTAACTGGGGATTAAGTACATATGTACATCTATCTGTAACCATCCAAGTTAATACACATAATTTACAAACTCTAATTCTGAGGCTTCCAACTTTCGAAGCCAGTCATTAATTTCGAATGTAGGTACATTCAATCGATATAATGAGTCTATTTCGGTAAGCCCGACTATTGGGTTTCCAAGAAACCTGTGCCAAAGCAAACGGAGCAAATATTCGTCAGCTCTGAAGAGTCAATATTGTTATTGATTTTATTCGCCACGTCGTGAATTAATGTCAACTGTTTCGACCTATCTTTAGCTTACGCATCGTGATACAGAAACAATACTCACCACTTACTTACTTGTTTACTTATATTTCACTTCTTCAGATAATTTAACCTCCTACGTGTTTTCGTGGTCATAGTTTCTGTTTATTATTTTTACGCTCGTCCCAACGGTATTTCCAATACATAACATAACTGCAATACTTGAGTAGGTAGTGTTTTCCAGGACATATAAAACACCTTGAGGCGTCGTCCTAACTGGCAAACGATCGTACGAGCTAACGATGCGATTTCGTCGCACGACGAGATTGAACACACATTTCTTCACAGTGTCCTAATTGAAGCTTGCAAACCATCGCGGGAGCACAAGAATCGCGTGACGAAATCGCATTGTTAGCTCCTACGTCAATTAGGACGACGCCTGAGAGTCTGAACTGCTCTTCATTCCTGAAGAATGGAGAAAATATATTCCATTGTACGCTAAGTGCCTTCGAAGAAAAGGAAAAATCGAATAAGCTGCTTAGACTTCAAAGCTTGCTGTAAAAATGTACTTAGAGAAATGAGGTGCTGTAGCTTCTCTGCACTTTTCATTGGATTTTCCAAGACTTTTCAGCTGTTGAATTTTTCATAACGTAAGATAAAAGATGAAAACTTCATAAAATGGCATGAAACTGTTTTACGCACGCGATATAGTTTGTTTGATAGTTGGTCTCTATATTTCAGTGAAATGATACAGCACGTTATATTAAATGTAACTTTTTGCTGACTGCAGTCGTTTCGTTGTGCGTTAATCTCTGTCAAGTTCAATTACCGTTTAGTTAATTAGTTACTGATGCAACTGTAATTTTTTTACGAATTCCACGTAGATGTTACTCTCAAGATAAAACTGTTAGTACCTATCTCCAGTAAACCATGGAGTTTCTTGTACATTAATCTCTATAGAGACCTGAAGTTTTGACACGTGTATCTACATCTTTCTGACGACCGACGACTTAACAATTTCAAATGTACAATTGGTTTAATTGAAATAAATATTTCAGTACTTATGAGTTTTAAGTTTTCCCAGGGGCCTATCTATTTAAAATAATAAGCGACAGGTGACGTTGACAACTGACAATCCGACAACTTTATGGAAATTTTTCTGCCTTGTAAAACATTACACGGTAACTGTTTCGAATATGTGACAACTATTTTTGTCTTTATTATATTGTCCGTTGTATCAAATAGGCACAGTAACTTCATGTTTACCACTGTAAAATTCCACATACTGCACTATCACTGGCGAGTCAGACGGACAGTCACGTCCCGTCTCTTCGACACGTTCGGGCGGTGGGTGTGTCGTGACGCAGGCACACAAGGTCGCGCTATTTGCTTGGTCATGACCAAAACCTTGTCGTGCCTGCCTAGCCGCCCCGCTGCCGGTAGTTGAGCCGCCACTGAGTCCTGATTTATAAGTTTACTTTTATATTGCGTGTTATTAACGTTTAAGGGCTCGTATGTTTTATGATAGTGTTCAATTATGGGATCTAATTAATGTCGTTTTCTGTCTCTTGACCTAAATATGCCTATTAACTTTGTCTACTAGAAAAACATATCAGTAAACATGGTAATATCACACTCAATATACAGTATCGAGCTCGTAACTTTAAAGAACTTTTAACTTACGCTAAAATAAATTTAGTACTGTAAATGTAGTCTGATTACTTTTAGGTTCTATCTGAGCATTTTTACAGTCTTCGTCCTAACAAAATGGAGAGAAACTGTACTAAAAAAAAATATTCGTTCATATTCCGAGTTCACATTTATGTAGCGCAAATAATCCTTTCAACATGTTACTGGCATCATTCTCATGTTTGCATACAGATATCCCTCTTCTAATTAAAAAATACATGCGATCATTAATAATTCTAATGAAGTTTTAATTAAAATAAATTAATAATTTGGCTGTAAATGGTTGACTGCGTCTGACCCTGGCCTTGCAGTGTCACGAATGTCAGTAATGCCACGATCGAATAAGAAATTAATCATAGTACACCTGTTTTTAATTTGGAGCACTAGATGGGAATAGAAAAAAAAAACTAGCAAAAATACTATCGTGTAGTGTTTATTAATAAACGTAGGTAGGTACATACATAATATATTTTCTTTAATTCATTCTTTCTTGCTATCTTTATTTTTTTGTTTTCCTATTTAAAGCCATACAAGCATTTTAAAGTCAGTCTATGTAAAGACTTAACTATGTAAGTAGGTAATTAATGCCATCTGTGTTCGGGATCCCTTCTTTTCGCATAATGTTCTTTGTCCTAATATACTTCGGCATAACGATTTTGGCACAATTTGTTTTGGCATAATAATACTTCGGCATAATTTTTTTAGGCATACATTTTATGTTGGCATAGGTAATCATCTTAAAGACTTATTTGTTTTGGCATAAATTTGATTCGCATAACGTTAGTAGGCCTAATGACTATAAGCACATGCCATAACATCATTTGCCATCGACATTGGGTATGTAACGGTTGTTATATCAGGAGAAACTGGATGCAATCGGGACTTTAGGGCACTCCGACTCGGATAGGTTAGGTTAGAAGGGGATGGCGCCATCCCCTTCGTGGTTATTTTTTTATAAACCACACAGAAGTAGGAGCCCCGCGAAGCGGGGCTCCGTCGACCAAGCCCACCATCGACCATGCATAGAATATTTTAAGGTTTGGCTAGGTCTATTCGCTCGCTTCGCTCGCTCAAACGACCCCGCCATCCCCTTCGTGGTTATTTTTTTTACAAACCACCCAGAAATAGTTTGGAACTTTAAGCTTAATAAATTTATGCTTTAGAATATTATGCTTAATCATTATTATGGTTAGAGAAATTATGCTTCAAAAAATTATGCGTAAGCTGTTATGCGTAATTGTATTATGCGAAAATATAATTATGCCAAACAAAATTATGCTAAGTTATATTAGGTCTTAAAATTTTATGCAAATGGATAGGGAACCTCTGTGTTCATCAACTAAATGTTGCTATGGCTCAGAGGTATGCAATCTCTTACTATATACTTAGGTACTTTTGTGCAAGTATCTTGATAGGTATGTTTTCTTGACTTTCAATCTGTTCAGTTCTTTCTGGTCGCTATGTCTTTCGTGTCGCAGTTTAAAAAATGTTCTATTTTATGATTTGTTTGGCAATTTCGTAATTTCATGCTTCGAATTCGAGCTCTGGAATAAAAAACGGAAATGGATTTTTAGAACTTCCTATTAGGTGTAAAGTACTGTTGTTATTCACAAACTGTGTTTCTATCGGTATCTTTAATCTAATACTATTGGTACTACAAGGCTAATTAGGAAGAATAAAATAAACAGTGACAGTTTTATCAGATTGTATGTTGTACTTATCTCGTTTAGATCTTTTATTATGATAAATTGATAACTTTATCAAGTCATAGGTAAGACCTTAATGTTGCGCGCGCATTACTTGTAATGTTACAATCCTGGAGGCCATCAGATAGCTGCATATATAATTTACATGCAGAATCTGCGCCATGCAAAATTTTACCTGCAGAATCTGCGCCAAGCAAAATTTTGGTCATAATTAAGCAAAAGTATCAATTTAAAATTACTACTTAGCTGACCCGCGAAACTTCGTCTGCATCACATTTTTCATTAATGATCTGCTTCTATTGGTCGTAGTGTGATGTTAGTTTAGATATAACATATAGCCTTTCTCGATAAATAGACTATCCAACACTAAATGATTTTTTCACTTTATAAAAAATTATGTTTTTGTGGTTTCAACCAAACAGCCGAATTGAGAACCTCCTCCTTTTTGGGAAGTCGGTTAAAAAACAAGCTCTTCAGCATAATATTATAAGTATAAATAAATTATTTGTTTAACGTGCAGTAATAGTTTCACAAGTGGTCAACCTTGACTAAATCCTTAATCCAAAGTTAGGTGCTAATTTCTAATTAATTCATCCGCCAACCAAATTCCCCAAATGAGAATATTTCCTGCGGCGCCGGAACGTAAATCTAAGTTTCTCAGAGTTACTAACATTATTTAGTAAAGTTAAATAAGTTACCACCCTAATGTGAAAACTACTTAACGTTAATTGGAAAATGCTCACGAACTTAAATACACAGAAATTCGAGTCTGAGGAATAAAACGAACGCAAAATGCTGTATCATCTTCGAATTTGTTTTTATCTTGTTGCCATCAATGATGAAGTGGTCATTACATACATAACTGTAAAAGAAAGACTCCATAAACAGTTCAGAAAACATATTTACTTCATAATATCAGAACACTTTACAATATTAAACATTTCACAGTACAAATAGCATATATGGGTAAATACGTTATTACCTTAAATTATCACCAACACGTACACAATTTCTTTTGATGTTCACTGGAGGCCGCTCGATCATAGAATGCCCGCCGTATGCCAGACATTATTCCCTTAACCACTAAAACTCCCGCCACAACGAGTGTCTCGCTCCGATTGGTTCGGTATACGCCAATTGAAACCACGGACCAATAAGAGCGGTTCGGTGTTGCCAGTTTATAAAAACTGAATTCTGACAAGTTGCGAAAATTAAGTGTTGCCAGATAATAAAAAGGTATAATATAAAATACAGACGCTAACAGCTCGGCCATCCTGCGAAAAGCGAGTCCCTTCGCGACACCAAAAAAAAGTAATGTATCATTTAATTGCCAAATTCTATTTGTTACAAGGTAAATATTAAAGTCTGTACGACAAATTCTAGTACATGAGTATGCATAGTTAACCTTGGATCCATAAAGTTTTACAATCTTAAATTATGGTAATATCTTATAAAAGTAATTAGTACTAATTATTATAATCTTATATATTATGTAAGATCCATCAGATTTAACTACATAATCTAAAAACAATTTAAATTTGATAACCTAGTTGACAGCTTTATATTTAACCACCGGGAATTCATCTCAAATCAAAATTATGAAAGTAACGAACAGTTATTTTTATGGTAAGCTTATTATAGCTAAGTTAGACTTATTAGTACCTATATAAACGTTACATAATATTAGCATGATATTAATTCTAATTATATTATCATAAACATAACATTAAGCGTTGTACCTACATACTTTATTAATTATTACATTATTTATTATATTTCATAAATCAATCTATGCCAATCTAGATGTGCTCTCGTTAGTATATGGAACTAAGTGGCAAGTTTATTACAGTCTTGATTAGCACTATCTTCTGACTCAGACTCTGTAGAGTTATAGTTCCTATCGAAAGCGAGCCACGGCTTAATTCTATCTATCGCTATTACATTTTCATATCGACGTTGGCCATGATTGCGGGTTAACGGCGTATCTTCTATTAAAAACCTATCGTTAGGCAGTACTTTCAAAATTCGGTATGGACCCTGAAACTTTGCCGCTAGTTTTTTCGATTTGCCATCACTTGGCACCTCTCGCTTTATGCAAACTAAATCGCCAGAGTTATATTTGTAAGCGCGCTTATGTCTAGTATCATATCGGATTTTGTCTTTAGCCTGTTGTTCGGCAATGCGTGTACCTGCTTTGGATCGTACCTGGTCCAAATCATCGGTGGAGGATTCTCTAACATCGTCTATAATATCGCTTAGAGCATTTTCGGAGCAACTACGTATGTTAATACCAAGAAGTAGTTCCGAAGGGCTTTTGCCAGTCGTCTTGTGAACAGTAGTGTTCAAACCGATCTGTATATCCAGAATATAATCATCCCAGTTCTTATCGTCTTTATTTTCCGTTTTAGAGGTGAGTGCACTTAAGATTGTCCGATTGTAACGTTCGCATTGTCCGTTTGCTCGAGGTGTGGCCACAGCATTAAGTATGTGCTTGATACCCATGGATTGGACAAATGCGCGAAAGCCGTTACTGGTAAAAGAAGTCCCTCTATCGGTTATCAGTCTAGACGGTGCCCCAAAGTAACTAATATGCTCTTTAAGAGCTTTTATTGAGGTAGAACTTTTAGTATTCCTGACTGGCTTTATATTTATGTATTTCGTGAACCCATCCACAATTACCAATAAGTAGCAGTTGCCCTTTTTGCTCTTCACAAATGGTCCTAGATGGTCCGCGTGAATTGTATGAAATGGAGTTTCAATTTTAGGAATCGGATGTAGTTCGCCTTGAACTTTCCCTGTATGGTCCTTGCTCCGTGCACACTCTAAACAAGACTTGATATATTTTTTTATAAACCGGCGCATTTTGGGGAACCAATAGATTTGCTGAATTCGCGTAAAGGTTTTGTCAAAGCCGAAGTGGCCTAGGTCATCGTGGTTTATTTTGGCTATCTGCCACCTTACCCCTTTCGGTACCACCCACCTTAAATCATTTTCTTCCTTGCCTACAATTCGATAAACTTTACCGTTTTTCAGTTTATAGTTTTTTATAACATCTAGCACCTGGTCCGATTTAGGGTCATTCAAAATGTCCCTAATACGTGCTATTTCGTCATCATTACTTTGTACCGTAGCTATCCAATCATCCGTACCTACTGTTAGTACGTCTAAGACATGCAAATCGTCCTTAGCTTCCCCTACCGGATTCCTACTTAGAGCATCCGCATGGGACATACGACACCCAGGACGATATTCGATCTCGCAGTTAAATTCTTGAAATTGAACCCACCAACGCGCTATGCGAGGTATAAGGTCTCTTTTTGATAGAGTCGTTCGCAGCGCGTTACAATCTGTCAGTATTTTAAATGGAACACCTATCAGATAGACACGGAATCTGTTGAGTGAGGATACAACGGCCAGCGTTTCCAACTCAAATGAGTGGAGCTTTTGTTCATCGGGGGTAGTTTTCCTGCTAAAATACGAGATTGGCCTCAAATGACCAGCATCATCTTTCTGCAATAAAATCCCTCCTATCCCATGTTTACTAGCGTCCGTATGTAACTCGGTTTCGCGTGTTGGGTCATAAAGAGCGAGTAAAGGCCTCTGTACCAGGGTTGACTTAATTGTTTCAAACGCATTCACTTGTTCAGGCCCCCACTTCCAGGTGGTATTCTTTTGAAGAAGGTCTGTTAGAGGCTTTGCGATTGTAGCAAATCCCTTAACAAATCTTCTAAAGAAGCTTGCCAATCCGATGAATTGCTGTAGTTCACGTTGGCTTTTGGGTGTACGAAACTTTGAAACGGCTTCTGTTTTCCTTTCGCCGGGTTTAATACCATCAGCATTAATTTGGAAACCCAAGAATTCGATGCTATCCATGAAAAAGTTGCATTTGGATAGCTTGAGAGTAAGACCACCGCGTTTTAAAAGGAAAAGTACTTCTTCCAGCCTACAAAGACCTTCATCAAAAGACCGTGCTGGGATCAAAATATCATCCATATAGACGAGAGCGTACTTAATTTTCGCTTCAGAGAGGATCTTATTGATCGTTCTTTGGAAAACAGATGGTGCATTAACCAGTCCAAAAGGCATTCGTGTATACTGAAACTGGCCATCGGGCGTCACAAATGCGGTTTTATCTTGCGAATTCTTTTCAATTGGAATTTGGTAATAACCGGAAGCTAGATCTAATGATATGAACAGTCTATTACCTGCAAGCCGATCGAGTTGGTCGTCTATTAGAGGTAAGGGATAATGATCCTTTTTTGTGCGTTTATTTAAGGCTCTATAATCTACGCACAAGCGTTTCTCTCCGGTTTTTTTCTTGACCAGCACGATCGGACTGGCATATGGCGAAGTGGATTCTGTTACAATGCCCGCATCCATCATCTCCTGAACCATATCTCTTACCAGCGCTCTTTCGCCATAGGACATGCGATATGGCCTGTATACCACTGGCTCTGCGTCATTAAGCTCTATGATCATCTCTGTTGCAGTCGTGAAACCAAGATCTTTAAGACCAGCGGAAAAACACTCTTTGAATTTCGATAATAACCTTTGGAGCTCGAGTTTCTGCTCTGAAGTGATGGTGTTACCGCACTGTACAGACTCATCCAGAGATTTATCATCGAAAGTTACTGAGTATACATTTTGTTCGTTCGTGATGGAGATAGCACGTGTCAGTAAAGACCCCTGTTTTAGACAGACAGAACTACCGGAGACGTTTAGTAGCAGCAAGTTACCAAAACCACCATGTAATTTATACCCGCCCGGGAGTAAATAGTGTTCTTTACCTGTGGTACCCCTAACGGAGCCGTTCACATACACGAAGCCAGTAAGACTAGTTCGTGACTTGACAGGTATCATAGTTAATTGATTTGGAGCAATTACTACGTCACCCTGAGTCATGAGGGATATCTTCTGATGGGGATCCTGTTCGAACACTACTTCGTTAGGGGTCTTTATAATAGTAATACCAGGTTTTTCCGTGAAGGTATGACCCAAGAGGGCTGGGTGTTTCAAAGCTGAGTCTTCAACAATGAGAATCTCTATATTCTCTTTTATCCCCTGGACAGTTACATCGGCATTACATTTTCCCAGTGGTTCGATGTGAAAGCCACCTATACCTCGCAAGACTGGTAATCTGTCCAAGCTTGTATTCAGCTTCAAACGCTTCGCTTCCGATTCCCTAACCAAGGTACATTGGCTCCCTAAGTCTACTTGACAATTGATCGGCTGACCATTTACAAATATCTCGAGGACATACTTCTGATTAGTATCATCTGAATAGTCTACTAGAGCAACCTGCTTTTCACTCTTAACTTCGCTACTAGGACGTTCAATGTTTTGGATAGCAGGCCGCTTAGATCTACAATACAAATCTAAGTGGCCTTCGCGGTTACACAGAGTGCATTTCGTTAGGGGCTTATTGCATTTAAAACTCTTGTGTCCTTCTTCATTACAATTGTGACATTTAATGATAAAAGTGGACCTCTTATTCGCGTCAGATTTGTTCCGACTGTTATTTGGCAAAGAGTTCCTTTTATCTTGCCCGGACCTATCTGCGGTTTCCCTACTAGTGCCTGGCTTAACAGTTTTAAAATATCTAAGCACATCTTCAGGTCCTCGAAACCTAGCCGCTTGTGCTCCTATACGTACCGCCCTATCATCTACGCCGTGTAGTAAGCAATCTACTGCTTTTCGACCTGCGATACCACATCGGTTCAGAAGATTTATCTTTGCGTAGTAATATTGTTCAAGGGATTCGCCGTAACGCACACGCTTGGCCAACATCTGGGTTAGTACTTCCGCATAGTCGTACCTACAAGGGAAAGACTCAATAAGCTTCCTTTTCCATTCTGTCCACGAGTAAAGCATCGTGCTCAGGCCTTTATACCATGTCTGAGCAAGTCCAACGAGTTTCGGTAGAGCAAAATGAATAGTTTCGCGTTCATCCCAATTATAAATCTCCGCGGCTTCCTCGACTTTAGTTAACCACGTTACTATGGTTTGTTCGGTAGATAAAGGATCAAATTCTGGAATCACGTTTGTTAAAGAAAGCTTAGAGGTCGATTGCCCCTTCACATTGTTGAGGACATTCAGGAATTTATTTAAGATGCTATGAGTGGCATCAGGCATCTCAACTTCCGTCAATTTACGTTTTGTACGACGTGAGGGAGAACGAGTCCGTCTTCGCTTCAATAAGCGTCTAATAGGAGTGTCATAGCTATCACTGCTACTGCTGCGATGACGCCGTCGTCCTACCCTCGTGACCCGGATTTCATCATCAGATGAGTTTTCACGAAATCGTTTCCTACTACGATAATAATCACTAGAATTAACACAAAGTCGAGTTCTATCATGACCTTTATCAACAGAGTCTTCGCGATATCGGTCCCTTCCACGACGGTTATAAGGTCGGTCCCTGGTACAATTGCGTTCGCTGCTGTCGCTTCTTGATCGCCGGTTATTAACGTTTTTATTATAGTTTGGCTTTAAAAGAGAGTGCTTGCGGCTTTGCCCGTCTCTGACCAGACTCCCTTCCGCTCCCTCACTCACATTATCAGAATCACTTATTAAGCGTTTGCGGACTTGCCTGATATCCAGACTCCCTTCCGCTCCCTCGCTTTGATAAACTTGGCGTCGCTGCGGAGTCCGCCGTGGGCCCTCGTTACGGTCCAAACTTATCGGCTCATCCTCGCTATTGCCACGACGTCCATTACCACTGCCCGCGGGCGATGGATCCATCATCTGTAATTATGATTAAGTTTAAGATGTTAATTAATGTATTTAACTTCAGTTAAATGCTATTCTTAGGGTGGTAAGTAGATTAATCAAAGTAAAATATTCATTACGCCAAACAAGCATCGCATTTCCAGAGTGTAGCCCTGGCGAAATGAAATACATGTTCTAAAACACCTTATATATCCACGGGAGTACCCTGGCAATATATAATATGCCCAACGAAATAAAATTAAATAAATAATTGTATTGTGTGTATAAGAAAAGTATGTACCGCATATCCAGAGAGTTGCCCTGGCAATATGGAATACATGCTCAAAATGATCCGTTCCAAACAAGCATCGCATTTCCAGAGTGTAGCCCTGGCGAAATGAAATACATGTTCTAAAACACATATATCCACGGGAATACCCTGGCAATATATAATATGTCCAATGAAATAAAATCAAATCAGTAATTGTATTGTGTGTATAAGAAAAGTATGTACCGCATATCCAGAGAGTTGCCCTGGCAATATGGAATACATGCTCAAAATAATCCGTTCCAAACAAGCATCGCATTTCCAGAGTGTAGCCCTGGCGAAATGAAACACATGTTCTAAAACACATTATATATCCACGGGAGTACCCTGGCAATATATAATATGTCCAACGAAATACAAATTATATCAATAATTGTATTGTGTGTATAAGAAAAGTATGTACCGCATATCCAGAGAGTTGCCCTGGCAATATGGAATACATGCTTAAAATAGTCCGTTACATCTCCGTAGGAGTGCCTCGGCAAGATGCAACAAACCACCACATGACGATTTTAAACATAACCTAACAGTTGAAAATGTTTACATCTCATTTCCAGAGTGTCGCCCTGGCAAAATGGGATGCATGCTTTTTACAGGGAATTATTCAACTTTGTAAGTAAAACACAGCATAGCAGTTTCTTGAATTAGGTATCTTAAACATGATGGAGTGTCATGTCAAAGTCTTTTGAATTACCGAAAGAATAAAATGGTACTTACGTGACTGTCGTCGAATGTTACCACATTAACACACTTTATGGAGTTTTTCCTTTACTATGTATGCTAAGGGTGTGAAGAAAATTAAAGAAAAAAAAACTAATAAGCGTGGGCGGGATTAACGGATGGGTTTAAGCTTCTCGTATTTCAAAACTTTTTTTTTTTTTTACGAGTTATAATCCGCTTACCCCACTTCTGAAATGTAAAAGAAAGACTCCATAAACAGTTCAGAAAACATATTTACTTCATAATATCAGAACACTTTACAATATTAAACATTTCACAGTACAAATAGCATATATGGGTAAATACGTTATTACCTTAAATTATCACCAACACGTACACAATTTCTTTTGATGTTCACTGGAGGCCGCTCGATCATAGAATGCCCGCCGTATGCCAGACATTATTCCCTTAACCACTAAAACTCC
Organism: Ceramica pisi; assembly: GCA_963859965.1. Lineage (NCBI taxonomy): Eukaryota > Metazoa > Arthropoda > Insecta > Lepidoptera > Noctuidae > Ceramica > Ceramica pisi. The sequence continues at coordinate 7,020,684 of OY982541.1, read as the reverse complement.
CGCCACAACGAGTGTCTCGCTCCGATTGGTTCGGTATACGCCAATTGAAACCACGGACCAATAAGAGCGGTTCGGTGTTGCCAGTTTATAAAAACTGAATTCTGACAAGTTGCGAAAATTAAGTGTTGCCAGATAATAAAAAGGTATAATATAAAATACAGACGCTAACATAACCAATCTTATGTTCGTCGTAGTCGATCGATAGTGTAAATTCTATGACAGCATTTTTTAACTTGCGTCTTCACATGACATAGCTTTAGCATTGAGGAGACACATGAAGACGCTTGTGTAGATAGGTCGTGAAGCGTCCAGGGTTAGAACGTGACGTAATTCCATCCCTTTATAGCTTTCTGGCGCCGTAGGAGATTAGCATTCCTCCTTTGTAGCCGCATACCTACTTGCTACATGTCCATTTCACAAAAAATGCGTTACTTTCAGGCTCTTAGAGGAAAATAGTTTCCTTTGAAATCTTCAACTGAAAGAAAAATTTTTTTAATCTATTAAAGGGTTGAGTATTTTATCTATTTTATATTGACGTCGGCTTTTACATTTTATTCCCTCGATTGTTCGTAAAACTCCAATGTTTCGTTTTATCTTTTCCTTGGCTTGGTACTTTCTCATCAAAAGATATTGCGGCTCCTGCGGAAATCTCGGGGGATTTTCAGTGACGCGCAAAGTCGACTGTCAATTTTTATTATTCAGATGGATTTATTTCTTTTTGAAGTCTTGCACTTGATTTGTTTCACTGAAGTAGTTATTACGTAAACAAACAATAAACAGGGCAAGCTAAATTAAACCGTTTAAAATTAGCAGGACCTTATCAAAATTTTCTGCAAAAGTAAGCTCAATTTATCTAAGAATTAAGCCACGAAAATAAAATAAAACGTTAAGAAGTTGGTTTGTCGCAAGATAATCGACTCCGATAATTTAAGAGAGCCTCCGCCCTCTCGGGTATAGTGTATATGTGTTTTCTCAAGTGACTCGTTACTCGTACGATGCTGTGTTTTTCTTGCTGTGTTAGGCGGATAAGGTCAAATGTATTTTTTGCTAAGGGTACATAAGTCAGAGTTTGTGTAGCGGAGTGCACAAAAACAAATCCAGCACTCATGTCTTGAAAATGAATCTGCCTTTTTAAGATTCAGCCATATGCGGATAGAATCTCCCTGATAGTTAGGTATGATGAGGCTATTGTTAGCCTTTGCCTCTGTAATTCTTGAACTCACCAAATAAACTATCACTTCTTAGGCCGCGTCATCGCTTACCATCAGGTGAGATAGTGGTCAAATGCGAGCCTAACAAAAGTAAAAAAAAAACTGTTCACTAACTCACTTACTTGCCAAGAGTGTGTGGTTTTGAGGATGACGTTTGCTCTAAACAGATCTAAATTATTCAATTTTCAGTTCGCTGTTCCTCTTCATCCTAAATTTTCTATTTTCGATTTGCTAAAAAAAAAAATATCGATGACGGAAATATTCTCAATTTCAAGGTTTAATTAAACTCCCGATTACAGTAGATACGTACGTACCATTTACAAAAAAGAATTTACTCTCCATCACAGAATAGTTCAGATAAATGTTACGTGTTGACCTAACGACCTAGACTTTCAGGCGCCTATCGAAGTAGGTCACAACAATACCGAGTACACAAGGTGCTGATAAAAATTTGCATTTATCATACTTTACTCATATCCGAAAGTGGATTATGTTATCGTTATATTAATATTTCATTGATATAAGCGGATTTATTAGAGTGCGTTGATACAATTCGTAATTTTGCGGGAAAGTTTTTACAGGTAGAATTAAACGAATACCTACTTGGTTTGCTTGTTCATTTAAAACTATACTAGGATCAGGATTAAGTTGCAACGCCTGCTTACAATGCAGTACATGTAAAACAACTAAAAACGAATACCTACCTAAACTATTCACAAAAAAATAGCTTAACCCTTAACAGTTTATTTTTATTCCCCAAACAATGGCAAGCAGCAAGCAGTAAGGTAAGCATTTACACTAAAACAAAAGACTTATTTTATGAAAACATGAAATGAGCCTTTGAGGCGGTAAATGTTTTCATTTTCATTTAATGTTTTCACTACGCGCAGGTTGAAAGTGAAACTTCTCTCCTCTGAGCAGAGCATCCATTTTCAGAGTCATCATAGGTCTGCTATGTTTTTTTAAAGAGAACATTGAAACAAAGAGAAGTGTTTGGCTATTTTCACCAACTACTCCAACTAGCCAGTATGTTTGCCCAACCAACACCCACATATTTTTTGTGTGCATTGATTCGGATAAGGGTGGTTGCATGTCGCAGCTAATTGAATCATCGACTCGGTAATCCTCAAACACACGCCTTAAGCCCTAGTTTGTAGGGCGGCTTACGGTTGCCAAAGCAACGCGATAACTTGCTACCACAGTGTTATAAAAGCTATGTTAATCGCGGAACCTTCACGCAGTCGGTGTGAAGTGGTGTTAACAGTGCGGTTCTTGCTTTATTTGATGTTTGGGACGAAATTATAATCTGTGGTCGCATTTTCGCGCGGTTCGCTAAATTTTCGTGGCTTTTGCGATGAGTTGTTGGAATATGTGATAATTAGTTGGCTGGGAATTTGGCCTTTTGTGTAATTTAAACTTGCTTTACTACATCCAAAGGCTGAGTATTTTTGACCTTCACAAAATATGACAAGTAAATTGTTAAATTCATTTGAAAAGCTGTAGAAATTGAGAAATGAGAACACCTTGTTTTCAAAACAAGCTTGCAACTTCTAGTTTATTTATTTTAGTCTTGTAATATTGTATAATATCTCCTTATTGCCCAAAGATATTCGAAGCCTTTAAAACAAATTCTTTTGAAACAATACAGAAATTTCAAGATTCCTACAATTAACACCTATATTTTACTGTGATTCGGTCATACGATCAAACTTATTATCGAGCGAGAAGGTTTCCTAGCCGGGGACTTTGTGTTGTCAAGTAGCTTGATTGTAGGTTATTGTATCTGGTCTATTGTTAGTAACCTCGTTCTGTTTCTAGGCGTCCTAGGAGCTAGGCTAGCCGGCACGCCCGCCACATATCCTTGCCTTGTCGCCTATTGTACTTGCATGAAAGTTGATTTCGATTGCGTTATTAAGTTCTATACTTCATGAGGCAACGGTAAGCTAGTTTTATGGAACTTTAAATTTTCGTGTATTATAACAATCTAAATTTATGTAAAAAAGCTGTAGTAGGTCGTGGGTAGCCGATGGGTGCGAGACGCACAGGACCGTTTGTTGTGGCGACATTTCGGGGAGGCGTATATCCAGCAGTGAACGTCTTTCTACTGATATGATGATGGTGATGATGTTAAGAAGCTCTAGGTTTTTCAGAATATTATATTGAATCAAAGTGATTAAGATATGACAAACAGAATACTTTTGACTGACATAAGATATCGCTGTTCTTTTCTGTTTAATTTCGTCGCAGATCCTAGACTATTTGTCTCGTTCTCTATTTAATCTTTTATCTTATATTTGGCCCTTTTTAAGTGGTTGGTCGCTATAACTGGTGATTCTGGTTTTAAGAGCGGCAAAGTAAAGCGCGTAACACGCATCTATAACACTTTGTAGACTTTATCGTAGTCTGTAGCATTGAAAGGAAATCTCCTTTTATAGCCTCTCGACCTGCGTCTGTGTTTCCGAACGCATACAACCCTAATCTCTTCCAAGTTAGAGAGAACAGGCTCCTTCTGGGTAAGCTCACTCTTTTGTCAAGTTTGTTTCAACCACCTCAGACCTAGACTAGAGTCAAGAGCAAACCCAACTCAAAAAAAATACGGCCAATCTCTTGAAGTAAATATAACAAAGTAAGTACCTACTTGTAAATGTCAGCTTCGTTTATGTAAGGTTGCCTTACATAGAATTTATTGTTGAATACCGTGAATACCTACGAAAATCCCAAGTCTTACAAAATAGAAATTCCATATTAAAACTCAATGGCCTTCAAAGGTAAGTTTTTTCTAAAGAACAAAGCGATCTTTGATTAACATTATTAATTACGACTGGAAAATTAATTTCCACCTAGTTAGAAACTTTTATCAGAACTTCATAAAGATAGACTGAAATTCAAAGGTAAAAGTTTTGTTAATCCTTAGAAGTCTTTAACTTATTTGGCTGCGTTACCACCAGAGATTGCGAGATATGTGAAGCGACAGATGTGTTTGTTAAGAACCAATGAAATCACTTCATTTACCTTGCCTCGCTCAGCGCCAGCGATTCTATAAGTTATAATAAATCAGCCGCTCCACGTAAAACACTTGTATTCAGCTGAATCCGGTTTGAATGGAAGCCGACCCCAATATACTTGGGAAGAAGGCTAGGCTGATGAGTATAGGCAACGTTTCCATATTCAACCAGCTCATAGGCAAGTAGCATTACCGCTACCGAGGTAAAATGAGATCAATCGCTTCATCGTGCAATTCGTGCCCCACAATGTAAATAAACTTGCGTGCGAGTTGCTTGCAAGTGGAATCGCGGCCTATACAGGATGACTTTAAGTTCGTTGGCAATCTTTCAAGGTGAAAGCGCGCTTATGAATATGAACAACTTTTTTTATGGAACCTTTACTACGACGTATTTAAATATATGAGCAGTTTGTAGATGCTTGTAACTTGTTAAAGTGTTTATAGTCAGTAGGATGTAAACAATATTATACAATACTAGCTGTCCCCCGCGGCTTCACCCCCGTCACCTTGCAACTTTCTTAATTTTTTTTTCATAAGAACCTTCTCTTGTCAATACAAACAACAAAAAAGAAATACCCAAATCGGTCCAGCCGTATACGCGTGATGCCGTGACCAAGGGAAATTAATATATTATATTGATTTATGTTTTTACGGCTCTATACTTATACTTATACGGCTCATATTGTCGTAACTACATGTTTTCCGCCTCACTCTTACCTATAGTAATACAGCTGTTCACAGCCTAACAAAATCTGTTTGTCACTTTGTCCCCTTCCATTTGCAAACAAATTGACGTTTCAATTATTCAGATACAGGTTAGCTTTGATCAACGCCGACTTTTGAACTGTATGCTCTCGGTTTAGCCATTTCAATGAGGTTTCAGTTTGGTAGACGTCACGGGGTTTAACTTTAGTAGCAAACAATATAGATAGCGGTATTTGCTAGTTAATTGTGCGTACAGCGTACTATCATTCTGACAGTGATAAATATGTACCTACCTAGATGGTTAAGCTCTCGGTTTCGGGGATCGAAATAAATGATCTAAATAATTACTAGCCATTAAAGCTGTGTAAAAATAACTACTTAAATTTACAGTTTTAACAAAAAAAACTACAATGATTAAACCGGAATAATAACGTAAAGGCAACTGACTCGTAAGAGGAAATCCTACACCCGAACCACAAGACGTTGTTGGTGACTAATATTCACGATGTTTAAGGAAGTGAACAACATACCTACCGGCTCTAGCTATAGATATACATTCATATTTTCCGCCATCCTGTAGAAATTCCCATGACGCTATTTTGCCAATTCTTTACGCATAGATTTTCGCTGCCGAAAATACCGTGTGTTGTAAAACTTGCGGTGCCATTCGCGGAAGTCTGATTTGGCAGCAGGATAAAACATTGCTTTACTAGCAAGTATGAAAGAGACATGAAATAAATTTATTATAACTATCTTTAGTCAGCTGTCAAAAACTTCTTAGATTGTCACGAATATATAGTTACAATATTAGAACATAAACATAATTTCTATACTTATTTTACAAAAAGTAAGGCAGAGGACAGCCCGACCATATTTGAACAACTAGTATGTGTGGCATCCCATTTAATAAGGGGGGGCGGGCTATTAATGGGTATACCACCGGGTCTCTGCTGCCTTACTTAGGAAGAATGTCAAGGTTTGTCCATCAGAGTTCAAGTTTAAACATACAAACCCCCTAGCCATTATAAAAGCTTTTAAAGATCTTAAAATTAAATCAACAGAAGATCTTTGGGGAATGTCTGTAAAAGTCTGTAGATCTATTATTGAAACTATAGCTCCCCACTTAGCTCTTATATTTAACTCTAGTGTAGACCAGGGAGTATTTCCTGATCTCATGAAGCACAGTAAAGTCGTTCCACTGTTTAAATCTGGTGATAGTCAAGAACCCAACAATTACAGGCCGGTTTCAATCCTGCCGGTTCTCAGTAAGGTGTTTGAAAAGTTAATGCTTAACCAGATGTTACTACATTTTAATGAAAATTCCATCTTTCATGAACATCAGTACGGTTTCACCAAAGGGCGTTGTACAACTGACGCCGGTGTCACTCTAATAAAGAACATCTTTAATGCCTGGGAAGATTCGCAAGACGCCATTGGAATTTTTTGCGATCTCTCGAAGGCGTTCGATTGCGTTAACCATGAAACACTTTTGTTGAAACTGAAGCATTATGGGATTAGGAATACATCTCTTGATCTGATTAGATCGTACTTGAAAGACAGACAGGTTAAAGTACAGGTAAACGGCGTGAACTCACTGGGGTCTGAAATGACAATGGGCGTTCCGCAAGGTTCAATATTGGGTCCATTCCTCTTTTTAGTGTACATAAACGATTTGCCCCAATTGCTTCAAAATGAGCCAAAGATGGTGTTATTTGCTGATGACACTTCATTGATATTTAAGATAGAACGACGGTCACAAAATCTTGATGATGTCAATAACTCTATTCATCAAGTTCAAGATTGGTTTACGGCAAACAACTTAGTATTGAATGAAAAAAAAACCAAATGTATTAAATTTACTTTACCAAATGTTAAAAGTAACGAATGTGACATCGTATTGAATGGACAAAAACTGGAATTTATTGATCAGACGGTTTTCCTGGGAATCACTTTAGACGAGAAATTGCAATGGGGACCTCACATAACATCTCTTGCGGCGCGGCTAAGCTCAGCCGCTTATGCTGTTAGAAAGATAAGACAGTTAACAGATGTAGAAACTGCGCGTTTGGTCTATTTTAGTTACTTTCACAACATTATGTCGTATGGTATTTTGCTATGGGGTCGGGCTGCTGACATTGAATCCATATTTATTTTACAAAAGAGTGCTGTCAGAGCCATTTATAATCTACGTCGACGCGATTCTCTTAGGGAAGTCTTTAAAAAGATTAATATTATGACAGTCCCATGTCAATTCATTTATGAAAATATTATGTATGTAAGGAAAAATCGACATCTCTTTAGCAAAATTAGTGATAGACATAATTTTAATACTAGAAATAGAAATAAATTAGATCAGCCATTTTATAGATTAGCCAAAGTACGAACATCTTTCATGGGGTACTGTATTAAATGTTACAACAAAATACCTTGTGACATATTAGAATTAAATGAAAGAAAATTTAAAAATTATGTTAAAAGCACACTATGTAAACAAGCATATTACAAATTAGATGATTATATTCAAGATAAGAATGCTTGGAAACATGCTGGTCCTGCTCCATAGGACAGTCTAAGGTGTAGTAAACAAAGTCAAACTTATTGATAATGTTTGTATTAATATATTTAGTATATCTATAGATGTCTTTAATGACTTTTATATTTAATTTAACTCACACACTGATTTATTGTTCTTTATTTGATAAATCAATAGTACCAACATTTTTAAATATGTGTGTGTTTGCATTGTATAGACTCAAGTACCCTGGCGGTTGGGAGTGTCATGCTCACTCAAAAGCCTAGCTGATGGTGGCGTATGCGTTAAATTATGTGGCTCCATTCAAAATGGTTGAGACGAATGGGCCTGGCGCATGTCATGGCGCCGTCGGTTGGGACTGGTCATTTCTCAGCTGCCATGGTTTATTTTAATTTATTTAAATTATTTGTTTGAATTGTTCCTTTTTTAGTTCGGATGTTTTTATCATGCTCGTCACATCGTTTTCACATGTATGTATAATTTCAACACGATGTCAAGAAAACTTTGTAACAATTTATTATTTAAAAGAGTGTCCGTGGAGTTTCTTGCACGTTCTTCTCCATAGAGATCTACGCTTTGGAACGTGCAAATAGCTTCATCTTTTTGGACCGACCGACCTTGACAATTCAAAAGTGCCTGTAAATGGTTTAATTGAAATAAATGTTTGAGTTTGAGTTTGAGTTTGAGGTACAAGACCAGACACCGGGCTGCTACGGACAGATTCCGGATGGAAAGTCCAATAAGTTACTATAAATTATTGTAGTGATATACTCGTACCTACTCTGAGAGTTGTACAACCTTCGTACGTATAAGTAAACAATGCAAAAAGTTTTCCACAGCATTGTAGAACTGTTCTTTGTGGTAATGGATAAGGGTAACCACTTATTACGTTGTACCAAGTAAACACAGTATTTGCAATTGATTTGTCAACAATGTAATGTATAATTTTAACCCGCGACTTCGCTCCCAAGGGTCTGCCTCACAAGAACCGTGCGATATATCGAGATATACATTAACTTGACGATACTACCTTCTTCTCTTGACGATACCTACTACTCTCTCCTTGGAAAGAATTGTCTCCGTATCAAAACGTCCTATGGACAAATGCGGCACCATGAGCAAAACGACCAAATCATGAAATGTTCTATTAGCAGAAAATCGAATCAGTACGTATACTTACTCTCTACTCTACTCTTACTTCCAGATTGCCTTTTACAAACACACATTCAACAATTTTACCTCTCTATAATATTAGGTACTTTAGTGCCTACCACAAAACCGCTTTAGTCAGCGATGCAGCGCTGCGTGTCTACGAGCGTACGTTGTATGAATATTGACTTGACTCCGTGCCAAGTCGTCGCTCACCCTAGCCAGACTGCGCCCTTGCTCTTGAACCAAGCTACTATTATGTCTACCTACTGTATGGGCGGCGTCACCTTACTTTAACGTGATTATAAGGATGGTGATATGGGCGGCGTACCTTATAATTAAGGAAAGTCAATCAATCAAAATATTTATTTCATAGAATGCAGGTATACAAACAACAACACAACAAGTGCGACTACTACATTATTAGAACGATGAGAAATCATCTAATGGCTCGCCCGGCACTAGGTGGAACAGAAGGGAGTATCAGACTCTTTCTGACCAAAACCCAATCGTGTTCCTCCTAATGCCCTTTGCGTTCCAGAGCCGCGGTGCCTCTTACAAACAAATTCCGCAAACCTGGCATGGACTAAGCGTGACTCCACAATTTATTGTCTTTTTATAACTATCAAATTAATGTTTCGAAGGACTTCTGTATTTTGTCTATAGCTAGGAAAAATGTAGCAGGAAGTGTGTATATGTGTATGTGAAAGCTGTGTCAGCAGCTCATAATAATATAGGTACCTAATTAAATGCGTAGCGATGAGCAGGGTGAAGGGAATATAATTAACAGGCGCGATTTCCTGCCCCTCGGGAGCACTTACAAATTTGAAGCGAAACGAATTAATTATGCCAATCCGCACTTTATTCGATAACCTACTTCAACGCATTAGAAAAGCAAAAAAAAATAAAATGGACTACGAATGCATAGGAAAAATGCTAAATCACTGAATAATGTGTTTTTAGTCAAACCAATTATTTATTCATTCTTAAAACACGCTCGTGTAAGGTAAACTAGACGGAAAGATATATAGGCATCGCCAGATGGCTGACGTCATGCAATAATAACCAAGTTTGCGAATATTAGGAGTTACACACCTATATTTTGGGTAAAAAAACTGACCATGACTTGATAGCAAAAACATCTGGTCATTAGGTCAATGTTTTCATGCTGGACAAGTTTGAAATACAACAAGCATTTGGACAAAAGATATTTTAGTGAGCAATTAGAGGAAAAAAATACCTAATTGTATCGCCTCATCATGACTCTCACGTTATTCTGCTGACCATGACGTCATCAAACAGTAGTATTTTATCCCTAATGGCTGAATCACGAGTACCTATTTAATCGAAATTACATAAAGTAATTAAATATTTGCCCAAGGATTACTATTAAGGAGAGGTTTGGCTATGTTTGACGAGGATATAAGAAACACAGCAAAGCGTGAAAAGCAAACGGGGAAAATAGTAATCATACTAAACGATTTACTATGATTACGTACACTTTCTCTTGAACATGTAGTTACTTAGACTTGATTATGTTTGTGGACAATAAATATACAATGGACAATAAAAATACGAGATTAGTCGAGTGATTCTCTATTTCCGCTTGTACCAAAAAAATGTATTTTCGTAACTTAATGGATTTTGTTTTCACCCTCTTAATTTTAAGTGTAGGGTCAAAAGAAAAATTTAAGAGAAAACGTCGCTTCATTAAGTTTATTAAGTCCTAAACTCCTAAAAAGCGGTCTCCCTAATTGCCTATTCTGTGGATTAATTGACTAAGAAAATAGCCATTTATTAACATGACAGGCTGGCGGTTTGGTGCTGACATAGTGGTATAGAAAGGGTAAAGAAGCTTTATCTAGGTATTTACAATATCTATCTATACCAAAACAACAACAACATCTATCTGATCTATACTTATGAAATCGTTTGTCCCTCGTCCCAACTGACAACGTACAGCCAAAACTAATATCTAGAAAGTTGAAATGTATACTAATATTGTAAAGCTGAAGAGTTTCTTCGTTTGTTTGGTTGAACGCGCTAATCTCAGGAACTACTGGGAATTGAAAAAATATTTTAGTGTTGGATTGACCATTTATCAAGTACCTTCGGCATATAGGTACATCTACAAAACATAAACATATACTACGACCAATAGGAGCGGAGCATTTATGAAAAATGTGACGCAGTCGAAGTGGCGTGGGTCAGCTAGTTTGGAATATAAACTTTATAACGTACTAGTTGATGACCGCGGCTTCGCCCGCTTGACAAATTGTATACTAAAACCTTCCTCAAGAACCACTCTATCTATTGGTGAAAATAACATGAGTGTTTGAGTTTATCGCGAACAGACAGACAGACAGACGCGGCGAAGTATTTTGTTTTATAATATGTAGTGAAGAAAACCGCTAAGGATTTTTGAAAATTTCTACTTTCAAGGGGGAATTAGCAAAGGTAACGTTGTTTGAAAGTCTTTGTTCTTAGCCGATATCTTCTTGGACGAAGTCGCATGTACATAACTAGCTGAGGCATCAGCTAGTTATGTATGTCATTGTATGAATTAAACGGTCTTTTATGATATTACCATAAATCTTACTGAGAACCATGATAACGATAAATGTAAGTTCCTCATTCAAACCTAAACGGCTTTATCAAATCCTCAGTAGTACGATAGCAATTGGATTTATATTCCACAAGTGTAGCAAGTTTTCGTATGTTATTTACAAGGTTTCTCCGTGTATTTACTATTATGAAAGGCGAACAATTTTCACGTCATATCGTCAGGCTGTCGGCGCCAGGTACTTTCACTGAATAGAAAAGGATCGGAAAAGTCTGTGTAGCAACTTACTTTTCCTTAAAATTTTCAGGAAAAGCTTTACGTTCGTAAAATACGTTGACTAAGGCGTTCTTATTAGTAGGATATGTAAATACCTCCCTAAAGATCTCAAAAAATGGGTAGCCCTTTTTGTGTCTTTTACTGCTTTATAATCATGATAAGTAGGTAATCTTCATTTAAACATCTCAGGTTTGTCTTAATGTTTCAGAAAAAAATGCAAAGATAACGGGAACATGACATGAATCCATATATTTCATTACCACTGTGAAAAGCTCCATAAAATGAATTGTCGACGTAACTTTTATTGATTGTGCCTGAGCTAATAACACCTTAATTGTACCTACAATTTATTATTACGGCAGGTACTCGTGTGTACTTAGCTCGGATTTAACGTGCCTACACAACTTGGCACGGGGAATATGAGTTATTATGCCCTCTGAGAATAATTATGATGTTGACAGAGCCCTCGTTCTGTTTGCTCGCCCTGATTGCTCGAAAATTTCTCGTATAAATTCGTATTTTCATGTTTGTTATTTGTTCCATAAACGGACCTGGACAACATACTAGATTCTACGCTCTAACATAAATACTGAGAGAACCATTTTGCTGTGATTTAGGTTGTCTGTCCATTACAGCGGAGCGAGCAGGAGAAACTGAGAAATTTGAACCAATGGAATTGCTTAAAATCTCGCACCACGTATGTCACTGTCATTTTGACTGACATGATTGATTAATATTTCTCCGTTTCTCCGCTCCGCTGCCTCGCTCCGTTGTAATGGACTGGCAACATTATATTATGTAGTTCTCTTCGCTGTGTAACAAAACAAAATGTTGATTTATTTAAGCAACTGATCCCATTAGCTATCACTAAGATCTATCAATGACATTATAATTAGTGTCAATGTTAGTAACAAACTTTACAAAACCTCTAACGAACCGGAACAGCTTCAGTCATCATAAAAACCAAATCGATCCGACCGAATCACCAAATACGGTACGTTCCAAGTTTCCAAGATTTGTCGCTGTCGGCACTTTACATCAAGTTGAAGGTTACCCGGCGATTACCCGATGTAATTGGGACAATTTGTGATCGTATCAGGTCTGTCAGAGGTAATGGACTTAGTTCCGACATGCCGTAGAAACCTTGTTCTAAGCCCGCGAGGGATATGCCGTCGAAATCTTGAATGTTAATGCTCAGATGTAATTAGGAATTAAATGTGTTACTCGTGTAACGATGTCGTTAATTGATTCTACGTCAAACAATTACTGTCTTGAATGTCATCGGAGTATTGAAATTGAGATGTTGTTTGTAGGTGTGTCTAATTGGAACCTTGATTTCATTAAGATAGGAAAACGTTTGATCTACCTAAACAAAAAGTTTGATCTGGTCTTTGATATTATCTGTGCTGGATATAAAGCCTATTGCCCAGCTATAGACATAATATCGCAAATTATTCTTTATGAAGCATTAAATAAACACGCACACTTTTGTTTACGAATTTGAAAACGGACTACTTGGACTTTTTCTTTTAGCCCCAAATCTGAGGTTTCGTCCCTTTCACATGCACATGAAGCTTATAACATTAAATTATGATAATCCAACGGTTGAGAAAACAGCCGTATGTAAAGACGACGGTCAAATGAACGCAGGCATATGGAAGGGTACCTACAACAAAAAAGATTGTGGTAAACCTAAGCTGTTCGGCCTCAATTTTCCCGTCAATACCTCATAAAGAATAGAAGTCGTTACTGTTGAAGTATCGATCGTGAGGTGGCGCATTTCTATTAAATAAATAATACTAGCTGTTCCCGCTACTTCGCTCCTTCTACTTCAAATGCAGTCGCCGACTCGCCGTTAGCGACACTGAAAATTGAAAAGCGATTTCCTAGATAAAGTGTTGGACGTTCTAGCTTGATAGCTTGCAGGCGCTGCTTCTATAAAACTGTTTTATATGCATGTTAAGTTCATTTTATCGACCCAGTTTATAATAAAACGGTTTCAATCGCTCGTTATAGGATAGTTATCTTTAAATAACGCCTACTGAACAATACTTAATGATATATTTACTTTTCCTCGAAAAGTGGTTTTGCTCGAGTGACGTTAGGTGCGGCCTTGGTCAGTGATGGTGGAATTAAAGTGACTCATTGTTGATGGACTGAAGTGTAAAATGGAAAAGGACTGGTGGCATCTGACTCCTCGCAGGGATTTGTTCGCCGTGCCTGAATGTGTTGCTGCTTTGGACTCAAGGGTTCGTGGACTTCTTGGCCATTTTATTTAGTAGAATCTTCTTGGCCATTTTATTCTGAATGTATCATGAGTAATACGATACATTTCGAATACTTTACTGTACTCTAGCCTTTTCCATATGAGACTTGAAAAAATCTCTTAACTTTTGTAGCTTTTAGAGTGGAGAAGTGCCCAGTGTCAATATAATCACCCCGTAGACTACCATACTATTGCGAATCAAAACAGTTTTTTTTAACGTACTCGATTGCGTTAACGTAAACGTTCGCTTATGTCAAATTATATGGAAAAACGGTTTTCGGTGAATTATTCAGTTTCAATTCAAATTGACATTTACGCTTACGCGATCGAGAACGTTAAAAACTCGCACTAAGGCCTCAGGTCTCGAAGCTTTTCCCTTTGTGAAGTACAAAGGAAAAAGAAAACTCTTCTGACTTTTGTTCGGTTCTGACTTCATAAATGATTGAACAAAAGTTCACGTTACTCCTCGTCGCAAAAGCTCTAGATATAAGTAAAGGTAAACTGCACAAAGGCTAGAATAGTGCAACAATGCAGTTTCGCAGAAGACTGCTTGTAATCCTCTTAGGTGACTACTTTGAGCTTTTGTGGGCTGTAACTACTAGAGATTTAGAGAACCAACTTGAAGTATAAACAAACGTACCTACTAGAAAAATCCATGAGATACTTGGTAGTGTTCCCATTGTGTAGTAATTCCGACCCCCTTTTCCTCGGAAAGTGCTCACGTTTCATGTTACGTGGCTTGACTTTAAGGAGCCATTTTGAAACTCCATTTTAACATTTGCAGGGCACCTAGAGTAAAATTATGCCTTTTAACAGAACATTTCCATCGTTTCATAAAACAGTATATGCTTTTGTAGGTACAGGTACAAGTACACAAATACAGGTACAAAAATATATAAGGGTTTTCATATGGATGGTTATTTCAACGTTTGAGGGTTACCCTCTGCAAAATATATACTAATTAAATGAATGATGGTATGTGTGGTGTAAACTGTAAATATAAGTTGCTCATGAATAAATAGACTACTTAGGAATAAATTGAATCCACCGTCCTATACAAATGTAGGCACTACCCTAATGGATTAAAATGGATCGGAAAAGGGATTGTTCGTCGTATTCTCGCAATAAATCGTTCACAGAAGCTCTAGCGTTAAAGTTTCCAGTGAGACGACTCTGACGTCACATTCATTAACTTCTGTTCTCTTTGTGCGGAGCTGTGCTTAGGGTGCGCTTTCATTACGTCATTACTTTTTAATTTGTTGTCATATCTCAGCGATTCGTCTCTTGTTAAACAGGCGTCTTAACTTCAGACTGTAGATATCAACTCCTTGGGTTATTTAAGAGCAGCGGAGTGGGTTACTTAACCTGACTTCGCTTATTTCAGACTTAATTCAGTATGTACTGTTCTGTTACTCAAAGGCACTCTGCTTTTTAGCAAGCCTATTCTAGCCCAAACCTGGAAACATACCTACTTTCCTTCATTCTCTTCACGTCTACCATTTGCAGAGCCCGTGTCGCCCAGCTTTGTATTTGGGGCGAAATGTGTCTTGGCGAGATTTGTAGAACTATAGTTGACGCTATTTTTAACCGACTCCATACTATCATCCATTTGAACGACATCAACATTCAGTTCTCGTGAGCATCAACTGTAGATTTTTCAGTCTGAAGACAATTTTCCCAAGCTATTATTCCTTTAAATCATTGACAGTCTAATTCCGCAAATTGACATCAAATACTAGAAACCAATGTTTTCATTCATAGGAGAGCCTGAACAACGTACGGCCCTTATCTACAAACTGGATTAGGCACGGTTTTCAGTTACAATCGTTACTGTAAGCGTTGACAATACGACGAGGATCGGACAATGGGCTTTTGAATAACAGCAATTATTTATTGATAATACGATAACCATGTTCTGGAAGACAGTCGCTCCGTGCAAATTATTGGTTTCCAGCTGTAACCGGTTATGTTGGAAGCCGACCCCTTCATAGTTGGGAAAAAGGTTAGCCTTATAGTTTGATGACGATGTTCGAATCTCACTTGATAATGTGCCATTTGAAGCCTCATTAAGAAATCTGCAACGACTTGACAAATAAATTTATGAAATACATAACGATGCTGCAAAAACAAAACAGAATAAGGTCACTTGGGGAAGCCGCCCATATGTTCAGCAGTGGACATAATTCGGCTGATATGATGATGGTTTACGTTAGGTAAGGAAACAGCAACTCAGGATTAATTTAAAAACAGAAATGTTTTTTTTTAAACTAATCTGAAAGTGGCATTTAAATGCCTATGAAATGGCTCTTACAAATATGGCGTAAATACATAAAAGAAAATATTCCATATGTATGTATCTCTGTATGTATAATCTAAATTACTAATGGTTCATTTGTTTAGTTTTGTTCACAAGTTGCATTTTCATTTAAACTTCCCGTGACCATAGACGCTCCGAGCAAACTCCGAGAAAATTAAGTATAAAGTAGAGAGAAATAGAAAGAGAGTATTTCGTAGTTTTGTGACTCAAATGGTTTTCGTCACTTTGTTACTGAAATTGAAATAGCTATGATTTAATAGTCTTCCGCAGGTTTCCTCTCCCGTTTACTCTAATTAGTGTTATTATAAAATCATGTAAAATAGAAAATTACGTGCTTAGACGAATATAGATTACATTCATAAATTATTAATCTGTCAGTAGGTACGACATAGGTAGGTAATGAATATACCGTGGGTTAAGTAACAAAGTCTCCTATTTTGAAAATTACTCTTTTGCGACAGTTATTACGTAGTTACGGTGTTTGTTTCAAAGCAAGATTTTTTTGGCTTCCCGTTGCTCAGAATCCATAAAAGCGCGCCTTATCAGAAATCGCGTGGGGTTATGAAGTCGATATTTACATACTTTTAGATCAAACACTACACACAATACTAGATCACTGTAGGTCACACACCCGCTATGATGTAGCGGAAACTTTCTCATTACGTGAGTCAAAACATTTAACGCACGGTAATTTAACCAGGCAGTTCTGAACCAAACAAATATAGCCTTTACAGTATTAAAGATAAAGTTGGACAGCATCTTAAGTCGCAATGAACAATTGAAGGTCGCTGAGAAGCGGTCACCTTCGTTACGTCATTCACAGCTGATAGTAGTCAGTCGATCGAGACATTTCCGGACAAGGAATGTATGAGGAATTTTGTTTATGTCTCAGTTTCGACCTTTTACTCTACAATTTATTTACAAAACCCGTCGCTATCTATAATTATCTTTGAGTGATGAAAGTATGTTTTGTGTGTGGGCGCAGTGCATTGCCCATTGCGGTAATTTTATACCGCAGTTGGAGCGTTGTGATTGCTGAGAAGGAAGTGGTCAATCATTCACTAAACAATGTACTTAGGTATTTATTATTTACTAGTTCTGCGAAATATTGACACAATTCGAGCACATTCTTGATAATATTACGTGAGGCTAAGCAACAGACTACTTCAGACTATAGTACTCTTGTTTCTGAGGTGTGATGGTTTGGAGTGTTCTGGACAAAGACATTAAATTTATATACTAGCAATCTGGAGAGCTTAGACTAGGTGTATGAGAGGCGATAGTTACCTACTAATACCATCATTATTGTTAAACTTTGTGTGAAAGCATAGGTACGGAACAGTTGGCGTATTCAAAAAACAACTCACCGTGGAAACGTAGGTGGAGTGAGAAGAATTGAACATATCATTCCGCTTTGATAATATGATGGATTGACAACTCCCTTCACAAAAGTATTAACGATGAGATTTTGTCAGAATCGCTTTCTTTAAATACTGAAAATGGAAAGAGGGTGATCGAAAACAACTAAACGGAAAGCATTCGAATTGTAGGTTGAACAATAGCATAACAAATATAGTTATTTACGCCTGAATAATTACAAACTGTGATTCACATTTGTGTTGCGCGTTATCTGTGCATCGATTTTTCTTTCCAAGCATTGTCACGAGTGTTTGCGATATGAATGCTTGTTCTTATTATACTAATACTTCAAGTGTAGCGTTTGTAGCTACCGCTACAATATTGTGAAAATGAGGAAAATAACCGTCCATACTGGACTGGAAGTTTTCGGATGGAAGGATTCGTAGTGATAATGGCTTGGGCGTTTTTGTAATGCTCTAATCATATTACATAGGTAGATATATCCTATATAGAATGGCCCACAGTTGGGCCAAAATCTACATTAGCTATGATGTGGCTGTAAATTGTTCAAAGAATAACAACTGGCTTAATGTTCCAAAACATACCTAACACCTGTTTTTTCTCCAAGAATTATGTGTAAAACCTATACACGGGTGTACTTGTACGAGTATCACGATTCACGGGCCCCCGACTCGTGGTGGTGGTAGGAACTGTGGGGTTTTAGTCGTAGATATGGCACTCCGTTCTTCCCAAACGGAAGGTACCCATGAAGATTTCCCGAAAAATAATGCAACGAAAACCTGTCTAAGGTATTTCCACAAATATTTTAGACCGATATGTAACGTAAGATCTCTTTTGTCCATAGGGCATGGCCTTCACAATCGAGGAGCGCCAGACTCTGGGCATCCACGGTCTGCTGCCGGCCAGGGTCAAGACCCAGGAGGAGCAGGTCCAGATGTGCAAGCTGTCCATCGACCGGTACGAGGACCCCCTCAACAAATACATCTACCTTATGGGACTACTGGTAAGTCTGGATTTATTTTTTGTGAAGGCTTAAGATGTGGCGTTCATTAGAATAGTTGTAATAGTTGGCGAGTAGTTGGCGTGTAGTTGTTGTTGAGTAGTTTGTTGCGTTAGTTGTTTAGTTTGATTTTGATAAACTTAATAGGGCATTGCATCTACTCATTTCCTAAACTTTGACGATATTAGCTCTATAGATTTATCAGTCCCTAATTATAACGTCTAATTGAACAATGGGACAGTAATGATAATAATATCATAATAATATCCTTGGACATTTCACACAACGCCATATAGTCCCAAGCTAAGCAACCTAATGCTTGTGTTATGGTAACGAGATGGCTGATAAAGTACATAATATACATTTTTTTTAAATACATACATATTATAGATAGAAAAACACCCAGACTCGGAACAAATACTTGTAGGTCGTACAAACATTTGTTCCGATGCGGGAATCGAACCCGCGACATGCTGCGCAGCAGTCAATCGCTCAACCACTGCGCCAACCGTGTCGTCAATGACCTTATTATCCTATAGTTCTTTAGAAACTATGTACTGTGAAATCTCGAGAGCCTATCAAATACAAACTTAACAACGACTGCATTTGAAATATTTGAGATTTAACGACAACTGAATTATTAAACGACAGTAAAGATAAGGAAACTTGAATAACTATGGCCCCTAAGTTCTTTGCTAATGAATAGTCTGTCAGACGACCAGTGGGTCTAAACAGCCCACTTTAGCAGAATCATATTAGAATCACAATATTAACCACACAACAATCTGTGAAGTTATGTTTTCATCTTTATAGCTAACGCATTAGATTCCTTCAAGGTTGATTGGGAAATATTGGCAGTGACGGGTAACGAGATGTGCTTTCTGATTCTACTAAAGTGGCCGTTTTAGAACCCCAGTGTAGACTAACATAATTACTTTCCAACGAACTCGCAAGGCTACACTCCAATGAACTTTATAAAAAGTTTTATTAAAAGTCTTTGATATTAATATTATTCACTTCATTAAATATGGATGGAACTGAACTTCATTTCATATTTATAGATGTTTTCCGTCCATAATAAATTGGAAGGAATCTTTCGCTTCACTGGAACGTAATATTCATGAAGCTTCAGTGACTAATGGACTGTAAGATATCGTTATTTCTTGCTCTGTTAAATATTTGTTTCATGGAATACTGTAAGAGGCTATTTTGAAGTTATTCTAACAACTAATGTTGTTCTAACAAGTAATACAAACGAATGGATGCATCTGAACAGCCCTAGCAGTTACTACACCTAGCCTTTAATATTATGTTGATAAAAAGTTAAATAAATACATTTATAGTAGCCGGCACGGGTCGTGAGTACAGATGAAAAGCAGCGGGGTGGTCTCGCCCATGTACGGTGGGCGAACGAAACTTGCTTGCAAGTTTGCTTCTTGCAATAGTCGTTCAGCATTGACTAACGAACCAGTAAAGTGAAGCATCAGAGCCGTGGTTGCTAAACCGATCAACAGAGAGTGTGGTCACGAGTTCACGACTCATGGTGGTTATTATAGCAGTGTTGTATAGTCTGTTCAAATTGCGGAAATTGTTACAATAGTGTAAGTCTTCACTAAGTATTCTAATCGCAACGGCAAATGCACAAACAAGGAACACAACCAACCAATAAACATCTACAAACCTTGCCCAATCCGTTGTGAAGGGATGCATGAAGCATAGATCCCGTCAGTTGCAAGGTCAGACCATGCCACTAACTATAGACTTGTGACCTACAAACATTCGTTATACAATATAGTAACAATACTGATTTAGCTTGGTCCAATCAATTTTACTATATAAATGATTACCGACTGACTTAGTAAAATGCAGAAATCACCGATTGGGCAAAATAACATACAAACCTAGAAACTAGTCAAGTCTCTCTATCTTGAAACAAAAATTAGTGAATTAGTTTCCGACATAATAGCTTAGGAATTCCGAAATCCTGATAGTCAGCCAAACTTCCGAAATATTATTCCGTCCACATACTTGTATATTAAATTCTCCAGCGAATACCGGACAAGCCGCAATGTACAATATTCTCGACAACCAAAGTAATTATAAACTTTGACTCGAAGTTGCTCACTGCTCTGGACTTATGGCAAGCCGTAGTACCTACGTCAGAAAGTCTGGAGATTTATTTAGGTCTCTTCTACACTTGCCAGGTTTGCGGAATTTGTTTAAAGGGTCACTGCGAATCTGGAACGATAGGGCATTAGATGAACACGGATGGGTTTTAGTCAGTATGAGTCTGACTTTCCCTTCTGCTCCACCCACAGCGGCCTTAAAAAAGTCTCTTCTACTGTTCCGCGTCAGAGACTTGGGCATAGCCTAGAGACTATGCCCATGCTTTATGGAGCCTTCAGAAAACGTCTACCACCCATATCATTATTAGGTTTAAGTAGCAACCTAGAAGTAGAAATACCCGTGGTCTGTTTTAAGAAACAAAAACTGATTTGCAAAATATTTGTTGACTATCTAAGGATGTTGTTTTTAAAGACCGATATACGGTCGGCTACCAGTTATTTTAGAATGCATTTCACAGAGCGACTTACTGATTTTCGCAACCCAAATCCTGGGTAACACGATAGCCTCCCTATTTAGGAATATGACGAAGTACAATAAAATCCGTTTTGTCCAGGACCGCAACGAGCACTTGTTCTACCGCTTCGTGGGAGAGAACGTGGCCGAGATGATGCCCATTGTATACACGCCCACTGTCGGGCTGGCCTGCCAAAAATTCGGCTTGGTCTACCGCAGGCCCAGGGGACTGTTCATCACTATCCACGACAAGGGACACGTCTACGATATTCTTAAGAACTGGTGAGTTACACTGACATTTGGTTTTACATAAAATTCATGATTTGCAGAAGGCTTTTAGAAACCCATTAAAGCTTTAGTTCAATTTTCCAATCGTCTACGATGATCGGTTTTTCGGAATTTGCTTAGGGTTTTTATGGTGAAGGAAAAAATTGTGTAGAACCTGGCACATGTCCTCGAACCAACAGTTAGAAGACATGTGACATCTACCAACACTACAGCTCACCTGTCTTACACGTACATTAAGAGGCATGTGTTCCAAACTTCCAACATAGGTAGGAACATAAAGGCTCTCAAGCGGCTTTTGTTAACAGTGGAAATGATTTTTCTAAAATTTTTAGTCTGTCTAAATCACTTGTCTCACCGCCAGCGAGGAAGCGTTTGTCTTTTGGCTATTTGCTCGCTGAGGAAAGGGACGAAAGATATACCTAGATAGATAGATAGAACGTTTATTTGGAACAAGGAAAGAAACACAACACACTAGAGCACAGTTACATAACACTAGAAAATACAAATAATTAAATTAAAATACATAAACAAAAACAAAAGGGCAGAATGCATGGCAATTAATCGGAACGGAATAATTTGCCAGATTACCTACTACTTTATATACCTTGGTCTCGTGTGAGTAAAAGACACACATACATTCATAGTCGATAGCTGGCTGTTCACACTGCCGGCGAGCGGCTCTTACCTCTAGTTGATCGCAGCGACGAGAGCTATCTAAGATTGTACTCGCTCAGCGACACACGCTCAGCGATGCTCGCTTGGCGGTCAGAACTCACCAACCAGCGGTCATTTCTACCTAAAGTGCGCGCCCAGCGAGTATTGCAAGTAAAAGCCCGTCGCACAAAAGCACTCGCTTAAAGTCGAGCGTCAAAACAATCGAAACTTTTCACTTGCTGCTCGCCAGTTGTTTCGGGTTTGAAGCTTTACTCGCTACTCGCTGATCGCCGCCGGTGAGACAAGTGCAGCTAGACATATATATTTACGATCTCTAGAATCGCAGGTATTCAAATTAGCTTTCGTAGGTAGGTACTCAACTATGCTCAAGTCCTAATGTTTTTTTTTATTACTTTCCACAAGGCCTGAAAACGACGTTCGCGCCATTGTAGTGACAGACGGCGAGCGTATCTTGGGTCTGGGAGACCTGGGGGCGTGCGGCATGGGCATCCCCGTGGGCAAGCTGTCGCTCTACACCGCGCTCGCCGGCATCAAGCCACACCAGTGCCTGCCCATCACTTTGGGTAAGTGGAACCACTCATTTAAAAAAAAACTTGTTAATTCATGGGTGTGTTGAACCGCTAAAATAAAGCGAGCTTCCATCAGCCAAAGGTAAGTTGAACAACTCATCTAAAACGAGCTCCCATCAGTCAGTGCAAAATGCCGATACTTCTTTGATTACTGATATTTCACTCAGAATAAGTCCTTTTAAAGAAAACTTTTTCTTCTCCATTCAACTCAATCTCCATTGCAACGGAAAAAACTCACCGAGTCGAGGATGTTAATTTAAAAATATTAGGTACAAGCCCTGGTTATCAATTTGATTGGCAAGGATGGATTCGCGGTTGACCCTTGGTCTGGCTGGCGCAGTTTACGTTATCTTTTCGTACTGTTTAACAACTTATTTATGATGGTAAATAAGTTGCCAGGCTGTTATTGCTATGATAGTTAATACTATCGTGACATGAATCACTGTCAATGCGGAAAAAATAAGTATTGTCTACCTTTACCTACTCTTGATGTAGCCAATTGCGGTCAGATATGTTAATACAATCAAAAATAGATAGAAGCTGTAATCAACTATACTATACCTGTTTCCTACATCATTATTGTATTCTGCAGGAAGGAAGTCAAATCAAAACATTAAATGATTGTTTAAATTTTATTTAGTGTTTATTCGTATAATTGTTATTTAAAAATAGAACGACTGTCCGTTTCTAAAAACCTGTAGATATGGCATTCTTTGTATCATCATCAGCCCACCGTAGTACACTGCCGATCATAGTCCTCTTCAATTACACGCCATTTGTCTTGATTCTCGCCTTCTCGGGAACTCTCATCCAGCAGCTTCTAGGTCTCAGCTTACGTTTGTCGATTCCCGTATTCGTTCAAGAATACGTCAACCTCAACGGGTCTACAGCTAAAATTGCACTCTCTTGTATTATTAATAAAAATAACCGTTGAAATGCCTAATTATATCTATCCGGGAGATCCGTAGATTCATTACGAAGTTCACCATGCTGTGTCATGCCGTGCCATCAAGTGCCATGTGATCGCCATGTACTCCATATGTTTGATCTGTGTAGGCTCTGTCTCTGTCACTCTTTCAATTCATAAGGAGGCATTCTCTATGTATCTTTTCGTTCCAGACGTGGGCACCAACACGCAGGCGATGTTGGACGACCCGCTGTACATCGGGCTCCGACAGAAGCGCGTGCGCGGGCCTGAGTATGACGATTTCGTGGAGGAGTTCATGCAGGCCGTCGTCAAGCGCTATGGACAGAACTGCCTCATACAGTTCGAGGACTTCGGCAATGCCAACGCCTTCAGGCTCTTGGAGAAGTATCGTGGAAAGTAAGTATCTATCTTCTTCTGAAAATTCTTGTTGCTATGGGAAGGCCTCATCCAATCGGCAAAATGAAACTTTATGCTCCCTTCACTCAATGAATACTTGTTTTTAGTTCGATACTGATGATTTTCATGTATCAAACATCATACAGATGTGTATTAAATACAGATTTTGTTAGTCTGGCTTTGCGCAGAACCAGCTTTAGCTATTGTGGCGATGTTCTGGAGAGGCCAATGCCTTTCTAAAGACTCTGTTCTTATGTGATGATGACAATTTATACACACTCAACACCAAAATATAACAGCTAAGTTCTAACATTTATAAGCAAAACATTTCGTGCACAGGTACTGCACATTCAACGACGACATCCAGGGCACGGCGGCGGTCGCCGTGGCAGGTCTGCTGGCCTCGCTGCGCATCACCGGCAAGAAGCTCTCCGACAACGTCATCGTGTTCCAGGGGGCTGGAGAGGTAATATACAACTTCTTATTAATAATATTGAATCAAATCAAATCAAATCAAAATGTTTATTTGCAAGAAACACATTGTTTACAAGGAAAGTTCTTATAACCTAAAAGTCACTGTATTCTGCCTGCAAGCAAGCGTGCAAATTATTTATATTTATGTCATTCTCCATGCAATTATATTATTATTATAATTATACAGCTTTCATAAATTCGATTATCTTAATTATTGTATACAGATTTATCGTCAACATTCCTTTTTATTAGTTAATTAAAATATTACATTTTATTACGTACTTCCATAAATTCCCTAATACTGTAGAAACAGTTGTTTTGTAACCACTCTGTCAATTTTGTTTTAAATATATTACCCTGTAAAAATTTCAGTTCATTTGGGATGTTATTATAAAGCAAAACACACATATTGTATACATTTTTCTTATAAATATCTTTGTGGTTGATACAATAAGTTGTTGAATTTAGCCCTTTTTTGCCTTGGCAAAACCTCACTACGTTGCTTAAAGTAATGCATGTGCTTCTTTGTAAAAATGAAGATGTCTTTTATATACATACAGGGCAATGGAAGAATTTTATATTATTGAAATAAAGGCTTACAGCTGTCTAAAAACCACGCCTTGTTTATAACTCGTATGCACCGTTTTTGAAGTTTAAAAACTCTGTCGGTGTCGGTCGAGTTGCCCCACATTATTACTCCATAGCTTAGCACAGATGACACATAACCATGGTAAGCTGACAGAGCAGCATCTACAGATACATTTTGTCTTAGCTTTTTTAAAGCAAACACAAACCTGTCTAGTTTCTGACAAATATGTTCCACATGACTTTTCCAGTTAAGATTGTTATCCACAATAAGTCCTAAAAATTTTTGTTCATTTTCTTGTTGTATTTTCTGGAAGATCATTTATATAAAGTAAGAAAAGTAATGGGCCGAGAATGCTACCTTGAGGCACACCACAGTTATTTGTTAATGCAGTAGATGTGAACTTTTCCTTGGAATATGATTTGTCGTTACTCTTTACGACTTTGGAAATTTCTGTACACTGTTTTCTGTTTTTCAGAAAAACTAGACATCCATTCATATGCTTTGCCCCTAATGCCATAGAACTCTAACTTGTTTAAAAGCTTCGCATGATTTACAAAATCAAAAGCTTTGCTCATATCCAAAAATAGAGACACCACTGGATTGCCATTATTTATGCTTTCTGTCACAAGTTTAATTAAGTCGAAAACTGCAAGAGCAGTTGAACTACCTTTACGAAAGCCAAACTGCTCTTTGCACAAAACGTTATGTGTACTAAGAAAATTATTAAATCTGGTAAGCATTGCCTTCTCAAAAATTTTTGATATAATGGGTACTATGGTGATCGGCCGATAGTTATTGGGGTCTGACTTATTTCCCTTTTTAAATAGCGGTTTCACAATAGACATTTTAAGCTGATCAGGAAAAACACCTTCTCCAAAAGATAAATTTATAACGTGTGCTAATGGATGGCATATCCAACCAGCACAAGCCTTCAAAACTTGTGTGGTAATACCGTCATATCCACTAGTCTTGGTATTATTTAAAGTCATTATGATTTTGTACACTTCTTGTGCGTCTACTGGATTCAGGAAAATAGTATTTAGATTTTTATTATCTGGATTTATATTAATATTATTATTAGAATTAGATTGTTGATTAGATGTCAAATTAATAAAATAGTCATTAAATATATTGCAAATGTCAGATGGATTATTATATGTCACATTTTTTAAATTTATTTCGTCAATATCATTTTTATATAGGTCATTATTAGTAATAGTTGAAGAGATTGCATTCCAAGTGGCTTTACATTTAGTTCTATTAAATTAAAGTGGTTGGATCTAATATTTGGGCAGCTTCTAAAGAGTTGAGGATCTCTTTTCAATGTATGTGACAAAACATCGATATCTTCATCAAGCGGTAAAGATTCAAAAGAGTTTCCTGTAGATATATTTGCCTCAAATTTATCATATTTGCTTGTATGCTCTATAAGTACTGGGGTGGTCAAACTTTCAGAAGTATTGTCTTTTAAAATCAAATTTTGCTTGCAAATCACCTGTTGTTGGGGCGAAACAAGTTTACTTGAAGAGTGTTGTTTCTTTCTAAGTGTTGAACTCTTTAGAACCCTCGCAGAGGTTGGCAAATATACACCAGCCAGTTTGCCTCTGGTTCTAAGGTTTAAGTTCAACAGGAGCGTTGATATAGATAAAATATAATATTATATTGCCTTCACCAAAATAATAACAAAACTTTCCATTATGTAAATCCAAGGCTTAACTTCGGGCTACTGAGAATTTTCTAAATTCAGCACGCAATAAAATCATGACTAACTCCCGGATATCGAACTAATAACACATTTTGGGTAGATATTGGAGTTAATTTAAATGCCGGCTAAATATATGAAGCAATTAACTT
The DNA here is from genome assembly GCA_963859965.1 of Ceramica pisi. NCBI lineage: Eukaryota > Metazoa > Arthropoda > Insecta > Lepidoptera > Noctuidae > Ceramica > Ceramica pisi. Next base: position 6,993,927 of record OY982541.1, on the reverse strand, counting down.
TACCACCACATGGCTGACTAGCTAACATTCTCTAGTTCTCACCGATGCAAAAAAAAACATCATCACCGTCATATCAGCCAATTGCCGTCCACTGCTGAACGTAGGCCACCCCCAAAGAGCGCCAACCATCAAGATCTTGAGCAGTCCGCATTCGGCCAGCCATTTTCTTTAAATTATCGGTTCATCCTACCGTAGGGAGTCTCACACTACGTTTGCCCACACGCGGTCTCCACTCAAACACATCCATCGTCCGTCTGTCCGTCTGCAGACATGGCAGGCCCACTTCTGCTTCAGTGTGCTGATTCTACGCGCAATGTCAGTGACTTTAATTCTCTGGCGAATGACTTCGTTACGAATTCTATCCACTAGAGAAACCCTGAGCATTGCTCTCTCCATTGCGAGCTAAGCGACTTTGAATTTGTGGACCAGGCTTATGGTGATCGAGTGTCCATGTTTCAGCTACGTAAGTCATTACGGACGTACTGGTTGAAGACCCTGGTTTTAAGAGATTGTGGGATCGACGATTCAAAGATATCCCGCCAAAAAAGCAGATCCTTTGAAAAGATTGACTACAGGAAACCTTTCCTTCCGCAGGCGTCCCTGGGCATCGCGAACCTTTGCGTAATGGCCATGAAGGCGGAGGGCACGTCGGACGAGGCGGCGCGCGCGCGCATCTGGATGGTGGACTCCAAGGGGCTCATCGTGCGCGACCGGCCCGAGGGCGGCCTCACGCAGCACAAGGAGCGGTTCGCGCAGCAGCACGCGCCCGTGCGCACGCTGGAGGAGGTCGTGGACATCGCCAAGCCCTCCGTGCTTATTGGTGAGCGAGCTTTTTTATTATTGCAAAGTATATCAGCTGACATGATTATATAGCATCTACTAGGTATATAAAAATATCTACAATCATTATATTAAATTATAACATTGTAATAAGGTGCTTCTGGATTATTTTTATCAGGGACTCGCTAGTTTTAAACATGCTTAATTTATTGTACATTCAAGTTTTACGTATACTTACATGCAAACAGTCCTAGGGGATAGTAAACTGAAATCAAAGAAATTTTGTCGTTTTACCAAAGATCATCCTAGATAATTTGAACTACTTTGATAAAACTTTAAGTGTCAACCCATGACTCCCCCTTCTATCTCCTTTATCTCTCCTGGACGTTGAAATTCAATAGGTACATACATTTTGCCATCTACTGTACCACCTAGTATTGCATAACTAGTTAAAGGGATACGTCGAGTTCCCCAGATCAGACATCAAAATATTCACAACACAATGTTGTACCCACAGGTGCGGCGGCCATCGGCGGTGCTTTCACGACGTCGATCCTGCGCAAGATGGGTCAGAACAACGACAAGCCCGTCATTTTCGCGCTGTCCAACCCCACCAGCAAGGCCGAGTGCACTGCCATCGACGCATACAGCAACACCGATGTAAGTATTGTAGCTATTTTGTGTAAAGTAGAAAAATAGATAATTTCTTGGGAAACAAGAAAAGCTTTTTCAAAGTCGATGGATTGATCGAAGGATATTTATGAGTTATAGCATGTAATTGATAAAAAACAGAAACAAATGTAGCCCTAGAAATGTGCCCTACGGTACCCCCATCCCTCATTCTGTTCACAGATACGGGATCTCTTACCGTTCACATAAACACTCTTAGTAGAAGCATGTTGTAAGAAGATCCTTGCAATCCTTGGAGGCGTCTCGGATTCCTTAACAGCACTATTAAAGACACAAATCATGACGTGACTGCACAGTTACCTGATGTCTTAGGGAGCACGCAATCGAATGCTTTGGACAAATCGCAAACAATGCCCAAAGTACCTCATTTAACTTCCCATGCTTTATAATTGTGTTCTAAAGCAAGGGAAGTTAGTTTGCATTAGTCTGGATTCTGAACGTTGGTTGTGTGTAACAAAATAAGATGGGTGGATGGATTTGTAGGATTGGAGGCCTTCGTTTCGGTTTTAGAACAGACAAGATTTATTTTGGTAGCTTTCAAATTTCCACCAGATTATACAGGTCCTATATCAACTATCTTTTGGCAATTCATGCCAGAGTATGCCTCGGGAAGACCTTTTTTCTTGATCTCATTTTTCGCTAAACCTCCTCGTCGAGGTCGTGCCACAATAACACTACGTAACAGCTACATGGTCGTTGTCAGGAGCGCGCCATCTTCGCGTCGGGCTCGCCCTTCCCGGACTACCGCACGAAGGACGGGCGCGTGCTGCGGCCAGGCCAGGGGAACAACTCCTACATCTTCCCCGGCCTGGCGCTCGGCGTCATCTGCGCCGGCATCATCGACATCAGCGAGGACTTCATGCTGCTAGCTGCTGAGGTGAGGCTACAGCTGTAACACTATGACCCAGGTCAGCCGTAAGACGCTGCCCAAGTGTCGCCACAACGACCGGTCAGGACCGTGTCACGCGGATTCCCACTTCTCGAACGCCGTGTCTCTCGGTACGCGGTCTTCATTCCAAGAAGTTTCACATGGACTACCTATCTGTACTGCATGAAATATGCTCTATCCCAGTGGTTAAGGCACATTTCTCGCAGCATAGACTAAAGTCGTCAAACGAAAGTGGCAGTCCACTTTAGTTTGACGATTCATCGGGCTACCTATGTCAGTATCCAGGGTATGAATTAACAGAAGCGTAAGAAGGCCATACTTATTTTAGCGGAGCTGTAATTAGCTTTTTGATACTAATCGGCCCTGAAATCTGACTTCGAGCTTCTGCAGAAAACTTGGCAAACGTCATTCAAAAAATTTACGACTTGATCACAAAACAAAACTTCTGTATTAAAATTGGTTATTGCCGGATTCGATTCCAAATGACCGTTCTACCTTATTATAGCACTATTCTGATACAATACATGTTTCATTTGTTTAGGCGCTAGCAGATATCGTAAGCCAATCAGACTTGGACCAAGGCAGCCTGTACCCACCTCTCCAGGAGATTCAGAACTGTTCCGTCAAGATCGCCAAGAAAATCTTCGAACACGCTTACAAAGTTGGTAAGTACACTGAGAACAGACACTAGAGCACAAAAGCACTATTTAAGTATCGGATTTTTTGGTACCTACTTAATGGGTAAGTACTTTGCAGGCGTTTCAGGTGGATTTCCTTCCCAGAAACAAAATGTTTCACACACCTGCCATACAACATCGTTCCACAATGTTGTTTGTGGTGGTACTGGTTTACTCAGACTAGTTTCTCACTAAAACGGAGCCTTTCACATAATGAGGTGAATACTTATTATAATAGTTCCGAATCAAAATAAGTGACATGTCTCATAAATTTGCTTTCTTTGCCTGTTGTATCGTGTCGCTAGACAAAGGCACACACGACTACACGACACAGACGGACTATATACATTGGAACTGTACCTTAACTAAGTGCACTATAACTAAAATTTTACAGCTGGCGTGCTGTTAAAATGCAGTCTCACCGTTTAGCCCCTAATCCAGCAATATTTTACAATGATTTACAGTCAAAAGTTTTAATGTCTTGGCCACCTTTACATTTCAATTAGACCGCAGGAAATAATCTGGCGTGGGAGAGATAATAAATTTCAATTTGCGTCATATCGCTTTAGCAAATTTTATTTCGGAACGTGTCTCTATTAAATGGCACCGGAGCTAATTTATAGGTCGTTTCCACAAATAACTGCAGGATTTTGGATGGAGGACTAGTGGAAATTACTGTTTATGATGATGAAGTACGTAGGTTAATAATAATAGGCTGTAGAACAGTTTCTGGTTAACATCCAGGTTCTCTGACACTTTGCATTTTTAAAATCGTTTCCTTGTTTGTAGACAGAGCCCAGAATAAAAATAAAGCCGTATCTAAAGGTCGTTGTGAAATGTGCACATGCGTCGATATCTGGGGCGAGTTTAAACAGTGCATTAGCAGAGTTACTCGGTTTTTTGAAAGGCTCTTCAACGTGGAGTTATCTCCAGCAAGTTAGCATTACAATCTTGTTTGTAGGTTTTTTGACTATGAATTGACTTCATAACTTAGTAGCAACTCGTTCAGTTGGACGTTTCCAATCAGGTACCTACCTAGGTAGAATATAGTTTCATATCAGAAAATATTTCACGAGCTTCATCATTTAAACTAATATTATAAAGAGGTACCATTTGTTTTTAAGTTTGTAGGTTTGTAAGTTTGTATGTAGGGGGTAATCTCAGAAACTACTGGTCCAGACTTGAAAAATTCTTTCAGTGTTAGATAGCCCATGTAACGAGGAAGGATATAGGCTAAATATCATCACGATAAGACTAAAAGGAGCCGAGCATTCATGGAAAATGTGACGCAGACGAAGTTGGTCGGCTAGTAACATAATTATATATACTTACCTAGTTCGAGCTCCAGGAACAGGGTGTTATTGGAACATCACCAAATTTGTTTTACTACCTACTTGTTAACTTTGTGAAGTATCGTGCAAATATGAACCTTGTTGCAATGCTGTTGGCACAATCCATGAATTTCGCCGTGAGCCCAGACGCCTATAAAGCGCGGAAAACCCTAAGCCAAAACAATATTATGTAGTTAGACTTTCAGGATAAGCGACTGAAAATGGAAGTCGCAAATCGGTGAATCTTTAGCTAACCGCTTTAACCTAACATTGTATTCCGCAGGCAAGGCATCAGTGTTCCCGCAGCCGCTGAACACGGAGGAGTTCATCCGCGCGCAGATGTACGACGTGCGGTACGCGGCGGCCGTGCCGCCCGTCTACTCCTGGCCGCACAAGGACGTGCGCGTCGACATCGTCTAGGGCTCTAGGCGACACCGGACACCCGCACACGCAGACCGACATAGATCTAAACGAACGCTTGTTGACATGACACATGTCAAAAATCTGTCCTGAACGTCCTTTCGCTGCGTTCATTTAGACCCATGTTGCACGATACACTCGTAGCGCTTGGACACATGTCCAACACTACGTGACACTCGAAAGTCATCTCACTCGAACTAGCTTATTGCGAAAGTGGAACTATTTGTAATAAGTATAATAATAAGCAAAAGTAGCCTCTATGAAACGTCGTGTTGGTGCTTCATCTGCATCAAGTGCTTCATTATTCTATTAACATTCCGAATTTGTCATTTTTCTCGGTCTTGTAAATATCTTCTCGGTTCTATCAGTGTTAATACCGTTTAACTATCTTGTCATTTTAGTAAAAAATATTCTGGATACTTGGACTTGTTTTCAAGCGCTTGCGGTGTATTTTAGAATCTTGCTTCGAATATTTATTTAAGTCGATCGTACTGATGACCAACGAGCTGTTCTAACGGATGTGAGCTTAACGTATATGGCGGTTTATGTGACTGAAATTATATTTTTACTAAATACGAGGCATTTATTGTGCCGCCTGATGTTATTTATCATAAGGGTCGCAACATACTCGCTACTAACCAGCCAGTGATACATCACATCACACTTGGTAAAATATTATCGCAAACCAAAAAGCGACATAAAACTACGTGTGTGACCTTAACTGTTATTTATTCACCATTCCAAAAGCAACCTTGAAATTAGTTATACGTTGTACTTAAGTGTTATTTATTAATAAAAATTAATGCTTGGTAATAAGCTCTCACATAGTATCAAGCCGATTTTTTATTTGTTCAAGTAATTATTATTTATTTAGGGCAGTTGGCGGAAAAATGTAAAACTAATAACTGTGTACATTACAATTTGTTAGAATAAATTGCATGACGTTCCTTTAAAATTATAGTATAAGTTAAAACTTAAACCATGAATGTACGGTATATAAATGTAATTTTTTGAAATAAATTGATTATAACATAATTCTATTATTGATTTCATTTAAAAAAGTTAAGTCCATGAAATCCTTATCACAAAGTTGATGTGCGAGTGCATGTAAGTACGTCGCGATAGACCTTACGTAGGCACTTGTCGCGAGTAAATAGTCGATGGTTAATCGCTTCTCGCCGGCGGGCGGTGAGACAAGGCCTAAGGTAAGGTCTTTACCTTACGAGGGCTTTCACATTTTTTCTTGAATTTTAGCGTTTTTTTCGAATTTTGATGTGTGATTTTGCTTTAGATATAGCCTTAAAAAAAAACAAAAATATGCCTAAGACAGTTTTGTCAAAGCGCTCTTACAAAATCGAATTGCTCAGGTTGACTAAAGTTGAATACCGCGCGTCACAAGATTATATTGATTTTCGAAAATTATTTAAACTCTAGGCTATATCATCACGCTAAGACCAATAGGAGCGGAGCAGTAATGAAAAATGTTGCGCAGACGACGTTGCACGGGTCAGCTAGTAAAAAAATAAATTTCCAACATACCTTTGCTATAATTTTAGCTACCTCATCATAAACATAATAGATTAACAAAATACTTGGTCCCTCCATCATGATGTCAAGATGGAGGGACCAAACTGATAGACTACTCCCACGAATGTTCTACCAAGAACCAAACAGTCGAAAAGCCAAATCTGCATGCCCATCTATCTCTCACGAAACAGCTATCGCTGGCCGCCAGCAATAATAATGCTGCTGTAATAAGCTCACTAATTTACAGAAGGGTCAACAAATATCTCCAAATAATTGTGCAAATAATAAATTTAAATAAACATGAACTCAAAACCAAATTAAAAAACTGGCTGTACAATCAGGACTATTCCCGTACAGAAGACCTTATCTCTAAAATAATTTAGGTACGTTATAATCCTCATACACTGTACCACACCACATCATCACACCTCACCACACCATACCACACCACATCACATCACACTACACCACACCACACCCCATCCCACTCACACAGTCATCCCCCTTTTACACACAAACTCATAGATTTTATTCATAGTTTTATAGGTAATTATATTCATAGGTAAATTATAGGTTTTTAACACACACACTCGCACGTATAATTAAAGGTTTCTTTTGTACATGAAGTTTCAGTAGAACACTGACTCCTAAGTCACAGGGTTCCCCTAGTTTAGGAGGCAGGGTTTTTCACTACTTGTGCAGCCTTTTCCCAGTATCCAATGTACCTATTTTGAAATGTATGGGTATTGTATCCAAAGGTATTTTGTGGCAATAAACTTACCAACCGCGCGCCGAAAAAGAGAACGTGCTACAGATATTCTAAGTATACAAATAATTAGTGCGCGGGCGGTTACGTTCGTAGAATATTTCTCTGTTTTATACGTTTTATATTATTAACAAGATCACAAAGTAACACATAAACCACAAGAACACACAAATCTAACAGTTGGAACCAACGGGACGCCAGAGGTTAAAAAACAATAACAACGAGTAACACTTTTCGCATCAACAATCACAAGTGGGACACAAATATGCATCGAACGTGAGACGCCATTACATGCGCATGTTGCATCCCGCGCATGCGCTGTCCTTTCTTTTTTGCCAAAGTGACATCCTGCGCAAACAATTGCGACGTAGTTCAGAGAGGTAAACTTGCTTGACGCGAACTGTTCATCGTGCTTTGCAATTTTAATATTTATTTATTACTAGCTGTCCCCCGCGGCTTCGCTCCCGTCAACTGCATTTTTTTTTTGCTTTTAAACCTTCCCTGTATTCTGGCGAACTAAACAAACAAAGAATTACCGAAATCGGCCCAGCCGTTCTCGAGTTTTAGCGACACTAACGAACAGCAATTATTTTTTATATATATATAGATATACTTTATTGTACAGCTGGAGGTAGAATTTTGAGCGGTAGGACTGTAGGATAACCACATCCCCGAGTAACTGTAGGTGTGGAAGGTAATGATAACTGAGTAGCTATCACCACTCAGTTACGAATAACGAAGGTCTGACTCAACAGGCCAAAGTGGGAGTACAAAATCACCACCTAACACTCGCTCGTGGAGCTGGCGGCTAAGCGTTGAAACAACGAAATTATAGTATTCAAAAGAACGCGAAAAAGTGCTGTAGCAGCGCCTTGACACAGAATGAGTGCGTATTACTTACTATTCCTGACAATTAGGACCAAAACGTAAAGCCACAATCAAGGGCCGTGTCCATATTTATTAGACACCTATAGATCCAGCCGTTTGATCAATGTGCTTGGCCAGGCTGCAAACGCGGGCGTGGCGCGATGTACTCAAACAACAAATTAACTTACTTTGAACTGTGCACTGAAGCGGAGCGGAGATTTTATGCAATTTCATTGGTTTAGATTTGTACAGCTTACGTTCAAGTGGACAGCATATGAGCCTGTCCAGATAGGGCGTTTTACGCGCGAGTCGACTCACGCGTACTCGAGATACTAGAGCTACATACATCGCGTCCAGATGCTCTCGCGCGTTACCTCGAATAAAAACGCCCTATCTGGACAGGCTCTAAGGCTGCGTTTCCACCAGAAATGTGCCAGATTGCATAGCGAGGGATGTGTTTAAGAACCAATAGAATCGCTTGCGATAACGACGCTATTTAAATGAAGCGATCCTATTGGTTTTTTAACAAACACATCCTTATGTTCGCTACGCATTCTGGCACATCTCTGGTGGAAACGCAGCCTTGAGAGCGGTTTTGATCAATGATTACCACATTTACGAGCTGTCTGTCAGTGTCATAATTTTTGTGGAATATTGACGCTGACAGACAGCTCTCGAAAGCAGATAAGATGTATTGATCGCGATCAATTTCATTGGTGAAATCCGCTCTTAGGGTCAACTCACACCGAAAGAGCAGCGAAGGGCAGCAACCCGTTTTGGTGTGAGTTGAGCCTTATTCTGAAACGTAGACAACAGAGCTGCTGATATTGTGACTCTTTAATAAATAAAAAAAAAAAATTTCAGACTGACAGTCTTTATTTCGAATAATAGTTACTTTATAAATACAAATTCAGAAGCTGATTTTCACAACAAAATATTTCCTAGATTACAATGTTCGACAAAATAATTATCACTTATCACTTCATTACAACTGTACAAGTTTACAGGGTCGGCGGGCCTCGACGCGGCCGCGCCATTGACTATCGCTTGCGGGCGGCGCCGGGAGGACCGGCCGGCCCGGCGGGGGTCCGCCCGCCTGTCCGGGCCGGGGGGGGCGCCACCCGGGCCGGGGGGGGCGCCACCCGGGCCGGGGGGGGCGCCACCCGGGCCGGGGGGGGCGCGGGCCGGCAGCGCGGCGCAGGCGGCTCGGGCGTCAGGGCGGCGGACTGCCGCTCACCTACTGAGCGAGTGCGACCGCTCGCGAGACGTCGAGCTTTCACCGTTGCACCGCAAGCGGTCATTGCCTGAAATATGCAAACACATCGCTTTAGTTATTTACATCTCAAATAGAAGTTCAATGGTGACTATGCCATGAATGAGTTGCAATGCGAGCTGAATCTCGTTTTTTCTTTTAGTTTTAAAATGCAAAACAAGGGCATGGAATCATCAGATTCACCCAGCCTCAAGAAAATAATAATAGCAGATAAGACGAGAACAAAATGTGAATAGAGTAAGCAAAATAAATTAACGGCACACTAACAATAACAACACAATATAAACCAATTAATGACAAGGTCATGTCGCAACATGTGTTCCAGTATAAGTGTAAAATAGAATTATAGAAAATATAAAAAAGCTTTCAATTAAAGCATCTAATGACAAAAAGGCCTGACCTAAGGAATGATGGCCTTGTAAACTGGTGTCCTATAACAAAAGATCACTCATCATAAATCTTTATAATATGATAAATCAGAATGATTTTTCTATGTGTTACCGTTTTGAAATTTCCGCTATTATCTTTTTAGAAAATATCGTACAATAATACACATAATTTTATTTAAAAAATACGCGTTCATTGAGATAGTGTTTAACAGAAAGTATACTGACCGAGCCTCTGGTGCTGTGGCAGTTTGTTAAAGAAGGGATGTTTGAGTGCGTCCCGCAGCGTGACGCGCTGCGAGGGCTCGTACTCCAGCATGCGCGCGATCAGCTCGAACAGCTGCCGCGCCTCCTCGCTGTTGCTCTGCAGGTACCTCTGCGGGATACGCAAATACAAGGCTCAATTTACTCCAAAATAAACACAAATACAACATCGACTGATTTTTGTTTGATCCTACACATGGTTTACGCTATGTAAAAAAATAATATATATATACATACACAATGCTAGCACGTTTTAACATCAAAAACACTAAGGAAACTTACCATCAAAGGTTTGCAATTTTCTCTGACGTATCTGCCTGCGGACGATTTCTCGTCCCAGTCTAATTTGCCGTGGTAAAAGTATTTTGTTTTTGTTTTGCGCGCCATTCTGAAACGACACAAATACAAGATTAACTTACAATTTAAATGAGTTTAATGTGGGACCGGTATGTGACGATAATAATTGCCCTAGTTTTCAAAAAACAGACAAGAATTTATATCAGGCGGCACTTGTGTACGGAACAAATTGGTGTGTTTATTTGAACAGCCAGTATACCATCTGTAAGTACTTAATTAATGTTTAATTGCGTAAAGTGGAGCGGTGCGCGAGTAAACAAATCCATCAGAACATACGCAGCGAGGGAATAAACACACGTATGCATTCAAAAATACTTTAGGATTTTTAATATAGATTTCAGCTTATTATAATTACTCAAGACTCAAGAAATACTGGAATTAGAGTTTTGGTGTTGTACTGGCATTCTAACTAATATTACAATAGCTGTCACAAACCTGTAGGGTATGGGTCCCAAGATCCGCTCCATCATGGCGAGATGTTCTCTGTTGTCATGTGTTTGGAAAAGTGTGATGCCGAGGTACAGCTCGAACATGATGCAGCCGATAGACCATACGTCGCACGGCTGGGTCCAACCCAATTCTGGAAAAACACGATTAACAGTTAACGATGCAGATCTAGACAGATTTATTTTCTAAGGACTCTCAATATAAATAAAAACGTAAACATTGTTATGTCTGTCCAAAGAATCATAGTGACTGTGAAGGTTGATAAATCACTATTTCCTTTATGTTCGAGAATAGTATGACTAGGTTATAAAGCGGCTATTCAGTAGTCGATTCTAAATAGAAAATGCCTGCACACAAAAGGAGTACACACCCTCAATGTTGTTTAAATCCATTAGAGGAATGTCTTTTATTATGCGACGTACCTAATATAACCTCTGGCGCTCTGTAATGCCTGGTGGACACGATGGTGCTGTGGTGCTCGTGGTCGAACGTGGCGCTGCCGAAGTCGATGAGTCTGACATCACTGCGCTTCACACGCATCAGGTCATGTTTCTGTAAATAAATATTTAACCAAATCAAATTAGAGTAATTGAAAACGATATAATTGGTAGTCAAATTTTTCCCCACCCAGATGTAAAATCCAGTACGTGTAAAATACGAGATGACCTTATCCCTATTATATCAAAAGCTGTAAGAGAAACGATTCTTACGAGAATGATGAAAATAGCGAGAGCGCTGTATTGAGGTAGCGGTTAGTCACTACTTGGCCATCACATACTGTAGCGATTCAAGATGATATAGCAATAGGTCTGTAACAGTTTGCCATGTCGACTTCGAAATTACACTTTATTTTCCACTAGCTGACCCACGCAACTTCGTCTGCGTCACATTTTCCATTAATGCTCGGCTCCTTTTAGTCTTAGCGTGATGATATGTAGCCTATATCCTTCCTCGATACATGGGCTATCTAATACTGAAAGAATTTTTCAAATCTGACCAGTTGTTCCTGAGATTACCCCTACATACAAAGTTACAAACAAATGTTACCTCTTTATAATTTAGTTAGTAAGTATAGATGTATTATATCGTTTGGAATTCGAGCGTCAATGCTTTGATTTCCATTCTTATATAAATTGCGTCAGGGGAACTTTGCCAACTACCAAAAATGTTTTACATTCTTGTTGATAGGCAATAGACTAGTGAACTTTGTTCGTGGCTCGCTTTTCAGGCCGGTTATTGCCTTTTACACATTTGTGGACGTTCATAAATGATATTGTTTTCATAAAGCAAGTAAACTGACCTTTTTGGATGCGTTGTAGACGCTGACGACTTCGTAGTCGCTGTCGACGAACAATATGTTCTCAGGCTTGAGATCTGTGTGGGTGAGCTTGTTGTCGTGCAGGAACAACACGCTGTATATGAGTTGGTAGGCGATGTGCCGCACCTGCTCTAGCGGGTACGGCTGGTAATTGTTGTCCTTCTGCGAAATTATAACCACATATCTCATGATTAACCCTAGAAGCCTAATCTACGCCTGCGAGGCGTACACGCATTCGAATATCGTTTGTTTCTTTCTAACGGTTGAAGCTAGCGCGTGGTGCGCTTCTGTTACCTCAGTGGCCGACGGGAGCTAGAGGACTGTGCCCGTATCGTTAAAGTAAGTCCCGCCATTTTTGATTTATTGAAGTGTTGCACGCCTGCGAGACGTATGTTTAGGCTTTGTGTAACTTTTAACTAAGATTGAGTGATTTTACTTTTGTTTGTTTTTCGTTTATTTTATATCTTTTTTCGGCGTTGTTTCAGGTATAAATATGTCACGGTCTAATATATTAGACTAAGACGATATTTTTGCAATTTTGAACGAGGAAGACAATCCTTCTCAGGAAGATTCAGATTTCGAAGTTGAGGATGACCAGATTATCGATCTTTAAGTGAAAATATAAGCCAAATTCTTGATAAACCTAAAGATTCAAATAATGAAAATCAAGAAGAAGAACCCTACCTAAAGAAACGTAAATACTGCTCCTTTTGCTCTTATAAAAAAAAGAGAATGTCAAAATTGGTGTGTTATAAATGTAAAAAATCTGTGTGTGGCGAGCACAAGGTTGATATATCTGTAGACTGCTCCTAAAGTTAAGCAAGTCTTTTAAAGTCTGATTAGTTGTAATGTTTGATCTATGAATAAATAATTAGCGTAAAAAAAAAATTGATATTCTAAAAAAATAATATATGTTTTAGTTGATTTTGAAGAAGTTAATTTTTATTGTTCCAATTTATGCATATTGTTTATTTGTTGTAACAAATAACTGTGATTATAGTTATAATTAATAACAGTGTTGTTTTATTTTTAGTTTATATTCCAAATTCAAGTTTCTGCTTAATAATAAAAATAATAATTAAATAATATACCTAAAATAGGGGCTTTTAAATGTGTACGCCTCTGAGACGTATATTAAGGCTTTGTGTACTTCCGAAATAGATTAGGCTTCTAGGGTTGTGTTTTACTTTGCTTTACTTTTATTTTAGGCCTAAGAGTCGAGAAGAATAATGAATATATATCTCAAGAAACCACCAGTCTGCTTTTAGCCCATATGGTCATAATTTATGTGGATGGGTCGCTCAGATCCAAGCATGATGAATGATATTGCGAAGATTGCAGGACGTGTAAATCGTGAATGGGACTGGCTCAGGACCAAAAACCATGACGTAATGCGGGAAATGCATAAATAAAGCAGTAGATGAATCCGAGTTTGTATTTATTTTGAGTAATTTTGGTTTCACTGAATTTATGATGATTAAGCCTTGTGATTATTTGCAGAGATCCGGATCTGGAGGATGTTAAGAATAAGAATTGTTTATTGTTTAAGATGTTAGATCGACTAATCTCGTTTCTTAAACAAAGAAGCAGGGAGGGAGCAAGTGACATTGAAAAAGCTTGCGTGTGTTTGAAGCGTCAAATCTACATTAATTACCAATGCTACTAAACTATATGTCCAGGTATTGAAGGGAATAGGGTTATTACAATCATTTATAATCAACACACTTCCTTCGCGTGGTTTTAGTTGGTACTCCACGAGCGTCATCTCTCCTCTATCCTCTTAGGGTAGAGGGTAATGTATAAATTACTTCTACACTAATTAATAGACTAAAAGTAGGGCAATTCGCTTAAACGTTAGTTGTAGATATTGTTGTCCTCTTTAAAACTTTAGTAAGTACATCACTTTTACTCTATTGTAAATACTTTCCGCAGCGTACGCGATATAAGGATGTTGGTATTTTTTTCACATCTTGGGTTACAATATCCAAATGTTCATACGGATCCCTATCTTCGTTGAAAATATTCTATAGACTATGTTCATCAGGGATAATGTAGGATTCTAATGGTGAAAGAATTTTTAAATTCCGTTCAGTAGTTTCAGAGCCTAATCATTTCAAATAAATAAATAAACAAACAAACTAATATTTCCTCTTTATAATATTAGCGTAGAGTAGATGTAGATAGGGGAAACTAAAATATAAGTTACTTTATGTTAACTTGAGCGTCATTGTAGCAGGGAAATTTATTATATAAACACATACTTTAATGCCTGAATATAATGCCAATATTTTGTTTATTCTTTGAATTATCTAAGGGCTAAAAATAATTTATTCAAAACAGATCCAAAAGTTATTATACCCAAAAAATATAACTGTTATTGCCATTGGTTTTATTAGTTTCATGTTTCAATGTCACATTTAAATTGTCGAATGAACATGAAACAATAAATTCAACCTCAATACAGGATATTTATTGATTAGGGGCAATGCGAAAACCCCGCATGTTGCAGAACCATTATTTTATAGTTTATTAGTTATAATTTTGTTGACGCATACAGTATCGAGTGAACATTAACATGAACAATACTAGTAACTACTATAATAACTTGATACTCACCAGGAAGTCAAATACACTTTGTCCAAGCATTTCAAATGCGATGCACATGTGTCCGTGGTATTCGAACCAGTCCAACATCTTAACACATAAACTGAAATAGAAAAAAAAAATGTTTTAGCATCAAATTCACAAACCATACATATTTCTTATAGAAGGTTTAGAAGAGTGTGTGATAGGTCTACGTCATAGAGCGAATAACATGGAATCAAATAATATGTGAAGAAGTCGGGAGCGAGCGCAGACGGTATTTTAGTGTGTTAGGAGTTGACATCGCGTTCTTCGTTGGCTCTGCGCCAGCACCAGCAGTAACGTCGCATATAACCGCGCAAGGTCAGATATTGTACAGCGGCCGGCGACGCGCCGCCCGCACCAGTCTCGACATCAACATGTGACGTTGCTCACAATAATAACACAATTTAATGTACACTCACTTTTTACAATCAGGGTCAACTTCAGCTAACTTTTCTAATACGTTTATCTCGAGTTTTGCAGCCTCTCTGTACTTTTCAACATTCTTGATTATCTTCAGAGCCATTCTGTGCTCCCTGAAATTTATAATTAGATATCATGCGTTATTTCTGTACATAAAACTCGGAATTTTGGCAATAAGTATAGAAAATTGTCGGTGCTATTATAAACAAATGGAAATAGATATGAATAATTAGTAAGGCATGTCCTGCCAAACATTGTGTGTCTTCACTGCGCCGATGTTAACGACACCACATCACCTCAGTTTTAGGAACTTTACCATTCAACAAATTGTTCGTTCAGATAGCTACATATCTTGGATTTACTTACAAGCTATTTTAACAAAACCACAAACACATAGTAAACAACAGAATATACTTGAGTAAAAAAAATACAAACAAGCGACATGCATACATTTCACTGCGAGCCACGAAGTGCCGATGGTATCGCAGTGGTCACAAAAAGTGGTGATATTCGGGTAAATAAAGAAAGATACTTACAGTTCTAAGTCCTTCACCTCGACCACCTTGCCGAAGGTGCCCTCACCGAGCGTGTCGATGATTTTGTCTGCAATGAAACCAAGGCAACACAATTAATCAAATGTTCACTGCACAAAGTCATGATGGAATCGGCATTGATACTCCATTCACTATTAGTTAACTGATACGTTAGCAGACTCTGAGAATTATGGACAATTCTTGAGAATTTCAACTATTTTAGTATCATGATCCGCAACATATAGTGATAGACGACCAATGTCCGAGGCTCCAAAATGACTTCGTTAAACATCCAAATGGACTCTGTGATGTTGTTACTGTTTGTATCAAAATACAATTAAAAGCAGAAATTTAAGTCTGAAATCTTCAAAACACGAATCACTGACTGCGAGGACTTGGCGGTGGTTATTGTGAGAGAAAACACGTTTTCTTGTTGAATTTTCTGCAATCTGTCGTGTAGTGTGTTATGTGTGTGAGTCATTTAATGTAACACTAGTGTTTGGGTTTCAGTTATTCTGAAAGAGTCATGAATGTTTATGATGTTATGAATGTGTTGTGTAATGAGTACATGTATTGTATGTGACGTGTAGTGTAGTGTTTGTGTACTGTGTGTGTGCGTAAATAGAGTTGTTTAAGTTATGGGTGTGGACACGAACATCTCGCTCCCATGACATATCCGGGCCAGTAGACCAGATGTCCGTCCTTGTCGTCCTTGACGGAGGAGCGTGCCCGGGAGCTCTGCATGCGCCAGCGCCGCGCCGTCCGCCGCCGCACGAGCCGCACGAGCCGCACCGCGCCGCGCAGACGTCACGCCACAGCCACACGCACCACGCCACATGCACGGAGAGCGCGCCACGCGATCCGCACGACCCGAGTAGTGTTGTACCCAACAATCAGACAATGGAACGGTTGCCCGTCAGACAAGCGACAATTGGTATGGTGTGTCGGAGGTTCATGCTGTTAGAGGGCGGGCGGGTGGCGCTGCGGAGCCAGGCGGGCGGCCGAGGGCAGGCTCGGCCGCCCGCGCGCCGGCGCCCGAGCGGGACGGGACGGGACGGGAGGGAGGGGAGATGACACACCACTCGCATTCCGATCACTAGCACTATCGACGTTCACACAGGTAATTTAGGATTAAGTGTCCACCCGAACCTCTCTTAAACAATTATTAGGTCACATTACTAACTTTACGGGGGTAAGAACTATCGGAACTTCTTTTAAGTCTTGATTTTGAAAATATTTTAACACACAGAAGGGACATGTTAGCTTTAAACCACGCACAAAGAAATTTAAGACATGCACTATCATTGTAATTATTAGTTTCTTTTCTAACAACTAACACGTCAGACATCGTTAGTTGATAAGTGAAGCATTTTATAAGTTACCCTCTTTCGATTTTGGTTTACATTATTTTCTCTTAATACCCGCGCTTTGTAATAGTAATAAATTTGCTGAGAAATACATGCATTCATATTGTTATGGTTTCCATAGTCTCGCAAAGAATGTCAGGCAGCTATAAAGCCTCATCATTTAACTTCGCGTACTTGATCATTTTCTTGGTATCTAAGATACCTACTAACAACAGAACGAAAACAATGCATACGCTGGGACAATATGTAAATAGTGGAAAACGACGGACCAGGTGTATGTTAGCAGCACACAGTGCACAGGCGGGTGGTTAGCTTGTGCTTACAGGCGGCGTGGCCGCGTGCCGCGTGAGGTGCCGGGGCCGCTGCGGCCGCTGGCGCGCGCGCAGCTCGGGCGGCAGCACCACTACATCGCCCACACTCAACGGTTCCACTTTCTTGGGAGCGGCCACAGTGCTCGTGGTGTCGTTCATCTCCTTATCGCACATACGTCCGTACATCTCGTCCAGGTGCGCATACTTCATTATGAGTCCTTGTATCTCCTTCCGTCTTGTTTCCCGCTCGCTGAGCACTCTGTCTCCGACCGGAGTCTTGTCGTCGTCCTCGTCGCTTGATGGAAAATATATTTGTTTCTGGCGTCCTACTTCTCTCACAGGTGAGGCCGCCGGTGTCTTAGTTATCTTTAATTTTCCATTCCTTTCGTTTGTACCTTGTTGCGGTGGTGATATTAAATCTCGAACTGCAGGATTTATGTTTAAATCTATAGGCCGCAATGATAGTTTACCCATTTTTCTGTCACCATTTTCGCTTTTTTCAGCCCTTAAAGATCTCCTTTGATGTCTCCGGTACACACTATCTCTGTCCTTGCCATAATAAGGCCGATCTTTCAATGGAATATCAAATCCATTTTTATAATCTTCTTTTTGTTTGTTACCTGAAGATAATCGTCGGTCAGCAGTGTTCCTAAAAGGGGTTTTGTCTCTGATCTTTTCATGAGAAAAATTGTTCCTTTTAAACGAGTTTTCCCCAAAAACAGCAGTCGTTAAACTCCTCATTAGTCCTCGCGACAAAGTCGGTTCAGGTTCTAATGTTTTGTCACGATCTTCTTTTTCTCTCCTTGCTCTTTCTTTTTTCTGTACTGCTATTCTGTCTAACACTGAGGAATACTTATCTTCCAAGCGACTACGCGTACTACCTAACAAAATGCTGTCAATGTTATTGTTGGGCTCTTTCAAAGGGTACCGTTTGGTGAACGGCGATGATTTACTATCTTTCAAGTGAGCTCTGCGGAATGAATCAGTGCGTCCGAGCGCGCTAATCCCAGAGGTAGAATGTAAAGGTGATGTTTCGATGCGCGACTTGGTCGCGCCCAGGTAACTCGAGTACGTACGGTCATCGTTCAACTTCCGCGCCGGCGCACCGGACGTCAAAGACGATGTGTACGGAGAGATGTGGCCATTGTTCTCGTACCGCCGCACATTCGCTAACACTGAATTCTTGCTTGAAATGAGTTTATCATCGAATCGTGGCCGAGTAGCGGTAAGCTTTGTGTCTGAAATAATTTCAGTTTTCTCGGAGGGTCCCCGCCGAGTTAAACGATTGATAAAGCTGGAGTAGCCATCTGACAACAGTTGTGTGACGCTCGTGGTGGAAGATCTATTATAACGCTGACGTCTCGGACTCGTCGAAGCACTAGCACTCGTGCTCAAACTAGCCATATTGTTTGTTTTGCCGGGTTTTTTATTTTATTACAAGCACTTTAACCGGGATATATCACATAATAGTCCAGAATCGACATATTTACACAATGGAATCAGTTGAACATTGAGTCTGCTCGCGACTTTTGTAGTTTACACGGCTACTTCTTCGCCACCGGACATGAGACTGGTTCTATCTCGAGATCGAGAGCGTACCTAAGCGCGAACGAATTTCAGAAAGATCACTAGCGCAACCGAGTGCGGCCGCCGGTGCCAAGTAATCGTCGTGCACTAAAAATATCGGCAACCCGTGGGAGCGCCCTCCCGCGCACTCCGAGGTGCCCGCCGCGAACACATTTCTTCGCATTACTCTTTACTACGTTTTTTCGTATTATTGAAATGTAAATTTTAGGCCTATTCCAAGAACTTCCATTTATAGAGAGTTAGGTACATATTATTAGCATAGGTTAATAACCTTAGCACTGTCTATATAAAAAAAAAACTTTTCTATTTAGTTCCTAGACACGTCATTATTTTTGGCAAAGTAACAATTGACCTTTTTCTATTTACAATACAGAATATGACTAATGGTCATTCCTCCTACAATTTTTGAAAAAATAATGACGTGAACTGCAATTCCCTTTTACTCCGGTTGGCTAGTTTTGTTGGTTGATATTATAATTATGAATAATATCACCGACAATACCTAGTCTGTTCACGGACGTCATCGCGTGCTAAATATGTATCAGTGTAAACAAACATTGAAACTTATTGAATTTCACACGGTCATGTTGGTAATTGAGCTTTGTAATGACATAGTTGAAGACGCACACCTTTCTCTGAACGGTGAGCAGCGGAGCCAAGACAGTTTTGTCAATAAGCGATAGGTAAGCAGGTCAGTGGAGCGCGTGTGAGCTGTGAACAATGCCGACACGGTCGACACCAGAGGCATGCGCACGCGCCCGGCACGCAACTACATCATCTTATACACGCATCAACGTAATTCTTATCCCATATGGCTTCTCTTATTTCATATTTCTAACAATTATCAAATCAGCATGTCTAAACATGCGTTATCTACTCGGGGAGTGAACATCAGGGCGGATGCGGGCGCTACCGAGTCGAGATGAGATGATAAAGTGACGTGACACGACCGAGCTACGTGCTGTCTCACGCTTATCACTGTGTAAAACATTAAACAGTCCCCCATCCGCGATCTAAAACAACGCGTATTAAATCAGAACCTTGATTGATTCCGAATGTACAGCAAATCATTGTTTTGAATTTAATAAGATAAATAACGGATTAACAACGTTCAGTTGGGTTCGATTACTACTGTTATAACGCAATAATAATACCAGGCCGTCCTCGCAGCTGTTTACTCAAAGAATTGTAAGTGCAGCGGAGGAAACACAAAAATATCTTGCATTCTTTACGTATTATAGCGCACTTAGCCACTGCCACAGCATATTCATGTAGCTGTTGCTTGGTAATTTTCTACTTTCACTTGGCGGGTAAACATTTTTCACTGCTATTAGTCGACGTTATTGCAAACTCCCGTATTGCTTCTAATTACTGATCAATATCAGCAAGTTTTAACTTAATGCATGTATTTCCCAACAATTGTTGTACATTTTACATTTTGTATGGTATATTATAGGATAAACATTTCGAAGAAGCACATACCCAGGGGTAACCTTTTACGTCTAACGACACAGGATAGTTGAAATTAATAATTTTTTCTAAAGCACTTAAAAAGCTGAATGTTTTCATTTTGTGAACGGTCAGATATGTAGTGATCACTAACAACAACACTGATACAAGACGTTCACCACTAGCACAGGAATCGTAGCACTTGTACATGGTAACTACCACATGGGAATTTAGTTAACACTGCACATCGGTGGCACAACACTGAATGACAAGCAAACTGACGACCAGCTGTTAAGGGTCGTTTGTTATAAGGGTGCAGGTAAAAACTACCCTAACAGGATTGGTCGCTGTCGCCGCGTCTTATTACTAGAGGGAACTAGTACGCGCCAAATTGCTGTATCTATTAGTTTTGAGTCATGTATTCTTGAGTTGAATGTTGTTGTATTATGTAATTAATTATTAAAATGAATATTCAAAAATATAAGTTGATTGTACGATCCGGTCATTAGCCCAAAACATGACACCTTCACGGTAAATAAGATAACACCTGATTAAAGAAGTTGTACCATTGAGTAAAAACCTAAGTTTTGTGAATTTTGTTCTTTTTTTTAATTAAGGACGAGTTAAAAAAATACGCAAATAATATTAAATAATCTTATTGGAATTGTATTAATAGGGGTCAAGTATATCTTTTTATTCGTAGATTGTTTTAATATTTTTGAGATACGTCGTACATGTCAGTATTGTTTATTAGGTATATTAGTGTTTGTATATACCTATTATAGGTTAAATCTGAACGTTCACATCAGTTTGAAGCATCGCATTCGTATGTCAAACCGCGGATGTTTATGACTGACCTTGCCCGCCAGGCGGCTGCAGGCACCATCTACATCGAAAAGGATCTCCGCGACCACGGAGAGCAATTTCGAGACATCGTGCCACTTGCATCTGTGCTCCTTGAGGAACTTCTTATAGAGCTCATAAAAGGAGCCGAACCGTAAGGGGAACCGTACTCGTTCTTGTTTTATAGACAACTCGGCCATTATGCACTTCACTGCACCGCACTGCACTGTGTCTAGTGATATAGTTTACAGCACCGGGCGACGGAGCCGCCAGGCGTCGGGGGCGGGTGGCCAGCCGGCCGGTTGTTACACAACTGTACAGCGCGGCGCGATACCGATACCACACCACGACTCGACTTCACTACGCGGACGGCACAGATGACACAATCAAAAGATAACTTAAACTCGAAACGTTATAAAAAACTTGTCCAATAAAATGAATACAATGTGTACTTCGTTCAGTGACTGCGACTAAACTGCGTGGGTCCGCCGTTCCATGGCATTTAATTAAAGATGGCATGCACTAATGGAGCAAACAATTTCAAGCTTTTGGTATCGGTTAAAACAGGATTGATCCGCGTCCCACTCGTTAACATTGCTGTCATTCCAATGGCAAAACATTAAGGGAATTTTCGGTATGTAGGTACTTGGAAACAAACTGTTTATAGTGCTTATTTGTTTCATTTGGCTGATCCAAACTGAATGAATTGTTATGCCAAACTGTTGAATTGTAATCATAATTCAATAAATTGATAAGTCTTGGAACTTTTGGAGGGCAATACACTTTTGTGTCTTTATTTGGATACCTAATACTATAAACGTATAATTTTTTGTTGATAATGAGCGACATATCAGAGTTATCATTATCAAATAAAGATTTTATTTACAATGGATACGGGTGCATGTTTCGCTGTGATGATGAATCTTGGATAACGTCAGCATTATTCTACTTCGAATGTTAAAAACTATGATTCATTTTAAGTAACTTTCATTACATACCAACGAAATCAAATATGTTTGAAAGTATTTATAGTGAACGCTAAGTTATTCTGCGACTTTCAACGAAATTAACGAACACATGGGAAAGTATTTCGGTATGCTCACATAAATTAGATGTTAGTTTCTATTTTCGGGATTCGTTGATCATTTTGGGATGAATACTTATTAACTTGAATTTTGAAAATTCGTATTTATAGATGTAGTTCTTTTAGATTAGCGGGGGCTAAGACAGGGCTTATATGTGACACAAACACTAATAAGCTTTCCAAGCACGCGTTATAAAAGTAATTTGGCGAAGCATAACCGCGTACTTGAGGCGGAGCGGTGCCGCAACAACCTCAGCGATATCGGCAAGGTCGACCGGAAGAAATCGGGCATTACCAAATAGATAGGTGGGCAAAACAACGGGCGTACCGCATTTATCAGACCATATCTCAACCGCTTGCGGCCAACACGCCACGGCCTATTGTTAATGATACACGATAGCCTATTCCCTACCTATGAACTTGACCCCTGACCACGATTAGCGCTAAGCCATAAATGTTCTTACAGCAGATATAAGTAGGTATAAAGTACGTGACAAATCGGAGAAGTAATTATTAATTAAATTGATGAACTATCTATTTAAGTTTTAAATGTTAGTTGAGACAATGATGTAATTGTACATCGGTATAGCGTCTTCCTGTTTGGCTTTAACGATAACTAAAGCGACATTTAATCTTAGCTGCATTTAATCACATATTTAAATGTTTACTTAGATTAGACCCTGTAATAGCTGGACGAAAGTTTGTTATGCAATCTGTTATGATATGTGTCATGTTGCTGCATGCTTATCAGTTTTGCGTTAGCAAATGAAGGGCAAAAACAAGTCGTCTTAACATATTTTCCATAGCATTTAATACTAAGAATTTCAAACACTTACGTCTTATTCAATGTTTTGACTGAGCAATCACCGTATTTTTAATTAGAATAAATTCAAACGTTTATGGTTTAATGCCAACTATGGGTATTTCATTTCCCAAAAATGCAAGACAGGTTTTCTGTAACCGAATTCAGTATTGACTTTCTATATTATTATTTACTAGCTTCTGCCCGCGACTTCGTACACACATAATCCGTTTTTCACGTTCCCGTAAGAATGTCGGTAAATCCTTTCTTAGTGTTCCTACGGACTGTAGGGCAGTTTCATGCGAAATTTCAGCTTTCTACGATCAGTAGTTTCAGGTGTGCGTTGCCTGTCAATCACTCAATCTCTCAATCAGTCAGTAACGGAAGAATTTTGCATACTAGGATTACATTTTCAAATTCAATATATTTCCTCAATTAAAAAAACGTGCAAGTTTCCAGCATGTAAACAGTCATCACGTGCTGCTTCGATCCGGATTCAACAAGCTACAATTTAGTTTTGGTTTCACAATTCAAAACAATTGAGAAGCACGCCTCTTGATGAGTGTTCATTAGTCAACGTATCAAGTATGACTCGCGACGATTTCTTCTACAAGCTGTTACTACGAAATTGACACATTGTATTTCGTTCTATAAAGAACGGTGACTTGGATAGTATTTTTTAAGTGTTTTTAAGTGTTTGGGTCTATTTCCGTATTTGTTAAAAAAATTGGTTAAGACTACTCTAAAGTCTCAACATTCAGGTAATTTAGGTTTCACACGATTTCAGCAAAGAATGTAATGTCGCTGCTAACAAAACCATCGAGTGTTATCAATTTATCATAACATAACAGAATGCAGGACGGCTGTCTCTCCTAGGTGAAGGTGATAATCGCGTTACTATTTCTGTGCGCATGCGCCGTCCATGCTTTCTGCGCGAGAACAACGCCTTGCAGCGCCATCTATCGATCGCATTAGGAATCTCATAGATCGTGCCAGCTGCTGATACTATTTTAGAACATCATACACACATTATAACGTTGTTTATTATAGATTGGTACAGACAAATCATTGTTGTTGCATTCGATTTAAAGTTACTTCTGCATGTGCTTTCGCAATATGCGCAGCAAAAAATGTTCTGACAACTATGCAGTTATTTTTCTCAAACTATGTAATTCATGTTATTCATGCAACACGTTATCGAAAACTTGTGAAGTTCGGTACTGTTAAAATGTGAATGCCACGAACCGCGTAGGTACAGCCAAAGCACAGAGATTAAAAACAAAATATTATTACTCGGTAACGGGGAAGTCCTTTGCCTTTGTTTTTAAACTGTTTCTAAAGCGTTCCGAGGATAGTGATAAATTAAATCCTTGACCTAATAATATATGCTAAAATAGATGCACATTGCTCTCAATACACGCGCTGGCAGCGCGTGGCGCAGTAACTTTTCATATAACATTTAATTGAACACAAAGTGTTTAATACTTTGTTAATGTATAGTAATGATTTGTTGGCTGACCTCTACTTCTTTCGGTTTGAGCTGTGAGCTTTGCGGGGATTGCTGAGGCACGAAGGAGCAGGAAGGCTGGGGCTCCACCGGAGGCTGCTGTGTTTTGGCAGGCGGCTGGGAGGCGACCATGGGGCTCTTCTGCAAATCTGTCACTATGCCTTCGGCGTTCTGGACGCGTATCTGCGGCGGATGCACTACATTCGTTTGATTACCACTAGCAGGCGGTCTCGGAGCCAGCCAAGACGGGGGCACCGCAGGTGGCACAACAGGCGGCTGTTGTGTTATTTTCAACTCATGATCATTAACCTTAGTACTATGGTCACGGGCACATGGTTCTGTTAACTGTTGATTCGTATTATTACACTGTGACGTTTCATTTGGTTTCGTTGCCTCTGGTTCAGGGACAGGTACTACTTTCTTATTAGATTCTAAATTTTGCGAGATTTGTTCTACATTGATAGTAGCTTTCGTAGGTTGTTTTTCGGGCCTACTATTTGATACTGGAGGTATTTGCGTTGGTGGTTGTTCGTGAAATGGAATGGATGGCAATTGGCTAAGAGGTAGATTCGAAGCTGTAGTAGTAGCTATAACAGCATCGTTTATTACATTTTGGTTTTCTATTACAGCCACAGCATTGCTAGGTTTGAGTAGTTCTGGTATACTCGGCGAGACGTCATCTCTACTTTGGGAAAAATCAGTACTATCACAACAAGATAGCTCC
Organism: Ceramica pisi; assembly: GCA_963859965.1. Classification (NCBI taxonomy): domain Eukaryota; kingdom Metazoa; phylum Arthropoda; class Insecta; order Lepidoptera; family Noctuidae; genus Ceramica; species Ceramica pisi. The sequence goes on along the minus strand of OY982541.1, from coordinate 6,968,680 downwards.
TCAAGACTTTGTACTAAATCAAGTGCAGACGCTTCGTGATAATCCGTAGAACAAGGAGATGTGTCGTCACTGGTATCGTCTGTATCATCAGGTCTCTGAGAACTTTTACTACTAGGAACAAAAGCTAAACTAGATGTCACATCGTTTGAAATATCAGCATTCAATGATTCCTCACTTTGCGTAGACGATTCTCTATTAGCAGAAGAGTCCTCAAGGGCACTAACTTTTTCATCTTCACTAACTACATTGGTCACTGTAACAGCTGACATTGGAACATCAGTTTTGTGTATATCTGGTTCATCGTTGTTATTTTTGTCACCTGGTTCATTAACACTTGTCTGATTTAAATCTTCTGATTTGGAAATTATGTTGTCCGCGTAATTTTCCATTTTTGCTTCCTCCACTACAGGTAAGCTCATATATTGTGGTATGGCATAATCTAAATCTGTTAAAGGCGTATAATGAACACCATCCCCCTGCAGTGGTGCTTCTAAGTTGGCAGAATAGTACTCAAACGCAGCATTTTCATTGCAATAAATGGACCAAGGATCATTTGAAGGAATTAATGGCAATCCATCATAGTAGAGCTCAGGGTTCATATCTCTGTCGATTAGATATTCTGGCTTGTAGTCCCATGAAGGAACGAACGAATCTTCAAAGGCTAAATAGTTTTCAGGTAACATCACCATGGTTGGATTTAATTGACTTGGATCCAGGGCATACGAACCGTCGTAGAAAGGGTTGTTGAGCACAAGAGGGGGAGCTTGCATAGGTGTGCATTCCATAGTCACTTCAGCGAACAATCCATACTTAGATAAATCAGGTTCAGATCGTCTATGCTGGAATGCGCGGGAGTCGATTTCGTGTGCGATATTTGCAGCGTAAATATCCGAAACGTCAAAACTGTGAGTTCTTCGTAAATAGCTTTCGGGTGGCAACTGATATTCAATGTTTTCATCTGTACCGATAAGTTCTACTTGGTCATCGTACAATCCTTCGTAAGTGGGCACACCCACGTTGTTTATTTCATGTAAGGCATCCGCATCGTTTGTTTGGCTGGTAATACTGGGTGCAACTTGGAGATCGCCGTTGGCGCATGCAGCATCGCTGGGCAGTAGTAACACGTGCGGAAGGGCGGGCGGGGGTCCGCAGAACAGGAGGTTGTTGGGGGGTGGACGCGGCGGCTGGGCAGCCATGGCTCCGGGGCAGGCCGCCCGCGGCCCGACGCGGTGGACTAGTATTTCTGTGCGGCAGAGACGCGCCGGGCGGCCGGCTCAGCTTTGCGACTGACTGAAGGCGTTCCGAGTGACGAAGGCGAACACAAATAGAACGGGCGCAAGCGCGAGGAGGTCGCCGTCTCTCGCGCACATCTTCACGGGCGAAGGCGCACGCGCACTCGCAAGCCAAACCCGTCCCGCGTGTAATCCCAAACAGGCACGCTGACGTTTTACGCTTTATTCTGGTTCCGCACTTTGCTTACGATGTACAGTACATGTAGTATCATAGAAGTGAGAGAAAGACAGGTTTATGGGTGGACACATCTCTGTGGTAATGGCGAGTTTTGGATTTTACAAGTCACACCATCCTTTCGCACATCCTCATAAGTATAAAAAAGAAACTGTAGAACTGACCTGTTCAGGGGGTGAACGTGGTGAAGACTCGTCGCGGTGGTGCCTCCTCCGCCTGTGTGATGTAGGCGAACGCCGGTGATGTGACCGTTTGGAACGTTCATTTCTCCGCCTCCACGAATGCTCCGAGCTGTGAAATCATCGATCGGTGGGCTGTAGGGTTAGTGAGTAGGACAAGATAGTGCAACGTATGCAACGAACGTTTAGGTGAGCTCCGAGTGTGTTTAATGATGACGAGCGAGTTTTGCCGAAGTGTTACTAACGTTGGCGAGCGTTTCCCATGGGCAGAATGCGGATCTATCAGCTGTGCAAGGTGGTCAGGCGGCGGCAGGCAGCAAACGCTCAGGAGCGCCCGCACGGCCGCCCACCGCCTCTGCCCCGTCCCTAAGCCTTTGGCGGTATCTACAATCGCTTGTTATTCATAACAGTATATTCGGTAATTCGTCGAAATTTGCATTTATTACACACATCCTTATTTCATCGAGTACAAAACATATTTTATCTTAAATAAATAGTGTCACCGCACCCTACGATTACGTTACACACAATCCCAATACCAGCGCTTGAGTCTTCACTGTCAAGGTCACTAAACATTAAAGTAATAACTTTCTATAAGAGTGTTACAAGCAGCGATATTACAAATGAGGTAGGGAGGTAATTGACAATGTTTTACTAGCTAGACAGCGCTCGAGATGTGTGAGCAGCTGTTGGATGACCTGCGACTGGTGGTCGGAGAGGACCCGGTCCGAACTGCGGTCGCCGACACACTGCCAGAGCACTGTCAGTTCGCCCGCGAACAAGATACCGGCTCAAGTAAAGCGTCGTACAATCAAGTGTTCATTTCAAAACACCGCCACCGTCACAGCCTAACAAGCGAACAATCAAAACCTCCACGTCATTGGCACAATGACATCGTCTATGAGAAATCACCGGTCGATTGACGTTTGTATACTTTGACACAAATTATAGTAAATTACTATTTCAATGCTGCTTTGGCATACATTCAGATAAATCAGAAATGAATGTGACATAGATAGAATTTATACAATTTTCTTGCTTGTTTTACTGTAATCAGGCTTACCAGCAAACGCGCAAACTTTGAGGGCTAGATATTAATCTTATGTCGATGAATGTTAAACTCCCACACTTTTCTCCCATATCAGAAAATACCATTATAGATCAATACTAAAAGTCTATACACATAGTACAAAAATATGTAGGATGATGAATAAAATTAAACATTTCACAAGTAAAGACCAAAAGAAAATAACATAAGAATGCAGAACGAGGGACGCTGGCACGACTAATAGCATTAAATGTACGTAATTGGTTTACCTAGTCGCAGTGGAGATAAATATGTATAAGTACGCACAAGACAATGCAGAAAATAAATGTCGATGTAACTGTACTACTGTGTATTTTTAGACAAATATTTTCATCTGGTTACATTTTAAGTGAGAATTATCATTAGAGACATCTAGCGGCGAGTAGTGGAACTCTTGCGAAAGTTAGCTGGTCGAAATTTTATGTCGCGTTTGCACAAAAGAATTTATGACCAATTATAATTCCTAACAATATCATCACTATTATTCACACATACCAATAAAGATGTATAACACAGTAAAACAGAAAGTAGTGGAAATCTTAACAACGTCGTAGAAAGAATGTTTTCATGACGGAATGATTTAGACTTATGTATTTCTTTTTGCATTAGGTAGATAGAAAAGGTAGGTATTACAGGAAAATACTTAGCTCCTACTATTCGTGGGTTTACTGCCAGTCTGTTTAACCGGCGGAGTGGTCTATTTTCTATTTGGTAGTAGCTTAAAACGAAAAAAAAAAAAAAACCTGTGTAGGGTTCCGTAGTAGCCCGTCATCACAGCATATCACGATTATGTTGTTATTTATTCTGAATATAATTAACTAGCTGACCCGTGCAACGTCGTCTGCGTAACATTTTACATTACTGCTCCGCTCGTATTGGTCATAGCGTGATGATATATAGCCTATAGCCTTCCTCGATAAATGGGCTATCTAACACTGAAAGAATTTTTCAAATCGGAACAGTAGTTCCTGAGATTAGCGCGTTCAACCAAACAAACAAACAAACTCTTCTGCTTTATAATATTAGTATAGATGGTAAAGATATTAGGAGTAAATGGTAATAGTAACAACAACACCCAAGTTCATCGACTATTATTACTGCTAAACTAATAAAGACAAGTTATCTTATCCACTACAATATTCTTTAAGTTCATGAAATGCACAATCATATAAGTACTTAAATTTTCCAGATTTTTCAAGCCAGTAGTTAAGCTTTTAGAGGGGGGGGGGGACGCCCTACTGGAACAAAAAATTTCACTTTACAGTTTAATATTTCGTAATTAGAGCAAAAAAAAAATATTCTTACTTCACATGTAGGGGAGCTACCCTTAGATTTTTTTTCCAAAATTTTATTTTACCACTTTAACATTTTACAGCTTTCTAGTACTAGCGGTCTCTTAGCAAAACCTCTGACACACGAACATGACAAAACTTAAGGGTTCCTTGTCAGGAATACGGAACCCTAAAAACGTTTGAATTAATCTTATTACTACAAAATTTTACATTTTTGTATAAACCAACTTGACTTAATTTTTCAGTACTTAAATTAATATAATAAAGCAGTGAAAAGATTTTAACTGTCAATGTTTCACTTTTTCACATGCCAGTTGAAGCAATTCTTGCACCTGGCCAATACTTTATTATAATATTAGCTTTCCTATGGAAAGTAGTTTTTAAAATGCAAGTTTTTTTAATAAAATCTTGTCCATGTTTAGCCAGATCACCCTAACAAACTGAGCAATTCCCTTTGCTGTTATAATGCCCCAATTCCAAATTAAGCTCGTCTTTGTATATTAAGCTTTCAATAGTATCGAAATGACTGAAGTTATATGTACAAAAAATATAAGAATCCCTTAATTGTGTTGTATCAATACAGACAAATGGAGTCATCTAAAATAAAAATTCCTTAAACGGATAGTGTCGTTACGGCGCAGACGCGGTGGCGTGCGCGGGCGTCGCTCATATGTCGGGCTTAATGTCACATTGTTTAGCGCCATACGAGAGGTTGAACTTGAACACTTGATTGTTTCTAGGCTGTAGGCCTTCACAGTCTCATGCTAAGACCATATGTTAAATATCCCACTCTGGACTAGTAGAATCGATATCTAGGTTTTATAATAACTATGCACCAGCTGTGGTGAGCCGTGAGGAATAACATTGCAGATGGGTTTATTAGTTTAAATTTTTATTTTAATTCACGGAATTAAATATTGCTTTTCCGTCACCTTTTTAGTTAATTAATCGACATGAAAGTTCAAGACTCATTTCCATTTATTCAAAACTTAAAAGGATTGCAAAATGCTTGTAGGCGGCTATTTGGCAAGATTAGTGCAGAAGAAAGATAATGATAGCGAAAATAATCTAAGTTCGCAAGATATTGGTTTCTAATTAGTTAGATTGTATTTTCAGACTGTTTAGGATATCATTTTCATGTGCTTCAAATATGTTATGATGACTTAGCGTGCAATAATAGATTTTACCTGAAGGCAGAAGCAGCCTAAAATAACGTTCACGTGTTTCTGTGGTTTATCATATTATTTGAATTTATTTTGACAGAAACTTCACTCTGACGTTATTTCTCATTTCTGTTCAACGTAAGCGGTACAACAGTATACATAAATATGTATCTATTTAGTTTTCGTTCGACCTAGTTTAGATAACAAAAGTGCTTTTCTAGAGTGGTGAATCTCTATCTTATTATTATATTTTCTCCATATCACTATGTTATGAAACTAAGCTAATGAGCGTTATACTCCTTACTGTATTTCATTTAAACAAGCAAGCCTTTGTTCTTGAATAGAATAAACTGATGTAACTGAAAAAATTCCAGTTCTACTATTATCTTTTCCAAGTTTCACTAATTTTTTTATTTAATCATTCTAAGCATTTGATCTAAATACTTTTTTATTGTATTATAGCCTGTTCTTTTTGATTCTTAGAATGTTTTAATATTCTAATTTCATTGAATACATATTTTTTTAAACTTTGTGGATTTTGGGAATTCTTATTTTACGACATCAAAATGCCGTCCGTGTTTTTCGGCAATCGCATGTGTCTTGGACAAGACATCGTCTCCCAATTTTGGTTCGAAATAACAAAACAAAACTAGCTTCTCTTGTCTAGATTCTTATTAAATCTTATATATAAAATTCTCGTGTCACAATGTCTGTTACCTTACTCCTCCGAAACGGCTTTACCGATTGTTACCAAATTTTATATGCATATTCAGTAGGTCTGAGAATCTATTTTTCATACCCCTAAGTGATAAGGGTTGTCCACCCAATGACGTATTATATATAGACACGTCATAAACCAACATCGCGGCGCCTAAAAACGGCGAAAATACTAGATAGCTAAGCTACTAATACGCATGAAGAAAGGGAAAGAAAATATGTCTCCGTACGGCGGGATGCCTGTTGCTAGAGGGAGATAAATATACATCTTCAGTTACGTCACAGGATAAGTAATAGTCAAATTGACATCAAAACAAACGTAGTGTCGCGCGACAGGTTGGTGCGTAACTAAGCGCGATGTGGCCAATTGGCTTCATTTCATGTTGTAATTTTAGAGTGCGGACAACGTATCTATAGTTTTATATATCATTGTGTCCACCCCTAACATTTTCTTTTTAATTTTTCTAAAATGTGGCATTAAAAATACATACAACCCTAAATTTTTACCCTTCTATCATCAACCCTTATTTTTTAATAGTCATTTTATTAATGAATAATGTGACGCAAACGAAGTTGCGCAGGTCAGCTAGTATTACTGTATAAAATTGTAAGAATTATGAAAGATGCCAGTAAAAAGTTTCTTGTATAACTTGAAGATATTGAGTTTCCTGTCTCAATTTACTAGCGAACCGATTCGTAAACGTCGTGAATATCAAATGATTGCACAACGTGTGTCACTTTTATTTAAAGAAGGCACTCGATGGTGGTATCAATGTTCAACAAAGCGGCTCACGTCACACGACACGGACTCCGTCGCGAATAACAAACACCGGAACATTCACTTTCGACGAACAACGCCATAACATTATAGATTCGAAGCTTCATGTAGGCTCCACATATGTAAGCTACTCGGAACCGGCTATTTCATAAAAATCTAAAACCAGTGTAACCAGTACCTACCACACGTCACTGACTTGACGCCAAACTTAATTCGTTAATTAATAGTAGCATATAGTCGTCTCTCTCTTTAAACCACTACTGCTGCTACCTTTAATTTTGATTGGTGAAATTCCTTTTAAGGTTTTCCTTTCCTCTCAGTGGGGACCGGTAATCGAGGACTCTTTAATTGCAACCTGAGGTGGCGGTGTTGAAGGTGAAAGCGAACTTGGGAGTGAATTCGCGACTCGCGTCGTGTGTTTGTGTCTTCGCAACGTGTACTTTCGGTTCCACCAGACCACTCAGCTGTCTCGTGATAACGATACTTGTCAATATTGGTAGAAAATATGTTGAGAAAGTTTGTTTATCTCGTTCGTACTCGCGGCGACAAGCTATTACATGTGACCTAACTTCCTGCTCTGTCAAGTAATATTTTGTCTAGTATCGTCCTCTTTTTTTACTTGTACTGTTGCTTGTCTGGCGCTTGTTGTAACAATATTACGGAAATTGTACAAATACACTTTATGAAAAAGCGTTGCAAGGGAAACATTAATTTGCAACGCGGTCAACGTTCAAGTAACAAAATGGTATTCACACAACGGTTCTTTATATTTAGAAATACCCAACACGTGTATCGTATTGAATCATCTCTCTCTGTTTACTGTTTCACTGGTATTTCCTGATACTTGTTTCGTAATATTACTTTCCTTTAGCCTATTTGTAAGGATACGTTAACGAGAGCGGTTTTGGCGTAACTTATTATTGTTTTTACGGCGTGTGATTTTACAAGTAAGGAAATTGGCAAAAACTACAAGGCGTTCAAAGGTCAGAGAGGCAACGGAGCACGCAAAATCGTAGCGAGAGTGGAACGCCTCTGGCACAATGACCATAATCGATCGGTCGGCCGGTGCAGCCTGCGGGCTCGGTTACGAAATCGAAAGCCGAAGTCTGCAACGTGACACGACCAGTGGCCGGTCAAGGATTCATTGCTCGACAGACATGGTATTTCGGTACATACATAGTTGGACATCCATTAATCCGACTGACACCTGATTGATTACCGCCTTGCAGTTATTCCTCACGTAAAACCTACAGCAATCGCAGCTATTTGGACTTGTAAAAGTTAAAAGTTTTATGTTAGTGTTACACTTAAACCGTGTTCGGACAGAGCGGGCACTCGACACGCTGACAAGGCCGCGCCGGATGAGCGATTACTGTGAACCGTGTCAACGCTGCAGCCACGACTAATCACCCGCCCGCACCGCTTTTCGTCAGGTCAATGACAAGCACAACTAAATACGTCACTATGTACGAGTTACACCAAGAGTAACAAAAAACTGACATAATTTTAGCCTCATGAAAAAACAAACGCCTAGAAACTAGCATCGAAACTTTTTGTGGGGATCCGAGACAGACGACCTGAATTATTCTAGGTCATAAGAAAAATAAATACATATACATTGTGTACAGAATACTGAAACACACTGAGCTCGCCTGATCGTGAAACCAAAAACCATTAGCCTTAATTAGAACACCGAGTAGACGATAAAGGAAAGTTAGCTCGTCATGTGAATGAATAATTTCAGATAATTAGTATGTGTTTGCATGATTTTGGTCAATCTACTTTTTTTTTTAAATCAAAAATGGTGTATTTATTGTTGTTGTGTTACATCGATATCAGTAAACTTTCGTTTTAGCTATATTCCAAAACAGATGTATGATTCACTGATCAAGAATTTTAAAAATTCTTCGGATAAAAGGTCGATAAAACATAAAAATACCAAGCGGAATAGTCCAATTGTGCTGACAAAGGATCTGATTTCCCGTAGATTTTTTACAACGGGGAATTTTGAATCCGTATTTGATCATTTTTGATGCTACCATTAGATGAATCTACTGCGGTGCGGAAACAGGTATATTAAAAAACGTGTGATATTCGGTGTCTCGTTTATATTTCAAAAGAGAAAATCAACATAGAAACAATCTGTGCCGTGATGTGACCAAAGGTGAGACCTTGTTGCTTAGCACACAAATAAGACTTTATTAAGAAAATAGTCGCTATGTAAATGTTAAAGTGGACGAGTTTAAACTGCTACAGTAGTCACCAAGAAAGATAGTAAAGCAGCCTGCAGTGAAAGTTGAATAAAACAGTAAGCTTATGTTTTGGCATTTGTTGATGTTTGTGAGCAGGACACGAATGCAGCCTTTACTACTATGAATACAGCTTATATATACATAAAATGTTACGACATTAAAACATTACTTAACTTTACGACGACGCACACAGTCACAAATGATTAAAAAGTTTCACCATGTAAACAAAATGTTAGCAGAACGAAGGCTCCTGTGTAATTTTTACTAGCAATAGAGCATTTTCTTCACGTCTGATGTATTTTTGATTACTGCCCCTAACTACCTATGTTTTCGCAGCCGTCGAAGAAAATTGTGTTAGAAGACGACGTTTAAGTTTTACTTAGTTTCATAGTTCGCTAAAATGTTTATTCTATCATAAGCTAAGCTGACATCGCGAGTGAATAGGTACCTTATTCTAGACCTGAACATCCTATCGATCTTATTTTATGCCCAATTCGTCCAACGTTTCTAAAAGACTAGCTGACCCGCGCAACTTCGTCTGCGTCACATTTTCCTTTAACACTCCGCTCGTATTTGCCTTAGCGTGGTGATATATAGCCTATAACTTTCCTCGATAAATGGGCTAACTAACACTGAAAAAAAAATTCAAATCGGACCAGTAGTTCCTGAGATTAGCGCGTTCAACCAACCAAACAAACAAGCAAACTCGTCTGCTTTATAATATTAGTATAGATGTGCAAGAAAGAGTATTTTATAGGTTTAAGATTGTCTTTACATTAAGTATATTATGTACTTTCAAATCATGACTATGAAGTCGAGAAATAACGATAACTATATTTGCTATACCGCAATATCTTTAATACTTTCTCTTTCAATTTCCTTTAATCGCCACAATACTACAGAACCGTGATCTTTTGTTGTCTTCTGGTAATGCCATGTTATTAATTCCATTCATATAATTCTTCTCCATTCTGGAGGGATACGGCACTGTTTCGCTATTAAATATCCTATTTAAGAAGACAGTACCCCAACCATTTATGTTGTATACCAGTGTTAATTTGTAAAGTGCAACTGTTTTCTTATTGTATTTACTGCAACACCCTTTATGCAATAAAGTTTATATTTATATTTATTAATTATCATTGTTGAAAAGAAGGAAGGATCTTAAAACAATAACTTCTAGTTACGTCATAACGCCTACAAAAGTTGACAAATCCTTTGCGAGCGCATAAACCAGGACAGGACCTTGAAACATTCACTGTGAACGCTATCGAGACGAATCTTTTAAGCTATGGTTATGCCTGGCGCCCACGAATTTGTAGAATGTTTTCTTATTATGTATGATAGATGCGTGTTACGACTATGACTTTATTACACAAATCTATGCATCGACCGACTCAGATCAAATACTGCAAACTTGGATTATGTTATGATAATAGCGCAAGTGAAAGAACTGTTATTCGACCTGCAAATAATAATTACTCGTCTATGTAAACCGTGCACAAATGGAGGTCGCAGTCAGCCGCCAGACAGTGGCTTCAATATCAAAGTTGAAGATGGCCGCATTCGATGTCTTTTTCTATTTATTTAGGATTGATACTTTAGTAACCAAATGGCGTTAATGAGCGAAGAGATTAAGCAACCGCTAGCAGGATGGAATAAAGCGCAACGATGGTGAGTCACGGTGAGTTGTGCAATGATTTTGCACAACCAGTCTCCGGGTCCTCACCGCTACTGTCATAACATAACGAGCAAACGTATTAAGAAGGAATCAAGAATGTATTCTCTATTATGAGGACAGGGTCAGTAAAAACTAGTCGAAAACCATTACTTTGTCATAGAAACAGCGAATACTCCGTAAACCGTACTGTAACGGTACTCTCATTACGTCTACGAAATAAGGATGACTTAAGGATACGTATGATCCTGATAAACTAAGGTACTTTACAGAAGTTTGTTGAAAAACACAACATAATAAGAACTATGGCATATCTAAAGGGAAAGGTTCGTTAATGTATTAACTTAAAATCTTCTTACTGATACGAAAATGCAGGTTGGCACACTGTTACTATAAAGAAACTCGTCTGGTTGGTTGGCTTTAATCTAACCTCACTGTTGACAAATATAATATGTAAAAGCCTGCTCACGCTGCACCCGGACAGGACCAGTGGCAAGTCGATGCACTCAAGCTGCCGACTGCGCGCTAGCTTTTTTTCCTATTTATAAGCGCATGGCATAAACTCGGTTTCCAACGTACTTAGTATACTTCGGCGCGCTCGACGCTGAACACACAATCCCATGGTAGTGGATGTTTTATGAATATTTTGTGGCATTGAAAGGAGAGAAGTTTGTTAGTAAGGGTTCATCGGGTTTGGTGATGTGGGTACATACGAAACGCTCCATTCGTGGTCGCGCATGTTCTTCTGGAATGCAGCAGATTTAGGTGTCCAGGAGTCTACTCCTCGATAGAGAGCGGGTAGTTCGGCCACCTTCACCTCGAGGCGCTCGGCCAGCCTCTGTTCCACGAGCGCCTTAGGACCGCTCGTCAAAGGCCGCTGTTGCTCTTTTGCACTGCGCCGCTCCAAACCACCGTATCCATTTAATTTCTCTCCGTTGCAAGACGTCACGCTTTTGGGGCTATCTGTGCTGAGCAATTTGCTTTTAACGGTGTCTACCTTACCGTAATTTTTATATTGTACCGATTCAGTTCCGTTCGCTGTTCGCGAATACTTCAAAGAATCGTACGTGTCGCCGTTCAGGCTGCTATATTCGACATTGTTTAGGTTGATGTCTCTATCGACTCGTTTAGTTGCGGTATCGTACCCATTTCGCTTGCTATAGCGTTCCTCGTGGCTTTGTTTAAGGAAGTTATTTTCGAAACTAGTTTTACATTTAGGAACATTATTTAGGTAGTCGCTATAACTTAAATCTTTATTATGTAAACCTTTATCACAGCCCTTTTTAAGTGTTTCTTGTATATCGATGCCGTTCCCATTAACACGGCTGTATGGGAAGCTCGCCGGCTGGACAGTATCAGTTCTGTTGTCGACAGCTTCGGTCCGTTCAGCATCCTTGCTCTCGAATTCGTGTTTGGCAAGTGCGACACGCGACACGTCGCCGTTGGTGCTGTTTTTATACTGTGACTTGGCTGTGAAATCAGCCGTCGTTATGCCAGCTCTGCTTTGTTCAGTGGGAACGGTCCACGTGTCATGTTTCTTCTTCTCACTACTCTTGGAAGACCACGCCTTTGCCAGCGCAGCCTTAAGCGCCTCCCGCCGCTCGTGCACGCTGACCCTCGGGTACTCGTGTATAGGAACAATAGCGGGAGCGTACAGAGTCGACCGTGGTGTGGCTCGCGTTATGCGGAAACTTCTGAACTCCCTGTTGAACTCCGAACTCAGAGAATAAGCCGGTATTCTCGAAGTCACCATTTTGAGATCAAAATTTCCAGGCAACAGTCATAAAAACTTATTATTCTTCACAATAAAATATATTTTAGCACAGAGCACACTGAACACATATCGACTCTACCTGCGAAGAACGTAGCAATTGAAAATGTGTTACAACTAAATATTTATGTAGATGCAGGGGTGCATCTAGTAGATGTGTTATTTTCACGTGTGTTGGTATTCCGTGCAGGTCGCGGACGTGTCGGCGGGCTGTGGGCCGCGACCTTCGCGGTGGGCGGCGCGCGGTGCGGCGGGACAACGCACTGGTCAACGAACCGCCCCGTGCGCCACCGACCGCTCAGCTCACCAGCCTGCTTGCATAACGCACTCGCAAACCGCTGCCCTACCTTATCTCTTATGCAGTTATACATCGATCACGCCAATCGCACGCACATCGTAACACGTAACTAAAACGTAGTTACTATTAATGAACATTAGCCAGTGACAGAGCATTAAATGGTAGACAGTGATAAGACGTCACTTGTTTTGTGGAGCATTTATGCCGTATAAGTGCAACAAGTGTCGCCTTGGTTGGCGTCCCTAATATGGCTAGTGGCGTTGCTGCCATATGGCTTGCGGCCGACACATCCTAGCCTGTCTCCACTCCAGCTGCAACGATACAAACATATCGCTGTACAAACAAGTTTTCTGGGGCAATATGTTATAACTGTTATTTATTGTGAGATAAATCTGCTCGTAGTGTACTGTAATGACTTAATGAGCAATTAAACACCCAGGCAGGTATAATTGAAACATTACTAATAATCACTTGTTCAGGCTACTTTAGAAACTGATCAACTAATGATTAAACAACATGAATTAATTGTATTCGCCTCGAATAGTTGAGACAGATTTGCGTTACATTTGTTTGATTATAAAGGAATTATTATTAAATACATCGCACGAGATAACAACACACAGTGTTTATAAATGTTTTCATGTGATCTATTGTTTTGATATCGAGGAAAATCGTAAGAGCAACACTTTTAATCATTATTAATTTAGTCGAACACATTTTCGCATAGCACTTGGAACCGATATCACTGAGTATGAACATGTGTACCGTTGAGCACACAGACGCGTCCGGTGGCTGCAGCCAACTAAGTGGCATATAGCACTGGATATTTTATAAGCAAGTAAGTAAAACAAGAATTTGTCACACAACATCACGTACGCGTAGCATAGGACGGTGTTGGTATCGGTAGTTGGAAGGAGAGCAGCCACCGGAAGCGAATGAGTTTCGTTGGCGACGGCGGCGGCGGGGCCGGTCCGTGCATACCTTCTCGTTGCGAGCGCGAGAACTGCGTGCGGTGTGCGTGCACCGCTGCGACTAAACTGACTGACTGAAGGGAGGCAACGCGCGCGGCCCGATGCGAGGACCCCACCGCTGCCGCCGCCTCTCTCCTGCGGAGCACCACTAGTGACTCTATAGCAAGAGCATTACGGGCTGAATCGCAGGAGCACTGACCTTCGGTACAACAACGACGAGATGCCGATACACTAGCGAACGCGAGCTCGAGCGCACGCTTGCATCCGACCTACCAACTGCACTATTCCAGCAGTATAAGTTTGTAACAGTTGCCAACCCAACAAAGAGCACTATACATGTACCTACCTACTCGGAATCTCATATGACACATAATTATATTATTTATTAGATACGCATGTTTTACGGAGTAAATTTCGAATCTGCGTTCTTTTACATACAGCCAACACTTTTCTGATTGATTAGAATGTTTATTACTGCATTATACAACAAGAAATAATAATTAAATCTAAAGAACAGCATTATACAATACATATTGTATTATAATTAAATTAATAACAAATTACAAAACAATCATACATTTTGATGTTATTTGCAATGGTGCATGGCACAATTTCTCTTGTTAATATACGAAAAAAATTTTGCTATCTGTCTTTTGTCTGGCGACCGCAATGTGCTTGTTGTCATGAAACACGAATTTATATTAAATGGAAAAACTAAGAAAATTTCTGTTGTTAGCTGTTATTATATTAGTTGATTGCATTCCTGGCCTTGCGATGTGTAACATTGGGATCTCACCTTAAACGTTTCGTTGCAGCTTTATAGCGAAATAATTGATAATTACCTGAAACAAAAAATGATTTTGTTAATAACGCTGCGGTGTTAACCTTGGCCATAAAAACGTTACGATAATTTTATTATAAAAACACATTCAATTTAAAAAAAAAAATGATTACATAAAGCCAACCGGGGTATAGAAGGTCAAGTTGGTTTCGAAACACTTCACTACAACAGAACATTATTATGCATTTGGGCCACTGCGATTTTTTTTTATAAGACATGATACGATATTCACTAACTTTAATAAATAAAATTATGCATACAGTATTTCAGAAAGCAATAATAAAGACAAGTGTTATAATTATATTTTTATTCAACTTTCACTGATAATAAAAAATTAGATGATACTTGGACAAACTCAACGCCTATATCCTGCGTGATAGTAGTGGGTTGAGGCAAGTGAAGAGGAATCACATTAACTGGTAATTTTCTTATGGATTTAAAAACCACGATCTTTTATGCTAAGCCCGTGGATGTAGAAATCTGTTTTTTTTTTTTTAACTACTTACATGACCTAGCATAACTACTGGCTGGTGTATGTGAAGATAGAAAAGTATTATGGAAAATAATTGTTTTTTTAACTGTACCTATTGTATGTACCTATATTTTAAAACGTCAATACATTTCTTTGAATTAAAAAATAAAGTCACAAAATTTAACAGAAAAATCTTGAAAGTTGAGAAATATTAGATAACAAGGCGATTGTATAATTAATTATTATTTTATTATTAGATAATGTGTTTTGTAATCAACTTGATGACAGGAAACTGGCAACTGTACGAAAGTAAAAAAAATAAATTCATATTTATGTAGATTCTTCTGATGTAGGATATTGGTTGGACCTGTCTTAGATTCCTTTTTTGTTTAGAACGATGTTCCAATTGTTGTTTCCTTGTTCAAATTAATCATAATAAACCATTAATATTCACATGGATCGAAATACGGAATCAAATCAAAAACCATCCTCTATGTACCCCATACCAACTACCCCACACTAATACAGTATGACACCTGAGGAAATAGGTATACAGAATTATAAGTTTACAGCGATCAACAATAAAAAGCAAACTTCCAGGTTGCCGAATATGGGTGAAAGTTGAGGAGAGTCGATATTGAAAACAAATTGAATTAATAGCCTGTCGAGACTTGCAAATAAATTATTACTGCCTACGTTTTGTTACTAAGAAACATAAATTCAGAGAACATGTTCGAGAGCGTAAATAAAATTGATCTGACTGGTCTGAGTCTGGTTTCCTTGTGCTGTGTGACGCCAAAAGCATTTCGCGGTGTACATGTTTTGATTGAATTGGTACCTATGTCTCGTGATTTGCTTACCCTAAAAACACCGATACATAGTGAACATATTTAATGTAGGTAAGTACATGTATAATATTGTGACACGGTCCGTTTAATATTTATTTATGTGTGAAACAACATGGCCTAGACTGGAACATAATTGCTTATTCAGTGGTGATGTATGTCACTGCCAACGATTATGCGCTTGTATGATTTCATTCCCTTTAGGGCTTAAAAGCTTTGCAGCATTTGCTGACCTTTATCGCATACTGTAAATAGTTGGAAGTGTTGGAACTGAAATAGTTTCAACTTTCAGTATTATAGTCCATCCACACAATATAAAGTAAATCCATAGATAGCCCACCATGTAGGGTATTAATGGTAACAAAATAATGTATGGTTTGGAACTTGAATTCACTTCGTTTATTTTCTATTTTATGTTCTAAGTAATTTGTCAATAACCGGAATTAGCTGTTTCACTAAAAACGTTATCTAAATGAATCAGCTCTACTCAATAGTGATACATTTTTAGTTAATTAGGTCATCATAAGCAGACACTCGAATTACCTAAAGAACTTAATCTATTCAATTAATATTTTTGACGGTTTGTAATTGATCTGATCTTAAGTGAGATACCGTTAGTTACCTTACATTGATCCTACACAAAGATTATTTGTACAAGCCCTCAATAAAACAATCACCGTTACTACCTATGAGAAAGAAAACATGCGAAATTGATGGTACATGTATTTACATACACTCGTCATCAGCAAAAACACTGTTCGACCTGCGATTGTAGGCGATCGCGTCTCTCAATACAATTAGTGGCACGTAAGTGGCGGCAAAAAATAATGGCACCGGAGGCGGCGGCGAGGAGCCGACAAGCGGCGAGGTCCAATAACCCAAATGGTTCATTACTAGGTCGGCTAGACTAACTAACGAAAGAAAAATCGGCCGCCGCCAAGCGCAAGACGATGTCACTTTTTCTCAGTATGGCCACTGCGTAAGAAGCTCCCGTCTGATTGGCAATTAGTGTCAATTGATTTAAACTGATTTCTAGACGTTGAACCTTTTTGAGTTAATAAAATTCAGATTTCCGCATTTCTGGTAGTATGATCAACCTGTATGGTAATGAAAACGCATAAGTCACGTACCGGGTGTCGACACTAAAAGCCACTTTACACTTTAAAAGGTAAGGTCGATGAGCTTACCATCCCTGTGGTTAGTCTCACTGCTCACACAAAACAATCCGTGAACATGTGTATTATTAGTCGAGCGTTTTAAGTGCTTCGATGCTAGCAATGACCACGGCAAATTAATCCGACACCATACATGGTGCTACGGCGGAAACCTGATCTACCAGGCACGAGTTTGAATCCGACAAACACCAATCTAAATTACATATCAAAATACTGACCATAAATAGACTTCCTGGAGTTATGGGATTCAACGACACTGTTGGAGTATTGTTGTGTATAACTAGCAAGTGATTAAATACATTGCACACATTTGTTAACCTCACCTTTATGATGAGTTAAGTCAAGCCTACACTGCCTCCTACAGTAAGGCTAATCCATCTGGTGCTAAAAGATGACCACGGCACGGACCTAAATTAGAGGCCAAGTATTTCAAAAAATAACGCAATAGTAACTGAGTCAAAAGTAACGGTCCTCATTAATCATTGGGGTCAAACAACTAACCAGGTATAACCGAACATTACTCGATACTGATTCGTCATCTTTCAATTAAGTATATCGGTCAACACAGGTTTTTGTACCATTTATGATGTTCCATTAGCAAATGTTCCGGTACGTAGCTACTTGGGTCGGTAAATGTTACTGTTTTCAAGTTACGAGTAAATCACTGTGTGCACAAGGAAAACCAAGGGGACATATTAGTTACAGCGGCTAATTATAAACTTAGCTTGATATTACATGCGTCATCTGTAAATTACATTTTCCCAATTAGGGATTTAAAATTCACAAGCCCTTTGTTGTTATTGTTGCTGGTAATTCCGCTATCAAAATTAATGAGGCAAAATTTCCATGTTTGTAGTGACATCTAAATCACTACATATATTATTATAAAAACTATGTCCTCCACCGCGTCTGTCTGTCTGTCTGTTCGCGATAAACTAAAAAACTAATGCACCGATTTTCATGCCGATTTCACCAATGGATAGAGTGGCTCTCGAGGAAGGTTTTTGTATATAACTTGTCAAGCGGGCGAAACCGCGGGCATCAGCTAGTTCAATATATAGGATTAGTTACCACCTAGTTACTTACCTGCATTAGTTTTAGTAACGGTGTTTGGTAAAAAACAAATAATGTTGTCTTTTCCGAGATGCGTTTTCAATCACCGTACTTATAAAAACTAGATTACAAATTAAAAAAGTCTGTGGGAACAGCATCTTTCGGCGTCTCAAATGAAGGATCATGAATAAATTCTAACTCGTCGAGCTTCCAATCCAATCGAGCGAGACATTTAATGAGTTTTTAGTTTTATATCGTCCGGTAAGCAGGACAGGAGAAATCAGTCCGTCGACCTGCATTAAAACACCTTTCCCACAAAGACGTACCCGTTGTGATTCTCGGAAGCACAACAAAGATCCTGTACGTTTGTGACTCACGCATTTGGTACAACCTTCAGCCCAGACAAAAATAAACAACAACCACAATCGAGGTAAAAATCTAACCAATATAGATAGAGATTGACCAGTATGAGAATGATAACTTAATGAAAATCTTAAAGAGTTTATGAAGGAATTAAACTAAATAAACACGACACGTGTGTTGATAAAGCTGGAAAAACCTCTTGGTAAATTCAGGTAGCTACGTCCCCAGAGCCCGTGCTCCTTCCATTGTTTGAGTTGGCAGCTGCGATTCGAAGACTCATGAAAGTTGCAATGCCCACGTGCTGGTAAGTACTAGCATGAAGACACGTGTAATTGGGGCAGAAAGTCAGCTCGTCGTACAGTTGGATTCTTCGAAGTGGAGGCGCGTAGGTGTCGCCGGCCACATTACCGCCGCTCGCCATCCTTCATACAAGAAATTGCTTGTTCCCATAATTTGTATTCGGGGGCACCGTCACACTTGTGATGTGCGATTAGAAAGGAGACGGCAATTGTACTGCTCTTAGAAATGATCCATATGTGGGTGGGTGGTTATACCCGATTTTGATTAGGGGAAAACTTTCCAACAGGCAACGCGTGATCTTTTAATCATACGTTGGAAATCAACTAGATGGGTTTTATAAGAATCACACCTTTATGACTGTACTATTTTTCGCCCGCGACTTCATGTGATCGTCGTGGCGATATCCCCGTATTTCCCGTTCCCATGGGAATTTCAAGAAATCCTACCTTAGTGCTCCCCTACACTACCTAATGAACCTACATGCCAAATTACAGCTTTCTACGGCCAGCAGTTTCGGCTGTGCGTTCATATATTCTTGCCAAGTGCTCAGAATAGATATTTGCCAATCCTGCAAAATTCATCAATTATCAATAAAATATTCAGGATATATCAATCTTCTTCTAATACTAGTCTACAAAATTTTATTTTCTTATCGGCCTTAGGATGAGACGCATCATTTTTTGTGGATTTATTGAATAAAAACTTGAGGAAAAAAAGCTCGTAGCGAAACAAACAAAAATGGGTTTAAAAGAGAAAGAGTAGTTTTAAAGGATGCTGTAGTTAAAAACGACCATAAAAAATTTCTGTTCTGTAAAAATACTTCAAATATCGCCAAAACCGTGTTTCGAGCACTTTGAGATTGGTATACCTCAAAATTCTGAGCTACTAGAGCAATTCTGCGTCCGGATTTAGTTTCAGCATCAAAAATCTACTAGAAATTATGTGTCTTATCCTAAGGGAAAAAATTTTGTAGACTAGTGTAATTTCTCATTAGTAACCACCAACTAGGGGTGGAGTCTTGGAAACAGGTGCTTTTCAAAAAACACATGGCTGTCTGACTGCTATTATAACCGCTGTATTGCATTTGTTTTGTTAATTTCCCTTCACATTATGGCTTATTTATAGTATTCAGTTTTAAAAATAACCTATTGTTATTCAAGAATAACCTTTATTTTGATTCTTTGTAATGTTTAGTGAGTAAATGTTATGGAATTCCCTGGCGATGATTGCCCTACAACGGTAGCATTGCCCTAGGTGGTGCAGACAACTTGGCATTAATTAAACTCGTCATCATTATTAGCACCTGAACCGCATGACTCACACATGAGAAAAAACATAACTTTGTAAGTATTCGAAACGCGGAAGTGTTTTGACGAGAAGAAGGTTAAACGATTGACGTTACTTTCTGACACGTCAATTGCTTTAAAATACTTGTAATAAATCTTCATAGTTGCAGCTGACTTTAAAGGAAACTTTCACATATTAATATTTCTTTTGATAAAAGGGAAATCATGTCACGTCACATGACAAACGACTGCAGACAATGTGCAGCGGCGCGGGTGGATAACAATCAAGGCCGCCGAGTGGGCCACGCAAAGCTCGGAAGATGTTTGAAAACAAAAGTGATCAAAGTTTACGCGAGATGCGAATATCTGATTGCGTAAACCAAACATTAAGCTTTCCGGGCTTAATGTTTGGCACTGGCAAATAATATCACCCACGCCCGCATTCTGATGTATTAGAGACGACCATATAGAGTCGCCTTCTTTAATGGAGAAATGGCAATAATTAACAGAGTTCATCTCAGGACATCTGACACCTTTGTGTTGTTCGCTAATTGATGAAAGTGAAAAGTTTTCGTCATTCAATTCAATGACAGGCACTAACTTACTAGGCTAAAACTTTCTCCGAAAAAGATTTGTCAGGATCTTGACAATTATCCGCCTACTTCATTATTCATGGTAACTTAATGTTGTATCATAATAGCTTCTGATTCATATATTGGTTTAATTGAATAACTAACTTTAATCATGGACTTTAGTATTTAAAGAAATCGTGGAGTCACAGACTAAACTTATATTGGAACAAAAAACTTGTACATATCCATAAAACGCTAATTCTTCAAAAGATTGCCGGTGTTTTTTTATAGTTAAATGGCAAACATGAGTACATGAGTTGATGGTCGGAACTACATCACGATCGGTATGAGTATTTTATATTCCCACATAAGTTACGACTTAAAAGTAAACCGATTTACATGGAACGACTGGCTGTGTTAAATACTTCCGTGAACGAACGAATTACCGAATTATCGTTTGCAATGTTTTAGTGCGACGCCTCCGTCGATATAGTGAACAATACGTGGGCAGCCGATGCATTGCCAATCCTTAAACGGAAACCTTGTTTACCTACTTGTCTTCCCTTTAGGATAGCCGATATCGATGCGCGACAAGGTCCCCTGTCATTATGTTGACTGTTGTACAGTGAGGCATCTTATCTGGCACTTGAATAAGTACACACACCGGCTCCCAAGACTGTCCTTGACGAAAATGATTCAAATATGTATCGAACTTCCGTAATCGTGACCCGCACCTGATTGTAATCTGTGTAAACACCGTGAGGAGTGCATCGACAGCGTTGTTTACAAATAAGCATTTTTATTTCCTACGAAAAAGGAAATAAATGATTGGATTTGCATAATCGACGATGAATCGTCATGGTATATCTTTAAATAGCAAACTAGCTTAACGAACAAACTTACCGCGCATAAGCGCAACCACATTGTATTGAATAGATTATCAATAAAGCTACATTATTATGCAAAATATCTGCACGCTGTACATTCAACATATTCAAAGACAGTCTATATTTTTCCTGTGGACTGCTTTGTTTGAGGCGACGCGACGGTCAATGCCATGGTTCAAGAAACGACCATCGGATAGCGTATATCTCCCAATGTTTTGTATCGTACAATTATTGTATAATTCATTAATAGGTAAGTACAACATTTCATGTCTAACAAAAATACCTTTTTTACTTTTGAAAACTATGTAGGAACCACAGTCTGGGCACGGGCACTTACGCCGAGAAGAACAAATACATTTCAATCAGAGTAAATAAAGCTATTGAAGACAATACGTAAGTGTTATTGACAATTCGGGTTAACGTGATCATTTACCGATGCTGAGTCAGAACCAAAGCTAACTAACTGTAGTCGGTCTAGGTTCGCACTTGCTCTAATACCCCACATCTTTTCATATCGCATTACATTCAAAAACGTCTTGTGAACTCATTATGCCACTCTTCTCTTCACCATTGTACAAAAACATGTGTATTTTAGGTCATGTATGTTTGCATTCGCTGTTGGTAAATTTTGAAACAATTACATTACGACTAATTCTTATTATCTCTATGTAATTGTGTGTACTGTTTTGACCTATATGCTGCAGAACAAGTTATCTCCCACGCATCCCGTGGCGAGACAATAAAGCATTATGTACTAAAGCTCCATGAAGCTAACACATAACGGATTTGGTACTATTTAAGAGCGTTATCGGTAAACGGGCCACCCGTAATTTAGGTATAGACTAGCTCCCGATGTGTCTGTGTGTATCCGCACGGCACACACGCGCGCTTGGTACACATTGCGAATTTTATGAACGACCAACCCGTTTTGATCCTTTGAATATTAAAAAAAACAACATTTTTTTTTTGCCTTTCCATAAAGTACAACCTTTCTTACGTAAAATCGTCTTCACACAACATTTAGTTATTTGTAATAAACTAAAATGTTTTAATTAATGTATCGTTTATTTGAAATTATTAGAGGATTTGAGTATCCTTGTGTAATCGAATTTTAATCAGCAGAGCAATATATACAAGCAAAGTTATATTAATTTTCTACGTTTGTAAATGTAATTTTAGTAACTCGAATTAAAAAACGGACTGGTAGGTATATAGTTTTTTTTTTCCTTTTTGCGCATAGGATGAGTAGGTGGGAACTAAATAAAAGTTTTTCATGTTTTGTATAGTAAAACATTTAATATAAAAAATAAAAAAAACTGTTACATTATAAAATAATTTCCCTCAGTGCCATTAATCGAGTTTTTCTTGGATCAATTATTTCGGGAAGAACGCACTCATAATAAAATTTTTTCAAACGAGGGATCATCTTTTCTTTCCAAAATTGATCGTTTTTATAAATTTTAACTACTTTAATTGGAAATTCAGGACCAGTGTACACCGCAAACAAACACACACTTTTATTTGCAATATTTAATTGGCCCTGAACTTGGTAGTACCAGTCATGGTTGGTGTTCATAATGACGTTATCACCATCAAATAAAAAACATTTCAGTTTTTTTTGACGGATTGCTGTATCAGGGTCAATTCCGCGTATGGAAATGGGACATTTTACTTCTATTATTCCTTCTTCAAAAAGTCCATCTGGCGAAGCACCTAAAAAGCAATGGGTTTCATCGATAAAAAGACCACATTTTTGGATGTCCTCTTGAATGGCGAGTTGCTCAATAGCCTTTCCCTCATTTTCTTTGCCATATTTTACTGACGCTACATGGTCCAAGGAATATCCATATAAAATGGATTTCACAAGTGGTGCTGAATTCAAGTTCAAGTTATTATTTTGCCATTGATTTCCAAAAAGTAACGCCTTTTTACATTCAAGACCTATGAAATAAAGAATAATAATGGGAAATTATACCTAAAAAGCATTGTCTGATCGCATTTATTTGCCACTTCTCCTGTTACTGATTGCGATTCCGGTGTTGATGTTGAAGCTAACTGTGACTCTTCGTGATTCTCGTATGACGTTTCCGCATGGTCTCGCCGTTTACTCCTACATAAAAACGTATTATTGCATGGCATAAATTTATTATATTATTTATTGTCATTTTATGCATTTTAGTGGCAACAGAAACAACACAGCACGCGTAATTCAAATATCTACGAAACCATTAACCCATTTAGACATTTGAAGTCATAAATGTTTATAGCCAAAGATGGAATATTTGTTTCGCAAAATATAGCACTACTATGTAAAATTAATAAGGACTCATGCCTTCAATTAGATACTATATTTTCACTTTTGAAAATGGAGCCGTACTGTAGTCATATGGAATAATGAAAAAAAAAACGACTTATAGAGAATATGCATGAAGATTAAATTTGTCTGGATTTTTTTTTCTAGTTCTTTATTTTCGTCACATTATATCTAAAAGATATTTTTTTAATTTAGTTCTTATTTAAACCGAAAAAAATATATATAAAAATACAAAATCAGCGCGGGAAATTTAAACTTGCGAAACGCGTCACCATTGGTCGCGACCCGCGTCATCCAAAGCCCGCGAAAAATGGCGGCGTTTGAACTGCAAAATTTTATTCACCATTTTTAATATTTTTTAAAAAAGTAATTAAGTCATTTCCAAGACTATTTATATTTTTTCCTGCGTTATAATGATGAAAAAATAAAATAAAAAAACATCATGCATATTCCCTATTGTGAGTCGGTTTCGATTTTCGACTCAGTAGTAAAATTATAAAAAAAATTATATTCTAAACCCTTACAATACGTGGGTTTTCATTTGATATATCACACGGTACAGTTGGAAAATCTTTTACTTTTTTAGTTTTCTAATATGCCGCACAAAAAGTAACCCGGCTGTGACAGACAACTGAGTGATCCTCTAAAGGTTTCGTTTTTATATATGGAGGAACCATAAAAAATTTTGTCTCTTGGAATGACGTAAGGATTTTAACAATACATTATAATCTGCCCAGGCATTTAAAGTTTTGGTGAAATAAAGAAACTTACAAACATAATTATATACATGGGCCCTGAAAACATAACACTGTTATTTTGGACAGTTACGTAATAACATAGAAACTTTAATTACCTTGCAGCTTGTAATTTCTCCAACATTTTCTTTTTTCTAAGTCGTTTACCTCCACTGTCACCATAATAGAGTTTACCCTTTCGACCCATCTTCTAAAACATAAAATCACTAAATACACATAAATATAAAAACATACTACATTATTTCGTTCTTAATTCGAATGTATAAAAACACACCAAAACTAATATTCTATAAAAAAAATACTTACGGATCAAAACTGATTAGGCGTAGTATTAATCCCCGGTGCAACTACTTATTTCTATTGTCAGCGCGGCAGCGTGAGCGACATAGGTCCTACCTCAGAGAGCGCCACAGCGCGACTGGCCGACACTGCTCTGCCGCTGCGTTATTTATTAGTAACTTTGGAATTTTATATTGTCGAAATTATAGTTAAATGTATTAATTTTTTTTCTGATTTCTATTTGCCTTAACTCCACTTACAAATAATGTTTTTTTTTTTAGCTTTTTGAGCCATTATATAATATAAAAATGACTTTTTAGGATGCAAAATTTAAGTAAAGGAAATATTTTTTTTTAAGGACTTTAAGAATAAAAATTACTTTTCTATTTTAAACAATAACATGAACTGTATCTTGCCTTTCGTCACGTATTTTTTCCAGACTTCCACGACTCATTGTTGATTCACAATTTCATTCCGAAATTCAGCCATCCCGCAAAATTCCAAAAACATGTGTTTAAAATAAGTGCTTATTTTGATAATTATCAACATTTTTCAAATTTTTTTTCTATACAAAACCAAATTAAAGATATGCTTATTATGGTGCTATAATTAGTTTTTCATAAAGTCCAGGCAATGAGGAGTAATTTAACTTCAAAAAACCCCAAATTTATGATTATTGAATTTTTTTACCGAGAACACTCTTAACAAACACGCGCATATTTATTTGGTACATTCAAATCGATTGGAGCTCATATGAATACAATGGAGATTCGTTATCGGACTCTCTTCGTTGTAACAGATTTGAACATTGAATTATCCGAACCGTTAGTTAATTCTTTCATTTGTAATTGATTAAGTACCAACATTGAGCCTATCATGCTTTGGCTTGAATAAATAGTGTATTAAAATAATATTATGTCGGTCATTAAATATAAATTACAATAAACTGATTTAAACATATCATTGTGACAAGCAGGCTATTAAAATTTCAATGATATTCTACGAAATGGAGAGTTTATTAATTAATTTTATTAATTAAGAAAAGAGTATAAACAAGCTCACATTGAAAGCTTTCACTGAACGCCCACCGACCGACGCCAGACGTCAGGGCCCGATCCCACAAAATACAGGTTTTGTGTATTAGAAAGAAACGTTCAACGCGATTGCGACTAGCTCGAAGCTGCAACACCTAACTTGATATAAAATTAAGCTAATTAGTATCTGTGAATTCTTTCAGAATTTGATTGACACAGTAATGGCGAAAGTGAAAAGATGTCACGGTTAGTTATTTTGAGAGAGAAAGGCTCTTTTGGATACCTATGCTAAAAAGTAATGATGGTACGTATACGTACGTAATATGGCTTGAATTTAGATTATCGTCTAAACGAGACAGTATGCTTAAATTTATTCTGGTTTGTTTAGTTTTATATAATTAGTGATGTTACATGACCACTTTTTTATCATAAAAGTAATGAACATTTATTTTTTATACGTTAAGTATTAAAATTTGTGGAATGACTCTGCTTCCACTTTCGAGCAATAATCATCAAAACATAAGGAAATTAACTTAAACCTGTAATTTTACGATTGGAATCGAAGGCGAACAGCTCTTGTCTTTGCTTGGGTAAATCTTCGACGCAGGTATTTCAAATTAATTAATTTCATCCCAATATTTCCAGTTAATCTGAGAATATAAAAATACTTATTTAAGTACATAAGCAGTTTAGGTGCGGTCATGTCAACCACTAAAAAACTGCAGCTTTGCAACTGGCATGCAGTTCATTAAGCAGTCCGTTTCTTTACATCCTTACTAGACGATCGACTCTGTATGTATATTTGCAACCTTTTCTGAAGGCACCTACGGTACGCAAACCTTGTAGAAACTTTGTTAAATCACAGTATATTTTTTTAAGATATTATAAAAATGTTGCGATCTCTCAAGAAACTAGATCGAAATACGTTCAACACAATAGACCGCTAATTTCGCGCGTAGTGGCACTAGTGCTAATAATTATGAACAGTAGACATACAACAATACGGTTGCAATTACCGTTCTTCACTTCTTCCACGCGCCGGATACTTTCTACAAGACTCGTCTGCCACAATGAACAATCACATTATTATACTTTTTGTGTATATTAGTAAAAGTAAACACCTTTGTATCTTATACTGTCACATATGGAGGAATCAAATCACTTTCCGATACATTATCATTCTAGCCAATAGGAACTAGACTCACATAACGATTTTTAAACACCTGTTTTGCTTAAGTGTTCCTAATTTATTTTTAATGTCGTGAAGTTGGAATAAGGGTTATTTGTAAAACACTGAAAACACTCAGGACTATGTTATTAACATCATAATCACTTTTGTTCTATGGCTTTTAAAAATTCATCATATATTTAGTTGCTCAGGTTTACATACAAAAATAAAAAAATATTTAAATTGAACGCTCTAAATGTTACGAAGTCTGTGCGAAGCAAAAGAAAAAAAAGAGCTTTCTTATGCTTCGCATAGACTTTGTAACATTTAGAGCGTTCAATTTAAATATTTTTTACCGACAACCTCAGAGGTTGTCGGTGTTTTACAAATAACCCTGTTTTGATATTTCATTCATCATTTCAACGAGCATCAAGCTTGAATCGCCTTTCATTCCTTTTCTTTTTTTAAAAATACCTTGCTCCAACTAGGAATTTCTCTTGTATCGTGGGTGCGTTAACAAACATACAAAGTCATATACACAAACAAACAGACCCGGAACGACTATCTATAGGCCGTCAAATATTTGTTCCGTGCGGGAATCGAACCCGTGACACGCAGCACAGCAGTCAATTGCTCAACCACTACGCGAAAATGCTATACCGTTATTTCAATACCGCAATTTCGCGAATTTCGCGCTATTTTTCAGTACAGCAAGATTAGAAATGAGAATTTCGCGGTATTAAAAACGAACTGTGATTGGTCGGGTGGGTGGGATACACTCGTGGTAACTCACAGTGAGTCGTGGTGTTCCCGAATTCCCTACAGCGAACTAATATAATATTCAACTTTTGAGTGTAGTCTTAGTCTCAGTATCACTCACATGACTATTATAATCGAACTTACGTCACGAAGCAGAGAAAATCAACTTGCAGTCTCAACATCATCTGTCTCTTTAAGATGAACTTAATAATAAGCTCAGGTCAGAATTTACAACTCCACTCAGAAACATAAATTCCAATGTAGGTTAGATTTGATACTGAAAAAGGAGATGGCTTTATATGAAACTGGAAGAACAAGAGATAAATAGTAGTGCATAAACTGAGAGAACATTCTCAGATACATTTGTAGTAAAATTAGAAGTTCTTTTAATAATGATACAATTGATATTTTATGCTTTTTACGTAAAAAATCAAATAAAAAAAAAATAATTAGCGTTGTGTGTGATTAATTAGTAGGTTACTCCCATTTTACGATTTACTAATTTCGCAATATTGCGAATTTTGCGGTATTACATATCCGATGCCGAAATATCGCGGTATTGAATATATACTGCGGTATTGCATGCTCTCTACACTGCGCCTACCGTGTCGTCCTACCTACGCATATTCCGCATACTATCCTCAATAAGTATTTGTCTCAACACCTCTCACACACCGCTTAATCTTGCCTTATAACTTAAGCGTCCGTTTTAAACTCCATATTTTCAAAAAATAATAGTCCAATATGCAACTAATTAGGTTTTGTGGCTTTTACATATATTTATATCATCATAGTAGTACAAACAATGTTTGCACCAAGCAAATTTTCAGTCATGCCTTAACTCGGTATTTCTAGGTGACTGCACATTGCATATTTTGAACCCTTCATTCCCGGACCGATACGCACTGATGCAATCGCAAACAAGGGCTAGCAAAGTCATCGCTTTTGGTATAATATTAGAAGCCGTTGGGATATGGTTGGGTTAAGGTCACTATTTCCTGCCACCTGCTTTTTAGAAACATGTATCTATAAAAGCAAAAAGCATTTACCTTTCTCCTCTAATTTACTTCCTACTTTGATAACATTATTGCTCAATAATGTTATCTATGTAATAATATTTATAAACCAGCAGATATTAACATCTTTCATCAGTGTCATCTCTATTTCCAACCAATAGGTGTCGTAAAAGGTCACTCGAGATAATTTCAGTACACCCAGCGACTGATCAAGAGTTCTGACCGCCCTAGGCTAATTATGAGGACGCGCCTAAAAAGTAGTGTGTAGAGTAGTAGTGTGAAAATTTTAACATGGTTCATAATACCTACAAAAGTTTTCAGATCGATTTGCAAGCGAATTAAAGTTGTCCTTTAATCTACATGACATTCAACCTTAAGGTGGCAAACCATTTTTTTTTATGCTGACCGTACATAAAGGCAGCCTGCTGGGGTCGCGGGATTTTCTAAACAGGATACCGTATTACCGTGGCCCCAGAACGTAAAGGGCATCCGAAGGAACACGGGTGGATTTTAGCCAGTAAAAGTCTGACAGTCCCTTCCGCCCCACCCAGGGCGGGAGGACTCATTTGATGATTTTACCATCCCAAAAAAAAACCGTACATAAAGGCAAAGTACCGGGGAGTCCCCGCACATCGTTGCCATGTCAATGTGTTCTATTGCGCGCGGCAAGCTGCGCCGAGTGCCTAGTGCGGGTTTTGTTTATTTCGCCTCATAGAACAGAAACGCGCGTATACGTGAAGATTATTTTGTATGGGAATTTAAACAGTGCAACCTAAAAGGATAAAGAATAGAATACGATACAGAGTCATTTAGCGGCAAACGCGAGAACTAGGTTGCACTGTTTAAATTCCGAATTTCCCATACAAAACAAAGTTAAAATTTACGCCCGTTATCGCGAGGCGGATTAAACAAAACTCGCACTCTGTTGCCAGCTCACCCACTCGCTCGCTCGACCACCTACCGATTCGAGTAACAAGGCAGTGTTTGATCCAACCGCGCTTTTAAAAATTTCTAAATTTATTGTTAAAATCAGGGACTCTCAAGCGCATTTAGTTTGTGTTGTCTCGGTCTAGTTGAAATAATATGTAGGGTAGATGCAATGATAGACTAGATTAGTGCATGCGAAGACACGATTTCAGCGCGCCCCCCCCGATCCTCGCGCCCTAGGCTGCAGCCTAATTAGCCTAAGGGTTAATCAGGCCCTGAGTACACCTCCCACAATGTTATTTATGGATCAACTAATATTGCTGTTATTATTTGTGGCATTAATAATATAGTTTTGCTTATTCCTGCAAACTAAGCATAATATCTGTTTTTCAATGCAACGCACATTTCTATAAATGCACGACTATTAAAGTTAGAAGCTTCAGTACGCTCAAATAAGTGTTCATCGAGCGTGAACAATTTATGAAAACGCACTCATGTGAAGTGAGTAGTGACCGTGGCGGGGATATATAAAAACCACCCTTTTATCTCAAAATAAAATTGATTAGTCGGCTTCATAGAACATGAGTTAAAGCCTACACTCGGTTTCGTCTTCCAAAATGGCGATAGCAATAACGATGAGTAATGAATAGAGAGCTGCTTTAATTCGCGCCGCTGCCTGTGCCCACGCAGTTAGTACAACGCGCATCCACTCGGAACAATGCTTACTGGTTTACTTTCTCGGTTGACTCATACAATTCATTGCATATGTCTACCACTACGAATTAGATAAATGAGCTCAATATCAATTTGCAAAAGCACATACCCATTCTAACAAATAAACTTTCATTATTATGGTCGCCAGTCAAAATAAGTCTACACATGATTGTAAAATGAAATGGAAAGTTTAAAATTTCAAGAATCTAGTGTAGGCGAACGGGTAGGCATTAATCACAAGAACGAGTACCTACTGGGTGAACAGCCGGGTTTATATATTGACAACGTACGCCTAAGTGAGTACGAATTCTACGGAAAACACAAACCACAATAAACTTCGCGTTGGCCCTGAGAAGCAGTGTCCTCGCAAAAACCTTTAATTCAACAATAGGTGCGTACTCGACAAAGAAATGACGAATTAACAGGGCCGGTTTCGTAAATTGCACATTAAAGCAAAAGTAAACATATCAAAGGACACTCTGAAAACATTGGACGTTTTATTTATTTATTTAGACTTTATGCACAATAGTGGTACATGGGCGGACTTAATGCAACAAGGCATTCTCTACCAGTCAACCTTTGGGTTAAAAAGACTACACTGTGGTAGGTGTACAACAAACAAATAAAAGTAAAATATAATTGAGTCATATCGATACAAAAAAGTATACAAATAATATATATATACATATACTATAAAATACATATATATTTGCTAAAATAATATACTAATAAATATGATGATTTATAATAATTTCTGATTAAGAGAACTTACAATAATTATGACGAGACCAAACTACGAATGACATGCCTTTAAGTAGTGTTTACGGAGATTACGCTTAAAGGAAAATTTTGACTCAGCCTTCTTGATGTCATGGATATTAAGCATATTCCAGAGTTTAATGGTAGAAATAACGTAGGAGTTAGACAAGAACCCGGTACGGTGAGGAGGAATATAAAGAATTAAGTTCTTGGACGCTCGGAGGTTAAGATTGTGAGAACTGCCCAACACTTTAAAATATTGTTTTAGATAATCAGGAGCACAAGGATCATTCAAAATACTGAAAAGCATGCAGAGGGATCTGAGGGATCTCCTTTGACGGATAGGTAACCATTGAAGCTGAGAACGGAAAGAAGAAATGTGGTCGTATTTACGAAGACCAAAAATGAAACGTATACAGTTGTTAAGAAGTCGATCCAGTTTGTTAAGGAGTTCTTGGGAGTTTTACAGCTTTTTTAATATTGCTTGAATTTGGACTGGACGGAAAATTTAAAATTTACGGTTCCCGTGATGGGAACTTCGTCAACATCAGCTGAACGACCTTTATGTGAATAATCCCACTCTGTCATTGTCTAAGACGACATACTTTCAGGGAGCAAACGAGATACCTCACGTTACGGGTGGTATGAACAAAGATATCGAAGGAGTCGCGTGTCAATGTTCTAAGAAATGCCAACTGGCATGCAAGTGCACATATTGTAGCATACGTACAGGGAGGTCTGTGCGGGCGCACGAATGCACTAATGAACGCGTGTCGCGCCGCTGACCCCCGACCCACGCGGGTTCGACGCCCGGAGACGCTCCCCGCACTCCGGCTCCCCGCTAGGCCCTTAACACTGCCAGGACGATACCAGACAGCTTTATCTATACTAATATTATAAAGAGGTAAAATTTGTTTGTAAGTTTGTATGTTTGTAAGTTTGTATGTAGGGGGTAATCTCAGGAACTACTGGTCCGATTTGAAAAATTCTTTCAGTGTTAGATAGCCCATTTATTGAGGAAGGTTATAGGCTATATCATCACGCTAAGACAAATAGGAGCGGAGCAGTAATAGAAAATGTGACGCAAACGAAGTTGCGCGGGTCAGCTAGTCACTTATAATCAGCACAGACTACTTCTTGTTTACCATACCAGTTTACTTGGTACCAGCTAAACAATTAATTATTGATGTCAATTGTGTGGCATTTTTTAAATGTACCCCCAATCCTATTCTTGGATTTTCATTAACAATGGTAGTAAATATCTCATAAATTGTACCAAAATGTGCTTTTGCTGAAACGAGATTTCTCGAGGTATGTTCAAAA
This sequence comes from Ceramica pisi, assembly GCA_963859965.1. Lineage (NCBI taxonomy): Eukaryota > Metazoa > Arthropoda > Insecta > Lepidoptera > Noctuidae > Ceramica > Ceramica pisi. The sequence continues at coordinate 6,936,185 of OY982541.1, read as the reverse complement.
ACGCACTTCTGTCTATGATCTATCTGAGACCTCGTTAATCACAGTTTTTTATCCCTTGTTGGTACCAGATTGGTGGGCTTATAATAATAAGTTGCAATAAATTATTTTATCGAATGCGATTTCTCCAGCATCCGGGGTAGTTTTGTTGTACTGATTGGGTGCATCAAACCGGAGTTCCAACACGGGTGAAAAAAGTACACGTTTTGCTATAACTGTCTCAAACGACAGACCTGCTTCGGCGCACCTGCCAGCAATTACGCAAAAGCGGACATGTGTAGTTAAAAACAACGAGATACCGGCACAGCCCGTCATCCATGGAGTGAAACTAGTAGTAGTTTACTGCACCTTCAATCAACAATTCTTCATCAAGGAAAAGCACCTTAAATCATCATGTTCATACACTTGCCTCTATGATTTTCAAAGTTCAGAAGATCATAAAGTTCGCTTGTGGATGTCTCGTTCTGGGGCATAACTGCTAAATAAAAGCCATCACTAGAGAATTCTTCGTAACGTGTTTGGGGTAAAGGTGGGGGGAGTGCCGCAATGGCGAGAGGTGCATAATTCGCGTCCGCAGGCACAGACAGTGGCCCTCGGGAGTCAACGCACTGTGGGGACCGGTTCACTAATAGATCCCGCACCGGCTGGCCCGCGCTCCTGTCCGCACCTAAACGCGACTAACGGCTCCTTCGCAACCAGCCACGACCAGGTATCGTGTCACGGTGTACTTTGTGCATTTCTTCAACGATCCAACTCGTGCGCACTAGGGATAGAATAAATGCATTTTAGCTGCCAATCCGCGCAAGCAACTACATATTTTGTACAATATGAATTCTAACGTGTTGTACTGGACTAAGAAGTAATAAGTTTGAAAAACATTGTGTGGATATTTGGTCATTGCATAAACAAATTAATCACGTAACCAATAAGTAGCCACTAGGTAACCACGGACAGATTTTCCTGTGCCTGTTAGGCAATGATTATTCACCAGAGAGCCTATTAAGTCATTATGTCACCATAATGAACGTTTAGCCGGCAAATTGGTTAGAGCCATCGTGTGCGCAAATTTCTCCAAACCGATTGAAAGAGCGTTAAACTGTAGTCTATCAGGGCCCATTTCCGCGGACGTGACAATGGTATCATTGTTCGTAAGTATTGACCGTTGCGACACAAAAGACGTATCACCCAAGTTTTTGTGGTCAACTTGAACGAAAGGACAACTTTTTCATGCTAATAAATAACGGGGACTCGTGTCCGTCCGTCATAACGATCATATAATACTATGTCGACCGAATAATACAAACATGGTCTTGGTCGTAGCTATAGTAGGAATGATTTACAAACTATCCAAGTAGGGCCCAAGATGAGTGATTTATAGAATTCTACTACTAATAAACGACGCGATCGCTTTGCTGGCTCAAATATTGTTTATAACGATCTGTATTTATGACCACGTCCTTTCTTAAGAGTGTTTTTTTTTTATGACCACGCAGCACAAGGTATTTACTTATTAATCAATCGGCCGAACTCTCAATCAACTTCTAATTTGACAGCGTATGTAATTCTAAAATTAGAAAAATATGTTCCGAATGCCTGGTTTAATTTTACTAGTCAAAGATACATTTTACTGGCGTGATAAATCTTCGAGCTCTCACTAAACGGTCGTTGATTCCGTCACATGTGCTCATTTGTACAATAGAGCCGACGACAGCGCCCAGCCGGAATGAATGACCGTCATCATGAAGACGTCCACACAAGCCACAACGATGACTATCTATAGCTATCTGCTATACGTAGGGACAAGCTGTTAAGTTGCAGGCTTACAAAGCGTTTTGCTAATTACATATTTGCTATGCACTTGCGAGTTTTGACATTGTAGGATTGCTGCGAGAAGTCCAGGAAGACGATTGAAAGTATTGATTACAAAAAAAGAAGTAATAAAGACCTACGCAAAAGCGGTTCATATTGAAACAGAAGGCTGAACAGAATAAAGATACCTACCTGTCTCTCCTAGCTGTCTGTTAAATTTTTCAACAGAATAACAAATCAATAAATGTACCTACATATTTATCTATACTAATATTATAAAGCAGAAGAGTTTGTTTGTTTGGTTGAACATCTACTGGTCCGATTTGAAAAATTCTTTCAGTGTTAGATAGCCCATTTATCGAGGAAGGCTATAGGCTATATATCATCACGCTAAGGCCAATAGGAGCGGAGCAGTAATGAAAAATGTTACGCCGACGACGTTGCACGGGTCAGCTAGTTATTTGTATTTAGTGCTTTTGTTTACTAGAATAGAAGACTTGGACTAACGCCAAGAACTGATTGACGAAATGACAAATAGCCTGTATGCAGAATGTTTATAAATTTCTGTCGTAAAAGAATAGACGTAAAGGCGCCGCGCCGTGTCGGAGAAGACCCTGATAAAGCCCTCGCAAAGCAAAGACGACGCAAGGCCGAAGCGCGGTTCGGTGAGCTATTGTTAAATTAACAGGATGTGATGAGATGCGACCTCGCCATCATAATCCAATACATTAGCAAGGAAATAATTTTCTTTAATGAATATTACCTTGTGTTTGTGTCAAAAAAAAGATGTGACAGCGTGCAAGTATCCTATTAAGGAAGTAGCAATAGTTTTTTTCCGCCGTCGATTCCGACAAAGTTCATTAAGAGTTCGTGATCTTCAAAGTCGAAGCATGCACAGATGTATCGACCATATATGCATAGCAATAAAATGAGCAGCTCGGAAGTAGAAGGTGCGGGGGGTTACGAACGGGCAACAACAGGCAAGTGGCATAAATCCCCAATCGGATTATATCGGACGTGGCGATACGAGGCATAAATCGCAACGGCGGGCGGCGGCGTTCCGCCTCGCGACATGGAAAGCGTTTCTTGGCCGAGATCTACGCAGATCACGCCAGATAAATCTCGCGCACCGCGTGCCGTACCGAGCCGGGAACGCGGTGAAATCAAAAATATTATAAATTGCTATATTCGACGCTAATTCCTAATATTATTACGGTATCATTGATACTCAGTTGATTGCTCATCGTTAATTCCTACACTGAGAAGAACGATCGAACGATTACAATATTGATTTGCCCGACTTGCTAGCTATACCTACATCTGTATAATTCATTATTTTTTTAATCATTAAAATTACTTAAGCATTCGGCTTTGTCTTAACAAAATACAAACTATCGAACAGCAAGAATGCAGCACATTTAAAGCTCAGAGACCGGTTGTGGATAGTCGTATTAGCAGCTTGCAAAAAGCTCGGCGTGGGCCGCAGCTGCACCTACCTACTGCACTTCTAGTCTTACTGTGTCAAGAACAACGCCTCTCGCCCCCACCCCCACCCCGCGCTCCGAGCCAGCATTTGTCACCTGAATTATACACGAAACACCAGCTCTTGCGACAATTGGTGCTCGCCATGGACGCAATCACCGACCATTGCTTACGAGATGTTGCACTTTTCACTAAATAACAATGCCGTTTGGAAGCTTCCTCATTTGGCAATCATACTGTTTCAAAAACAATAGCAATTCAGATCTGTTTTACGTTACAATAAGACAAAAAACTATTTTTGATAGATTGATGTGCTTATGCCATTTTATGCGCAATACAGTTAGGAATTCCCAAATGAAATCAAAGAGATGACGCGGTTTCATTGAATGAAAACCAAAAACATACTTTATTTGCTCACAGATAAAAAAATAAAGATTACCGTTTTAGTAAACGACCTTTCAGAGGTCCTTGGCATACAATGGTTGCGAAAGACAAGAAAATGAAAACATATCGACACGTACAGTCATGTAAGTACATCAGAATTATCGTATGCAGCGAATAAAAAGTATCGTGCGACGCTTATTCAACAAGTTGTCATTATTCGACGTATATGAAGGTGCTGATTGTTATAAATTACACTTTGGCATTAGCCGTATTATCCTTGAGTCAGAGTCGGGCGAGCGATTATAGAAATCATTTTCACAACACGTACATGCGCAATTTGCCGACAAACCAGCAATTACTGTCACCGGCCCTTTGTGCAAAATATCAATTTATAGTCCTTCGTGTTCAATTCGTTATTATGCTGAGCTCTTAAATCCGGAACACTTGAACCGGGTTCACCGGCCTCTTGGACAAATTTAACTTGTAAGTGCAATGTCTGTAACATTAACTCAATTTACCTAGATACCTATGTAGCCACAATGAACAGTTCAATATTTTATGTTTATAAACTGCCATCGTGATGAACTTAGTAAACATGTAACAACGTAGTAGTGAAGTGCAATATTCTTATTCCTCAATCAAGATATTAGTTTAACAAATTGAAATTTAATGTATGGATTTTTCCATAAATAACATTTGATGAGTATAAGTTTAGTCAGAACCGAACTGGTGCCAAGAACTCTGGACTGTGAAAATAGCATCCCGAAAACAGTAGTGGAGAGTCCTTACTCAACTTTTCTGAGGCACTATGTGGAGATCAGGGGTTGAAAGCGGTAAAGGTATAAGGGTATGGTACCGGTATAGAATTACGATACAGCTTCTATTTAAAGGTTGAACCAAAACGGTTGGGAATTACGGTTGTGGTATCGATAAAAAAAGAATTATACATATATTTTTTTACGGTATCGTTATACCTATATATTACTAGTACCTTTTCCGAAATAATTTCGGTACAGAAAAAAATTATGCGACGAAGAGCGAGCGCGAAGCGGCGGCGACGCGACGGCGCGGGGCGCGTGTGTTTAGGTAATATTCTGAGTTGTGAGTCCGTAAAATGTGTCCCTGTCGCTGCATTCGATTGCATACAAAAGTTCTGTTTGTGCCACACAGAGCGCGGCGACGCAAAGAGTTGACTGCTAGACTAGAATTTCTGTATGAAAGCGAATGTAGAGACTTTACGATTTCAAAACTCGAAAAATTACATTCGTTTGGCCTTATTCTAAAAAAGTATAAAGTAACACAAAGTTATAGGTATAATAACGTTAAGACATACTTAATGAGTTTGTACTTTTATCCATCTTGGCGTCAATCTAGTAGTAAAGTTACAACAAAGCACACTTGTGATTAAGTTGACAAACAAAGTAGATGCGGAAACGGCGTCAAATTGAATGAATGAATGGAGGCAAATAAGCAAAACCACAAAAACAGCGAATAATTTATATACAAATTACCAAACAAATATACCTAAATAGTACTATTTAGTAACTAGCTCTAAAAATGTTGTGCCACCTTCAGAACAAAATTATTTCGAAATTAAGATACAACCGCCGTATTGACATTAAGATGGCGGGTGTTCTGTAATATTTTATTATTTATCCATTACTCATAAAATATAATTGCACCAAAAAATTGTACCTAAAAAGTACCTCAAGTAAAAAGAAACGCACACTTGATCAGTGGGATAGGTCCTGAAAAATAAAACAACCGTGTCTCGTTTAGGTACTTATGTTATTATTATTATGAATTATTGATGTAGGTACATATTTATATTATACTAGCGACCCGCCCCGGCTTCGCACGGGTGCAATGCTGATACTAAATACACTACAGAAAAACTGTTACCTTGCGTCTGAGCCGCGCGGGTACCTTACTCATAGATCTAAACTCCCCTCCCGCACGCGCACCCCCGCCTTGGTGACGTCCACTTCGCAACGGGCCGTGCAGCAGAAATCGTAATATTTTAATTTCGCCATAACTTCAAAACAAAACGTCCGATTTTAATCATTCAAAGACCAAATATTATCTACATAAACTGTATTTGTACTGTCTATAAAATGTCTGTACTATAAAACAAAATACACACTCAAGCAAGTGTTGACGTTGAAAGATTGACCTACATAGTCAGATAAATAAAGTATAAAAAAGACAAAAACGAAATTTAATATATATATATATATATACATATAATAAAAATACAATATTATATGAATACATATAACCCGTCATAAACGAACTGCTTATAGAAAAAGAACATGATAATAAGTCTTGCGTTCAACACAGCGACCAACTATTCTTATCATCTAAATAATCACTAACAGAATAGTATGCCTTCGAAGAGGTTAGATTTTACTTTAGCTTTAAATGAGTTAAAAGGCAGATCGAGAAAAGAAAGTGGAAGTATATACATTGTATAAACGGGTACCGAGCCCCACAAATGAATCATGGACCTTACGAAGTCGGTGTGAAGGAGCATGTAGTTTGTGCTTGTTAGTTATGGATGTCACTCGTTTTACTGTATAACTGTATATTTTGCCTAATGTATAAAATGTTTGCAAAAATAAATTGAGATGCTACCGTGAGAATTCCAATCTCTTTGAAAATTTCTCTTAATGAAGCTTTTGACCCTAGCTGATATATTGCTCGCACAGCACGTTTTTGTAAGACAAATATATTTTGTATATCAGCAGCTTTACCCCACAATATAATACCGTAGGACATAATACTATGGAAATAACTAAAATATACTAACCGAGCAGTGTCAACGTCAGTAAATTGTCTAACTTTCCTGACGGCGTATGCGGCAGAGCTGAGCCTTCCCGACAGGCTTGATATATGTGGGCCCCATTGCAGTTTGGAATCAACAGTTATGCCCAAAAATACTGCAGTGTCCACAGTTTCAAGCACTTCTTCACTTAAGATTACATTGGGACCTAAATTTCTAACGTTTGGCAAGGCAAACTTTATACATTTCGTTTTCTTAGCATTTAGAACTAAATTATTTGCAGTAAACCAATCCGTAACCATTGAAAGAGCGCTGTTTACGCTATAGAAATCTTGTCTATTTCTATCTACTTTAAAGATAAGAGAGTTATCATCCGCAAACAATAGTACGTCACAGATATCCCTTAAGAAAATGGTAGATCGTTAATGTACACCAGAAACAAGAATGGACCCAGTATTGAGCCTTGAGGCACACCTAAATGCACTGGCAGCCCGGAAGATTTTACACCATTGACATCAACACATTGGAACCTATTATTAAGTAAATATGAATCAACTACGTTAAGAGCTTCACTTTGGAGACCGTAATGACGTAGTTTACGTAAAATTGTGTCATGGTGTACGCAATCAAAAGCTTTAGAGAGATCACAGAAAACTCCAATTGCGTTTTGCGAGCTCTCCTATGCGTTAAATTTATGTTTTAGAAGAGCGACACCCGCATCTGTCTGTAGTCGAACGGCCTTTTGAAATGCCATACTGTTCATTATGAAGTAGTCTATGTGAGTGAATTAAAATGTATTAACAACTACTTCAGTATTAATTTTTCAAATACTTTACTAAATGCAGGTAAGATGGAGATAGGCCGGAAGTTGCCTATGTAATTTTTATGACCTGATTTAAATAAAGGTATGACTTTACTACTCTTCATGAGATCAGGAAAAGTTCCTAAATCCACGCATAAATTAAAAGTTACAGCAAGATAGGGGGCTACTATGTCTATTATATTACTCAAAAGTTTTATGAAAATGCCCCAGAAATCACAGGTTTTCAGCTTTAGAAGGAGACGAATTCAAGGAGCGAGTTCTAGTTATAGGACTATTGGAAAAAACTCATTAAATGCTACGGTAGCAGATTCACTAATTAATTTGTTGTCGACTATTTTTTTTTTATTATTTATTGGCCTATCTACAATTGTTACACTGTTTATACTAAAAACACAAGCAATATAATACAAGCATAGTGTAAAATATGATGCGATAGACAGAGCATGCAAACTGACTATAATCTCTAACTGATTGTCTCGTTTAACCGATTTGCTCGTTTCATTGTTAATGATTTGCCACGTGGCTTTTACTTTATTATTAGAATTTTTAATTTTGTCACTTAATAATTTTGATTTAGCAACAACACAAAACAAAACTGTTATTAATCAAAAAGTTTTGATCTCTTGCGAATGCAATGTATCTTTTATTTTTGATAATATTTTGATCGATGCAATCTATAGTACGTCTGAGAATAATGTACGAATACTGATTGTGTCATTAACAAAGTACAATGAAGAATTACTATTTTGCCACTTAATTTTAACTTGCCAAATATATTATCAATGCTCAACCAATCGGCAGGGTGTATATTATTATATGAAGATAATAATATTGTACAACGTAGACGTAATGACTGCAACGGCATACGAACATTAAAATACAAACTAAGTTATACAATAGCTTTTGAGCTGAATCAAACAGATGTAATTTGTCTTAAAGACATACCTATGGAAATAACATAAAAAAATACAAAATACAAAGTTCTTGGATTAATTGAGTTTTTAACCACCGGCGCGGCGGCAATGTTACAGACATCCACAACATTGGCCACTATCGAGCTCATTGCCACCATAATGCTGAATGGAAATGTTTTGATGATCTTAATAATTTTACCAAAACTCCGAATCCACTTATCGCTAATTGCATTATGTATGGATGAAATTAAGAGGTACCTAATAACATTGACGCGTTATTTACATTCATGATACCCTTAAATATAATATAAATATGTACCTAGATCAATAATTCATAATAATAATAACATAAGTACCGTATGTAGTATCTTCCCTACCGCAGTATCTCTACGTTGACGTCGTAATGGGGCTTGCGCGTCCCGATGGACCTTAGGTCATACCTAAGGTGAGGGGCCAGACAAAGAGAGATACAATCCGCAAGGCAGTTTTGTGGCGAACTGTTGGGCAGTAGTGACCCCACGAACCTTATCTCCCGGGAGAAGTCTTGTTCCTCATCTACGGCTTGCCTTTATTGGCTGGCCAGTGTGAAAACTGACGAGGAACAGAGCTCCCACCTCTTTCTTGCCTTAATTGGCCGGTCTGAGTGGAGATTCGCTAGAGCACACGTGCTCGGGAGAACGATGTATAATCCAGTAAGATGCTGGTAGAGATCTTGACCGCACTTCCGGGATTGTCCTGATAGCCGTGGTATACCTCTCCACTCCTCTAGTACCTTAGGCTGTGTTGCCTCCTTGGCGCTACGTCACTTTGTGCTAGCGACCGTTTTCGGGGGCCCATTCATTGAGTGTGCAAGTCACCCCCTGCCATTTAAAAGCCGTGTATATTGTTAGTGGTCAGGCAGGGGCCAATAGTTCTTCTATAATAAGCGATTATCAGTCCACTAAACCACCCAAACCCATAGCGTTTCATTTTTTGTTTCCATAATCTGCAATAGTACAGAGGGCCTAGCACGAATATTTTGACGTATAGTAACGTTAACGTAACTGAATTTTGAATGTGTTAAACTACAACCCCATAGTATTTTGGTTTAATTTAATGGGACATACACAATTTATATCATTCAAGAATATGACTTTATTACGTAATTCAAATAAATATTATGTGCAAAACGAGTACTGCAGCTATGGTAAAATTTTACGCAACGTTACTATACGTCAAAAATATTCGTGCTAAGCCCTCTGCTCCAGCCGGGGATTGTCCTTGGGAATACTTTTAGTGCATACAGGGATAATCGCCGGTTGGTGCCCCATTACATTTGAAATTTCTAACGGGCCTCTGCGAGTTGGTTTCGGCCCCTCGTATGCCTACCAAAGGACCGGGTCTCCAGGGACCCGAGAAAGTAAAAAAAAAAAAACATAAGTACCTAAACGAGACACGGTTGTTTTATTTTTCAGGACCTATCCCACTGATCAAGTGTGTGTGTTTTTTTTACTTGAGGTACTTTTTAGGTACATTTTTTTGGAGTAATTATATTTTGTGAGTAATGATTATATAATAAAATATTACAGAACACCCGCCATCTTAATGTCAATATGGCGGGTGTATCTTAATTTTGTCCTGGAGGTGGTACAATTTTTGCAAATAGAGCTAGGTAGGTATTAAATAGTACTATTTAGGTATATTTGTTTGGTAATTGGTATAATTTAATTCGCTATGGTACACCCGCTATTTCACTCCCACCTTTATCTGGCTGCCGAGGCACGAATATAAATTTTCGATCAAGTACCTACTCCCTTCCCATTGCGGCCGCCTCGGCGCGGGTGGCAGGGTATAAAGAAAACCTTTATTTCATAATTTAGGTACTTAAAAAAGTAATGATACCTCAATATTACAATATCGAAAATATACAGGTACATTTACTTTAAGGTATAGTAATTTAAAGGTACCTTTATTTTAAGGTACCGAAATTTAAAGGGATGACGTCATACCTTTAAATTACGGTACCATATTTTTTCCGGTTATTCAATCCCTGGTGGAGATAATGGTCAGGTAGCTTATTCGCTTTATCGTTCTCTGCACACCCTGGCTCGGACACTGGCCTTGATGTTTGTTTTTTTTTTAATCCTTGTTTATTTTACTAACACTAGTTATATTTTACTAACAAAATAGACTATATTATAAAGCAGAAGAGTTTGTTTCTTTGTTTGGTTGAACGCGCTAATCTCAGGAACAGCTGGTCCGATTTGAAAAATTCTTTCAATATTAGATAGCCCATTTATCGAGGAAGGTAATAGGCTATATATCTTCACGCTAAGACAAATAGGGGCGGAGCAATAATGGACAATGTGACGCAGACGAAGTTGCGCGGGTCAGCTAGTTGGAAATAAATTAATAATTGCTGTTTGCTTGTATTTAATCAAGTTTGTTGGTTGTTTGTTAATTGTTACTTATATGGTGTACATAATAAAGAGTATTCTATTCTACTTGATTTTTATGTTTAAAAATATACCTTTAACAGGGTCTACCTTTTGGAAATACATTTGAAAATATGTTGCAGTGTAGGTATATGAAACAATTTTAAACAAAGTGCATCCACATCTATTCAGGCCTAGAATTCAAGTTACTTCACTACTCGAACCAGCTATTAAGAATGAGAATGTTCAACACACACTGGACGGCTCCAAAATGCATGAAAAAACTACACGCTACCAGAATGTAAAAACAGAACTGGATTCTGGCGCAATGCAGCGGTCAAAACTGACTTCATTATTAGCAATTTTATATTTAGGGCCTCTTTCACCATCTCCAAGTAAAGCGTTGATTAGTTACTTCCCAATTAAAGTGAATCGGCAAGTAAAACTTACGAGTATCTTCTGTCAATTTCACAAGCGAAAATAAAGCTTCGAGTAACAACTTACCGGTTAAGTGAATGACTTAACAAATCATACGTTGCATTCGTTCAATATTACGTCAACGTTACTCGTCAAATGTCATTGTTAGGTTAGCTGTCATTTGTCATTTCATTTTGTGTATTGTTTGTTGTGTTTTTGGTTAGGAAATTATTGCGTGTGGATTTTTTTTTAATAAATTATCATGGATAAAGTTAAAAGAGATAGAAGTGCAAACTTTTCACTTGTACAGAAATACCAAACTGTGTTAGTGTCGGTGATAAGACCCCGTCCGCGTCCATAGGCGCAAGTAATGGTGGACGCGACCGTATCAAACAAGGAAATTGTAAGGAAAACTAATTAGAATTATAATTGAATCAGATTAGATTAGGTTTAGCATTCTCTAATTAGTGTTATAAGGATATTTTCGCATCATAGGTTTAGTTAGATTCTAGTTTAAATGCGAATTAAGATGTAAGGTTTTTGTATTGTGAATAATTACGTAGATTGAAAATGTGATTTTTTGTTTTAAGTGATAGGGTTTTGAAATTAGTTTTAAAATAAAGGTCTTGACCCAAAACCACTTTTACAAAAAGAATTAAGTTGATAGGACTTATGGTTTTCGAGATATTTCCAAAAATGTATAGTGAAAATTTGTCAACCGTCAAGTAAACACGCTAATTGGCAGACGATGTGGCAAGTAAGTTACTGGTCAGTTTAATCATTGATTAGTGCTACTCGAACGTCGTGAAATTGACACGTGCAGTTACGTATGACTTTAAGTGGCGATTAGTCTACTCGATACTTTACTCAAGGGTGGTGAAAGAGGCCCTGAGTCTAACAGTCAACTAAGTAAGTAATTTTGCAGTGTTTTTCCATTTTTTTCAATATTTCATAAATAATGCATAATCAATTCTAAGCTTTATAATATGGTAAATACCTGACCTGGCCTTCTTAAATTTTTGTGATGACCATTTTTATGTAAGTATGATAAGTTAAGTTCAAATATAATCAGAAAGGGATTTGTTCATAAAAAAAAAATAGCGGCACACCAAAATATTATTACGGAGAAACCCTTCATAAAATCGAATAAGAACAAATTCGCACGTAAATCTTGGTCAATAGGGTAAACGAATGTCAATGTTAGCGTGACCAAACGAAGAAAAGAGGAAAATAAAAGTCAAGTGCGTTCCCACGAAACGCCACACATTGAAGGCCGTTACGTTAATCAGCCACGTGTGACAGCAGTACCATAGGTTGCGCTGCCAATTTGTACGACAAGAACCACATACTTAATCATGCAGTAATTGATTGGCACCTTTTGACGAGCGCCAACAAAAAGACGCCGCCAAACACGATATTGCACATACACAGCCCATTTTTTATGGTAACTCTGTAAAATTACTTATTTATCGTTGTAAAGCCACGACTACATAAATTTCGGAGCGGTCTTGCGTCAGACGCTTCGGATGATCTCTGTAGGTACACATAAAGAAACAAGATTGCAATGGCAAGATAATTTCTTATTTATGCTGACAACAGGAACAAAGACATGACTGTTCGCGAATTATTATTTTAACTGAACAATATGAAAGTGAACTTTTAACGATTTTTTAAAGCATAACCATTGAGTTCCTGTGACGACCTAGGACCCCGACCGACTTGGCTGTTCAATTTACTGAAATGTTTTAAATAAATAAAATAAAAAAGCCTTTTATTTGTGAAATGTTTTAAATATATTATTATTATTTTCAAGATAGTATCAAGATTCGTGTGAGCATTATTTCAGATTCACAAATAAAAGGAAAATTGCACAAGATCGGAGATAGTAAATAGAATTACTTAAGCGCGAGGTCCCGTAAGGATCAGTAGTGGTTGGAAGCGGGGTCGATTCATTCACCTGGCACGACTCCCCACAATATGACTTATGCCCCAACAGCGGGCCCTAATCTGCAGATACCGTACACTAACCCGTACCTTGAGACACCGTTAGGTTCGCTCAATCCCATCTTATAATACATTCGAATATACGTATCCTTACGGTGATTCCTTTACACATAGGTAAGAGGCAGAATTATAAGCCCACCTAATGCACAATACCTACACACCTTCCAATCTAGCCGCACGAAATTGTGACGGTTTCGAAACAGTATTATAATTGCCGCATGTTTGTGCACATCGTACATCGTCAAGGATTAGAGATAGACGTTCGACTTGGAGAAGGGATTTTTGTTTGATTTGGTATAATAAAAACTAGCCGACCCGTGTCCACTTCGTTGGGCGATATTTTTCGGGTTAATATACAGCCTATGACACAAATAACGTGGCTTTCAGTTGGTAAAAGAATTTTCAAGATCGATCCAGCAGACACCCACTACGACTACGACCTCATAAACTACCTTTATATAGTCCTAATATATAATACACAAAGCAAAGCTGAAACTACTGGTCGTAGACAGCTGATATTTGGCATGTAGGTTCCTTGGGGTGTGTATGGGAGGGAGCACTATGAAAGGATTTTCCGAAATCCCCACAGGAACAGGAAAAAAGGGATATGCGCGTACGAAGTCGCGGGCAAAAGCTAGTTTTAGTGTAGATAAATAAAAACTTTGTATCAGGAAATCTATACAAACTTGAGCTGGTTATGTTTAAACCCGTAGTAATCAGGCAAAAACGGTACGTACAGTTCAGTTTCCTGCTATTCATCTCACGATATTGCTAGCTTCGACGCTGGACCAGATTAGAAACTGGTAATGATAGAGAGTTAGGCGTAATGACCGAACAAGTGACACGAGTCCATACCACACCGCACCGTAATAATAGTCGTAGCTTCAGTCTAACTTGACTTGGATAGAGATACAGACAAATATGTTTAGATGAAAGCATCTTTTTCAGAAACGATGCTATAGAGATTTAAGGGCCTCTGCACACCATGTTTTTTAAACGCGCCGTCGACGCGCGTGCACAGGCCCTTAGATCAATCGCCTTATGGAATGGGCTTGTGTCCTGAAAAAATCTAATTAGTCCGTCAGTTAGATTATAAAAAAATATTTGACCCGTGTTTTTTCTTTTATTACGGGAACCAAAAAGTTACGCTTTTAAAATTCTCAATACGTCACACCTTCGCATCATTTTTAGTGAGTTGTGACGTCACACTCCCGAGTTTTGATGCGTTTTATCTTTGTCAATATTCATTGATTCACAAAAACAAAGAATACGTGTCCATTATTTTTCAATACTGGACTAAATAGTTATGCAATTTGTGGATGATGGAATCTAGCCTAGTCTTACAAATATTTATAATTTCTCAATATTGAAATCTCTCTACTCTAGTTCCAGTTTGATTTGATTATCCTTATTTTTAACACATTAACATGTCGCCTGTTAATTGGTGCTGGTTTTTTTAACCGACTTCCCAAAAAGGAGGTTATCAATTCGGTTGTGTTTTTTTTATTAACTCCGACAATTATGAACCGATTTGAAAAATTCTTGTTTTATGTGAAAGGATATACTTGCACATTGGTCCCATTTAAATTTTATGTAAATCGGTTACGAACTTTGGATTTTAAATCGAAATAGCTGGAATTCGTCTACTTGGATGATAGTTTTATGTCATCAAGTAATCGAAATTGCGTATTTTGCTTTTCTGCCATTTTGCAGTGGTGCTGTTACGTGTGGGGTACCACTAAAAAGTGAAAAATAAAAACTTTTTACAAAAAAATACAACCGACTTCCAAAAAAAAACACTACAAAGTAAAAAATAACTTTAATTTCGGAGGTCGGTGTCAAAATACGAAGAAACTAACAAAAACACCGACTTCCGAAATTAAAGTTATTTTTTACTTTGTAGTGTTTTTTTTTTTCAATATTGGTAACAAAATATGGGTGTGTAATCAAAACGCACATCAATGTTTTTTAAAGACTCGATCATTCTCCAGAATCAGTTATAACAATATATCAGTTATAACTACCTAAAATAACATAGCAAAGACATAAGGAAATCGCATTAGCAAGAAGTACTTAGTGGTGGTAGTACTTTGTTTAGTCTAAAAAAAAAAAAAATTTTGTCCAAACTGACTGCGCATTATTACATCCCTAAGGAAAACTGTTTCTCTACAGTACGAATATTAACTCGATTAATAATTATGGGTGTTTTTTTCAGTGGTTATCCTTACACTATACTGCAAAACAGGAATACCTAATAATATAGGCAGTTGTGTAATAACATGAATGTAGTGTTTCATGCGATTCACGAGGGTACTACTGGCTACAGGTATGTAGACTTTCGTTAAAACAAAATTTTGTGTCATCATCTACGTTTCAGCCGGCAGACTTCCACTACTGGACACAGTTCTCGCACAAGGGTGTCATTTCGAAAGGTTCTATGTGTCTCCGTATCCAGTAGATTCTCGTGGCCTTCACCAGCAAGCTATTCATAAACTTTCGATTCCATCACGGAATGAATGGTTGCGGTTATATGTACAGGGGAGGATGCTACATTCTTGCAAAACGAAAACAGATCTATTTTATGTTAAACATGATTTCTATTTTAATTATTGAACCTTACAGAGACACCGCTATTTGTTTGGGGATTAATTCGAATGTTTATGAATAGCTTGCAGGTCATCGGTCCACCTTGTGAGAGGCCTTCCAATGCCTATCTTCCGGTATGCGGTCGCAAATCCAGAACTTTGCGGCCCTATCGACCATCAGTTCTGCGAGCATTGTGCCCAGAGAAGCGCTTCCCAAAAATATATATTTCGAGTCTAAAAATCCTAATATAAAAAGCAATATTTGTTACCTAGTAACGTTTTAACCAAACGAAACAATCAAAGTGGTATTTCAATTTCCGAGACAACTAGCGCCACCTAGCGGTGAATAGCGAGCAACTGTAGAACGCAAGGCAAGCTGAACGCTAACTGATAGTGCGCTCGACCAACAGATGTCGCTACTTTCTAAGACTAAAGAGGTCTCCAAACCAGAAGTCCTTGATTTATTTAATAAAGTATTTAATGGTCTTTTTATACTGAATTTTAGAATAGCTCTTGATGATGAATTAAATATTTAGGTTAGTGTTATTCAGTCACTTTTATTAAGTTGCAAAATAACGCTTGGCAAAAAATCTAAGCCCGAGTTCTATCTTATCTGATATCATTGGGGAAATAGAACATATATTTTTGGTTAGGTATCCTTGCTATAGTTACATATTACATAAATAATAATAATTATTAGAAACAATGGTCATCAGTTAAGTTTATAACAACCGGCACTATGTCCATTATATTTCATTTAAAATAGGTATTACTTTTATTGACCAATAAAATTAGCATGAGGAAGTTGGGTTATTTGCATAAACGAATCTATAATTTTCTTAATAGGTATCTCTTTAGGAAACAAAAAAATGCATGTGCCACATTTTTTATTTATCACGGAACAGAAAAAACAGTGGAAGTGCAAAGTAGGCGTGACACGCGTATTACGTGTAGCTAAGCGTACTACAAGTCTACAACCCAGTTGTGTTCCAACAACGCGACGAACCGATAGTCTCGCTGAATCTCGAAATAAATTTATAATTTCTGAACCATTGCCCTATTGTTCCATTTTGGAATGCAAAAATGATAGTAGGAGAATAAATCTTAATAGTGTTTCATTCCATCGGTCGATTTTATTTGTTTTGTAATAAAATCTTAGCATATTAAAATATTCCAAAAACTTAAATTCAAGGCTATTTAAAATCAAACTTTTCCCATTATCATAGTTTATTTTGCATCGATTCAGTAACTGATTCGCTCTCGAAAGTTCTTAGCTACTCAAATAGTGATGTAGTCGGGTGGGATAATGTGGATGGATATCGATTAAAAATGTTTTTGTAGTTCGTCTAGATATTTTATTGAAATTACTAATCATTACTTTAAAACATGTTTTTAGGTTTCCCAAAGACGCTATCGAAACCCAAAGAAAGATGGATAGATGCGACGGGTAGAGCTGATTGGATGCCAAGCAAAACAAGCTCGATAAGCATGTTCCGAGCATTTTTTAAAAGCGATTTTTTAATTTCAAATAAAGGATATAGATACAAGAATCCTACAGCGCTTCCATCTTTAAAAATCGTCAAATTTATTATTGAAGTAAATAAGAATTTTATTTATATAAGATTATTTGAATAATATATGATTGTGTGTACATGCGTACCCAACTAAGTTATAAAATACTTCCTAATAATTCGTAAGCCACTTTGGATAGTTCTCGAACTGAAGTGTAAACAACTCCCTTTTTTTTTGTTGGCAGCAGAGTAAGCTACCAGAGTCATGATTTTGTAAGACTTGTGCTGTGAAAAAAATATTGGCCAAGTGCGACTTGGACGCGTGCATAGGGTTCTAAACGAATTTCATTTTGGTAACAAGTCATTTTAACACTAGAGACTTTTTATAGGTTTTCCTGTTATAATATGTAGGTTAGGACATCTGCATTTTTTTTTTAAATTTTAAGCTCAGTAGTTTCGGAGATAAGGGTTCGGAATGGTAATGTTTGGTCTTTATAATTTCTTGAATAACTTCTACAGTTAAAAAAACTAGTAGTCCTAGTGTACATTTCTACTTTGACCCACAAAAGTTACCCCCCATACTCAACATTTATTATTTATGTAAAGCATCCGTGTTTGGGACACATCTAATCGTCTACCAAATTTGAACAGAATCGGTCCCGTAGATCCGGAGAAAATTGGATGTAGACAGATACCAGATTGATCCTATAAGGGTTCCGCTTCTTACGGATGTCGGAACCCTAAAAATTGTATGATGTGTGTTATTTTTATTGATTAACATTAATATATTGTAAGGTATGCCCTGCGAGTTCAATATAACAACATCTTCAGGATGCTGTTGCGTCTACCTCGAGACTGTAGTGCATCCAGAATGTTCGCAGAGGCGCGGACAGATGGATATCATGCGATTATACGCAAGAGGGTTGCCTCTATTTTCCACCGCGTTAGAGTTAGTAGCAACGGCATGCTGAAGATGATTGCTGACCGCCTGGACTGTCCTATGCAGTATAGTTGGATGAAAACGATGTGTCGTGTGTATGGGCAATTAAATCTTAGTATAATATGACCGATTGTATTGTTCTCTAGTTTATTTTAGTTTTTAATTAATTCATCAGTTGACATTTTTAACCGACTTCAAAAAGGAGGAGGTTCTCAATTTGGACGGTACATATTTTTTTAAATTTTTAATTATGTATAATGAACCTATATGGATTATTCCGAATTAAATGAATTAATAATAATTAATAAATTAATCTGTGGCTAGACTGTCAACTGAAGTGACAGGAAAATTTTTCTCTCCGATTTTCAAACTAAAATAAAATATGGAAATAATTGAAACAAAATCCTATAATAAACATCAATAAAATTCAAAAGATATGGATACACAATAAAATACAATAGAAATTATGATCACCTAATCGTTCGCAAACGGAAAAAAAATATGCTGACAAGAGCCGCAGCTCGATGAGCACACCGACCACCTCCGGCCTCATCCCTCAACTCCGCCCCCCACCGTGAGTGTTGTGATACCGGCCGTGGCAGCCGCGTCGAGCTCGAGCGACGAGTACTTCTCGCCGCCCACGACGCCACCACGTGCTCGTCGGCGAAGAGGACGTCAGCCGCCGGACGGCTTAGGACCTCGAGGTCCACCGGCCTCTGACAGGGTCCCAGCTCCCGGCGGAAGTGTGCAGCGCATGCGATGGACACAAGCCATCAACGAAAACGTCATGCGCTCATACTATGGGGCTACAGAGGGGGAACTAACCTGACTGCGTATCGTGGTCGGATGCTCTCTCTGTTTCAGGTACTTGAACCAGCTGTCAACGTTTCGGCCTAACGACTGTCGGATCAGGTGCACGTCATCCAACGTAACCGTATGTTGGATGATAGTGTGCTTGATCGCCTCCGAACTGAAATGTGTAATCATGTCATTGCTCCTCCGTCGCAGACTGTGGCACCACCACAGTCCACCCAAATTACCAGTCACGCTGACGAGGAGAGTAATGACAGGGTTACAAATGTAAGTACCCAGTGCAATGACGGATTGAGGAGTGCTTTAGAGTGTGCTATTCGGGAATATCGCTACATGCCGCCTGAGCTTAGACCACGCTTACCTCGTTTGCCCATGCATAATAAGAACCGGGCGCTGGTGGCTACTCTGGATTCGCAGTTGTCAAATTATTTTGATGACTGCGAAGACCTCACTGATGCACACTCGATAATGTACTGCGCGGCTGTAGCGGGATGTCGTGTAGCTCATGTTAAAATAACCAATGACAGAGTTACACGACCAAAATCAGCCGTACCAGCTTGGCAGTGCAGGATCGAGCGTCGTATCGGTGAGGACAGAGCGCTAATTGGCAAACTGTTCTGCTTCAGGAAGGGAAACACTCGCCCTAGAGTGATGCGCTTTGTGAGGCGGGCATTTTCGGGGACTGACGTCAGTCCTCGAGATTATAAATCCCGTGTCACAGAGAGCATCGACTTCCTGAAGCAGAAGGTGTATGCATGGGCAAATCGTATTCGTAGGTATAGGCGGCGAGTGGAGCGATATACCCAGAATCGCGCATTCCCGAAGTAATGAAAGGTGGGTATATAGGGATTGGGAGCGATCAGATCAAGGTGTGACTGATATGCACCTGCCGGATGATGACGCCATGTGTTCATTCTGGCGCAGCATCTGGTCGGTCCCTGTCAGTCATACCGAGGGCGATTGGACTCGGCAGGTCGAGCGCGCGTGCAATTCGATACCAGAAATGGGGGCAATTACCATAAGCCCCCAAGATGTATCTTGTGCAGTCCGCCCGTTGCCTAACTGGATATCTCCAGGGCCGGACGGGCTGCACAATTTCTGGATTAAATGGTTGACAAGATCGCACGCTTGCTTGGCGTCTCAATTTCAATCTGCCTTAGAGTCTGGGTCGCTACCCCAGTTCTTAACTATAGGAATAATAAATATAAAATAGTACTGCGGAGCCTAAAAATTATAGACCGATCACGTGTTTACCGACGGTCTATAAAGTTCTTACATCCATTTTGAGGGCAAAGATTAACAGTCATGTTAATAGCAACAACATCATGTCTGCCTCTCAAAATGAATGTAAGTAAGAATGGGTCCCGCTTTACTAAGGAGCTACTCCTCATTGATATGGCCATTAGCCAACAGGTTCGTCGTTTCCGAAAGGATCTGTCAACATGCTGGATAGACTATAAAAAGGCCTATGACTCGGTGCCTCATATATGGCTCATGAGGGTGCTAGAATTGTATAAAATTGATGCAACGCTACGCACCTTTCTGATGTCGTGTATGGGGCAATGGAGGACAGTCCTTCGCTATCCAGGATGTCGAAATATCCAGGGGAATAGCGGACCGGTAAGGATTGAGCGGGGTATATTTCAGGGCGATAGTTTGAGTCCGCTTTGGTTCTGCCTAGCCTTGAATCCTCTTAGCACATTGTTGGAGAATTCAGGGCTCGGCTATCGGTTGAAGAGAGGAGGTCAGGTTATATCTCACCTCCTTTACATGGATGATCTGAAACTCTTTGCCCATAATAATCTGCAACTGATGGAGCTACTGAAGGTAACTGAAACTTTTAGTAGCGCCATCAAGATGGAGTTTGGTGTGGACAAATGTGCAGTCATGCATGTAAAGCGTGGAGAGATTATGGAATCCGTGGGAACTCAACTCTCGGATTCCATAAACCTGAGATCCCTTTCTTCAACTGAAACTTACAAGTATTTGGGTATGTCGGAAGCGTTAGGTATCAATGTTACTGACATGAAGCAATCGTTGAAGGAGCGCTTCTTTGGCCGCCTGAAGAAGGTATTCAATAGCCTTCTATCAGGCGGAAACAACGTGCGCGCCTTCAACGGTTGGGTCATGCCGGTATTAATGAATATATCGGCGCAACTACAACAGTTCGTCGAGAATAATCAAGATTAATAATTTGATTGTCTTAAAATTAGTTAACCATCAGTTGATTACTTTTGAGTTGATTACGATGTAAATTAATGTTAAGATTGTAACTTCAATACTTAACCTACAAACTTGTAAACTCCGCCGCGAGCCGCCGTACAGTACGGACCTCTCTGTGACTTCATTACGCTGCCCGTTGAATAAACGAAGCTTATAAAAGTATGTCGTGGATAAAAATATCATTTAATAATTAGTTGCTGATTTGAGTATTGTAGTAGTGGGTAGTGGTAAACGCCGTGACGTCAGTTGACAGTTGTAATGGCGGCACGTGGACAGAGAGTATTGGAGAGTGGGGACTTTGCCGAGCGCACTTTGGCTCGAGACACCGACTAGGACACTCGTCCAGCACGAAACTGTCGGTTTACCTATTTTAATTAAATTGAACAGACTTCTTTAATAATGTTATAAATGCGAGTTCTTCTAACTCGAAAGACAGATGTGTTGCTTTGGAGTTTGTTGGCCACTTCTTCTCCACAGCTAAAACACTAGGAAGTGGTAACGGGCGGGCGTTTTGGGGACTGTCTATCTGCAAAGTACTAGCACTCAGCCACAGTTAATAAAGAGAGCTTAGTACTGTAATGAATGTTTTATTATACGATAATCCTGATACCACCGAACCCAAACGATGATGGCGCTCAGCCGTCGCAGACACCTTCAAGTACTTGTGAAGTTTTCCTTCGAAGACTCAGAATGAGTAATCATGAAGACAACAATTGTGACGTCAGCATGTCACACTTTTTAAAAACATTCTGGAGGTACTTTCTCCGTCATATACTTTCGGCGTACTCAAATGGACTCAAACTGAACTTGACGCCCTGGATAGGCGGGTCCGCACACTGCTTACTGCTTATCGAATGCATCACCCACGGTCGTCGGTAATGAGACTATATATCCCGTAAAAGTGTGGGGGTCGAGGCTTTTTAAATGCTAAGACTCCCCACAATCGCGAGATATGCAGTCTTAGGGAATATTTCCTAGCTGTCGACGTGGGTATGCATCGAGATGTAGTGGCGGTGGACAAGGGACTCACCCCGCTCTCCTTGGCAAATGAGAACTGGCGCAAACCTGCGGTGCTTGACACTAACGATCGCAGGGCGGTATGGCAGAGTGGCATGGGCCTGACGTAGATCAACAAGCGTCCGTAGCCTGGCTGCGTTTCGGTGATCTTTTTGGAGAAACCGAAGGTTTTGTCTGTGAAATTATGGACGAAGTTATCATGACGAATAACTACCGGAGATTTATTGTGAAGGACGGCACGGTCGACATATGTCGGGCATGTCACCGTCCGGGAGAATCAATTCGTCACATTATCTCTGGTTATTCTCGTCTAGCTAACGGAGAATACTTGCATAGGCACAATCTTGTAGCCAGGATTATTCATCAGCAACTTGCTCTGAAATACTCTCTTGTGCAGTCGGAGGTGCCGTACTACAGATATGCGCCCGACCCAGTTCTCGAAAATGGCGATATCACATTGTACTGAGATCGGTCCACCATCACTGACAGGACTATTTCGATATAGTGGTGGTGGACCGAATAGTGAGGCGTGCAATGATTGTAGGCATAACCGTCCCGCATGACGACAACCTCGTGAAAGCCGAGAAAGATAAACAAATCAAGTATATTGACTTGGCTCGCGAGGTTGTCGACATGTGGGAAGTGGACTCTGCAATCATTGTACCGATAGTTGTTACAGCCAACGGTTTTTAATAGACAAGAGCCTCGACCAACACCTCAGGAGGCTCTCGTTGGGCAACTGGGTCAAGGGCTTGATTCAGAAAGTGGTACTTCTTGACACGGCTCGCATTGTTAGGAGGTTCCTCTCTCTGGAGCCCTGACCGCCGGTAGCTTGGACCCTGATCCCGATACCGGTGGGCTACTGTTTTTTATATTTTTAAATGTTTTTTTTTTAATTATTTTAAATAGAAATGTTTAAAAATATGTATAGATATTGAATAAAGGATTAATAATAATATTGATATAAATAGAACAAAACCTTTTCATATAATGGTTTGTATTTTTGTTTCTATCTACTTTTAATAAACTGGGAATGTTTCGCTCACGCTGATTTCAAAGTAGAATTATCAATATTATTACAGGGCAAAACTGGACTAATCCATTTTAAATGCGATAGCTTATTTGATAACGATTCCAACAACATATTAAGTTTCATATATAGCTCCTATACAAAACTGCAACTCTAAACGAATCAAATTTTATGGAATTAATTTTGAATAAAGTTATCCTATTTATCGATTTCGGCAGTTCATGTGCCACAGCCGTGATCGAGTAGGTAGCAACTTTTAGTATTCCACATAGACTAATGAAGCGAATCTCAACCTTATTGCCTAAAAACTTAAGTTTATAATTGCAACTATTGAAAACACCGCCATCTATGGTCAAGTAGCGGAATTTACTCGTAAATTCAACTTGTATTGATTTCAGAAAACGAAACGCCGTGAGTACATAATTTTTGCCTTTATGCAAAATAAATCGTAGATCTAAGGCCGAAGGTATATTTTAAAATGTAGGTTCTGTGACTTATGCTTGTTTTGAACAATATGGAAAATCAAACTTGTCCTTTATTTGTGTTGGAAAATATGATCATCGGTTTATTTGTGTGAGTGTGGCGACACAGGTTCCGATAAAAAATTCGTCACATAACACTTCCACTGTTTTTTCTGTTCTGTGATATTTATAATAATTTATTCGCCAAATGAGTTATGTGGGACTGGCCGGACAAGACTGCTGCAGTGGAGGTGTATGAAGTTTGCCACAGTTTAAGTTTGTAGGGCGAAGGAGTGCAGAAAGCATTTTTTATGATAATGCACCAAAAAGTGTACCTATTTGAATGAGTAACTCCAGAAATACCTGCTTCCAACTAAATGGTCAACAAGGCCACTGCTGGTTGCCAACATTATATTCGGAAGTACAAGATAGGCGTGATAAAATGGCATGCGTGAATTGAAGTTTATAATATCTAGTAAGAAAATTGTCTTGTCTTTGGCTCGTCACTTATACAATTATAACAATAACATGTTGATCGTAACAGCAGCACGTAAATAATGTAGTAAATATTCCATCAAATCAACTGTTTTATGATGACTCAAGTGACTAAATGGAGAATCCAATAAAATAGGCTATTGAATAGATATTCTCCTTCGATTTATCAATACCAAAGCTAAAATGCCATCAAGAATAATACTCTTACTTAATAGGCTTGTGTCCTGAAAAATCTAATTAGTCCATCAGTTAGATTATCAAAAAATATTTGACCCGTATTTTTTTTTTTGGTATGGGAACCATAAGTGACGAAGTTACGACGCTTTTAAAATTCTAAATACGTCACACCTTCGCATAATTTTTAGCGGGTCGTGATCTCACGAGCCCCCACTCCCGAGTTTTGATGCGTTTTATCTTTTTCAATATTCATTGATTTACAAAAACAAAAAATACGTGTCCATTATTTTTCAATACTCTACTAAACTGACGGACTAAATAGTTTTGCAATTTGTGGATGATGGAAACTAGCCTATTGTAAAAAGCAGTGTTAAATTTGGCTGACCTTTCTCTATCTCCTCCCCCCCGGCTGCGACTCCGCTTCCTGTACGATCCTTCAGTGGATCCGTCGTCGAGACGTCGGCGTTTCGCCTCGTACGATCGGGATCGTGACCTGGAGTGCGACGAGTAGTGCTTCCTACGAGTGCGCGGCATCTGGAAACAGGACACACCACCATTATGTGATCCACCTCACCAAGGAGTGAACCAACATGTGAAACAACACCAGTATGATAGATGTATAAATGTAATGCATTAGTTAATTTTTAAGTTATGTTTGAGTTACAAGGTTCGAAAGTCATGTGGAATGCATGTGGCTTGGTCTGATCATACAAGTTGATTAACATGCTTCCTCCTCATTATGTACAACCAATTCCAGAGAAGTAGAAATATTAGCATTTCCAGCATAATGTAATTATTATTCTACAGAACATTCACAAGTTTACAATGTTCAAAAGGAGAAATTATTATTGTATTAATTTTAGGTAGGTATTAGTGTTCTAATTGATCTGTGGTAAAGCAAACCTACATGGCAAAGAAAAAAACATATTTAAAAGTTATTGTATTATTTTAGTGTTTTTAACTGACTGAAAGAATTCCAAACTTAGAGACCTTTAATTTTGTATTACAAACAATTCTAATTCATGAAAAATTTTCTTTTTCCAGTTTGACCTACATTCTATTACTTCTAACACCATAAAAATTATGAAAATATTTGTGATGTTTTATTATTAAAAACAAGGTGTTGTGAACATGGTAAGTTTAATATGGAAGGTTAAATGGATATCATTTTGAAGTCTTTATTAAACCCATGACTGAAGTTACTTCAATTTGATCATTATAATGACAGAAAAACATTAAATTGAGTACCTAGAGGACAAGTGAATATTATTTTATTAGATGTGATAACAGTGGTACTTATCATTGGTAGTACATATTAATTTAAAACAATCAATAAGAGTATCTACCATGAAAGAATAGTGCATAGGAGAGATTATGATGCAATGAGATGTAACCGTCTGTATTAAACTTAAAAAAAATATTCTTTCATAGTAGATTCTTGATAAGTCTCATTTACTATTGCATCAAGCCATTCCATATATTAACCAAACATGCTGAACAATGTGTGTCTGTCAGAAATAACATAATTCATATTATTTTTGGCAGTCACACTATAGGAAAGTACATTTGTACTTCCACTTACCATAACACAGATATCAAATACTCGTATCCGAGCGGTTTAAGCTGAAAAACATAAACTTTTTTAACCATTGACATAAGTCAAGGTGCGTAGTGGAAATTTATAACTTCACACTGGCATGCACTTTGAATAAAAGCAATTGTTGTAGAAAAGATGACAGAATTGTAAAATCAAAGCTCTCTAACAAAACAGGTACTGCCAGAGATGATTGTTACTTAATAAGCCTAAACTGCTGCATTAGTCAATAGATTTCAATTTTCAAACAGCTCAAACTGAGTCTTAGGTTGAGCAAAGTGGTACCTATGTCAGTTTGATTGCATACAAATTTTATGATATAATCACTACCTATGAATAATAATCTAAATACTGTTTTTCTTAGGCATTCTAATGTTGCATGCTTACTTGAAGTATAAAATTCGATTGAAGAGAATATTTCAACACCTTTACTGATTAGGAATAAGTAAATAGGTACAACGAATCACATCTACTTATTACATATTTTGGTATTGATTGATTCGTGGCCTTGAAATTAAGTCAACACTGTCTACCAAATTATCAATTATATCAATATTTAGAGTTAGTTAAAAGTTAAGTTTATTTATAGAAAGGCTAAACTATTGCTTGATTCCAGAACATCAGTTGGCCAATTGTATCGCAGCTGCGACGCCTGCACCTATTTTATCACGTATCTATCGTGTCTGCAACTATGCGAAAAAAGGTGCCCAGTGTTCAAAATTATGAAAATTGCAACCTATGCACTTATCGCTACAAGACTGTGTGTACGAAACAATAGTACAAATTACTAACTTGCCTACATAGACATTACAATAAATGTCACAAGTTATTTACATTTTACATGCTGGCGCCATGTTGGTTTCACTACGACTCCGC
Source organism: Ceramica pisi (assembly GCA_963859965.1). Classification (NCBI taxonomy): domain Eukaryota; kingdom Metazoa; phylum Arthropoda; class Insecta; order Lepidoptera; family Noctuidae; genus Ceramica; species Ceramica pisi. The sequence goes on along the minus strand of OY982541.1, from coordinate 6,909,437 downwards.
TGGAGCCCTATGTACGCGTCGATAATAAATCACATCCTTTAACTTACCCTCAGTTCACGTAAATATTTCAATTTACACCAAAGTAGTTGAGTGAAATTAGTTAAACAATTCCAAGTTCGCGATGCTGAACCTTGAAGTATGCTTCTTCGCAATAAAGGCCCGAACATCGATCCGAATCCAAGACAGATGCTTGTTGGTTGGTTGAACGCAACGCGATGGCGTAAAATCGTAACTCAAGTTTCTCTTCCGTATCAAGAAAAATCTTGAAATACTCTATCAAGTACATAGAGTTTAATAATATGATATATTAAAAAATAAAAACATATTTGTCTAAATAATTATTATAAATGCAAGTTTTAAGAAAATATTCATAATAAAAGATCAAAAAAGTTTTCATTTCAGAGGAAGTTGTCGTTACACTACCGCCATCTAGCGCTATTCTCTAAAACTGTTTATGAAAGAAGTACGTGCTACCAACACAACAAACTAAATAATGCGTTCGTAGTTCTGTAATTCGTTAGAAGTTTATTTTGTTCCGTTCATGATGTTCGAGATTACACTTTTCATTTTTGTAAGAATGTACTTTTTTTCTATAGCTACTGGGAAAGTGGGAATACTATGAGTATGAATGAGCATGTGTCTGGGGGCACTGGAGAACAAACCGATGGAATAGTATTTATTGGGCCATGAATCTAATCGACCCGTCCGAAGGTTTCTTTATTTGGAACTAAAAAAGAATAGAATACTAAATGCTCGAATAGAACTTTAGGAAAACTGCATTTTTTAAATTTGGTACATGTGTACAAAGAAGTAGATACCTACAATGGGAGAGAAGAAAAAAGAAGGTACAATAATATCTTTATCACTGTGTGCATAGGGTACACAGACAAACAAGACACAGACAAACTTTACAGCTACTCACTGAAGATTTTATAGGCAATACACAGATGCCGCTGAGCGACGTTGCGAGTTCACATGCCTATTCACAAATTACCTACCGATTCAAGAATTTTCATTTTAATTACAACGATTTATTGTCAATTCTTGATGGATGGTGATGATGAATAACTCGTTGCCTGATGAAGTTGACCCGAAGCTTTGGTCAGTGGGTCGTCTTAGGGGCGGATTTGCTTTTAACTATCTATCTACAGAACTACGAACTGTTGATTCTGATTTTGTTTGTTGAATTATTCATCAAAGAAAAATGTCCACATTATGCAAATTGCAATAGGTCCCTGTCGCCGTTTCTTATTACTGCCACTAAGGTAGAACCAGAAGTTGACTAACAAGAACATTTAGTACCTATAGATATTACACAGTAGGATAGACAAAAGGACTAAAGAAAGCATAGAAAATAATCACAATAAAAGCCAAAAGTACCTAAATTAATACTGAGGAATGCAAAGTGGAGCGTGGCCGTGGCCCATATGTATCACACTCGATCTCTAAGAAGAAGACGCTTGTTGCTTCAAACTACTAGCGGAAATACATAACGCCGACGTTAGTTAATGAGCTAAAACCGAAGTTGATAACAAGTGTACTAAAACACAAATACCAATTTAAGAAAATACTAAGAAAACACTATCTCTCATTTTTAAAATAAAAATTGTATAAGGTACTTAATATCTATACTTAATATAATATAATATAATTATAACATAATATATAACAGGACAAGTAATTCTGATACCCAAAAATGAAAACACTAGCGAACCACAAAACTGGTGCCCAATAGCTATGTATAAACTTTTAACCTCCGTTTTATCCAAAGAACATTGTGAAACTAACGACATTATTGCTCCAGAACAAAGAGGCTGCCGGCGGCGCGCCAGGGGCTGCAAAGATCACCTCATGATTAACAAAGCCATACTAGAAGACGCACATCAGTCTCAGAAAAACTTAAGTATGGGATGGGTAGACTATCGAAAGGCATTTGATAGCATCTCACACGAATGGCTTCTTCAGGTATTGAGGTTGTACAAGTGCTCGGGTGCTATCATAGGCTTTCTAAAGATGGTCATGCCTACATGGAATGTTATCATGACGGCCCGTGGCGCGAACGCATCTGTAACCACTGATCCCATAGGTATTTGCCGAGGAATATTTCAAGGAGATTCATTATCACCACTACTGTTTTGTTTAGGTATAAACCCAATTTCAACCATACTTAACAAATACATATTAAAAGGCTATAAACTCAAGAGTAACTTATCAGTCAACCACTTATACATGGATGATTTAAAAGTTTATGCAAACAACAAAGCTAGTTTAAAAATTTTACTCGACAGTACTGAAATATTTACGCGAGACAGGAATGCAATTCGGGTTAAACGAATGTAATGTTCTACATATAACAGCCGGTAGAGTTAGTGAGCAGCATGGAGAAGGACACACATTACTAAGCGGATTGAGATTTGAACACCTGAAAAAAGACGAGACGTATAAATATTTAGGTATTAATGAGGCGGGTAAAATAGATCATAACAGAATAAGAGAACAACTCAAAAAAGAATATTTCGGTAGGATTAAATCAATAGCTAACACACAATTAAATGCCAGGAATCAGATAAAAGCGATAAATACTTATGCGGTACCGGTTCTACTCTACTCATTTGGCATTATTAATTACAAGAATAGTGATTTAAAGAACATAGATGTTAGAACTAGGAAAATTTAAGCAATGAATAAAGCACAAAAACAAAAAGCAGACATAATTAGGTTATACTTACCAATAGAAGAAGGTGGAAGAGGCCTAACCAATATAGAAACTCTGCATAAAACACAAATAGTAAAATACAAACAATACTTACATAATGAACAGGACGATATTATTAAAGTGATAGTTAGACATGATAGAGATAAAGATAAATACTCAATACATAAAGAATCTAAAACAAACGCAGTAGAAATAGGGTTACAGCTAGGAAATAATTACACAGATAAAGAAATAAAAACAGCAACTACACAAAAAGCGATAGAAAAATGGAGAGCTAAGCCGCTACGTGGGCAGTTTTGTAAAGCAGTACTAGAAAAAACAAACATAGACAGAAAATATTCATTCAACTGGCTAAAAAAACAACCGGTATCATCTTCATTAGAGTCTTCAATCTTTGCCATACAAGATCAAGCTGTTATGACTAAACAGTTCGAAAGAGATATTTTAAAAATGCCTGTTGATGGTAAGTGTCGGTTATTTCTAACGAAAGATGAGACCACACAACACATCATCTCTGGGTGTGAAAAACTAGCTGGCACTTACTACATCAAGCGGCACAACAATATTGTTCAGTACGTATTCTGGACACTAGCGAAGAAACACAAATTTAATGTCGCTAGCCTGTGGTGGCAAGAAGTTTTAACTCAGCCGCAGATAAAAGAAAATGAGACAGCAAAATTAATGTGGGAGATTCCAGTTCAGACAGATGTCACAGTAACTCATAATAGACCAGATATTATTTACGTAAATAAAACAGAAAACAGAACTTATTTAATAGACATAATAGTACCATCAGACTATAACATAGGGCCTAAAGAGATTGAAAAGTTAAGCAAATACCACCTACTTAAAACAGAGATTACAAGATTGTGGAACACACCTACAGAAATTATACCGGTAGTAATAGGAGCGACAGGAATGGTAGCTAAGAGCATAAATAGATACTGTGATAAATTTGATGCAGGCATAAAGATACACACAATTCAGAAACAAGCAGCCATTCATACAGTTACCATTTTGAGCAAAGTACTGGGGGACACAGTCTTTGTAACCACTTAGCAGGGGATCCGAACCTCCTTTTCCCTGAGGGTCTCAGGGCGGGAGTAAGGAAAAATCACCGGGAGCAATCCCGAGTAGAAAACCTCTTTCCAAAAAACATAATCTGTACTATATTATTATAAAGAGGTAACATTTGTTTGTAAGTTTGTATGTTTGTAAGTTTGTATGTAGGGGGTAATCTCAGGAACTACTGGTCAGATTTGAAAAATTCTTTCAGTGTTAGATAGCCTATTTATCGAGGAAGGTTATAGGCTATATATCATCACGCTAAGACAAATAGGAGCGGAGCAGTAATGGAAAATGTGACGCAAACGAAGTTGCGCGGGTCAGCTAGTCTATAATATAAAAATAAGTCCTCCTGACGCTGTAACTCCAGAACGCACGAACCCATTTCCAAGGTTTTGCATTCGTTGGAAAGGTCTCGGGCTCCGTGAGGTTTGTAGCAAACGAAATTCAGGGAAAATGTGACGCAGACGAAGTTGCGTGGGTCAGCTAGTTGTAAATAAGATAAGTTTAAGTAACACACACATAGGTATTATTTTGTAAAAACAATATTTTTAGTATTGTGAACGCGACCAATTGTTTACAAAATGCTATGCAGTTTGGCAGAATTTATATAGGTACTACCCTACCCTACCTAACTATGTTTTGTGTTGATTTTGATTAAAAAACTTAAAAAAAGATACCTGTCCTACTGTCGACCTGCCGTCAAATAATAAGTTGGTCCGAAGCTGACCTGGACTAGCCAAATATAAAACCAACAAGAGATAAGTGTGCTGAAAAAAAAACAGCTCCATAAATCAGTAGAACATAGGTACATAAATCGTAATGTTCGCGCTAGTCGTCTGAATGTGGGGTATTTCAGATAACTTTATTATTTTCGCGATGTCAGGGTTGGTTTAGTATTGTTCTTTTACTAAGGATGGGAAATCATCAAATGACTCTTTCCGCTCTGAGCGGAGCGGAAGGCAGTGTCTCAGACGGTATTCCCCTAATGCGTTCCAGAGCCGCGGCCCAGTAGCGGCTTTAGGGCCGTGCGACACGGGCGGGGACAAATTTTGACATAGTCGTAGGGAATGGAGTTTTTTTACTTAGTGATAGGTGGGGCTGAAGCTATCGGGGTTGCGTGTAAAGGTTTTTAGTATTTTATTTATATTGAAATATAAAAGGGCACTAAATGTATGATTCGCTCGGGGCGCTTAGATGGTTAGGGCCGGCCCTGCCGCGGCTGCGGTGATTCTTTCGAACAAATTGGTCAGTAGGTCGTCATAGGGGCGGGCGGCAACCTTAGTAGGCACTGGCCCTAGCGGGCCCGTCTACTATGCTGTCATCTGTTTGAGGCGCGCGTGAAACTCAACGCGCCCGGCGATCGGGCCTTGTTCTGACGACTCGGCTTGCCGTCCGCAGGCTCGTGCCTACGGTGGCCGGAAATCGACCTGTGACTTCCGACGCCTTGGGCATTTTCTTCTGTTGCGGTGGCTGGGGCGTGAGATTTGCCTCTCCTTCACGATATCTATTGTTCCACTAAGTTGTTCAAAATAATGAGTAGGCACAATAGCCCCTTATCAGTTTTTCACTTATTTGAGATACCTGACCTTTTTTGGATAACTAGTTTTATTATATACCTGTGTTATTTACATTATTTTTATGCCATAATTATAGTTACAAAGAGAAGTTCGTCAAACCTGACAGCATAGTAGATAGGGTTGTGACCTTAACAAATTATAGTCGTCTGTAAGTCATGATCAAGTCTGTAATATAAATGACACTTCGAAAAGTCGAGTGTGACATTTTGTAAATCAATTATTTATTTTTCTGTACAGCTTTTTTAGTGTGCCCATAATAAACACACATACATAATCATTAGGGAAAAAATAAAATCGGATAGTTATATCATATTCTCAGGAAACAATAGAGCATAATAAGTTTCATGAGCAAGAGAGGATGCTAGTACAGTTGGATAGTGAGTGAAAGTACGAGAAAAGGAAGCAGGCCGAGGGGCCGACCTTCTGGCGGGAATCAGCTGTTCGGGTTTGCGCAGTGCGCAAAAGTGCGGGACGCGGGGGTTCAGTCGGCTCGGCTCGCGGGGAGTCGGCGCGCCCGGCCAGTCGCGCGCGCTGCGCCCGCCCTCCCAGCTACACCCGCGCCGCCGCGGCGCCGCCAGCCGCACTCCTCAGGGCTCACAGAAACCTCGCACCGCCAGCGTCCGCGACCACCCCACGCTCCACACACATGCTGTAACTGTGATATTTGTACAAATTGCGCTCTCCGTTCCGCGACGCCGGCCATGCGGGCACTCGGCGCGCCGGACGGATCGCACTCACAGCCTCCCGCGACCCGCGCTAGCACGCTGTTATGAGAGACTTTCAGAGCGTACCTGATACATGTACAAAAATGTTTGATATGTCAATTCAAGAAGTGAACGGGAAAGGACCTAAAAAGAGGAAAAAGTCGTTAGAGCGTATCTGTGATAATGAGGAGCGTGAAGGAGAAGTGGCGGGTGTCAGCGCGGCGCCGGAGCCAGGGGCCAGCGCCGGCGGCGCGCCGGGCCGGCAGCTCCTGCACTGGCGCGACATGCCACAGCACCTGCAGTTCAACCCCTACGTGTTGACCGGCTACCGGCCGCTGCAGAGCTGGGCTGGCTGCGTGGGCAGCCTGTTCTACTTCCACAACGAGACCATCAACATCCTCACTCATGGTAACGTACTTACATTGATTTATTAGCGCGTTGTTACGTCTGTATCCCAGTTGGTAGTTAGCAGTAGCGCGAGTTTGCCCTTGTTTCTCATGTGATGCCGATTACATAAAGTCCTACTGCAACTAACAATGTTTTGCCGATTGTGTTCTACTTACATATGTTACTGAGGACGATGAATTGGTATTAATATTCTGTGAAGAAAATAATAAAGTTATTAACATTTTCAGTTAACAAAAACAAGAAAACTCAAATATAAAATTCACCAATAGCTAATAAAATGGCGAGACTGCAATAAATTGCGAGCATTCCGCATCTACGCGCTCGTAGCTAGGCTACAGGCTCGCAGCCGTAGCACCGGGTTACGGGCTACGGGCTACGGGTCTTCGTAGCACTATTTATGTGCCATTAAGAAATGCCAGAATAGATGGCTAAGCGAATAATGCACATAGTATGGGCTATCTTACGGTTCTGGCCATTATTTTAGAAAAGTTATATGTGTATATTTACCACAATCATTCTTTTCAACAAAGGAAAAAAAAATATTTATATTAGCAAACCTTAACGTGAACATATTCATTTTGACAAAGCGCTAGCTTGGTCGCAGACTCACCAAAAACATTCCTTGCTGATAAAATAATATACATACACCTCAAATCAAAGTCGAAATACCTAATCGAATTCGAATGTTTGATCCCTTCGTCTTCCAAGCGGTCGGAGCCGCTGACAAAAGCAAGTAATTTACAATAAAAACCAATATTACTGAGTATATTTATTCCATATAATATTCTATAAAAGTATTTTGTAAGTAGGTACAGGTACATCTACGCACTTTAGATTTGTACCAATTCGGCAAACTCTCAGGTATTCGCTTTGTATTCGAAGCACTCGCCGTAACCGATTGAATGGGACTCGCCTTAGGGGTTGCCCCATAAAGCCGGGCATTGTGAGCCCTAAGGGGCAATGCAGCGTTATCTTACCCCATCTTTTGTATCGAGAACCCCATGGAATAGCCTTGCGGATTGTTGGCAGCCCCATTACTTACGAACGTTTTTAATTCAGTGTCGGTGTGAAGGGTTGATTTTTTTCAATGGTGATTCGATTTTAATTTGCATAAATATTTTTGGAATTTTTATATTTTTGCAAATGCGTTCAGTTTCATTTCACATTATTAGCATATTTCTTGTGCAATATTGACCATGACAGCTAGAAGAGCTAAATATGCCACTTTAACCCATATATGCCCATTGATTCGAAAACGAAACAAGAGGTAGTACTTTCCTAAAAGCGTAATAAATCGTTTATTAGTGCAGTAAAATGTAAAAAAACGCTATCTATTGCAGGACTATGGAAGTAGGTTCTATTTGCAACAAAGCTTTTTGAGCAGCGTTGACATTTGAATCAAATACTAAGCAATGTAATTTGTGTCGTGTTTACGTCGCGCTAAAAATCATGTCGTCAGCCAGAAAAAAGTAAGTAACTGTTTAATTTAGTAAAGCTTTGTACTTATTACAGGTTTATAGTAAATTTGGATAGATTATTAACTAATTCGTGTATTTAGAATGATAAAATATGAATTTATAAATACCTATATTGTCTTTATAACTTTCGTGTTTCGAAAACGATACGTCGGGCATATATACAGGTGAGGCTTGTACTAAATCTGTTTTTTTGGTTTTAGGCGAAACACACACTTATCTACAAATGAAATCATTGATGTTATCAATGATTTAGCTTCGGATGATGAGGTGACAGCAGCTGACATATACATCGACCCTCCAGGTCATGGAATTGTGTCAGATTCTGACTCTGGGGACGAAACGAATGTAACATTTGAAAACTTTTCACGTCGTCAACTTTTGGCACCTGCTGAACTGACGCTGAGGGGAATAAATATAAGTGATGGTAGCGAGTCTGACGAAGAAGTTTCACTCCCAAGCACGTCAAGCCAGTCACAATCTCTAGCAACCCGTAAGCTGAGCCGACCATCGCGATCAACAGATAATCCACCGCTTCTACCTCCGCCGCCACCTCCACTTCCAAAGACAGCCCGAAAATGGGTGAAGAAAGACTTACCCCAACATAATGATGAATGGATCGAATAGCAATGAGGGGCAAAAAGTGGTATATTCCCTTGCTTTTCTGGTTAGTAGACGTTGCGGTCAACAATGCCACCCTGCTAGCTCGCAATTTCTCTAACGATATAGATACACTCGAATTTCGACGTAGCATTGCCCGAACCTTACTTCAAAAGTATGGCAATGATAAGTAGCGTCCGGGAACCAGCAAACGGGTATCTACGAGTGTACCTACATCAGTACGAAAGCATAACGCTGAGCACATGATCGGCAGGGCGCCTAGTCGACTGCGATGTGCCTACTGCAAAAGCCTAACAGTCACTTTCTGTCAAAAATGTGAAGTTAATTTACATTCTAAATGTTTCTCTGCATTTCATTCATAGTTTTTTTTTTTACTGTAACTTCTTGTGGATATATAATAAATAAACTCATTATAACACATTTGTTTTAATTCCCCAGAGCGAATGTAGGATATTTGCCCGTTGTTTCGTTTTCGAACACCTCTAAAATACCTATTAAATACTAAAAATAAACTCTAAAACTAGTAAATACTAAAATAGGGGGTTATCCATATAAACATATCCGAAAATAACCAAAATCGGAATCCGAAAGTAGTTCTGGGCATATATGGGTTAAGAGAATCATAATACTAAGCACACAACAATCTGTCAAATTTAATTTTTATCTTTATCGCTAACGCATTAGGTTCGAGGCTGACTGGGGAAATTTTACGAGTGATTTGCTTTCTGATTCTGCGCAAGTGGCTTTTTTAAACCCACGTTCAGTTTCTTTGGTGAAATCTACTCTTAGTGTGTTTCGGAATGAAGGATATGGAACTTAGTCCAAGTTTGTCTACTGCTGTAATTGCTATGTGCACAGCACGGGCACAGCCAGGTTTTAGTATTTCGGTCAAGAAAATTAAACTACTAAAAATGAATATTCATGAGAGCCAAGTCGTTCAGTCTGTTTTCACTCGTTGTGTTTCGCAAGTAGTTTTTAAGTCTCCGTAGGCTTCAAAAAGTCGTCCTTTGTGGTGTAGCTGCAGTGGAAACAGGCATGGTAGCCAATATTTGTAAAATCATGTAAATATATCAAAGCAGATTTTGCAGTGGAAAGCAGCTATGACTATCAGCTCCCCGCTGATAGTCATAGCTGCTTTCCACTGCCAAATACTTAAAAATTGCGTCTTCAATTTCAGAACTGACTCCAAAATTTGAAGGTAACACACCAGATTCTGCCAATACTACTTAACGGTGTGTCGCAAACCTCTCGATTAACTTCAAATGGGATGAATGAAGTTATTTTGTAAAACGTGCGTATATCAGACGCAATATCAGAGCGATTCAGCTGCCTTCCAACGAAACGTGGCATTTGTAGTGTACCACCATTTTCTTTGAGCATCACCTGTGCAGCTTTGCTTCTTGATACAGAAAACGGTACTCTTTGTCAACTTTGAACGAGTAACGGAAGCAGTTGATATCCTAAGTTTTCGGGGGGAGTTTGAACCCCCGACCCCCTCCCCTGGCTACGCCCGTGGTGCACAGTTCTCTAATACCCTAGTTGGGCCTATGCCCAACATGACACAACATTTTTATGCGTCAATCTCCACGTTGAGCTTGACACAGCCCTCATCTAGGTTCTAACCGCGATGACAACACTGTCGTCACTCCATCACGCTGCACTGTACTGTATTTCCTTTCTCTATAAAATCCATCCAAAGGTTGTCTTGATAAGATCGCTCTTAGCGATAAGGCCGCCCATTGTGTCACCCTATGTAATGTTTTCTTCATCTATTTTTTCTGTTACTTATATGGTGTACATAATAAAGAGTATTCTATTCTATTCTGCTCTATACTTCGCCCATTCCATGACGTTCCAGGAACGTATTAGTTACTAGCGTCTGGACTGCAGACAACAAACAGACAAAATTACTTTCTCATCTAAACTAATATCTATTATAAAGTTATAAATAATACTAGTTTGTTTGTATGGTTGAACGCACTAATCTCAGTAACTACTGGTTTGAATTGAGAAATCATTAGTGTTGGAGTGCCCATTTATAGACGAAGGCTATATATAGGCTATGTAAAATCACGCTACGTCTAATTGGAGCGGAGCATTAATGAAAAATGTTACGCAGACGAAGTTTCCCGGGTCAGTTATAATCCATAGATAAAATAAGCATGGATGCATAGATTCAGTTTATTCAGTTTAATAACAATTTCGCGCGCAGTACGCTGCTGAACATATTGCATCTCATCAGCCTGTTCTCACTTCCATATAATCCCTAGTTAAACTAATTATGAACACTAATTAGCAGCAACTTCTGCACACTGTACATACGTACCTGGGTATATAATCCTTCTGTACTAATTAACTACTAACTAATTCTAATTACAGCGATAAAACGATCAACATTATTATAGGATGACTTTGAATTATAGGGCAATATTATAGAGGGGGAGACCAAATCTAAACTCGCGAAAAATATAATGAGCAGTTCGCCGTAACGTTTTGTCGAGTTATCAGTCAATATCAATTTATATCAAACTCTTTCCCTTACTGAGTGATTGACTGACTGACACCAGAACGCATGGCCGCAACTACTGATCGTAGAAAGATGAAATTGGCATGTAGGTTCCAAGGAGAGTGTAGGAGAGCACTAAGAGAGGATTTTCTGGATAAATAATGCATACGAAGTCGCGGGCAATAGCTAGTGTGAACATACCGCGTGTATCTGACATCGACGCACAAACGATTTCCATGGGTCCAGGGCATGATTCTGATCATGACATCCCAGAGTTAGAATTTTTCGTCGGTTCTTTTCTCATTTTTTTCAAGAGTACCACAAATAGGTATCAGCTTAGCTGAGCTGATATCTATTTGTGGCTTTATTCAGATTGCTCTTTTTAGTGAAAATAGTTAATTTTTTTTATTTTTTTTATTAAAAATCTCATTGGATTAGGTCAGAATAACGATTATGAGCAGTCTAAAGTAAAAAACCCTTGAAAAAAAATGAAAAAATGAGAAAAAAGCCGACGAAAAATTCTAACTCTGGGGTGTCCAGAATCATGCCCTGGACCCATGGAAATCGTTTTTGCGTCGATGTCAGATACACGCGGTATGTTCTGAATACCTTCCGTAACTGATTTATGTTTCATACTTTAGCAATCATTCCTTACTAAAAGTTACATACAGTCATGAGTTCTACATTCTGTAAAAGATTCTCAATGAATCAAAACTCAACGCATGCATAACTTACTAGCTGACCCACGCAACTTCGTCTGCGTCACATTTTATACTAATGCTTTTTTTTTTTTTTTTTTTTTTTTTTTTAGGGATGGGAAATCATCCAATGACTCCTCCCGCTCTGGGTGTAGCGGGAGGGAGTGTCAGACTTCTACTGACTAAAACCCATCCATGTTCCTTCATTGCCCTTTGTGTTCCGGAGCCACGGTGTCTCTTGCGAATAATCCCGCGACTCCGGCAGGCGTCGGCCCTTTCGGGCCCCTCTGTGTTGCTGACTCTCTTTGAGGCGCGCGTGGAACACTAACGCGCCGTCGACACGGCCTGTCTAGATGGACGGACGGCGAGCCACCCATAGCTCGCCGTCCACAGGCCCGCGCCTACGGTGGCCGGAGGTCACCAGGTGGCCCCCGACGCCCGCGGCGTCCACCACGGCGGCCGGGACGAGAGGGTCTCCTCTCCCGCTCCGCCACCTCCTTCGCTAGCATGACTGCTTCGCAGAAGGAGGCAACGGCGTCCCATTCCGTCTCGCTCCGGACCATGGCTTGGACCAGGGCCGGACGCGAGAGGTCGCCGCCATACTAATGCTCTGCTGATGATATATAGCCTATAGCTTTCATCGATAAATGGGCTATCTAACACTGAAATAATTTTTCAAATCAGACCAGAAGTTCCTGAGATTAGCGCGTTCAACCAAACAAACAAACAAACTCTTCTGCTTTATAATATTAGTATAGATACGTGTTACACTATCACTCTTCTCATGGCAGAAGAAGAAACACCGAAAGGTTTTAAGTCGCATTAGAAGTCCAAAAGAATCCCTTCTCCAGAGACACATCACTAAGACTAAAAAGGCTTATTTTTAAGGTGGCTTTTGTTCAGGCCTTCACCCCCGTGACCTATGTGTGCATTTTGTGTGATTAAAACTAGCCAATGACACTTAGTGATTGCAGCTATCGCTCGAATTATCGTAATATCGACATCAACCTAACCTAACCTAACCCGTGCGTCCAAAGCCCTATTTAAACCATCTAGGCGCACGGCAGTACAGCAGGCCAAGTTCCGGCCTAACGCACACAGTGTGTATCGAAAGACGAAACATTTCGAGCTGTTTTTACCCCACTCATAACTTTGCTTATAATATTCGCACCTTATAAATGAAACATGAACCATTTATTATTCTAACCTAGTAAGAAAGTAAAGAATACTGGAATGTTTCAAAACATTCGGTTAAACCGTTGACAAGTAACAGGGGACCAAAAAGTGAATATTTTGCTACTGACTCACTCAAATCATGCTAGAAAGTTTAAATTTGGTGTGAAGATAGGCTACAATTGAAGGATAAAACCGGAAAAGGGCATGTTTTTTAAAGTTAAAAGTTTGAAAATAAATCAGGGTCGGTTCTCATTTTCGTTTTAAAATAATTGTTAAATCGAAATTTCATTTTTAAGAAAACGATATTTCGAGTGTTTAATCATGTTTAGACGGTCGGGAAAGAACCAAGATCTCTGTTCACTGGCATTCTCAAAAGACACATGTTAGATTCATGGACTAGTCTGAATTTCTGAAATGCTTGTCCTTTTATTGATCTCACAACTTTTATAGGCCGAATTTTTAGGGGAGATGAACTTGGCCTTTTCACATTTTTGTTTTTGGGGGATATAAATCACAAAAAAAAAACCCACCGCTTACCTACTATTAGTATAGATAAACTTTATTACATTATATATGCAGCCATAATGACATGAGCTCACCACTCTATTTAATACACAAAGGAAATTATGAAAATGAAGCATACACAGTAATTTCTCGATACTGCAGCAAACATTAGAAAAGGCGGTAATTTTCTAAATCATACCCTGATTACCGTTTTGTACGACTTTGTATTGGGCAATCATATAATAAACCTATTGGCAATAACTGGGGTACGCTTTGCTGGCTCCTCAATTATGTATCTAGTAGGAAGGGAGTAGGAGTGATGGCATTGTGTGCAGTGTGATCATCGATAAGTTTGTTGAATGCTTTTTTATTTTCACAATAGTTTTCCTACTAAGTGTGTATGTTTCTTGTTGCCGTTGATTCTGTTTGTAAGATCTGTCATGGTCCAATTATTTTGCGTAAAGTATAGAGAAGAGACGAGGCGTCGTTTGTGGTGTGTCCAATTCTACTAATTTTTAAATAACTTCCGCATTCGCATGTCAATCGCAAACTGTCAAAAAAGCCTTATATTCATACATTTTTGACAGTTTGCGATTGAGATGCGAATGTGAAAATTAGTAGAATTGGCACACTTATAATAGAGAGATATTAATTGGCACACTTATAATAGAGAGATATATTGATTGGCACACTTATAATAGAGAGATATTAAATCGAATAATTAAGATAATACTTGATAACGCTTTGTAAACATATTGCACACACAGAAAGTATGAGATTAGTCATCATAGTTAAATTTATATACATAATATGGAGAACAGAAGATTTATTTAATTTCGACCACTGGACAACCACTAGTATTGGTTATGGAGAATCATACCTAGTTTTATTTTTATGTCTTGTTATTATTAGTCTTTTATCACAAATGTTGTGTATCAAACAGCGATATAATAAAGCGTTTAATACCCATTAATAGAAACAAGTATTGTGTGAGTTATTAACGCCTGTTTATGAGTCATTCGTCTTTATTTCAGCTAATCAAGACGTACTGAACATTCATGTTCGCACAGATGGCACTGCTGAACATATTGTGTAGTATCGGTTTTCTTATCTACACTAATATTATAAAGAGGAAATATTTGTTTGTTTGTTTGAAATGAATAGGCTCCGAAACTGCTGGACCGATTTGAAAAATTATTTCAGTGTTAGATAGCCCATTTGTCGAGGAAGGCTATAGGCTATATATATCCCTGTGACTAAGAGACTGACAGATAACGCACAGCCGAAACTACTGGTCTTAGAAAGCTGTGGCATGTAGCTTCACTACACTCCGAGGAGAGAACATTAAGATAGGATTTTCCGAAATTCCTACGGGAACGGGAAAAACGGGATATGTGCGTACGAAGTCGCGGGCAAAAGCTAGTCTTTCATATCGGCGCACTAATGAGGATATGGCTGTCTTTCGTGGCTTCGCCCCGTCGCGTCGCCTATCGCCAGAAAGCATATACCAAGAAAAAAGTTCGTCAGTGAAAATTGTTCAAACTGAAAATTTGTTTCGGAAATAGAACAAAATAGAAGTCTTAGTGCTAGATTTTTAACGTGCTCGATCGCTTTAGCGTACACAGAACTCTTTATTACGTACTAGGAAAACGTTTTGGGAACACATTCATAGTGCGTACAGCAAAGGAGTGGAACTCCCTGCCGGAGTCTGTTGTTCCTGATAGCTACAACCTGGGAGTCTTTAAAGGTTACTTTTAGGCAAGCGTGCTCCATCTCAGACCGCATCATCGCTTACCATCAGGTGAGATAGTGGTCGAACGCCAGCCTATCAAACGTAAAAACAGGTACACATTTCAAAAACTTATCTATATGGTACACATTTAATGAGTTTCAGAAACGATAGTAAAAAAAGAACATTACGTAAGGTGACTCACTGGACGTTCTTATTACCTTATACAATAATTTTTAAAAAAAGGTCACTCACTGGACGTTCTTATTACCTTTTACAATAATTTAAAACAAATGATTTCACCAGTTTATGCATTGGTAATGACATGAAAGTAGTCTTTACCAGACCTTTAGAGAATACAGAGTAGCACTAATATAGTAGCAATAATATTTGACGTATAATAACGTAACATAAAACTTTACCATAGCTACAATACTCGTTTCGCACATAATATTTATTTGAATCAGATGCTTCATATTTTTGAATGATATAAATAGTGAATGTCCCATAAAATTAAACCAAAATACTATGGGATTGTAGTTTTTCACATTCAAAAATTTACCTGTGTGAACGTTACTATACGTCAACATATTCGTGCTAGGCCCTCTGGACAGTGAATAGTGGATACTCTCTGTAAACTACCAGGGATTAAGTCTGTAAACCCTATCAGTTAAAACCAGGGACTCATGACTTCATAGGATTCATAAAGGAATTGGCGTGCTTGCTAATTATAATGAGCGCTTGCCAATGCTGTGCTGTCCTTGACCCCTTACCTTTTCTCGCTGAAAAGTACTGAAAAGTGGTATGCTTTTAACTTTTACGATTGCATATCTTTTCTGTTTTAACCTTAGCTGCTTCCCTCACTTTAGAAAATTTAGCTTTTAAGGCAAAAACGTGCAATGATACACTTTTAAATTTGTACGTAGTTGCCTAAGTTAAAAGTGTTATGCAAGGTATCTATGTTTTGTTCCTGTTGCAAAATATTTTCTTTACAGGGTTTTTGGTCAAAAACATGCGTGTCTTAATTTTGGGTGAATTTCAACAAATGCCATTTTTTTATCATATCGGTGAAGTTTTTCATTTGTATTTTTTTAGCGTATTTTTCAGGCTTTACGTAATCTTTAGGATATTTAAATATCCCCAAATTTAATATCATCAACATATCATTTAAGACTAAGGAGAAAATTCAGTTTGAATTCTGGTTTCCACCGATATGACAAACCGGCACCGATTATTTTTTTTGTACACCGATATGATAAGTTTATCCACCGAAATGATGTACATATCCAGCGATATGATAATATATCCACCTTTGAACATCAAAAAGGAAATAGTTAGTTGGTACTTATATATTTTTACAAGGGTGACTTAGAACTGAAGACCTGAACTGAGGGTCTTATGTAAGTAGATCACATTCAAAGAGAACTGAGTTCTTAGAAATTCAATTAACATATATTTTTTTAAATTATATACCTATGTTAAACCTAAAGGTTTAACAATAAACATTTGTATACTTAACGAAATGATAAAACGACTCACCGAGATGATAAAATGATCTACCGATATGATAAAGCAATCCACCGATGTGACAAAACTGTGCGTTGACCATAAATCAAAACACCGATATTAGATATAAGACACCGATTGATTTTTTCTTATCATTTCGGTGTAAATTTTCACATCGGTGGTAATAAAGACCACCGATTACAGCGATATGAGAACAGCGACGTGAGAAATTACACTTTTTAGAAAATTAGTAAAAATGCATAATATCTAGGATGAATTCAATTACAGTTAATGAAGCTAATTCACTTAATACCTCTGTTAGAACCAAACAATAATAATAAAACTACTCATTACACTGGAAAAATGCAACCACCGATAGTATAAAATAATTGTCCGGGAGCAACTGAAATGGCGTACTTACGTTGTTGGCAGGAATATGCAGCGATTTGACACACGTCTATCCTGACTGTGCACTAGCACACACAAACGAGGGAAATCAAATTGGGGTGCGGACGCTGTCAGACTCGTCAATTTAAAGTTAGGTTTAAATTACTTTTGTCCAGCGATATGAGAACATTTTGCAAGACAAGTACGTTTGTGCCTCTCAGTAATAATAATCGTTAATTATGTAATAAAATATGCTATTTTTTAATAACAAAACTAATATTCTATGAAATGGAATAAGTTATATACTGAATTTACTTAATTTTATTGGTGTATAAGCTTTTTTGTTTGTAAAAAAAGTAGAGGGACAGCACCGATTTGAAAAAAATAGAGGTTTATGTATTTATTTCTACCTTCGTAATAGTCCTAAGCAAATTATATTTTTGCCACAATCCAATAACTACCTATTGAATACTAAAAAAATAATTCAGACCTGTATTCCTTTTTTCAAATACTAATTTGACCGAAGACAAAAAAAATAAGTCATTTGGGAAATTCACACTTTTACGTATTTTTAGAAGACTCCATATTGCATTTAGGTTACTTGGTTTTTCTTGACATTTTTCTCAAAAAGTTGGATTTTTGCGAAGTGATCGTCGGATCTCCCTCTCTTGCCACTCTTCACTTTGTCTGACCGCAACTGCCGTCCACAGGATGGACAATGTTATAGACGTAGGAGAAGAACAACTCGCCAGTAGCGTAGCTTTCTGTCTGTGCTTTCACTTACAAAAAAGCTTTTTCTTTAGACTAATCAACGAATAAATCTCGAATTTGAAAACAACAATTTTTATGTTACCCGTGTTCCAACTAAAAGGAAATAACCACCTTTTTGTAGATAAAGATCATACATGTAGCATGTGTTGTTCTGTAGTTTCTCCTTTAAGAAAAAAATGCGTTAGTTTATGTTTCTGAAACAACGACATAGCTTATTCGTTCCATGCAGCCTGATTGAGCTGTGGCAGAGCAACGCGGTTTGCTAATGATGTCAGATAGACTGAGCCGAGAACACTGTAGCGCGTGCGGCCGGGCGACCACAGGCGGATCTGTCAGAGTTTTATGCACTAATACACACGCTGTTGATGCAATGAGAATTGCGAAGCCTTTTCTCAGTGATTGACTTCCTATAAAACGTGTGCTTGCAGGCTTTGCAGAAATGTCTAAGCGCAGGCGTTATCGCGTAGGCGTAAGTTCAACAAGATTCAAGATACAAAGCATTTATTTCAAATAAACCATTTACAGGCACTTTTGAAATGTCAAGGTCGGTCAGTCAAAAACATGAGGCTATTTGCACGTTCCAAAGCGTTGATCTCTATGGAGAAGAACATGCAAGAAACTCCACGGACACTCTTTTAAATCATTTGATGTTTTACAAAAATCTTAGTTAGACCTAGGTACTTGCTTCTTCATGCGAGGACAATGCAAAATAAAAAAAAAAACTTAAAACAACAACTTAAAATATAAAGATCAAAATAAGCCGGTGGTGGTTAAGAGATGACCAGTCTCAAATGACGGCGCCCGTTCACGAACCTGACGCATGTATCGGCACCATTCAGCTCAACCATTTTGAAGGGAACCGAATGATCCAACACACACGCCGCCATCAGCAAAACATTTGAGTGAGCATGACATGCTCTCAATCACCATGCTCGTTCATGTCAAACAAGTGAAATTATCTAATCACATATATATATTATGTAAATGGCCCCATGGTACTCACATTTACAAAATTTGAAAAAATGCTTCTACTTTACACAAATCTATGGTTGTCAATGACCAAGTAATTAAAGATATATAACAAACAATTCAACACCACTGCAGACTAATCTTTAGGACCTGATTCCAAGAGATAGGCCTATCTTATTATACTTAACTAATTGACCCGTTCCCACTTCGTTGGGCGGTAATTTTCGAGTTATAGTCTATGACAATCACAAATAACGTGGTATTCTATTGGTAAAATAATGTTCAAAATCGGTTCAGTAGATCCAGAGATTACCCCCTATAACCCCACAAATTCACAAACTTCTAAAATATTAATTAGTATAGATTTATCCATACATCTCTATCACCAGAGAGGCAATCCTCGTATTTTTAGTGTTCGCATTCGCAGCGTTGTCGCAAAATATAAACATCTCTTATATTTTGAGAAGTTTTTGACATTGATCGCTAAAATTATACTGTGACTTGAATTTGAAAGCTTTTTAAGTACGACAATAATTGATCTTCTGATTAAACACCGATTCAATCAATACTTACCTATTATATCTTTCACACAATCCGTAGTTTGATTTATTTTCCTTCTAAAGCTAAACAGTCTGGAATATTAAGCTCAATTAAGCTATGCCGTAGTTTTTCGCATAACTTTCAAATGTGTTTAGAATATACTCAACGTATATGATAAAAAGACGTGTCAGTTGAATGACTTCTAGAAAATGAATAGAAAATACTTACGTGAAAGTTAACCCGGCCGCGTCTCTGGGGCGCGATTTGTACAGGCGCCGGCAGCGAGTAGCTCGCCGTACAGCGAACATGCTGTACTTCGTGATCGAGTTTTATATGATTCATTATTTTTCAATAATAAAAGGAATATTCTAGGGTACTTTTTCACAGATTTTCTGTAGGAGGCCTAATTGATGACATAATTGATACTATGACAAAGTGATTTCCTAAGCATCACGGCTCCTGGTTTCATATTCACTCGGAAAGAAACACTCGCATACATTTTTTTGCAATTACCTACACATGTTTCTTCGAAAACTTCATAGCTTGACATGGCTTTTTACTTTGTAGTACCTATTTTACCGGTAACTGTAAATACATATAGGTACCATCTGCTAACGCGTCCATTTTTTTTTTTTTTTTTTTTATTTGTGATGGGTTTGCTCTTGACCTTAGTCTTGGTCAGAAATGACAGAGACAAAGTCTACGATGGAGCGAGCTTACCCAGAAGGAGCCTGTTTACTCTAACTTTGAAGAGATTAGGGTTGTAAGCGTTCGGAAACACAGACGCAGGCAGAGAATTCCACTCTTTTGCTGTCCGCATTATAAAGGACGTTTGGAATCGCTTAGTGCGAATTCGTGGAATAGCAACATGGTAGGGATGGTAAGCTGCAGTGCGTCTGGATGTTCGATGGTAGAAGGGTGCTGGTGGAATGAGGTCGTGGAGTTCTTGGGCACATTCGCCGAAGTACAATCTGTAGAAGACCGACAAGCAGGCAACCTTGCGGCGATGAGCCAAGCTGTGAAGCTTGGCATCCACCAGTTTTTCGTCACCGATGAGCCTCTTAGCTCTGCGTTCCACCGAGTCAAGCGCGGCAAGCTGGTACTTGGCCGAGCCATCCCAGAGGTGGCTGCAATACTCCATGCAGGATCGGACTTGTGCTTTGTAAAGGGTTAAAAGCTGTCCAGGCCTGAAGTATCGCTTCACTTTATTCAGAATGCCCAGCTTTTTGGCTGCAGTTTTGGCTTTGTACTCAATGGTGGCGCCGAAGTTTGGATGTCAACTCCATGCCTAGAAGCTCGAGCCGATCAGTCACAAGAACAGATACACCCCGAAAAGTAGGAGTTTGGGCGAAACGACTCCTTTTAGTGGTAAAAAGACACGCCTGAGTTTTGGTGGCGTTAAAAGTGACCAAATTGTCGTCACCCCACTGGGAGACAAGGCTCAATGTCAAATTTGTCCGCTCTACCATGGCCTCTCTCAATGAACGAACTTCACCCCCGCTGGTTGTTGCGCTAGACATGTATCCCTCTGAAACCGTACTGTCATCTGCGTACCCAACAAGACCAGGCTGAAGTAGGTCATTGATGTGCAGCAGGAAAAGAGTTGCAGAGAGAACAGACCCCTGAGGAACTCCGGCATCGATAGCCATGAGATCAGAGTAGCAACCGTCAACAACGACTCTGATTGACCGTTCACTGAGGAAGTCTGATATCCAGCTACAAAAACCAGCCGGGATGCCATAAGCAGGAAGCTTGCTGAGTAGACTTGCGTGCCAGACCCTGCTAAGCCAAAGGTCTGATGTTTCACAGTGACGCCACTAGGAAAAGCTCTTGTATGTAAAAGGACGTGTTCAGACAAGGGACTTATGTGGAAGGAACGCAACGGATGCATTAAAATGATTTGATGCTTTATGGATTAAAATTCTCTGTAATAAATGGAATCAGCCTCATCATTAGCCTAAAAAGGCCACTTTAGCAGAATCATAATTAGAGCATGCAATACCGCAGTATATTTTCAATGATAATGATAGTGATATATTTATTTGCAAAAAAACACGGTATACCGCAATAGCTCGCGCTATTGCGGTATCGGATATGTAATACCGCAAAATTTGCGATATTGTGAAATTAGTAATCGTTAAATGGGGATTAAGATAAAACTACTATTTATTTGAAAATGTTTACGTTAAAAGCACAAAATTTCAATATAATAATTTAAAAACTTATAGTTTTCTTACAATGTATCCAGCAAGCCGAAAATTCTACACTCGTTAGTGAAATGCTTAGCAGTTAGTCATAAACATTCTCCAGATATTTACCTCTTTTTCCTCCAGTTTCATATAAAGCCTTTTAACATCAAATCTAACATTAGATTGGAATTGATTTTTCTGTGTGGAGTTGTAAATTCTGACCTGAGATTATTATTAAGTTCATCTTAAAAGACAGAAAAGATGATATTGAGACTGCAAGTTAATTTTCTCTGGTTCGTAACGTCAAATTAAATAATGGTAGGTCCGTCATGATCTATTATGTTAGTTACCAAGAGTGTATCCCGCCCGGGGGTAGCGGGGATTTCCCTAGCACGTTTCGTCTTTAATACCGCAAAATTCGCATTTCTAATATCGTTTTTGTGATACTGAAAAACAGTGCGAAATTCGCGAAGTCGTGGTAGCGATATTACGGTATTGCATGCTCTAATCATAATATCTGCCAAATTTCATTTACATCTTTATAGTTAACGCATTAGATTCAAGGTGGACTGGGAAAATTTGACAGTGACAGGAAGCGTGATGTGGTTTGTGATTCTGCTATAGTGGGCTTTTTAGGGCACCGGTATTTAAGTATGAGTGACTGCCTATCTGAACTGAACTGCACAACACAGTTACTGAATAATACAAGATTGTTTGGTAAGACTTTGAATCTTTACAGGAATTCACATCTAAGTAAAAATATAATCTAAGTGGCAATTACAAAAAATGCAGAAATTTAATAAGTTGGACTGAAAATTCCCGTCCATCTGTATTGGGCTACTAATTAATTACCGATGAACAAAGAGAGTTACTATAGTGGGGGTATTTAACGTGGGTGACTGGGCTAAAGATTAATTACCGTTGCTCAGTCGGAATTAATTAATTCCTATATCACTTGACCGGTGCGCTGATGCGGCACTGTGCTTTATTACAAATGTGTAATTTATGGCTGCGTAATAATTAGAGCTCACGGTGCAAGTATTGCTTATCGGAAACGAATTTAGGCGACACGGTTGGTGCAGTTGTTAAGCGATTGACTGCTGTGCTGCGAGTCGCGGGTTCGATTCCCACACGGATAAAAATATTTGTGTGGCTACAGATAGTTGTTCCGGGTCTGGCTGTTTGTGTATGTGTATGTTGTTGTATATGTATGTTTGTAAACGCACCAATGATACAGGAAAAAATCCTAATGTGGGACAACATTTTATTGAAACTAGAACAGACTATACAAAAAAAAAAACGATTTTAATGAAAATCGATACTCAAACGCAATAAACTTTGTTCTAATAAGTTAGCCAGTTGTTACGTTATTGGAAAAGAGTATGGAGAGCTACGAACAATAAGAGTATTCGAAGTTGGAGAATCAGTGAGAGCAAGTTCTAAGAGTATATAGAAAATTGATAATATCGCTCCTTTCTGTCTACGCCTTTCAAGTTTCATTAAATTCGATTCATTCATTCCAAGAATAAAGACTTGCGAGTTACTACAGAGAATACTTTGAAAATCCCTACATCGATATTCGATCTAGATATTAGTGTACCTAATAGATTCCGATCTCATATAGCCATATTAGGTATTCCTTATATTAGAGAGTAAAGTGGATGGTGCGTTCACCTGTACTGTTCAATGTGCCGGTTCTAATCGAAATTTTGTAATATCCGATCACACGTAGGTTGGTAACAGCGGAATTTTGGCATCATATGTCTATTTCTTTTAACAAGCGCCTCGATTTAATGCTATCAAAATGGTATATATGTAGGACTTCAACTGGATTCAGC
Organism: Ceramica pisi; assembly: GCA_963859965.1. NCBI lineage: Eukaryota > Metazoa > Arthropoda > Insecta > Lepidoptera > Noctuidae > Ceramica > Ceramica pisi. The sequence goes on along the minus strand of OY982541.1, from coordinate 6,886,055 downwards.
GGAATACCAGTTTTTACAAACAAGGAACACTGAAATAAATAATAAAATAAAAATTGTTTATTGTCTCATTCTGTTTACAAACATAGATGAAGCCCTGAACCCCACACTAGGATTCCCTGTGTTGTGGGGTCCAATCTCTTTCAATCCATATTCAGATGGTATAGTTACAAAGACAGTTGTTTTAAGTAAACAAACTATAATTAAGTACAAAGGACATTGTTCAGTGCCCATACATCGTTCGCCTAAGAACCAACAGAGACGTGAATTTACTATCTGTGTTTTAAATAATGCACATGTTCGACTGAAACTAAATTAAAATCACGGACACTTTTCAGAATTGTAAAATATACAAAATGATTTCGGATTTTGAGGTTATAAAATATACCAAATGGACTAAGATCCCAGAGCTTCCAGACTTTTTATCTCACCAAAAAATGGTGTAGAGTAGTGTTACTATGTTCTTCTAACATACGAAAGCGTGGTAACTTAGGTCGACGGCCGATTCCCTGATATCAGGTGCAAAATACGTTACATCAAAGTGTCAACTGTCATTTCATCGACTGTCAGTGTCAATAGTATTCGTGTCATACAGCGCTTTAATCGCTTTATTCTTTTTGTAGGTAACTAAAAATCTTACAGCGCTGAGACTGCTTTGTTTCATTTTAAAATAATGGCGCCGGGTTATAAATCCCAAGTGAGTTACTTTTTAAAATGGTTTCGTAATTAAAAAGTGTCCGTTCTATTCTAATCTTTAAAATGTAATTTTAAAAAAAAACTAGGAATAATGGTAAAGGTTTCGCATGTGTTGATTCATAGGCCACTTTTTACCATGTCCTTTCAGTAGTTTGGGTAGAGTGTGGTGTAGTGAATGTAGTGTGGGAAGTGTAGTGCGGTAGGTGTAGTCAGTGTAGTGTTGTAGGTGTGGGTGTGTGAGTGCATGTAAGAAGGGTAAGAGTGATTGCAAGTGTTAGTGTGATACTTAATCGTATACCTATGCGTTTACTTTGTTACTTTGTTCTTTTTATGACATTATTTTTAATACGTCCTCTGTTTTTTCATAATCCAAATTGAGCAGCCAAAGGGAGATTATTTTAGAGCAATTTATTTTTCTTAGTTTTAAAATTTTGGGGGTTTTATTTAATTTATTGTATTAGTAAGGTCCCATGAAAGCAAACGATCTCTTTCCAAAAAAATCATTAAAATGAGGTTTATCCCAGTTCACCAGACGACTGGAGCGTTGCTGAGATCTGCAGCTTTTTAGTGATGTTTTGTGAAATCGCAGCGTAGCTATGCAACTTTGAGCAGAGCACGCTGTGCACGTTCTATTTTCATCATATGAGTTTTAGCTGCGGAACCCCATGAAACACAAAATAAAGTAAAGTATGATTATTTTAAAGTTAAATAAAACTGGTTTAAAATATGCTAATAGACCTACCTATAGGTATACGGTCATACAAGACCGAATGGCATACCTACTTGCAAGCATTATTTCAAAATTTCAGTCTAGAAACAGGGTTGCATCTTGCATTTGTAACAAATAGGTATAATGAAAGAAAGAAAGAAAGAAAATTGTGTTTATTGGCATTATGTAAATTAAAACAACACCTTAAAATTAAACAAAACAGATAATTAAACTATTAATGCCAAAGGGCCTCAGCGCAGCATAATGCCAGCTGGCAACACGAGGTATACCACCTGACGCTCGAAAACATAAATACATATAAAATAACTAAAATAAATGATTTATTTATTAATGTATGTGCCCATTCACAGAAAAGAACAAATACGGACAGGGCTAGAATAAATTAAATGATAAAATTAAAAATGGATACAAATTTGATGAAATTTGTATAACTTGAACGGCATGCACATGATTTATTATTTCCTACTATCTCAAATTAAAAAGTTTTTTTTTTTAAATTAATAAGACTCCTGGTTCAAGATACTGTGGCAATAGAATTATAACCACGTACCTACTTATTACCTTTAATTCTGGCCTTAAATTAATTTAGCTAAAAGCGGTACCCACATAACTTGTTCCCCACTAATTCAAAATATCTGTCCATTGTAATAGAGCTCTCTACTAAAATTCAAAGCATGCAAAATTTCAGCGATCATAACTTCAAATAACAGTGCTGCCAACCGCACGCACATAAATTAAATTAGTTGAAACTAATTAACATGGACGAGGCATAAATCCTGCTGTGTGGCTATGTTAATAATCAACCATCATGACAAGTTATAGTGGATAATAACCTGATTATACACACGACTATTTAGTGAATGCGTTCAATAACCTATCAAATATTTTTCATTTAGTTACCATGCAGTAATCGTAGGTTCTTTTTCACAGTGATTTTAGGGCTAGTTGGTCGATGGTACGATTTGAAATGTGTAGGTACCTAACTATGCAAATAACTAACGCGCCTGGTTTAAGATTATGTCAAATAGCATTTTTCCCTTTTTCTTTCATCTATCTCACTTAGTTAACTTAATGCAATGTGACCTTGTTGAATTTTGAATGACGGTTTTTAGGGATATTTTTGAACTCGATGAAATTAGAACTTCAACGAATAACTGATTATCAAATTAACATTTTCATAGTTATGTTATACCCCCAGTTCTAAACCTACATAAGAGGTATAAAACTCCTAAATCAAAGGCACGAAGGTTACACCATATAATAACTACGCAGTCTTACATAATCGCAACAAAATGAGGTTGAGATGCCACAAAATCTATTCAATATATTTCATACGTGACGAACGAAGACGAAAATGACATTGAAACATAAAGAAATATGAACGGTCGTACGCTTCACTCAGAAAAAATAACAGGCGAGAAATTTGGACAGTGATATGACACGTACCTATACAGAAAAGAATTACCATCGGTTTGTCTACTTGTTATTTTCTTGCTCTGATTTTGTTCATAAGTACCTTGTACACAATGGCCGGGGTCAGTCCATTTGTAGATAGACAGCAAAGATTTTCCGAATGAGGTTTTTTCACCTCTAATTTATCACGCACTGGTCAGCATCTTAAGACATCACAAAGCTATAAACTGTGAAAAAGAAAGCCATTTATTCTTATTCTTTCTTTATTATTTTATGGCTAGTGATAAAATATTTTATGTTATAATATTATGTGGTCAGATATTTTAGATGAACTATAAAATTAGAGTAAAAAGTTTTTATGCCCTCAGCAGATTATAATAACAACAGACAGTAATCTGATTAGTTATAAGCTGTTTTTGTTTAATTTTAAACCTACTTTTAATGATAAGATTTACTTAAAAACGTTAAGTAGGAAACTAAAAAGTTAACTCTGAAATACATTCCGAATTCATGTTTCTAATATTAAAATAAAATGACGGTAATTTATAACGTTAGGTACTGCAACCTCGGTAATGTTTTATAAGTACCTAGTCTAAGTCGGTTTTTAAAATCGGTCCACATCTGGCGGAGAAATCATACATAAAAAAAATATTTACACCCGAACATGTAATCTCCTCCTTTTTGAAGAAGTAGGTTTAAAAGTGAGGTATGCATATAAAATACATAGGTGCTTACTGGGTTTACAATGACAATTAATCATTTATTAAGTTGCTGTGCCCCTACTCTTAATTGGACGACCCATCTCATCCCTTGGGTGTCGTAAAATGTACATGCCTCTTACGAGAAACCTTGTTTTATACGCAATTGTATTTTGTTTACAAAAAGAGAAAAAAATCCTGCGTGTTAAAAAATATAATTTTATTAAAATAGTGGCCCTACTGGGGTTTGCTGTATTAAATAATGAAAGTGACATATTTTTAGGGTTCCGTAGCCAAATTTCAAAAACGGAACCCTTATAGATTCGTCATGTCTGTCTGTCTGTCCGTCCGTATGTCACAGCCACTTTTCTCCGAAACTATAAGAACTATTTTTTTTTAATTCAAAACGGGGAAACTCTTGGCCCAAATCTCACCTGATGGAAAGTGATGATTAGGCCGAAGATGGAAGCGTGTTTCACCCGGAATCCTCTTACACAGAGGAACTGGCTATCATACCTCTAACTGTCGGAACACAACAATGCTGTTAACATTGTTGTTATGGCGACAGACTTAGACATGATGGTGGTAGCTTGCCAGGCGGACTTAGAACAAGTCCTACCACCAACCAAACCGAGCAAAAAATTTGCCTCCGCTGGGAATCGAACCCGGGACCTCTGGATCTGAATCAGGTGGTAATACCACTAGACCACGGAGGCGGTTAGTGTCACCTGTTTAGCACCACCCGGGGACCACGTGTAGGGATTCGCTGAAGGGTATTCTCCTACGGACGCGGGTGACTCGGCCCCCAAAAGGGTCTATGCTAAAGGGACTATGCTGTTGAAACTAGGTAAGTAGATGTATTTTATGAACCGCATTAAGATTTTCACACAAAAATAGAAAAAAAAAACAATACATCTCCCCATACTTAGAACTAAAAGTCAAAAATTTTTTTCTTCAAACCTGTACGTGTGGGTTAGGTATCTATGGATAGGTCTTCAAAAATGATATTGAGGTTTCTATTATAATTTTTTTCTAAACTGAACAGTTTGCGAGAGAGACACTTCCAAAGTGGTTAAATGTGTGTGTCCCCCGTAACTTCTAAAATAAGAGAATGATAAATCAAAAAAAAGTATATGATGTATATTACCATGTAAACTACCAGCGAAAATTGGTTTGAACATGATCAAGTCAGTAGTTTTTTTTTAATACGTCATAAACCGTAAATCGCAACTTTTGCTTATAATATTATATACCTACAGGTTTGTACGGAACCCTCGGTGCGCGAGTCCGACTCGCACTTGGCCGGTTTTTTTTATCATGTTTTCATCCAAAAAGTGCTCAATAAAGTATTAAGAGTCCTATTACATTTTTTACGGAATTTCATGATTTTTGACGCTGTAGTTTTCAGCAGCAGTAAGATATTTTAATTATTTGATCCTGAATAACGATAGTGCCAGTCTCTTTCTTGTAAGTTGGAGTTACACATTTTCATTTTTCTTTTCGTGTAATATACTATGAATATTTTACGAACTCAGTTTGCAAGAAAAAATGTCGGCGATGGAACTTTGACGGTCTAATTCACATTGTTACAATCAATTCTTATAGAAGCTAAAATTACTAAAAGGTAAGTTGAATGTTTTACTTGTTTTTGGAGTTCTAGAATTTCTTTAAATTCCTTGAGTTTTCACGGAAAAAAACGTAAAGAAAGCCTAATTTAAGCCAGAAATGTCTTGATTCAGCGTCCATTATATTCCAAATAAAAACAATTTTATCAAATAAATTAATATGATATAAAATTTCAATCTACAATGAATACGTTTAATTAGTTTTCGTTTGTCAATATAATAAAACAAAATTACAATAAATAAAATTAAAGTACTATATATTCTGCATCAATTCAGCGCGCGCGCTCCTCAGTCTCGCGCAAGCGCCCAAATAAACTATAATCCTATTCAGACTAGTAAGTATCAAAATTGTTTCGCGGACTATAGATGTACTCCCAACGCAGACCAACGTAACTTCGTCTATTGCAAACGAGCATTGACGATTCGTAATAGGACTCTTAAGTAGTATAAAGTTTTGAAATGGACAAAAGCACATAAAAAATCTGCCCATTGATTTTCATTCCAATTTGTTGAAAGTAGTGTCGTCCACGTCAAATTCAGCGAGGTGGTCGCGGATTGGCACCGGCCCAAATATTACACCATCGCCATTTTCGGCTGAAGGCTGTACGTTCACGCCCCGGCTGAAATAAAAGGAAACGTGTGTATTTTTTACGAACATTAGTCGTAATTCCTATAGGGAACTCGGCACCATTTCATTCAATGACGTTACCAAATGTCCATTCGAGTTATAGATTTTTTGACAGCCAACATAAAAGAATGTGCTGGTCATTTCCTCGCGTTTTAGGAAGAAAAGAAAACATTTAATAAATGAATAGGTTTATAGCTGTTTCGCCTTTCTTTTATACTGGTAAGTAGGTACCGAAGTACCTTGCTTACAAATTGCTTCACGTCATTTTCGCGCCGTTTTGATTCTAGTTTGAGTTTGAAATCTAAGTAAAGCAACATACCAACACACGATTGTGTTTCTTTTTAATTCTGCTAATGGCTTGGTATTCCCCAAGCTATCTCAGCACAAGGTACGAAACCTACATGATATTAAATTATTAACCGCGAGTCAGCTTCCCGGCCTACGTATGTACATATTCGTATCTTCCCTGTACATAATTTAAAAGCGGTCATAGACATCCCACACTCTTGACCCGGGCGTCCCGGCGATATTCTATATGCAAGGTTAACTATTTCAAATTTAAACTTCTAGGCTAAGAACACACAATTTAGTGATGGTTAATTTACCTCTTAAGGCAGCCGCGTTGTGTATTGGCTTTCAGTTAAATTATTTAACGATGTGGGCCGTGGCTGAGCTTAAATATAATAATAAATTGATCGGCCTTCGAGCCGAGGCTATTTCAATTTCCCGTATGAATGCTATAATTTCCTTTAGCTTGTTTTTTTATTTTATTTTGCCAATGCCGGCAAGAATTTTTCCTTTGAGAAGGCATGAGAATAAATGGGCTATTAGGATGTTCATGTTCATCTCATATGAAGCAAAAGCAAAGGAAGGCCTACAAAGCCAAGTTGCCAAAGTAATCTTAATATTTTCAGTAGTAGGTACAATATTTTCTGATTAACTCAACAAATATTTATGAAAGACTTCCGCCTGAAACTTGTAGGTAGTTGTTAATGTTGAGTTCAATATTCTTAAAATTGAGATACTTTAACAAAGAGATTATTATAAAGACAGTTTTGTTATTTCCCTTTAGTTAAAACTTTAAAAAAATGGCTAGCAGATTGTAAAGTGCCACTTAAAAAACTTAATAATTTAATGTAGAGTGACAAAGACAATGTGTTTGTCCAGACTTCGTAGTTGGTGGGGGGAGTGGTATTGAAGTCATTAGGTATACTCGCTGATTGCTAGATAGCGTGATAAGGCTCTTAGTAGAAGTCCACTGAAGTATGAGTTATTTTTTGTCTGGTGACTTCATAGGGCTATCATAATTAGGAATGCTATGGAAATTATAAATGACATTATTATTCAATGTTTGTAGAATAGGCAAAAGAGATTAGGTTATAGATCTAACCTAAAAGGATGATCTAAAATAAATCGCAACTTACTTTTGAAAGCTCAGAACTCCAACAAAAAACTTGAAATTGTGTGCCTAACAACGTTTTATAGAACTCGTTAAAATTGTCCCGTACATAAAAACTTCAGCCATGAGATCCTCTCGGGAACTCTTCAAGACTTTTGGAAGGTGTAAATCCCTACAAAGTCGCAAACAAAAGAGAGAGAAATATTTTGGGTTTCTTTATATGAAATAAAGCTGAATACATGCATATTGTATTATTTCTTTGCATTTGATAATTTCGGAAAGTTGGTGTCACTGGACTGGACTTGGAGGCGTAACATGATTACCAACTTTGAATAAGTAGGTAGGTAAGTTTCTTTCTTTTAGTTTATGTGGATTCATTTTACGACGCTACCCAGCCGCGGGAAACTGTCGCAAATATGTATTGAATAGGCTTAATTAGAAGGAAATGAGAGTAATTTTGGTAAATACCTACCTACTTAGTTGATAGTTAGTTATGGCAGTTTGTGCTCTCATTTTCTACCTTGATGATGATTATCATTCAATTGGGCACCTATTTATGATCAATTTGGCTGATCCCACTTCTGAAAACGTATCGTGAATAGGGACTTGGAATTCCTTTCATAATTAGCATGTTTATACTTATGTACCATTGAGAATTTGGAACTAAAATATACTTACTTAACTAACTAACTAGTAGTTAGCTCACATTATGCGATAGCACTCCATAGAATGAGTAGGTATTATATCTAAGTAGTCCTACCTGGGTCTGCTTACGGTGAACATTGGGTGGCTCGCCGTCCGATCAAAGCTGTCAGCATAGAAGACGTGGCCCGCTAGGGCCAGTGCCTGCCAGGAATTTGTTCGAAAGAATCACCGCGGCCCTGGAACGCAAAGGGCATTAGGAGGAACACGGATGCATTTCAGTCAGTAAGAGTCTGATACTCCCTTCTTCACCCAGGGCGGGAGGAGTCATTTGATGATTTCCCATCCTTAAAAAAAAGGTATACCTACCTACCTACATAAATGCATCAAACATGACTGTGCCATTATTTGATTGAAAAATAATTATAAAATCGATTTAATTGTTAGCCACAATGCCATATTATGGGTAATGATACCTATTCGTAATAGGCCATTTTATAAAACTCTTTGTGTGCATGTTTGTAGTTTTGCGGGCATGCATTATTAAAATCTTCACACGGTTTTAATAAGAGTGCCTGTTTAGGATGTTCAGATAGGACAACCAATTGTTTATCTTATGTATCTTAATATAACCTTATTTATTTATTACTAGCTGATGCCCGCGGCTTCGCCCGCTTGACAAATTGTATACTAAAACTTTCCTCGAGAACCACTCTATCCATCATCGGTGAAAACAGCATGAAAATCGGTGCAGTAGTTTTTGAGTTTATTGCGAACAGACAGACTTTGTTTTTAACCGACTTCTTAAAAAGGAGGAGGTTCTATGTTCGGGTGTACGTATTTTTTTATGTAGGTTCGCCGCCAGTTGTGGACCGATTTTTTTATTTTTTTTTTGTATTCGATAGCCTATACTCCTGAGGGATCATTCTCACTAGTTCCACCAGCAATTAGTTCCATGGAACTAGTGAGACTTTTTTTTCTCAGTAGTTCCATGCATTTTGATAATGGAACAAATGAAACAAAACTTAATCGAACTCGTCTCACTAGTTCCACCGTAGTTGTTCCATGGAACTACTGATACTTTTTTTTCTCAGTAGTTCCATGCATTTTGATAATGGAACAAATGAAACAAAACATAATCGAACTCGTCTCACTAGTTCCACCGTAGTTGTTCCATGGAACTAGTGAGACTTTTTCTCAGTAGTTCCATGGTTCTTCTTTGTGGTACAAGTGAAACTAAAGTTAATCAACACCATTCTCATTAGTTCCAATTTCTACAAATGTGAATAAAGGAATAAAACACACAAAAAATATAAAAAAGTCAAGTAATTTAATGTTAAATAAACATCTTTTTCTTTTATTTTCAAATTTTTTTAGGTATAATTTTTACAAACAAATTAGGCCAACGAGCTCTCGCCCATTACTCAAAGTGGATTAGACTATGTTCTCTGACGTGGGGGGAATGTAGTGTAAATACTCTTTTATACTATCTTAATGTTTCTATTCTATTTTTTAAAAAATAAGACATCATTCATATTCACTGTCACAGCTCTGTCATTTCATCAAATTTGTGATTAATTCTGTTTTATTGTGCAAAACATGTCTTGTGCAATTGAAATAATTACAAGGGGTCGAGGAAACGTTTTACTTAATTGTGGCTACCAATATTATAGACATAGCATTTATCGCAATGGAACAAGCATATGGAGGTGTCAATTTCATAAGAAAAATAAATGTGCTGGATCTGTAACAATCTCCACAGTAAGTATTTGGCTAAACTGGAATTATTTAGTGTGTTTTACGCGTGATAAAATAAATCTATAGATGTTATTATATCCCGAACCTAAATAAATATCTCAGTTAAAGTCCCGTTTTAAATCGTGATACTTGTCACGGCCGTGAAGTGTTAGGAGTTCCTAGGTTCGATTCCGAACATGAGCATTTATTTGTATTATTATGCACATATTTTCCCGTGGTTCTTGTCTTCTTTATTTCTATGTTATTTTTCTGCACACCTATAACATAAAAGTATTTAATGTTGTACATATCTTGCAACCTACCTCTCTTAGAGAGGAGGCCTGTGTCCCTGCAGTGGGAGCGAATATGTAGACCGATTATGATTTATGATGATGATAGCTTATAATAACGCGTTGGTATTAGACTGGTCAGTGCTGGATATGGTAATGATCAATAGTTGTTATATTTTTTATACAAATGACGATCTGTTTTTTAATTAAGGCACTCTACTTTTTTTAGGATCAAAAAACAGTTTTATTAAAGAAAGATCACCACATCACCTGTCTATCAGATGAAACTCAAAACTTAATTGATAAAAAAATAAGTCAAACTTGTGAAGAGGCTGCAAAAGGATTAGAATGTGCTCCAAGTGTATATAAAAGAAGAATGATATCAATAACAAATGAAGGGCTTGATTTAGTTTCTAAAAAACCGATACCGTCATTTCAACAAAAAAAAGCTTCAATTTACAGAAAAAGGAATAGAGAACTCGAAGTCAATAAGATATGTGGAAAAACTCTAGAAGAAGTTGAAGTGCCCGCACCATATAGGAATTTTATGTTGGCAGATTATTTCGATGGTGACCTTAAAATATTGATTTTCTGCTCTATGGAAGCTAAATCTTTAATGACAACTACAAAACATTTCTTCATGGATGGCACATTCAAATGTTGTCCTTTTCCGTTTTCTCAGGTATATTCCATCCATGGCGATATAGGGAGCAGCAGCAGTAATACAAATATTCTGCCGTTAGTTTATGCATTTATGTCCCATAAAAGCACAAAAGCTTATTCTATTTTTAATTTAATAAAGACACGAATTCCTGAATGGAAACCGAGTAAAGTAAACGTGGACTTTGAAGAGGCTGCAATCGCGGCCTTACACCAATATGATGAAAAAATAATAATCAATGGATGCCACTTCCATTTCACTAATTGCTTATGGCGAAAGGCAAAAGATTTGAATATTAATAAAAATAAGCGTTCCAAGAGGATAGTGTCTTTATGTTGTAATCTAGCATATTTGCCTTTAGATAAAATTAACGACGGCTGGGATTACGTCAAACGTCAATCGTTACAAAATAATGAAGGAATCAAAAAATTCATCGAATATTTTGAAAATTTTTGGATGAAACCTGATCTGTGGTGCGTGTTTAGTGAACGACACCGTACCACAAACGCTGTGGAAGGATGGCACCATAATATTAATAAAAATGTACCAAAAAATGAAAGCAACTTATTAATAGCATTAAATATTTTTTTTAATGAAAGCAATTTAACTGCCTTTTATGGTAATCAACCTCCCAAAAAAAGAAGAAAAGTAAGTAAAGAAAATGATGATTTCATCAGAGAAACACAAACGGAAATAATTTCAGGTGATATTAGCATAGCTCATTTCTTGGGCAAACTACGATAACATACGTATGTATCGCAATTTGGTAAAAAACAATTTGAAAATAAAAGAAAAAGATGTTTATTTAGCATTAAATTACTTGACTTTTTTATATTTTTTGTGTGTTTTATTCCTTTATTCACATTTGTAGAAATTGGAACTAATGAGAATGGTGTTGATTAACTTTAGTTTCACTTGTACCACAAAGAAGAACCATGGAACTACTGAGAAAAAGTCTCACTAGTTCCATGGAACAACTACGGTGGAACTAGTGAGACGAGTTCGATTATGTTTTGTTTCATTTGTTCCATTATCAAAATGCATGGAACTACTGAGAAAAAAAAGTCTCACTAGTTCCATGGAACTAATTGCTGGTGGAACTAGTGAGAATGATCCCTCTCCCTCCTGAGGTGGAAGCCGGAATATGATAAGATCCCATGAAAATCGAGGGAAACCCTCAAATTTATTGGCACACACAATGTTTTAACATGAACTTTGTGACGCAAATCAGATATTTATGCCTGGTAATCATCATCTCATGTTGCTGAGCTGATGATGGAAGGTATAAGTTAGGTTTTGATGTTGGGATCCCATGAAAAATGTTTGTTTATGTATGTAATGTTTGTATATTTTCGCCAATTATCGCCGATTTGGATGATTCTTGTTTTGTTTGGAAGAATATTTTCCCAGACTGGTCCCATTTGAATTTGGTGAAGAACTGATGAAGAAATTCGGAGGTAGGCAACGGAACTATTCAATAAATGATAGCAATGGATTGGGATTGCTGAAATCGCATGTCCGTTTGTTGTTTTCACCACTTCATAACATAACATCACGCCGGTACGCTGTGAATGGGTGCACAGGTATTTACCACTAAAAAGTGAAAGAAAAACTTCATACAGAAAACACCACCGACTTCCAAAAACAAAACACTACAAAGTATTAAATAACTTTAATTTCGAAAGTCGGTGTCAACCCTCGCTTCGCCCGTTAGTTAAACTCTCGAATCCTTCATCGTGTTTGGGTTTCAATATGATGCCCGCGACATAAGAAACTGCTTTAACCCCTTGGTGCATAATCTACTATTAAATTGTATCGTATGAGACATCAAATTAATAAAATGGCTTACTATGAGGGTTTTAATTAATATATTTTTTTGAATTTTAAAATACTTAAATAGTTTTGATGTTTTTCAAGAAATTAGGCCAAAAATTACCATTCATCCCTCTTATCTCCGAAATTAATAAGCCTCATATTTAAAAAAAAAAATGCTGATAATGGTTCTATACCTAAAGATTACAAAAAATCCTATAAAAAGTCTGTAGTGTTTAAATAACATGTTACAAAAATGAAATTGTTCGGAATTACAGCCCGAAAACTGAATTCATTCGATATTATTAATTAAAATCAATTAAAATCTGTGAGTAGGTACCAGCAAGCAGTCGTGTAGCGGACTTTACATAAAAAGCCCAATTAAAATAGCTATTAATACCCATTTTCAATCCTTAATTGGAAATTCGCCAACACCCGGCGCATAGAAGCATTAAAAACCCGACATGAACATCGGATGGAGCTAACTTCGACACAGGAACCGAGTCGCAATGCCGGAAATAAACCGGAGCAGCGCCATACGGACCGGCCGACGGCGACGGTTTGATACGAGTTAATAAGCGCTAAACGCGTTTCATACGGTGCACTAAATACACGGCGAACGTGGGTTTCAGCGTGAGTGCAGTTTCAGCAACTTGATTTTATGAAGGCAATATTGAGTAAAAAATATAATTAGACGTTAGACAGAGTTTAATTGTAAACGTTTAAGTGTTGTTCAATGTTAGCTTCTATAAATTACTGATATCTTTTCCGACTTACGAATGGCACCTGGCTAAACGCAATATCCATCAAATTTCAACAATCGATACAATCTGTCACGTCATCAGAAAACACCATTAAAACATATTACCAACTTACCTATCTGTAAAATGAGTCACTGTTATAACTATAAAACTCACCTCAAGACCTACAGTGACAGTGGATATACGTTTTAAAAACTATAACTTGATTGAAGAATATAATCTATCTATATACCGGTAATATAATTAAAGAAACAATAATAGAAAAATTACACGAAAAACCGTAAAAACTACATTTTTGTCCATACAAACTGTTCCTAGCTGTCTCTACCACAGTTCAGGCAAATGTCTCACGAGGAAGACTGAGGAAAGGGACAAAAGATCTCGTATGAGTAAAAGAGACACAGCCGGCGAGCGGCTCTTAGGTACTACCTCAAGTTGATCTCAAGACTATCATAACTTTTCACTTGCTACTCGGTGCCCGCCAAACAGTTTCGAGTTTGAAGCTTAACTCGCTGATCGCCGGCGGTGAGACAAGTGCTTTAATGGCGTTTCATAGAGCGAAATCTCTGTTCACGTGACTTTGGAACTCCAATTGCCATGAAATAAAAGCGAAAAGACTAAAAATCATTTTGGTTAAATGCATTCCCGCCCAGTCTGATTCGTTACCCAACCAATCAATATTATAACTGGCAGCTTGTGCGAAGCAAGCGGTCACTGAAGGGAAGAAATTAGGGGAGGGTTAGAGTTATCTATTACAGTTAATATAGCTTCGTAGATGAAAGAACGCTCACGGGAAGTATGTGCTACTACCCCGGCATTCGGAACACATTAAAACACGAATTGCGGCCAATTCGTGTTTTTTTCTCCAAATGCCGTTTGCATTCCAGGGCCACAGCATTGCAGAATATTTTTTATGCAAATCGGTTCCTCAGGGATTAAAAACGCTTTCATATCAGTTGAGCAATGCATCATTATTTTACTCTCGCACTTTTGAGAGGAACTTCTCTAATGCATATTGTTTGTGTCTCGACGCAAGAGTCACGTCTGCACCATCAATAATTCACCAGTGTTCACACAGGGCAAAGTTCGCCAACTTTGGCACCAATACCCAGATCCATTAAACATATTCTGTAGAGTATCACGGATCGTAGATTTTGAATGTTGGTACACATTGTTTGTGTTGCCAACTGTTTAAGATGATTAGTGGTTGGGTTGTGTATGTTGTATGTATGCAGCAAAAATTGTTTAATTTAAGACCCATAACTTAAAAGTTAGGTCTGTTAATTAATTTGCAAGGAGTTACCACATACTGTGCTGTGATTGGAAGTGTTTGCATGATTTTAGTCAAAATATAAGTTATTTGTAATATCTGAATTCCCAAACAAAATGTTCAAATGATTTTAAAATTCTAAGAACGTCCTGTAGTAATTCTGTTTGAAAGTTATTCAAACTATTCTAGATAAGTAGGTCTACCTAAGTTGGTAATCCTATACCGAGGGCTTTCACATTTTTTCTTGAATTTTAGCGTTTTATTCGAAATTTGATGTGTGATTTTGCTTTAGATATAGCCTTCAAAAAAATAAAAATATGCCTAAGACAGTTTTGTCAAAGCGCTCTTACAAAATCGAATTGCTCAGGTTGACTAAAGTTGAATACCGCGCGTCACAAAATTATATTGATTTTCGACAATTATTTAAAAATATTTACTTTACTTTTAATTAGACCAATTTTTTTTTCAAGCAATATAGCAATGCCACCTTAATTATTAAATATTTTTTATTTGAATTTTGATTATAATTTCATAGATAAAAATTATAGTTTCGTACGGAAAATTGTCAATAACTCTCAGTTTTACGGAATTATTTTTGGTGTATTACTGTATGAATCGTAATAAATTGATTTAAACATTCCAAAGTAGAAGATACAGTTGTACCGTGGACATTTTTATAAATGATTAAACTATAATATCTTCGGTGTACCAAGGTATCAAAAGATTCCCTAAAGCAACGTCTTGTGAAACATCCTTTGCGGAGTCAAGGATTTTACTGATGTACGTGAACAAATTGAAATATTTATTTAGAACACTCCCAAGATAAATGATCAAACTATCTTGGGCATATTTTTGTTTTTTTTTTAAAGGCTATATCTAAAGCAAAATCACACATCAAAATTCGAATAAAACGCTAAAATTCAAGAAAAAATGTGAAAGCCCCCTTAAGCTTAACATAATTTTAAATCACAGTTTCATTTATCTTATTTTGTTCCCAAAGACTATATTATTATAGTTACGTAACAAGAATAATCTGAACCAATATTTTCACATTTGGATCTTTGCCCGGCCTTTCAAAAATGCGATTTCTATTTCCTTTTACTTTGCTCTTGTTGCTACAGTTAACTTGGATATGACTACACTTGAATATCGACAGGGTTCGTTGAACACGAGGGTAGGTAGCTAAGCAAAACACTTCAACTATACATATGGTTTTTAAACCCGTATTTGTTGTGCAGGTTTTTTTATCCTCATGGATGTACTTTCCGCCCCTATATCAGGCTCTTATTGACAAAAACCACACGGTGAAATAACCTTTAGCCGATGCTGGAGTGTATATTCAGTTCGTAACGCTTCCCCGGTCAGGAATTTGGCTGCAGTTCCCCTTCATGAGGACCAAGTCACCCTCACGGCCAAATATGGCCAAAGCTCCTAATTGTTTCTCACAGTCTCACTTCCCAAGTAGCAATAAAGTGCTGTAAGACAGAATTTTCTCGGTTTCCCATACGTATATAAGCTGTTTTATTTAGTTTGCTGCTTGACAGCAGCGTAGGTAGCGCATACTCTGCTGATATAACTCTAGTTTGTGTACAAATTATTCAGCTCATAGCTAGTTAAGGAATTGATTTATAAAATTAATCGATAACGTCAATATTTTTTTTTTTACGAGTGATGGGCACGCGATGTCCACTATCTCACCTGATGGCAAGCGATGATGCGCTCTAAGATGGTGCACGCTTGTCTAGAAGTAACTTATTCACTTTTGAATTAAAGACTCCCAGGTTGTAGCTATCAGGAATCCGGCAGGAAATTCCACTCCTTTGCTGTACACACTATGCATGTGTTTACGTTTACGTACGTTTTGTGCGTGGGTGGAAATCTAAGAGTCATCCCTTAAACTGCAAGTTTTCTGTGTAAAACTGATTTGGTTTTAAGCCACACACTAGGGACTCTGTTTTGTTTTCAGCATGAAAGTAATTCAGGGAAAAATACCTTTAGCTCTGGCAGCCATACTTTGACGTCATTATTATATACCTTTTAGTGACGAAGCGGATGTGACGCGATTTCGGAATTCATATTTCATCTACTTCCAATTATTTTGCAACATTTTAACAAATGAAATGGACAGATTGAGTAGGTTTAATTTACCATGAAGCTTTTAAAACGTCTCGGCAGTGTTGCGGAAATTCTCATAAAAGTGTTTCAATGACTTATTATGGGCGGGAAACTTTATCTGCTGTTGATGAACAAAGATTTTGTTTGAAAGTATCAATTTATACTTTGTTTGGTAGTTTAAAAAGTTTTATTCCGAAGAGTTATAACTTTTGACTATTTAACTAAATTATTTTGTGAGATACAAATTGAGGCTTATATTTATTTTAAATCCATCCAAGGTTGTCTTTAGAAGATCGCATTTAGCGATAAGGCCGCCTATTGTGTCACCCCAAGTAATGTTTCCTTCATATCTATTCTGTAACGTATGGTGTACATAATACCTAAAGAGTATTTTATCCTATTATGTAATTGTAACTTGAGAGCATGGCTGCAGGCCGTGTTTCGAGTTAAAATAACAAATATGAAGAAAAAGAAATAGCCCACGCAATTTTTGAATAAAAAAGGTCACCATAATCATCCTGCCCTTATTCCATTTTACTACGGGTCGGCGCAACACGTGTTTTTTCTTCCATTCTGCCCTATCAGCCATCAAGCTATCACTAACTCCCTTTTCTTTCATATCTCCTCACACAATTTTGTATAAAAGAAATCTTCAGTCCTATTCCTTAGTAGGTTTCCTTAGAATACTTAATTAAAATAGTCTCTAATAGAACATAGAAAATACACAAATCAGAACAAGGCTATATTAACTTTGATTGACATTTACCGTCCATGCATTCTTAACACGTTCGAAGTCTATACGAAGTTCTGCATCAGTAATGAGTCAGCCCAGAATTCAGGGAAATGCCGCAAATAGTTTATTTACTCGTCTACCTTACGATGGGGCTCCACTACCACTTCTATTGTATTCCCACTGATTTATTCATTTTGAATTGCCTTAAGTAGCAACGACTCAACACGAAGCGTGGCTGCTTTCTTGATTTCTGATTCCTTTTTGTATGAAAGTAAATGGAGCATTCGACTGTGATGTTTCAGATTCGACTTTGAGCATTTTAAGTTTAGCAGGTCTAAAAAGGACACATTAGCAGAATCAAAAGGCACATCAAACTATCCGTCACCGACACAATTTCTCAATCAACCTTGAACTTAATATGTTTGCGATAGAGATGAAAATGTTTGACAGATTGTTGTGATTGGTTTGAGGACTGATGAAACAAAGTAATGCCCTGTGCATTACTGGATTCGAACTCGCTACTTTCGACTCAGGCCGGGCCCAAGCCACTGCGATAGCCATTGCATTCCTACATTATACATTTTGGGCTGATTTTTCAATCGTCAGATAATTTTTCACTGAAGAATAAATATGGCTGTTTGACATATTTTCTATGCAAAACCTTTTACTCCTCTGATAAATCAGACGCATATTCTGAGTTAATCATAAAAAATCTAATCATATGGTTTGTTTAAACTAATTATATGGTTTTCTCATTTACTACGAGGTTATGTTTTCTACTCTGAAAGATCATTCTTTTCCCCTGAAAACCAAGCAATCCTTTGGCAACAGACAATACAAAATGGTTTCATTTTAGAAAAGCAAGCGATTTCTCACAATAAATCGGATAAAATGGCTGTTAACATTTTTCCACACAACTTAATAGCTTTCAAACTAAATATTGCAGATATATTTGTTATTCAGTACGTTAAGATTTAGTATGTAGTAGGTACTCGTACCTATTAGTCAAAGCCAGACCACGTTAAACCAAATATTAATCTCTTTTTATTTATGATACTGAAATATAAATATTTCTTCTGTACATCCCGTTTTAGAAAACGGTATTAATATGCTTAGGTTTTCTTCTCGAAGATAGGTTTAATTTTGTTTATAGAATTATGAGACAAGTGTTTTGAGGTAAATTGTATAATAGTGTTGTAAGTTTTTACTACCTACTTAATATTCGGGTTTTCCTCAAATAAAAACTAACCAACATTCAAATTCTCAATTTTTAACCTGTAATTCTCTAGAATTTGAGGGAAAAAAAGTAGTCGAACTCTACTTTAGCATGTTTTTTTTTAAATACGAAATGCTTATTTAATCCTGGCGTTTTTTTTTTATTGAGGACTAGCTGACCCGGCGAACTTCGTTTCGCCTAACAGTCGATTCTTTAATTTTTAGCCTAAGTTACTCCTTATTACATCAGCTACCTGCCAATAAAAGTCCCGTTAAAATCGGTCGAGCCATTTCAGAGATTAGCCGGAACAAACAGACAGACAGACAGACAAAAATTGTAAAAAAAATCATTTTGGTGTATGTACCGTATTTATATTCATTTAAATGTATTAAAAATCCGTTATTTCAATATTACAAACAGACACTCCAATTTTATTTATATGTATAGATGTATAGATTAGGTTTGTTCTTGACCTCGATCACGCACGCCTGATGGAAAGTGATTGATGGAGCAGGCTTGCTCAGAAGATGCCTATTCACTCTTGCGTTTTTAGGGTTCCGAGCATCCGTGAACAACGGAACCCTTATAGGATCACTCATGTGTTTGCCTGTCTATCCTTCTGTCACAGCCAGTTTTCCTCGGATTTACTGAACCGATTGTGTAGGAATTTGGTATACATACGGACTTTTATGACTCAAACACGGACGCGGTACATAAATAAATAAATATAGTATGGGGGTCACTTTTGGGGTCAAACTAGAAAAAAATACAAACTATATTGTGTGATAATTATGTATATCAAATGAAATATGTTGGAAAAAATATGTTGTATATATACTAATAAAACAAACAGCTTTCAAGTTTTTAAAAAATTAGACCAAAAATTACTATTCCCGTGGGGGGGGGAATGGACATTTTTGGTCTAATTTATTACCTACCTTTTATCCGAAACTGCAGAGCTGAAAATTTTGAAAAAAAAGTTGATAATTGCTCTAAGTATACCTAAAGATTACAAGTCTGTAGTATTGAAATAACAATGCAAATAAAAACAACGGGTTGCACTCCAGGAGTGCCGGCAGAAGTGAAAACTTGAATTTTTGAATCAACCATCTTACGAATTTTCGATCAGGTCACGTGTCCTGACGCGAGTTTAACATTTTTTACCCATCCCAAGAAAAGTGCTCAACGCCGCAAAAGAAGTTTTCTTTGCACGCAAGACCGACTCGCACTTGACCAATTTTTATATCTAACTTTATGAGCTTAAGTTATAAGCTTGAAAGTAGACTTGCAAGCTTATAACTTAACCTCATAACCAAAACCCCCAGTTATACATTACTTAGATACACATACTAAAAAGATACCCAATATAAAAACAAAACTTTACTCCTCAATAAATAAATCCGCGACTCAACGCGACCGACGCGCTACGCTATTAAATCGCAAGGCGCGCCGATATGATACAATAATTACTTCGTTTTACCGCGTAAAATAGGACTTAAGTACTAGTCGTTCCACAATAATGACAGAGTGGCCCTCCCTATGTACAATCGATATATTATTTGCACTACCACCGGGGTTTACGGGAAATTGCCAGCCCCACAATTATTCGACACACGTCTCGCGCGCTACTATCAAACCTATTAAATTATTATCGTATGTGAGTTACAAGAAAATTGCTTCAGGAACGTATTCAATTCAGTTTTCCTCGTTGACTTTTATGTGTTCTACGCGTTTTATTAATATAACACACCAAAGGATTTTTTTTTACTTGATATGGGTTTGCTCTTGACTCTAGTCTTGGTCAGAGATGACAGAGACAAAGTCTACGATGAAGCGAGCTTACGCAGAAGTAGCCTGTTCACTCTAACTTTGAAGAAGTTTTCTTTTTAACAACATGTTTTATACGAAATTAACTTTCTGGGTACTTTTTATATTATGTTCAACATAGTAACAAACATTATATTCTCAAATCAGCAAAAACAATCACTATATTATTATTATTATATGTTGCGTTATCCTCAACACTACGTAAAAACGTTTCCAATTTTCCTTGTTTCCAAACGAGAAGATGTTAGGGATAAGTGTCGGAGAAATAACCACAGTCTTTCATTAAACCTAGTCGGTAAGTTTCTAAATTAACTCGAAAAATACTGAATGGTCCACCTGGGAAAGTTAGCGCAATTAGCGTAGCTAATTATTTCTCCCGCATTGAAAAAACTAATCTACTTTTTCTGACTACAATGCGAACTCGCGTTTTTGCTGACCCGGCGAAGTAAAATAAATAAATAAAATCCTGAAGGGTTCGACGGGTCGGGGGAATGTTTTCTTTTTTAACTTTTGTTATTGGGTAAGTCTGTCGATGGGCCGGAACTCCACCGTATTGGGTCTCAAACAAAACCCTTCGTGGGATGTGCGAAACTGTGTGTTTAGAATAAAGTGTTGAGGAAAGCATTTGAATCGTCGTTGGAAGGTCGAACTACTTCAATGTTATTGAGCGCAGTTTGCAACGCTAAGCCAGCGTAGCAGGAAACTGCGCTCTTTTCGATCGCTCATAAAAATCCTTTTGCGACATTTTCTTGCTTTTAGATGGTGTACCTACTTATCAATGTTTGTCCTAGTTTTGTAGTTTGTCTTTTAAGATCATTTTTAAAGACATGATGTAAAACAACAAAGATCATGTAGGTGGTGTAGAGGCAAATCTTCAAAGAGAGGGGACCGGGGGATCGAAACACCAGTCCCTTACTCAGATGTGCCACATCCAGCGAAGCAGATCGGTATCGGGTTTAAGTGCGTGATGAACGATGCAGAAATGGACCAGCAGGGAATCACTCACCCCAAAATTTTCACCGACGGAAGCAAAATTCAAGGGAAAGTCGGTGCAGCACTAAGCCTCTGGGAAGATGGTGCAGAGGTGAAATCACAAAAGTTCAAGCTGGACCATTTCTGCAGCGTTTATCAGGCCGAGCTGCTCGCTCTGCGCAAGGCTTCAGAGCTGGCCTTGAAGCACTCCTCGGCAGTAATCGAGGTCTACAGCGACTCGAGATCGGCGCTGGAAACGATTACCCGAGGCGTTTCCCTCCATCCCCTGGCATTTGAAACGCAACAGAACATCCAGACATTGCGAAATAGCGGGAGAACCCTTAAATTATTCTGGATTAAAGCGCATGCGGGGCTGGAGGGAAACGAGAGGGCTGACGTGTTGGCGAAAGAAGCAGCGATGGGAATGAAGACCAAACCTCATTACGACCTGTGTCCGACTTCATTCATCAAGCGACAAATCCGAATGGAGTCGCTTGATGAATGGAACACGAGATACACGACTGGTGTAACTGCATCCACCACTAAAATATTCCTCCCAGATGCAATTGCAGCATATCACATTATCAGGAGAATAGAGCTAGATCCACTTTTAGTCCAAGTGTTAACGGGTCATGGCGGGTTCTCTGAGTACTTGCATCGTTTCAAGTGCAAGGAGAACCCGGCATGTCCCTGTGACCCGTCAAAAATCGAAAGCGTACAGCATATAATCACGGAGTGCCCAAAATTTGCAATTTATAAACATAATTTAGAATCGGAAATAGAAATAGAAATAAAATTAGAAAACATTCCAAAAGTAATGAAAAATAAAGTGAGTAGAAAAAAGTTTTTAATGTATTGTAAAGAAATAGCGGAAAAAGTAATTAAAAATAATAAGACATAAGAAAACGATATACTTTTTAAATATTATGAAGATATATAAAAAGTAATCACAATAAAATAAGAAATAAAACAATAAGAAATTAAAATCAGTCATTAAAAAAATACAAGTAAAATCAAAATGTTAAAGTCATAAAAATTCAAACTCATAAATAGTAAATCATTAAAAAGTAAATAAAATGTAAAATGTGTCAATTAGAGCTCTGATGACACAAGTCGGAGGACACTAGCAGAGCAGGAGTGGTTTTTAGTCGGTTCGAGTCCGACACTACCTGAACTGTCTCACGACCTAACGAACCGTGAGACAGTTCATGTGTCCGTGGGGATTTTCCACTCCTAGAGACTTTTACAATGTGGTCAATAGGCAGGTCGCGACATTAAGACAAAACGATAAGACGACCATTTCTACGGACAATATATATTCTACCCGTTATACCTACTCCACAGTATGTAGATGGGCTGCTAGCATATCGCTGTTTCATTATGAGGGCCATATTTGCGTGGGAGTAGCAATATTCGAACAGGTACGTAATTATGTATAGATTTCAATTCGCAGCCGGCTTTCAGTCGCAGTACCCTTTGTGCATTGTTATGAGCTTGAAGCGAGCTTTCATGCGATTTTAGATCAACCCACGCTAATTTCAACAGGCATGTAGATATACATAGATACGTAGGTATGTGTATTCTACGGCATCATCTGTCCATAGTCCGGTGAAAGTATTCCTAAAAAGCTCAAACGTGGAGGTCTTAGGTACACTACCTATGTATATAAAAATGAATTGCTGTTCGTTAGTCTCGCTAAAACTCGAGAACGGCTGGGCCGATTTCGATAATTCTTTTTTTGTTTGGTTCGACAGAATACAGGGAAGGTTTAAAAGTAAAAAAAAATGGGTAGGTAGGGTAGCCAGTTGACGGGAGCGAAGCCGCGGGGGACAGCTAGTTACAAATAAAATGTTGATAGCTCTAGCTGATAGCAAGAGTAAAACAATATCAAGGTTAAGGGCAAAAAATATCAGTTTCGTGTATTTTCTCGTCAACGAGATCCGATCAAAATTGTAGATCATGCAAGTCGCTCACACGAAGGGTGCGATAAACGGAAAAAAGCCTTTTCTTGTATTTTAATGTAATTTTTATTATTTGTGGTTATAGCGGCAATAGAAATCCATACTCTGAAAATTTCAACTGTATAACTATTGCGATTCTGGAGATACAGTCCGCAAACAGACAGATGGACGGACGTGGGCGGACGGACGGCGGAGGATTAGTCATAGGGTTCCGTTGGCTACCTTTCGGGTACTGAATCCTAAAAATAGCGAAGCACTACGCACACTATTTACAAAAACATGGCGCTACCGATATGTGTGTGGCTATATGTGTGCCCGCATAGTTGATCTCACTCATAGAAATATAAATTTATCTATGATTTCGCTACATACAACAGTTCCTACACATCCCCTATGATCCCTGCCGGGTAAACTGAGTTACACATAAAGCAATTTATTAGTGGCACTTATCCTATGATCTAGCAAAGATTCAGGGCGATGTGTAACTTTGGAGAGGGTATATATGGCAGTTATCGTATAGGGCTCTTAATCTTAAATACAAACGATTTGTTAAATAAATAAAGTTTGAGATTCATGTCTAAACTATGGTTACCCGGAAATTTCTCTAGATTTTTCAATAAATATATCAAACAATGGACTTCTCTTCTATCTAATGAAAAGGCACTGTAACGATAAGCAAGATTTGAGGTTTTTTTTTTTTTTTTTTTTTTTTTTTTTTTAATGTATCCTGCTGCTTAGCAATCTGTTTCCAAGGAACAATAATCTAATGTGGTGTCAGATTTTCATCGGGATTATTATCTTCAGCCGAGCTAAACACCCATTGATGCCATACTCATCTTCTGTGTGCAAATCTCATAGCTAATTCTGGTATACTATTTCTCTTCAGTCGAGAGAATCTCACACTGCCTTCTCCCCTCAATTCAGCAGCCAGTTGATTAACATGTTGGTCTAGTCTATTTTGATAATTGTTGCTGTATGACTCTATTTCTTCTTTCACTGTTCGCAGATTCAAATCTAGGTTTACATATCGATTGTTTATGTACGGTGGAATATTAAACATGGCTCTCATTGTTTTACTTTGAAACCTTTCCAGTATTTCAACGTTACTGTGACTTGCTGTTCCCCTTAACTGTATGCCATAAGTCCATACAGGCTTCAGTATAGCCTTATAGATAGCCATTTTACTGGCTTCTGTCAGTTGTGACTTACGACCAGTGAGCCAATACATGCTTCGAAGTTTGCAGTCTAATTGTTTCCTTTTGGTCCATATGTGTTTGCGCCAGGTTAGGCGTCGATCAAGGTGCATACTAAGTACTTGGCGTCATCTGAATGTGGGATTTCAGTATTGCCAAGTTTTACAGGTGGACAGGTTTTCCTTCTGAGTGTGAAGGTTACTTGAACCGACTTATCTGTATTGGCTTTAATACGCCACTGCTGCAGCCATGTTTCGATCAGAGTCAGGTGTTGTTGGAGCATTTCGGATGCAGCCTCGTGATTCTCATGTGTTGATAGGATTGCAGTGTCATCTGCGTATGTCGCGGTAGTGGTCGAAGCATGAGTGGGTAAATCTGCTGTGAATATAAGATAGAGAACTGGTCCCAGTATGCTACCCTGTGGTACTCCAGACTTAATTTCATGCATTTGAGATGCGTCGGAATTATATTTTACTTCGTAGCATCTATTTTCGAGGTAAGATTTTAATAATGGGAAGAAGGAATGTGGAAGCGTTCTTTTGATTTTGAAGAGTAGCCCATTATGCCAAACTTTGTCGAATGCTTGGCTAATGTCTAGGAAGACTGCGCTACAATATTGTTTATCTTCCAGCGCTCTACCAATAACATCAACTAGCCGATGCACTTGCTCGATTGTACCGTGGCCCTCCCTAAAGCCAAACTGGTGAGTTGGTATTATCTCTGCTAGATGTTCTCTCATTCTATTCAATATGACCTTTTCCAGAAGTTTTCCAATTACCGGAAGGAGACTAATGGGTCTATATGATGCTACCTCTTGTGGTGCTTTGCCTGGTTTCAATATCATTATTACTTGGGCAATCTTCCACTGGCTTGGGTAGAAGGACAATCTCAGACACGCGTTGAAGATAATTAGTATAAGCAGTAGCCCCTTTTTTGGAAGTTGCTTCAATAAGATCGTAACCGGGGCACTTGCCTTCCTTGAGTTTTAGGATTTCGCGCCTTAGTTCTTGTGGTGTAACATGCTTCAAAGGCAGTGACATTTGATTAGGAGAAGTGAGGTATTTGTGTATTTCATTGTCTAGCTGTTGATTGCTGCTAGGAAGTGGTTCAAAAACTTTATGTAGATGATTGGCATACGTGTTAGCTTTTTCACTGTCAGAGCGGGCCCAGGTCCCCGATTGTGTTTTTAATGGTGTTACTTGTTGTTGAGGGCGCTTTAGGATTTTTGTAGCCTTCCACAAGGAATAGTTTGTGGCACTAGTATGTGTCAGTTTTGCCAGATATGATTGCAGGTTCTCATTTTTCCATTCCTTTATTAGTGCCTTTAGTTGCTGTGAGGCTTTATTAAAGGCAGCCTTGTCTCTAGGATAATGGGTGTTTTGCCATACAGAGCGAAGTCTACGTCTTTCCGTTATACAGTCTTTGATTGATGCTGGGTACACATGTTCTTTTGCACTTCCCGCTCTGTTTTGAGGTGTGGACCTGTTTGCCGCGTCATGAATCAATTTATTTAATCCTTCTATAGCCTGTTCTACCTCTTCTGTGGTTTTCAGAGAGATTGTAAGCTGACTCTCCGCTGTGATGATATCCTGATACTTTCTCCAGTTGGTTTTCTTATTGTGGATTTTGGGTAGTCTTTCTGTAAGTATTATCTTATTATTCAAATTAAGAATAACTGCAGAGTGGTCTGAGGTTAGATCTAAGTCTGATTCCATTTTGATATTATTAATTGATACGTTTTTTGATATGAAGAAATCTAATAGGTCAGGAGTTTTTTGTGGGTCAGTCGGCCAGTAGGTAGGTTCGCCAGTGGATAAACAATCAAGATTAAGATCTCTCACAGCTTGGTAAAGCTGTCTGCCTCTAGTAGTTATAAGTCTAGAACCCCAAAAAGAATGCTTTGCATTCCAATCGCCTCCACTTATAAAGCAACGCCCAAGCCTAGAGAAGAAAACTTCATAGTCTCCTCTTGATATTTGATGTTTCGGAGGGCAGTATATTGCAGCAAGTGTAATGTCTGAATTTTTGTCACTGACATTAATTACTGTGGCTTGTAGCTTGTCGGTTGAGTAGGGTTCAAGCGGGTGGTGTCTTATGTTAGATTTAATGAGTATTGCAGTTCCTCCATGAGCTTTTCCCGATGGATGGTTAGTTGTGTACATAGTATATCCCTTTATTGAGATAAAGCTCTTGCTTGTAAATCTGGTCTCGGAAATGAGTGCCACATCAATTCTTTTCATGTTCAAAAAGATTTCTAGCTCTAGTCTACGTGCAACTAGTCCGTTGGCGTTCCATGTTATAATTTTGAGATTATTATTAAATTTTCTTTTGGCTGCTTAGAACTTGGAGGAACCGATCCATCATGCTGTCTACCATGTTTATCATCATGGTTTGAATTCTGTTGAACATTTTATCTAAGATGTCACCGAGTTGCTGTATTTGGGGAGGTTGGTCAGGATAAATTATGTTGTCTGTAGTATTTTTCGTCACTTCAGCGTAAGTTGCTGTGGTTCTTTTGTAGTTATTCAGTTTCTTTGGCTGTGGTTTGTCAATTTCCGTTATCCGGTTGTATTGGTTTCCATTGGGCTGTGTTGGTTTCGGTTGGATTTTTAGTATATGTTCTTTATATTGTTTGTATTTTATACATCCTCTATAGCTAGCCGGGTGTTTTTGCTGGCAGTTTGCGCATGTAGCTTCTGTGTCTCTAGTTTTGGTACAGCTGGTTGTTGAATGGTCGTCTCCACATTTGACACATCTGAAAGGTCGGTGGCATTGATTTTTGGAATGACCAAATCTTTGACACCTTTTACACTGGAGGATTTCTTTTTTTTTGTATGGAGGTTCAAAAGATATTTTTGTATGATTTAAGAATTTCAGTTTGAATATTTCTTTATTGTTCGACTTTGGTTCCAGGTCTACATAGAATAAAGGTAAAGATTCTTTTGAAATTCGGTGACGTACATTTATCAGTTGTCTTACTTCATGTCCAAGTTCTTTGAGTTCTTCCTTTATTTCGGTGGTATCTTCTGAACTATGAAGGCCTCTCAGTACAACTCTGTAGGGTCTTTCACACTTTAACATGTACGTGTAGTGACTAATGTTGTTCTTACTGAAGCTTTCTCTTATTGATTTGTATACTTCTATACTTGCTGGCATTATTTTCACAATGTGTCCTGATCTGAGCGTTGTCATAATATAGTTTTCTGCTGTTGTAATTTTTAGTAGTTCCTTTCTAAGAGCAGTGATATCCAGGACTCCAGTTACAAAAATTGGTTCTGGCTTTGGAGGCTTGACTGACTCTTTAGCATCTGAGATCTCTTTTTCATTGTCTAATATATCAAATTGATTTTGTGTAGGTACTGAATAAACAGTTGTGCTGGATTTTTTCTTTTCATTTTCTGCCTGTGGTGAGTTGGATTCCACTCTTTTCCTTTTGGCTTGAGGTATTCGATCTTGTTGCCAATCGTTTGCGTTAGGGTTACGTTGTGTGGGCATTCTTTGCCATTTAGGGGGACAGCTGTTGTCATTGTCATCTATGGTGATAGGCTCTGATGGTGTTGCTATCAAATTTTTCTCCTTTATGGTGCCGGCTGTGCTAAGATTTCCAAATGAGGAAGATCTAGGTCTTGAGATGAAGAGGCTCGGATGAAATGCCTGCTGTACGAGTTTTTTAGTGCTGCCAGTAGCATTCTCTGTCACAGGGGCCTGGTCGCCTACCCCTGTGCAGACTTCGGTAACCAATTTCACACTCGCAGGCCCGGATACCTGCGAGCGCCGGGCGTTAGCCGGATCGCATGACAAATCTATTTCGCTATCATTCATTTCATATTACGAGTTGGGGCATACGCACAATCACTTTCCCAAGGTGATGCGGTCACACTTTTTTTGAAGGTATTTAGTTCTCCTGAGGCCTGTGAATACCTCGAAACAGGTTAATTGACCGCCGCCTGTTGTTCGGCGTTGTTGCTCGATTAGCACCACCCGGGGGACACGTGTAGGGTGGGCCTAGGAGAAGGTGGTAAATCCTACGGACGTGAGCAACGACATCCCCCTTTTTTTTATTAAAGAGTTATTCTGAAATCTGGTAATTACCCATCTCGAATTCGGAATTCAAATATAACTAATCCGATTTTCTTTTTTTTTTTCTTCTAAAATGTCGATTCAGTGTCAATATTGGCTGGCTAATTGGAGGCCCTTTTATTTTTAGACCTTTTAAAATGAAACCCAAATCTGCGCGAATATTTGAAGAACTTTGAGTCGTTATTGGAGTCAAGATAATTTCTGATTTAAATGTTCTTTCTGACGTCATCAAATGAGAAAATAAGAAAACATTATTTTTACAGCTTTCTTACAGGTAGGTTCCTTCCTGCTATTTCCATACATTCTTATCTAAATTCATATAGGTACTCATTATCTAAATTCATATAGGTATTCATTCACTAACAAGCATTGAGCACACAACTTGAACCTCTTAGTCTAGAAGCTATTCTTCTCCATAAGATTTCTTAGCATAACAAAGGAGAGTTCTTAGGAAGAATATTTGAAAAATCATCCCCTATTAGGCTTAAATATCCCCCCCTGTGCAGATGCACGGTTCTATCATTCATTCATAATTGTTTCACAGCATAAAAGTTGTGCCATTTAGGTATTATTATTTAATATGTCCTGAAACCGAAATAAATGATTTATTCGTAATTTCTTCATTAGCATCTGTTTAATTCCGCAGTTTTTGATCAAAATACAGATTTCATTTGATGTTGCCTGCCCACCAAGTAATCCGAATCGAAATGAGAATAATAACACAAAATATATAAATAAGCAATTCGCCGCCTACTGTTCTCATATTTCATTCCCAAACACAAAACATCAAAAATAAAGAATTTTCGAGACCCACGCACGTAAGATTATCTTATGTAAAAAGGGAAGGGATCTTAATTACATGAAACCTACGCCTAGGTACTGCAAAAAATGCTGTGTAGGTACCAGAAATGTACGGCTGACGTTTTTAAATATCCTATGTATTTTCTATTTCACTCTTATCCGACATCAATAATGATTCTGAGTAAAGAACATTAGTTACAGTAGAGATTAAAAATATTAGGATATATTTTCGGTACTTCAGAATCATGGCAAACATAAAAAGTTATGAAAATAACTTGAAGGAAAATCCTGGGAGGCCTTTACTCCGCCGTATCAAAGTTAAGGAAGATCATTTTAATTTTTAACCCCTGACCAAAAAGAGTAGTGTAACCTATATGTATAAGTTTGATTGTGTATCTGTGTATCCGTCTGTGAGATCGTAGCTCCCAACCAGTAAACCGTTTTTTTATTTTTTTATATTTCACTTTTAGACTTTTGAGTAGTTTTGAAATGTTAATGCAGTGGAAATTGTTCAACTTTCAATCGTTTTTTTTTTTCTTTACTTAAACCTCAGTTCTCAGAAAGCACAACATTACTTTCATATACTGGACTAAAATATTTAGGTACCAACATTGTGTGTCTGTTTGTGCCAAACAAAATAGTTTTCTTTCTTTCTTTCCTTGTTATGGAAATTAAGAAATAATGGTCTGTTCGTTTGTAGACCTAATATTATTATCGGAAACTGATCCGTTTATGGAAACTGGTCACTGTTAGGCCACGTTTACACGACGTTATTGGCTGCATTACGTACCTACGTGTATTGTGCGCTCGCATACAACACAAGCTGGATTACATTGCGGGCTACCGAGGTATAAGTAGTGTGATCTGGCGCACGATCGTGCCCCGCAATGTTATTAAACTTGAATGCGAGTTGCTTGCAGGTGGAAAGTCGGCCAAGCAGCGAATAGGTTTCGTCATAGAATCAGTAGATTCAGATATGCATATGGAAACGCAACCTTAGAAAACTATCGCAGAGTGTACGTGTGTGTGTGTGTGTGTGTGAGTGTGTGTGTGTACCTACATCTCGAAAAAAAAAAACTTTTCCCATGGGGTAGCCCACGAGAGCGAGAGCGAAGCTTAGAAAACTTTGTTATTCAAAATGATGAAAACTTAATGCAAATACGTTCGACATGCATATTCTGATGATTGTAAAATATATAAAACCGTTTATTTCCCTGGAGGGATGAACAAAGTAGCGTGAAATAGTTTATACGTCGTAAATCAAGATGATAGTCGTATTACCTACGCATCCACTTGGAAACAATAGTTCTTTCTCATCGCGACAGATGGCGTTACTGTTGCTAGTCCCTAAGCGTTATACACGTTTACGTATCTCTTACTATGTATTACCTTCACAAAGGAAAGGATGTTATTAGATAAACCAACAGACTCTTACACGTGGGTAAATAGTATTATTGCGTTAAGTTATGATCTACAAATTCAGTTTTCATATTATGTTGTTAATGTAGATCTTTTCTCTTTAGAGATATATATTTAAGGCTACAAAAACGACTCTGTTGAAACGACTTATTTTGGGAAATTCACAGACTTTATTTCAGTTTTCAGCTATAGGCTTAGTAATCATAATCTGCCAGCTCTTGACTCATGTTTCTTAGGGTCAGCGCTACAAGTTTTCGCCTTCCATACTGCCCTAAGGGCAGGTTGTTTCAACTACACTTAACGCACGCGTAAACGTTAAAAATGGTGCTAACTATCGTCAAATCAAAAAATTGGGTTGTTTCACAAAATGTCAGCGTTAACGCACGTAAAATATAACGTTTACGTTAACAGATGGTTTGAGCACTGATTAACGTAACTTTAGTTGCGTCAAATAGAACAATATTGTGAAATTTCTTTTGAATTCCTCAATACCAGTTCTTCTGATGACACAAATTTAGTGATGGAATGCAAAAAAAGCTATTTAGGTAGGACCCGTGTCAATAACTTAGCTATTGGGATGAGCAGGAATTTATACCAGAATGTTCTGAAACAACGCTTCTAATTTAACGAACGTCAAACATCGTCCGTAATCGTAACTTTTTGACGTACGTATGTTACGTTAACCAACTGTTTGATACAACCCGCCCTAAGCTGTCAACTGTCACGATTCATCACGTGATTGAGGGAGATTCTTTCATATCATTCTTTATGCAATCCATCCATCTTTTCTGTGGCCTACATCTGCCTCTCTGGCGAATCTTGCTTATCGAAGGCGTAACAGATTAAACGCAGGATTTCAATAGTTTTAATCATAATGTGCTACTATGCTACATACATAGAAATATATAAAAAAACAGGGACCAACTCTTGAAAAACCAAACCGGCCCATATATTTACACAAATTACTTGCACGACTCGACCAATGTAGGTACTAACCAGGCGTTTTTTGTTTTCGCTATGTCAGGGGTTACTCTCATAGTAAAAGACTTACCTAGACATTATACTGACAAAAATAACCCCTTTTCAGGTTTTAGGTATACTAATATTATAAACAGGAAAAATTTGTATTTCCGTATTAAAATTTAACTATTTTTTTCTGTATTAAAATACAGAAATGCAAATCTTTATTCTTTCGAAAAATACTGGACTGATTTAAAAAAAATATTTAACCATTAGAATGCTACCTACTGAGTAACATAAGCTTTATAAATAAAAAAATAGGGATCCTTAAGAAAATTGCAACGCGTACGAAATCGCGGGAAAAGTGCTTGTCTGTATCTGTCAATATAGTACCTCCACTAAGGGCGGGTTGTTTCAACTACACTTAACGCACGCGTAAACGTTAAAAATGGTGCTAACTATCGTTAAATCAAAAAATTGGGTTGTTTCACAAAATGCCAGCGTTAACGCACGTTAAATATAACGTTTACGTTAACAGATGGTCTGAGCACTGTAGTGTGTCTTATTGTTTGGTACTTACGCTCTTTATAAACTTCCTAGATAAATTAATACATAGCTGCATAGCCATAACTTGATTCCTAGATTCTTTTTAACTTGTATTTTCTAAGTTTTTCTGCAAATTAGCTATCTTCAATGCTTTGTTTACATTTCTTGTTTTATGACATTGTCATTTAGACAGTCCTAGTTTTCTTTTTATTTGTATTCTGAAATTAGCTAGGAGTTTTAGGTCGCATATGAAATTGTTATCAGACATTCTTAAAGTCCATTTTTTCTTTTCCATCAAATTCTAGAAACTCATATCAAATTCAAAATAAACGCGAGCCTTCATTTTAGAGCCGTCTTAAAGAAATAGTCAGTCTACGTTTGGAGCTGAGATAAGCAACAACTCGGAAAAAGTCCTTAAGAGTGACTGAGAGGACAGTTTGCCTCCTGAGAACCAGAGAAGTCGCCCTCCCTCCTATATTGAGAGTAGACTTAGAGGAGGACGTTTCCAAGTTTACCTCCTCGAACCTAATAAGTCGGCCTCTCCCTTGCCGCCTTTAAAGGACACCTTGATGCCTGGGCTGAACGAGCCTGGGAGGAAGACGTTACTCGGCCCATCCTCTCCAGCCCATTGAAGAGTGACGACCCTCCAGTCCTCCGGTTCTTCAACGGACCCTGCTGGTCCTCCGGTTCTTCAACGAACCCTCCAGTCCTCCGGATCTTCAACGAAGATTTCATTTCCATCTCACGTCCACTCATCCTTTTCTTTCATCATCTGTTCTTAAGTTTTGTAATCATTAAATCTTTATACTATTTATTTGTCCTTTTCCCTTTTAGTACGCATTCCCCTCCTAGGTAGGTGAGTGCTATATGTGACCTCACATTTTACAGGCTCCCCCTGTAAAACGTAACGTTACAGATTGGCGCCCAGTTTTTACTAACCCACCCCTTAAATCATTTTCAGACATTCTGCAAGTTTTTTTTTCAAAATTCAAAAAGCAAACTTCCACAAGGCGATTATATTTGGTAACTATTTCCATCATACATCCTCATCCATCTCAACCCTTACTCCTCTTACAAACTATACATCATCTTATACTACACCCCCACACACATTCCATTACCCACTGGTAATTGGCACCCTTTCACTGCTTGGATGTAGTTTTTAAAACCAACTAGTGGCCATCACCACTTTTGGGCTTTACCAAGTAAGGGATTGGTTACTCTACGACGGCTATTGGACAATATCCCGTATGTCGTTTACTCCTTAAACTTAACTCTTTACCAAAATATTAAGTATATACAATCTATATATTCTATCACCAAGGTATTCTTCACCCCCACATACAATCCGTTATCATGAGATAATTGGCACCCTTTCGGCCTCTTGGATGCGTTTCTATATCCATTCGTGGGCGCTACCAAGGTTGGAGATTGGTTACTTTACGACAGACACAGGAGAGTATCCTGTAGACGTTTATACATACCTAAACAACTACGTTACACCCATTACAATTGCTTCATCATATATTCTGAAACTTACACTTTAAACGTTACTTCATCATCGTTCGATTCATTACCACTAGTGCAATCTTTATGAAGTTTTCGTAAAAATTACTTGATCCTAGATTATAAATCTGTGATACGGGAGTTTACATGATCTTAGAAGGAGCTATAATAGTTTTGGTGATACTCTTATTAAATAACACCAAAACCTTTTAAGCATACTCTTCAAATAAATTACGGAAAAAATAATTTTCGTTTGACTTGTTTATTTGACATCATTCGTTGCTAGGTAACGGACATAGTGTTCCAAGCATGGCTTTATAAAGTTCCATGGTTGTTTATTTTTAAAGTTTAATTTTGTCTATTTTGTTTTTTTTTACATGCTCATGTTATAATTTTAGTACTTATCTCGATGTTTTTAAAAAAATCTTAGTATAGTCTTCTTATTACTTGTTTTTGTTCAAAATTCTTATTTTAATTTTATATATTATATTGGGTACTTGTTTGACTCTTGTAAAAATCATTTAGAATTAAGAACGGTATCACTTCTCCTTTTCAAAAACTTTTTGGCTTGTATAATTTTTTTTTTTGTTGAGCGGTACACAACTCGTAAAATAAGCCATTGTGTCGAGCGGTTTTATAACTCGTTAAATAAGCCTTAGTGTATATAGATAATATTTTTTTTTAAACTTACTTGAATACTTGAAACTCGAAGGCTTATGTATCCTTAGTCTTGAATCTCCTTGAACCCTTGACTTAAGCTTGAAGGCTTTTCTTAAGCACTTTATGCTCTTAAACCTTGACTGCTTTTCTAAGCAGAAAAACTTTGTAAATAACTATTTAATTTTAATTTAATGGGTTTTAAAAAAGGTGCGGGTTACGACACCTAATAAAATAAATAAGCCTTCGTAAACCTTAAAAATAATCCCTTGTGGAGTACGCGTCATTGAATGTGAACCGTATCCCCTAAGTATGATGGTGATGTATGTTTGAGGAAGTGTGAAAAGTATACTAGTTTATGTAAGGTGTGTGAAAGAGCAAGGTTTTATTTTCAACCTCTAAATTTCCCTAGTTGTCAACTTTCTTTGGTTTTGGGTAATATAGTATTTTTTTTTTTTACTTACTGTATCATTGTAAATACTCATTTAATTTAATTTTAACTACCTAGTTACTGTTCTTCTATTGTTGCTCTCTTGAATTACTAAACAAGAAAAAATTTTTCATTGCATTCAAAATTTTTCCGGGGTTTTCGGGGTAATGTAGTGTGTCTTATTGTTTGGTACTTACGCTCTTTATAAACTTCCTAGATAAATTAATACATAGCTGCATAGCCATAACTTGATTCCTAGATTCTTTTTAACTTGTATTTTCTAAGTTTTTCTGCAAATTAGCTATCTTCAATGCTTTGTTTACATTTCTTGTTTTATGACATTGTCATTTAGACAGTCCTAGTTTTCTTTTTATTTGTATTCTGAAATTAGCTAGGAGTTTTAGGTCGCATATGAAATTGTTATCAGACATTCTTAAAGTCCATTTTTTCTTTTCCATCAAATTCTAGAAACTCATATCAAATTCAAAATAAACGCGAGCCTTCATTTTAGAGCCGTCTTAAAGAAATAGTCAGTCTACGTTTGGAGCTGAGATAAGCAACAACTCGGAAAAAGTCCTTAAGAGTGACTGAGAGGACAGTTTGCCTCCTGAGAACCAGAGAAGTCGCCCTCCCTCCTATATTGAGAGTAGACTTAGAGGAGGACGTTTCCAAGTTTACCTCCTCGAACCTAATAAGTCGGCCTCTCCCTTGCCGCCTTTAAAGGACACCTTGATGCCTGGGCTGAACGAGCCTGGGAGGAAGACGTTACTCGGCCCATCCTCTCCAGCCCATTGAAGAGTGACGACCCTCCAGTCCTCCGGTTCTTCAACGGACCCTGCTGGTCCTCCGGTTCTTCAACGAACCCTCCAGTCCTCCGGATCTTCAACGAAGATTTCATTTCCATCTCACGTCCACTCATCCTTTTCTTTCATCATCCGTTCTTAAGTTTTGTAATCATTAAATCTTTATACTATTTATTTGTCCTTTTCCCTTTTAGTACGCATTCCCCTCCTAGGTAGGTGAGTGCTATATGTGACCTCACATTTTACAGGCTCCCCCTGTAAAACGTAACGTTACAGCACTGATTTACGTAACTTTAATTGCGTCAAATAGAACATTATTGTGAAATTTCTTTTGAATTCCTCAATACCAGTTCTTCTGATGACACAAATAAGTGGTGATATGAAAAAAAAGCTATGTAGGTAGGACTCGTGACAATAACTTAGCTATTGGGATGAGCAGGAACTTATACCAGAATGTTTTGAAACAACGCTTCTTATTTAACGAACGTCAAACATCGTCCGTAATCGTAACTTTTTGACGTACGTATGTTACGTTAACCAACTGTTTGATACAACCCGCCCTAAGCCTTCCTCATTTATGAAGTAACGTTATTTAAAGCCTTACGTGACGTGCCATGTAGGTAACACTCGATCTATCAATAGCGCGGGGAACTAGAGCGATGGCATAATAACGACGACGAACACTGCCTACTGGGACAAAAATCGGAAGGCGCCGGTGCCGAGCGGAAAGTAAACAATTCGTTACGTCAGTTACGTCACGGTTATGTTATACGATAAGTCATGTCCTGAAATAATGCGGCTGTTGGTTTTTTAGAAGTTTTTCTTTAAATCAATAGCATACGAAAGTAGCTATGGTCGGCGCCAGATAAACGTGCAATAAAGTACTTAGATTGATTTTTTCCTAAAGTCCCTTCGTAGATACTTTAAAAAATAATTATTTATGAACTGTTTTTCAATACTAGAAAACGTAAAGGATCACGATTGAAGTCTATTCAGAACAGCTTTATGTCTGTTTTTAGGATTCCGAACATCCGTGAAAAACGGAACCCTTACAGAATCCTTACAGAACTTTACAGATGAATTAATAAATTATTAATCACTCGGGTGTCTGTTTGTACACATGAAGATTGTTTGCCTTTATTTAACTACATAAACCTTTCTAGAATAGTTAAATAACAAACCTAAATAAAGGTGAAAAACCTGCTGTAGTCGCTAGCGCGGCAGGATTAGCTTCATCTATTTGACTGACAGACCTTGACTATTCAAAAGTGCCTGTAACTGGTATATTTGAAATAAAGAATTTTGTATTTGTATTTGGTGTTTTTCATTGGTAGGTTATTAAACTTTTATTTCTTATATTATCGGTTTTCGCTTTTTAGCGAGGTAACCCAAAGCCATAAAGATAATAAAATTCATACAATAAACTCGAAACCCGCAATGTATCACGTAAACTTTTTATTTTTCTCGAGATTAGGTACAAGAATATTTCTTATTTAGATTGAAAACATAAATTTCTTCAAAGACTCGCCTAAGTGATAAAGTAAAAAGGTACTTAAAATATAGTTATAAAGATAAAACATGACTCATCAAAATAAAGCCGGTTTTCTGTTTGACCTTTCTAACTAAACCATAAACATTCGAAATCATATTATTTCTTTAAAAATATATCAAATAACAGTCAATAAACGATTAGCTTCACTGAATACAATGATAATATTTTCTTGAACATTACTAAAAAATATCGAAAACATTAATCAAAACAAGTTCTCATATTTTATGAAAAAGGTTTTCACTTTGTCGAAAATTAATTTATATTTTCCGCTTGGTGCGGCAGTTTACTAAATGTGTGAACATTGAAATAATATTCTTTATTCATTTTATTTTT
Source organism: Ceramica pisi (assembly GCA_963859965.1). Taxonomy (NCBI): domain Eukaryota; kingdom Metazoa; phylum Arthropoda; class Insecta; order Lepidoptera; family Noctuidae; genus Ceramica; species Ceramica pisi. The sequence continues at coordinate 6,848,592 of OY982541.1, read as the reverse complement.
CAGTAATAATAGTAGTTTTGCAATAAGACAGGGCAGTTACTGGCTACCTATTTACCCGATATACGCTTTACGGCTAAGTTTCGAAAATTAAATGGCGTAATTCCTTAAAAGAAATTTAGGGCACTGTAAAAAAATACATCACTAATTAGGTATTATATCAGTTCCTGCCAGGGTTGCGGAATGTGTACGAAAGAGTCACCGCGGCCCAGGAACGCATAGGAAATTAGGAGGAAAACGGATGCGTTTTAGTCAGTAAGGGTCTGACACGTCCTTCTGCTTCGCCCAAAGCGACGGAAGTCATTTGACCATCCATAAAAAAGGGTTTACTTAATATAAGTTAAATGATAACGATAAAAATTGGTATGTGATAATTGGATGCTGTAACTCTCTATTCTTAGAGAACACCAAACTAAGAACTCAGCAGTTCCAGAGTTCACGTTCTACAACCAAACAACCTTTCCTGTTTTTAATCATGATTTAGATATTGCTAGTTCACTAAAAATGGTGATTACTTTTTATTTACCAAAGCAACGATACATTTCAACACATTTTTTGATTTCCTCCGCTTTTTATTTAGCAGGCAAACAATAGAACAATATTCTATTTCGAGAAACTCATATCCATTCCGTATTTATTAAAGCTTTTATTAAGCGTCGCAGCGTGAATATTTTACTAGAAATATTATTTTTGGATGACACATATTGCATTCTGCGAATTGAAAGAGAATAATAAAACTTTTATATAAAAAATAAGCGTTTTGTTTTTATTTCTGTTTATCGTATTTATTTGTAATATTTTGCGAATAAATGAAAAAGAACTTGACTGAATAAACATATACCTAAATAAAAAATTCTGTACCTACAAAACGAGTAGGAGGTTAGCTACATACCTCCACGGTTCAAACAATTAAAAATCACTTAAATTATTAAAGAAGAATTAGACCGATATTGGATGATAAACTACTTATTTTTGTCAATTTGATTTAGCTTTACTTGTATTTAACTTGATTAGGTCAGTGCTTTATATCAGAGATTTCTGAGAAGAGACATCGAATGAAACTTGAGGTCGTAGGCGTCAGTCTTGCTTAAAGTGTATTGGTTGGGACCAAGACAATTTAAAAAGACTGTGACCAAGAATCTATGACAAGCAATCTTCACGGGCCTCATAATATGATTTGTCATATTTAAATAAAAGTAAATCAAGTACCTGTTCTTACATTACCGGATCATTGCCCTGCATCACTACATAATTACATCTCATCTTGAATCCAATCTAACCAGCTGATAGTGACAGCTGTGGGACGTATAGACGTACAATCTGATTGAGTTCAATTCCTATCCGTATTGGGATTGCAATTTATACAAATTCGATCCCTTGCTGCGACTCCGAAGTTTCTCAGAAAAATATTTTGGTTTATTATTCCTATTTGGATCGTATTTTCTTATAGTATGTATAAGCGAGCCATCATGAAAATTGAGTTTTCTAAAATGTTTACTTTGGCGAAGAATCGTGTGGAGATTCTGTGCTATAACTTTGTTCGTAAATCTATACTAATTTTATAAAGCAGAAGAGTTTGTTTGTTTGGTTGGTTGAACGCGCTAATCTCAGGAACTCCTGTCCGATTTGAAAAATTCTTTCAGTGTTATATAGTCCATTTATCGAGGAAGGCTATATATCATCACGCTAACACAAACAGGAGCGGAGCAATAATGGAAAATGTGACGCAGACGAAGTTGCGAGGGTCAGCAAGTTAATGATAAATTCTTTGTTTTGTGAGTACTTATGTGTACAAAGCTTTATTGGGTAAAAAGGCTAAATAATTTCCGAGTTTTTTGACTAGAAAATTTGTATGTTGTTATACTGAGCCGCGAACGTAAAGTTATATCAGATTTTCAACATTTGCGTAAGACTTTAAACGAAGGCAAACGGAATATAATATCAGAGGCCTGCCGCAAAACTGCGAAACGTATCTTCGGTCTATTATGTTGACATCTCACCGTGTTCACTTAGGTGGAGTGAACGACAAATGGGCTGTCATTTTATCTTGTTTGTATGGTTTGACAGCTCACTTCACGATCCTTGACCCACGCCTTTATTTCGACAAGTTTAGAGAATCGCATTACATTATATCACTGAAAGGCGGGCGCGTTCTATATCTCCGTGAGTGATGAACTGATGACGTAGGTACAAGTACTTTTTTACTAAGTCAGTGCAAGCTCGTCACTGGTAAAGAGATTGGTGAATTTGATTTAGTGGTTACGACGACAATTTTTTTAAACGGATAATATACCCGTAGCAAAACGATCTTTACCTATAGGTATAATACCAATTGACATTGTGACAATGGTCGTTACTTTCGTAGGTACTCTTACATGGGAATTCCAAAGGCAGGTACTATTATTACATTAATAAGTTATGAGAATACATACATATCCATATCTACATATTTAGGTACTTACCTATCTAATAACTAACGTGCGCCAGCGGCTTCGCCTGCGTGATCCCTAGGGAACATACTCCCGGAACATAGGTATATGAACTATTTACCCGCAAAGGCCCGTTCCCGGGGGATATCCGGGATAAAAAATATCCTATGTCCATTCTCGGGTCTCAAACTATCTTTGTACAAAATTTCGTCCAAATTTGTTCAGTGGTTTAAGCATGAAGAAGAGACAGACAAACAGAGTTACTTTCGCATTTTCAATATTAGTACCGATTTTTTTTTGCTGTTGTTAGATTGGCACAACTGTTTTCCAATTTGCCGAGGAGTTTGAATTACATCTGTTATTTAGATGTGCTATTTTTAGTTAAGTATATAATATCAAGTGCGTATTCCGAATTTAAAAATTAGTATAGATATGAACGGAAAAATAATAAAACTAGCTAAGAATAATCTCAAGCAAAGCAGGATTGGGTTGTTACTCCTGATACAATTTGTATATAAAAACAAAGGCAGCCTGAAGCGTGCCAAATGTAGGCTGATTCATAAACATAACTCGCTCCAAAGCCTACAGAAAATATATGTAAATAAAACAAAATTGTATCAGAAAACAAAATTGTATTGTGTTTATTTTATCCCAGTTGGAAAACTACGCCTTCGTGTTATGCTTAAATAAACAAAAACAAGCGTTTGTATTTTGAAACCAAGTTATTTTCAACAAAGGAGCAGGTTCGGAATTATTTAATTGGTATCAGATTACGGATATGTTTCCCTCGTATTTTATATCGCAAATCTTGGTGTAGTAGTTACCTGTTTATTTTTGGTCTGGCATCATATGATAAAAGGGGTAGATACTTATTGAAATGGTTCTTACAATATGGTATACGTTCAAACAGAGTAGATACCTCTTGCGACTATAACATAAGCAGAAAATTAAAAGTGATACAAATAACAAAATAATGCATTTGCAGTCATAATCTTAAGCTTTTAGAAAATTTTAAACATGACCAGGTTTTCAAAATTATTGAAACTAAGATTGAGGTTTCTTCTTCTAGGGCGCCCTGTCCCTGTGGCAGGGTGTCCTAGGTACATGAATTTATTATTTTAGGGAATTAGAAATTATACTCGAAAAAAAAAAGTGAAATTATAGTTGCAATGCATTTTAAACTGTAATATTTGTATGCAAGTAGTCACGTACAAGAGTAGCTAGTGGTTAATTGATGTCATAAGTTGGAAACAAATTATCGGCACGTCAAAAAAGCCACTTTATTTTTTTTTACAGACGCGACTTTGTTATCTGTCTAATGAATTTGATAGAAAAATAATGTACGCCTTCCTTGGATCTATACTACGCCTTCTTTGGATGTACGAGTGAGTTGTCGTTGTCACCTTGGTGCTAGGCACCCGGGGCGGACCAGCCTCCTCCACCCCCACTTTACGCCGCCACTGCAGTTAGGGCGCGATTTCTAGTGTAGTGTAATAATCGGCACCCTGCCGCAGGGACAGGGCGCCCTAGATATCGGGCCTACCCGCTTAACGTAAGGAAAACTGAATCCAAAACTTCTCAAACTGTCTGTAAAAGATCGCTTTAAGCGATAAGACCCTGCATTGTCATTATTGTGTGTGGTGTACAATAAAGAGTATTTCTATTAAATGGACGCATGGGCGGCTAATAGGCTATTTGTATCTTTTAGAAAAAGCTTGCTGATTATTAGCTTGTACTTGACACATAATATGACAGGAAAATTTGGGGGATCCATGTTAATTAAATTATTTCGATGACTTTGAGGTTCATAATCTATCCAATCTAACTAATATTTGGATAGCGAAAGTTTGGATGTTTGTTACTCAATCTACTCGCTGCTTGCCAACTCGTTTCGAGTTTCAAGCTTTACTCGCTACTCGCTGATCGCCGGCAGTGAGACAAGTGCCTAGACTAGACTCTGGGAAATACCAAGTGTTTGAGAGCGTAAGCATTAGCGCAATCTTAGAATAATAACGCGTATAAAAGCGCAATATTTTTTAAATTATTCTTTATAATCTACTAACTACTAACTAGGTATAATAAGGTACATGTCACTATCAGTGCTAATAAGATCAATGGGAAACCTTAGTTTCTAGACATGTGAAGGTCGTAACTTATTAGATATATATTTACGTTTAATGTGTAGATGGTGTGCGTTGAGTTTGTTTCCAAAATGTACATAGTGATATTTTTATTTTGTCAGTCTTTCTCGCGAATTAATGCAACTGAGTAGGCACCAGTATTTTACGTGGAGCGACTGCGTAAAAATACCATCTAAAATACTGGTATTCAGCTGCATTCAATTAGACTGGAAGTCGATCCAAACAATATTAGGAAAAGGTTAGGCAAAAAAGATTGTCTAAGAAATATTCGCGAGAAAAACTTACTACACAAAACATTACTACATTTTAGTTACAAGCCTACCGCACGCCAAGGACATTTTTAAAATCTTGAAAATGTTCAGGATTTTCTTGAATCTTGAAAGTATACGAGCGAACTAAAAATGTTGAATTTGGCATTGTGAACTTCATTTGCTAGAACCAAGGGTTAGGTAATTCTAGAATCTCAGTTATCTCCTTGTCTTATCTAATCTCTGGTCTAATGTGTCTTGGATGAATAAGTTTTCTTCTATAACAAAGCAAAGCCTGTCCACTATCTAGGCTCACAAAAGTATTGGCTTTATCATAGTAAGTAGCCGCAGCGACTGATTAGTTCATTAGGGGTCACGCAACGTACCTACTTACAGCACTGATTTTACAGTCAATGTCAAGTGACGTCATCATATAATTGGGGGAGGAGAGGGGTCATGCTTTTAGCTATTAGTGTAATGATTTACAGAATATATGACACGGTGGTGACACCAATTAATTGGTATGATAGTTTGCCTTAGATATGCACACAAAACTTAACTGTGAACCATACCATTCAAAATTATCAGTTTGTTAATAAAAAAATAAAAACTAATGTGTCAGAGTATGAAGCTTGTCAATTTCCAAGAACACGGGGTGAACCATAGAGCTGGTGTAGGTTACATCAGCTAACTCAACTGAATGCCTCCGACCTGCTACTTTGCAGTTCCAATCATTCGAACTTCTGCCTGGTTTGCGAAATTTGTTCGAATGAGCCAACGCAAAGGGCATACGGAGGAACACGGATACGCTTTAGTCAGAAAGACTTTGGCTCACCCTTCTGCTCCGCCCAGAGCGGAAGGATCTATTACTCCCATCCTTAAAAAAAATACCAGAAGGAAATTTACAGCCGAACGTACAATATCCTACGCATTTTCCATTTCACTCAATATATTATTAACTAGTATGAAGTACCGAAAATATTAACAACTAGCTTTCCCCCGCGGCTTCGCTCCCCTCAACTGGCAACTTTCTTTTTTTTACATAATAACCTTCTCCTGATAATAACAAACACAAAAAAAAAGAATTAGCGAAATCGGTTCAGCTGTTCTCGATATTTGCGCTTAGCAACATTCAGCGATTCATTTTTATATTACAGACATATGAAAATAATTTGAACTCAAAGCAAAATATTAACCCAATCTTCCTTTGTTCCAGGAGTATCCCTGGTATACATTCTGATGGTGCTGCCAGGGCTGCTGCCGTGGCGCAGCGGGCCTGGGCCCTGGTTCCTGTCCATGTGCCACCTGCTGGGCGCGCTGGCGCCCTGGTGTGGCTCCTTCCTCTACCACCTCTTCATGAACCACACCCGCGGGGAGCAGTTGTACCACCGACTGCTGCAGCTTGACATGCTCGGGATCTGGGTCAGCCAGAGTATAGGTAAGTGGTTTCTATAGCGCGGATTGTATCACGAAAAGATGCTCACAAGGCGAAAAACCTGGCTGATCAGTGAACGTGTTCAATAATTATACTGACAGTCTGTTACCGTCAGAGAATTCATGAGCATTATTCGCCACGCTGCAGCTGGTTCAAAGCAGGACGTTGTTATAAGATGCGGACATTTTCGGTTTGACGATAATTTTATTTCCGGTAAAATTATTCGGGAGAGTTATCTTGCTGTTCTTGCTTGTTATACGTAATCCCAAATATCTAGGTTTAAAAATTTCGTTCCATACTTAGACTAGTTAACCTCAGAATCAAACATAAAAGATTTCTGAAAATTCAGAAATCTTGTATGTTTGGTGGTGTTAATTCTGCTCAAATGAAGCACGAGTAAGACCAGTAACTTTTTTAGTACTATTCGTGGAACTGACTACACGCTAAATATATACTAAAACAGTCTACTTAGTTTGTTTAGGTCTTTTTTATCAGTCCCGCGTCCACTGCTGGGCAAACCGCAAATAACTGAATAGAATGCCCAGTATTCTGACAAATAGTTCAACCTCAAAAGTTTTGCCTACTGATAGTTCAAATGTTCGATAGCTGTGGGAGGCACCTTACCACATCATCACAGGGTTAGCAAGTGCAATTTATGACGTGCTTTGAGGCTGTGTCCCGCGGATTGGGGACTTGGGGAAGTCCGCCGTTCAAGCACCTAGACTCGAGTTGGTGTCGCGTGGGGTTTTTCCGCGCGCCCGTCACGGATGATGAAAGGGTCAAGCGCAGCTCACTCCTCCCCTTATAGCAGAAATGGGATTTGCAAGCTTAAATGTCTCTTTTGGAGTGTTTGGAGAATGCGAACGTGTTAAGTACCCCAGAGTTCCCTGTAGGTCCTACAGTATTTGTAATGTGTAATTATTTATTCTGCATTGAATCAAAGGTGTTAGTGCGGAACGCAATCTGCCCCCAAGTTTACCGCACTTAAAACGTCCTGTTAGTCCTGTACGTATAGCTCCGTCACTCTCTCACAACTGAAAAAAGATGGTATTGACACATCATAATAGGTATCTCATGACGTAGGCCATAAAATTTGCGCTCAGTTTAGCGCAATATGGCAACTGTGAACTGTCATTTCTGACCTTACTTAAAACACATAAGTATTCCGTTTCCACAATATCGTTATTTAAATAGTCTTAAAGGCACGAACTACATAGTATCAGTGCAATGCCCAGTTGAGTTCCATTCATTAATATCCGTGTCGGACAGGCAATGGATATTGACGGACAAAGAACTGACGTAAGAGCGGTCAAATAACGCTCAGTTACCTGTCGACGTCGTAATGCTATTGTGCTGGTGTTCAAATAGTTGCTGTACATTTATTACCTACATTTGTTACTAGACTGGTATATTTGGTAATAATTAGATACATACCTAGTTGTTATACTTAGAGGAAAAAAGGAAGAGCAGAACACAGGTTTATTTTTTGCATAAAAGTTTAACACCAGTTCTTTATATATAATTTACTTGAATCAAATGTTATTGATTATTTTTCAAACACTCAATCGAATATAGGCACCGCTTTTAGTCTCGCAGTGAAGTGCATTTCGCATCTTTGCGGATAAGTGCGGCGGCCAGCCTCCCTCACCATATATTATAATATCAGGCCGGCACGGCAGTCCCCGCGATACTAAATTCTCGAGTCTTTCTCATGATAAGTTGATCTTGTTAAAATATTAAGAATATTTTTTGAATTATGTAAGCCATATGTGAGTTTGCCGAAATCGGTCGGATCATCATAATCATCATCTTATTTCTTTGAGTAAGTGTGTTGAATATTTCGTTTGATACTCGTGGAATGCCCACGACACACACACACACACGACAAACGACATATTTAACACACTCTCTCAGTATTGCATCAACATGGCAAGAACTATTTTATTCAAGCGATAATATTTCCTGTGACGTTTTTACTGTTTCTTTTTCCAATCACCCCTGGGCATAAAGTAACCGTATTATTCGTGAGACCGACACAAATAATCGGTTTATCCGTCCGTTTGTTTCCGCCTACTCAACGTCGCGGTCGAAGGCAGGTAACTACGCTTTCAAATTCATTCCCTGGTGCATGAACCCTGCGTAATATTTCGTTTGAGCGAGTGTCACTTCAAATTACTCGTTTCTTGAAAGTTTGAGATACTGATCGATCTCCTACGTAAATAGACAGACATTTTCTGTCGTTATTCTCAGTTTTAAAACTGTTTTTGAATTTTTAAAACTAAACTGCAACTTCTCTATTATTTTACTGATCAAAGCTATTTAATAAACAGATTGTTATAGAACATTGTTTGTCTTAGTTCTCAGTTACCTGACTATTTTTATCCTGAAAACGCTAAAAATTATTTTGAATTGAACATTATAACAGCCCATCACAAAACATGAAATTGATTAAGAATCTCATTAGTTTATCATGAAAAATGTTAAAACTAGCAGAAGTAATGTACATTAACTTTGTCTCTCACAAAAGGTGTGCAAAAATATTATAGACAAAACGAGCGCCTCGTACTTCGAAGAGCAATATTAACGACATTGCCTCCTACGCAGGGCGGGAAAATTAGACTGAAACCAGCCATGGTGAACATTATTAAACATTTTGTTCCTAAGCGAAGTCAGCAGCTATCTGGAGTTTAATTAAAGTTCAGCTTTTTTATAACTACTTATTTGGACTGCGTTGTGTTGTTTAAAATGACTTAAATCAAAATAGAATAGTGTTTTTTCTTATTTTTTTTTTTGTTTTCATTTAGGGCTCGTGTTTGAAAACTATATCACCTGATTGTAAGCGATGAAGTGGTCGACGATGGAACATGTTCGAACCTTGAATAGATAGGTATTCATATGTCCAAGATCACGTCTTGTAACCATTGTCTCGCAATCTTGAAGATTAGCGTGCGTTTCTCGAGTTAATCTTCAAACTTCTTTTTTGATTAATTCAATTCATGCTGCATCTGAGAACTCCAGGGAAATCATCATACATTCGCCAATGTAAGTGAAATTAAAAAAAAATCTGTGTCATCGAATCTGTGTTAACGCTTTTCTTTTTTCATTGGCGTAGTATTCTTGGCGGGAAACCTTTCAGCGTCCAGACAACGGGCTTTAAAGGGAGGAAAACGCAAGCGATCAGTCGAGTGAGGACGTCTCTTGAGATCATTATATCTTTTCTTTTTACACTTACTATGTTCTAAATGGTTTAAATGGCGCCTAGTAAATTAGGGTTGCTACTTCAAAATTTCACAATTATCATCCCACTATTGGGCAAAAGCCTTTCTCATTCCTTCTATTGTTTTGGGCGTTGCGCTCATTTCGCCAATTCTCTAGGAAGTCACCCTACCATCTTCTCGACGGTCTGCCACGACCTCGGCTAGCTGTGTCAGGGTGTCAAGTTTTCAATATACAGGCCCACACCTTTTGTCACATCCGGCAGACATGATCTGGCCAGTTTCACTTCAGTTTTACAGCTTTTTGAGCTACGTCAGCATTTTGCGTTCTAAATGCATTTTTGAAACATAGTTCATTTAAAATATGCATTTTTAAAACATCACCCATTCAAAATTAAGCTTTCATAAAAGTGATAGCGACGTAACATTACCGCCGCTCAAGTAGCTAATTTATTTTAAGATTAAATGTGTTTTATTACAAGACTCTGTCGGCGTCCGTTGTGTTGTGTGTGAGTTTACTTTCGACACATAACGCAATTAGTGGAGTCACGCGACTGTTATTATATTTTGTGAATGTGTAGAATTATGTAGGAAGATTTTCTTTTCTGGCTTGATGCATGGATTTTTGATGACTTTTCAAATTCCGTTCCGAAATGTAAATGTTGCTGTAGAAGGTAGATAATATAGTCATACTAATGCTTATCGCGACAGTTGACAGGGAAGTGTGGTTAATGATGAATGGATTAAATTACATTAAAATGAAATTTAATTACCTATGGGAGAAGGGCAGGAAGATGATGATGATAATGAAACTTGATCTAAAAATAAGTTCAGGAGAGATAAATAACCAACTGTTTGACTTTATTTCATATAAAAGCCTTGAGCCTTTTTCTTTCTTCAGATATATCTTTCGAATAAATCTGGATAGTTCAATTCAGAAGGTTTCGAGATCTCTGATCCTTTCCTTGAAACAGACGGAGGTCAAAACAATAGTTAAATTCTAAATCCGAATTCTATCAGTCCGGACTTTCGCGAGGATCCAGACTCTTTAATTTAGAATCAGAGTATCATAATTTAAGATTTTGTGAAAGCCTTGATAAATTAAAACTTACAAGTCTATTTTTGGTACCTATATAAAATAGTGACCAAAATATTCTATGAATTCCAATTTCAAATTCAGGGATTTTTAATCATTCAACGAATTGATGCCGTGATAGTCCTTGTCACAGCCTAGAACTATCAAAGTTCGTGCCTAAAATAACTTGATGTCCCATAACATAGTGGCTTTACACCAAACAAGAATATACAGTAGAACTTTTAGAAACAATCATAACTGTTCTTTGTGTATATAAGACAAGTAAGTATGTATATCTAACATATCCGTCTGTTTCCGGGTTGACCCCAAAAGTTTACAACAATGATTGATAAGGGGACGAACCCTACCTTTGTAATTGAAAATTGTTTGTTTACTACGGAAATATTTCACTCATAGAAAGCTAGACTATTTCTGTGTGCTCTTTTTATCACAGAAAATGTATGGTTCGGTACTGTGGTAGCAAACCAAAGACTATTAAATGTTGCGAACCAAGAGAGTGAAACCGTGGTAGCTAGTTAATAAGTTCTATTTACTCACTTTTTAAAAACTTTCACATTTGCGTGTTAGTCGCAAACTTTCAAAAAAGCCTTAATTTTGAACAGATTGCGACTGAGATGCGAAAGCGAACGTCGTGTAAAATGAGTAGAATTAGCATTCAGGGTAGAAGCGAATAATACCTAAGAACACACACACATACACGACACGTCCAGGACACACACACACACGTCACGACACGTCACGACACACGACACGTACACGACACGACAACGTCGACACGACACGACACGACGACGGACACGGACGTGCGGACGTGTCACGTCACGTACATGTAGACGTACGTGTGTGTGTGTACGTACCTACATTGAATTAGGCAGATGCAAAATTTACTAATAAACGTCCACAAAATCTGTAGTTTATACATATTTTTTATTATTTATTATGAAAAAAAAACATATACGTACATAACTCCAATTCCGTAACAACACATTTCCACATTCAAAATCATACAGCCAGCGATTTTAATAGACACTCGAAGAAGGTTGCCAAGTGAGAAGAGCGTCATTACTCGATAGATGGCGCCACTCAAGCTTGCGGGCCCACAGCGCGGCCCTAATGAATCATGGAGGCTCCGGTAATTGCTTCCCGCATAGATTCCAAGGGAATTCCGATATAGCTTGTTACTTAGTTACCTATTGGTTTCAAGGGCCTGATTCTGAATAACTGTTATTAAATAAGTATAGCGTAATTTAAACTAGTATTATAAAATGGTATTTAACTTAATTTTTATCTACACATCAGCAAATATCATAATATATCAACATACAAAAAAAAAATCTTTCGTGACTGAGTGACTGACAGGAATCGCACAGCCGAAAGAACTGATCGTAGAAAGCTAATATTGGAATGTAGGTCCTTGCGGTCCTGATTTTTTTACGGGATGGGGAAAAAAACGGGATATGCGCGTAGTAAGTCCCGATCGCGGGCAAATAATATTATATTGTTAAAAAAAGGAAAACCCCTTGAAGTTCTGACCTTTGTTATATGTAGTTACAGCTATAAACCGTTACTCAAAATGCCCAGTTTCTCAGCTGTCGTATGGAATACTGAGGCGTAGGCGTGGGAAAAGATAGTTCTTCGTAAACAAAGACTTTTATGGTATAGTGAGGCAAATGGTTGATAGTCCAAGAGAAATAAAAGGACAACGCACAAGGCTTTGAGCTGCTACGCAATGCTACGAGGCCTACGAAAGATCGTAGCTCTGAGTGCCAATTCAAGTTTGGCATTCGCATCACAACCGCAATCTGGCAAAAATAATTTGGAAATGAAGGCTTTTTTGACAGTTTGCGATTGACATGCGAACTTCGTTTAATAATTAGTAGAATTGACACTCAGGAAACTTTTAACCAAATGTTGTGCCAAATTTTAGTTAAAACAAATTGATAAGCACAACCTTAAACAAATAAATCAAATACAAAATAGCTCTTATCTACATTGCGACTGTTAAAGTTTCTTATAAAACTGGGGCATTTTAAACGTGCCAATTCACACAAATACATTATTTCAGTTAATTTAAACAACCAATATATCATACAACCACACCCGTTTATTTTGTCAAACAAATGTAGACCACTCACACTATAATTATATTAAAGCTGAGTACAAACCCAAAACAGAGAAGGCTAAATATTTACGCATCGTTCTATTACTGAAACTCATATCATTGGCTCCTATTATATAGATAGTATCATGCCTTGGAATTAGAAACCTTAATTGAATTACACATAGTTCAATATTCACTGAAACAGAATTTATTTCATGTCCATATTTTTACAGCTTGAAATCAACTTTGCGGTCATGATTTTAAAGTTGAAATTGGTTCAGGTTTTCATGGACATGTAAATTCCATTAACGACGAATGGGAAATGGTGTTCATCCATACATAACAATATAATCTTCATCGAGTTAATATTTAGGAGTTTGTTAAAGTATTCATCGGATATGGGGGGTGAAAAAATGAGGCCGCGGGAATGGCCCTAATATTTTGGCTGGGCGCGTAATATTGGTAGCTCTAGGTACGGTTTGTGTTTTAGACCCAACAGACTAGACCCTCGCTCTAGGCTTAGGCAAAATTCAAACATTGCTTAGGCACTTGTTTCACCGCTGGCGATCAGCGAGTAGCGAGTAGCGCCCGCGGTTCTACAGAAGCTGCGGGCCCATAACCGCGGCGGTCGCGGGTGAAAATCGCTCCGTGAGTTCTTAGCCTTACTCGTAATACTCGCTCCGGCCCGCACTATAGGTAGATATTACCGCTGTTTGGTGAGTTCTGACCGCGAAGCGAGTGCAATCTTTGATAGCTCATGTCGCTGCAATCAACTAGAGATAAGAACCGTTCGCGGCAGTGTTAACAGCCAGCTAACGACTACGAATATCTCTTTGACTCACACGCAATCTATATTTTTTGTGCCTTTCTTCAGCGAGCAAATAGTCGAAAGCTAATCGCTTCCTCGCCGCGGGGAGACAAGCGCTTTAATGTATGAATTGTTAAGCTGGGGACACCGGTGTCGGGGGGCGTGATGTTACACGTCACAAAACGAGCATTCGTGCAAGCCGTAGAAACAAGCACGAACATGTTACTCGGATTTTAGTACACGGCATATCGTAACATGCTCGCTTTGAATGGTACATGAGGGCCTGTAGCACCGGTCCCTACCCAGCTTTTGTTAGATAATATATTTTCAACTTCAAATCCGGCTGCTTTTCACGTAGACATAAACTGCTTATCAGACTCCCTGGAAAAACTCACCGAGACGTTTTCTAAATTACATTTTAAGCTTGTGATATATAATCGTGAAAACTAAATATATTTAATCTCTACACATAGAATGATGCCTACAAACTGAATAAGTGCACGAATCCTAAAACAAACAGGGCAAAACAGGATAAAAATAAATTAACTGATAAGGAAACAAAAGCTCTTGAGAAAGTAACTTTTTTTCCCGTTTTCATTTTCATAAGTGATGTTAAGTATTAATTTGTTTTATAAACTAGATTACACAGGTAATAACAAAAAACTTGTCTGAGATTTAACACGATAAAATCTTGTGTAGGTAAGCATAAAAAAAAACGGCAAACCTATACATTTAATAAAAACTTAATAACGGTTCGCATGTGTGTGCTTCACACGTCTTTGTAATAAAAATAAGCCCTGCAAAACTGTAGCTTTTACTTGTTTTGAATCAAAATCATGCAAATTTATGTAGTTTAGCATAATCAGACTATAATATTCCCACTACTGAGACACAGACTTCCCATCTGTATGAAGCGATCCGTAATCTGCGTAGGTACGCGGGTCCAGTGGTTGGCGGACGTCACCAGTCCTCATATATTTGGTTCTTAGCCATGTCACACACACTTTGTTTTCAGAGCAGTGGTTCTGATAAATACACTTCCAATGTCAATTTGCTATTATAGTAAATTAAAATACACAAAAATAAAATGTATGAACAATGAGGCTTTTTTGACAGATTGTGACTGAGATGCGAATGTGAACATTGCTTAAAAATTAGTAGAATTGGCATTCAGTTCTAATGACATTATTATCGTCGTACTTTTTCCACAATAATAAAACTTTCTAAAATCGTCTTTTTGCGACATTTTAATTAATTACTCGATGACTGGCTCTACTGGCCTGTAAAACTTGTCATGTTTGAGTAATTTGGTATTTTTCTGACAGACTTTCTGAGCTTTTACGAGACCTTGTTAGTAGTAAAGCGAAAAAATTATGACGCCCACACTTTAGGTCTTTTATTTTCGACGTAGGCGTAGCTGGGCGTTAAAAAGACACATCAAACTTTAGAAAGAGAAAATCACATTTGTAAGAGTGTCAGAGACAGCTATGAAAGATCAAACTTTTATAAACTGAACCTTAAACTAAAACACCAGTTTTTTCCATCCGTTCGTGAGCGGCTGGAGAAGACATGGCTGGAGGTGGATCACTGTGTTGCCCAATTTCTCACAGGTCATGGCAACTTTAAGAGTAAATTATTTTCCTTTAGGCTTGTGGCCTCACCTTTATGTCAATGCTCTACAGCTGACCTTGAATACGAACAATCCGCACATCACATCTTGTGGGAGTGTATTCTTTGGCAGACTGAACGTAATGTTATGTTAGATAGTATTCAGGTCAAATCTGGAGTAGTTTACTATACGGACCTTGTAGCGGACCCAGAACGCGGAACCAGAACAAATTTCCGTGCGTTCAGGCGATTTTGCCATACCTATTACTGGAATCAAAAGTAGCTCACAATTTAGGACCCGTTAGTTTAAATGTTAATATATAATCCGTGGTGCTTGGCAACTGGGCCTAACCCAGTTGTATATGTCCCTTGGTGCCTATTGGCCTAGCTCTAATCTGTCTCCTGCTTGATATGGAGGGAAGTGGAAATTATATTTATTTTTCCTACTCCTCCGCTGTACTCTTCTGATTAATTTCGTTGCGGGATCCAAGACAGTTGAATCGTTTCTCCGGGACTCGTCGGGTTTCATTAACTCGGCGTTTTTCTGGTGGTCGCCACTGTTGATTCTGGCTTTCAGGAGTTGCAGTGGTTGGGAATGTGTGGCGGGCTTGTCCCATAAAAAAAAAAAAAACTGAACCTTAAATTTACGGCCGCAAAAGATCTACTGTCATCTGTACTACTAGTAATTTCTGTAAAACACTAATCAAATTGACATTATTAACGTTAGTTTCAAAATTATGAAAGCGATAGTGAGAGCTTTTACAAGTAGTGCGGTTTCGTCTGTTTATTATAAAAAAGAATTTTGAAAATCCGTTGACAATTGGCGGAGTATTCGATGAACAAACATACAAAAAAAACAAACAATCTTCCGAACCGGTAAAAATAAACAGCCGAAACCGCACTACTCGTATAGGTAGTCTCGTAATCTTATATATTGTAATTCTCTGATAAAAGCTTGTTGTAGCAGTAAACGTTAACAAAGCACTATCCACGTTTGACTACCTTTTCGTGGGCGAACTCATCCATCTCGATATGTAGCAACCTTGCAGAAATGGTTGTAACAAATTGTGGAATCGTTGCGGCCGCCGTGATTTCTCTGATCCGGCCTTTTTGTAAGCTTCGTATGTGGTCGGCCTATATTGAATTTGTGTACAATCATGAATTTGCGTTGAAAATTTGGCTGCGTTTACCTGCCTACACATAAATGTATCGATTAACTGGGCAAACAGTGCGAAAGGATTAGTTCACACGATTGCCATGTTATAGGAAAAGGTGAGCAGTACGAATAATAAGAAGTGTGAATAAATTAAACTTTAGGAAATGTTCTTTTAAAAACAAAACGGAACGAACTAAAGTACCCTTCATATTCACCGTATAAATTTCAAACAAACTGTAGTTTCTGCCGACTTTCGTTTACAATACCCAATTGAAAATATCAGAAACAATTCCAGCTGGGCCCGCATCGCTTCGCATTCAATTTGGAGCGCATAAATGCAGATACGTACAGATCGTGAATTGGCACAGAACGATTAACTTGACCTAAAAACAAAAAAAAAACCCTTTACAATTTCTAGCATGCCAGCACAAGTATGTATTAAAGGCCTTTTTTCTTACGTACCTAATCCCTATGTCGAATGAAACGCAATATAATAGCTTTTAAAGCTTATTTATTTAGTCTATGCAGTTTTAGTAATTACCTCTGTTTCTTTGATTCGTATCGGAGCTCTAGAGTTAATCATCTGCCTAGCCTTTTCCCATCTATATTAGGGTTAGCTACCAGTTAAACCGAATTTAGCTGAATACCGGTCATATAAACACGGTACTTCTTGGGAAGACTGGTGTCAGATTTTCTGCCTTTTGACAATCCGTAACGAGTTAACGACTGCCAAAAATGTACAAATAACAGCCGAAACCAAGGGATTAACGTGCTTTCCGAGCCACGGAGGTATCTTGATATGTTGAGATGAACCCACACCAACAGACCGACCTCGGCAAGCGTTGCTTACCCTGGAAGATCGACGCGTACGGCTGTTATTATTTAGCCACGAGCCAGACCTTTAGGGTTAATCATTATAATTAGAAACTCTTGTAAGCCAATTAAAAGTACAATAGGTAGAAGGTACATATTTTAAGCTCAATGTAGGATGGTCCTGCTGAAGGGTAATTGGGTAAACTTTTTATTGAAGTAGGTCTTACTGTAGTCGGCATTGTAAGCATTGTTTGTAACCTTTAAAGTTTAAGCCAGTACAAGTTTTTAAGGTCTTGACAATAGAAATTAAAACATTTCTAATCTTTTCATTTCTATTGTGCTCTCCTTAGAATTATACTTGTCACCGGAAAGTGGCAAACTTTGTAAGATTATAAAATAACTTGCGAGATTGTAAACTTTCGATAAATTGTCAACTGAACGTTTGGAGTGCTTTTTTACGTATCAAATTTTTATAGTTTATAGTTTATCGATTTCGTTCCGAGAAATTGTGAACTGAAATATAATGGCGACCTATCAGAGCATAAGTCTACAAGAATCCGGCTTCAGTGGTTTGTTCATATGTGACGTCACATGTACGTACGCGTAAAGAGTAAGAATTAAATAGACTTCTCGTTTGATTTTGGTTGAGTTTACTTCGGGTGTGTAATTTTAGGTATAACTTTTTTAATATGAATGGACATTTGGCTTAAATTACGGTTGTAACCAGGGCAACTTCTCGGGAGCCCCATGGGGCAGAGCTTCTATTTCTGCTTGCAGGGTTTAAAAAGTATCACACTAACCTGACCTATCCGTATCGGGGTGCCCTAACTTCCCAAGCTGGCACGGTCTGCCATTGTTCAGCGGTTAGATCAAATGTCATTTATCATTAATATAAAGAAAATTATACTAAATAAGAATATTTAAAATCGACTGCATTCAATTTTAACTATATGGCGTACGTGTGACGTCACATTCTAAACAGCCTAGTTTTTTGTAGACTTGTGCTCTGATTGGTTGCCATTTTATTTCAGTTCTCAATTTCTCGGGATGAAATCAAGAACTAATAAACAATCAAATGATGCGTAAAAAGTATTCCGAATTTTCAGTTGACAATTTATCGAGAGTTTACAAGCTCTCAAGTTGTTTTATAATCTTACAAAGTTTGCCACATTCCGGTGACATATACATATAATCAAGGGTGTAATGCAGTAACGTTCAGCTCGCTATTAGATCTCATCATCGTGTGTTCGTAGATATTTCCAAACAGATGAAGGGCGTTTCCCGAAGCGAATAAGTTTTTGGACTATATTCTTTTTATTAATGACAAGCTGACCCACGCAACTTCGTCTGCGTCACATTTTCCATTAATGCTCGGCTCCTTTTAGTCTTAGCGTGATGGATGATATGTAGCCTATATCCTTCCTCGATACATCGGCTATCTAATACTGAAATAATTTTTCAAATCGGACCAGTATTTCCTGAGATTACCCCCTACATACAAACGTACAAACAAATGTTACCTCTTTAAAATATTAGTATAGATTGCTCGCGTTTTACCACAATCTCACCTGATGGAGAGTGATGTGGTTCATGATGTAGTATGCTTGCCTAAACTATACTTATTTATAGGTACCTACTACCCTTATGGGAACGAAGGGTTACATCTGTCTCCCTTTCACACTGAACGTTAATTACTTTACAAACTGCCTAAGTTATTAAGTGGTGAAGTTCAGGCCATAAAACATATCGCTATCGTCTTGCCCACAATTGCCCATTACTGGGAGCGCCCGCGCTGCCAAGAGTTTTAAAGTACTAAGCTTAGTCAAAGTCTTCGGAGAGAAGGGGTTCCTTTTTTATACTGTTGCTGGTTAGGTACTGATAAACTTGGAATAACGATGTAACGCAAGATAAATCCAACTTTAGAAAGTGTTACAGAACTATTAACCTTCCTATACTCGCGCGTTGGTCTGTGAGACCGACGAAACCTATTTTCGTAATTATTTTTATGCACGAAAATCCTAAGAAGTCGAGGTCCTTGCTAGCTGCCGGATTTTTTGCTAACTTCATTTTAGTGTTCGCCGCGCATTCGTGCGAAGTGCACGTGTTGTAGCATTTGGCGCTAATCGGTCCATGAGACCGACGCGAGTATAGGTGCAACTTTTTGAGTAAGTAATAATGTAATATATTTAGTGCATTTATATATTTTTTACAAACTTTGAATACTTTATGACGTATTTATTGTAAAATGTATGTATGTTTGTTGCTCTATATTATATTTAGACTAATTTTATTATTCTTTTTAGATTATACTTCATATCAAAATGGACGATGATCGTATCAGATTGCTGCTGGATGAATTAAGTTCTGGTTCTAGCTATGAAGACGAAAATGATAGTCAGGTGGAAGACTATGTGGAGGTGAAGAGAGAGAAGAGACATACGACACCGAGCAAGAAGACGAAAATGACGAGATATATGAGGTAGAAAGTAATGAAAGTTCTCGCGTTTAGAACATGCTGTAACCGTATGCCCTGATTGTTATGGTGAGGGTCAAAACTAAGCCAAACATAGATAAATATGTCCTTTGAGAAGTTTCTATTGTTTTTAAAAAGAAGTATAGATTTTATTTTTGTTTTGCCTAGTACTTAAAAAAATATCTCAAATTCGAAGACTGATTTGTGATAGATGGAAAGTCAATTAAATAATTAATAAATTAAGTATTATTCATACTATTTTGTTGCATTATATCCTAAACTTTAAAATATTAATAATAGTGTTTGGGCTTCATAGTAAAAAAAATATGTTGTAAGGATGCGAACTATCGGTCTGTGACACCGTGCGCGAGTATATGTGTTACAAAAATTGGCGCGAGTATAGGAAGGTTAAAAAGGAAAACATCACTACATATTATAAAACAACAACAAAGTCCCCCGCCGCGTCTGTCTGTTCGCAATAAACTCAAAAACTTCTGCACCGATTTTCATGCTGTTTTCATCAACGGATAGAGAGGAAGCTTTAGTATATAATTTGTGGGCGAAGCCGTGGGCATCAGCTAGTGCTTTATACATTTTCCATCCATTTGTTTACATTCATGTTATAGGTATCTTAAAGGTTTTTTTTTAACTCAACCCGAATTTGCGTTCTCTTTAGTTACCTATATGTTTATTCAATTTTAAGCAGTTTCTAACTCAACATAATAAAACAACTTGTTGTCCGTGAGTGCCGGCAGAAGTGAAAACTTGAACATTAACGTTGTGCATTTTTTAACCATCCGTCTTACGAATTTTCGATCAGGTTCATGAGTCCTGACGTGAGTTTAACATTTTATACCCATCCCAAGAAAAGTGCTCAACGCCGCTTAAAAAGTTTTCAATAATCCGTTTTACTGCACGATTTTAACGTACATACCCTGTGAATAGTTTTAGTAACATCAAATACCTAAGGAACACTTTACTGTTCCCTCCAAAAGGGTCACGACCCCAGCGCAGAACCTCACGCCAAACAAACAATAAATTGCTGATAAACTTTACTTTCCCATTCACTCCATCGAAATGGAAATTCTTTTGTTCGCAAAAAATAATATAAGTTCAAATGTACCTCCCGTAGAAAATGATAACAATTTTGTAACTGTTGTTCCCCAAGGCAATATTAAGAAACGGCACCGAAATGCCCAATGTTTGTTGTACAGTTTTTGCAATTTCTCCTTTTAAATAATACATTGAATGGAAAAACTTGTAGTTTTAAAGATCATTAAAAATAAATAAACACGTGTTTTAGGGTCCCGTACCTAAATATTGGAAAAAATAACCCTCATGGTGTCGCAAAGTCCGTCTGTCACAGCTGGATATCTCAAGAACTACAGTAATGCTATCTACTTGATGAACTGTTTTAGATGACGATTGCTCAACTATATTTTGCAAATAAAGATATAGAAATGTATAAAATTATATTTTTTTTTGCAACAGCGACTGAAAGCGGTTGTTAAAAATTCGAAGTGGAACCTAAAGATTACAGGAAAATAAAAGATTTTTTTTTTCTTTCGAAAGGCACGCGTTTGACCACTATCTCACCTGTTGGTAAGCTATGATGCGGTCTAAGATGGAACACGCTTGCATTGAAGTAACCTATTTACTCTTGACTTAATGACTCCCAGGTTATAGCTATCAGGAAACACAGACTCCGGCAGGGAATTCCACTCCTTTGAATTCCACTATGAAATAAAGATCAAGTCCTTAATACGAAATCGCCTAAACAACCTTGTTATTTACTAACTAGCTGACCTGCGCAAATTCGTCGGCGTTACATTTTCCATTAATACTCCGCTCCTATTTGTCTTAGCGTGATGATATAGCCTTCCTCGATAAATGGGCTATCTAACACTGAAATAATTTTACAAATCGGACCAGTAGTTCCTGAGATTTGCGCGTTCAAACAAACAAACTTTTCAGTTTTATAATATTAGTAAAGATCATATCGTCTCCGTCTCCAATGCCCAAATCCTAAATTACCTAACTCATTGTCACTATCCATTGTTAACATTTTTACTCTGTAATGTATGACAGTATGAGTACCTATCTTGTCAACATCAAAAACTAACCTTAAACTATGTGCCAGGTACTTAAAACGTTAGGTGATCGATAGTCTGCCCCCTAAATACATATAAATGACCCCCTAATATTTTAAATCTCCGTTAGGTGTTTCTTAAAACCGCCTAAGGGGACACTTAAGCTTTGGGGGGATAATTGGTGAAAACATGCAATATCTAGTCACTTTTTTCGATACTTAACACCAAGATAAGTGATTCCAACTTATTTATTTTATTAAATAAGAAAATGTGGATTGCAAGCGATTCTATTGGTTCTTAACAAACAACCGTCGCTACGCATCCACGAACATCTCAGTTGGAAACGTAGCCTAAGCGGGGTATTCACTTACGGATTTGCCCGCAGGCACGCGTTGGGGTACGTGCCTTGTTCACCGGAACTGGCTTGTATAGATCTGAGCCTGGGACCGTCACACTGAGCAAATGACAGGTCTGAAGCATGCCTGTGGGAAAATTTGTCCGATGAATTCACACCTTGTGATCTTTAATAACCATTAAAAAGAAAAAAAAAAAGAAATTATAGCTTCTAAATAAGTAGGTACAATTATCTAAAAAGTTGCTGGTACTGGTTCCCAAACTAAGCTGTCGCTTGTATTTTGGGACACAGTGTTCAGACGTGGATGTTGTTACAATTTTGTTTGTCTACGTAGATTTGTTGTGAATGTGAACATTTTTAATTAATAACTTTAAGGGGTTATGTTATAGTGAAGTGGTGAGTGTGTGTGCATGTGAATGATTATGTGTAGGTGCGTGCGTGTGTCAGTCGGTGTGTGTATGTGTGTGTGTGTGTGTGTGTGTGTGTATGTATGTAGGGTCGTACTAGTAGATACTTTAGTAAACTCACCAATGTTATTAACCGCGGATCAGTACCAAAAAGAATTTTGTTTTGTAGTCAATGTGCTTTCACGACTGTGTTTGACAACTTACCAAACCTAATATGTAAAACCCGATTTTCCTGGGCACTATTACAATTCCATATTCCACCTACGAAAAAGCTAACTAATATAAACAAGTTAACATGACCCTTGCATGAGTCGCTAAAACACACCGTCACAACATATTACCAGCACTGATCCAGAACTTACTCGTGGAATACGAGAGTGTGTACACTGGCGACAAACTCCCGGCTTACCCGCACTAGTGCGCTCTGTTGAATAACTAACGGGGATGTGACGGAAATACACCACGCCACAAGACGCAGTTCGAACGTGCTGTCTTACCGCTGAAAAGTTCGCTTGAAAAGCTTGGTTAAGTAAACTAGTAAGCAGATTCATAGTCGATCAAATACGAGTTCATTTCTTGAAACTCATGTGTGTTGTGGCCTAATGCCAGGTTGAGTGAATGGTGTGTGCCATTTGCACACATCTTAAAATAAATTTCGCCCTGGATAATGAACATAAAAAAAATTGTATATAAGGAACTGAGATTGTGGAATGAAATTAAAACAAAAAAATGTTGGCATTGTGTCCGTAGAAGTAAATTGCAAAATGAACAAAGACTCCGATTTTATATATTTCTATAAGCTAAATACTGCTCCCATTGTGTTACAGGAAGGTTTTTTATGGTAATAGCATTGATAACGAATACAAAGAACTAAATAACTAGGTCAGCAATGGTTTCTAAACCTCATCTTCTTCCTTCTCAACTCATTTGCTTCCTTCCAACATATTTTTGGTAGGCATGTCATATTTTAAACCATACAAAATGTTTTCTTTTTTCAAGTTATAATACCATAGTATACTTTCAGCTAGGTTTAAATTTGAGAAATATAATATAGTTCAGGCAACTCAAAAATTTGTAAGGCCATAATTCGAACTCGATGACAGTCGATAGGCCATTTTGTATTCTGAAATTTGTTCCTGCCTCAACCCAAATGTGCCATGGGTTGGACAGCCATGATTTAGAAATATTTATATACTATACCTACATAATATATCTTAATAATTTACCTACCAATCTCACCTCCGTTTTAAGTACCTACCTAAACGTATAACCCTGCCCTGCCCCTGTGCGATAAGACCGCCCATTGTACACTTGTTTTTTATAAAAGTTTTTCCTGTATTTGTTATGAGGTGTACAAAATAAGGTATATAATAATATTACAAACTAGCTTGTGCCAGCGGCTTCGCCCGCGTAATCCCCAGGGAACATAGTCCCGGAATATATATAACCCATTTATCCTCATAGTTCTCGTTCCCGTAGGATTTCCGGGATAAAAACTATCTGGGTCTCAAACTATCTTTGTTCGAAATTTCATCCAAATCGGTTCAGTGGTTTCGGCATGAAAAAGAGACAGACAGATAGAGCTACTTTCACATTTATAATATTACTTAGGATTCCTGAAAATGTAATGTACTTAATCGAGAAGTAATAAATTCTCTTATCCATGCAAACTTTAGACCGGTACCTACAGAGCTGCAGAGGCCAGCTCTCATCAGGCTATCCAAAACTGTTAAATTTTCCCAATCAAAGAACCCAATTACTTTAGGATTAAAGTTGAAAATCTTTTTTTTTTTAATGACAGATTGTTATCTAGCTTGATTTGCTGGCGTCTGTACAAGTAGATATCCTATTTCAGTCTTTGTGAGATAAACTTACCCAAAAAAACAGTGGCGTTAAGTCAACCGATATTTAATGCTGTCTTACCAATGATAAACAGCCACAAGTGGGTACCTAGAGCTTTATACCCATAGAAATATAAAAAAACAGTTTATACCCCATGTTATTCTGGAACATATTTGAATACTAGCGGACCCGCGCAACGTCGTCTGCGTCACGTTTTCCATTAATGCGCCGCTCCTATTTGATTTAGCTTGATGATATATCGTCGATGAAGTTCTAACACCACGGATTTTAAAAATAGCAACTTTTCTGGAGAGAGAAAAAATTGCGCGTAGATGCGTAGTGTAATAGTGTAATGTGTGGATGCATTTTCTTCATTTCACGAGATTCTAAGGAATTTTTCAAATCAGACCAATATTTCCTGAGATTAGCGCGTTCAAGCAAACAAACAAACAACCAAACTCTTCAGATTTATAATACTAGTATAGATGTAAGTACCTGTCATTACTAGCTAATCGAAGTTCTAACTGTTCACCAATATAAAACGAATAAAACAAAGATCGCCGACTGCACAATGTAGAAAACCAGAATATTAATGTAACTAGATATACCTACTCTACGAATCGTAAAAAGATAGTAAACTGAACTCATCTGCTACAAAACGAAGTAAGTACCTAGTATATGCAGCTCTGGATCATAAATTTTCACAAGTATAACCGATTCTTAGTCTGTAATATACCTACATTACCTTATTGATAGCCGCGAATCTAATAAAGTGAACGCGCGAACAAGGTTGGCGGGAACGGACGCCATTTTTCAAATTAAATGAAAGCTTTGTTACATTTTTGAGAGATTAATGAATTTGATGGGTTAACAGATGCTGCTAATGGTGCCGAAAGAAATTTTCCTACTATCTGAAGCTATATCAGACTGTTCGATTAACTTCGCATATGTAACGAGTTTTTTATATCCAACCACAATGTTTTTTTTTCCTAAAAATAAAGATGAAACAAAGTCACGCACACACAGACACACAGTCACACAGTCTTCTCTTGCCTTTGTTTAGTTTTCTCATAATCTTAACTTAATATGTTGCGGAGGATTCTATTTAAGTAAATTGATAAGTAGAACATTGTCTACCAACATGTATTCAGCTAAAAACTAGTGAAAGAAAAAAGCGAACTATTAATACATACCAATTCAACAAAACAGAATACGTAACCGAACCATAAATAAAATAAATCCCTTTACAAAGCCGCAAATCAACGTCCCCATAGGGGTAACGCCACGCGAGCTGCCTTTAACTGCAGCTGAAATATTCAGGCACAGCCCTATCGTGACGTGACTGAGTCGCTATTGCCTGCGAATCCTGCGATATGATACATTGACGTTTATATACTTAGAGACGCGTCATGCATCAACATCACAACTCTGAAAAAGAGCGTAAGAACAATCTGTAAAAATTGGTAGCAAAATAACTACTTACCCATGCGTTCGCGCGAGATTAGGATTGAAGCAGGTGCCTTAATTTTTGTTGCCTTTTAAGAGCGCAAGTAACGCCATCTATTGTTCAGCGGTTGATCAAGGATTTTCGTTAGGGCAGGTTTGACTCCGCTTGCGGCGATAAGTCCCCTCTTTGAAGAGTGGCTAGAGCGGCGCCACGGCGTCCTCGCCTTCCGCCTGACGCAGGTACTTATCGAACACGGATGTTTCGGGAGATATCTGTTTCGAATTCGGCGGGAGGATACGCCCGGGTGTCAACACTGGCACCCGGTCCTCGTCGAGGCGATAGGCGGCGGCAACCTCTCTCGTCCGGCCCTGGTTCAATCCATGGTCCGGAGCGAAGAGGCATGGGACGCGGTCACCTCCTTCTGCGAAGCAGTAATGCTAGCAAAGGAGGAGCCCCAACGCGTGAGGGAGACCTCGCGCACCGACCACCGCAACAGAAGAAGACGCCCCGGGCGTCAAGAGTTGCAGGGCGATTCCCAGCCAGCGTAGGCGTGGGCCTGCAGACGGCGAGCATTGGGTGGCTCGCCATCTGAACAGAAACAGGCCCGGGTCGACGGCGACGCGCTGTGTTTCACGCGCGCCTCAAAGAGTTGTCAACAAAGCAGATAGGGCCCGCTAGGGGTTACGGAATTTGTTCGAAAGAGTCACTGCGGCCCTGGAACGCAAAGGGCACTAGGAGGAACAAGGTTTAGTCAGTAGGAGTCTGACACTCCCTCCTGCTTTACCCAGAGCGGGAGGAGTCATTACATGATTCTTAAAAAAAAAGGCTTGTCTCCGCTGAGGGTAGGTAGGTTTAAGCAAAGTAGCAACAAAAGCAAATAAAAACTGCTTTAAGGTTCTTTGGCCTATACTTCGTAAAACCCTCAAGCCTTCGTTGGGATGTAGACTACCAAAGAAATCTCGGTCTTTTGAGGGGGATTTGAGCCCCTTAGCCACCATGCAAAGGGATAATGGATAAATCACACTAATTCAACAAAGCAGAGTATCTAACCGAACCATGCATAAAATAAACTGTTTAACAAAACTGCCAATCAACGTCCCCTATAGGGGAGAGTCACGCCACGCGAGCTGCCTCTGAAATATTCAGGCGCAGCCCTATATCGTGACGTGACTGAGTCGCTAATGCCTGCGTGCGATACGATACGAATAAAATTGAATACCTGGTCTACGTCATGCAGACTGCGCGGTGCCGCTCGCGTGCTGGAATTAAATTATTTCGCTTTTAATGTATTGATAGTTGAGAACAGCTTTTAATGCAATTGAATTATTGAAATAGAAACTGGGAAGTTATTGTAAGCAGAATTAAGTATTTTGCACTTTGAAATGAATCTGGAAGGCTAGCAACAACAAAGGTAATGCGATCTTCTTAGCGAGCATACAAATAATACAGGTTAAAGATTAATAAGTAATGTTAAAGCAGAATTTCAATATCGAGAATGTATAAAAATGTTAAAAAAAAAATTCAAGCATTTATTTCAATTAAACCATTTTTTTTTTTTAATATTTATAGGCGTACGTTTGACCGCTATCTCACCTGATGTTAAGCGATGATGCGGTCTAAGGTGGAGCACGCTTGCCTAGAAGTAACCTATTTGACTTAAAGATTCCCAGGTTGAAGCTATCAGGAAACACAGACTCAGGCAGGGATTTCCACTCCTTAGCTGTACGCACAATGAATGTATTCCCAAAACGTTTTGTGCGTATAGGTGGGATGTCCACCATGTACCGGTGGTACATTGCCGTACGTCTTGTGGTCCGATGGTGGAACGGGCTTGGCGGAATTAAGTTATGCAATTCCGTCGCACACTCCCCAAAATGTAAACGATAGAAAACCGACAGGCCAGCAACTCGGCGTCGATGCTCAAGACTTTGGAGCTTCGATTCGACGAGCTTATCATCACCGATGATCCTCTTTGCTCCTTTTTCAATTGACTCGAGGGCATCAAGCTGGTATCTGGCAGATCCGTCCCCAAGATGAGAGCAGTATTCCATACACGAACGAACTTGCGCTTGATACAGTTTAAGAAGCTGTTCCGGCGTGAAGTACCGTCTCACCTTTGCCAGGATCCCCAACTTTCTAGCAGCCACTTGAGCCTTGGCCTCTATGAAGGGGCCAGAATTGAGGGTGGATGTTAATGTAACACCAAGAAGCTCAAGTCTGTCGGTTATCGGCAGGGTTACACCGCGGAGAGATGGAGCAGGGTCGAATTGACTCTTTTTAGCGGAAAAAAGACACGCTTGGGTCTTCGCAGCATTGAACTTGACCAGATTGGCATCGCCCCATTCGGAGACAGCCTGTAAGGACACGTTCAAGCGCTCAACCATAGCCTCCCGGAGAGACCGGGTCTGTGACCCACCAGCTCGTGCGTCAGACACGTATCTCTCAGCAACAGTGCTGTCGTCTGCATACCCAAAAGTACCGGGTTTTAGCAGATCGTTAATATGCAGCAGGAACAATGTTGCCGAGAGTACTGACCCCTGAGGAACCCCGGCATTAATATCCAGCAGTCCGGACGAGCAGCCATCTATGACCACTCGGATAGACCGATCCCTCAGGAAATCTGCAATCCAGTCACACAATCCGACGGGCAGACCGAAGGAAGGAAGCTTACTAATAAGGCCATCGTGCCAGACCCTATCGAAGGCCTTCGAGATGTCTAGTGAGACCGCAAGTGCTTCCCCGTGCTTCTCAATGGCCTCACTCCAGATGTGAATGGCATACGCTAGAAGATCCCCAGTTGACCGATTTCGGCGAAAGCCGTATTGTCGGTCACTAAGGATATCGTTCGCTTCTAGGTATGCCAGGAGCTTGCGATTCAGTACCCGTTCCATACTCTTACAGAGTATGGACGTTACCGAGATGGGTCTATAGTTTGACGGGTCGGCTCGACTACCCTTCTTGGGCACGGGCTGCACGTTAGCTTGCTTCCAAGCCTTCGGCACTTTCCCAGTCTCAAACGAAAGGCGAAAAAGGCGTGTCAAGATCGGAGACAACTCAGGCGCACAAGTCTTCAGTACAATTGCTGGAATCCCGTCGGGGCCACTAGCCTTGTTCACGTCTAGGTTACGCAGTACCCTAAGTACGTCCCTCTGATGAATGCTTATGTTCGGCATATATGACCCGCATCCAACAGGAGGAGTAGGGGGCCTCGCGCCACCCGAATCTAGACGTGACGATTCCGCAAACATAGAGGCGAACAAGTTTGCTTTCTCCTCAGCGGAGTGGGCCAGCGACCCGTCGGGTCTCAGCAGTGGTGGCAGTGAGGGGCGGCAGAAGTTCGATTCGACCGACTTAGCCAGGGACCAAAAAGCTTTACTACCTGCTGGGTATGAAGCAAGTTTGTATATTCGGCTAATGTGGTCGAACCGAGCCCTCCGCAACACCTTCTTGCAGGACTTGGCAGCCTTGTTGAAGGCTCTCTTCTTCTGAATCGCGTCACTTGCTTTGCGGGTACGGGCGTCAACCCATGCTAGGTAAGCCTAATGCTTTAGCGCATTAGCACGGTTGCACTCGGCACCAAACCACGGGCGAGCTTCGCCAGACATCACTACGTCCGAGAACGGAATGTAGTACTCCATTCCCTGCCGCAGCACATCTGTCACGGCGTCCGCGCACGACGATGCATCAGTTGAAGAGAAGCAAGTGGGCTGCCAAGGATAACATGCGAAGAAAGATCGCATGCCATCCCAATCTGCTGACCTGTATCGCCATACCCGCCGAGTGCCTCTTGGGCTGGGATCGGGTGGGGAGTAGACGGACACAGATTTTACCAGACAGTGGTCGGAACTACCCAGCGGAGCAGAAATCGACACCGAGTAGCGGTCTGGATCCGTTGTCAGCAGAAGGTCCAAGCAATTGGCTGTGTGCGAATCAACGTCCGGCACCCTTGTTGCCCCCTGGACCAGCTGGGTGAGATTTAACGCTAGCGCTAGCTTTCGCGCCTCTCGTCCAGCATAATCTGTGTGCTGGTATGGGAAGAGCCACTCCTGATGGTGGGCATTGAAGTCCCCCAGCAACACCGGTTGAGCAGAAGGGTACCGCTGCTGAGCCACATCCGCCGCCTCACTGAGGTGCTGTATGAGCCCAGTTGTCTCTAGATCACCGCTGTGCGAACGGTAGACACAGGCGTAGATAATTTTATCCAGGCCAGTGTCCACTAGAACCTACAGCGTCGAAAACCTGGAGTCTTCGATAGTCGCGAGACGCCGATAACAGATGTCGTCCCGAAAGTACATACATACGCCCGCGCGTGGTTTGAAGTGGTGCTCCAGGGTAAACCCTGGGCACGACAAGTACGACACGTCTGACGGACATCTGATCTGCGTCTCGGAAAGGAACAGGAGCGCTGGTTTCTCAGTCTCGAGGTGGTGATGGACTGCGGCGAGATTTGAGTGCAGGCCTCGTATATTAGAGAGGTGCACTTTGTGCGAAAGGGAGTGCTGCCGCTGTACAGCGTTTTTCTTTCTGTTCCTGTTCATGTTTAAGAGTGAAGGAAGGAGAGGAGAAGGAAGTGAAATGAGGTTCCATGCTGCTAACCCACAGGCACGCCCTGACAGGACGGCATCGTTGGGGGACTAGTCTGGAGACTGCGGGGACGCCCGAGCCCCCCCGGGAATGTCCATCGGGCCCTCTCATCTGGTCGCCAACCAGCACGATGGTGCATTCCGGGATTTTTCGACAGTTGGCGGGGCAGCCTTTCATGTGGGGCTGGCACACTACTTGGGCCCCCAACTACCTGCGGTCGGCCAGGTCGGATCCCGCTACCCTCCGCGACTAGTCTCCCGATACGCCCATATCAACACGTGCCTGATCGGTCTGCCTGCATTGGAACAACTATTTCGACCCAACTCCTCGTGTATTGGCTACACTGGGCATCGCACCGGAACGCGGCTAGGTCGCTTGGCGGTACGTCTTTGCCCAGTGGGTGGTCACAAGCCATCGGCCGAAACCTACCACCAGTTGATGTCACCTGATTAGCACCACCCGGGGACCACGTGTAGGGACAATTCTTTAGGGGTATTCTCCTATACGGACGCGGGTGACTCGGCCCCCAAAAACAGGCACTTTTGAATTGTCAAGGTCGGTCGGTCCAAAAAGTTGAAGCTATTTGCACGTTCCAAAGCGTAGATCTCTATGGAGAAGAACGTGCAAGAAACTCCACTCACCGTGCAAGATACTCTTTTAAAAATAATAATTTTTTACAAAGATTTATTTACATCGGGTTGAAATTATACATTACATACATGTGAGAACGATGTAAAAGACGAGAAGGATAAAAGCGTCCGGAATAAAAGAGGAACAATTCAAAGAAATAATTAAAATTAACCATGGCAGCTAAGAAATGACCAGTCCCGACTGACGGCGCCCGTTCACGAACATGACGCATGCGCCAGCACCATTCGGCTCAACCATTTTGAAGGGAGCCAAATGATCAAACGCATACGCCACCATCAGCTAGACTTTTGAGTGAGCATGGCACTCCCAACCGCCAGGGTACATTCAAGTCAAAAACATACCTAAAACTGATAATTAAAGTTAAAGTTAAAGGTACACAGTACTCACACATGTGCTGTTAATGGCTGAAATTATACAATGCTAAGTAAGTTGATTCTAAACAATGCAAATTTCTCTTACAATCTTCAGCCGGTCCAACAATGTTTCCGAAATATTTACAGATTAGTTTGTGCTCCCTAGTGGCTGTGGAGCAGGACCAGCATTCAGCCAAGCATTTTTATCTTCAATATAATCCCCCAACGTATAATATGCTTGCCTGCATAGTGTGCGTTTAATACAAGACTTGATTTTCGTCTCATTTAGATCTTCAATATAATCCCCCAACGTATAATATGCTTGCCTGCATAGTGTGCGTTTAATACAAGACTTGATTTTCGTCTCATTTAGTTATAATATATATATATGGGGAGGTATCTTATTATAACATTTTAAACAGTACCCCATGAAAGATGAGGCTACTTTAGCCAGTCTGAAGCCTGGTTGAACTAACTGGTCCCTATTTCTAGTACCATAATTATGACTCTCGCCTCTTTAACTAAAAAGATGTAAATTCTTTCTGACATACATATGGTTTCAAATAAGCTTACCTATATACCACATAATCTTCTCCGTAACAAGAAGTTAAAACCTCTAGACACTGGAATTTGATAAATAAATTCTCTGCTTGTTTCACTCTGTTACCGGCTCTAGATAATCTAAAGCAAAGCTCAAGCCAAAATCGAAATCTTTTACCTCAATTCAGAAAAAACAACGCCCGATGCCATTGTAAAAATAACTACTTTTCAGGAATTCATAGAAAACATTACTTTCAAATTGTAATTTTAGAACTCATAAGCAATTCACTTTGTGAATGAAACCTGTATCTTTGAATGAAGCATTCCATTTTCCTTCGAAGCGTCTTCCTCATTTATATTGTATGCTTTTGGAGCCGGCAATCCCTAGGTAAACACGTTAATGTTTTCTTAATTTTACGGTGATTACATTACCGGTTTATTTTACGTTTTATTGACATTATTAAGCAATTAGTTAATATGTATGTCGGGATGTGTTAAGTTAATAATTATAGTGCTGCACTAAGTGATAGTTAGCTCGAGTGACCAGGTGTCTATGTTTATTTTCGTGGCTACTAATTATTTGGGTTTGAATATTAGAGTTACCTGTTGATTTGTTTCTTCGTTTTAATTTTAGGTTCGGTTTTACTTTACCTTTTCTCTTACCTAATGTTTTTATTGAGATCTTTATAGAACTGTTTCTACTGTATTCATTATTCTTTGGTGCTTAATGCTTCAAAGAAACGCACAAAGATATGTTATCAGAATAATGAAAATTGAATAACCTTAATCGTTTGATTCCAAATTAGATCGCCATCTCACCAGAATAGCACTCTTTGCGGCAAAATGGCCTTATTTTTCCGCAAAAACCCAAGATTCATGACAGCTCAAGAACACGTTGATATCAATCTTACATAATTTCGTTGGTGAATTTCTTTCAGCGAAGGAGAAAATTGTCGGTCATCATGCCTTTGTTAAGCTCAGCCTATCAGTCTAGCGTCACTGTCACTGGCATGGCCACTCCAACTCGATACCAGATTAAGGCTGGGTTTCCACCAGAGATGTGCCCCCCCCCTCATCTCTGCGTGCTTAGCGAGGGATGTGTTTGTTAAGAGACAATGGAATCGCTTCATTTAGGTACTCATCCTCGCTCAGCGCTAACGATTCTATTGGTTCTTAATAAACACATCTCTCGATACGCATCCTCGCACATCTCTGGTGGAAACGCAGCCTAAAACCTAAAGAAATATACAAGGAAAATTAATGACTATTGCTCTTTTGATATGGATTTGCGAACAAAGAGGAGGTAGGTACAATATGTGAAAAGAATTGAATGAAACTTCACGGCTTTGTGTATAAAGGTCTAGAGTTTGTTAAGTCGAGTTTTTTACGATTCTCGAGTGGATTCGTTTGCAAGCGCCATTGTTGGTGTCGTTTAATATACTTCGGAGAAATTCGCAATTTCGCTTCACTTTTTCTGACAAATCTTTGGACTTAGTATACGGTATTGTATTGCAGTGAATAATAAAAGCAATTTAGAACAATATTGTACATGTTTACGAGAGAATGTTGTTGCGCTCGGGCTCGACGAGGGGATTTAATTAAGGCGAGGTGTAGACTGGAGTTGTGTATCAAATGTGGGAATTAGTTAGACATAATGACGTTAGTTGCCGTTCCTCTAGGTAGATAGGAATTGTTGCTTTCATCGCGAATTTGAACCTGATTTAAAGTACAGAGAGAGAGAGAGAGAGCAGCGTAAACTATGATTATACGGATTGCTTAAGTAATTAATACTGAACAAAATGATTCCAAACCATAAGTTCTAATTTTCTGCGTTTTTCATCAAGGCTAGTTGCCTCATCATTAAGAAATGACTGGCCTAATTCCCTCGATCATGCAAAACAAAAAGTTTCTAAATGAAAAATGTAAACATCCAAGCCCAAAACAAAAACAAGATTAATGTTAGATTAGCCTTTAAATAAATAACGTTCTCAAGAGCCTCTTGTACGCCCAAGTACTAAATTTTGTTCCAAATTCTCGTGAAATGGAGCGTAAAGATTTGGGTCAGATATCGTTATACTGAATGAGGAAATTAGTACATGAGTGTTTATTTTGCTCTCAGACTGTTATAAACAAGATTGTCTGATAAGTTGATAGGGGCTACCTACATAAGTACACACTTACATATTTGTTAAATAATAATATCGTTTATTAATTAAACCACAGCTACTATAATAATGCTACCAATTGACTGGCCTGCCCCGTGGTCGCAAGCATGTCGAGCGTAGAGCGAGAGAGTATGGGTTCGAATCCCAAGTCAGCCAAATAGTGTTATTGGGTTTTTCCAATAAGGTACATCCACACCGCAGTTTTGTGGAGCAACAGAATGCAATGCGATAACACAAGGTAACAAACATTCTTCAACTTACGACTAAGTTATACTTAACTAACAACAAAATTATAACTTTTTGCTATCGGATGTTGCCCACTAACTTACACTTGGAAACGTTGCTCCACAAAAGGTAACTGCGGTGCGGATGCACCTCTAGGAATTTCTCAGTAGTAGCCTGATAGTTTCGTAGCGAAATCGCTTGCAAAAGGTCCAGGGTTCCTCAACTTTCTTAGAGCAGTAACACTACGTCAGTAATTTCCAAGATGTTGGTAGGTACTTCGAAAGTTCTTAAGAACTGAAAAAGTCACATTGGTTAGTACTTAATTAGGCCGGATTTGATCTCAACATCATAAATGTACCAATAAATAACGCATAAACAATAACAATATTAAAAACTTAGTACGCATTTTTTTATACTCAATGAGTTTATTTTTTTTAAAAGTTCGTATTCGTACATACCTAATTATCATCTATACTAATATTATAAAGCAGAAGAGTTTGTTTGTTTGTTTGTTTGTTTGGTTGAACGCTCTAATCTCAGGAACTACTAGTCCGATTTGAAAAATTCTTTCAGTGTTAGATAGCCCATTTATCGAGGAAGGGTATAGAATATATATAATCACGCTAAGACCAATAGGAGCGGAGCAGTAATGAAAAATGTTACGCATACGACGTTGCACGGGTCAGCTAGTTTAATATATTACGCGTTTATATGTGAAATTATATAATATAAAACATATAATTATGTATAGGATCACTTTGTTGTCCGTCCGTCCGTCTGTCAAGAACCTGTATCTCGAAAATGCGTGGAGATCGAGTTGAAATTAAAATTTACTCAGGTCTACAGGTCCATTGAAATTGGGGAAAAATCAAACTTCGAAGTTAACGTTAAAAAAAGATACGCCCGTTAATGCCGTAAAAACGCATATTTGAAACTCTCAAGGGAATCAAAATTTATAGGGTAGTAGCTAACAAGACAAATGTTGTAGTACCAAAAAAAAAACCGGCCAAGTGCGAGTCAGACTCGCGCACCGAGGGTTCCGTACAAACCTGTAGGTATATAAGTAAAAGCTGGGTCAGCTAGTAAGTTTATGATTATTAAAAAAAATATACTATGTGATGTAACTAAAAATTTACGATTTTCGGAATTTT
This sequence comes from Ceramica pisi, assembly GCA_963859965.1. NCBI lineage: Eukaryota > Metazoa > Arthropoda > Insecta > Lepidoptera > Noctuidae > Ceramica > Ceramica pisi. The sequence goes on along the minus strand of OY982541.1, from coordinate 6,813,262 downwards.
TCCTATATGTGTACTTTATAACGTTGCTTCATGCCAAATTTCAAGATTCCAGGTCGTCTGGAAGTATCCTTTAGGTTTTGATTCCCTTGCGAGTAGTTGCGAGTTTCAAAATATGCGGCTTTAATTGCTGTATCTTTTGATTGCGTTGACGTAGAAGTTTGATTTTGTTACAGCTTAAAGATATTATAGACTTGAGTATTTGTTAAGAATTTCAATATAATACCACTACGCGTTCATGAGTAAAGGGGTAATAAGTTTAAAATTATTAAAAATATTTTTATTATATGATGTAACTAAAAATTTATGCTTTTCGCAATTTTTCCTTTATCTGTGTTATAAGACGTTGCTTCGTACCAAATTTCAAGATTCTGAGTTCACGGGAAGTACCCTGTAGGTTTTGATTCCCTTGCGAGTGTCGAAAATTTGCGGCATAAACGGGAGTATCTTTTGATCGCGTTGACTTAGAAGTTTGATTTTTTCACAGCTCCAAGAAACCATAGACTTGAGTATTTGATATGAATTTCAGCTTGATACCTCCACGCGTTCCTGAGAAAAAAGGTATTGACAGACAGACAGACAGACAGACAGACGGACAACAAAGTGATCCTATAAGGGTTCCGTTTTTACCTTTTGAGGTACGGAACCCTAAAAATAGCCTACAAACTATTCGCAGACCTACCGAAACTATAGAAAATATTCATTAAAATCGATCACTTCGACACTAGATTTTTAGATTATTATTAGATTTTCCCTTAATCTAGAACTATGAAAGGCAAGTAATACCGTTTTATGCTACAAGTATAGGGAAAAATCTAAATCATAAAAAATATAGTCTTTATTTAAAGTAGGTAATATGTACCTAAAATTTTGTACGGAACGTGGGCGAGTCCGAGTCGCACTTGTCCGGTTTTTAAATAAAAGTCTAGAAAAGTCTAGGGGGCCCGTAAATTTGATCCGGCTGCTACGGCGGTAGCTACGCCCCTGTTATTAAAAAGTTACTTCCAAGAGGATGTGTAATCTACACTAATATTATAAAGAAGAAAGATTTGTTTGTTTGAATGGAATAGGCTCCGAAACTACTGGACCGATTTAAAAAAATGTTTCAGCGTTAGATAGCCCATTTATCAAGGAAGGTTATAGGCTAATATCATCACGCTAAGACAAATAGGAGCGGAGCAATAATGAAAATGTGACGCAGACGAAGTTACGCGGGTCAGCTAGTAGTAAATAAACATATTTCTATCTATAATATGTATGTATTTACAAAAAAAAAATGTATATATGTAGTTTATCAGCCATCTCGTTACCATAATACAAGCATTAGGTTGCTTAGCTTGGGACTATATGGCGTTGTGTGAAATGTCCAAGGATATTATTATTATTTCGTTTATTCACTTGTATATACATACTGTTTACATTTTTAAATATATCTTAAAAAAACACAACATTATTATTATTATATTTTTAACAGTTAAAAGAAAAATACATTCCTGATTGCGCACCAGTCTTAACAGCTCTAACCGAATTAATCAAAGTCTCCGAAACCTGTAGTTATGTTTACATAATGTACCTTCCTAACTGTAATTTACTAACTAAACACCACACACACCTTCAGTTAAGTTAATTGCTTAGTGAAGCAGGCCTTTACATTACATGCTTTGAGGTCTTGGAAATACATTATAATTTTTTAAATGTTTAACGGTTTTCAGATGCAGTTTTGCTGAAGCTAGTAAAGAATTAAAGGTTTTTGCTTTTTCATAGAATCATTTGAGAGCAGCGAATGCCATAAAAAGACGAGATTCAAGGGGTTTTTTTGGGCTTAAGTATGTAAAATGTAGCAATAGTTATATATATAAAATGTTTTTTTCTGGTATTTATTATAGTCTAGCTGAGCCGACAGGCGTTATCTGGTGCAAACACCTTCAACATTACTCGAGAGTGCGTGCAGAAATCCCATTAAAGAGAATTATAAAATTTGCCCCAATACATAGGTATATTTAAAAAAAAATTAGTGTATTTTATGTACCAAAACATTCTTCGGAAAAAAAATATTCTGATCATTAGAAACATATGCCATTAAAAACAAATAGCATTTGCTTTTAATCCATAAATCTAGTTAGGTACAATAAACTGCAGTAGTAATAAAAATGAACAGTGAGCACCTTATTCAGCTGAACCGGACATTCATAGCTAATCTGTGTTAGCTCTAAGCCAGTAGCGACCGACGCGATGCGACGTAGACTAGACACATGCTAATTCGCTCACGTAATGAAATCCTCGCCACAACGCCGTACACTCCCGAACACCCCCGAGCACTCCCGAACACGTTCAGATCCGTTCAGACACGTTCAGGCTACGTACTAATTAACATAAGACCGTGTTGCATGCGAGGTTGCTTCAAGACCAATGTCAGGGCTTGCGTGCGGAACCCCAGTATCGGATGAGCAGACAGCTCGAGCGGAAATTTGTTGGTTGTACTGTTTCTACCTGATTGTGGGTGTTACAGTAATGGCTGCCTATGAGGAAGGTTTAAGAGTCCTATTACATTTTTTACGGAAATTCATGATTTTTGACGCTGTAATTATCAGCAGCAGTAAGATATTTTAATTACTTGTTCCTGAATAACGAGAGTACCAGTCTCTTTCTTGTAAGTTAGAGTTACACATTTTCATTTTTCTTTTCGTGTAATTTACTATAAATATTTTACGAACTCAGTTTGCAAGAAAAAATGTCGGCGATGGAACTTTGACGGTCTAATTCACATTGTTACAATCAATTCTTTTAAAAGCTAAAATTACTAAAAGGTAAGTTGAATGTTTTACTTGTTTATTGGAAATCTAGAATTTCTTTAAATTCCTTGAGTTTTCACGGAAAAAAACGTAAAGAAAGCCTAATTTAAGCCAGAAATGTCTTGATTCAGCGTCCATTATATTCCAAATAAAAACAATTTTATTAAATAAATTAATATGATATAAAATTTCAATCTACAATGAATACGTTTCATTAGTTTTCGTTTGTCAATATAATTAAACAAAATTACAATAAATAAAATTAAAGTACTATATATTCTGCGTCAATTCAGCGCGCGCGCTCCTCAGTCTCGCGCGAGCGCCCAAATAAACTATAATCCTATTCAGACTAGTAAGTATCAAAATTGTTTCGCGGACTATACATGTACTCCCAACGTAGACCAACGTAACTTCGTCTATTGCAAACGAGCATTTACGATTCGTAATAGGACTCTTAAGGCTAGTTTAGACGTACGTAGTTTGCAACCCTGAAACGCTAAATTTCACGCGGTTTCGCGCGGTATGCCACCGCGTATATTGGATCGTGTTCTTCGGCTAGAGAGAAACGGGCAAAGCCAGTATCGCCATACCATCTAGGTATATTTTCACTTGCTTTACCAAACAGTAAAGCATTGGTTCCCACGTCCCATAAATTTATTGAATAGATGAGCGAGTGAAAATAGTTTCGAATGTAAGTTTCGCTATCCATAGCGGCATATATTCGCATTTGTTTGAACTGTCGGGTTATCATATACACATTCGGCTTTCGCTACCGCTCTGGTTAGCAAATTTGAGCAGACTTGAAGAGGATAGCCAACGTGTTAAACTACTATCTCATCGAATGATAAATTATCATGTGGTTTACGACGGAGGTTCATGCTAGCATAAAAGTGGCCTTTTTTTGTGTAAGTTGTATTGTGCCCGAAGAAAGCAACTTCTTTCAATCACGTAAGGCGTTGGTCTGTTTGCCAACGCAATACCTACATAGTAAAAGTTTGGCATCATGACAGGTAAAATGTACCAATAGCAAGAGTGAACACCTGATAAAAAGTTGTAAGAACTGAACACATAACTTGTAGATACTGATCAAATGCCTCAACCAGTGAGATCTGTTATCAGTATGTACTAGGAATTTATTATAACTGTTACTTTTCTGAGGAGTACCTACCCACCTACTTTTCTTTGCTGTTCTTCTATTACGAACATTGTATGAAGTGACCTTCGGTGCAATATTTCCATGTCAATTGGCATAGTTCATAGTTACACGTGGCGCTGCAAGGTCAAGTGCAATGCCACGGTGACATGGTGGCGTGGTGCTAACTCGTAACGGATGGGGCTGACCGGAGCGAAGATTAAAACGTGAAATGAGCGTAATTACTGTCTTATTTCTTTTTGTTTCTTCATCTTTTGGTTTTGATTCGAGTAAAGTGGGAATTGATATAGTATACACTAAACTACGTATCTCTATCCGTAAGGTATGTTTTGCAACAATCCATCCAAATCGCCACATTTTTTTTCGGAGTTCTTTTCTTAAAATAAAAACAAAGATTAACACTCTATTTATTTTCTCGCAAATATTAAATGAATGAAATGAATTCTAACGGACACGATATTTACCAGCTCTTTAAACGATTCCTTGAAAGGTATTAATCATGAATTCATCTTTTATGAAACATAAATGTCACAAATTGTAAATATTTGATGTGAAAGCAGTAATTTTCGGAAATCTTGACGATTCAGAATATATCTAAAATGTTTCTAGGAAGTCGCAATTTGTAATGTAATTCGCGCGGAGTCGCCGGTGGCCGGCGCCAATTCCGAGATAAGTGGCTCTTTATGATGAAAATGTGTTTATTTTTGTATTGCAAACACGAGTCCATTATTTGAAGCGGTTCTTCCTCGTATTTCAGATACGAAAAATAAAGAATAAATAGCAAATTGGGGCTTTAGGACATGGATTCAGTTCATTCGTTTTTCTACGAATTTTGTTACTGCTTGGTTTTGATAGAACATCTGAAGGCGGGATCTTGAAATTATAGGTGACCATGAAGCTCATTGTGTAACCGACCTAGTTTAGAAAAAGAAACTAATTAAATACGCAGGCAGTAACAAAGAATCTGAAAAAAAAGCCTTACAAACACGAAACTCGTGAAAGTCAGGCAATGGTGACGCAACAATGAAAGCAGTTGCTAGTTGCATGCTTGCAATTCATTTCAGGCTAGAGAAAGCATTCCATTAAAAATAGAAGAATCGTTCGGCCGACTTAAATGTTACGAGCTGACACGAAACTAGGGGAAAACGGAATTCGTGTGGTTCAGTTTTAACCTAAATGGGAAAATTGGAAGGTTCTTTTCCACCTAAAGTAAGTAACAACAACGAATATAACGTTATTCATTCATTTAAATGGATAAGGTTTTCATCAAAGTAAAGATGAGTTAATATACCGCGTGTATCTGACATCGACGCACAAACGATTTCCATGGGTCCAGGGCATGATTCTGGACACACTTTTTTTTTTTTTTTTTTTTTAGGAATGGGAAATCATCCAATGACTCCTCCCGCTCTGGGTGTAGCGGGAGGGAGTGTCAGACTTCTACTGACTAAAACTCATCCATGTTCCTTCATTGCCCTTTGTGTTCCGGAGCCACGGTGTCTCTTGCGAATAATCCCGCGACTCCGGCAGGCGTCGGCCCTTTCGGGCCCCTCTGTGTTGCTGAATCTCTTTGAGGCGCGTGTGGAACACTAACGCGCCGTCGACACGGCCTGTCGTCACTAGACGGACGGACGGCGAGCCACCCATAGCTCGCCGTCCACAGGCCCGCGCCTACGGTGGCCGGAGGTCACCAGGTGGCCCCCGACGCCCGCGGCGTCCACCACGGCGGCCGGGACGAGAGGGTCTCCTCTCCCGCTCCGCCATCTCCTTCGCTAGCATGACTGCTTCGCAGAAGGAGGCAACGGCGTCCCATTCCGTCTCGCTCCGAACCATGGCTTGGACCAGGGCCGGACGCGAGAGGTCGCCGCCAATCGCCGTTTCGAGGACACGGCGGTGCGCCGCCCAAGCGGGGCACACCTGCACAGTGTGCTCTACCGTGTCCTCCGGTCGATCCTCGCAGTGGTGACACCCGGGCGTTTCCTCCCGCCGAATTCGGTGCAGGAACCTGCGTCAGGCGGAAGGTGAGGACGCCGTGGCGCCTCTCAAGCCACTCCTCAAAGAGGGGACTTATCGCCGCTATTGTGGCGTGCCCTGCGCTGGGTTGCGATAGTCGTCGTCTCCATGACGCCATGAGATCGCGCCGGAAGTCCGTCCGCTGCGCGACAATTTGCCGCGTCAGCGGAGTTTCCCCCCGGCTTAGTACCTCCGCGCGCCAATCATGCAGGCGCGCGAGGACCACCGCCTCCAGATCCCATGGCGGCAATCCGGCAAGGAGACCCGCCGCTTCGCGCGAGATCGTGCGGTACCCTCTGGTCATCCTGAGGGCCACCACCTTTTGGGGCGCGTTCAAGTGGTTCGCAGCACGCTGCCCAATGAACGCGCCCACACCGGGGCCCCGTAAAGGGCCATGGACCGCACGACCCCCGCGTATAGCCTACGGCAGGAGGCGTTCGGTCCCCCCAGGTTGGGCAGGAGCCGCCTGAATGCAGCCCCGGCCCGCTCCAGTTTGGGGACCAAACGTCGGAAATGCTCCACGAAGTTCCATCGGCTGTCTAGGACGAGCCCCAGGTATTTCAGCGTCTATTCGACGCCGATGGAAACCCCTCCTACCGTCAGCAAGGATCCCGACGGTGGCGCAATGCCTCGGCCATGAAAACACATGGCTTCGGACTTGTGCAGCGCCACCTCGAGACCCAGTTGCCGGATCCTCTCCACGACTATCGCAACCCCGCGTGTCATTACGTCGGCCGCCTCCGCGTACGACCCTCCTTGTGCCAGCACCAGCGTGTCGTCAGCGTAACAAATGACGCTGACGCCGCTAGGGAGGTCGGCATTCTGGACACCCTAGACTTAGAATTTTTCGTCGGCTTTTTTCTCATTTTTTAAATTTTTTTCAAGGGTTTTTTTTACTTTAGACTGCTCATAATCGTTATTCTGACCTAACCCAATGAAATTAAAAAAAAAAATAAAAAAAAATTATTAACTACTTTCACTAAAAAGAGCAATCTGAATAATCAGCTCAGCTGAGCTGATACCTATTTGTGGTACTCTAGAAAAAAATGAAAAAATGAGAAAAGAACCGACGAAAAATTCCAACACTGGGGTGTCCAGAATCATGCCCTGGACCCATGGAAATCGTTTGTGCGTCGATGTCAGATACACGCGGTATTATCAGTTGCTAAATACCAACATTCTAATAGATGGATAATACATTTATTGTTGACTAGCTTTTGCCCGCGACTTCGCGCATTTTTCGTTTGTTCCCATGGGAATGCTCCCCTACACTCCCCAAGGAACCTAAATGCCAAAATTCAGCTTTTTACGACCAGCAGCTTCGGCTGTGCGTTGTCTGTCAGGAAGAATTTTATATATTATTGATGATAAGAATTATCGTAGTATTTACTTGTTTTTTTTTTTGTGTTTTTGCCACAGGAACTATCCCTGTGGCACAACACCTCATAGGGACCGCGAATTTTCCGATTTTACAAAGCAGTTTTTTATGGTACACATTACACAGCTCTAATGTAGTTTTCTTCTAGCGAAAAAACTTTCGTAATCGGATCAGATCCCAATCTCGTCTCCATCTCCACATATTGTTTGCAAAAGCATTCCTATATGTTATACTAGTGTAATATTACGTACATAAAAATAATTTTCCAATAACTAGATCGAGTGGTACATTAGTAGTGTATGATTTATTAGTTAATATAATTTCGGAATAGTACAAATAAACCATTCCAACCCATCTCGTGTGGAGAATGGTATTGGCAATGAACAAAAATTATTATATCCCGTAACAAACCACCTTGGAAAAACCCTTGATCTAATACTGAGTAACTTTCCTGGTGGATTTGTTCATGAATGTAAAATACCCCTATCGGTTGTAGACTCCCATCATCCACCATTGGAAATTGTTGTTAAAAATATTCCTATAAATTCACTAAAATCTAAACGCACAGTAAAATACAATTACCGTAATGCAGACTATACATTGTTGAATGAGCGAATAAAGGAAATCAATTGGAATACATGCTTGTATGAGTGTGAGGATGTTAATGCAATGGTAGAAGTGCTTTACACACACCTTCATAATATAATTGATGAGGTCGTACCAAAAACTAAAAAAGTAACAGGTTTGTACCCTCCTTGGTTCCCGAGGGCTCTTATAAGGCTCTTAAACGAAAAAGAAAAGCTTAGAAAACGGTTTAAAAAATATAAAAACCCTCGCGATAACTACGAATATAGATTGCTGAGTGGAAGAGCTAATGCTATGATAAAAACTAGCTACAATAACTACCTGGAGAGAATCGAGACGGGCTTAACACAAAATCCCAAAGTGTTCTGGTCCTTCGTAAAGGCAAAGAGGTCCAATTCAAATGATCTGCCGTCTGAAATGAAGCTTGGTAATCAAATAGCAACTTCCGGGGACGAGGTCTGCAAGCTCTTTGCAGCTCATTTCTCTTCAACTTTCACCTCATCGGATGACGCATTGCATGCTTCATTTCGGGAAGGTCACAAGTATCCTCAGAATAGTTTGGGTCTGGTTACGTTCTCTGAAAGGGATGTCTTAAAAACCCTAAAAAAACTAAATGTATGCAAGGGCGCGGGACCTGATGGTTTCCCACCACTCCTTGTTAAAAACTGTGCGAGTGGCTTAGCCTTTCCACTTAAAGTTATTTTGAACCATTCTATTGAGACAGCCACATTCCCTTCTAAATGGAAAGAAGCCAATGTGGTTCCTATCCACAAAAAAGGTGCAGCACACAACTGTAAAAATTATCGACCAATATCGATTCTGTCAGTATTTTCAAAAATTTTTGAAAGCCTGATGTGTCCTCTGCTTACATCGCACTTTAAAACAGAGCTGGCTCCTCAACAGCATGGATTCTGCACACATAGATCCACCACAACTAATTTGGCCCTTTACATTAATGACATCAGCAGACTTATGGACTGTCGTTCACAAGTTGACTCTATATACACAGACTTCAGTAGTGCCTTCGACAAGGTCGACCACAATATACTGCTTCAAAAGCTTTCAAACCTTGGCATATTCGGCCGACTTCTCCAGTGGTTCAAATCTTACTTGACTGAAAGAAAGCAAAAAGTCGTAGTAAAGGGGCATCAATCTTCCTTCTACTATTTAACCTCTGGAGTTCCACAAGGGTCTCATATGGGTCCAATCCTGTTCTTAATATTCGTCAACGACATTGTGAACTATATCAAACACAGTGAATGTTCACTTTTTGCAGACGATATCAAGTTTTACAAGCAAATAAACTCAGCTAGTGACATTTCTTTACTACAAGAGGACCTAAACTCAGTATACAATTGGTGCATACAGAACAGGATGACTCTTAATGCTGAAAAGTGTTACCACATCACCTTCACTAGGAAACGCAATACATTTCAATCCTCCTATTCTCTGAATGGTCTAACACTTCAGAAAGTTAACACGATTCGCGATCTGGGTGTGTACCTTGATAGTCGGCTAACTTTCAGTCCACACGTAGACAATATCGTCAAGAAGGCTACCAAAATGTTAGGGTTTCTGAAGCGTATCTGCCACGACTTTAAGTCCGTACGTGCTCTTAAACTACTTTACATCACTCTCATAAGGAGTGTGCTGGACTACTCGTCGCAGGTATGGAATCCTAGTTACAGAGTTCATATCGATAGAATCGAACGGGTCCAAAGAGGTTTTACCAGGTATCTGCGGTACAAGTCAAGCAGCTGTCCTAACTCAGCTACTTACTCTGAAAGGTTAAGCCACTTCAGATTAACCACCCTAGAAGACCGCAGAAAAACGATGGACCAAATTTTGTTATACAAAATTGTTAATGGTCTGATCCAAGTCCCAAAACTACTGGATGACATAAACTTATCAGTCCCCCGAAGTGGTCAACCTAGGCCTGACCGCAGATTGGATTTGTTTCTGCCGTCTGCGACCCGAACTAACCTCGGGCGTTCGGCGCCGCTGAACCGCATGATGAGAACTTATAATGACAGTCACTCTCGCACCAATGGCATTGACATCTTCTCCAATACCTTGGCTCAGTTTCGGAAGCATCTTTTGTACCAACTTGTGGATCATTGACTATGTATTGCTTTCCTACATAATTTAATTTAATTTAATCATGTAATTCAATACAATTTAATGTAATGATATTTAATTTTATTTAATTTAATGTAGTTTAATGTAATTTAATTTAATTTGGTTTAATGTAATTCACTGTCATTTAATTTAGAGTAATTTAACATAATTTTATGTGATTCACTGAAATTTAAAATGGATTATAATGTAATTTATATTATCTCAATCCGAATTAATTTATATAATTGATTATTCGATTGATTCCTTGTACCGTATTTTATTGTTTCTTGTTTCTTTTCTCTTTTTTGTTTTATACCTTACAGTTATTTAATTATTATACTATTAATTACCAAAATTCTGTAAGTGCTGTGCACACCTTTAAGTGAAGAATTCGTTGTGACAATTTATTTTTATAAGATTTTTATTTTTCTGTAATGTTTCTGCGAACTATTCGTTGGAGTGCCATAATAATAAATAAATAAATAAATAAATAAATAAATATCAAGTATTCTGGGAAATCGCAGCAGGAGCTCGTGGCTAAATAAAAACAGCCGCAAGGGTTGATCTTTGAGGTTAAGCAACGCTTGCCAAGGTTGGTCTGTGGATGGGTGACCTTAACATACCGGAGCCTTGGAAAGCACGTCGTTACGGATAGTCAGAAGCCAGTAAAATCTGACTCGAATCTTGCCATGAAGTACCGTGTTACCCAGTCAGGTTGTGGAGGTCTGAAAGGCAGGCACTCTACGTAAAATACCTACTGTAATTCAGCTGAATCCGGTTTGACTGGAAGTCGACCCCAATATAGTTGGGAATAGGCTAGGCGGATGATGATTCTGGGACATTCAGTCGTTACGGGTTTTCAGAAGCCAGATAGTCTGACACCAGTCTCTCGGTTTCGTGTTTCTCAGTTACTAGGTTTTGGAGTTCGAATAGGCAATCGCATTATGTGAGGAAACCGATGTGGTGGAAACCGACTCGGAAAAGACTGGGCAGATTTAAATGTACTAAATATTCTAAGAAATTATTATACTTTAGGTAACTCCGATATCTGAAAAGAGCAGTTTTACCCCAGAGTGCAGTTAGAAATGGACTCTTGTACGTTATAAACCGGCAAGTGCATGTTACAGATAGTTTCACTTTGAGTGAAGTTTTAATTACCTTGTGGTCAAAATTTATATCTAGACAATTATTTATCTGACCTTACACATACTTATCGATAGTAAATGTAGACCAGTATGTTACTGACCCATATGGTTTTACAAAATACTGCAAAGTCACTGCTGCATAGTTTGATGTAATCATCAGTGTCAGTGGATACTGATGGAATCACAACACAGTGAGCAGCACGTTGACTATATAGATACACGTAGGGGAAAGCCGCATGGCACGGAAGGCGAGCAGGTACGGCAAACAAAAGATTCGCGGTGCCCTAAGGGGGGGGGGAAGGGGTACTATTTCCTGGTAGGAAACTTTTTCTCAAACTACTAAAAAGGCTTTCTCTAAACTTTAATATAAACTTTTCATTCAATTGGTTACCATAGGAACGAACTCTACCAAAGCCCAGACATTTCTTTATAACCATACTAGCTGACCCGCGCAACTTCGTCTGCGTCACATTTTCCATTAATGCTCCGCTCCTGTTTCCCATAGCGTGATGATAAATGGGCTATCTAACACTGAAAGAATTTTTGAAATCGGATCAGTAGTTTCTGAGATTAGCGCGTTCAACCAAACAAACAAACTCTTCTGCTTTATAATATTAGTTTAGATATAGTATAGCGACCAAGCTCTGCACTTTCAACCAGCCATCACTGTGAAAGCCCGTTGACAATTAAAATACAACAGTCTAGAAGTATTTTTGTCGTCACTTTAGCGCGTATTTTAAAGAAATTTACCTACTTACCTTATTTTTCAACAAGTATACTTGAAAATCTTGAAAGCCACCTGAAATACTCTGAGAAACCTATAACCTACAAAATACATCAATCCAAAGAATAAAATCTGCCAAGTGAACTCGCAGGCGCGTCTCGTTTCTATAAAAAAGCTGGTCGCTTCAGTCACAGTCGAAATGTCAGTAGGCCGACTCAGCACTAACTGGGTCACCTTATTAAGAGACTGCAACATCAAATAAAGTACAGAAGGCCTGCCAATTGGGGCTCGTAGCTCAACAATTGTTAGAGAAATTGAATGAGTTATTAATAGAATATTCAAATATGTTTTTGTTGTTGTTTGGGCAGTGTTTAATCTGTAGTATTATGTGGGATTATAGTGGTAGTTCCAAGAGTCTAGTTTCTAAATAATTGCAACCACCATAGTATCTGTATTAACTATTGATAAAAATATATTTTTTTTTAAACAAGTTTTTTATTTTATTTTAATACTCTCACCGTGCATTTTCATCCAATCCAAAAGTGTGTGCAGGATTTAAAATCAATGGGTTGCAGGTAGGTCACTTGCAAGATTTGATCTTTACATAATAATATTTAGTAACAGACAAAGCAAGTTAAATGAAAGCTTGTAATAAAACCCAACATGTGTTATGAGGTAAGACACTGAGAAGTTTAAAATAGCGATGGTGTGAACACTGTTTGCCGCCGGTACCTAGCCATAAGCCACAAGCCTTCAACAAAACTGGAAACCCTATTTTACACATTTTAAGCAACATTCGCATTCGCACCTCATTCGCAATCGAGAATCAAATGCGAACGAATTGGCTCTCTGGTCTTCTGTTCTCTACTGAATGACCGCAATATCATTACTTCAGCCATACCTTTGCCATTTGCCGCTAACGCTAATTAAACGCTGTGCTAGTATTAATGAGTGTCGCTAATTTGCATACGATTAAGCTGAGATACCTGAGTCGGCGCAAACTTGATGGCTGAACGTCTTATGTTTTATAATGTTTTGACTCCTTCAAGTAAGTCAGGAAATGGTTCTGCTGTGTTCATTTTTTGGATGTCAGAGAATCACATAAACCTAAATATCTTTTTGAGTAAGTTTTAATAATTTGGAAGTTCCGTTTTTGTTTCACACTTTTTTTGAGATTCTTCATTCACTATGAAGAGTAGAAAAATTTGGTAGAATATAGAATTTTAATTAGATAATATATTAGGTATTTTTCGACAAGGTTGAATAAAACTGTTGTATTTACAAAAAAAAAATGTATATAAGTAGTTTATCAGCCATCTCGTTACCATAACACAAGCATTAAGTTGCTTAGCTTGGGACTATATGGCGTTGTGTGAAATGTCCAAGGATATATTATATTATTATTATTATATTATATTATATTAAACTTAAAACTTTTTAAGTTTATGTAAATGAATAATATTTCCGTCAATACGCTACAAGTAGATATGTAACTACTAAGTATAACGACAGTTTAAGAGGGCTTTCACATTTTTTCTTGAATTTTAGCGTTTTATTCGAATTTTGATGTGTGATTTTGCTTTAGATATAGCCTTAAAAAAAAACAAAAATATGCCTAAGATAGTTTGATCATTTATCTTGGGAGTGTTCTAAATAAATATTTCAATTTGTTCACGTACATCTGTAAAATCCTTGACTCCGCAAAGGATGTTTCACAAAACGTTGCTTTAGGGTATCTTTTGATACCTTGGTACACCGAAGATATTATAATGTAATCATTTTATAAAAATGTCCACGGTACAACTGTATCTTCTACTTTGGAATGTTCAAATCAATTTATTACGATTCATACAGTAATACACCAAAAATAATTCTGTAAAACTGAGAGTTATTGACAATTTTCCGTACGAAACTATAATTTTTATCTATGAAATTATAATCAAAATTCAAATAAAAAATATTTAATAATTAAGGTGGCATTGTTATATTGCTTGAAAAAAAAATTGGTCTAATTAAAAGTAAAGTAAATATTTTTAAATAATTGTCGAAAATCAATATAATCTGACGCGCGGTATTCAACTTTAGTCAACCTGAGCAATTCGATTTTGTAAGAGCGCTTTGACAAAACTGTCTTAGGCATATTTTTATTTTTTTTAAGGCTATATCTAAAGCAAAATCACACATCAAAATTCGAATAAAACGCTAAAATTCAATAAAAAATGTGAAAGCGCCCTTAAGATACCTTTTGCCTCTATGAGTGCTCAAGACTTTGTCCATTGCATTAAGTTTATCACCTCAAATTCAAAAAGCAAATTCTCACGTACGTGAATATTGCGACGAAAATAACTACAGTGATGAAAACAAAAGAGCTTTTATCTAGGCTCAACTAGAGCTTTCGAGAGATTATGATAAACAAAGTACATAGTAAAGAAATGTTAATATAAAATACCGTACAGATAGCTAAATTATTCTAGGAAATCTAATCTAATAAAGTAATTAGAAGCCTTTACATTTAATGGGCGCAACACCCCGCCCGCGAACTTTACTCGAAACAACTTCAATGTTACCAAACTGCGCGAGATTCAGCGCCTGATAAATTATGTAACGTTAATCCCCGAGTTTTCGTAATTACGCTACTAAAGGGCAACATAATGATACACAATGTAAACAAAAGATAGTTAATAATGTAGTACATACTTACAGGCTGCTGCCCCGCGGCGCGCGGCGGCCAGGCTGTCAGGATTAGCACGTAAGCCAGGATCACATGGTTTACTCAAAAGGATTATCTGGCCACTTTCGGTTTGTCTGCTCTTGTCACTTTCCTGACAAATTAATGGTAGATTTACGAATTCAGAATTGTTTGTTTCCGACAAATTAGGACGCCGTAATAATTTATGCGTGGGGTGCTGTGGGTTGGATAACTTTTTAATCAAGCTCCTCGAAAACGTAGATTCGAATCGCGTGACCGTAAAGCGACATTGTAAAAAAATCAATTCCCGTTCTCCTTTGCTCTTCGCTTTGATCTTCGAATTTCCGCTCAGAAAAATTGATATTTTACGTGATCACACACGTATGTACGTAGTACTCTGAAGATGTGAATTCCTTCGTACACCGGCGAATATTTGACACAACATTTATACCGGCGGGCGTTCTCTTTCAATAGTGGTTCACAATACATTATGAGGGCGAGGCTTTGCGAACTATCTGCAAACATGGCCATTAGTCGACAGCAGTGGCATCCTGGCCTAGTTGGCGTGGTTTCCACATCGATAAACAGTGTTCACACAACAGGAAGATAGCTCGCTTACACTGTATGTTGCCCTGGTACATAGTGAATAGATCTGCCACCAGGTGTCTCGTTTTGATTGGAAAACAATTTTGAAACTTTAGTAAAAAAAAAATATTACTTTACATTGATGTGATAATATTGTAGCACTTTATTTTAACTCCATCATAAAACCTCATCCATTATTTCAAGGCTTTTTGTGCAGTGATGACTGAATATTTTTACATATAAGTATTTGTAAGATAAATGACACATGCACATTGATGGTCATCACCCTCTGAAACATTTTCCTATAAATAGCGCTGCATGAATTCCGATTGAATTAGTATTCTGTGCATGAATTCAGTTAGACCCACACTAACGACTGTTTTGTCTGTTTTGTTGTATGAAAGGCGGGTTTAGATCGAAACCCCGTTTATAGTACACACATTTCATATTCCATTTTCAGTGTTCCATTAAATTCCCTTTCCTTTTATACGTTCAAAGGCTCAATTCCATACCTACACACGTCCGCGCATTATCGTCGTTGCTACTGGAGCGCTAAGCCGAACCGATAACGTTGCAATAACAGTTGCTGTAACACCGATCCGTTCGCGGGCTGTGGTGATGTGATAACCAGTGCTCCGAATAATTATTTTGTTCATTTGTATCAGGTACATCATAATACGGGCCATACTCATTCCAATAATTTGAACAAACGGGCAGGTTTGTTTCTGAAAATTTGATCAAAAATGAGTCGTTAAATGGCATGAAGTAATACGAAATTTCGTATTTCTATTTGATCAAATAGTTTCAACTAGCCGGTGTGATCAAATTTCTTTACCGTGTATGACCCGCATTATTCTGTTAACAGGTTTGTGTATTTTATAGCTAGTAAAGTACTGGCTAGCCTATTAGCAGAAACACTTACCTACAACCCCTCGCATTTCTCCATTCGTATCTATCTTTGTAGGCTTTTAGTAAGTTTCGAAGTCTTTGTTTTTGGTATTTTCAATGGTTTTTTCAAGTCAATATGTCAATATTATTGGCAATCTGAGGGCCAATTCTACTATTTTTTAAACAACTATCGCATTCGTCAATCGAAAACTGTCAAAAAAGCCTTAATGAAAATTAAGGCTTTTTTGACAGTTTTCGATTGACATGCGAATGCGATAGTTGTTTAAAAAATAGTAGAAGTATGAAAATACATTTTTGCAGTTTGCGATTGAGATGCGAATGCGATGTGAATGTGAATATTTGTAAAATTGGCCCTCTGTTGTCTAAGCATTATCTGTGTGCTCATCAGACTTGGTGACTGAACTTTAGTCTTGTCTTGTGACTAATTAAATATTTTATATAGAGTAAATCTGCAGTCATATGTATATGTAAACGTTACAATTACAATTTTTTTTGGGCCTCATGGTTTTCGACTTTTGACGACAAAATTATGAGCCCCCCCTCTTATCTCCGAAGTTTGTAGAGAAAAATCAGAAATTATTCTGTGTGATAGACATTTATGTGAAAAATACAGGAAAAATAAAACGATGTCTTAATAGCACACTTTTTCAGAAATTTCAGAAAACAAACAAAGAATTACAAGTTTAAGAATTACATTGATTCCACTAGCGATGAAGACCGGGGTTGGCCGGTTTTTTTTCATAATAATGATTCACTACCCAGTGTTTGTATTTAAATCACAATTTCAATTGCAGTATAATTCCCAGTAGCGTTTACTTCGAACATGTTTCCTTTGCATTTAATAGAGCAAAAAGTTTTAATTGCTAAATGCAAGGTTACAAGGGCGTCATTGTAGTGTAGTTCCATAAGCGTTTTACTTTATAATAGGTTATTTTTAATATGCCACATAGCCTTTTTACTTGCCTACCTCACAAAGCATCGGGAGTATAAAAGATGATGCCACAGATAGACGGCTGGTCTATCTGTGGCATCCTCGTCATCAATCTAATAGCAGTCAAGTGCTGGATATGACGCATCTCCAATGTGAAAGAAGAAAACTACTTTTCAATACTCATACTCGGAAAGTAGATCTGAAGTTGCCTGAGGAACGGGTTGAAACTTAGGGAGCCCTGGGGAAAATCGTTTTCAACTGATAGCCGTCAAATTATAAAATAGTACATTGTTATTCTAGGTTTTAAAGTAACTTATTTAGTCCCGAGAGGGAGTAAAAGTCCCAAGAGACTAAAAATCCTGAGAGGGACTAAAAGTACCGAGAGGGACTAAATAAGTATTTCATCAGAGGTAAGCACTTGCTTTTCATTACGAAAAAGAGGAAAGAAAAATAAAAATACGAATCAGCTAATTTATTAATGATGATAATGCAAAATAATGTCTGAATAGCGGGCCGGTCAAAGTCTAAAAAAGAACAAAACAGACGGATGCGTCATTTGTTTTTTCAAATTCAGATCTGGATTCTTTTCTTTAGCAAATTCGTGTTTTTATTTTAACTTTCCTTGTATTCGTAATTAAATTTATAAATTGACACAGTGTTAACCTCGTGTGAAAGACTTATTTAGTCCCTCGAACTATTGGCGCTCACTACGTTCGGTCAGTTACTTTCAGCCCTAATGTAGGTACTTTTATTGTCACAGAGCTGACACATGCATACAAAATGAACTTCAAGTTAACATCCTTAACTATAGTGTAAGTGGTACCTACCTTATGTATCTTAATCGTATATCAAAATATATTTTTTACAAGGACCGGAAACTAGACTTGTCGTCATCTTGCTTTTAAAATCTGTGGTATTTTACTACCAAAATGGAAGGACCAAAGTCAGGTACACTCAACACAACTAAGTTCTATAAAAAGGAAAAACTATCATTATCTCTTCTAATTAATTTGCCATACTTAATTTCATTCAAATATTCACGTCGCTCTAATTTGCCGTTGTTATGTTCCGCACGCGACCGTGACTTGTGACAAATAACAAAACAACTGCGAAATAATACAAAAAACTAGAAACAAAACGGATAACCTGCAGGGCTGGGTCACAACAGAAAAACTTTAAAATTTAATGAATACAAAAAGCTAGGTTTATGCAGGTTTGAATACAAAAAGCTACGTAAATCTAGCTTTTTTGTATTCAGCCCTGTCTTTTTGTGTAGCATCACGTTGTTCAACCTAAACTGTGTGAAAAGAGTGGCAGTCTAGACTTGAGTTTATTTTAGGAGGTGACCCACTTTCTATAATAAACTTGTACCTTTCAGAGCGGAAAAATAATTAATTATAAGTACTATGGATGTGTAGGAAAATTGATTATTGAAATAATATTCTTTATTTGAAACTGTTTATTTAAAGTGGGTACACTTCATCTTAGTTGAATCTCTTGTAATAAGCTATATAGCTGTAGCTAAGAAGTCATCATTTTTGTAACGACGCCTGGTGACTACCCCAATCATCCCCCGCGAATTTCACGCAAAGGACGAATTGAAAAGATCTTTTGATGGAATCAAACCAGTACCTGACTGAATAAATCCAACATAATCACCACTTACTAACCTTCCCGCCATTACGAAGCGCAAATACTCAAACAAAACCTACAATTTCACCGATATTCCTTTAAAATGGACTAATTAGCTCAATACCGGGTATTAGCTCTCGCTGGCTGAGCAACCAGCCCACAGAGGGACGTTCTCAATGGGGCCCGTGGAGGGACCGCTCATCGGGACCCATCGAGAGTATTGTCGTGATTTCCTGTCCCCCACCACTTGACAAGAGCACCCTCTCTATGCTTGTAAACGGGCTTTGTGGATTTGCGTCGATGCTCAGGATTGACAGACATTAAAGATGTTTCTTTGGAGTTCTATCGTACCTATGTATACGGAATTGTGTATTTGTGCACGTCTTATCCTATCATAAGAATGCGCAATAGGTACGTGACCGCTCTACTTACTCGTACATAAAATGCATATCAGTTCTTTTTTTCTTTTTTATCGCCAAACCATCATTTTCTATAAAAGTAGGTATATCTGATTTGTCAGTGTTCTGAAGGTATTCATTATTTCACAGTTCTAATTACAATAAAACAATAGTACGTTACAGTGCTACATGTGAGCTCACGAACGACAACTACAGCGCAGCTGAAGCAATCGCCTTAGCCGAAATCGGTCGGATCACATCATCAGCATCATTCCATCACACAGACAAATTAGTTTATTTGTAGGTTACGCTTGTTCGTCTTTTCCGTTTTTATTTGTTACTAGTTTAAGTTACTCAGCAGATATCTACGTATTTGTTTCGCTGTTATAAACTACTTACCAAAGCCACAGACGGATTCAGTGAAAGCCTTTAAGAACTGCCAGCCTTTGTGTAAGACTCGGGATCAAATTGTCTTTGAAGTGCAGGGGAACATTTTCGTCTAATCTTCTGGTCGTACCTGTACCTACCTGCCTCACCTCACTATTTGTTACAGAGGTATACAATATGTACAGACATAAATCCCAAGAGTTTTCCACTTTGTATACTAACCTTCTTGTAAGTGAGTGTGTTTCAATAAACATTCCGGTGGAACGTCGTTGGAAATAGAATCGCGAAACAGATGTTATCACATTTATAACAGATGGATCCTAGAAAACGAATAATTTTAACCTAATAATTTTCTATAGGTTATATATTTTATTTCTTTCGTTACTGGTTAGTCGTAGCGTCCAGTTTCTAGCTGTGCGTTGTGTGTAGAGGATTCGATCTAAATATAATATTATTATATTTAGATTACTTTTAAAAGTAAACATCCATGTCAAAAATACACAATCAATTAGAATATAAAAATGTCTATGTGTAAAAATATAAAAGAATAAAAAAAAAATCTATGTCCTCCTAAAACTAAAAGATAAATAAAAAATTGATTTTGATATGTTTTACTTTCTTTTTGTTACCGGGATAGTCCCAGGATTGTATTGGAATGGAAATTTCCATTCCCAATACAATCCTGGGACTATCCCGGGATCCCGAGATTAACTTTAGATAATCCCGAAATCCCGGGATAATAAAAACCGACCGGGATCGAATCCTCTAGTTGTGTGTCAGTCACACAACGCACAGCCAAAACCACTAGTGGAACGGGAAAAAACGGGATATGCGCGTACGAAGTCGCAGCCAAAAGCTAGTCATTTATATAGTTGATATTGATAGAGTCACAATACACGCCTGCACGATTCAAATACTCGGACCACTGGAATGTTACACAGCTGAAACTTAGCCAACCCTGTTCGAAACTTATACATTAAGCAGAAATCCCACGAAACATTAAACAGTTCAGTGTTGCGTGAAACTTATGATCAACCTAACTCGCCCGTTGCTAAAGTTTTCAGCACATTTAAGACATTTACAAGAAGTCATCACATTATTCTGTGAGTCCTACATTACAGCTAAACTACAATGGCAGGCATTTGGTGAGGTAAGGTTAGTCTCTTTCTATAATTAAATTAATAATTAGCTGTACTTACTTAGTTACTGTGTCTAGAACTTTCTTGACACAGTTACCCACAATAGAAAAACGTTAAGTGACACAAAATCCATAGCTAATATTGTAAAGCTGTTTGGTTGAACGCGCTAATTTCAGGAACTACTGGTACGAAATGAAACAAATATGATGGTGTTGGATAGCCCATATATCGAGGAAGGCTATATAACTCCACAATACGACCAATGGGAGTGAAGCATTAATTAAAATGTGACGCAGACGAAGTCGCACGGGTCAGCTAGTATAAGATAATACCCGTATTCCTGAAGTGACGAAATTAAGAAAATAGTTCCAATAAAAAAATATTTTGCACTATCAAGACATAATATCTATCATTAACACTTAGTAGGTACTTAAAAATCGTTCTTAGTTGATGCAGGCCAAAGGAGAGAGTTTTCCCGGGTAAATTATTATATTTCACTGGAATAGCTACAACAACGTCACCAAGCTATAAAAACACCAAAATGTTTGACAGTTTTTTTTAATCCATTTCAATTTCTTAAAGTCACAGAGGTAACAAGTAAACTCTGTGCCAAAACCAAGTTCAAAACAATTTATCAATTAGTCTTGAAAATAAAATCACATTAGTCGAATATAACTAAGAAACTAACTTAAATAAATAGACAAATGCTTCCTCATATTTTCACAGAGAGCTTTTCCTTTTACATTTTGGTTTGCTTACCTATAATTTCTTTAGTGCATCCAATCACTTAGTTTCGGAGTAAGTTCTCGAGTGCATGACAAAAAAACTAAAACGAGCTCTTTTTAACTCGGAATATACATAAATTTAAATAGATGTTGGTTTTATTACGACTGCTTGTGACAGTAAAATATGTCGAACAGAGTAAGTTGCAATTTGGTACGGGACGTCCGTCCGTACGATATTTCATGTAACCTGGATGCACCTAAGTACCTGCGTATTTATTTATTTATGCATACAGTAGTGTTGCATGGGTGGATTGAATGCAAAAAATACTATACTGTGGGTAGGATGTGTGGGTCCTTATGTAGATAGATTCCAACTATAAAGAAAATATTCGTTCGTTGCCCCGCAACCAAAGTACATTCTTAACAAAGCGAAAATTGAGAATCGCGTCTCGTTTAAATGCTAAGAATCGGTCCTTGTAACATTTTTCTCAATTCATCATAATTATTTTCGTATGCTCCCTTAGCTTATCCCTCTAGTAGGGTTTTACTTATTCGCAACAACCCACTAAACCTCTTTTGTCCTCCAAAGAAGTACTTTTACGATTCAACGAGTAACAGAGGCAGGATAAAATATGAAGCATTGAAACAAAAGACCGATTAAACTTTTCAACAGCGGCTCCTCAACTAAGAACTTAATCTGTAAGACCTCGCCTGCCCAAGGCCTTACGTTACAGTTATAAGAAAATTCAAGGCCAATAGCCTTTTATCAAGAAGGCTAAGTTTATTAAAAACATGTTACTCTGTTAATAGAAGAGGAATTTTACGTCAAAAGTTTTAACAACTGACGTCTAAAATGTTCCATCTTTATAATTTTGAAGCAACGCGGAGTTGAGAGTGGTTGCTAAAGAATAAGTAGACTGGTTGATTGGGGGAAAAGATTGATTGCGATCAAAAGCAAAACACGCATTTACTTGCTTTTCTATAAATTGTAGCCTATGTGCGTTATTCTGATGTATAAGCTTGCTTGCCCTTTTTTGGTTTCGCACAGATAAGTATTAATATTTCAGGATGTAGCTTACATGTGTCAACTTATTTTTATATCAGTTAGTTTTACATATTTTTACTTTTATGTGTACTGTGCGGAGTCCTGAATAAACATTTTTTTTTCTTTCTTTCTTTCTTTCTTGCGCTAAGCGTGGAAAATCAATAAAAACACATTGTGACGTGACATAAATCCTTAAAAAGTTTCATATTTAAAATTAATTAGCACTTTAAGATGTAGGATTTAGTAGGATCTGCCAGGGGTGCGAAATTTGTTCGAAAGAGTCACCGCGGCCCTGATGGATCCGCCCATCCACCTTTCCGTTCCGCCCAGAGCGCAAGGAGTCATTTGATGATTTATCCTTTAAAAAATGGTTAAGTAGGATGAAGAATAAATAAATAGGTAACATGGCCGGCCGGTGCAGTGTGATGCCTCCTTTGTAGTGCAGTTTCAACAGATTTATGCACTTTCTGTTACTCCACAGCTTTCGCTTTTATTCTAATTTGTTCCCGATACAAACCTTGCCGCAGCCTTCAGCTACTTAACCTAGGTCACGCAATGTTTTAACATGTTTCACTTTAGAAATAGAAAAATGAAAAAAAAATAAGGACATAAAACTAAACAATCATTGCCTCGCACGCCGATTTCGACTAATTGACTAATATCCGTTGGCTGTGGTAGGGTTGCAAGCATGTGTTCTAATAAAGCATATTTTTGCAGTGAAATTGGCAATCATGACGAAAAGTGGGTTATAAAAAATGAAGATTTTTTTATTTGTAAACGTACAGAACGCGTCTTTCAGTAACTGGTATCTCAGAAAGTGGTTGGCAGTTCAGAAATATTCGCTTATTAAAAAAAAACGTTTTGCCTGAAAAATAGACAAGATAGGTAGGTACACGTGTTGACGTCCACATTACAGCTAACAACTCTATTCGAAACCAATCTACCCGTGGATCAGAATTCACACAGTAAAACGCCAAAAAACAGTTTATCATTCGTTTCTCATAGTTGAAAAATAATGTTTTTACCATTCTAGGTACTTTTGGTACCAATTTTTTTTCCGTGATCAATGTGGGTCTTATTTCCAAATATATATATATATATATTATAATAAGACTAAAATAACCTTTTTATTAAAGTTATTAATATGTTGGTTTGTGGTTGTGTAGGGTTTTTTCAGGAATTCCTGATCTGATTGCGAGCATTCGGCAACACTATCACTGAGCGGCTACTTTTCATGTCATAATGCACGTTTCCTTTAAAAAGAGGCCACATGAGTGAAGAAAGAATGAAAAAAAGAACAGCGTTTTTATTCTATTCTTGGTAAATATTTCGATTCCGTGATCAATATAGGTCTAGCTGTCATGACATTAGCCTGATCGCTGTTGGGCGCGGTATCGCACGACAAAGGTCAGCTGTCACCCGCCAGGTAGGAACGGAACTACCCTGATTTATAGCGCACCTACCTTTTATCATTAAAAATAAAATGACAAAATTTCTATTGCTATATTTTTGCGGGGTGTTTATTCTAGTTCAGATATCTCTACTTTTAGCTCAAAATATTTGTAAATATACATAATACTGTATTTTGTTTTCTAATACTCATAAATAAGCAGCAATTAAACTTACTCAAAAAGTTAATGATAGTCTCTTAAGAACGATTTCCTCCTCAGCTATTAAGGTACGCCCCACCTGCCCATTATGCCCCAATTAAGAAATCCACTCTGTCAAAACTTAAAACCGTATCTGCCTATGAAACCTTCATACCCACAAAAAATATTGAAATGTGGTACTAAGTGGAATTTCAACAATGTGTTTATGTTCAGTAGTACCCATTGCAATATCTTACATTAAAAGACCTACTTTAAAACTTCTCATCTTATAAAGGATAAGATTTAGTAGAATTGCCACATAGACTGGCAAGCTGCCAGAGCATTTCTACCCACTTTTACATAACGTTTTGTAAAGATATGTTACATTTTGTAATAGCTTTTTAGTAGTTAGAAAATCTTATATCAAGGTATGGTATAAGAATTTGATAAATTACTAGATTTACCTATGTTTTAACTTGTGCGGTGAGTGTCACTATTTCTTTTTAACCCAAAGTTTAACAAGTCGAGAATGCTTTGTTGCATAAAGTCCGCCTAGGTATCCACCCGTACTGTACATAATGAAGTTTAGATAAATAAATATATAACTCTGCCCACTCTTTTCCAGCTTTCATTTTAGTAAAAGAAAGTTTTCGTTCTCTCAAATTAGCTCCTAGTAACCGTCCTGTTAAGTAACTTGCAACGGAGAATTCGATTCCTTTTATTAACTGTTTTGAAATAGAAATCCAGAAATAGCACAAGGCTAAGGTTTTCCTACTACTTATAGCAGGGATTGGAATATTACGAATGTACTAGAAATGCATTTCTACGAATCCTTCAAATGAATTAGTTATTGTTAACATTTCAGAAAAATGATATAGCCTAGCTACAATTTTAGAGCTTTTTTGAAACTTAATTAAGTATTTATTTATTTTATGTATTTCAAAAAAGTGTGGTACAGTCTGCAGTTACAAGAGATAAGTTAGCTAATTTATCTTCTAATATATAAAATTCTCGTGTCATAGTTTTCGTTGCCATACTCCTCCGAAACGGCTTGACCAATTTTGATGAAATTTTTTGTGCTTATCCGGTATCTATGAGAATCGGTCAACATCTATTTTTCATCCCCCTTAATGTTAGGGGTAGTCCACCCCTAAATTTTTTTTTAATTTTTTGGCAATATTATTCATGAATAATGTGACGCAGACAAAGTTGCGCGGGTCAGCTAGTAATATAATACAAATGTGACTCCTGGCGACCTAGCTAGGTTACATAGTAACCTGTATTAAGGTTCGCCAGCCCAAGTTCCCATGATAGGATTTGAAGATTACAAAGAAACTGCCAATGAGAGTGATGTTATTATACAAATTAAAGATTAAAATTTTAATTAAAAATTGAAATAAAAAGTGTGAAGTGTAAGTGTGTTTGTTTGGCGTATGTGTGTAGTGTGTATGTTGTGTGTGTGCTGTGTGGAAATCAGCTGAGTTATGATACGGAGTGTAGCTGAAAATCGCTAACATAGTGAAGTAAGCAGAAGTTCAGTGTCATCGTAGTTTTCATTGGTTAGAAAGAGTGTTATCTGCTTTTTACACATGTCATTAGAAGATTGATGTATGGGGATGGTTTTGTTTAATCTGTTGTATAAAAAAGGACCTAGGTAGTAAAAGAAACGCTTAGTAAAGGCAAAGCGTGCGAATGGTACTTTGCAAATTTCGTATTTTCGCCTGGTGGAAGATAGTGTTTGTATAAAAGGAGTTTTGTTGTGTTGTTGTAGTACAGTGTTAAGGATGAATAATTGACGAATGGTGAGGACTTTGCATTTCTGATAGAGATCAAAGGTTGGGTAGAGCATTGGCCGGAAGGTAGCAACCTTTAGGATGGCTCGTTGTGCCACTTCCAAAGGTTTGATTATAGTTTTTGCGGCTCCACCCCAACTAGTAATACAGTAAGAGCTAGATGACTGACTGACACATGGCAAGGTAAACGGTGCGTATTACAGAGGCATTGGCAATATGCCTAAGTGTCTTAAACAGGTAAATCAGTTTACGTACCCGACCGGTAAGATGGGTAATATGTGCTTTGAAGTTGAGATGTCGATCAAGAATGATACCGAGGTATTTAGTTGTGTCAGTGGAGGTTATAGTAAGAAGTTGCAAGAATTTGAGTTAGATTGGCAGGAGTGAACTTTTAGAGTGGTGGGTGTGCAAGGTTGTGTGGAAGAGTTTAGTGAGAATGTAATGAGTTTAGTTTTATTAGTGTTAAGTGTAAGTGAATGAGAGATAAGCCATGTAAGTACGCGATTAAAACCAGTTTGAGCCGTTGCTTGAAGTTTAGTCCAGGATTCGTCAATTAAACTTAGGAAGTCATCTTTGATGTAGAAAACAAAATCTAGGTAGTGTAACATTACATTTTACAGGGGGAGCCTGTGAAATGTGAGGTCACATACACTCACCTACCTAGGAGGGGGGGAATGCGTGCTAAAAGGGAAAAGGACAAATAAATAGTATTAAGATTAAATGATGCAAATACAACTTATACCAGAACGGCTGGTGAATGAAAGGGATGAGTGGACGTGAGATGAGAATGAAGTCTTCGTTGGAGAACCGGAGGACTGGAGGGTCGTCACTCTTCAGAGGGCTGGAGAGGATGGGCCGAGAAACGTCTTCATCCCAGGCTCGTTCAGCCCAGGCATCAAGGTGTCCTTTAAATGCGGCAAGGAGAGAGGCCGACTTATCAGGTTCCGAGGAGGTAAACTTAGAACTGTCCTCTAAGTCTACTCTTAATAAAGGAGAGAGGCCGACTTCTCTGGTTCTAAGGAGGTAAACTGTCCTCTCAGTCTACTCTTAAGAAACTTTTCCTGACTTGTTGCTGATCTCAGCTCCAAACGTAGACTGACCATTTTTTTACGACGGCTCTCAGATGAAGGCTCGCTGTTATTTTGAATTTGATATGAGAAGTGTTTCTAGAATTTGATGGAAAAGAAAAATGGACTTTAAGATGGCATTAAAAAGAAAACTAGGCTTGTCCAACTGACATAATACAAGAAATGTAAACAAAGCATTGAAGATAGTTAATTTGCAGAAAAACTTAGAAAATACAAGTTAAAAAGGTCTTAGGAATCAAGTAGCAGCTATGTATTAATTTATCTAGGAAGTTTATAGAGAGCGTAAGTACAAACAATAAGACACACACTACAGTAGATAAATATTTTTTAAACCAATAAGTTATTAATTGCAGTCGGTCTAAAATAAATTATTTCACATAGACTAAAATAAATTATTTCACATAGATTACTTTTTACTAGTTTGTATTGTTTAAAACATAAAGTACAGGTCATTCTTACAGTACTAAGAACGCTATCTTTTTATTTGAGATGGGTTTGCTCTTGACTCTAGTTTAAGAATTGACTTACCGTAGTATTTATAGCAGCATATTAGATATTACTTAGGCATGACGTGCAATACTATCCTTAGACATGGCTATTCTGTTTACCTAGGTGTATGTAGATATCCTTACCTAAGTAGAGTAATAAAATAGGACACAAAAATAGTCTCACATTAGACTTTAAAAAAAAGAAAAAGAATAACCTGCCTCTCTTCGCAAAAACCAACCAGCCAACTCACGTTGATTCTAAAAAAACAAAGTAGTTCGTCTGCTAAATAATTTCTTAAGGGTGCCTTTCCATTACAGCGGAGTGAGGCAGCGGAGCGAGGCAGCGGAGCGGAGAAATGGAGATATTTTAACCAATGGAATTGCACAAAATATTCGCACCACGTGACTCACTGACATTTTGACTGACATGATTGGTTAATATTTCTCCGATTCTCTGCTCCGCTGCCTCGCTCCGCTTTAGTGGTCAGGCACCCTAAAGCATGCAACATGACATATAACAATCCAACCGGACGTATAGGAACGAAGCAAATTAACATAAAGTTTGTAGAAAGTTAGCAAGCGTCGAGCGATGAAAAGCTTTACGTAATAAATCTTCAACGTAGAACAAGTAATTGGGCTTCATTTCGGCTCATCCACGCGAGCAATTAGTACAGAGCCGACTTTTAATGAGTATTAGCAACGAAAAGAGACGTCCTTGACTGTGAATTATTAATAGATTCGCAGGTTTATTTTTGTAACAACGTAGGGAGTATCTTTCGGGGATTCGCCTCTATATCCTATAATATTTTACCGTATTCAACAAAGTGTCAGTCATTATAGCTTGCTATTCATTGATATCAATCGAGGGCTATTTCCAATGCGTCAAGTCAAATAGACTTGGAATATGGACTGAAGCGTTAAGATGGTCACCCATCCACAGACCAACCTTGGCAAGCGTTGCTTAACCTTAAAGATCGACCCTTGCGGCTGTATTTATTTAGCCACGAGCACCTCTAAAAGGTTCATATCTAGTAGGTAACAAAAATTGGAAGGACTATTTCGTACTGGGTAACTATATCGCTACCGTACTAGTACCGTACCAAGCGTTTTATTGCTCAGTCGGTAGAAACTTTACTACCTAACGCGAAATAAAAAGGTAGAGTGAGTGACGATCAAATCGTCACCACGCGCGCCGCATGCATCACACCGCGTCAAATGCACGTCAAAAAGTCATATTTTTAGTGAAAAAGCATTCGAAACTGCAAACTAATACAAAAGCTCTAACTTTTTTTCGGTTTGTGTCAAAGCTAAAAGGAATTTAAAATTTGATGCGGCTTTGAGTGTGCGCTCTGTTAAACTATGTAAAGCGAATGCTGTTAAAATGAGGTATCTCTATGGTTACATAAACAAAGTCGTTTGAATGTGTTTACACGTAGGTGAATGTTGTACCTACTTAATAACTTTTTAATGTAGGGTTTAATGGCTAAAGATTACCTTCATATTTCATCTTTTAATGATACGAACAAATGAATACCGTGATATAATTCTTCAAAAGCTTTATTTATCTTCATTTGACAGCCTTACATCGTCATATCATTAAAATTGTATAGTAAGTTCGTGATATGTCGACGAGTAATGTCTTGCCCTATTTTCACTTTTAGTTTATTACGTATGAAATAATGTTCACACCCTTGGGTAAATATAGACCCGATTCATAACAGACTGACAGTAATAGGAGAAAGTTTAGTTATATTTTCAGTCAGTAAAACCTTTTAAAATCACTTAAGCTTTTTGATTCGTTGTCTACGTCGGTGGTCATGGCAATGATACGACAACGAAATTTATTAGTTAGAGCTAGACCCTCCCAGTGACCTAATCCAGTTACTAGGCAATCTAACTGGTGATTATCCAATCTGACTGGTAACCAGGCAATCTGACTGCACTCGGAATGCACATAGCAATGAACCCGACGGAAATGAATCCTGTTTGTAAAACTGAAAGCTTCAATTAACATGACCACTAATAATTGTATAACAATTAATTCAACGAATCGCAGGGTTGTTTGAAATGTTGACTGCAAATTCAAATTACTTTCATTACGAATCTCACAGTAATCGTTTGATGTCGTGCCATGTTTGATTAGGTAAGTTTATAGTCTATTTCGGGACATTACTGCATGAATAGATCCCAATACTTATGATCATGATAATATTTGGCCTGATTTGCTTTGAACCGACTTTAATATCGTGTTGTTAATGTATTCATAACTAGTTTCCACCAGGACATTAATATGCTTACAGTACTCACCTTTCACTTAACCTGCCAAGGGATTTCACCTCACATAGGTAGGTACCTACCTGTATAATGCAATGAAATCCCAAAAAAGCGTAGCAGCTGGCGTAGCGCCCGGCGTAGCACCAAGCTTATATCCCGCTAATTCGTAGCGCTACGAGCTACGCCGAGATGAATAGCGCTACGACGGCTCGCGAAACCGCAAAATAATATGTTAACTTGAATAAGATGTTAACTTACATCAAAAACGTATTAAAAAAAGGCATAGATATCTTGTGACTTTCAGAAATCAATTATAGATAAATTCTAGAATTAATAAGAAAATATTCATAAGTTATCCCAGACTCTTCTCTCCGAAACACAGGTGAAGCGAGCGGTCCGATCTAAAAATAAACATCAAATCGGACCGCGCTCGGCTTTTTAGTAGCTACGTAGAACAAAAAAATGCATCTACTAACCGCTACAGAACTCCATCTATGCCAACCTCGCGGTCGCGTATACCCTCAAGATAACAAGTCCACAGTAAACATTCCTTCCGAAATCCAGGCCGGTCGTGAAATAATGCCCGAATAGGCAGCAGCACATAAATAACTCCCGCCCAGTTATTCATATTGTTTGGGACCCTCCGGCTTATGCAAATGTACGGGGATCGGATCATATGTAAATATACTTACAGGGTAACACGCACGGGTCCCGGTATCAACGTGCTTAACTGTTCGGGACGGAGTTAGACATGTTTTAAATTCATTAGTGACTTTGTACTACGAACTTTTCTATGTGTGGGACAGTGTTAGCTGCAAAGCTGATACTTAAAATTGTATTATAGGAGTTTCTAGCGAGTCTTTACAAGAATCTACACTTCACACCCATTAACTTATTTTACATTAGGTAACTCTCAACTGAACACAAATAAGCAATAACATGCCACACCGCTATGATTTTTTTGTGTGTTTTGAAAACGCGTTAGTAGTTTTTGAAACGTTTTTTTTTTCATAGAAACAACACGACACATGAAAAGAATTTTCTCATAGAATCATATCTCAAAGCAAATAACACTTTATTGGAAAATGTACTAACATTTTAAAACATCGTTGGTTATATTTGACATGTTTTTGGCGTCCAACTGAAAGTATTTGTTAATTTTTGGCCTAACAATGCATTGCATGAAAGAAAGAAAATACGTTTATTTCGCCAGAAATGACGCACAAACACAAAAAAATAAAATTACAAACTAAATAAAACCTATTCTATTCTATATTTTTATGTGGCAAACAAAGCCGATTGACACTATGTCAGGACTTATGAAAGAAATTAGTAATAATATAATCAACATTGCTATAGGTTTTCACTGGCTACTAAAGTCAAAGGTAAACTCAGACAGACTGCAATTAAGCATTTAGGGGCCTGGACGGCTCCCCATTTATGTATAAATATATAATTAGTTTGACGAGGGGTAGGTACTCAGCATGCGCATACGAAATGCATTTTGAAATAAAATGAATCGTGGCAATGTTTGTGTCCAAGAATACAGGAAAAACCGCGGCAAATTATAATACCTGAGCACAACCTTCTGGTTTTATGTCCAACCTCGGATTGTGGTCAACAAACTTTAGACACAAGCATAATTGCGCTCTTTGAAAGGGTAAATACTTATGAGGTAGGAGCCTGCAGTACTGTTTGTGCTAATATTAGTAACATATTAAATATAATATACCATCAGGCTGGACGAGTAGACGCGAATAAAAGGGTTCTATTATTAAGTTACTGATATTGTTTTCTCACTCTATCAGGGAACAGACGACAGTATAAAGTCACTTTTAATCCTTTTATATTTGTGTGACTGCCTAGTTAGTATAGCTGCTCGTCACTTTTAAAAGGACGAGGTTCTGGGTATAGATTCTGGGATAGAGAAAAGTGTTATTGGTTTTTTTTTATATTTTATAACTGGACAATCTCATTAGCAGCCCAGAATGATTTTTTTTCCGGTTCATAATATGGCAATAATCTCCCCTCAAGTATTATAAAGCGACACTATCTGACGTGAGCAACTTCGTCTGCGTTTCATTTTTCATTAATGTTCCGTACCTCAAAAAGAAAAAACGGAATCCTTATAGGATCAGTTTGTTGTCCATCCGTCTGTCTGTTAGTACCCTTTATCTCGGCAACACGTGGAGATATCGGGTTGAAATTAAAACCATATAATTATGTACTCAAATCTACAGTCCCTTGAAGCTGTGATGACAAAGTAACCGTAAAAAAAGATACGGATGTTTATGCCGCAAAAAAAACGTATATTTCGACTCTCAAAGAAATCAAAATTTATAGGGTAGTTCCCGTTGACCTAGAACTATGATATTTGGCAAGTACCATCGTCTTAACTACAAGTATAGGGAAGAGTCTAAAAACTACATAATTATTTGTAATAATATAATAATAAAAATAAATTCTGTATTCTATTAGGAGTTTGGTTTCCGCACTTAGTCCAGCCGGTCGATTCTGTCGACTTCTCACCGTGATCACTTAGGTGGAGTGAACGACAAGCGAGCTGTCATGCCATCTTGTTTGAATGGTTTGACAGCTCACTTGTCATTCTCTTCGCCTGAGTGTTCACTTCGACATGTTTACAGAATCGCACTGCTGATGTTGGACCATTGTGCGAGATAAATTCTTTATTTAAAACAATTCGAACGAATCGAGTACGGAAACCTCGGTAGGCGAATCCGACTCACGTTTGTCCGGTTTTTTAATACTTCGCTCCTATTAGTCGTAACGTGATGTTAAAACATAGATATAGCAAAATAAAATAGTATCAACTATGAAAACAGCAACGGTGCTAATACACTATAGCATACCTACTATAAGTAAAAGTTCTCACACGTGCGGTATCAGCGCATAAGCTTACAACAGTAATCTACTCAAACCGTGTACCCGTACAATGTCCACACTCTTCCGTACATACGTGCACCATAACAAGCGTAATTTTAGTATCTACTCGTATTAATAAAGCACTTTATCTAAGTTTTTTTCCTTTTAGTTGAAAACGATCTTAGGATAAGATAAATTGGTCTTAAATATGTTTAGCTTAATCAGTTAAGCCGTAAAATATTGCCTTTCATATTTCAAGGCTAATCTACGAAATTGCTTTGCAGATAGCTTTTATAGTACCATCAGTAGATATTTATTACATCATTTGATCCTTCATCGGAGTCTAGAATAGGACTTGTTTCTTACAAAATTACGCAAGGAATTTAAAAATATATTGAACAATCTTAAGCTTGAAATATAAGGCTAACGCGTCCTCGGTAAAAATCATTTAAGAGTCAACATTAGATG
This sequence comes from Ceramica pisi, assembly GCA_963859965.1. Taxonomy (NCBI): domain Eukaryota; kingdom Metazoa; phylum Arthropoda; class Insecta; order Lepidoptera; family Noctuidae; genus Ceramica; species Ceramica pisi. The sequence continues at coordinate 6,780,334 of OY982541.1, read as the reverse complement.
ACTGAGCATAATTTTATTCAGTACTAGCTTCTGCCAGCGGCTTCGCCCGCGTGATCCCTAGGGAACATGTTCCCGGGATTAAAAGTAGCTTATGTGCTATTCCAGACTATAATCTATCTTTGTTCTAAATTTCATTAAGATCCGTTTAGCCGTTCTGGCGTGATTGAGTAACAAACAACCAAACGTTCACATTTTCATTTTTTTTTTCATTTTTTCTATTGATTGTAGCGTAATGAAAAGTATACTATAACCTGCTCAGGAGTATGAATAATAATTGTACCAAGTTTCGTTAAAATCCGTCGAGTAGTTTTTGTTTCTATAACGGTTATACAGACAGACAGACAGACAGACAAAAATTTTACTGATTGCATTTTTGGCATCAGTATCGATCCCTAATCACCCCCTGATAGTTATTTTGGAAATATATTTCATGTACAGAATTGACCTCTCTACAGATTTATTATAAGTAAAGATTATATTATTTTTATTAAACTCCGTATATTAACTATACAATTAGGTATACTGAGTCATCTTTAGATGTCAAGTATAATTTATGTCGTTGCATTATAATTATTTTGCAGCTGTCTTTGGAAGGCAGCTGCTTCGCTCCACGTTAATCAGACCGCTCTGCTAATGTCATAGTTTACCGCGGATTGAACATGAACAGTTGTTGTGTGTGGTCAGAAGCCCAAAACCCAGCAAATAGGTCAAGCTAGCAGTGTCTCCTTGTTCCATGTTAAAAACATGCAGTTGCTTGTTGCCTAGAATTGAAGTTGATTCCAACGTAGTTGACAAAAGGCTAGGCAGATTAATTTATTTATGAACGTATGAAATTACTCGTAGCTGTTTAGAAATAAAGTTATGTAACTCAATTCAACGTCTACCCATAGAACATAATGAATGTGTCTATCTAAACTCTAGATAGACCTTTTGATTGCAGAGGTTTACACAATATGTACTACCTACATAAGTGCTTATGTACGGTAGGCCATTTATCTATACTAATATTATAAAGCAGAAGAGTTTGTATGTTTGTTTGTTTGGTTGAACGGAACTACTGGTCCGATTTGAAAAAATCTTTCAGTGTTAGATAGCCCATCGTTAGGTTATAGGTTATAGGCTATATATTATCACGCTACGACCAATAGGAGCGGAGCACTAATGAAAAATGTGTCGAAGACGACGTTGCACGGGTCGGCTAGTCTTAGATAAAGGGTCTATTGTTTATCTTGCTAAGTACAACTCAGAGCTGGTCCCAGCACAAGACTGTCTCAATAACTTACAAGTGTGTGATTCATCAATCACTTGTTCAATACGAGTATTTCTTCGCAGCTAGAATAAAGATAAATTTCTCTCTGTTTAATCTTACAGTGTCTCGTACTACTTATATTGTAAGCCTTTACTCGTACTTTGTACATAGTCGAAAAATCGTAGCTACATGCTACAATTTCCGGTACGTTAGACATATTATTGGAGGATTACATATATTGGAGGAACTAAATATTTTGTGGTGTTTATTTCTACACTTGATATAGGTTTATATACTCGTATCTAAGTATTTATTTACATAAAAATTAATCCCTATTTCCCTTGGTCATCGCATCACGCGTGATTGATTGATAACGCTAATTCTTTTTTGTTACTTTCAGGAGAAGGTTCTTATGAAAGAAAAAAAAATTGCAGTTGGCGGGAGCGAAGCCGCGGGGGATAGCTAGTCTTATATAAAAATGAATCCCTAGCATCACGCGTGAATGGCTGGACTGATTTTGCTAATTATTTTTATTATTGAGTTTGTTAATGTCAGGAGATGGTTCTTTTTTTTTGTTTGATATGGGTTTGCTCTTGGTATGGTCTTAGTTCTTTTACAAGAAAAATATATAAAAACGTTACAGTTGACGGGAGCAAAGCCGCGGGGGACAGCTAGTACTACATAATATGTGGATCTCAATTTAATCATAGGTGTACCGCCATGTCTAATCAGGAGCCGGCCCGGCGCCACCCACCTAAAATCATATATCTTTTGTTTGGACGGGACTGTATTATTGGACATTATAATTGCCGGTTAGTTACCGAGAAATACGCAGCTTATTTAATTGAATCAGAATTTTATCTTAATACAAAACAGCTGTTGCACCGAACACTTTAAAACAACTTGTTCTGATAACTTACGTCTGCGGATTTACCAAGACACCAGCAGGGGCGTAGCTACCACCGTATCAAAGATAAGGGGCCCCCGAACTAAAAGGGCCCCGACGTGTGGACGCAAAGCTATAGGTACATAAGTCCCGCCGTCTCCTTCGTGGCCTGCAAAAACAGCCTAGTATCGTGCACGATTAGCTGAGGAACTAGTAGGGCAGGGATGGCGAACCTACGGAACACGTGCCAGTGATGGCAAAAAGAATATAATTTGGGCACGCCAAATTAATTATGGATTGGCAGATTACACCAGTCCAGCTTTCATTCTGATTAAATTATGAAAAAAAAATGTTTTAGCACATTTTTTTTCCATATTATTTTAGTTTTTGTTCCTACATATAATATTATCACCAAGGCAAGATTGGAAAAAGGCACGCCATGGCCAAAGTAATATTATGTTCTCAAAACATGGCACGATCACCTATAAAAGTTCGCCATCCCTGAAGTAGAGCCTATTTGGTTAAATAAGAATACCCTCAAAAACGGGCCCCCCAAATACAGAGCTACAATAAGATACAGAGATAAAAAACTTTAATACAGAGCTCCTTTGAAACCAGCTACGCCACTGCAAGAGAGAAAGTAAACAATTCTGCAACAGAACAAAGGTTTCTCATCTTAATTCATATACGTTCGTCGGAATGTCTGTTCAGTTTAATTACAAAATTAAATGAAGCCATTATTATGTCTATGGCATCTAGATCAGAGTAGATTCATGGAAGTCCGAATATAACTTGCCGGCTTATATTAATACCGCGAAGTTGGACTTTGAAGTGCACATTATTAAACGCTTCCTAGTGTTTGACTTGATATCGAAACGTGGATTCTGCTCTAGATTAATTTGTTAATAGAATACGTATGTATAATTCACTCTGTTGAAATTATAAATCTAATACCTAATTAATTCAACCGTTACAAGCAATCCCGGATGATTGCTTGTAACGGTTGAATTAATTATTAGAGTATTAAGCGGAATAAGATTTAAGTTCAAAATTATTACTAGAATTTATTCTGATGCAAGCGTGGAAGTAGTTAAATGGGGGAAGCCTTTGTCCAGGAGTGGAACCATTCAGGGTGACATAGAAGCGTGAAAGAGAGACCAAATAGTGTTGTGCGTGTTTAAATAAATGAAAATCAATAATTTTAATGCTTACCGTTTTTATCAGTACATAATGGGTTGCCGCGAAAGTTTTCATAAAAAAGGTCAGATTCGTAAACTTGAAAACAAATATCCTCATTTAACATGAAAAGCTAGGGCTTTTACTGAATCACTAGGCCTTGACTAGCTCTAAAGGAAAAATAAACATTGTGTAATCACTTCAATAGATCTTTTTAACACTTTTGCATTTAGAAAAAGCTTTTGAAAAGAACAAATTAATTTTACGATAGGTATAATGTCATTTCTGTATGCTATGGCAAAAACTTTAACGTGCCAGGCATACTATCGTCGAAATGTTACATATTAAATGTAAAACCGAAAATATATCGTGAATGCCATTAACAATACATTGTCAAAATTGTGGTCAAAATAACACAAATAGTTTGTAATACGAAGTTGAACAATGTTGCCATTAAAATGAAATATTTTTTTTTTCCATAGCAACACTGAAGCCTTGACAGCTGTTGACATTTGACATTGAGATATTTATTTATTTTGATACAGAATGTACGTACTTACTAGTTATAATTATCATATATTTGTTTAATATATTACTATATAAATCTTGTGGTCTTGCCTTAGTATAACATGCTTATTCACACACTGACGAGTACTCTAAGTAGAGGAGAGTTGACATATTCGATCAGTACTGAGGAGGAACCCTCAGAAGAATATGAGATCTTAGACCAGGACAGTACCTCAGGTCTACAGTTGATCGAATCATTATTCGATGGATCAAATTTTGCAGCAGTGATATTTGGTGGTCTATGTGTTTACATGAGTTCAGCAGTATATTTAAAAATTATGCGGTTGAAATCTTGTTGAAATATTATTAAAAATACTTAACAAAAAGTATTGATTACTTTGTTTCATATAACATTGAAGTTCCCTGTGGTAAACGCTTTTCTGGTAACTTAACTTAAGAATTGTCGGTCGTCCGGCGGCGAAATGGGCAGACGACATTGTTTCTATCGGTAGAACCTGGATGAGGGTGGCTCAAGAAAAGAGAGGCATATTCTCTCGAGTGCTGAAGTCCAGCTGAGGATGATGATGATGATCCAACCCCTGTTCGCGTATTCTGTTTTGTTAACAGAATACGCGACTACATATAAATATATACAATAAATGAAGTACTGCAAAAAACATTAAATAAATCCTTTACTACCTATCAAGCGATGGAGCACGATTTTGTAATAAACTGATTGATGAATTTTAGAAAGTGGAAAAAAAATTTCAATCTAAAAACAAAATTGAAATTCTAGCTGTTTCCACTTTCTAAAACAATGAAAATACGACTAAAACATTGGTTAAACGCTAGTGACGCAATGGGGTATTTTTGCGACAGCCCGCGGCCCGGCCCCAACAGTCGGTAGGCAACGATTTGTCCTAATCACGTAACAGTCGGGCAGTGGCGGGCATTCGTAACATTATTTTAGCCGAGCAAACGGGCAAACCTGACCATGACGTTTGGGCTCAGCTGAGCATTAACTGTGGATATAGCTGGCTGTTTATCTAATCTACAATGCCCCTTGTTTCGAGGATGCCACAAGCTTTAATTTTTATGTAATAACCCTATTACTGTATCTTCTTTATTTATTTATATATTTATTTCCTCTCTCCTACACTTTATTGTATTATTAATCATCGACTTAGGTAATCTTAATATATATAATGTCAACGTTCCTGTAGAGGATCTACAGGAACGTTGACATTATATATCAAGGCAATCTTTCATAAGACGGTCTTTCGGACGGATCGTGAACGTGGATGTTCGGTAATAAAGTCCACTATTTAATCACAAGCGTTCTACATATACTATCGGAATACTACGTATATATTTCCATTTTTTGTTAAAGTTAAAGTCTCCAAAAGGAACAGCCTATGTGCGCAATCTGCTACGCCGCTACGACGGCGTAGCTTCGTAGCACGCCTACGCCAAAGAAAAGTTATCCTGAAATCCCTAACATACAAATATAGGCCGTTATCTCTGTTTGTGTGTAAGGATTTAAGTGTTTTACGCAAACATTCGTAGCGGTACACAATGTAATATTCAGGTGACCGAGCAGGGCTACTTCCGCCGTCTGCAACATTTATTCACCAAGTAGTTTACTGCTATTTCGGTTTATGCTCGTTTTGCTGGGTAGTGTAAATTCGCTTTTAATTACAAGTTAGAATTAGAAGCACTCGTGCTTAAAAACGTTAAAATGCAAATCGCAATATCATCTCACCGACAGCAAATGTCAAAAACATGCCTTTGGGGAAACTAGGTATGTTTTTGACAGTTTGCGACTGAGAAACGAAAGCACATGTTCCTTATAAAAACAGGAATTTCCCCTCTGAAAATTAACCAATTTTGATTTTAACGATGTCGGAAGGACAGGCTCTGCCCGTAACGTTAGTCGCTCGATTGCCGCTGTGTTGCCGCTGCGTGGCCGCCCGGGCGCTCAACGGCCCGCAAACAATCCCTATAAACTTTATTGTGTAGATTTAGCCTCGCCACTATTCTTACTTGTCGCTCGTTCTACCGAATCTTAAAACAAAATACCAACAGGAAACTTCCGAATGTACAGTTATTTTCAAGTTTTATAACCTCTCTCAACACCTTCGCATAAGCTCTGGTTTACTCGTATTTATCTGGCAGAAAGTGTCGGTCACCGCACTGTAAAACAAGACTTTTACATAAGATATGTAGTGGAATAAAGAAAGCTCGTAGCTAAATAACAACAGCCCTATATAGTTCAATCTCCGAGGGTAAGCATGGCTTGCCGAGGTTGGTCCGTGGATGGGTGACCATCCATTACATACGGAGGTCCGGTTGTCATTCGTAGATCTTTGACAGTCGTTACAGATAGTCAGAAGCCAGATTTGACACCAATGATAACTAGGAGTACCAAACATTGTACCCTTTTTTTATTCTAATCAAATGACTCCTCCCACTTTGGGCGAAGCAGAAGGGAGTGTCAGACTGACTAAAACCCATCCGTGTTCCTCCCAGTGGTTTTTGCGTTCCAGTGCCGCGGTGACTCTTTCGAACAAATTCCGCAACCCTGTATGTATGTATGTATGTATGTATGTAAATCGGGCTGGTTTCCGCAACTCCACGACTAAGCGCGTATTTTGCGTGTAGGTGGGACAAATGTGTCATTCGATCCACCCCAGCTCCCCGAGGAAGGCCAGCAACGCCTTGGTGTTACCAACTATTTCACAGAGGGTACCTGGGTTACCTAAGTACTTGGCCCTGTAATCCGCGACTACCGGGCAGCTTAGAAGCAGATGTGCTGCTGTCTCATCCTCCTCCATACAGGCTCTGCACAGTGGGCTGTCAGTGGCTCCTATAGCATAGAGGTGTTTATTAAAAGACCCGTGGCCAGTTGTTACGGCTTTGACTGAGCGCAACTGTTGCTTAGTCAGTCTTAGGGCTTGTTTTATGAACCGGCCATCTATAGAGGGAAGTGCCTCTTTGGCCTGCCTACACTCACCATGGTCAGCCCATAGCTTGTGATGTTTGTCTCTGGTGCGTTTCCTTACCAGATTGCGTAGGTACCCGAAAGGCAGTGGCACGAAGGGTTCGGGTCCAATTGGTGTCATACTCGAACCCCTTCTGGCAAGCTCGTCCGCTGCATCGTTGCCTCGGGATTCGCTGTGTCCTTTGATCCATTGAATGGTTACTTTGATGTGCCTACCAACCTGGTTGAGACGCTGGTGACACTCGATAATCAGCCCAGAGTTAACTGTGTGGCTGTTCAGAGCTTGCAGGACGGCCATGCTGTCCGAAAGTATACGTATTGAATGATCCTTAACTTCCCTGGTTAGGATGGCTGATGCCGCCAGAGAAATGCCCATGCATTCAGCTTGGAACACTGTGTTGTGGACCCCCAATGGTGTGGCTATATGGATATTGAGATCCTCTGAGAAGATTCCCGCCCCAGTGCCAGTACCTGTTTTTGATCCATTGGTAAAGATCCGCAGCTCTGCAGGGCTTAGGCCCTCGCAGCGATGATCCTCATACAGGTGGATTTTGTATTTTTATCAAAGATAAATTGCTTGGGTACCCGGTCATTTATTGCTGTTGTTAAGGGGAGATCATTATTGAGCTCCTTGAGCAGAACGGTGTGTCGTGTTTCTCTCTTACCCCAGAGATCCAGTGTTTTAAGACGCAGTGCTGCCATCGTCGCTTCCTGTTGTATAAACAGGTGTAGCGGGGGCAGTCCCAGCATGGCTTCCAGCGCCGAAGTCGGAGTGGTCCTCATGCAGCCCGTCGTCGCCATGCAGGCTAGCCTTTGCATGTGTTGTAGCTTGTTTATAGCTGTAACTAGCTTTGCACGTGGCCACCACACAATAGCCCCGTAAGCTATCATAGGCCGAATTACTGCGCTGTACAACCATAGTATTATTTTGGGAGATAGGCCCCACCTCTTCCCTATCATTTTCCTGCATTGCCAGAAGGTGATGCAAGCCCTGTTTAGTTTGTAGTCTAGATGAGAGCTCCAGTTTAATTTACTATCTAGTATAATGCCTAGATACTTTACCTTGTTAGACAACTGGAGTTCTGTGTTAAAGAGCTTAGGTAGCCAGTAGGGGCCTAGTACTCGCTTTTGAGTAAACATGACTAGTTCAGTCTTCGTGGGGTTAACTGACAGATCATATTCTTCGCACCATCTTTCCACGATACGTAGTGCTTGTTGAGTGAGGTTGCAGATCGTTCCAGTTACCTTTCCTGGCACGAGGATTGCGAGGTCGTCTGCATACCCTATAGTGTAGTAACGAAGCGCGTTGAGTTTGGTGATTAGGTCGTTAATCACCAGGTTCCACAGTAGAGGGGAGATCACTCCTCCCTGCGGGCAGCCTCTGGCTATCAAGGCCAGCTGCTGCTCTTCCTCAAGGCGAACTACTCGTTTGCTTAACATATTAGTAATCCAGTCAGTCAGTACCTGCTCTACACCGTGTCTGGAGAGGGCGGCTCTAATACTGGAAAAGTTTGTCTTGTCGAAGGCTCCTTCGATGTCTATGAAAGTGCCCAGGCAGGACCCTTTCTGGTGAATCGCTTCCTCAATCTGGCTAACCACCAGATGAAGAGCTGACTCTGTCGACTTACCCGAGCTGTATGCGTGTTGGTTACCATGCAGTGGTATTGCTTTTAAAGCGCCATCTCGTAGTTCCCTCTCACAAAGTCTTTCCATTGTCTTCAGCAAAAACGAAGTAAGACTTATAGGTCGATAGGATTTGGCGCTTGTGTAGTCACTTTTACCTGGCTTCGGAATGAATATGACTTTCACTTCCCTCCATCCTTTAGGAACGTATCTAAAGGCCAGGCACAACAGCGGTACCTCCCCACTGTAGTAAGGCTGGAAGCACACCATCGGGACCTGGTGCCTTAAAAGGTTGGAAGCTTTTGATGGCCCACTGAAGTTTTTCCAGTGTAATCATCTTCTTTGCTTATAGCCAGTCATGTTCTGATGGCGTTTGGATAACGTCGTGCCATTCATTTACCTGTGCGAATACGCTCCCTGGGAAGTGAGTCTCAACTAGGAGGCGTTTCGCTTCTTCAGGTGTCGTGGTCAGCGTGTTATCGGGTTTCCGGAGTGTGGCGACCTCAGGTATGTCCTGTTTCGCCAATATTTTCCTTACCCTGTTTGCTTGTTGGCATGATTCAATGCTACCACAGCAACCGCAACCCTGGCAGAAACATGGTACCGCTAGGCAAGATTGGTGTTACATATTGGTTGGCGACTACTTATGTGACCTCCACAACCCAGGAACTGGGTTGTTACCCAGTTAATCACTCAGCCTAGCCTGACCCAACTATATTTGGGTCGGCTTCCAGTGTAAAAGGATGGAGCTGAGTAGGTACCAATAATAAGTACCAACTGGGTTATTACCCAGTTACTGAGTTGTGGAGGTCACGCAGGCAGTCGCTCGATGTAAATTACTGGCACTCAGCTGCATCCGGTTTAACTGGAAGCCGACACAAATATGCGAAAAAAATGGGAAAGGGCTAGGCTGAGTGATTGATATAGTGGAATGTAATTTTTTTTCCATTTAATATTATAACAACAAACAAACAACTTCTTCTGTTTAAGAAGAAGTTGTTTATTGGTTATCGTGCTAATCTCAGGAACTATGGGTTCGTATTGAAAAAATCTCTCAGTGTTGGATAGCCTATTTATTGAGAAAGGCTATAAGGCTAACATCACGAAAGATAACATCACGCTAGGATCAAAAGTAGCGGAGAATTTATGAAAAACTAGCTTCTCCCAGCGGCTTCTCCCACTTAATCCCTATATAGGGAACATACTTCCGGGATAAAAAGTAGCCTTTGTGCTATTCCAGACTATAATCTATCTCTGTTCCAAATGTCATCCAGATCTGTTGAGCCGTTGTAGCGTGATTGAGTAACAAACATCTAAACTTTCGCATTTATAATATTATTATATTATTGTTTTCTTTCTCGGGTCTCTGGAGACGGTCCTTTGGTAGGCGTACGAGGGGCCGAAACCAACTCGCAGAGGCCCCGTTAGAAATTTCAAATGTAATGGGGCACCAACCGGCGATTATCCCTGTATGCACTGTGAAAGTATTCCCAAGGTCAATTCCCGGTTGGAGCAAGACTATTGCAGTATATGGGAACAAAAGATGAAACAATATGGGTTTGGGCGGTTTAGTGGACTGATAATCGTTTATTATAGAAGAACTGTTGGCCCCTGCCTGACCACTAACAATATACACGGCTTTTAAATGGCAGGGGGTGACTTGCACACTCAATGAATGGGCCCCCGAAAACGGTCGCTTGCACAAAGTGACGTAGCGCCAAGGAGGCAACATGGCCTGAGGTGCTAGAGGAGTGGAGAGGTATACCACGGCTATCAGGACAATCCCGGAAGTGCGGTCAAGATCCCTACCAGCATCTTACTGGATTATATTATATTATTACTAGCTGTTACCCGCGACTTTCGCGTATTAATTTTTTTTATATAAAAAGTATCCTATCTTATTTATTTATTTATTTCTTCTAATACCTCCAAGAATATGTGTACAAAGTTTCATGATGATCGGTTAAGTAGTTTTCGCGTGAAAGCGTAACAAACAAACTTACATTCACATTTTTAATATTAGTTGGGAAGGGATTTTAAAAGTTAGATTAGATGTGACGCAGACGAAGTTGCGCGGGTCAGCTGTTATCAGTATTATAAACTTAAAAACATTTTAAAAATGTCTGATCGTCGGCGCCAATAATACAATTAATCATTGTTATCTCTTCTTATACATTTGTTATCTCTTCTTATACATGAGCCGATACTTACCATCGTCTGAAGATTTTCAAGATCGATTGAAGTGAAAACACTTCGGCTGGAAGTGGACACGGTCAACAAGTTGGATGGCACTACACTCAAGAGGATAAATATTATCTCATTAATATAAAATGGGACCTTATCTTGCTGTCAGCTAAAAATTAATTATTCTTTGCATTACTTGTGACTGGTGTGGGCCTCACAATGATTGCCAAAATGATCAATCAGAGACTTGGATAATAAATAGTATAGCCAAAAAAAGGGACATCGCATAACTGACCTGACAATTATGGTGATTCATTATCTGCCACTGTCTATCTTTCCGCGTATTTAATATCTGGAACTTGTACCTACTTTCGGTGCAAATAAAGAACTATTCTATTCTACTACACCTGTAGGGATCTTTAAGTCATAATGGCTAGTGTGGTCTATCGTCGACTCGAATCGCTTAACGACAACTGTGCATTTCGTTAATAACTAAAAATCATAAAGGAGTTATGTTTTGGTATAAAACAAGGGCGATGTTTGGATTTCAATAAACTTAAAGACCCAAACAGCCCCCTTATTTATCAAATCCTGATTTCGTCAGTGTTCATTTTGGGTCTGTACGAATATATCTTTGTTCTCTTTCTAGATTTAAATGGACAATGCTGTAAAGTTGGAAACCCAACTTGTCGTCCTGGATAATAGAACTGTGGATTTAATAACCGTGCCCAAAACAGTAACCGTGTCTGCCCATAAATACCGCTGTACCCAAGTACCTAACCTATTTCAGCTGACTTTTACGTAGTTCAGCGAAATAATAGGTCAGTGGTATTTTAGACCTAAGCTAACTGGGACCTGGTGACTGTAGATAACCTAAAATAAGCGTAGGTTATTAATTATGCGACTTTGTAGGTCACTTTTTCGTTACAGCTAAAACATTAAATATTTTTAGTCATGTCTTTGCAAACTTACATAAAAGGTGTTATCAAACAATTTTAATGTTTACTTTATTTCCATTTTTACTATTGATAGGCATATACGTGAGGAGCTCGTGGCTAAATTATAACAGCCGCACAGGTCAATCTTCAAGGTTAAGCAACGCTTGCCGAGGTTAGTTTGTGGATGGGTGACCATCTTAACATACCGAGTTTCCTCCGTGCCTCGGAAAGCACGTTAAGCTGTTGGTCCCGACTGTCATTTGGAGATCTTTGGCAGTCGTTACGGATAGTCAGAAGCCAGAAAATCTGACACCAGTCTTGCCAAGAAGTACCTACCGTGTTACCCAGTTAATGGGTTGTGGAGGTCTGGTAGGCAGCCGCTCCACGTAAAATACTGGTATTCAGCTGAATCCGGTTTGACTGGAAGCCGACCCCAATATAGTTGGAAAAAGGCTAGGCAGATGATACGCATATACGTTTGATCACTATCTCACCTGATATTTCTATTAACGTTTTCTAAACTTTCATTTCTAAAGCTTCTTATCCTCGTCTTTTTCTTTCTTCAAAAGGGTTACTGGATAATAATTATTTTTTTTATTTCTGATGCAATATTATATGAAAATAATCGTTATTTTTCTTTCCATAGTTTTCATCTTTGTGATCAAAACACCAATCTCAAGATTACTCCAGCGATAAAAACAAAGCGAAATATACTCGCGAGTATAGTATACACTGGAGATAGTTTCCACGTCAAATGGCAATAAACCGAGAACGATCGTGTGGACATAGGATCCATCACGCGGGAACAGACGCGGCAGTGTGAGCGTGACCTAAGAGTAGGGGGGACAGTGTGAACGTGCCCTAATTATGAGGAGTAATGCTCGGCGATGGCCGCAGTGTGTACATGGACTTTGTATGTTTATTTGCTTGTGATGTAAGACATGTGAGCTGTTGTGTTGATGTGTCGTAATGGCATATTATGATATGATGGTATTAGGTCCACATACGCAGTCTAAATCTGAAATAGTTATTTAATGCCTCGTGGTAAATATCCAAAATAAGTAATAACCTAAAGTTGGAAAAAAGAAATGGTTATTTGCGACTTGCACATGAAATACAAGGTAATTAAACATAAAAATACATGACAATACCTTTACAATACACGTAAATACATAACATATACGAGTAGCTACGGGTAAGAGAACATAACAACATCGTAAATAAAAAAAATATCAACTTATAAATGATCAGAAACCAAACAAGCGACACATTCCATATTTTTTCTAAAAATATAACAACCTCTTGAGGATAACTCAAAGCACATCCGACTACGCGCGGCACCCCTTAAGCTAAAACGGATCCGACTTTTAACTGGAGCGTCGCCTTAAGCCTCGGTAGACAAAAGATACCTACATCAAAGTATGACAAGTCTTTGTTACGGCGATACTCCCGGGACTCGTAAACTCGAAACTCGTAAGTCGGAACTCGTAAGCCCGCAAACTGGAACGCATTTGCCAATTGAAAACGTCGTGTGCAACCTTACAAGAAAAGATGTTGTTTTAACTTCTTTTGTTTCTTTGGTCTCTGTGACTTTTAACTTTATGGTTAGCGGGACAATCCTTCTTCTTTCTTTCTGCTTTGATGATCACTGATCTTTAAGTACACACAATACACTTAAAAATACATGTAGAAAAGCACGAAGGTGCTGCTTAGATAAGGTATAATTTTATTTATGTCCTTCAATTTTTCACTGTAGCCATTATTAGGAGGCCTTCGTTCAGCACCGTCAGCTGAAACCGTACAACATTATCAAAACAAAATCGAATTAATATATTTGACCAGCTCGCCAGCTACTTACGTAATCTCGCCATTAAACCTGATAAAACCAAAAAGGTGCTAATCCAACACCGAATGAAGGCATTTTCCCCGATCCTGTTATACCAAATGACTAATCTTTACACCCTGAACGTCGGAAACGTAGATTTTTGATTTATCTTTAAGCTATCGAACCATATAAGATCAGAGTAAAGAGAAAATTGAGATATATTTGTTGAAAAGCAACCGGCTTGTATCGTTTGAATGTTTCAGCTTTAGAATATATTGAGGTATATTTTGATTTCACTTTTACAGCTTTTAATAGCGACATTCGTGGCTTTTAGCACAAATTGAGTTTCACAAATATTATAATTTATATGAAACAAGCAACTTGGTCTATAATTCACAGCTGGACAGCTCTCCCAATCTGCGCCACAATAACTTGCCGCATCCTGTCCGCGTCTCTGCCACCTTTGAAATAAAAAGGTTTAATCTCAAGTCAATTTAATATTTTATGTGTAATGTAAACACCAAAAATAATGTAAAAGCCCTGCCGGCTGCCGCTAGTAATTGGCTTCGGTGTAATAAAATTTGCAGCTCATACTTCACAAGGTCGCAGGTTCTCTAAAATGAGGAAAATTCGCATGCAGTCGTTTGTACGTGTTTCGTAGCAAAATTTAATTGAAGTAGGTACTTTTACTTTTCAAGGCAAGGCAAGCAAGGAAAAACTGAACACGAAACATCACGCCTCTGTTCCACGGATGGTAAGGCAGTGTTCAACAGACTACTGGTCTTCGTAGTTTTAAATTCAGAGCCACATTGACTAGACCCATATAATATGTAACGACAAAATTGAAATACCTGCTTCCCCTTCTTTTCGTCTATCGATTCAATTTTTAAAATGTTGTCCGACCAGTTTGTGGCTAATTGGACTGCTCTGTCACAAGTCACACTCAGGTCCTAGGAGAAGCAGTTGGTCGGGCATAAATGCAGGAAGGTAGGTCGCGCATATCCTGCGAAGTTGCGACTGAGTGAGGTAGCTCGACAGTATTTCATTTCATTTTACGTTCACTTTGTAACCCGGTAAATCTTCCGCATCCGTATTGGCACACTATCCGTAATCTATTAACAAAACTTTCGACCAGTAGTAAATAATGTATACCCGTCGATGTTCAACGTAGCCTACAATTTATTAGGGCACTAAATTGTTCTGTTTTATTTGCAAAACTATTGAATCGTGGCAGTAGCTACCTACCTATATGATTTCTTTTCGCAGTAACGTATTTCATGTTTTGCGTCTACTGAAAAATTTAAAGTGTACCTATGGCACAACACTTATTCTACCTCAATCTCACCCTATTGCAAAATTGCACTTTATTTGAAATAACAGCGCTATTTTGTCGTATACGAGAAAAATGTCGCTCAGCTTTGATTAAAACAACAAACAATTTTTCGGCGTAACACCACAAAATAGCAGTGCTGCGGACTACAGCTTCTTAAATGAGGTTCTGAGAAGACTCTTACATTTTTCTCGTAACATCTGCACACAAAAATAACATGTCTTGCTAACCGAGAGGATATATTACCTACAATAAAACTTATTTGGGAGAGGGGTCATTAAAAACACATCAGTCACAGGATCGACAAGCGACGAGGAACGCTTTGGACGCCGTACAATATGTAATCATGCTTTCGTTATGTAATGGCTTGTAAGTTTCGCTGGTCATTTTTTATTTTAACGGTTAATTATTTAGGTCAGGGCTCTGTTTGTTTTTCATACACTTTGTGAAGATTTAAGTAAATATTGATCGCATAAAAAGTGAGGGGTGCGTCTCATAACGTATAAACTCATTTGGTCTAATTTCATTTTTTTATCGTTCATAAGATATAATCAACGTGAGATTTACCAACTGTTGATTATCTTTATATATAACATTTATTTATTCTAAAACTTAATTAGTACAATGTTGTTTGATATAACGTTTATGTAATCGAAAATCATTTGGTCTAATGTTTAATATGTATATTGTATATTTCATCGAAAATCATTAGGTCTAACGTTTAATATATATAAAAAACGTCATTATGGTTAACACCCCGACTCAGGGTACCCCGACTCGGATTCCTTATCAAACCACCCAGAAATAGGAGCCCCGCGAAGCGGGTCTCCGTCGACCTATCTTAGCGCAGGTGGTAATCAGTTACTAGTTATGTTTAATATCTACTTAAGTTACTATTACCTATAACTACGATAGAACTTACAAAGAATAAAAAAATTGCTTTGTGTTTTAAGTAGGCGTTTTCATCAAATTAGACCAAATAAGTTTAATATCTTTTGAGTGGCATGTCAAACGATTTTATATTTAACTAGCTGACCCACGCAACTTCGTGTGCGTCACATTTTCCCTGAATTTCGTTTGCTACAAACCTCACGGAGCCCGAGACCTTTCCAACGAATGCAAAACCGTGGAAATCGGTTCGTGCGTTCTGGAGTTATAGCGTCAGGAAGGAAAACCCGACTTATTTTTATATTATAGATGTATGTTAAGTCAAACGATGTTATATTTAATGTATATTATGCTTAAAAAAATTAGTCATTCGTTCATTATATTAACTAATCGCCATATTAAATAAAATTATAGGTTCCGTTGTTATATGTTGTTAATATTAGAGATTTTGTTGTTATATCATCTATTACTTACCCAAAAGTGAGAATAGGTAAATGTTTTTTTTTTTCTGTTTTACATTAATGCGTCTAGCTTGTAGCTCTAAAAGTATAATGCCGGAAACCCTCTTCATATCAATTAGCACCCAGTACCCATTGAACAGGACCCTGGCTTCAAGCCAGGGTAAAAGAAAACCTAAGAATTTTGGAAGTGCAAAAGTTTTACTCATGATCTCAGCTGCAATAAGTCACTGCGACCCAGATTTTTAGCTGTGTTACTCAAGCTGATCTTTTTTCCCTCGTAAACACAGAATTGTCTCAATTAAGTGAAATGCAAATGGGGACTGAAAGGAATAATTCATTTGTCCGGGACGAAGCTTTCTCTGTGTCTCTGAACATGAATATTTAAACTGCTGGTTTTACCTTTGCCTACTTTAAGCTCGACAAATCAGAAAATATTTCAATACAAATACCGTAGTTACAATTTGACCAACAGAAGTATTTGTAAATTAACAGTAGCTTGCTAAAATATTTACCAGAACAGAATACCATCTCCAACGTCGATTTATGTCGGAATTTTTCCGTTCTGATATTTCCCGGAGCTACATTTCAGCTGCCATGTTTTATAAAAAGTCGACTGGTACAAAAAATACATCGACTCTACTTACGGAACGTGTTGTGCGGTATAGTTGAATTTTATTTATTTTAGGTTTGTGAGATCTTCAATTGCGAGCGACTCAATAAAATTCAACTAATTCATTCTCTTCTAGAGGCACCGAAGTATTTGCAACCCTCTCGCACTATTCCTTTTTTCACAACGGAATCATGATGGCATTGACACGTCATAGTACTGCCCCATCCTTTGATAGTAAAATGATACAGTAGGATATATTTTGTAAAACTTCGTCTCCCTCTCACACTGTAAACATGACGGTATTAAGATGTCATAACCCCAGAGCATGTTACTTTGTAATTGAAACAATCCTCCTGCTCATCACGCATCAAAAAAAATTAAAACCGTCTTCTAACTTCAAACGTACCGTTCTGAATCTAGTTCCAAGGAACGTTTATATGTACGCAACCAGTGATTCTCAATGTAAGTGAATATTGTATTGTTTTGTTTTTTGAGGAATAAATGTCTAAAAATATACTGTTCTCGTTGTCCACAGGCGCGATCCCGATGGTAACGGCGACGGTGTACTGTGCGCCGGCGCCGCTGCGGTACCTCGCACTCGCCGTCTACAGCCTCGGTAGTCTCATCGGACTCTATAAGGTAAGGATGTGCTAAATTAATCTTGAAAGAAGATAGCGATAGTCAAAAAAGAGTGAGGATATAATTCCAGACCCAAGTTGGAAACAACTTTAAGTAGGTACGTCATTTTAATCCGTCCTAGACTTCAGTAGGTATAGGCCTATCCTAGCCAAGTAGCCACCATTTTAAGAATGTCACTCTTATTCTCGATAAAACCCTGAAAGATCTTAATAAAGCAACCCGACAGTCAGTGTCCACGTTTTGCCACTACGTCATGACGGACAGGACGCACGGTTTAAGACCCTAATCTTCAATTAGAAAAAATATGATAAAGCTGCCCAACCCAACTGTATATTACTGTTATCCTTTACCTTGCAGTTGTTTGTGTTCTTTAAGATCTAAATTTAGTCAACATATTTTGATCATGCCAAGAAATATAAGACGATGACAGATGAGGTCTTTAACTTATTTAATAGACACCCTTTTTACCCGACCGCCCTAGAAGGTGTACCGTGTAATTAAGTTGGTGTTCAGAATTTTGAGAAAAATTACGTTATTTTAGTGTTGTTCTGTAAAACCGTATGAATTTCGGGAAATCCTGACTAAGAGAGGATCCCCTACACTTTTCAAGATACCTACATGCCAAATTTCAGCCTTCTTTGACCAGTAGTTTCGTCTGTGTATTGCCTGTCAGTCACTCGGTAACGGAAAAGTTTTAGATATATTTATGTCACTATTACAATTGGTCCACAGGCGATGCGCGCGTGGTCCCCGTGGGAGCGGCGGCTGTGCTTCGCGGCGCCGTTCTGCATGCGCGTGCTGCTGGCTGGCGCGCGCGCAGCCCGCCTCGGCGGCGGCGACCCGCACGCTATACTGCACGTCTTTTTGCAGGTATGATGGTGCTTTTTTGAGTAGGTGCAGAGGTGTGCGTAAATATGTATAAAGTCCCGCAATCTCCAATGAAAGAGTAGGCATCTCCGATGAGGCGCCTGATGGTCTCTAATATTGCACATGACTTTTGTAATGTTAGGTACTGTTTTGTGTGTGCCTCTTTAAATTTACTTTTTCATCGATCCATCACACTACATCCACCCTTCCACTCGAAATTTATGTTGTAACATGGCAAAAAAGCTTGTGAGTTCACTCATAAACAAGCACGGTATAAACAATACCAGAATTTCATTAATTAGCCAGAGTAATAAAACCCTTATGCCAAATACGATTCTCAATTAGAAGAAATGTAATAAAACACTAAAACAATCTAAAAGCTGCATTAAATTCGTTACCACCGTCTCCCAGGCTATAAGTTCCAAGTTTCCAATCAACCATAAAATTCTTCAGAAGCTGATGTACAGCGCAATTACCAGGAGAACAGCTTCGCAGCTTTACGGCCAGCAGCTGGCACATGTCCAGACTGCCTGGCGCTGACACGTGCGATTTATAGCCCACTCGAGCTGCCCTGTGACGTCACACAGATATTCCTAACTGTTGGACTCGATAGAACTATGCTACGTGTGTGTACGGACTACAAGCACATCAGTAATAACACTAATAAAACTTAAAAAAAAATCAAATATTTAGGCATTTAGAACTCGCACAAGACAAACAAAAAGCAAACTAAATTAAAAAACCAATTATAAGTAATAAATGAAAGCTAAAAAGATTAATTTTATCTGTGCGAGGCCAAAAATGGTCCCCATCTCAGCATACAGCACTTGAAAAACGAAAATCCGCCCTTATTGCCCTGCAAAATAAAGACGTTTTCAAAGTCGAATTGTGTCAAGGAC
Organism: Ceramica pisi; assembly: GCA_963859965.1. Classification (NCBI taxonomy): domain Eukaryota; kingdom Metazoa; phylum Arthropoda; class Insecta; order Lepidoptera; family Noctuidae; genus Ceramica; species Ceramica pisi. The sequence continues at coordinate 6,761,251 of OY982541.1, read as the reverse complement.
TGAACACTACAAGTTGTCAGACATTCGACTAGATGATAGATTGCTGTTCATAATGGTTGGAACAGATGGTATGTATAGCCTAAATTTGCAGAATGTGACACGTAAAAGTTACATCAATTTATGTATTTCGGCGGGTACGTATCAAAATCCCGAAAGTTCATAATACCTATGATTGAAATACCGACGTCCAAAACACCGGAATTCAAAATACCGAAAGTTTTAAATGCCGATAGTCGTTATATCGAAACACAAAATTGAAAATACCGATGTTCAAATGCCCGAAAGGACGAAACCCCGAATGGACGAAATACCGATGGATGAAATCCCAAAGAGCAGCGACGTAGTTCCCGCGATTACTTATGGATGGCACTGGAACACAGTTATGACGGTGGGCATCATGTTTTAATATTTTTTTACAGCGGGGGTATTTCTCGAAAAAAAAATTAATTCCGTAATGTTTTATTCATTCGTAGTTACTGTTACTACTTAGTACCGAGTGGTTGCTATAATGAGTCAAGATTTTTAAAGTGTTCAAGTCTCAAGTGAGTGAAGCGAGCTCGGGACCTTAGGGCACCCCAACACGGACAGGTTAGGTTAGAAGGGTGTGACGGAGTCTAGTGAGCGAGCGAAGCGAGCGAACACAGACTCCGCCACACCCTTCGTGGTTATTTTTTTTGTAAAACCTAGAGCCCTAGTACCTACTTCAGTAGGCTCCGACTACGCTTTTTAGGCAACTTTTAAGTGTTTTGAGGTTAGGTTTACAAAAAATCGTTTTTCTCGGAAACGTGGCAATTTCGGGATTTTGTACTTCGGGATTTTAAACTTTCGGGCAAATGGACTATCGGGATTTTAAATGTTGACCAAACAAACATTCGGCATTTCAAGGGATTTCGTCCATCGGTATTTTAAAATTCGGTCTTTTAAAATTCGGGATTTTGATACGTACCCATTTCGGCTGTTAAGTTTTCTCATATTTCTTAAACTGTACCAGTATTAGCAACCGATACAGATGATATTGGTATAGGTAATAGGTAGCTGCACCAGCAGCCTAATTGAGTATATTCATAGCTACGGTTTCTACATATCTATGATATATATTATATATTTATATATATTAATATATCTATACTTCGATACTAATATTATAAAGCAGAAGAGTTTGTTTGTTTGGTTGAACGCGTTAATCTCAGGAACTGCTGGCCCGATTTGAAAAATTCTTTCAGTGTTAGGAGATAGCCCATTTATCGAGGAAGGCTATAGGCTATATATCATTACGCAGACGACGTTGCGCGGGTCAGCTAGTATATTATAATATACTAGCTGACCCGCGCAACTTCGTCTGCGTCACATTTTTCATTACTGCTCCGCTCCGATTGGTCTTTCATTATAAATCATCACGCTAAGACAAACAGGAGCTGAGCGTTAATGGAAAATGGTTATGTAGAAGCCGTTGCGTCGTTAATTAATTGCGTATTTTGTGTTGTCGATCAGACGAATTTTTAACATATGAATCAATAGATCTAGAATTCCTTTCGATTGTGATGTGAAACATACGATTTTTTTCGTGTCATTTTGTAAATTCCACAGTTTATAAATATGTTTTCAGCAGAACAAGAGAAATGTTCTAAAGATAAGTTTGTAGATCTTTAGAACATTTCTCCTCATATAAGCTGTGTTCAGACAAAACAGATTGCAAAACTACGTAATATCTCTGTCCCTAATTTTCGTCGTGTTCTTAAAGACGCGGGGAGTCTCGCAATAAATGTCAGACACTCAGACATAAATGTAACCCCTGCTTAGATGCTTCGTTCACATGTACAGCAGGAGATTTATACGAATAACTCGCTTTTGTTTGTTGCGCTGTTCGCTGTGCAGTTTCATTTCCATTTCTGTTGTTAAAGAGAAATGAAACTTGTACAGTCAACAAACGAGATAGATATGCACCCAGGGACTAATATCTCTCTCATCTCGTCTCAAATTATACAGAATACTACCTTCTTAGGTCAACACCCTGTTGTTAGCCTTAAATTCTGAAAGTGCCTCAGATGTCAAGCAAATGTGCTTTTGTGATTATGAACAGTCAACAAAGGTATTTGGTATGCAGCAGTTAACTTGCAACTACTTTTAAACAATGTTATGAGTTTGCTGAGACGACAATTTATTGCACACCACATCGTAAGTATATCATAAGCTTAAAAAGCTATAATGCACACATTAGAAATTATATTGGAAGTGCAGTGAAAAAATAATATTCGCCTGTATACCAAATACACCAAATACCTGCTGCGCAGCATGTCGCGGGTTCGATTCCCGCACGGAACAAATATTTGTACGACCTACAAGTATTTGTTCCGAGTTTGGGTGTTTTTCTATCTATAACTAGCTGTCCCCCGCGGCTTCGCTCCCGTCAATTAAGTATTCATTGCACATATCGAGTTTTCATTGTTTTTAAGATGTATTCTGCTATTCGGGTCGGAGACAAATCCAACGAATCAATAACCATGAAAATTGGTTCAGCAGATCTCGAGTTATAAGTGTTGTAACAAACCCGTCTTTGTTTTATATATATAGATAGATATGTATGTAAAAAAATATGTATATAAGTAGTTTATCAGCCATCTCATTACCATAACACAAGCATTAGGTTGCTTAGCTTGGGACTATATGGCGTTGTGTGAAATGTCCAAGGATATAATAATCTATTTATATAAATAGCTTTGTTGACTTTATGTTGTCCATATTCTTACTTAATGACTCTTTTTTTACTATTAATAGGCTCGCATTTGACCACTATCTCACCTGTTGGTAAGCGATGATGTAGTCGAAGATGGAGCACGCTTGCCTAGAAGTAAAACCTATTCACTCTTGACTTGAAGACTCCAAGGTTGTAGCTATCACGAAACACAGACTCCGGCAGGGAATTCCAAATCCATGCAGACATTTTAGGTATTGAGCGCATTATCCTTAACATTTGTATTTCTAAATTGGTACAAACATGATAAATTATCGGAAAATAACTGTCAAGTAAGACAAATAGCTGAACTCAAATAAAGGTGACCTTTCACAGTAAGAAAGGTATGTTTCCACGTCGAGTTTGTTTATGAGAGCGCATGGAAGTGTGGCTTGTAACGACATTATAATTGTTTATTGATTGTTCTGCTCTGCCACTCACGCGATCAATCAACAGGGGCACTTTAATTTGAAGCTTTTCTGTGAAATTAATGACCAGAAAATATTTACTTCAAATACAACCTATGCAAAGTAGGAACTTTACAACGGAAATATGTATACATATCCTATGTACAATGGACTAATTAAGGCGATTTTTTACATTGCATTTATTATTATAACCAATCTTAACATTTGCAAAAATAACCTTGATGTTATTATACACACGATTTTCTAGTGAATTTAAAAGGAACACCTTTATAAATGTTGTAATATCCTTAAGCGAAGTTGAAGCTGCGCACACTCAACGATAGTGACGGTTACTATGAATGAAAGAATTTTCGAATGCAGATCACAAATTCAACAGCTTTTCTACTAAAAACAAGCAAACAATTTATCTCTTAATCTAATATTTGTTAGGTTATTTTTTTATATGCAAAACGGGGAAACTCGTGGCCCAAATCTCACCTGATGGAAAGTGATGATTAGGCTTAAGCGAGCGAGCTTGGATAAAACAGCTCAACTGTTTTTACTTCACAAATAAGATTTGTAGGCAGAAACCATTCCTAGCCTTACCCCATGTTACTTGGGGTGGTTGCAACGGTCAACCATCACGGACTCTGTCATATCACTCGTCACACATCCATCCATCATTTCATTGATCTCGCTCTCATCTCCCATCCACAATCACATTCATGTCATAACTCTCTTTGTAACACGCGTTTCGTCTATCCTCTTCACATGACCCCTATCTCCATAAAGACTCTTATCCTTCAATTCAAAAAGTCTTCTCTATTCATAAAGTTCATACTTGTGGAACCCATATCCTAGAAATAACACGTCTATTTCCTTGTAAAATCCTATGTAACCCTGAACCAGAGCAGTAATAAAGCAGAAGTAGGTACTAAATAATGAAATGCTGGTGAAGCAATAAAATGCGGAACTGCTTTTCGTTCTCTAAAATGTGAAACTGTGTGTGTGTAAATGTGGAACTGATCTCTTTGTTTTGCATTAACACATTTTACCAGTAGGTACGGGATTGTTAGCGGCACTAAAACACGTTTAGCTACCTTTTAGACGCTCTAACTGGTGTTTATTGCAAGCTCCTGTAATCTGAATTACCTAGGTAATGGGTAGGATAAAGTTTAGGCCATATCTCTGCTTACTTTCTTAGTAATAAGATACATAAAATGCTTTAACTCTGTCTATTTGCTACTCTTTAACGTAGTCAGGTAGACAATGTTTTTGTTCAGGACAAAGGATACTTTTTCCGCGGGAGGATGTGTTCTCTTGGGACAATTTCCGTATTTCTCGTGGCCGAAGCTGCTTGCACAAGCTAGTAGTTGCTCATTGATTACGTATCGATTAAAACATACTAAGGGCGGGTTGTTTCAACTACACTTAACGCACGCGTAAACGTTAAAAATGGTGCTAACTATCGTCAAATCAAAAAATTGAGTTGTTTCACAAAATGTCAGCGTTAACGCACGTAAAATATAACGTTTACGTTAACAGATGGTCTGACGTAACTTTAGTTGCGTCAAATAGAACAATATTGTGAAAATCCTTTTGAATTCCTCAATACCAGTTCTTCTGATGACACAAATAAGTGGTGGAATGCAAAAAAAGCTATTTAGGTAGGACCCGTGTCAATAACTTAGCCATTGGGATGAGCAGGAATTTATACCAGAATGTTTTGAAACAACGCTTCTAATTTAACGAACGTCAAACATCGTCCGTAATCGTAACTTTTTGACGTACGTATGTTACGTTAACCAACTGTTTGATACAACCCGCCCTTACTCTTTGATACCTACTATCCAGGCTCTGACTTTATAGGTATTAGACACTAGAATTAGCTAGCTACAATAGGAACGTTTTTTTAAAAGAAATAACCTAATATAGCTCACGAGTTCACGACATCTAAACATTACAGACACAGGGTGCGCTTTCAAGTTACTTATTCGAATCTTGTGTTGGTTTCACATGGACTGATCACCCAATTTTCATTCCCAAACTAACCTTAAACAATTAACGTATCCAAAAGTATCTCTGCTCTCCCTCAATTAGGTCAAAGAAAGCCAGAAACGTCTAGATCAATAACCTTTGCCCACAATACGAAAACCTACTGGCACACAAAATAATTACTACAGAGTTTCATAGTTATAGCGGAGCCCGCGAAACAACCCGGTCCCTTCCATCCCTTTCATTCGGTACAATGGCGCTGGAACCCTGCCAAATGATGCCGGTTCCGTACACTACCACCAATATAAATGGATCTAAGCAAGATAATCGCTCTTCCAAAATGTATTTAGAAGTTTACCCTTCATTTTAAGTAACACTTTTTTTCTGCAACTTGCTGCCAATTGTTACCTTTTGTATCATGTAACTGATATAAAAAATCTCGTGTAACAGTGTTTGTTATCGAACTCCTCCAAAACGGCTTGACCAGTCTTTATGATTCTTTTTGTGTACCTGTATTTCGTAGGTCTGAAAATAGGTCGTAGGGTACATAATTTTTTTTATATGGCAAAACAACGTTTGTGTGCGGTCAACTAGTAATTAATAAAAAGAGAATGTAATTGACTGATTAGTAAGAGATATTTCCAAATTCTAAAAGTCGGCTATAGAATTGAGTATACACTTTGACAAAACTCAAATATAAATTCTTCATCCAGAATATTTACATTGTGAGTACAGCTAAGCAGTGGAATTCCCTGCCGGACTCTGTGTTTATTGATAGCTATAACCTGGAAGTCTTAAAGTACTTAGGTTCCTTCTGGGCAAGCGTGCTGCGTTATCCGACATCGTCGCATTCCACTGGCTGAGGTTGTGGTCAACTGCTAATCCATCTATATCTATACTTATAATAAATCTGTAGAGAGGTCAATTCTGTACATGAAATATATTTCCAAAAAAACTATCAGGGGGTGATTAGGGATCGATACTGATGCCAAAAATGCAATCAGTACAATTTTTGTCTGTCTGTCTGTCGGTCTGTCTGTCTGTCTGTCTGTCTGTCTGTATAACCGTTATAGAAACAAAAACTACTCCACGGATTTTAATGAAACTTGGTACAATTATTATTCATACTCCTGAGCAGGTTATAGTATACTTTTCATCACGCTGCAATCAATAGGAGCAGAGCAGTGAAGGGAAATGTTGGGAAAACGGGAGAAGTTACTCCATTTTTTATGCTTCCGTCGCGTGTGCAACCTTAATGGTGAAAGCTGCACAGAAATCATGTATGACGGAAATGTTCTCCTTAAAATTATATAAAAAATATTCAACGACAGCATATGTCTATCTTATATGATTGACGAACAATAACACGTGTAACTCCCGATAGCTTAGCAGTTCGAAGCTTTCTGATTGTATTTGTCTACTCTTACGTTCATAACACTCTCAATCATCCCTAATTAAAAAAGTTAACATTATTAACTATTCCATAAAAAAGAATCATAGAAATCGGTATATAAAAAAGAATCATAAAAATCGGTAGATAGTTATTTTGGAAATATATTTATCTATACTTATAATAAATCTGTAGAGAGGTCAATTCTGTACATGAAATATATTTCCAAAAAAACTATCAGGGGGTGATTAGGGATCGATACTGATGCCAAAAATGCAATCAGTACAATTTTTGTCTGTCTGTCTGTCGGTCTGTCTGTCTGTCTGTCTGTCTGTCTGTATAACCGTTATAGAAACAAAAACTACTCCACGGATTTTAATGAAACTTGGTACAATTATTATTCATACTCCTGAGCAGGTTATAGTATACTTTTCATCACGCTGCAATCAATAGGAGCAGAGCAGTGAAGGGAAATGTTGGGAAAACGGGAGAAGTTACTCCATTTTTTATGCTTCCGTCGCGTGTGCAACCTTAATGGTGAAAGCTGCACAGAAATCATGTATGACGGAAATGTTCTCCTTAAAATTATATAAAAAATATTCAACGACAGCATATGTCTATCTTATATGATTGACGAACAATAACACGTGTAACTCCCGATAGCTTAGCAGTTCGAAGCTTTCTGATTGTATTTGTCTACTCTTACGTTCATAACACTCTCAATCATCCCTAATTAAAAAAGTTAACATTATTAACTATTCCATAAAAAAGAATCATAGAAATCGGTATATAAAAAAGAATCATAAAAATCGGTAGATAGTTATTTTGGAAATATATTTAATGTACAGAATTGACCTCTCTACAGATTTATTATAAGTATAGATAGATAGAAGATGTGAAAGTTTGGTTGTTTGTTACTCAATCACGCCAGAACGGCTTAATAGATCTTAATGAAATTTAGAACAAAGATAGATTATAGTCTGGAATAGCACATAAGCTACTTTTCATCCCGGGAATATGTTCCCTAGGGATCACGCGGGCGAAGCCGCTGGCAGAAGCTAGTCAATAATAAACAAAAAAATTGGGGAGGGTACATAATGTAATGACGAATTTTCCGAAAACTCATTCAGTTATTCATGCACAGAGAGGGCCTAATATTATTTTACGCAGAGTGGTATCAGCCGCGACGCCGGAAGCGGAGAATGGAAATCCTGAACACATTATTTCTTCACGCACGAAAGCAAACCCGGAGAATAATATGATATTTCGGTATTATATAACACATTAGTCTTGTGTGTAATGGATACCGCGTGTTACCGGTGTGGGGAGACGGGGAATAGATGGATGAGTGTCTGCTCACAATTTCGTCAGAAAGATACAGTAGGTATAACTTACTTAGTTGGTTGTGGTGGACTCGTAGCCCAGTTGAAACTGCAGCTACTATTGATTTAATGATACATAGTAATATACGTCTTACCATTTATTATATCTATGGTCTTACCTATGAAAACATGTTGAAAAGATCGCTTTTAGCGATAAGGCCGCCCATTGTGTCACCCTATGTAAAGTTTCTTGATCTATCTTTTCTGTAACTTACCTATATAAAGAGCATTCTATTATGTTTCGACTTCAGAGACGTATTCAGTAAAACTACAGATAAATTCCATGTTTTAATAAGAAATTAGCAACCTAGGGCCACCTATCAGTGGGAAATCACCTAGGTAAATATTCCTTTCTATAGAAGGCAAGAAAAAACAAAGAAATAATAATAAGGCAAGATAATTGTACCATCTTGAACTACATGAAATTACAAACAAGCGATTCATACGTAAAGAAAACCTACCTCAGATTGCGATGTAGGTGGGACAAGTCATGCAGTTAGTAATTCACAAAGATAAGATAAACGGACTTCCTTTGCTTGCGGCTATTACTGTCTCCATTTGCCTTATCGCATGAAACTGGCTTTTAAGTAAATGTAAACCGCAAATGTTTTGCTCAAAATTTTAAAAAGTGACTCATGTAAACGCATCGTTTAAATGCTAACAGAGATGGAGTTATTGTGAAATAAACAATAAATTAGTTATACTACTTAAGGCTCAGGGGGGCTACTCTCTAAGCCCGAAGTCCGTAATAATACGCCCGCAACTAAGCCCGAAACTACGGACTTCGGGCTTAGAGAGTAGCCCCCCTGTTCAGAGGCTGTTCTGTTGACCGTTGAGGGGTTGCGTATCGCTTGCAGCCCGGTTGGCTGCAAGCCAACTGAATTGTTGATGAAGAACCATGTTATAGAAATTACATAAATTAAGTGCCATCGGAACTAAAGAACTCTGAGGCAGGATTTAACCTAAACAAATACCTTACATTCTTTTCTTCGCAATAATCTTCCCGTGTATGTCCAAATCCATTCAGACATCGTGGCGTGATTGATAAACAAACATCAAACTCTCACATTTATACTAATACAAGTAGAAGTAACATTATGAAAAATGGTGGCATGTCACAATCACGAGCTGTGCTACTCAGCTGAGCAGTGGGTGGAACAAGCCTGTCGGTAATATTGATGATGTAGTAAAATATGGTCGGAATATCGATAAGCATATTGATCCATGCCGTCCACATCATTGTTAAGTTATTTTTCCTACGTTAAAGTATAGGTACCTCTAGCACAGAAAACATATCCCATCGCACCTCTAGACAGTTGTGATATGTAGACAAAACGAAAATCCATTTATTGGGATAGGTAATAGGTACATCAAAACCACTTACACCTTCGTAACTGGATCATTATGCCAAAAGGGCCTCATCAAAGCATCATTTCAGATGTCAACACAAGGTTCCAGAAGCTGCATTTCAGCCCCAGTCAAATACCAAACGCTCATATCAATGTTTGACCGGCAGACAAATAACTTAAGCCAATAGCAGGGGCTAAACGTAAGGTCAAATCAATGAATTTTTAAAACCTAGCTTTTGTTTTCGTATTTTCTAGGTTATTCGTAGGATCTGCCTGCCAGTCGCAGGCGTAGTCATTACGCTATCTGGCGCTCCGCCAGCTCCATAATCCATAACATGAACATTTTGGCCTGTAGTTGTAGTGGTACCGAATTGTCTCCGTATTGTGTTTATAGTGAACACGCGGCTTGTATGACCAAACGATATCTTGTATTTAAAGTTTGTTTTTCTTAAGGCGGTACCCTGAGCAAATAACCTTGAGCATTTTTTCCCTCAATAACAGTGCAAGAGATACAGTAGCGAATACGCTCAGAATGTTGAATAAAATCGTTATAAAATCTAATTTTGGTCGTTTGAAAAAAATACTTCTACCAAAATGTTCATAATTAAATGGCCTATCCATTAGTGTAAGTGCAAAATCAAAATAATCGTTAGTTTTCGAGAAGATGCATGTTTTCAGTAATTTTTTCTCATTTCTGTGGTTTCGTTGTGAGGAGATTAATTAAACATTATACTTAATAATATTAAATAAAATCTACCATTTTGAAGCCAAGATTATGTAGAAATTCAATGTATTTTTTAGTAGTTGCTATTTCTTTTGGATAAAGAGTAGATAGCTCCAAAAACTGCACAAAGAACGGCTAGCGCTGCGTTTTGCTCGGGGACGCGCCTTAAATGGACTCGCCATTATTCATTCATTCACAATGAAATCTATTTTACCCAACTATGTTGAGGTCGACTTCCTGTATAAACAAAAGCAGCAGAATACCAGTATTTTACCCAGAGCGAGATTCCATCTGACCTGCACATCTCAGTAACTCATGACTTCAATCCTATCCTAACGTATTATTGACGCAAAAGTAAGTTATGTTTGTTACGCTATCACGACGAACTAAGTCGCCGAACTATTTTCGATGAATTTTGCCACAGAGATTGATTGTACCCTGGAAACGGTTATAAGGTACTTTAACGCGAGTGAACCCGCTGACAGAAGCTAGTTAACAATAAGCTTAACAAATGTCCACGTGTGTTTACGTAAAACTTACACTAATTTTCCAGAAATTATATCCACAAAACATTTCCTTACGATGACAGGCGTCTTGTAATTGGATCGGAGTGCGTAAAGCGATCACATAGCTCGTTAGACTCAAATGAGAGCGCACCCCGCGCCCCCGCCCGCGGCTTATACGGGCCAGATGTAGGGCTTCAGTTATGAAGACGCACAATTAACTTACTCCTGCTAACTAATATTAATGGAGTCATGTTAGAACTAAGTTGTGGTTTGTTTACTTCAGGACCTTAAATAACACACGTCCGACGGTCTCTGGTCTGACATGACATCGGATTTATTCTTTTTGTCGAATTGCCGGAGGCAAACCAGAGATTTTCATTTTGTAATATTATGTGGATTGCGTAACGATTTCGACTCTTCTGACGGATTGGTCGGAGAAGGCACCAGATAAAGTTGTCTGGAAAAATATGGGCGAGAAGCCTTAAGTAGCTCGGCAGTGGAACAACATAGGCTAACAAAAAAAATGTGTAGTACGGATGTATACTAATACCATTTAATGATATTGTTTTCTTAGAATCATCAGACGTTATCATATCCATTCATCTTTTTCCTTGAATTGGTTGAAGGCAAACATTAATAATTTGAAAAACACGATTTTAAATCTCGAGATTTCTGCTTAGGTTACCGTAAATACATATATATTAACGACAATTGAGTTGTATGACAATAGAAAAATCACAATATGCTATTGAATTAATGTCACTCTTGTGTTCGATAATTCAATAAAACGCGGTCCGAAATCTTGCTAAGCGAAACTTAGAAAGAAATATATTTGTTTACTAGCTGACCCGTGCAACGTCGTCTGCGAAAGGCTAAGAACTCACGGAGCGATTTTCCCCCGCGACCGCGGTTGCGGGCCCGCAGCTTCTGTAGAGGCGCGGGCGTAAATCGCGTCGTGAGTTGTGCTTTAATGTTACATATGAGATTTTGTCCCTCCAGTGGGTAGGAACAAAAGCCCAGATGCAAGGTGGGTTGAGGTTGTAATGCAAAGAAACAAGGAATTGTCTTAAACAATATAATTTTATTTGCAGGCAACTACCCACTAAAAATATAAAAATGGTTAGGCTTAGGTAGAGGTTAGGGTAATGCCAGCCAGCATAAAGTTCAGTCGGTGGAACTTGGGTAGTGGGGGGTTGAAGATAACCCAGTACTGTACCTATTATTTAAATTTAAATTAACTATTAATTGTTCTTAATAAATTTCAAGGACAACCTTCCAGTTTAGTGAATGAGAATTATAGTCTTAAATTAATTAAACTAAATGGGCGCCAGGGACTTGAAGAGTCCCGGATCCCTGAGCCGACTAAGATGTTCAATATCCTTCCAGTTAAGCGTAGGTGTCGAACCCGGGGTCCATTAATTGAAGGTAGATAAAGACCGGCTTCTAATTTTGAAAACCGGGTAGGTAGTAAACTGGTTCTAGAATGAACCGGTTGAAAATTGAGGGTAAAAGTTAAAATAAAAAAAAAACCGTCCCGCCTGCGCTAAATCGCTAGGCGGACTCTGCCACTGCACGGTCGTCTCCACAGGAGGCGTTGTGTGGACTCGAGAAACGGGTCTCACGTCCAGGCTCCAGAGGCGCCTCTAGATCCTGGCGGCGAGACGAATCTCTCGAGTTGCCTCACCTGGAATTGACAACACGGGGAGCCTATTATATATGGGGAAGCTACGGTACTTTCCCTGAGAAGGAATAAAGGGGTCCGAGCTAGGAAATCTAAAGGATAAAACAATAGCCGGACCACGTGGCCTATTGCAAACACAACACAATTAGCTACGACTTTCAACGCTAACCTTGCATGGTTGGACAATAAGAAACCCACGGGGGTGCAAAACTTACGGTTGATTAGGGCTGAAGACACTTGGCTGCAAGCTTCGACCGGCTGGGAGACGGGTCCGCCTAATTTCCTTAGCGAATCCTTTCAAAACATGGAGTCCTGTAATAAATATCCAGGGATCACAACAATATCCTTTTAAACGACCTTGGAAGGTCTCGAAGATCACTTTCAAACACTCTTTCAACAAAATTCCTACCTTTAAGACACGAGGGCAAGAACGCTGTGTGTGTCCAGCGTGGTAGATGGAAAAATGATCGATTGTTTGTCCTGTCAAGCATTTCAACCAGAACAAGACAGCCCACTTAGAAAAACTCCTCTTTTTCTAGGTAAAACATGTGGGAACTCGGGTGACTGAATCACTACAACAAGATATTAAATTCCTGGAAAAATCCCTAACAACCGTCTAACTTGACGTTTACACCCTGGAACAATAATAATAATCAGGATCCAAGCTAACAAACTCATCATTTCCCACTTCCAACACTATCGTTTGTCTTGAGTGGGGTAAGTCTTTGATAAAATCGGCTAATCGAGAATGTACAACCTGGCCACACCAAACCAGTGACAAACCATAGACAATGTGGTTTTCGAAATTTCTAGAACAATGTCTATAATGAAAAAATAATTACATTTCCGTCTATGGTTAAAAGACCAGTGTCTTTTCACCAAAAGCCGAAAACTATTAAGGATTGTTCTATACGATATTAGTATTAGTTTCCAAGCAATCTGACAAAATCAACTAATAATATCGATTAAACTACAACTTTGAATCGGCAACCGCTAGAGGTCGCCTCCAACTGACAGAGACTGACGTTTCAACAGAATGACATTTGCAATGTCGACTGTCACAACATTATGATATGACGTATTTATATTATTGTGAAAATCTGTTTATTTAGGGTTTAGAAAAGTGATTTATCGACAGAAAGTGTCATCATTAGGGTCTAGTGACGCCGTAAAAATGAAGCAAATAACTCCTTTCATAAATCGCAAGTCAAAGTCAGTTGCACAAACTACAATGATCATTTTACTTGGAAACCTAAGGTAAATGTTAGGTTCAAGAAAAACAACGTAACAACATACATAACTGCTTTCTACAGTAGCTGCGGGCCCGCAACCGCGGCGGTCGCGGGTGAAAATCGCTCCGTGAGTTCTTAGCCTAACATTTTTCATTACCGCTCCGCTCCTATTGGTCTTAGCGTGATGATATATAGCCTATAGCCGTCTTCGATAAATGGGCTATCTAACACTGAAATAATTTTTCAAATCGGACCAGTAGTTCCTGAGATTAGCGCGTTCAACCAAACAAACAAACTCTTCTGCTTTATAATATTAATAATAAATAATATAGTATAGATAATATTAGTAATGATATGGTAGAAATATGATTTTATGAGTGGTGATACAATGATCTACGTCCGGCTTACCTTGGGTGGTCAGCCATACCACCTTGCCGATGGGCTTGGTAGATTATTATGGTATTACAATACATCGGCATCGTGCGTTGTATGAATGCTCATGTCTTGTAGCGATACTTTAATTTCAAACACGAGAATAACAAAGAACTGCTAACTGAATCTGCGCTCTTTTAAAGTTTTGTATTCAGATGTGCAGCTATCCCCAAAGCAGTGCTCAAAAGGCTAAGCAAATGATGATAAGGTACTCATACAGCTTACTAAACTATGGCTTTCACAATTTTCCAGGATGCAGTATCCCTGGGTGGTGGCGTGATCGGCGCCATGCATATACCGGAGAAGTGGTTCCCGGGCACCGTGGACCGCTGCCTCAACTCGCACAACATCATGCACGTGCTGGTGGTGCTGGCCGTGTACTCCATGCACCAGGTGAGCAGTGAGCACACACAGCGCTCTGCTCTTTATCCTCACGTAAAAAAGTTCAGGCGCGGTGGCACAACATCATGTATGTGCTCATCGGGGTCGACCATTACCGTTGGAGTGAACACAGACAAGGGATCTTCTCGTCATCAAAATCATCTACGATTGGGGTCACTTCTGCTTCATCGGGTTAGATTCGCCTGAATGAAGCGTCAGGAACAAGGGATGCCAACCGTACCATAAATACTATAAAATATATAGTAATTTACTGTTCGGGTCTGCGTACTAATAATAATATTTAACTATTATAGAAATATAAAGTACGCAAAATAGTATATTTTCAAAACCGAAATCCAACAAACAAATCTTTAATTTAAAAAAACCTTTACCTACATTAATTACTTATGACTGATGCGGAAGCGTTTATAGTCAAACTGGAGAAAGAGTCTTCGTCTCATCACGTAGACTTCACATTACAACCTATCGCCCCACCACTCGATACAAGACGACTCTTTCTCCGGTTCGACTACAGTGTATCCGAACGAATGTCTTACCGCGTTCCGAAATGTCTATGTTTGGTCATTGATAAGCTCTTTTTGTTTTGGGATTTTGATAGATCAGAAATTGTTCTTTTTTTTTTGAGAAGTTGAATTACCAAAAAAATACAACCGACTTCCAAATAAAAAAAAAAACACTACAAAGTAAAAAATAACTTTAATTTCGGAAGTCGGTGTTTTTGTTAGTTTCTTCGTATTTTGACACCGACTTCCGAAATTAAAGTTATTTTTTACTTTGTAGTGTTTTTTTTTTTATTTGGAAGTCGGTTGTATTTTTTTGTAAAAAGTTTTTTATTTTTCACTTTTTAGTGGTACCCCACTGCAAAATCGCAGAAAGCAAAATACGCAGTTTCGATTACTTGGATGACATAAAACTATCATCCAAGTAGACGAATTCCAGCTATTTCGATTTAAAATCCAAAGTTCGTAACTGATTTTCATAAAATTTAAATGGGACCAATCTGCAAGTATATCCTTTCAGATAAAACAAGAATTTTTCAAATCGGTTCATAAAAAAAAAAAAAACGAATTGATATCCTCCTCCTTTTTGGGAAGTCGGTTAAAAATAAGTATGCAAAGTGGTTGCGATAATGAAAATGCGTCAAGTTCGATTGCGCCGCTAACACCGATTAAAAAGCGAAAAAGCGAAGAGTGTAAAATTTTATGAAATTCATTCAATTAAGGCCGTACCCTGAGCAAATAACCTTGAGCATTTTTTCCCTCATAACAGCGCAAGAGATACAAATAGCGAATACGCTCAAAATGTTGAATAAAATCGTTATAAAATCTAATTTTGGTTGTTTGAAAAAAATACTTCTACCAAAATGTTCATAATTAAATTGCCTATCCATTAGTGTAAGTAAAAAATCAAAATAATCGTTAGTTTTCGAGAAGATGCACGTTTTCAATATTTTTTTCTTATTTCTGTGGTTTTGTTGTGAGGAGATTACTTAAACATTATACTTAGTAATAAAAAATAAAATCTACCATTTTGAAGCCAAGATTATGTAGAAATTTAATGTATTTTTTATTAGTTGATATTTCTTTTGGGTAAAGAGCTCCAAAAAAGTGCCCAAAAAACGGCTGGCGCTGCGTTTTGCTCGGGGACGCGCCTATTGCTTAGTTTAAAAAATATTTCGTTTAAGAAATGTTGGCAACCCTAGAGAGTACTAAGATAGGATCTTTGGGGGATGAAAATTTGAATGGAAATTCTTTATTTTTGAGACGCGAGAACACGGCTTATACTTAAACGTGGTCTGTTTCTGCTTGTTTTGTGCTTCATGTCATCATAAAGTTCATAAGTTGAACTTGCCATTTCCAGGTGACGACGCGCGACATAGAGTGGATGTCGCGCGTGGACTGCCGCGCGCCGCTGCGCACCCTCTGACGCACAGCGCACGCCACTCTCGCCGCGCCTAGCCGCGGCCGCTCATCGCCTCCGTCTACTCAACTTTACTCACTCCTACTACCACGCACGCTATGTTAAGGCTTCCTAACTCGCTGTTTGGACTCGACAGCTATAATGTAGACCCGTAAGACCAAACGAGTGGACTATTCTATGACTGCGGTCAAAGAAATTTTTAAAACGCCCTTTTTCTCTTTTATTATTGCAAAAGGAAAATATGGTGGCGTGTGACAAGACAGAAATCAGAACGTTAATAGATATATGTATCAACATTAGATAGGTTACTTACGTAATTATAATTTTGAATCAATTTTATTTATTGTTAATTTATTTTTTATTTAATTTCGCTAGTATTAATTATTTTTTTAAACTTAATAAATAATAATTTAAGTATATTTTATTATTTTTATTTTTATTATTATAGGTGCCATAAGTACCTGACAAACAAAGTGAAAACAGGAGTTATTAATGCAATAACTATAATGACACGTTTATAAAATTGTTACAAATGTTTGTCAAATAACAGACGTGTACAATGTGTACATCTGTCTATGCTTATAAATTATAATAATCTTCTTCTATTTAAAATCGAAGTAGGTCAATTCTGGCTTTGAACAAATAAAACGCCTAAGGCGAATCAACTTTTGTTTCAACCCACCACAACTTGGCTCGAAACAAATCATTAGGAAGTCTTAAGAGTCGTCACCTACAAAATCACGGCGGTCTTTGTTGGATAATGGTCAGTCTTCCGAACTCTTGCGTTAAGTCGGATATAAAGCTATCGTAAGTAATGCTCCAGAAATGTCTTCGTGAAATAATACATTATTTTCCGAAACGGAAAATTCTGTTTTCAGAACCACGTTAGTTTTAGAGACTTGGACATCTGACAAAATGATTAGATGCCAAATTAAGATGTGCAAGAATTCTTCCTAATAATATAGTTATCATTTGGTCTTATGGAAATGGCTGTAGCTTAGTCAGTAACGTAGAATATAGCGTCTCCACGTTGCGCTGGCGAGCGCTCGACATGCGTATGGCAAACATATCTATTGCAACAGAAATTATGCTCACACACAAGCAACAACAGTTAAAATGTAGAAGGATACACGTGTATTTCCAGTTAAAGTAATATTTCGGAATTACTCTACAAATTATGTATGAGCGATAAGTATTCAAGTGCGGGTCACATCCGAGTGGCTACAAAGTCAACAATTGAACATCATTAATGATATTTTTGTGTCAATAACAACGACGACGTGAACCATTCGTGAAGACCTTGTACTACATACAATTTTTAACGGTTGACAGCGCTTTTTATTGATGTTCAATCTTCAAACTAACTTTTACTCAATACGAATACTCCTGCCGAATTGTAAGACAGTCAAATAAAATCTGCATTGAGGAAATATCTTGAATAAATACAATATCCAAAGTGCCTTTACAGCAAAAAGTCTAGCATTAGACAGGTCCAGCTGTCATCATTCGCATTGTTAATAAAATCATGCAATTTTTAGGTTTGTTTGCTTTTTGAGAATCCAGACCTAGTGCAAGCTGTTAAGCAATGAATTAAAAAAAAAAATCTGGAGCTGCAAACCAATATTTTAATAGTTTAAAAGTACTTAAATAATCTGGTTCATAATATAATTTTAAAAAATATTCACGCAATATCTCGATTGGCATACCAAATTGACTCAAGATTGTTCCAAGCGAGGATAAATAAAGCAAATCAATAAATAATTGAAATATAATCAACCAGCTGACTGTTTTACAAGTCGGCGGAAAAATAACGGATACCTTTTATAAACAATCTCATTAGTAGTCAATATCGCGGCCTACTCAACATAGTGTTAAATTAATACGAGTCGTCATTACGATCGGAGATAGAGAGGAACCTTCTAATGTACCACAAGATGGACGAAAAACCATTTAACAATAACTAGGTAACTACACTAGATCAGTTATTAATAGTTATAATAATTAGTGCGATAAGTTATCGAACGTAATTGCAGTTATTTTTAACGAAACGAACACTTCAAATCTTAGGAAGCTTATAAGAATAGTTAAATTATTATATTGGATTATTACACACGTTTTATAGATTAGACATTAAGGAGTTGGATTTGCATAATCGCTTTTGAATTCGCGATGGAGAGGAGTCTACTGAGAGGTGGATGAGATATACTGGGGCAGCTGAGGGAGGAATTGATTTGCATTGACTTGCACTTTACTGTAGTGGTGATTATTTATTACAGCAAAGAGCAAGTAGTCACATCATCACCTGATCTTCCCACTCCACTTGTTTTGTTCATGCAAAATCATTTGTTGCTTAAAGTTTATAACTCACATACACTCTTCGTTAGCGATGGTACTGCTGCGCTTGTCTCAAATTGAATCCTCTCTCAGCTACCCTCACACCGTTCATTCACTCTAGACTACACTTCTGTTTTATATATTTCTAACTACATTCCTACTTATATATTTCGAAATCTACTAACTTCTTTTCGTCCTTGAAAATTTGAATCTCAAGATACTGTTGTGCGTAAATTTTTGCCAAAATTTGGTCAAGACCCTAGTGGAATAAGACAAAATTGTAGTCAAATGTTCTATTAATAATGTTATTAGGCAATCGAATAGATATTTTGAAATACCGGTCAGAACATGTATTTTGTTGCTATTCGCTGATCGGTGCATCCAGTTTTATGTAGGTAAATGTTTCAAAGATTTCGTCAATTTATTTGTTAAACATATCAATTTAGAAAAAACGCCTGAGAAAAGGCCAAATCTGGAGAAAATGTTTAAAACGAATTAGCAAAATTGAAATATTAATCATGAGTAACCTGTATTTATACTATGTACCTACCCAGGGTTACACTTGAAAAAAAAATATAGCAAAATAAATCAATTTTTAGGTAAATTTACGATTATGTTACAGCAAAAGCTACAGTTTTTCCAGTTTCCTACAAACGCAGTACTTTGTAGGTAACACAGTACTAGGTATCAGATATTTTAATTAACTTGGACAAAGTGACTATCAAAACAATTGGTAATTTCACTTTAATAAACACGCTAAGCAATTGGTGACTATGGAAGTTCTATGCTTACGTATAATCACCAAGGTGGATGACTATAAAATTAAAGTTATTATCAGTATCTAATACTTACCATCAAATACTTCTTTCTGCGCTCATTGTCTATGAAGGATATGGTCATCTTTCTAAGGTTGTTTATTTAGTTTTATTGCTAGTCGCTAGTCGCGGACTATCGTTATCAGTGACCAATCGTTGGTATATTTTTATATTCTCGGTGTTGTGTGCTTCGCCGCTTGTATACAAGGCATCGCGTGGACTTGAGATTGTCTTCTCTTCGACTCGACCTCTCTAGTCAGTTTGATAGTTAAATAACAACTAGTGTAATATAGCGACAGTAGGTAGGTAGTTTACGAGCAATAAATAGAAAACAATTGTTACGAAATTTGACAAAAGTAGTCGAGTGAACGTTAAACACGGAACTATTGCATTTGCAGACAGTTTTACACAATAAACATTGATGAAGAAAAATTTTAATGCATCTTTTTGATGGCTTTTAAAGTTCTACTTTTGTCAAAGTTCTATTGTTTTAATTAATTATTTATTAAACGAAGTAGTGTTTTAGACGAAACGAAGTGTACTTGAGGTTTTTTACTAGTGGTTGTCGACGAGGCACTCCCGATGTCTCCTAAACGCGTCCAAAGCGCGTCCGATGCGCCCGCGCCGCCTGCGCGCGCGTTTTTCGACAGACACATTCCCCGCCACAGTTACCAAGTAACTCAGTATTTTAATTTATACTTTTGAAAAACAATATTTCACCTAATCACGTATTTACAATATCACAAAGATTATTTTTCTGTAATGTAACTTGAATCCAAAGAATAGATAATAAAGACTTCGCTAATATTTTGAAACGAATTGAATTGATTGTACAGATGTTATTTTGTCTTAGCGGTCAAATTAGTTTGTTGAATATTTGAGATGTTAATATAGGAATATTATTTGTAAAGCTGTTTACTTGCCTAAATATCAATTATTTACACGGAATATATGAAATTACTGGAATCACGTTTTATATAGTTATTTAGGTCGGTGAATTAAAATGTAAGTCGCCCTTGTAATAACTTGTGTAAGAATTAGTTAAGTATACCTACACTATGAGTAAAATTAGCTGTGCCGAGGAGGGCAGCCGGACATAGTTGAGCACACAGCTTCCAGTCGCTGGTGAAGACCGTGACTGATGAGAAGCTTTACATCCGTAGTGCGAGTGACCACTCGTCATCTCACTTATTATTTTATTTAATCATTTAGTATAAACGTAATAACGCAATAATTTACCACACTTTTAATTAAGTTAATTTATTTTATAGTTGTACCTATAGCGGTGAACATTTTGGACATTCCTGATTTTGTAGAAATTTAAGAGGAAAATAATGTCACGTTAATTTATAAGAGTTATCGTCTGTAGGTGATAATAATGAGCAATATGACAGTATTTAATACTACATAACATAATATTATGATTGTTTACGGGTTTCTTTGTGCCGTTGTTACGCGTATTTGCACTTATCTTGGAATTATTCATAGTAATTGACGATAATTGATCAAAATTCTCAAGCTGTAGACGTTGAAGAGATTATTAAAGTTTATTTGAATTCAGTTTATTTGTTTCAGTACACCCTCCCAGTAGAGGTATTTATATCGATGATAGCGAATTGATGTCAGCATTGAAATACAAGGCGTGTATACAAGGTGTGTGATATACAGCGTGTAATAGAATAAAAGCAGTACCTCTTAAAATGTAATTGTACTCATCATTATGAACATCTTTTACTATGGGACCAACCCCGAAATAGCGAAATCAAATCTGCTGTTCAGTACATTTTGTCGAGTTAGGCACACAGAAATGTATGAGGCAAGCGTATTTTTTTCTCGTATTTACTGTTGTTCCCATAGTAAAAGTTATTCACAATGATAAAAACAATAACCCGTTTACTGTGTAAAAAAGACCTATACCTAAACCATGAGATAAAGAAACATTTTTCCTCAATTCACTCTTTTTCTCCGAATTCTACCTACGGAATAAGCTGTTTTCGTCATTTAATATGTTACTTTTTAATTTGGGACAAGCCCGCCACACATTCCCAAACACTGTAAATCCTTAAAGCCAGAATCAACAGTAGCTACCACCAGAAAAACGCCGAGCTAATGAAGCCTGACGAGTCCCGGAGAAATGATTCAACTGTCTTGGATCCCACATCGAAATTAATCAGAAGAGTACAGCGGAGGAGTAGGAAAAAATGTTACTTATATATAAACTTGACAGTGTAGATAAGAGCAGGGGTCAAGTAATATTTGTACATGACCCACATCATTACCCAACCATGAGACAGCCATCCTGCCGGACTTGACTTTATCTGAATAAGGGGCAGTCTCCACGAGCGAGAGAATCGCGGCGATATTATCGTCGTGCAATGTATTTCTATAACAACTCTATGAACGTGTCTCCACACGGCGATATTATGGCGGCGATTCGACGAGTGAAAAAACGTCAACTCGTCGCGATTCTCTCGCTCGTGGATTCGGCCCCTAAGCAGTTGAAGCCGCGCTGGTACATAAACCTCTATTGCTGTGGATAATTAAATTACGTTTGTTCAAAATCACTTACATCTATCTATACTATATAATATTATAAAGCAGAAGAGTTTGTTTGTTTGTTTGGTTGAACGCGCTAATCTCAGGAACTACTGGTCCGATTTGAAAAATTATTTCAGTGTTAGATAGCCCATATATCGAGGAAGGCTATAGGCTATATATCATCACGCTAAGACAAATAGGACCGGAGCATTCATGGAAAATGTGACGCAGACGAAGTTGCGCAGGTCAGCTAGTATTCTATAAGCCAAGGGTATTGAAACTCAATAAATTGCTTATCACTTGCAGTCTTTAAGCATTTCTTTGGATAGACTTTTAAACTGCGTATTTTGCGTACCCCTTACCAAAGTTATGGTATTTTTTGTTGTGTACATATTTAAAAGCTTTCGTTTGTCACCTGCATGTATTCTGGAATTTAGAGAGATTAGTCTTTTGTGTTTTTATTTATTTTATTAATTTGCTTTGAATAAAACTAGGCGCACATTGCAACCGTGTTGTACAAAAAGTGGCATGATGGAAGACGATGTATTTGCAAAGATGGCAGAACGTAAAAAAAAAGATTGTGTTGTTCAAAAATCTATTTGGTCAGTCAACGTCAGTCAGATTACCAACCTACCAAAAAAAAAATTAACACCGTGTATTTGTTTGTCATTAAAACGATATGTATAATGCGTTAAAATCTCGCGTGACGTCATCATTGATACACTTATGACCAATATTATTTTTCTATCCTGGAAATTCCCTATCGCAGTTAATAAAATAATAAATAACTTAATTCAGTTACTCGAACGCCTTGACCTACAGTTTTGATGACTTTTAATCTCAGTAAAGGCGTCATGAATGGCAGCAGCCTTTGGAGTTTCCCAAGTGCATGTGTCGGTATTGCTGACGTAGGCAGAGCATATCATGACATTCACAAATATTCATACTAACCATACTCGTATCGTTTTCCTCGACTCTCCACTTCTAAAGAAAAACCGGCCAAGTGCAAGTCGTTAGTTAGTTACATAAGTCGAAAAAACATGTGCCTTTTATTTTTATTTTAATGTTTATTATTTGTTGTAGCAAAAATACACACACTTAACATTTCAACTGACTACCTATTACGGTTTATGCGATACAGCCCGCTGACAGACAAACGGACGGACGGACGGACAGACAACGGAGGCTTAGTAATTGGGTTCCGTTGGTCACCCTTTGGATACGGAACCCTAAAAAAACGTATTCATTAAGGAAATTCGATGACTGAAGCTGACTGTGAATATGAGGATTTTGTGTTATTAAAATACTACCATGTAGTTTTTTAACGTACTTCCAAAAAAGGAGGAGATTCTCAATTCAGTGGGTATTTTTTTTAATGTATGTACATCGATAACTCCGAGGTTTCTGCCTGTTAGAGACGGCGGTGGAATCATTGGTTCCACCTGACACAATTGATTTTTTACTTTATTTTATGATTATTTTATTATTACGATTTATTTTAAATTCCGAACAATTCGAGCGCCTTAGCGCCGGGACTAAGAGGTTCTGATCCAATTTGTGTGATTCTTTTTAGTTCGATGCTACTTGCCATTTGGCCCCGTAAAAAAAAATGTAATAATAAGACAAAACTAATATATTATTGATAACTAGCTGACCCGCGCAACTTCGTTTGCGTCACATTTTCCATTAATGCTCCGCTTCTATTTGTCTTAGCGTGATGATATATAGCCTATAACCTTCCTCGATAAATGGGCTATCTAACACTGAAAGAATTTTTCAAATCGGACCAGTAGTTCGTGAGATTACCCCCTACATACAAACTTACAAACAAATTTTACCTCTTTATAATATTAGTATAGATATAGATCAATCAAAACCTCCTACAATCTTCCCCACATTTTTATTAGGCCCAAAGCTCGGTTTCTAAAGCCAGTAAAAGAGTTATCCAGTCTAATGATAACAATATGATTGATAGTTACATAGTTATGGGCAAGTTAGTTTTTAAACCCAATCACTCGTCATGGCTGCTTGCAGTCTAAGGGACCATCCACACGGTATACTATTTATTATAGACTTCCATAAACTTCTATAGAATTTTGGTTGTGCAAAAAAGCATGTTTTTTTTTAGAGTTCAAAGTCTGTGCAGACAAAAGTCTTTATCGTGCAGACCCACTGTATGGAATAGCCTTGCGGTGTATTTGTCACTGGAAAATGGCAAACACCGTAAAATTGTAAAATTTTGCTTGAAATTTTTGCAAACAATTTTTTTAGAGTTCAAAGTCTGTGCAGACAAAAGTCTTTATCGTGCAGACCCACTGTATGGAATAGCCTTGCGGTGTATTTGTCACTGGAAAATGGCAAACACCGTAAAATTGTAAAATTTTGCGTGAAATTTTTGCAAACAATTTTTTTTTTTATAAGGCAGCGACTTATTGGAAACTATTGAATTTGGATGGGATACATTATATAAAAAACGATTTTTTCATAATATTTCGAGAAATTATAATCTAATCATGATTTCTCACAATCTTACGGAGTCTGCCACATTCCGGTGACATATTCACTAATGGAGGTTATTGTTATTTTTTCCCTACATGTCTCATTCAATATTGACCCTAGCGAAAAGTGTACAGATTTTTTTTTTAGATAACTTATGTATGAGAAAATATTTTGCTATGGGTCACCGTTTACGATATTTTTACGAAAAACTAAAAAAAGGACATTTACACCCCCTCGATAGCTTCACACTCACCCAACAGTATTTTTATTTAATATGTTATTTAAATCACCATTCCCTAAAATAACACATGCCAAAATTCGCTTATACTCGAATTATTTCCCCTATTTGGCAGTTTTTGGTTTTCGTTTACATATTCATTCTTTATTTGCATTCTATAATGTAATGTGTGATGATCTTTAAATGGGCTTAAAGCTAGGAAACTATTACGGTCCCTGTAGGGCACAGGCACAGCAAAAAGTATAAAATTAATACAACATAAAATTAATAAATTCGTTAACAATTTTAAAGCATGTTCTATATATATTAATTAACAATTTTAAAATATGCCCAATTAATTAACTAAATTATAGTCTTAATTATTTGAGATTTACCTAACAAGATTAACACTTATAGCATAACAATTTTTTGGTAAGATTAAAATACACTTTAACATATTTTTTAATAATAATATAATATTTATTTATACATGTATGAGTGTGAATTTTAAACAACTAACAAAATCAAAATCAAAATCAAGCATTTATTTCAATTAAACCATTTACAGGCACTTTTGAATTGTCAAGGTCGGTCGGTCCAAAAATTTGAAGCTATTTGCATAACAATGTATGGTGTCTGTTAGTGTGAAATTAATATTTTTCTCATGTGTTTTCGTTCATTGTGTAGTATGCTTTTATTATTAATAATTGTTTAAGCTTATTTGTAAAAATTGCATCGCTAGTTTCGTTTTTTATTTCATCTGGTAGTATATTAAATATTCTTATTGACATTACGTAGGGACTACTGTAATTTAATTTCATACGTGAAGAGGGTGGCAACATGTTTTTATATCTGACAGATCGGTAGAGCTATATTTATCACCGCGGGTTGTAAAAAAGTTTTTTTTTTTTTTCTAACAAACTTACATATTTCTAGGATATAGATAGATGGTAAGGCGAGTATTTGATATTAATAAAAAAAGGTTTGCAGCTATCGGTTGCTTCTATGTTAACAATTATTCGAATTAATTTCTTTTGGAAAATGGAAAGTGTAGGCGTGTCTGTGCTATTTCCCCACATTATTACGTTTACAAGCTACTTTGATATTGTGATCAATCACTCCATCGTACCTGGCAATGTACAAATAAACTTGCATGCGAGTTGCAAGTGGAAATGCGACCTTAGACCAACTTCACATGCAGTTTATATTAATGTGCATAAACACGAGCCGCACCCTCCACCCGCATTACTAAATACGTGAGAAAAAATAAATAGGTATGACTACTATCATATAGGGAACAATTGTGTTTCGTGAATAATTAGCATTCCTATACCTAATGGTCGTAAATAATCCACTTTTCGCACGCCTCGGAAACTACGTGATAAATATGATTCGATAACCTTTGAAAGTGGTTTTTCCTACGGCAGATTATTTTATTTTGAAATGTTGCAATCTAGCCGTAAAATTTTGTAATAATTTTTTGTTATTTTCTTTGATTTCGATCCGAACATAGTATCAAATAAAAAATGTAGAAGTCTATTGAGACAGAATGCTATTCTTCCCGTTCCTATATTATACATGAGCTACTTTAAAAAGTAGCTCTACCAAGAGATTGCCCTCCAGTACCTAGTTAATCTATTTTTTTTTTGTTTTGTTTGTTGCCTTAGTTCATTATAGTACCTTCACGACTAGGCTAACGAGAGGCTGATAGGGGTAGGCAGTAACTGCTATTTCAGACTACTAACAAGAGCGTGTATTCCGTCCACTAGCGCCGCCAATCGTTTTTTATTATTTGTGGTAATTTTATGACACGTAGATAAAAAACCGCTCTGTAGTGCACTGAAGAAATGTATTTATTATGTTTTGAGAGTTATGTTTTGTACTTTAGAACATAAATAGTTGCCAAAGTCGATATTTTTGCTAAAAGTGGCCACTTTTAGCAATAATTGCCGTTTTGGCTATTTAGCCATGAGTTATGTATTAAAAATAGCTGTCAAAAAATAATAGATACATTTCTTTAGTGCACTACAGAGCGGTTTTTTATCTACGTGTCTTAAATTTACCACAATTAATAAAAAACGATTGGCGGCGCTAGTGGACGGAATACACACTCTTAAGCAGCAGGGCGGTGTTTTGACTAAAGTGAAAGACGACCTCTTTTGGCTAAAATGATGATGATGATGCATGTTTTCTCTCTCTTTTTAGTGTGTGAGTGACGTCCTTTTGAATGAGACAGGCCAAGTTAACACATTTCTGAAATAGCATGCTGGAAGCAGTGAGAGCCGTATTATGCAAAGACTAACAATTATTCCAATGGTGCGTTCCAATTATCCAATGTGTATGTTGCAGAGGTACAAATTATATTAACGTTAAAATAATAAAAAATAAATAACTTCTAGGTTACCCAGAATAATAATAAGTAAAACATTGACAAATTCTATAATATTGTATCAATTAATTCACCACAGCGATAGGAAACAAAAATAGGCTAGATTCCATCATCCATAAAATGCAAAACTATTTAGTCCGTCAGTTAGAGTATTGAAAAATAATGGACACGAATTTTTTTTTTTGTAAATCAATGAATATTGACAGAGATAATAAGCATCAAAACTCGGGAGTGGGGGCTCGTGACGTCACGACTCACTAAAAATTATGCGAAGGTGTGACGTATTGAGAATTTTAAAAGCGTCGTAATTTCGTCAATTTTGGTTCCCGTAACAAAAGAAAAAACATGGGTCAAATATTTTTTGATAATCTAACTGACGGATTAATTCAATTTTTTCAGGACACAAGCCTATTACAAGTCATTATAACGTTCCGACTCCCAAGTGAGAAGAGTGTTTCACGAATGAACTACGTCTCACGCTAATTTATTAACACGATAAGCTACCATCCATAACTTCCGACAAACTATACTTTACGCCAGATAAACGTGGATTAAAGTACATTGACCTACATACATTTATTGACTTTCTTAAGATCAAAATCAGAAATAATGACATGAAGCTGTCCTGAATCGACTTCTATCGTGATCCTTTACGTTTTCTAATAATGAGAATCAGTTCTTAATTTATTGTTCTAGTATCTACGAAGAGATATTAGGGATTTTTTTTTATAACTAAAAACATCCACATCACACAATATTGCACAACAAAGGAATTAAAATATGTACCTACTGACAGTTATAAATAACTTGTGTACGTGATGAAAAAATCGATAGTACCCGCATCTGAGGTGTTATCTATCCGCACTGCACAATGGCAAGGTGAAGATTTTCGTCAGTTGGCTGACGTCTGTGCTCCCTTATTATCAGCTTTATTGCCTCGACTTTCTGGAAATACACTTAAAATGATAATTTATTAGTTACCTACTAAAGTAATTACTTTAAATTTAGTGTAAGTCAAGTCTACGGGTTCGTTAATTATAGCTTTTGATCCTTTTGATGAAGCATGAAATCGAGTTCGAATTTCTTAGCTATTTTATGCGTGACGTGAATTTGTAAAAAGTTCGAGACCCTACTTTCAGAAGGTAGCACAATAATTAGCCTATAATGTTTCAACAGCTGGGATAAAAAGTTTCCTCTCTGTGAGATAGGAGTCAACGGTCAGCCACCATACCACCGCCGCGCGGGTGGTAAGTGTCAGAAGTCTTATTTTTTTGGTGCTAGGACATAGTACTGGTACTGGTAAAAAAATACAATAGGAAACTTACAAATTAATTATAGATACGGTCCGTCATGTGAGAATGAAAGAATTTATGCTAGTCACTACCTCTGGCTCAACATTACGGCTGTTGCTCCACCTACCATAAGCTATCCTACACAATCATGCTCCGTGCTCCATGACCCCCTCTCCTGGTTTGTTCATTGATAAGATTGGTTCCATTTTCTTTATTATTTCGGTAACTAAAAGAAATGATGGCAAAAGTCGTCATCAAAAACCATATACCTAGTCGTGATTTCGTGAATCAGAATGGTTTTTGAATCACGTCTTTTTGCGGGTAGTCATTCTTCAAACAGTTTGAGCAAGAAACAGGAAAATTGCTACTCGAAACTGGTGACAACAGTAAGTAAGAATACTAATGAATGTACAAAAAAACCTTTATGACCGATCCAATATTTAAATAATTATTTGTGTAGTATACAATGCACCAAGGTGATATCCTGTTTTAATGTCGATACATATTTTGTTGTGAATTAATCGGGTTGAATATTTCCTATACGATTTAAAAAGAAAAAGATCGAAATCATGTTTATTTGGCACACAGGTAGGTACACAAAATGTTACATGTAGGTATGTTACACATATGTTGCATATACCTGCACCGTGTTCCCGACGATATACTTTAACTTCGACCGGATGTTCAGAACATGGAAATAAGCATTTTTTTATTATGGATATAGATATAATAGATAGATATAATAGATTTTTCATTTTAATTTTATTAAGACCTTTCATACTGCATAGCTCAGTTAAATAAAATTACAAATATCTTTGTAACGAAGCCTTTTTAAGTAAGTACTACTTCATGTGTTTGATTTGATTGGAGCGTTTGCTAAAGTTTACGGATAACGTGAAGAACACGGTGTATACATATAACAAATATATTACAGGAAAATATTCAAGGATTTTGCAAAATATCCAACCGAATTATTAATGCAAGTAGTCATAAAACAACAATACTTTCCTACATTGAATGAGACGTTATAGTTTTGTTGCTATTGGGCCAACTTTGTCATTGCAACCAATGCGGAATAGACGCCCGAGAGTGACGAGAGTATCAAACAACGTTTTTCAATAAACTTCTTCACTTTTAAAGTACTTTCACTCCCTGAAATATTGCCAATAAATTAAGTCACCCCAGGGGCTCGCTCGCGCGGAGCCCGCCGCGTAGCCCGTAGCTTAGCGTATTCTTGCGCTGACGTCTACGAGTGTAGGGCATTGCATAAAATCATTGCGTTTAGGGTCATTTTTGGTTTAAATATCTACTAAAACGAGATATTTGTGAAGTACAAAATCTATTTCATAAAAAGCTTTTTTTTATTGACGTCACACTAATACCTAACCGTAGCCTTACAATGTAATAAATACCTGAGTAATGAGTATAAAATTACATTTAAAATTAACACCAGAAATAATGGAATTTCGACTAATGAAATAATTTTATCTGTTCCAGGTTGCCTGGAAGAGATCGCGGAATTTTGGCGGTTTAAGATTTTCTGTACGTATCTTAAAGTGTACAATAAAAAAAAAACAAGTAAACAATAAATAAATTAGTAATTTGAGATTGGCGCTGATGTTTTAGTTTATTTTAATTTGAAAAATTACAAACATCGCCAATCACCATAATAATTGTTCCAAGTTATCAATGATAGCACGACATAAGTTGCGACCGAAGTAAGTGAAGTGTGATATATAAAGTGACCGCATGCGCGTACGCACCAAACTGCACGATGTTCTCAAGCCGGCTGATCGTGTGTTCTGCGCTAGCGGTCCTCGTGGTCGCGGCTCCGGGCGGAAACGACATACAACAAGTTGTAAAAGCACGTGAGTGACATATCATTATTTTTTTATCAATCATACTTTTGTGGAAAAATATGTGGTAAAAATCTAGTGTAGTAATTTAAAGTGAAAATGTATGTAGTTCTGTTGTGATATGCAGGTAAGAACCATTTGTTATGGAATTATATAAAACTGTTTGTTGATTCTAAATAATCGTTTTAAATAAAACCCGGGGTTTTCTTCTTGATAAGAATTCGACAAATGAAAATCGATCGATAAAAATTTGTGAAGGTAATTTGTGAATATAAGATACTACGATAAAACAAATCCCGATTACATATCAGTATTTGTATTTTCCAATGAAAACAGCACACAACAACTTAGTATAAAGTTCATAGTGTGGTTTTCAACGTAAGTGTTATTTTGACAATATTATTAAACAATTAAAATGCAGTTTTGTACAAATAATAATCTTGTGTTGTTTTTTCAATTAATTTTACATTTAAATCAGTCTTCTGCCAATGAAAACTGTAAGTACATAAAAAGATATGTTTTGTAAGTAATATAGCGTTAAAAAATGGGTTTACTAATTTTTTTTTTCTGTTTTCCAAAACAAAATCTCTGAAGAGAAGCGCCTAGTCAAAAATAACTTTATTTCATCAATTCCACTGTATAAAATGTCTTTGATTGACATTGTTGTTCTACATAAAACACATTATCGGCAAAGTTTTCACACAATACCTATACTAATCACAACTTGCATGTTACGGTCAAACAAAATCATAACATACAATTTTATTTTTTTCAATGTAAAAATAGAACTTGCAACAACGAATCAGCGTGATATTCCTAAGATTTTTTTATAATACATACATACCCTCACGGCTTTCTCCCGTGGGAGTAGGCAGAATCTATAGCAGGCTATCTGACATTACTGTTTTTACTCATTACTTACTCATTTTAGTTTAACTTTTCCTGTTTTAAAAAAAAACATTAGGTATGGGCGTTTATGTGAATTATATTTTTAGGAAGGAAGGTAAATTCAGCAGGAATATTATTAGTGTGTTAATTTTCATTGGCACTCTTATGTTCATCTCTTATATAACATTAGAATATTTATTTATTCTAATGTTATGGATATAATTTGGTATCCGTAACCGCAGGTTTCATGTCTAACAGAAAAATTAATCAGCTTAGTGAGTATTCAATCAAGGACATGAAAAACTACAATTATAAGTAATTGTCAGATACGTCATTAATAGTACTTGTGTGCAATGTAATAAGCCAGATGAGCTAATTACGTATTTATGGCGCTCCCCCGTGCAAAACGCAGCGCTAGCCGTTTTTTGTGCAGTTTTTTGGAGCTATATATTATTTATCCAAAAGAAATATAAACTTTTAAAAAATACACTAAATTTATACATAGTCTTGGCTTCAAAATGCTAGACTTTTATTTTTTATTACTAAGTATAATGTTTAGGTAAGTACACAACGAAACACAGAAATGAGAAATAATTATTGAAAACATGCATCTTCTCGAAAACTAACGACTATTTTAATTACTTATGAAAATTTTGGTAGAAATTTATTTCAAACGACCAAAATTAGATTTTATAACGATTTTAGACAAAATTCTGAGCGTATTCGCTACTGATCTTGCGCTGTTATTGAGGGAAAATCTGCTCAAGGTTATTTGGTCAGGGTACGGCCTTAAGAGGAAATCTGTCGCGCTGTACTGTATATAAAAGTAAGCTGTCATAATTGTTATTTTTAATTTAATCTAACTACCAATTTATTTTTTATAAGATGATATATTATTTTTAGTATATTACCTCCATGACATAAGAGTCATTTGAGCGTAGTATCTATGTATTAAGAAACAGATCAAAAATACACTAAATGAGCGGCACCCCTTTCAATCCATATTTATTTTATCCATCGAATCAAGGGGGAATGACAGTTCACTTCTAGCTCATTCCACCTGAGATTTTCCGCATTTCACCTTAGTTTTCACGTTTACTAGTAGAAGTAGTAAGTTTTTACTACTTCTACTGAAATAACCCTTGAAAGGCTGGCTTCTGAAGATAATGACGCAGTGTCAAAAATTAAAAAGATTTTGTCTACAACGATCGTCTACCCTTTCCCCAGTTTCATTTGGGTAGGGTAGGTAACTCGTTATTCGTAAAAAAACAAAATTTAAAATACCTACTTCCGTTACTGTTGACAGTCTGACAGACAACGGAAAGCTGAAATTGCTGGCCGCAGAAAGCTGAGCACCCTTGGGGAGCGTAGGGGATCGCTAGGAGAATTTCCCGAAATACTCACAGGAACGGAAAAACACGGGATATGCGCGTACGAAAAGCTACATATAAACAGAACAACAATAAAATCATGAACACCCGCGACAAACTGGTTTGAATGCCATGCAATTAATATAATGAATGACTTGATAACGATGTGGGTTTTTGGGATTTTTTTATCGAGACAAGCTTATTTGTCTTTAGATATCTACTTATATGGAAATTATGACGTAAGGATGAAGTTTCTGTTAATAATATAGGTACCTAAATCAAAGATCCTAGTCAGTTCAAAGTAGAGGTGAGACATATATACTGGAACAGGTTTTAGGAAAAGGTATTTGGCTGGACGCGTACAGCCGGTCGATTTGTCGACATCTCACCCTGTACACTTGGGTGGGGTGAACGACAAGTGAGCTGTCATTCTATCTTGTTTGTATGTTTTGACATCTCACTTGTCGTTCACTTCACCTAAGTGTTCACTTTGACATGTTTACAGAATCGCACTGCAGATCTGTTCCGTGCGCACCACGATATAAATATAATATAAATCTTTGAATATTTAAGACCGGGTACGTGTTTACATAGGGTGTGATGGCTAACAAAATATACGGATTACCCTAAGGGTTCCTGTCCAGTTGTGCGGAGCGAGGCATCGAAGCGGAGAAACAGAGAAATATTAACCAATCATGTCAGTCAAAATGTCACATGTGGTGCGGAAATTTTATGCAATTCCATTGGTTAAAACTCCGTTTCTCGCCTCGCTCCGCTGTAATAGAGAGCTTCAGCCCCAGCTGTTACATTTATTAGAACAAACCATAATTTTTATTTCTACTTACGTAGTAACCATTTAGTAATCTGCGGTAGTGCTACCCTGTTTTTGATCAGTGAATAGGCTAGTTTCCACCATCAATAAATTGCAAATCTATTTAGTCAATCAGTTAGAGTATTGAAAAATAATGGACATGTATTTCTTGTTTTTGTAAATCAATGAATATTGACAAAGCTAAAACGCATCAAAGCTCGTGACGTCAGAACGCACTGAAAATTATACCACGGCGTGACGTATTCAAAATTTTAAAAGCGTGTATCTTCGTCTATTTTAGTTTACGTAATAACAAGAGAAGAAAAAACGGGTCAAATGTTTTTTTGATAATCTAACTGGCGGACTAATTAGATTTTTTCGGTGGACAAGCATAACTTTACTTCTGTAGGTATTCACTTTATAGTTATAAAGGAAAGTGACGAAGAAATAAAAACTTTGTCATCTGATAACACTATAAAGGTACGACTGTTTTGCTACCGTCAAAAAAAACATTAAAAAAAACTCGTTAGCGATGTCCCCATTCATCCATGAAGTATATCACTGAACTAACTGGTTCAAACACAATACCCTCTTGACCGATTAATGCAAAGCTGATTATGTACCTATAGAATTTGAGTGCCGTTGCCCGTTATCATCAATAACCCGGATACGATTTGAAACACTCAGGTTGCCTAGCAACGAAGCAATGTTTCTGAATTCTCAAAATACTGTATGGTAATCACAATATATTACCTGATGATGCGGTTATATATATATATTCTTCAGGTAATAGGTACCTATATTGCAATGTTTCAAACAGTAATGAATATGATCGTTTGACACATTTACCATACAAAAAGAGACATACCTGCGTCGTTTCCGAACGCACTCAACCCTTATGATTCAAAAGTAAACCCATCTCAAGTAAAAAAAAAGCTTTCAAGCCGCCATATTTAAAACTTATCTGGAGAATAATAAATCAGCCCTACATGTTAAATTGGCAATCAAGTTGGTTGAAGCTACAATTGAAACTTCTTGAGTTGTCTTGCACTTTTAAGAACCTCACGTCGACGTCTTTCTCTTCTTGAAAATATATTTTAAAAACATTATTTGGGACATCTTTGACACATTCTAATTTTGTATATTATTCATGACTTCACCACATTTTAGAGGTAGTACTTCCCCTACACAACAACTCATGAACAAAATTCCTCTTAAGTACTTAAACTAGTACTACGATTGACCTATACCATGAAAAACGATACAGTAGGTACTTGTATTCAGGAGCTATCAACTGAAACCAATTCAGTTTCCCATCCGAGTTACATAAGTGGTCTGACGCATGGACATGGTAACAATAAATTGTTGTGTGCTGAGTGATTTGTATCGCTAATAACACATACTACCTACTTATTCCCTACCTACGTCAATAATAATTGCCATAGGGAAAACTGTGGTTTTTTTTCTGAGATAAGATTCCATTACTTAGTCGTGTTGTGGTAGAAGAATGCATCTGGTTATAATTATCCTAATTATTCATGTCATTAACTGTTCCTGTCTATCTGTGATGAGATTTCTGAGTAGACAATTTGTGGTTATTCATTGATAGATATGTAATTATGTGAGCAGTCAAAAAATATACAACTGTCACACTTCGATTCCAAGTCATCCGATCGACATTTTGATTTCGGTTTTAATATTTTATTTAAATATGATGATCTACTCTCACCTACACATATGTAATTCCGTCGATAATTTGAATCATTTAAATTTTGGAAATACCTAAACGATTGCAGTAAATAATTGCAACCATGATATTCCTCCTATTACTCGCTACACCAACAAGTGTCAAATATTTAAATTCCAAAGCTATTAACTTGAAAATGTGCCTCTGAATAAAATTCTGAGTTCACGGTCGTCATATAATTAATCACTCATAATCGTTTAAAAAAACTATTAACCATGGTGTTTCCAGCTTTGGCCTTAAAAGCTGAAACTGTTTTCCGTATCCAAGTAGGGATCGGAGGAAAACATTGATGACAAAAAATAAGTACATAGGTACCTACCTTCTCACTCTAGTCAGCACTTAGACTGCACCTTAATGTAGTTCGAATTTAAAAGCCGTCCGTAGACTCGTAAGCAGTTACTTTAATTAAATTGATTAAAAAAAAAAGTGCAAGCGCCCTTCTTTTTTTTTTTTTTTTTAGGGATGGGAAATCATCCAATGACTCCTCCCGCTCTGGGTGTAGCGGGAGGGAGTGTCAGACTTCTACTGACTAAAACCCATCCATGTTCCTTCATTGCCCTTTGTGTTCCGGAGCCACGGTGTCTCTTGCGAATAATCCCGCGACTCCGGCAGGCGTCGGCCCTTTCGGGCCCCTCTGTGTTGCTGACCCTCTTTGAGGCGCGCGTGGAACACTAACGCGCCGTCGACACGGCCTGTCGTCACTAGACGGACGGACGGCGAGCCACCCATAGCTCGCCGTCCACAGGCCCGAAGTGCAAGCGCCCTAAAGAATCAATGACTCCAATACAAAATGGTATTCAATTACTCTAGAACAAGATACTTTGCGTTTGTTCCTGTTGTATCGAATTAATATTTTATTTATTTATTTAGACTTTATGCACAATAGTGGTAGGTACCTACATGGGCGGACTTAATGCAACAAGGCATTCTCTACCAGTCAACCTTTGGCCAATATTTTCTATTTTATTCAACTCTGTTCAAAATAGTTTTCGAATGTAGCTCACGTCACTTCTGTTTCCAGCCAATGTGCCGTCGAAAGCTGAGGTCGAAACAAAGGCGGCGGCACCCGAGGCTGCGGACGCCGTGGTCAGCTCCCCCGAGCCCAAGCCCGTGAACGAGAGGTTCCCTCACGCCGTGCTCTTCGGAGGCACCTGCGGGGGCACCATCATCAGCCCCTCGTGGATTCTCACCGCTGGACATTGGTAAATACTTCCTTGATTTATTTATTTATTTATTTATATATAATACTTTATTGTAGGTACACCAAATGAAAAATACATAAAAGAAACGGGTAGGCACGGAGCTATAGTTTCTCTAGGACATGTCAAAATACTTTTATAGGCCCGTGGGTATTACTGAAGCTCGATTAAGACGAGTGCTGAAAGATATTGATAAATTCCCTCGCCTCATTGTAGGCCGTTCATTAAATGTTGTATTAGACGCATTGGCTGGCCGCTTATTAAACGACTTCATTCAATAAAGAGGGCCGCTAGTAAAACGGCCAGTTGGCTGCGACATCGACACTGTGTCGGTAACATTAAATGTATAACGCTCATCTTCGAAAAAACTTGTTTCCTATAATTTTATGACCAATTAACAAACAGTTTATGGTCAAATTATACGTGACTATAGTTTATGTCAATTTCCACAAATCATAATAATAGGTACCAACGTATGGCAATCAGTGGGGCAGGAGGTGCCTATTTTAAATGGATGTAAAAAACGAATCAACTTCAAAGATCGTCATAACCGGTGTGTCAAGTCTTTTACCTTACTTACTCAGTGTAGGTAAAGATATAGATAATGTTTTGCAAATCACAGAGTACCTATAGCGAAACGTATACGAAAGCTATTAGCGGATGCAATATAGGTATAGGTATTGAAATCGATTTCTAGTATTTAACTCCCTGCAACAATATTAGCAAATGAAATAGTGCAGCTACCATGAGCTGACTGCATTCTGTTAGTAACCTTATCATCATTCCCCGGCCCACATTCCAATGTATTCTCTTCCAGACTCCTTTTAGTCGTCATCTCAGTAGGTACCTAACCAGCCCTTTCCAGATATAACTATATTATTTCGCCATACAGTCCAAGAATAATTCGTTTCTTTGGTTTTTCTCCACTCCTTTGGTATATTTCCCCACGACATCCTTAGGTATTAATACTGTAAATTGTTTGTAACGCATTCTCGGATTCACGCCTAAATCGCCGAACCGATTTTGTTGAATCTTCGTTCAAATAATAAACAGCAACATGATAAGTTCTTTGGCTTTTTAACGCAAGCAAAGCTGCGTGCGAAAACCAGTTTTCCATATGGAAAAAATAATTTCATTCAAAAAGTTTTTCTCTCGTAAGATACATACTGCCCCTGAAGCAAAATCAACGTCTTCCTGTTTACTCTCGCCTTCCTTCATAGCGTCTGCGATAAATACTTATGTACCTACAGATAGTCTGAGCATCTTCTACGCAACTAGTTATAAACCATGACCTCTTATCTTTTTAGCGATATTTAGTCATAAACTCATCGTGTAAAGGTTAGGAGTCACTGCCAGAGGAAACTACCTACTATTAATATTTAAGACAAGTTAGTGGTCTGAGAAGTTAGCAATAAACATTATTGTTTATTGTTCGTAACAAAACAGTGAGTCAGTCATATAAGGAATCTTATGACAGTTATAAATTGCAGAAAATTAATTATATAATACCTGAACATATAATAAATATCCTTACAATCTTGAAGGCTTCTCATGATCGTGTGAAAATAAATCAGTTTAAATCAAGAGTATCTTATTGACACTTCATCTGATTGTTTAAGTGTAATGGTGACTTTATTATACTTATAGACGTGTAGGTATATAATCAAATAATGGTGGGTACAGAATTGTCAGTATCACGGCTAATAGCGTTTAGTTTGTGTAGGTACTTATGCGATGCCAAAAACATGTTGTTAAACCTTTTAACAATAATAAACCTCAGTTTCGTTTGTAGACTCTCATTCGTAATTTTTTCTCCGTAAATGTCTCATCTGGACTGGTTTCTTTTGGTTGAATACAGCCCACACGGTATTAAGATGGATGCCGGGCATGTGCATGCATAATAAAACTTCTGGGTTTTCCTTGTTTGTCATATGAACGCTGCGCATATATTCCACCGAGCAACCAGTTATTATTGTACGTTTGCCGCTAAACAACAAACAAAGGCGAAGCGTGACATGGTCGCTTAATCCTCGAAGGAGAGATCCAGTTCTTGGGAAAAAAAATAATTAAAAAACATGGTTGGCAAATCGCAAATTGACTTGAACTTTTTCATTTGTTGAAACTCAAGGTCTACCCATCTGTTTTATTGTGACCAAAAGTGAATTAAAATATGCATAAATAAATAATGGCTTTATCTCCTTCGCTCATTCCACTTAAGAGGTATATTATTATTATTTAACTAATACAAGACACAATATTAGGTTCTTCAAAAATCTACTTAGGTGCATTTGCCTTAAAACCTAAACCGCTTACAAAAGATATCTAATCAAACTGATTCACTTTAATCCCCGCTAGTATCGGTAAAACCAACCTGTTCGCAGTACGTAAATATATTTACTGCAAAAAATAATACCTACTTAGATGATTTATATTTTTCTTTGAATGGAAAGAAAAAATAATTAGAGTAAAAAGAAACATTGTGTGATAGAATGCCTGACTTGAAGAAACAATTTAGTTCGAAACAACACGAACAGTTTAGTTCGTTATGTGGACTCTCAAATCCAATGTCACCTATTCATAGAAAGTTAAGCACGTAGTATTCTTCTAATAAAAATTAATAGTTATTTTAAAACAGTCATACGTATGTAATATTATAAAAAATTTGTTTAAAATTCATCCGTTTCGTAGTTAGTGTTTTCCAATAACATCACGTGATTGGCTCTTAATTTATATTATTTAACATTGTACCGTGACTCCAGATAACCCCAGCTCCTCGGGCACGTGAAACTGCGACATTGACCAACGATATAGTTGTCGTGAAGATAGAAGGTTATTTACTGACAAAATTATTAGTTATTACACCAGCCTACTGACTATAGGAGATGGGGCGAAATGTATGAGTTCTGGTCCAAAAAGATTTTTAGATTTAGGTAGGTACTCAATTCTATTGTTATATATGGTGCTTTTAAGTTTTAAATTACTAAAGCTCATATAGACACATGGGGTCCGAGTGCACATAGAGTCTTTCAGGACATCAGCAAACAACTTGTCGATGGTTCACGTGACCAGAGGGCTGGGCTTTTCTTCGGCCAAAGAATCAGCATAGCCATTCAACGTGGCAATGCTGCCAGTGTTCTGGGCACTTTTGCCATTGTCAGCAATGTGGATTATTTTTTTGATGCTCAATGATTTATTTGGTTTTTATACGCGTTTGTAAATAATGTAGATACTGTAAACATTGTACTTAATTTAATAATAAATACTAAACTGTAAATGTTGAACAGTATTAGAGATACCTACTTATTCTAAAGCTCGTGGAAATCCTAACTAGTAACTAGGTTACATACTCTTCTAAAGGTTAAGTCTATACTTAGGTAGTATTTTTTTGGATAGGTGTTTACAAAATCTGAGATGGAGTTGGACTAAAAATTTAAAACTTTAGTTGGAAATTGAGTTGGGGTTATATCCGCATAATACATATACCTACCTAAGTATTTACTTAAAAGTTTTATATCCTACAAATATTATGTTTGTCTTACTTGACAGTTTGTAGGAATATAATTTGGCATTGACCCTGCTTAAGATCATACTCACTATCTTTCCAAGCGCCGCAAGTACAAAGTTCAAATGTCATCATTCTGTTTAAAATAAAGTAGATATAGGTAACCTTGTATTGTAAAACTGTGCCACTGGTTCATTTATTTTGGCCACCAAAATCTGAG
This sequence comes from Ceramica pisi, assembly GCA_963859965.1. Classification (NCBI taxonomy): domain Eukaryota; kingdom Metazoa; phylum Arthropoda; class Insecta; order Lepidoptera; family Noctuidae; genus Ceramica; species Ceramica pisi. The sequence goes on along the minus strand of OY982541.1, from coordinate 6,721,423 downwards.
ACACTGTCGCCAGCGACACGAAGAAGGAGAATCTTTCCTATACCTATCCTACTGAAGGATGGTGATATTTTGAAAAGCCATTACGACCGCTAGCTGCGCTTGGAATCTATGTCGGCAACTGTATTATCCAACTTGGACGAAGAATAGCTCAACACGTTCCGAATTAAAATGTGCTGTCAGCCGTAACCCGAAAACGTAACAATGACCCAATGGTGTAATCGTAAACGTTATAATAGCTTTTAGGCCGCAATCAAATTGCATCAATCAGATTAATTTGAAATGGTATGACCACGAACTTGCATCTTGTTTTCACACTCAACAGCTTACCCGAAAAAGCTGGGTCTTGGCCTCTGAGGCTTTCGGGCCTCGACTAAGAGGATTCCTAAGCGCATGCTTGGAGAGGGGCCAGTTCCCACTTCGTTGGAAGACAGGGAAACTGTCCCTCATTAAGAAGTCGGGGCGACCTGCGGACTCTTCGTCCGCATACCGGCCCATCGTGCTGCTCGACGAATAGCTTCGAACAGCTTGCCCACCTGGGCCACCAGGGCAAGCTCTTTGAAAGAGTAATTGCAAACGGCCTCGTTGGCCACCTGGTGGGAGTGGGGCTGGATTTCGCAGTTTCCGCAATCAGTTCGGTTTCCGCAAAGGGCGCTAAACGGTGGATGCTATTTCCCTGGTGCTCAGGGTGTAGGGCAGCACCAACAGTTTCCTAAGCATGATTGAAAGTCGCCTAGACTCTAGACTGTGTTTATGTGGGTTGCTGTTGTGCAATTTCCCATGGATTATCGCAGCAGTGATCACACCTGTTATTTGTTGTGTTGTTTTATTTGTGTAGCGTCAGCACTTACTAACGTCTTCAAGTAATACTAACTGTTTTTGAGTCTTGGTTACTAGTTTTATAGAGAGAAATTCTATTCTATTCTATTCTATTAACAAAGGCAGCTCAGTGCTTTTCGAAATACACAGATAAGTATCTATCAATTTTAATTGACCAAAAACAGACCTAATGAGACGAAAACGAGAATTTATATCATAGTTAGATTGTCTTAATAGCATGTTTAACCAGACAACTTTGCCTCCAGCACGCTGTTCACGGGCGGGCGCTACATCCTGGCCGGCACCAACAACACTGAGAACGACAGCGGCGTCACCCGCCGTGTCAAGCGTCTGGTCATCCACCCGCTCTTCACCGTGGGGCCCTACTGGGTCGACGCTGATGATTTCAACATCAAACAGGTTAGCAACTATGTAGTAACTAAATACGAGTAGTTAAATAAAAATATATACCCGCTGTAGCGGCATCAATGCCGCCACAAGAAAAATCAACGAAACAAATCTGTATCGCAACAAAAAGAACCGCGACGCCATTTATCCAACTGGCGGCTAACTGAAATCCTAAATCGCGCAAGCAGAGTTTACCATGTGATTTGAACATATACATCCACCCGAATATGAACTATCGGCCAGTAGCCTCCCAGGCACAACAACCACCTGGGCGGAGGATCCTCCTTTTCAATGGGGATTTGCGGGACTTTACTCTCTGTACCGCATACCCCCCAAACTGGTGACCCTCGACAAAGAACGTCAGCGCAGCCTTCGTGCAACTACTTCAGCGTGACGTCATCATCACTTGTCTCCATGACCTCAAGCTCTCGAGCTCAATCATACAGCCAGCCAGTACCAACGGCTTCTACGGGTATCCTGACCACCAGCATGCAGCAGCCTCGCATTCCTGGTTAACCTAGATCAATGACTGTATATATACCTATCTAGATCCACCTAGATAAACACGTAGTATAACAAAGACTAGTTATCTAGTAAATTAATAAACAGCTGGTGACGAACATTGTTTTCCTGGAACCTCGAAATAAACAATTATATACATTGAGGATAAGTCAGCATAAAATCCACAAGTCATTGAATCTTAACTCTTCAGAATTAAACGTTAAATTCATAGAAAGAGTTTTCCGTCCAAGTCTCTGTTGTTTGATGACTCATTTTCATTATTTGCGAAATTTATCAGACAAAACACGTCATATGTCCAAGAAATAACTCATCTAATCAGGAAGAAAGACGAGCTTCGTGCGAGCTTCGTACCTAATCCAGTTTCACAAAAGAAGCATGATACTGCAAAATAAGTTAGGGGTCCCTATCTCACTAGGACACCCATGGTGTCGGCCACCGGTCGTGCCATCAACAAAGGTATGCAGTTGTACCTGGTCTACGTCCAAAGGGTACCTACATCACCAGGTAACAGCTTGGTTGCGCAACAAATTTGTTGCCGGCAACTGAACCACCCGCTGCTTGTTCTAGTGTTTCTCGCCTGGTAGCTCAAGACACCACGGTAGCGTGACTGGTTACGCCGCCATGGTATCTCGGTGAAAGAACATCGAAGCGTGCTAGGGGCTTCCTTCAATAATATGTAGGTATAAAATTATAAATAGGTACGACCTAAGTACGAAAACATGAAACAAATAAAAATACATATAGGTAGGCATGTGGCATGAGTGAAGCGGAATGCAACAAATCCGAGGTGAGGTAATCAGGTACTTCGATCTCCCTTTGCCGTTACACTCGTCTTCCTTAATTCTTTGTGTGAATTGGCAACAGAAAATCTATACTATCCAAGCAAGGTTTTGAAGATGCACCTCCTTGAAAATAGTCCTGCCGGCGCCCAAGTCGAAGCCTGCAGACATTAAATCGGATTTTTGACCCCCAACCTTGCATTTCAGGTGGCAGCCCGCTGGGACTTCCTGCTGGCCGAGCTGAACGAGTCTCTGCCGCTGGACGGCAAGATCATGGCGGCCGCCAAGCTAGACGACCAGCCCAGCCTGCCAGCTGGCCTCAACGTCGGGTACGCCGGCTACGGAACCGACCACTTCGGAGTTAGTATTTTATTTCTTTAGAAAGCGCTTTATAAGTTTTCATACGAAAGATTACTTCGTATTCAAATCACATTAGTGACCAGCAACTTGAACGAAATTCAGTAGATATAAAATCATTGACTGACTATAGCCGCAGTAACAGGGATTACCTACACCACTAAGTAGCCACCAGCGCCGAGTAAGCAATAATGTCTAAGTACATTTTCGAGTAGGTGGTGTGAAAAGAATTAAAACAAAGGATAACCCACCTATTCTATATTCCAGCCTGCTTTTTTATTACAATACTAGCCGACCCGCGCAACTTCGTCTGCGTCACATTTTCCATTATTGCTCCGCTCCTGTTTGTCTTAGCGTGATAATATATTATAGCCTATAACCTTCCTCGATAAATGGGCTATATAACACTGAAAGAATTGATCAAATCGGACCAGTAGTTCCTGACATTAGCGCGTTCAACCAAAAAAACTCTTCTACTTTATAATATTAGTAAAGATTAGCATAGATGAAAAATAGATAAATCAACTTGACTCAAATGCAGACATGGGCGAAGCGAAGGTTTTTCTTTCAAGGAACATCTTAACCGCGATTCAGAAAATTGACGTTACACGCCAACGCCATCTATCGAATACTGCACGCAGTTGATCTACAGGTACAGTCCAGTCTAAGTTTGATAGATGGCGCTATTTCAATATTTTACTTCGGAAGGACTTTAATAATTATAATTTTATTAATTCACATTTTTTATTGATTACGATGAAACAAAAAACTTAAAATTACTACAATTTACGCACAGTTTATTGTAATGTATAAAAGTTACGTGAAGTAATAATGAGACTAAGTGCACATAACCCTAATTTTACTTCTGGAAAACTTTAAATTCAAATATCTTTTGATAGACTGAACCGATTGCAATGAAACAAAAACTAAATGTTACTCAAACTTACGCTCAATCCTTGTGTGTAAAAGTTATCTACATTGATTTTACGTGATGCCCGAACAAATAAACAGACAAACAGACACAAATTCTAAAAATGCTGGAAATGGGTTCTATTGGTTGTTCTTTAACACCCTAGCTATTTTTTTGGTTTTTTTTTCATGTACAAAAACCACTTTTCTATAGATAGATATAGATATAGATAGATTTTATTTCAATTATTACTTTTTTATTGGTCTGATGTCACCAAATAACCACGGATTGTTAACTTTAACTAAATAATGTTGCAAAATATTAGCAGCGTAGTTGTGGAAACATACCGATTAGTAGGTACTTGGTAGCAATTTGATGATTGATCAAGTCGCAAGTTGATAAATATTTCATTGCAGCTGCTGAATCCTAGAAATTCAAGAGACCGTGAATGTTTCTTGTTTTGACATCGTAAAAACTGCGTTCGTCAATGCCTTTCATTTCAATCGTCTCAATAGGTAGGTACAACGGATAGTAGGTATCTAATTATTTTGAAAGTGATGTAACTTATCTTTCTCTTCTTAAGTAGGTATTCCATTAGTCAGGTCTGAAATGTTGCTCCGTGAAACTACAATGCAAAATTGTTTGTCTCACAGAACTCAACATAAAATATGGAAAGTGTCCATAACAAAGGAAAGTGTTGTCTAAAAAAAAGTAGATTACTCATCAGTTAACACCGTCTTGAAACACATACTAACCAATTTTCGTGCACCCCTTCAGGGTACCATGCGCAGCGACATGCACGGCATGGAACTGGCCGTGCAGAGCGATGAAGTGTGCTCCACCCTCGAGCAGTACAACAGCCAGGACATGCTGTGTGTCAAGGGAACACCGCCGCGGTTCGACTCGGCTTGCAACGTAAGTATAATAGTCAAATGACATATTTTCGCTCCTATATTCCTCAATGTAGGTTTTGTAGGAACGATAACATCGGACTCACTTTTCTTTGCCAGATAAAAACTACCGATTTTTTGTAGGACGTGTGCATGTTGCAATCAGTACATTCTATTTTTCACCTACAAAAAGTCGGTCGCCGATTATCAGACGTGGGCGTTCAGTCTTATGACACCCACTTTACGTTTTAAGTCTCAAGTTTAAGGGGAAACCTTGTTGCCGACAAGGGGACATACTTGAATACAGACTTCGGGCTGCTAATATAACAAGCTAATATAAAAAAAAATATTATTCTGCCTCGACTTAAGACTCGAACCCAGAATGTCAGAAAAAGAAAAAATACGTTTATTTCGCGTTTTGTCAGCAGTTCCGCTTGAAACTAACGAGGCAGAATCACGGCCGTAGCTAGGGAGGGGGCATTGTGGGGCAATGCCCTACCTTGAAATTACAATGCCCTACCTTAAAAATACCAAAAACTAAAATAAATTATTATAGTTAAATTGTTTGTTTATTAATACTACGATAGATATCTAAACTTTCCCAATATACTACATTCTACTGACCTAGAGGTCACTGATATAGGTACCTACATGGTGACTGATTTAGGAGCCCGTGCTTCGGAGCAGATCATTTGTGATATTTTTTTTACTTCCGCCCTACCTTTAAACAATACTGCGTTACCTCAAATTCGACTCTAGCTACAGCCCTGGGCAGAATGTAGCTAACGTTCAAAGTCGTCAGTGTGCAAAAATGCCAATGAGGTAGGCAGACTTCAGAACACAACGGAAAGTACAAATCTAAGCTACAGGCAATTAAAAATCAACCGAAAAACGGAAAATAACACTTATTGAAACATCATAGTTAAGTTGGATATTCCAATAATTATGCCAACGATGTGTTTGGCCCTGAGAAGTGCTTTTGCAATAATAGAGTGACAAAAGGTCGCTGGTATTCCCCAATACTCTTGGAACCTGTTCCAAGCGAATTTCCTCATAATATGCTAAAATACCCATTTGAACCTTGTCCTGTCGCCACTATGGGTGTTGTTTATAAATTATAAAATACATTAGAAACAAACAAACAAACATCTCAAAGAATTTGGAAAATCGTAGCTTCAAGAATGTATGTCAAGCATCTTAGTAAATTTACATTATTACTAGCTTAAAATTATATTAAGTGGAAGATTTATAGTGAAATGTATTTTTTGTGATTCTAGGGAGACAGCGGCAGTGGTCTAGTTGACGAGACCGGCAGGGTCGTCGGCGTCGCCTCCTGGGTCGAGAATGATGCCCATGACTGCTCCAACGGAGCTCTAGTCGTGTTCTCCAGGGTTTCCAGCGTACGTGACTGGATCAGACAAGTCACCAATGTCTAAGGACGCATGCCACAGCAATATATACGTATGCAACATCAGATCAATATGAAACACTATGTTGACTAGTCAAGTAAAGTTGTTCTCCAAAGAATTTATTAAGTAACATGTGATACTTTAGATTCAATACTTAAATTAAATTACATGTTTTTTCATGACAACTGTTGTAGTTTGGTGCTATCGTATAGACTTAATTTTTGTACTTAGCATTATAAGAGCTTACATTGAAGTACAAAGTTATACCTAATTAATTTTAAGCGGCCTGGTTGTGATATTGTTTATCTGTTAGCAAACAGAATTTCAAAATATAGAATTAACCAACATACTTTGTAATGTGACCTTTGTTTGTGACTAAGTATATTTTTTTAATAAAATAAACGTACCAATAATATATTTTGCCGTCTTATAATTTCCGTAAAAGGATTGGTTCTGCAAAGGTTTATCCCAATTAAATCTGTTTATCCACAAGTTATACCTGGGTAGGCAGTAGGCACCAAACCATAGTAAACATTGAAAAACCCGATCAGCACACACAACATTTAACAGATTAGCTTATGTTGAATTAAAAAGTTATCATTCAGATATTGGTTTGGTACCTATTGATAAAGTTGGAAAAGTGGTCTACAGAGCGCCGACTCCGGGTGTGCTCGGGGGCTCCAGCTCCCACAAAGAGCAAACCACAGGCATAGCAAACTGCCCTTATTTTTTGAGACCACTACTATAACTGTTCTCCTGCTCTAACCACTCCAGAAGTGTTGCTTATGTCTTGTCCGTCACATGAAAATTAACACTATTGCGACGTGCTATTTTTTTTTTCAAATCATTAGGTAGGTCTAACCAACCTATAAATAAATAACTCATTTATTTCAGATATTGGATCTGTAGTGTCTAGTGTGTTTGGAATTAAATGAAACACACGCACTAACCTTTATAAAAAGTTTATTAAATAGTTAATATCTATGTATGTAACAAAATCACTGCGCGAGTACATAATATTCGGCGATGCGCGCGCGAGCAATGTTGGATGCGGACTAGCGAGGGCGAGCGAGGGGCGCGGCTCGAGAGCGCGGGGTGGAGGCGGCGACAGCGCGCCGTGTGCCGTGCAGTTCTCCGAACTATATGTTGTAGGTACTTTGGCAAGGCGGGCGCCGGGGCTCCGCTAGCGGCTGGACTGTAGGTATAGCTAAGGGTGTGTACAAACGTGCGGAAGCATAAGGCTGTGTACAGGTGTAAAGTATTTATCTTTTGGTTAATATTCTTATGCGTGTATTTATGTGGTATGTATAGGTATGTGAGATTTATTGTATATGGATTATTTGCATATATGTATTATGTACCTATGTAAATGTTAGGTATGTACCTTAGCTATATCCTACATCACTCCCCCGCTGAGACCGGTTCACGGTCGATAGTGAGACAGGTGCCGTGGGAATCTCACAGTTCTCCCGCTTCTTGTGGTGGTTTCTGGTTGTGATTGAACTGGCGATGGTGCAGATGGTCTCTGTGGTAAAGATGCTATTTTATGTGACAAAACATCATCGTTGCTAGCCATGTAAGCTGGTTTAAGCCTATCAATGGTTACTATAACCTGTTTTCCTTGGACGTCGATTTTAAAGGTTTTTGGTCCTCTTTCAATGACTTTGTGTGGGCCAGAGTACGGTGATTCTAATGACTTCTTTAAGGGTCCTTTTCGCAGGAAAACGTGAGTGGCTGTCTTGAGGTCTTTAGGAACGTAAAATATTTTCTCGCCATGGCTTGAAGTTGATGCAGGTGATAGCTTCGAAATACGTTGTTTTAGCCGTGCTGCAAAGTCTGCTTCATCTATGCTGTGATGAGTTACTGGTTTTAAAAACTCACCAGGTAACCGTAGTGGCTCGCCGTACACCAATTCGGCTGATGAAGATTGTAGGTCCTCCTTCCAGGCACTCCTCATACCCAGGAGAACAAGAGGAAGTGTCTCCGACCATTGTGCGTTGTTGTGGCACATTATGGCGGCCTTCAGCTGTCTGTGCATCCTCTCCACCAAACCGTTGCACTGCGGGTGGTAAGATGTTGTGGGACAATGGTAGGCACCTATGATAGACGAGATGCACTGGAACAGCTGAGAGTCGAATTGTTTCCCCCGATCAGTGGTGATTTTTTCCGGACATCCGAAACGAGCGACCCAGCCAGAAATGAAGGTACTAGCGCAGGTCTCCGCTGTGATGTCTGCTAGTGGATAGGCTTCTGGCCATCGAGTGAACCTATCCACTGCTGTAAGACAGTACCTGAAACCAGAAGAGGGTGGCATAGGGCCTATTATGTCAAGGTGGACATGGGAAAATCGGTTAGAAGGAACAGGAAATGAGGAAAGAGGAGAGTGGGTATGACGGGTAACTTTGTTTCGTTGGCAATCTGTGCATTGTTGAGCCCATGTTCTGCAGTCACGACGAATCTTAGGCCACACAAATCTTTCTGAAATCAGTTTTGCTGTTGCGTTGGGGCCTGGATGACTGAGATTATGCAGGTTGTTGAAAATTTGTTTACGGAAAGTTGGTGTGATGAACGGCCTAGGGCGAGAAGTAGACTGGTCGCAGTATATGTAGGCATCCATAGTTTTTACTTTTTCCAACTTTAACGCTGTGTTGTTTTTTAGTAAGTTCTGTAATTCTTGATCGTGTTCCTGTTCGTTCTGCAGTTGTTTGTAGTTGATGGTAGTGTCAACGCTTTCCAATCGTGAAAATGCGTCGGCAACTACGTTGTCATTTCCAGTTATATGGTTGATATCTGTTGTGAATTGGGATATGTAGTTGAGATAGCGATGTTGACGAGGTGAGCAATTATCTCGGCTTGTTGTGAAGGCGAATGTGATGGGTTTATGGTCGGTGAACACTTTAAATGTCCTCGCTTCGAGCATATATCTAAAATACTTTATCCCTTCATGTATCGCGAGCAATTCACGGTCGTAAGTGCTGTAGTTGGTCTGAGAGGGTGATAATTTGCGAGAAAAGAATCCTAGTGGTTGCCAGCTGTCCTGTCTTCGTTGTTGTATGACAGCTCCGATGGCCACATCTGATGCGTCTGTGAAAAGTGCTAACTCAGCCTCTGGATCAGGATGCGCGATGAGCGTAGCTTCCAACAAGTTATTCTTGCATGCGTCAAATGCTTTTTGTATGTCAGCTGTTATGATAATAGGTGTTGTCCCTTTAATTTTTGGGCCGCTCAAAGCTTGATTAAGGGGGGCCTGAATTTGCGCGGCGCCTGGGAGAAATTTACGATAAAAATTTATCATCCCCAGAAATCTTCTCAACTCCTTAGCATTTTTAGGAAGGGGGTATTCCTGGATAGCCTGAACTTTTTCTGGGAGAGGTCGTATGCCAGCTGCAGATACGTGATAACCCAAGAAAGTAACTTCACTGACACCTAAGACACATTTGTTGGTATTAATAACTACGCCATATTTTTTTAATTGGTCGAATATTTTTGTCAGGTGTCCAATGTGTTCTGTTTCCCCTTTTGAAAATACGAGGATATCGTCAAGAAATCCAAACGTAAAATCTAAACCTTGAAGGATTTCGTCTAAAAATCTCTGGAAGGTCTGTGCAGCATTTCTCAAACCAAAGGTCATGGCGGTAAATTCAAAAAGTCCGAAGGGTGTTGTAATGGCAGTTTTTTTAATGTCCTCTTCATAGACTGGTAATTGATTGAAGGCTTTGACAAGGTCAATTTTTGAAAATATGGTGGATCCTGATAGTTGGTACGCGAAGTCGTGGATGTGCCTCACTGGGTATCGATCTGGTATTGTCCGTGCATTTAGTTGTCTATAATCGCCACATGGCCTCCAGCCATCGTCTTTTTTGGGCACGAGATGTAGTGGAGACGACCATGGACTTTCAGAGCGACGAGCTGTTCCATTTTGGAGCATTTGTTCGAATTCCTTTTTTGCGATTTTCAGACGGTCAGGTGCCAAACGACGCGGTCGTGATGATACCGGCGGGCCAGGTGTAGTTCTAATGTGGTGCTTAGTGTTGTGAATTGGTTGGTTTTGTGATCCAGCTGGTCTCGTAATTTCGGGATAACGTCGAAGCAAGTCGAGGTAAGGTGAATGACCTGTAAAGGTTTTCAACGAAAGCAGTTCATGCGTTATTTCGTGGGTTGAAGGCGCGCCGACGGTCAGGTTCGTAATGGAGTCAATCAACTTTTGTTGTCGGCAGTCGACTAGTAAGCTGTAATAACTTAAAAAATCGACGCCGATGATAGGTCTCGACACGTCTGCGATAATGAATTTCCAAATAAATTCACGGCGTAATCCGAGGTTGAGAGTAAGTTGGTAAGTGCCGTAGGTAGGTATCGATGTGCCATTTGCAGCGACAAGCTCATAATTACATTTTTTATTGTAATGCAGCTGATTTTTTAAATATGATCTTGGATAGGCACATACGTCGGAACCAGTATCTACTAAAAACTGTACGCCGGTACGTTTGTCGGAGATAAATAGGCGGCCTTTACAGGTTGAGCAGTCGTCAGCCACCATTACTGACTGCTTCTGAAGTTTTCCGGTTTGAAGTCACAGGGCTGATCACATTTAGTGGCCTTTTCACCAAATTTAAAATGGTACCAACAAGTTGGATGTACCTTCTTTCTTGAATGTGATCGGTTTAGGCGCGAAGATGAGCGGTCATTGCGACTTTTTGATCGGCTTAGGCGGGAAAGGTCGTTAACCTTTTGTGTTAACAGCTCCACTTGTTTCGTAAGCTCGGCCATTTGTTTGTTCATGGTAAGTAAATCACTTACCCCTTGTGTTGCTGATGTGGCCGCAACTTCATGACCTCTCGGTACGACATCGTGAATCCTGTCAGCAAGATCTGCTAAAACTTCGAGAGGCGAGGATGCTTGTGACGCAATTATAGATTGTATGTTACTAGGCAAACGGCTGGACCATATAGTTCTTAAAAACTCTTCGGGTACCTTAGGACCAGCAAGGTGCTGCAGGTGTCGCAGGAATTGCGACGGTTTCCGGTCGCCCAATTCCTCGTGGGTCAGGAGCTGGTGCACCTTCTTTTCATCGGATTCAGAAAGCCGCTTTATCAGCTCCGTCTTCAATTTGCCGTATTTGTCAGCCGTTGGTGGATTTACTATGATGTCTTCCACCTCCGCTGCGTATCTTGGATCGAGATGGCTTACGACGTAGTAAAATTTGGTAGTGTCCGCCGTAATACTGGAAATCGCGAACTGGCCTTCTATCTGCGCAAACCATAGCGCGGGCTTCTCGGGCCAAAATGGCGGAACGCGCACGCCTACACGAAAAACATCCTGTGATGTCGCCGAATCGGTTTTCGCATCGTTCATAACCTGCTCTGATTCACTCATTGTGTATAGCACTTGGGGTTTATTGAGTCCACGTTCTCCACACAAAGTACCTAGGTAGCACTATATAGCACGTGTTAAGTCTTCGGGGTCACCACTGTAGTGTCTAGTGTGTTTGGAATTAAATGAAACACACGCACTAACCTTTATAAAAAGTTTATTAAATAGTTAATATCTATGTATGTAACAAAATCACTGCGCGAGTACATAATATTCGGCGATGCGCGCGCGAGCAATGTTGGATGCGGACTAGCGAGGGCGAGCGAGGGGCGCGGCTCGAGAGCGCGGGGTGGAGGCGGCGACAGCGCGCCGTGTGCCGTGCAGTTCTCCGAACTATATGTTGTAGGTACTTTGGCAAGGCGGGCGCCGGGGCTCCGCTAGCGGCTGGACTGTAGGTATAGCTAAGGGTGTGTACAAACGTGCGGAAGCATAAGGCTGTGTACAGGTGTAAAGTATTTATCTTTTGGTTAATATTCTTATGCGTGTATTTATGTGGTATGTATAGGTATGTGAGATTTATTGTATATGGATTATTTGCATATATGTATTATGTACCTATGTAAATGTTAGGTATGTACCTTAGCTATATCCTACAGATCCATACTATTTGTTAGTAAAATGCAAACTTAATAAACTAATGTTAGTATTAAATAAATAACTAATTGATTGAGTGGCAGATCCGGGTGGACTCATCGATGATGGCTACAAACCACTATATGACTGCGTGCAGTCGTATCCAGCGAGCCAGTATCGTAGAGTCCCACCGGTCCGCCAGTGCGCGAAGGATGGTGTTGGGACTGTCGCGCGTGCGGCGCATGCTAGAAGCGCACCGTTTGCGCATGATGGCCGCAAAGCCATCTGTGTCAGCCGCCGCGAACATCGTGGAGGCGCTGCGCGGGGGGGGGGGAACCCCTTTTTTTTTAGGGATGGGAAATCATCCAATGAGTTCTCCCGCTCTGGGCGGAGCGCTGACTAAAAAGCCCATCCATGTTCCTTCATTGCCCTTTGTGTTCCGGAGCCACTGTATCTCTTTCGAATAGTCCCGCGACTCCGGCAGGATCCATTTTACCCCTAATGTTAGCTACTATTGATGATGTGAAGATAACTATTAGAAAATACAATTATGTGTTAGCTTTAAACGAGTGGGAATTATGGGTACCTATTCATCATTCCATTAGGTACCAACTAGAGTCCATCAGGACAGACCTACAATTAATAAGACAGAGACCCCAGCACGTTCAAAAAATTTCTATATTGAACAATATATAATCTCTAACCCATCATCAGACTATACCTATTCACTTTGACACCATCTCTAAGGAAGTTCCATACACAGATCGCTCCAGCAGTCGTAGTCAATAGCTTGGAAGCTGCCATGTTGCCAACACTGCCTGTTGCAGCAGTTGTTTTTCACGTTCTAGATCAGTTACGATTGAATAAAACGTGGAGGTGGGATGAACATTGCGGGAGGAGTGATAATTCTGCGCGAACCTCTCGCGCAGCTCGAAAAGTCAGTGTATACCTGACAACTTCTTGATCGCACGATGAAATCTCACCGTGCAGCTATCCATCCATATTTGTAGTATTCATACCTATTATATCTCATCTCCGTAGTTCATCATGCAGTCGCAGCTTGAAGCTGCCGATCCTGACTGCGACAAGCTGCCCATGTATGGCTGGTCTTAGTCCTTCTACAACGCATCTATACCATTTTAATGAGCCCACACACGATATGTGTGCTGCAAGACCTTGAGGAGTTGGTTAGACCTCAGATATTCTGGCTGCAGTACCGGACCAAGGTTATCACCACAGCAGCATTTCAGGGTTAATGAACAAGCGTGGGATCTACGGTCATTTACGTATTCAGGAAGCACCCTAGAGTTTAGTTAATAATGAGTGTAATAACCAGAATCGACGTAGGTACGTATTGGTAAATCGAATACGGTAAAAGTAAGCCCCCCAACCCACCTACCTCGGATCCTGAGAATTTGGGATCTATAGAAAATTGGAACGAAACTCTTCGAAAAAAGGCAGGTAGTGCCGTAATTCCTTTGGCTCGTCTTAGCGGGTGGCCCAGGTAGTTCAGAAGACAAAAAATATAGCTTAACAAAAGCATACTACTCTAAATAAGTTAACTTTTTTTTAGGCAGATACTCAAAAGTCCAGAACCTTTCAATCCATCCATTGTAACTGGGTTCTCACTGGACTATTGTACTATACAGTGCAACCAGAAGTGCGTTGTCATTTTATTTTAAAGCGTGATGTTCTATAGCAGCAACTGCTGCATCAGACTATTAGAGCTTTTTATCACGTTGATATTATTTATTTACTGTAAAATTGCTATAGAACATCACGAACACTGAACTAAAATTGACCCACTGCATCAAACTGCTTGAAGTGGTTTTAGGGTTCCGTAGCCAAATGGCAACAATGGAACCCTTATAGATTCGTCATGTCTGTCTGTCCGTCCGTATGTCACAGCCACTTTTCTCCGAAACTATAAGAACTATGCTGTTGAAATTTGGTAAGATGTATTTCGCGAACCACAAAGATTTTCGAGTCTCATCATCTGTCTAGCCTTTTCCTAACTATATTGGGGTCGGCTTCCAGTCAAACCGGATTCAGCTGAATACCAGTATTTTTTGTGGAGCGGCTGCCTACCAGACCTCCACAACCCATTAACTGGGCAACACGGTACTCCTTGGCAAGACTGGTTCCAGATTTTCTGGCTTCTGACTATCCGTAACGACTGCCAAAGAACTCCAAATACCAGCCGGGACCAACAGCTTAACGTGCTTTCCGGGGCACGGAGGAAACTCGGTATGTTAAGATGGTCACCCATCCAAAGACCAACCTCGGCAAGCGTTGCTTAACCTTGAAGATCAACCTGTACGGCTGTTATTATATAGCCACGAGCTCCTTAAAATGTTCTAAAGATTACAGGAAAACCTTTCAGAAGTGTGTTACGTGTTACAATGTCATGTTAAAAAAACGAAATCGGTTCGGAACCCTTTGCACGCGAGTCCGACTCGCACTTTCCCAGTTTTATTTTTTATTTTGATTTATCTTTACGTTTTAAAGCATTTAAAATATAGTCATAAGATAACAGAGAGAGCAACTTATATATATATTTAAATATAACTGCTAAATTTTTCTTTGATTGCAAGAGCTGCAGATGTGTAAGTCAATAAGAGTTGTGCTACTCTACTGGGAAAAGGCTAGGCAAATTTATTGCTTTTATATGCATCTTGTTCAGGCTCAGTTAAAGGCAGTCAAATGTGTAGGTGCAGGGTTTAGGAAGTAGGTTTGTAGAAATTAAAAACATAATTATGTTCCTGAAAATTTAATGACTTTAATAAGAGAATAACTAAATTAAAACAGCAAGATAGAAGGAAAAATCATTCATTAACATCATCTTTATCTGATTATGTTCAAGCGACAAGACCAAAATTAATCAATGACCTAACAAAATATACAACAAAAGTCATTAAATAATTAAGTCCAACCAATCAGTTAGTCTACCGTGGACAACGACCGAAGCGATACATAGTTATTATTGGTTCAACTTCACCACTAAAATGAACAAGTTACATAATACAACTTACAATTTTCAATAATATTGTGATTAAAAGAAAAAAAGCTAAATAATTCTTTTCTACTTATATGTGTAATAATATAAAGTGTCGACTACTTATAATATTTATAACTATCCATATGCTTACTTTAAATTTTCACACAAAGAGCGGAGCGACGTGGGAGCGGAGCGTGCGGTCGCGTCAGTCGCGGTCGACGCACTGCACTCGAGCAGCGCGCGTTGCCCGCACGCCGACCGCACGCCCGCAGCGCCGCGCGCTCACCTTAGCCGATACACACCACAATCTCGCTAAACACTAGGTCACTTATGCCGAATGTTAAGACAAATAAGAAAGCGACGACTTCCCAAACCAAAATAACATTACTAACAATTTGAAGATGATGTTAATTCACAGTCGCGAGATGTGCAAGTCGCCGCGGTGTGCGGGTGCGCGGGCGCGAACTAATCGTTGTCTAGCACAGATGCGGCTTCGCGAGCTCCACTACTCACATCACGTATCGAATGTTCGTCACAAACACGAGTCAAGTCGGCGGCAGCGAACTCCTTCTCAATGTACAACTAGGCGATCGACGGAGAGCCGCTGTCGGCCGGCCCCAGCATACCATTGTTACGTCGATATAGACAAGCGCGCTACGCTCTCCGTTGGAATCATATCATAACAATGTAGCTTTTTTTGGGAGTTTTAATTTTTTACAATATATAGGATTTGTTTCTATAATTAATTATATCTAATATTTACAATGGAGGTGAACGGACAATATTCAAACTCTACTTATTATCTCAAAAATTAATCCTGAAGTCCTACCCGAAACGAACATTATCTACAACTTTTAATAAAAATTTAAAAGTAAAACTCTCGCCACAAATAAATCTAAATAAGGTAGATCGAGTCTGTGTTTCCTACGCGTCGCGTCGTCCCGAAGTGTCAGTCGCGAGCGGAGCGCTCGTCGGACAGGAAATAGAAAGAAACGGAAACCGAACGAGCGACGGCGCGGCGCCGCCGGCCTCATGTCAAAAATACATACAAAATGCAAATAAGAAACACAAACTCGATCGAATATTTATTTAGAGAAAATCATAAAACGTATGTAATGCGGTGCGGTGAGACAGGTCCGGCACTCATATCTTGTGGATCTTCTGCGACACGACGACGGGGTTGTTGCGCCGGATCTCCTGCGCGCCCAGCTCCCGGTAGTCGAACGAGCACTCGTGCTTGTCGCTGTACCGGTGCACGGCGCAGAACAGCCCTCCGCAGCGGCACTCGAACCCTGAGCCAATACCACCACACACATCTATATACTCTCGCATGCCATGGACGCGTACAGGGGCGGCCGACCGCATACAACGATACTGGCTTCACTTGACATTTTGTGTAACAATAGGTACAATTTTGGAGGCTCGAATCGCTAGCATTTGTTGCTATTTGCTGAATGCACATACATTGTTGGCTTAGTTGACGTGTGTGTGTGTGTGTGTGTGAATATATTTAGCACACAATGGTGTAATGTTTGCTATCAGCTATTCAAATGTCGTGAAATACTAAAGCATGAAGGTTATGTGAAGCAGATTCAGTAATTCGGTAGAACATAGTTAAATAGCCCTTGTTTCGACAACTCGTTTTAAATGTAATCACATCTTATTTCCGTATCCCTCCAATGTTCACGAGTACTTATGAAGGCATACTGTAATTTATTAACTATCCAAAAATGTACCATTCCATAAAGAACGTTAATTGTTTAACAATCTGGCAAATCAGACCGAATTAAACATAACAAAAACGGTAATAAACAGTCGAGAGGTGTATAATGGTGTGTGTGAGCGTGGTAGTTTTTGTGAGCATTATTATGGGGCATCGTTTACCTGTGAGGCCAACCTTCTTGCGGCAAACGGCGCATCTGTTCTTTTTCTTTTTGTCCTTGCTGGGATCCTTGTCGTCGGCGTCGGTGTCCGACGTGCCCGTGCTGGCGCCGCCGCTCGTGCCCGCTCCGCTCTCCTCTTCCAATTTCTGCAATTTACAACAATTCTTATTAATATTTTTTTGATTTAATGAACTAACAGTTACATGTTGTAAAATCAAGAGGTCATGTAAAGTGAGCATGAAATTATGTATGAAACGAAAACTCTCAAAAAGTTAGTTGACTACCACAAAGAGATACCTGATGTCAAAAATAAATTAACTAAATGAGAGGCAAACATTCACATTCAGTAATTGCTTTTTTTATCTTTATATTAATCGATATTGAACGCACGCATCCATTAACGTGGGGACACATAGCCAATAAGAAAAACGCACTAGAGCCTAGAGAGAACATGAAAGGTAACTTGTAAAACTGCGTCAATTACTACACCACAATAAGTTCTAAAGACCTTTGTTGGAGTCGTTGCTTTCGCAGATATATTGTAAATATACATGGTTCGGAAAACCAACCCGTTTAAGACTCTTTTTAACACCTTGTGGTATTATTCCCGACGGGCGCTCATCTTTTATCTCCAGCTTCGGAGAAGATATTTTAACGCCCTTGTTAGATCCAGAGGGCGTCGCTTTGTTCTGATTACGAGCATCCTGTATGTTCTTCTTGTAGCCCTTGTCCGCGGACTGCTCTACACTCGGCTGAGCACATTCCTGGCTCACAGTTTTGTCGTCGAGTTTAAGTTTCTGAGCGGCGTCCAGCTTCTCCTTAGTACCGTCGGGCGTGGGCAGCGGCGCGCTGTCGTTAATCTCGATGGAACCACGTTTGTTTTCGAAGCTCTTAGATCGTGACACGCCTATACCTTGCTCTAGTGCAGAGTTCTGGCTGCTGCTGTTGGACTGTTTACTATTGCGACGTATTGCTTTTTTGAATATCCTCTTCCCCTTCGACTCTTTTTTGCTAGGGTCATTTTCCATTATTCAGATTTTTTGTCGACTTCAGGTTGGGCATTTTGACTGCAAACCACCATTGTACACAACAGAAGACCGGGGTAATCGCTTTTCAAATTTTTTATTGTAACTTCTTTTTAATTGGTCTACTACTGAGATAAATTATTATCGCTGCGTATTTTAATCGGAGCAGTAAACACTTTACCAGTTACGATGTAAAGGTGCCCCTCATCTCAAGTCAATGACATGGGGGACTAAACCGATAAAAAATGTTACATTTTAAAATTTATGGAAATCAAACAACTATTTTGTTAAAAAAATAAATATAAATTGAATTTGCTGTGTAAAAGTAAATGAAAGCAATATTTTTTTGGTTTTCCTTGCTGTAAACGCAATGTCAACTTGACGTGAATGTTTTTGTTTTTAAAAACAAATAAGGCTGCCAGTGGTTCTTAATGAAAAGGTTTAAATACGTGAAGAGAAATCTCGCTACGCCTTTAATAAATGCTGCTTTCAGACTACGCTATAATATAATAGCATTATAGTATACTAGAGGCCGCCCGCGACTTCGTCCGCGTATAAATTCTCGTTATTCCCGTGTAAATCCCGATCCCTCGGGAATTCCGGAATAAAAAGTAGCCTATGTGTTATTCTGGATCTTCAGCTACCTACATACCAAATTTCATCGTAATCCGTCCAGTAGTTTTTTTGTGAAAGGGTAACAAACATACATACACATACACATACATCCATCCTCACAAACTTTCGCATTTATAATATTAGTAGGATAGCTCATAGCACTGTCAATAATAATCTAATACAGTACAGTGTGAACATGTCCATAACAATGTATGGTGCTTTCGCTTAAGGTTTTGGGAGGGTATGCGGTACAGAGAGTAAAGTCCCGCAAATCCCCATTGAAAAGGAGGAGGCTACTGCCCGATAGTTCATATTCGGGTGGATGTATATGTTCCAATCGCATGGTAAACTCTGCTTGCGCGATTTAGGATTTTAGTTCGCCGCCAGTTGGATAGATAGCGTCGCGGTTCTTTTGTTGCGATGCAGATTTGTTTCGTTGATTTTTCTTGTGGCGGCATTGATGCCGCTACAAGGTGAATGCTCCAACCAGCCCGCGAAATTCAAAATTTCTTGCGGTTTTTTGCAATTTGCAGGCCAGTGCTAGGTTGTATGTTGATCAAAATATTATTCGCGGCTGTAAGACGTATGTAGTTACAGAATTATAATCATCAAAATCACATATATAACCCTCCAAGTTTATACAACTCGATTGAATGACTTTTTCACGAAATAACATTCAATCGAGTTCTATGAACTAGAGGGTTATATTGATGATTCAAATGGTTATAATCCTTTAGATAAATGCTCTTTACGATCGCGAACCGTATTCTGTTCAACATACAGCTTCACACTGACCGGCAAATTGCAAAAACATAATAATATTTGAATTTCGCGGGCTACCCTGGAGCTTCCACCTTAAGTTGCGAGTGTTGAAAGCAATTTTTGTTTTTTAGATGCGGCCTTTATTTTATTTAGTACTAGCTGTCCCCCGCGGCTTCGCTCCCGTCAATTAAGTATTCATTGCACATATCGAGTTTTCATTGTTTTTAAGATGTATTCTGCTATTCGGGTCGGAGACAAATCCAACGAATCAATAACCATGAAAATTGGTTCAGCAGATCTCGAGTTATAAGTGTTGTAACAAACCTGTCTTTGTTTTATATATATAGATTTACAGTTATCACTTATCATAATTGAATGGGTCGTGCCATCTTGCTTCGTACTACGCGACGCATCACGGGCTCACGGCGCCATTCGTCGTACACGTGTTACAGCAGCAGTGACACGTCTGATAAATGTTCTTATGCCAGCCCCGATAACATAACGCTTATGAAACTATGATACACATTTTATAATACAGTTTCCGGAATAACATCACCTCCATTCGTCAAATCTATACATATAATAAAATCGTAGAGTTGCCGTGTCTGTACTCTGTACATTCAATATTTTCGCATAAAAAATACATAGAAATGTCAGAAAAATGACATAGAACACAAAAAAGCAGTTTTTGAAATTCTTTTCTGTTTGTCTGTGCGTCTGTTTGTCTGTGCGTTTGGAGGAGCATCACGCATAAACCACTGATTGGATTCAAAATTTAGGTACTTCGAAATATTAAGTGATAATCGGAGCAACATTTAGTGTTTATTTCATCAAAATCGACCCACAAAATCAAAAGATATCGAATTTTAAAGTTTACGAAGAAACTTCATCGAGCGCTAAAATAGGTTGTTTTCATTGAGACTTCAGATACTTGCAATGCCATCTATTGAGAAATTATTTAGTAAGAAATGTGTGAAAAGACCCCGAAACAATGTATTTTTGAGTTATTTTTAATTAAACTTAAAATGTGGCAAAAAAAGTGAACATTTTATTATATTATCATTATTTATCGTAACGTGTAAGCTTCTAAGTTTGAACTTATGAGTAGTTATGAGTATAAAGACAGTTCAGTTACGTTGTAGATCGATAGATGGCGTTGTACTTATGACACGTTTTTCTGAATCGCGGTGTTAAGATTCTTCGCAGTAGCATAAAGTCAGCCCCATGTTTTATGTTGTTTAACTTGAAGTCGTATAATATTGATGTATAAATAGCTATGGAAGTATGGATTTGATTGAATGACTAGATTGTTTCTGGGAGGAGAGGAGAGTCTCCTCCGGTGAGTTACCTGTATCCATAAGTAAACTGTTTTACTAACAGAAGAGGTGAATATTTGGTATTATGTTTCAATGTGGCTAAACTATATCAGCCGAACACGTCGATCTTCAAGGTTAAGCAACGCTTGCCGAGGTCGGTCTGTGAATGGGTGACCATTATAACAACCTAGCCTTTTCCTTACTATATTGGCTCGGCTTCCAGACTAACCGGATTCAGCTGAAAACCGGTATTTTACGTGGCGCGGCTGCCTACCAAACCTCCACAACTCATTCAATGCAAGATTTCAGTCAGATTTTACTGGCTTTTGACTATCCGTAACGACTGCCAAAGATCTACAAATGACAGCCGGGACCAAAGGCTTAACGTACTTTCTGAGGCACGAAGGAAACTCGGTATGTCAAGATGGTCACCCATCCACAGACCAACCTTCGCAAGCGTTGCTTAACCTTGAAGATCGATGCGTTCGTCTGTTATAGTTTAGCCTTGAAGATCGGCCCGTGCGGCTGTTTCAATTTAGCCACGAGCTCCTCTATAATAAATCGATTCTATGAACCCAGTTAAAACAAACTAAATTAATCAGTGGTCTACAATCAGCAATATTGTCAGTAAAAATCGGAGAAAATGTGTTTCTTTTTGGACTGTTCTGAACGAAATTAAGAATCCACTTGATTCAGCACCATTCGTTCGATACTTAGTTGGTTTTGTTGATTTTGATTCAAGATTAGTTTGTACCAGGAGTTTAGGTACCTGGGCTGGTCGGCATTTCAACCGATAGAGATGATAGTGCCCTGCATTAGGTACCCTCTTCATAATTATATTCTTAATTCGAGAGAGATCAGGATACGTAACTGAACGTAGATTTTGTATATTATGCAATCTATACTAATATTATAAAGCAGAAGAGTTTGTTTGTTTGGTTGAACGCGCTAATCTCAGGAACTACTGGTCCGATTTGAAAAAATATTTCAGTGTTAGATAGCCCATTTATTGAGGAAGGTTATAGGCGTATATAAATATATAATCACGCTAAGACAAATAGGAGCGGAGCAGTAATGGAAAATGTGACGCAGACGAAGTTGCACGGGTCAGCTAGTCTCAAATAAAACTAATAACAGCTCTGAACTGCATACGACTGTTTCAAAATTTATCTGGTTTGAAACTTTTACGCAATGTTAGTGAAATATGTTTTGAAAGGCCTCCTTTGAAACCAGTCTTATTTCTGAAAAATACGACCACATAGTACACGACAACAAGCATTTAGACTCTCCTTCTGAGCAGTTGTAGACGTGCTGTGTGCGTACATAGTCATCAAATAGCTAACTACTCGACAGTGCAGAGAATAGCTTTCTTTTTCGGTCGGAAGTTATTCGTATGAATCATTAAAATGAAGTCACGTCGCAATTTAGACGATAACTATCAATACATTCAGTATAAGTATATCAGCGGAGGCTTTGTCTTATTTTTCTGTCGTAATCACAAAAACCCTTATCAACAAACACGTCAGACTGTACCTCTATCATAAACAAACAATCTCGAATTCTCAAGTTATATTCCTATAGATCCAACTAAAGAAATAACTACAAACATCCGTAATAATGCAGTCATCTTACCTGCGATGCATTGGAACCAAAATCCAACACCACCATTCAAATTATAGTACAGAATTAATGTTATTATCATCAAGAGTTTATGAGTAGGAATGTAATCTAAGGCCAAATGTTTGCGCACTAGCTAGCAGAATTGGTGAAAAAATAAGTTACTTTGCTTCAAATCAGCATGACTCAATTATAATGACGACACGGTTGGCGCAGTGGTTGAGCGATTGACTGCTGCCGCCGCTGCGCAGCATGTCGCGGGTTCGATTCCCGCACGGAACAAATATTTGTACGACCTACAAGTATTTGTTCCGAGTCTGGGTGTTTTTCTATCTATAATATGTATGTATTAACAAAAAAATAAATGTATATAAGTAGTTTATCAGCCATTTCGTTACCATAACACAAGCATTAAGTTGCTTAGCTTGGGACTATATGGCGTTGTGTGAAATTTCCAAGGATATTATATATATTATATAATAAACAAAGCAAAGAATGAGATGGCGTTTAGCGATAGCACTAGGGGAGTAGAAAGATTGAAAGAACAAGCTATTGTTGACTATTGTTGAACCACATGTAAAAGGAACGTCAATTGAGCCGTGCTGCGTTGTCAGCTGCATTATATATTATAATGATACCAGTATCTTCCATACTGTGAGCGTGCAACTGTTCCTAGCGGAGCGACTGCCCCCACACGTTATCACTCTATCAGTCAGACAGGCTTGTAAGTCATTCTAAATTCCGGGTAAATAAGCTTGCCCAAAGATTAATTGATGACCTCATTAGCCAACACAATGACATTTAAACTTGTATAATAATTAGTTTCACTAGCTTCATTTGAGTCGATACAGAATGATAACATAAAGCATTACAATAATGTGGTTTAATTACTATTTTTATGCATTTGTTTACGAGTATCACCAAAAGACATTATTTTTATGAGTCATCATGCTTATCAAAAAATGTTCCTGGAATTGAAATGAGTTGCTCTAGCTAGACTATTCTTAATGTAACGGAATGTGTTCTATCGAAAGTTAACATTCGGCTGAATGATTGAGAGTATGCGTGGCCGAAGCGGGTGAGGTGAATGAGAGTGCGAGTGGTGGGCGACGTGGGCGTACGAGTAGAAGCGTGGCTCACATCTGTGTGGGTCTGCGGCTGGGCAGGCAGGCTGGGCACGGTGGGCGCGGCGGCCGCCAGCGGCGTGGACGGCGCCGCCACGAAGGGCGCCGACACCGGGGACGGCGACGACGCCGGCGGCTGTTGCTTCTTCTTCAGAGCCTCCTGAAACGTACAACGACAATAATGTAACGAAACAGATTGAACGCCATACCCACGCGAACGGCGTAAATGAGCCATCAATTGCTTTACCAATCGGCGGCGGAGAGAGCGGGACGACTGGATGCGGTCTTGCTCTCGCAGCACGCCACTGCGTTGGCTCGTCGCACTTAAATGGCCCGAGTCGTATCGGTAGACGTGTATGGCGTTGCATAAAAACGTGCATCCAGCATGGTTTGAATCAATTATCAATGTTGCCACTTGCTTCACAGTTTAGGCATTGTCGTGCAGTTTATTTTAAGACATGTCATCAATTATACCAAAGGTCATAGAAGATATCTAGTCTCGACGGAACTAGCAAGTATAGTTAAAGGATAATAAAAACTGCACGAAATCAGTCATAACTTCATAAGAGACAACATGGATACGTCGGATCTTCTCCTACTTACGGACCTGTTGAAGGTAACTTTTGTTGGAAAACTCTGGGGAAAATATAAAAATGTCGCCATTTTTCTACATCCCAACATAAATTGATGTGGTTAATGTATAGTTCTCAGCATCACGATCATTTAACAGAGCCGACATCTTATTTCTCCCATGACCTACAGTTTGATTAGGTAAAGAATAGGCTATATTCCATCATCCACAAATTGGAAAACTATTTAGTCCGTCAGTTAGAGTATTGAAAAATAATGGACACGTATTTTTGTTTTTGTAAATCAATGAATATTGACAAAGATAAAACACATCAAAACTCGGGAGTGGGGGCTCGTGACGTCACGACTCAGTAAAAGTTATGCGAAGGTGTGACGTATAGAGAATTTTGAAAGCGTTGTAACTTCGTCAATTTTGGTTCCCGTAACAAAAAAAAACACGAGTCAAATATTTTTTGATAATCTAACTGACGGTCTAATTAGATTTTTTCAGGACACAAGCCCATTAGAGCCAAGAGCACAATCTTTCAATCTCAAGCTGTAATCAACTAAATAAATTGCTTTCCGTTTTCCAAGCGAGTGCTTGGAAAACATAAAAGGAGGTACAGAATGTACAGATCAACTCTACATAAATTATGTTTTAAATAATTAAAGTAACTCTAAATGTATGTAAGGGTACCTTAAAGCATACTGAGCAGAGTCCGTCTGTTGAGGGGTTTCCGTAGAACCCGCACCCCGAGCGGCACAACGTCTCCATTGGATTCGATTCACGCTCCATTGTTCCACTATATAATTTCACTTTTAATACAACAAAGTCACTTCACTCGAGTCAATAGTCAAATGTACGATTGCACTAATTGTATATTGCACTTGTTTGTCGTATCATAACACAAAGTTCTACAATAGTAACGGCAAGTATACTGCACTCAATGTTTCAATTTAGACTTGATTATCTCTGGCTTGCAGTAGCCGCGGCTAGTGGCTTTCCTTGCCGATGAGCTGTGACTATTCCGTCTATGTCAGGATCGTAGCGGGCCCTGTAACAAACAAACAATTTAAATATGAAACCTGCACATCTGCTAAACTTTAAATGCAGGATACAGTAGTCCCCAAAAGCTCTACACATATACGAAACATCCGTGTCTTACGAAAAAGAAACAGTCGAAAGCATCGAAACAACGTATCAGTATACAGAACATGATTATCACGGTAGAAAGTGGTATTAGGCGTAGTATATGATTTTGTAGAAGCAAACATAATATGCATAACGTCAGGTTTGCGTAACAAGAGAGAGCTAACGCTAAAGTGGAACGCGCCCGCGAAACGGATCACCCGCGTGCCCCGCGCCCCACGCCAAGGTCGCTAAACCAACAACACTTGCATATCTGTCAACAGTAACGACAAAAAAAAAATCGATATTGCGTTAACCTCTTGCAATAACCTCGGTGGCAATCCAACAAATAATTTAAAAGTTATATATAATCTTCAGGTGCATTAAATGCACCGTGACAACTACATTTTATCGGCGAGCGTGTTAAGCGATGACGTGTAAAATCCAGATTTAACCATTGCAATAACGAAACCTATTATTTGCCTGGTGGAAATGAATAACCTAATCTTAAAAATTCTACTTGTACGAGATATTGTGTTGCTGACACAGGAATACACTAATCACATTCACAACCATTACTTCTACTTATAAATTGTAAACACTATAAAGAAACCGAATGCGTCAATACTGAATTGTGACGTGTGCATAGAGCATACTGTTGAATTCCCTTGCCCTATTGTGAAATAAAACTGTTAAAAATACAACAAAAATCGCCATGAATACTGTTAAGAGTGGAGAGTGTGCGGTAAGGTCATTAGCACCGGGCCAGGGACTTGGGGAGTCATCGACCGGGCTGCACGCAGGGGTGCAAAGCATCGGCGCCCGCGCACGCCCGCGCCACTATTATATCAATATACCGACTACGCAGCTCATCACATCACACTGCACTCTTCATCTTCGGCCAAAGTCTACTGTGTGTGTATCACGTACGTGACAGAAACGCTGACGCTTACAACTGATTAGTTGGGAAACTAATTCGATGGAATTCGCTCACTTTGTCGAACCGAACGTGTTTTATAAAATAAACATTCGTTCGTGTGGCTTGTGTGCGTTTAATATATTTTTCATTAGCCTACTTTTTAATTTTAATTGGACGGGTAATTACGACACTGGTTGCTCCTTGTTGCAAGTATTATTTTTTAGAAATTAAGTACTTACTTACCTATTTACAATTTAGGAATGCCATTTTGTAAGTCTTTTTTCTTTACATAAGAATTTTCAATGGTTTATCATTCATTGGTTAATCCATCGGAAAAATAACGTGAACAACAAACATTTCATACGAAGAGCCACTTGGTAAATTAGACAGGATGCATGCAGCAATTAATAACTAAGTAATATTGATACCAAATAAGTATGCCAAGGCGACTATCAACCTATTCAAGTAGACGGAAACGTGATGTTCAATTATAGCAATAGGTACAATAGCGACCATGATTACCAAGTTGCCAAATTCACGCTATCTACTTGAACCGGCGTTATTTTTTAACCGACTTCAAAAAAGGAGGAGGTTCTCAATTCGGATGTTTGTATTTTTTTTATTTTTTTTTATGTTTGTTCGGGCATAACTCCGTCGCTTGCCAACCGATTTTAAAAATGATTTTATGTTGGAAAGGGTATACTTCCCAAATGGTCCCATTTAAATTTTATCAAAATCGGATACGAACTTTGGATTTTAAATCGAAATACCTAGCAGGATTTCGTCTTCTTGGATGATAGTTTTATGTCATCCAAGTAATCGAAATTGCGTATTTTGCTTTTCTGCGATTTTGCAGTGGGGTACCACTAAAAAGTGAAAAATAAAAAACTTTTTACAAAAAAATACAAGCAACCGACTTCCAAAAAAAGTAAAAAAATAACTTTAATTTCGGAAGTCGGTGTCAAAATACGAAGAAACTAACAAGAACACCGACTACTGAAATTAAAGTTATTTTTTACTTTTTTTGGATGTCGGTTGTATTTTTTTGTAAAAGTTTTTTATTTCTCTAATTGTTACAGGGTGGATGTGCGAGATAATGTTGAGCATCTAGTTCCAAGCGTAGTGTGTAGATAGTGTTCGAAAAGTCCCGAACTATAAATGTTCATATCAAAGCTGACGTTGTTTCCCTGAGAATAGTGGCGAGAGCTAGATAAGTCGTAAGGTATGAGTGTTGATCGTCGCGAGCGCGCGTGTGTGAATACGTCGCGACGACGGCGTCGCTCGGGCCGTGCTGAGCCGTGCCCCGCTGACCCACTTGTCGAGTGTTCGCTACGCAATTCGAGCGCGACCCGCTTCGCGGTGCACCGACACACACAAACACCGGCCACATGACGTGACAGCCCACCGATGGCACCCTTTGGTGACACATGTGCCCGCCCGCCTACCACCCCTACCGAGGCTACCGTACCGAGAACAGATACCACCAGTCAAGCGTAAAATTACCACCCACGAACAGATGGAACGCCATTATTTGTTGCACATGGGCAAAGGAAAGCACTAAGACCGACGTAAATCACCCAGTAACTTAGTACAAGGAAACTGAACTACGTATTTCAGTAAATATTAATACAGACTCTCAAACAACAACAGGGATTTTACAGTTTCACGTAACTTGTACCATTTATCTTTTTCCTGTAAGAGGTAAAAGGATAAATAACATGCGTCATAATACAGGAAACAATAGTGCGTTATTTTATAAAGATATTGGTGTCATAAATGAGAAAAACCTTCGAGAAGTGTGAGCAATGAAGTCTTCTATGATATAACTAACCCAAATAATTTATTAGTTCAATCAGTGGGCAGCGCAATGACATACGAAATCATACGTGGACAAAATAAACTCGCATGAGGTCACAATTCACACAAATTTAAAAACGCTCAAGGATTGTGATTTGTTACGAAGCTAAAGAAACTTTTAATCAATATTTAGGTACATCAATAGGAAATACCTCGAATAACCCTTGAGTAAAAACAGCTGAAGCTATTGTTGGTATCAGTGAATTAAAACACTGATATTCAGGCTACCTCCCACAAACAGTATTATGTAGGTCGACACGAGCCCCATAAGACGCATGAAAGCTCAACTCAGTTCTATACATAGGTACAGTGCTCGAATTTACGTCTGGTTGAGACAAGATACAGGTCTGACCACTCGATCAACGGTAACAGTAACGGTACAAGACACAAAAATCGTGCAGCGCAAGAAAAATCCTACGAAAACCCGGCTTCGTTTGTACTTAAGTTGATAGTGTTTCCTATCCAGCTACAGAAGCTTAGAAGCACGATGAACTGACTCAGCTATACTCAACTGCTAATCATTTCTCACATTGACTGTCTTTTGTTTATGTGTACGTCTTGCTCGAGAGATACCTATTTCAAATATCTTCCGTCTGGCAGTTTTAATATTTCAAGATCCGCCTTGACACGAAGAATGGGTACGACGACATTATAACGGGATCACTGAGCGTCTAAAATGTGATTTAATTGAATAAAGATACCCACTGTATACTGAACAGTTGAATAATATTTTATATTAACAAACAAAAACAATCTACACAAAAATACGGAAACTACCTATACGATGACGCGCTAATCGAGGTCAATGATTTTTTCCCCGGCACAAGTTTTTAGTAGAAAAAATTATAATGGTAATAAAGTAACATTTGTCCGTGATGATCAAGCAGAACATGCATGTGTCTATCTCAGCGGAAACGTTTCTGACCAAAAATAGACTAACCAGGGTCTTGCTATGCCTTCCGCAGTTCCGCGTGGTTACACAACAAAGGAACAGGCGCGAATATGTTGAGGCTATTCATCATTCAAACTGGCTCGTTCAATAATCAATAAGGTGACAATGCAAACAACCAGAACGGGAAGGACAATGACATTAGCATTTAGAGGAAGAATTTTGCGTCATCAACTGCACAATGACGCGGCGACAACGAACACGCACAGCAAGATGGCCGCCGCAGCGTCAGCTGATCGCGCACACGCAGCGCAGCTGTGACACTCCGCGAGCTCCACTCTCATAGCATTGCGAGTATATCGCTCTCTCTTTCATCCGCGCCTATTCAACACAATGGACGTTCTCAGTCATTGTTTGAAACACAATGCTCACTACACTAGTTGTTAGTAACATATACGACATTATTTTAAATAGCGCACCCAATACTATTCACCAAACTGGCAGAAAATTCTTTGTCCAGAAGACAAGTTAAACGAATCGTCATTAAAAAAAATATTATATTTATGTACCTATATAATATTCACACTAAACGAGTTCCGTAGTTATCTGCTTGATGTATACGAAAATCATTTGCTATACCTACGAAGCTGCGAAGATATTCAAATTCACAGAATCAGATTAAATTAATGACATACCTGTATACCTACGGCGTTAGTATCTAAACAAACAATATGCGCAATAACATTCTAATGATAACACCGACCGCCATGGACACTAAGAACGTGACCGAACTTTTGCGATGATCAGTCAAAATAAAGTGATTACTCACGAAAAGTGAGATAACTACGAAACGTTAAGTTAATAACTCGTCACTTCAGCAAGAGACCGTTATTTTTTGTTTACATAAAAGTGAACGTTAAGTCAAGTTAATAAATTCAAAAAGTATTTAATTGAGGACCTTGCAATTTCACTGTTTAAGCCACTTTTTCCGTCGTATTTGTTTCTATCATAAAATTCAGACATCATTATTTCTTTAAATCAGTGTGTGAATATATTAATCAACACCAGTTATCAATTTATCATTCACTTGGACCTTGTTTATTGGTCTTTGGAGGTTATGTTTTTGTGTCAATGTGTGTTATTTACGCATAAACTTGTTTTATATGTGTCATTTACATATATTCGACAAAAATATAAATTTATATGAAACCTTTGTTGCAACATCACCGATTGTCAAACAAAGGTAATGAGTTCATTAGTTAGTAACTTGTAATATCTAATCGTTAACCCATTAAATGTGTGTACATTTTAATAAGTGTTATCACTATCAGTTAACGATACTTAATTATGTTTTCAATCAATTAAATATGGTCCAAAACCTTCATCGCCAACAGCGAGCTATGTCGATGTCGGTCCGATGCGACATTGATGAACGAACAATCACTTTATCTATGCTAGGTATGTACGGGCTACATTGTCTACACATGAATAACGCAAGTCAACCGAGACACTAATTGCTATCTCGACATTAAAATATTTCTAAAACAATTGGATGTTGCAAATTGCATAAAGTTTTGAACACGTGAGGACGTTGACCTTCTGACACCAAGGTCGGGGCGGCGGCCTTCAAACAGCCTCGTCTAGCTGGCGCAGAGGCTCCTCTCAGACTCTCATCTCGAAACACAGACGCACACAAAAACAACGCACACTTAACTATATTACCTTCGAGTGGGAACACGAGCCCATGGCCACGTAGAAACTACGCTCGAAAGCGCTTCAAAGTCACCAAAACGATATCACTGACACATTAAAAGCGTATTGGAGAAACGCAGCGCACTAATTCGCACAATTATCTTGAAAAATAATGCAATAGTAGCACCCGATGTTGAAAACTTTGTACTAAACTACTTTGTGTAACATGTAACGAGTGTATCGGCCACGTGAGACGAGCTCCGACGCGCTCGACGAGCTGGCGAGAACTGAGCGAGGAGCGGCAGCGGTCGCGCCGCCC
The DNA here is from genome assembly GCA_963859965.1 of Ceramica pisi. Classification (NCBI taxonomy): domain Eukaryota; kingdom Metazoa; phylum Arthropoda; class Insecta; order Lepidoptera; family Noctuidae; genus Ceramica; species Ceramica pisi. The sequence goes on along the minus strand of OY982541.1, from coordinate 6,690,674 downwards.
GCCGCCGCCTGCAACTATTCGCGTCATTCCATTCTACACGCGCACGCACTCACCAATACAAACAAGCCACTGCTCACTCGCTGACAAACACATGTCCGATCCGACGCGATCACCCATCTCAACCGAGCACTACGTAACGCACTTCGTATAGCTAGACGTCGACGCGTCGCTCGCCACCTCGACTACATTCCCAGAGCACTTCTTAGGCCACTTATTTCGATCAATCCTACAGTGGTCTCTCTGGGCTTACCCAGTTGATGCATGACTCACAGCTTCGCGTTGAGTCAGCACTTTCTTCAAATCAATTTTAATTTCTGATTATTATAAATGAGTAATCACGAAATTATTTTCTTTGTTGGTATTTTCTACTATAACAGAAACTGTGAAAAATTATCACCTTGACAACACATAGATTAACCATACGTCCAAATGTGAACAGCTTTGTTAGAAATGTCAGTTATGAATGTCTTTAACTCGATTTACCATAATATTCAAATGAAATTAACACTTTACAATATTAACTTTCAAAATTTAGTTACAGGAACAGGAGACCTAGATGTTTTATTTTGATTATTCACAATTGTTTTTGCTAGTCTCGCATAACAACAATGATGCTGTAAACAAGAACCAGTTCCCGCACTATATACCTAGGTAGTCAAAAAGCCTATCGATATAAATGATGCTCTTCGAATCAATTAATAGCTAAATATAATAAATAATAAGTGTAACCAAGGCCTCTTTCATCAAAATCAAAACAAAACATTTCTGAGTACTGAGTGCACTAACACTTCAAAAATTCGTCATGTTTTGTTAAAAACTTCGAAACTAAAAATGTAGATTAACTAGGTATTGAAGAGGTTCAAAATAAATTTTAATTATAGCATGGTGACCAGTGACCACAGACACAACCCACCAACAACAGGTATGTATTCGTTTAAGAAGACTCCTCGAAATCGGCGCTATAAAAAATCAACAGTACAATGCACCCCGAGATAAAAGTGAAATCACCAATAAAGATCAATATTTGAATGTCGACGGACGTTCAACCTGATATTAACAGACTGCGTAGATGGATGAAACGCCACGCTCAAGCAACAATAATTTACAACTTGATGAAAATAACCTGGAGCAATGTGGAGAGGCGTTATTTACCTATACCGTTTTGCGCACTTGTTGTCAATGACAAGAAGTTTTATGATAATGGCGAAAAGGTCGTGTGAGACGAATGCGTACACAAACAAAGCCATGCGTGCGAAGTGGTCGGTGTGACGGCGGAGACGGCGGAGACGACGGACGCAGACAAAGCCGCGACGGAGCGAGTCGTCGATCTCCCCCGAATTAGTCCTGGCCGGGGCGCTGACCTCCGCCACACGCCGCCGCTCCACCTCCGCGCCACTCATCATCGCCGCGCGGGACACGCACTACGGCCATCCCTCGGTAAAACAAAACGCCCCTGATACTGACTATCTCCATATTTAATGTAAACAAAGCGTGACTAATTATCGGGTTAAGACTTCGGCGTGATAATTGAGTCCACTTTATAACAAAGAGACAAAGACCGAGAAAGAATATTGATGTAAGGTCAATGAAATAAAGACCACGTGGAACTCAAAAAAGATTTCTTGTCGAGGACGACGCAACGCAGTAACACATCACGTGTTTCGTAAAACGTTCAACCGACGATTATTTGGCACCCACAAAAGTTGGGTAAAGAAATATACCTAGTACATTCAACCAAAGGAACCAGCCAATTTACAAACGGCTATTATTAGGAACAGATATGCTCAAAGATAACACTGCTGACATAATTTCCCTCGAAGCTGCATATTCTGATAACTACAAATGCACGATAACTGCCAAATATTTTCTTAGTCTAAATAAGAACAAAGTACGAGCACCCGAATAACATCTTTGTTTTCAACACTTGATCTTGCGTGAATTTTGCAACTCATTTGCTAATAAAGAGAAAAACAAAGAAATGTTTAGAAACAAAGAGGAACCTCGAGATCCTTGTGGGCTACAATATGTTGAAGTGATTCAAATTCAAAGTAAAGTGAGCTGCCGGGGAGTGGTACTTTCTCTTCACGGTCGTAAAAACTACACGAAGCTGTGGTTAAGGGGAGTGCATACCTGATGTTGAAGTGAATTTCGTACCAAACAAATGTCTTTCCAAGTGCGCAGGCCCTTCAGCTCACAACCAGGCGACACCACGTCTGTGCGGTTGAGGTCAGCATCCACCGGCATCACAATGAATGGTCACGCCACCTGGGACAAGTAATACAATCTATCTATTAAAACGAGCGCTCGTTTAATGTCCTCTCATCAACTAATTTCTGTATTGTTCATCGTTAATGTTCATGTACATTAACGAAGAAAATTCTCGAGCATGTCTCTGAATTTCTATGGCATTGTCCGTTTTAGAGATTTTAGAAATGCGTTCAAGTCCCTTAGATTTACAGACCCTCAAGTTTTTGAATAACGCGCATAAGCACAATAGATCGACCTACCTGCGTATTATTATTTCGACGTGAACTGGCTCATCATCACAGTATTTTCTCACATGGGGTTGACTTCCGGTCTGACAACATACAGCTAAATAATCTAAACATCAATTATTCACTGGAGCGACTACCGTCTACCGTCTGGCCTCCGCTACCCAACTAGCGCGGATACCGGTATCCTAAACGAACTATTACAACCCTACTAAATATTTTCAAGGTACAGACACGACCTCTACACAATTAGTATAGAAATTAAAATACATGTATGCTATTGACAACTATAAATAAACCACAGAATACTGATACGTGTATACTTCACGCTAATCCGATATAATCAAACGATCGAGGCCAGTAGTATCCATTTTGTCGTAAATGGGTTTTATGAAAACGTAAATAAATTTTGATTAAAACACCATTGGATAATGCAACCTTATTAGTTAACTAGCTGACCCGCGCAATTCGTCTGCATCACATTTTGTTTGCATAAATGCTCAGCTCCTAGTGATGGTCGTAGTGTGATGCTATAATAGCCTTCCTCGAAAAACGGGCAATTCAACACTAAAAGAACAATTCGAAACAGAAATTCTTGAGATTAGCACGTTCAACCAACCAAACTCTTCAGCTTTATTAGTATAGATACAAAATGTTCAATACTAGTTACTAGTAGTTACCATAACCATAATGACATAAATGACGCTGTCAGAAAATACCGACCAAGACGAGGCAACAACGCCGATAAATTGCCTTATCTAAACAAACTGATACTAAGCCATTCATACGGGAATGTACCATAGCTCAAAGATCTCTTTGATCCCACTGTATTGAAAAGAGAAATCTGTAACCTAATGATGTTACTTCCAATGGGAATAAACTTCTTAGATTAGTCATTTGAGTCATAGACAACATTACATACGTTCAATTGTGATTGACAATAAGTACTTACATAATGAGAGCTATCGTGTTTGAATTTGCTGCTAGAGGCGCTAGTGTAGCGTAAGGTCTTTCGAATAATCCCGCTATACACTGCGGTGCGGATCGCCAACCCCCCTCATCGCTGTCCGTCTTACGGCCGCGATGAGAGGGTTGGCGGTCAGACTTTTCGTCAGACGCCGCAGTGTACAGCGACATGAAGTGGGGGCGACTTGGAATACTCGACGTCATCAAAATGTAAAATATCAATACATTTATATAATAATTATATGTTGGCTTTTGGCGCGAGTTTATTTACTTTGATGATCTTTGATGTTTATGAATATTTTTAATAAAACGGCCTAACTATGACAGATTAAGTGGAACCGATCACTTTTCCGATTTTTTTTTGTTCGATATTCATACATACTATTGACCGAAGTCTTGTTTGCTATAGGTATGTATTATTTGACATATTCTTAGAGCATCTAAGTATCAAGTGTCATAGGTATTATTTTACCAAACTACCGATTCGCATGTTTTATAATAATAACGATTTTTCAAAAATCAAAAGATACAGTTTTAGTTTTCGTCAAAATCGGGCTCGAGACTCCTTTAAGTATTTTTCGATATATTTGCTCAAATTTACCCTGTATAGCCGGTTACTTGGTAGCATTTTCTATATTAAATTAAAATAGTGTCATAATATAACAGTACATAGTTTATAAGTCAATATTAACACATATGTATGGGTATTTTTCCTGAAATAAATTCGATATATATATTTTTTTAAGTCAAAATTTAGCGACAGAAACGAATCGCTGCAAAACCTACTTTTCAACGTCTTGTGGGGCGCCCCGCGAGCTGAGGAGCCGCGAGTTGTGTGAAGAGCCGCCGGTGATGAGCGTTAAAACTATCAGCTGCCCAAACCCCGCAGCGCCGGAGCCATGCCAAAAATAATGCTTGCTGAATGTTGCAGGGTAGCGACGATGGCCTTAAAACACTGAATCTCAGGGGTAAAAGAGAAACACGAAAAACCACTCTGCTCGAGGAGCTCAATATCGAACTCTTCACCGATGGATCAAAGACAGGTACTGACACTGGTGCGGGAATCTTCTCCGAGGATCTCAACATCCACAACACTGTGTTCCAAGCAGAATGCATGGGCATATCTGAGGGGCCCGAAAGGGCCGACGCCTGCCGGAGTCGCGGGATTATTCGCAAGAGACACCGTGGCTCCGGAACACAAAGGGCAATGAAGGAACATGGATGGGTTTTAGTCAGTAGAAGTCTGACACTCCCTCCCGCTACACCCAGAGCGGGAGGAGTCATTGGATGATTTCCCATCCCTAAAAAAAAAAAAAAAAAATGGGCATATCTCTGGCGGCATCAGCCATCCTCACTAGGAAAGTTAAAGACAATTCAATACGCATAGTTTCGGACGGCATGGCCGTCCTGCAAGCTCTGAATAGCCACACAGTTAACTCTGGGCTGATTCTCGAGTGTCACCAACGTCTCAAACAGGTCGGTAGACACAGCAAAGTAACTATTCAATTGATCAAAGGACACAGCGAATCCCAAAGCAACGATGCAGCAGACAAACTCGCCAGAAGGGGTTCGAGTATGGCAATGATTGGAACTGAACCCATCGTGCCGCTGCCTTTCGGGTACCTACGCAATCTGGTAAGGAAACACACTAGAGACCAACATCACAAGTTATGGGCTGACCATGGTGAGTGTTGGCAGGCCAAAGAGACACTTCCCTCTATAGATGGCCGATTCCCAAAACCAAGCCCTAAGACTAAACAACAGTTGCGTACAGTCACAGCCGCAACAACTGGCCACGGGTCTTTTAATAAACACCTCTATGCTATAGGAGTCACAGCCACTGAATCCCACTATGCAGAGCCTGCTTGGAGGAGGATGAGACAGCAGCACACCTGCTTCTAAGCTGCCCTGCCCGGTAGTCGCGAATTATAGGACCAAGTAACTACTTCGGAAACCCAGGTACCCTCTGTGAGATAGTTGGTAACACCGTTGCAGGACTTCCTTGGGGAGCTGGGGTGGATTGAATGACACTTGTCCCACCTACACGCAAAATACGCGCTTAGTCGTGAAGTTGCGGAATCCAGCCCGATTTACATACATACATACATGTTTCATGTCTGCTTGGATGTTGCATGCTAGTTTGAACGCTGCATGCTTGCTTCTCATGCAAGCAAGCATGCAGCGTTCAGCCTGATAAAAGGTAAAGATGAAATAGTGTACACAACTTTTTAGGCGATTGGTGAAATTAAAATATGGTAATTAAAACTGTGGTATAATTAATTTTCGTAAACATAATACTTCATTCAAAATTTCGGCAATTCGGCAAAGTGTAACTTCGGTAAAAAGTTTTTCGACCAAATGGAAACGTCCAAGTAATGAAAAACTTTGCATTGATACACTGATACAGTGGCAGACGTGACGACGATGAAGTAACAAAAAAAACGAAACAATAACAGTTGAAAATTTTTAGGTGAAATTAAATTATTATAATTTTTTTGTTTTCTTTCTCGGGTCTCTGGAGACCCGGTCCTTTGGTAGGCGTACGAGGCAGGGGCCGAAACCAACTCGCAGAGGCCCCGTTAGAAATTTCAAATGTAATGGGGCACCAACCGGCGATTATCCCTGTATGCACTGTGAAAGTATTCCCAAGGACAATCCCCGGTTGGAGCAAGAATATTGCAGAATATGGGAAAAAAAAAAAAAAAAAAAAGATGAAACGCTATGGGTTTGGGCGGTTTAGTGGACTGATAATCGTTTATTATAGAACTATTGGCCCCTGCCTGACCACTAACAATATACACGGCTTTTAAATGGCAGGGGGTGACTTGCACACTCAATGAATGGGCCCCCGAAAACGGTCGCTAGCACAAAGTGACGTAGCGCCAAGGAGGCAACATAGCCTGAGGTGCTAGAGGAGTGGAGAGGTATACCATGGCTATCAGGACAATCCCGGAAGTGCGGTCAAGATCCCTACCAGCATCTTACTGGATTATACATCCTTCTCCCGAGCACGTGTGCTCTAGCGAATCTCCACTCAGACCGGCCAATTAAGGCAAGAGAGAGGTGGGAGCTCTGTTCCTCGTCAGTATTCACTCTGGCCAGCCAATAAAGGCAAGCCGTAGATGAGGAACAAGACTTCTCCCGGGAGATAAGGTTCGTGGGGTCGCTACTGCCCAACAGTTCGCCACAAAACTGCCTTGCGTTATTATAATAATTATTATATATATAATAATATATTTTTCGACCTTATGATAGGTAACCCAGATTAAGTTATGGTTCAACTGACCACTGCTTTGAGTTTTTTTTTTTTTTTCATTTTAATCATCTTACAATGCGATTCAAATAAGAATAGGATCGACTTAGCGCCATATTGTGACGTCATAGCTGTCAATTCAAACCAATTATGTAGGGTGAGTAAAGCAAGATTTTTTTATTATTATTATTTACAAATATGGAGTGAAATAAGTGTTATGGTATGGTTTAAAATAACTAATAATTACTTTTATAAATACATATTATATCTAGCTAAATTACTACTATAGAACATTTATATTTAAATTTGATTTACGAATTATTTAAACAAAGTAAAATAAACCGTTTTTGATATGCAACTAAGTTTTCTATGCAAACCATACTTTTCAAGAGACATTTGACAGATAGGTCATTGACATTCCTATTCTTATTTGAAACACGTTGTACTTCTAAATTTCATTTTCATTTATGAGTGTGTATTCCGTCCACTAGCGCCGCCAATCGTTTTTTATTAATTGTGGTAAATTTAAGACACGTAGATAAAAAACCGCTCTGTAGTGCACTGAAGAAATGTATCTATTATTTTTTGACAGCTATTTTTAATACATAACTCATGGCTAAATAGCCAAAACGGCAATTATTGCTAAAAGTGGCCACTTTTAGCAAAAATATCGACTTTGGCAACTATTTATGCTCTAAAGTACAAAACATAACTCTCAAAACATAATAAATACATTTCTTCAGTGCACTACAGAGCGGTTTTTTATCTACGTGTCTTAAATTTACCACAAATAATAAAAAACGATTGGCGGCGCTAGTGGACGGAATACACGCTCTTAAGACCTGACTTGCCAGTGGCACCAACTGGTGAGCATGAATACGGTAGCCCTCACTAGGTTGTCTTCTTATACTTGTCATTATTAATTATCAAGAAACAATACTAGGTAATGTTACCTATTACACAGTGCAAAGTAGTTTCCTTTTTAAAATGAATAAAATCTTACCTTTTGATATTGATTCACAGAAATACACCAACTATTGAAAATTAGGCCTTATTATCTGTATCAGAATTTTAATTCTAATCTTCATTCTTTTGAAATGGAATTTACCAATGTCTATATCTTGAGTTTATGTTTCAGTTACGAACACAAGTCCTGTCACTCACAGAGTAGTAATGTAATGGAGCGCTACACATATTTCCTAACTAATTGCACTCACCGAAATTGTGAGGTCCGCGGGGGGGAGATACGTCTTTCATTGGGCGATCGCCGACGACGGCGACAATTCATTCAGCGTGTTTCCGATTGGCGACTGTCGCGGTGTTTGCGTTGTTTTTAGCGCCCTTCTCCCGCACATTATCACTCCATTTGCTTACTACTCTGTGGGTAAATGTGAAATCTAAATATACTAACTATCAACTCACCATATTCATGTTATCTTAACTCCACAACAGCTACACAAGTATACAATTAAAAAAGAAACAGCAAACCAGGAAACAAACTACAAAGCTCAATTGGACTCTAATCCACAAAGTAAGAGTCATTCAAATAAATAAAATTTTAAGGGTTCTCATTTCTATGTTAATAACAGCAGCTATTTCACTTATCATGATGATTCAAAGCAAAAGAAATGATGAAGTTCCTTCTCTGTAACTATTTTGAAAATAAAAATATGTACCTTTGTAATTAGTGACTTGGGAACCAAATTGAAAATTACTGTATTCAACAGCAAAACAGTTAACTTATAACAAAAGCAACTACAAGCTTTAGAAAAACTGTTCTATGTTGGCAGCAAGTTATCTTGCAATTTAACACACTGATAACACTACACTTATCTCTCATGTTCCTACACAATACTTGTTGCTTGAATTCACGTACATTTGATAGGTGACTTTCAGTATGACACAGCATTTGCACATACCCTGGCTGTCACACTATAATTTGTAGAAACATCTCTTATCTGCCTTGTGTTTAATTACATTTATTTACCAATTTCACAACTTTTATGCGAGTTGTAAAAAGAGAAAAATTATCTCTTTATCAATACTTACTTAAAAAAATATAAGGTGAAATTTTTTATAACTTCTGATTGTTCTAACTAATTTTATAGATTTACTACACATTTTTGCCATCAAGAATAAAGTACCTGTTACAATGATGTAATGTTAAATGATTTAACATTCACATCAAAGTAAGATGTGCTGACCCCTCAGTTTTTAGGGTTCCGCATCCAAATGGCAAAAACGAAACCCTTATAGATTCTTCATGTCTGTCCGTCCGTCCGTATGTCACAGCCACTTTTCTCCGAAATCATAAGAACTATGCTGTTGAAATTTGGTAAGTAGATGTATTTCGTGAACCGCATAAAGATTTTTATAAAAAAATAGAACAAAAACAATAAATTTTGGGGGTCCCCCATACTTAGAACTGAAACTCAAAAATTTTTTTTTTATTGTACCCATGTGTGTGGGGTATCTATGGATAGGTCTTCAAAAATGATATTGAGGTTTCTAAGATCATTTTTTTCTAAACTGAATAGTTTGCGCGACAGACACTTCCAAAGTGGTAAAATGCGTGTCCCCCCCCCTTAACTTCTAAAATAAGAGAATGATAAAACAAAAAAAAATATATGATGTTCATTACCATGTAAACTACCAGCGAAAATTGGTTTGAACGAAATCTAGTAAGTAGTTTTTTTTCAATACATCATAAATCGTAAATCGCAACTTCTGCTTACGGAACCCTCAGTGCGCGAGTCCGACTCGCACTTGGCCGGTTTTTTTAATCACTATGTTTGTTGAGAGTAAGAAACACAAAAATAAACTCATAAAACAACAATAAGTTTATCATGTTTGTTCCAAATGAAAGCCACATTTGGAACAAATATTATTGAGGTTGTTGTTATCTGCTTGAAAACTCACCATAAAAAAACCTAAACATAAGTAAACACAGCACAGAGTACATACTAAGTTATAAAATCTACATTGTAAATAATCATAACAAAGGAATAATATAAGAAAAACAAGCCATAATAGTGCTATTCATCCTCTTCACACAATTACAAAGGAATAATGATAGAACTAATCAATCCTGTACCAGCCCAGAATAAATTCAAGTTAGGTCCATAAAAAAAATGTGATGCAGTGTACTTGGTCTCAATTTAATTACGTCAGTGGCACATTTAGTGGTAAATTTTGATTTCAAAATTTACACATAAATCTTGTTTGGTCATTTATACCTAGATGAGTACAGGCATAATTTTTACTCTGTGCAATATTATTTCAGTGTTCACGCTTGCTATGAATAAACATTTGTAAAAAAAAGTAAAACAAATATTGCCTAAGCTACATACCAAGTATATAGTTAGTAGCTCTACTATTAGCATAAATTATTTTAGAAACAGCTGAAAAGGGGTAAATAATGAAAATTGAATATGTAGTAAATGTGAAAACATGATGAAAATTAATGAAAAACTGTTCCAAATAAATTAAAAAGAAAATAGATAGGTTTTTAATTTCGAAATAAAATATTATTATTTTATCAATATACAATAATTTGTTTATTGATGATGACAATGACATGGCAGTCACTACAGCTTCACTGCTGCAACAGGCAGCATGGACAAAGCACAAATTACTTTACCCAGAACAATATACTGTTGTGTCATCACCACCTTGTGCATTGTTTAATTTAATACAATATTCAACTTTCAAATACTTCAGCCACTGGTTTTTCTGTTTTACAAGCTAGGAAAAACGTTTTAAAAGGAAAAAACGGGTATGCCACCTAGTTACAGGAAGTAGAACTCGTGGGCAGCTACACTAAAATACGTAAAAAATAAGTAGGTAGGTACGCAGTTACTCAAGTGAAATATTGTGAAATTGATGATATATAACCATGGTTTGGCAATAACATACAGTTTTCCTTGCAATTTAAGCTCACAGCACGGAAGAAACTACATTTTATTGCCTCCCAAGGTGGTGTCATGCAAAAAAATGCGTACCTAATGAACAAGTGCACTCTTGGTTTCGGAGAATCCCGTGCACATGAAAGTCTTAGGCAAAACATGGAGCTAAAGTCTTAGATCAAAATCTTTAACAGCTACAGTCTCTTCACGGGGCAGAAACAAAGAAAATATTGAAGAATTCAGTAATTGGCATTCACGAAGAAAATGGCGTCATATCACTAGTCACGGAACAAGGTACAATTTCGTCATACGAAAGCACGGGTCACAATCACAAAAAAACACCACAATAAAAATAATACATGCTGTACAAGTGATTTTGTTCATAAAATTACTCACTTTGAATAAAAAATCCAAAGAAAATCATCCAAAAACTCAAAGGACTGATGACAAGGCACTCCACTCACCGTTTGCAAAACCAGACTGGAATCACGTGACCTAGAATGTTACCAATGCCGTAAATTGAACAGATTCTAGTAGAAAATTCTACCTTTTAAAAAATATTTTAGCCTCATATTTTAGGCATTTTTATCAAAACTTACGTACATTCTTAACAATTAGAATGCCTGAGTCCCGAGTTTGTTCAAGAATTTTGTCACTCAGTAAGCGGAGATATAATTCGCATATTTTTTTATAATACAACAAGTTGTATGTGAGAAATTACGCCATTATTTATTAAATATAACATCGTTTAAATGACCACCGCAGCTTCGAACGGTGACACGGATCCGAGAGGTCCAATTTTCAATTACTCTACTGCATAGATCCGGCTGAATCTGAGCGATGGCCTGTGTTATGTTGACATCCATGGCATCGGTCGGTTGATTGCATAGACCTGCGACTTGAGAAAACCCCACAAGCAAAAGTGTAGCGGGGTCAAAACTGCCCTTGCAGATTGTAGCTCTCTTTGTGTAGACCCTCACCCTAGGTATATACTGTATAAGACGTATGGGTAACGCACCACGACCGCGACGTCAACGGAGAGATTCGGCGGTGTGATATATTATTAGAAATATATTTCCATCATGACCTATGGTGCACAGACTTAGTCTTTGACTAACATCCAAAAGTCCAAACTCAAGGTTTGCCAACGTGCTACGGAGCGCAGTATACTAGGTATTAAATTAACAGACTACGTCCGAAACACTACACTGCGCTCCAAAACGCAAATTGTCAAAGTGGCTCAATAGGCTGCCTAACTTAAATGGGACTGGGCAGGACATGTATGCCGCATGTATGACAAACTGCGGGCCCGTAAAATACTGGATTGTAACCCTGAAACAGCGAGACGAGGCCGCTGCAGACCGCGAAAGAGATGGCGGGACGACCTGGTTGTCTTTCTTACGAATTGGAAGGAAGAGACACAACACCGTGAGAATTGGAAGGAATGGAGGGAGACCTTTGCCCAGCAGTGGGACAGTATGGGCTAGTAATAAAAAAAAATAAGCCCTACCGCAGTATCACTACGTTGACGTCGTGGTGGGGCTTGCGCGTCCCGATAGACCTGAGGTCATACCAAGGGTGAGGGGCCAGACAAAGAGAGATACAATCCGCAAGGCAGTTTTGTGGCGAACTGTTGGGCAGTAGCGACCCCACGAACCTTATCTCCCGGCAGAAGTCTTGTTCCTCATCTCCGGCTTGCCTTTATTGGCTGGCCAGAGTGAAAACTGACGAGGAACAGAGCTCCCACCTCTTTCTTGCCTTAATCGGCTGGTCTGAGTGGAGATTCACTAGAGCAAACGTGCTCGGGAGAAGGATGTATAATCCAGTAAGATGCTGGTAGGGATCTTGACCGCACTTCCGGGATTGTCCTGATAGCCGTGGTATACCTCTCCACTCCTCTAGCACCTCAGACTATGTTGCCTCCTTGGCGCTACGTCACTTTGTGCTAGCGGCCGTTTTCAGGGGCCCATTCATTGAGTGTGCAAGTCACCCCCTGCAATTTAAAAGCCGTGTATATTGTTAGTGGTCAGGCAGGGGCCAATAGTTCTTCTTTAAATAAACGATTATCAGTCCACCAAACCACACAAACCCATAGCGTTTCATCTTTTGTTTCCATATTCTGCAATAGCCTTGCTCCAACCGGGGATTGTCCTTGGGAATACTTTCACAGTGCATATAGAGATAATCGCCGGTTGGTGGCCCATTACATTTGAAATGTCTAACGGGGCCTCTGCGAGTTGGTTTCGGCCCCTCGTACGCCTACCAAAGGACCGGGTCTCCAGAGACCCAAGATAGTAAAAAAATAAAAAAAATATTTAGGGAACGGGGGAAACCTTGTGGAAACCCTTAGACCTAAGCCTTAGACTATATTTCTATTTTCCCTAGTCTAAGTGGAAACCTTACACTCTTACTGTCAAAATGACTTTGGCGGGCTGGGTTGAAATTTATCAAACAGTGTCGTGTGACATAATATTAATTAAGGACTTTAAATTAAGACCCTTACAATAAGGGACTTTTTTCAAACTTTTGTAATAAATAGGTAAAAAGTTTGGAAACATGAAAATTAACCATTTCTCTCTCAATAAAAATTCAAATACGAAACATAAGTCTATACTTTTAATTAGATTACAGAAAAACCTCTATGAAATCAGAAACAAGTCCTAAAAAACTAAATCTTTCCATAGTATATAAAACTCACTGACGTATAATGATTTATACGTCAGTGATAAAACTAGCCAAGCGTAAGTCGGACTCACGCTCGAAGAGTTCCGTGTACGAAGCATTTTTTTCGCCTGGTATTAAATTTTCTACTTTATTTTCTACCTTTCAATTCAACGTACCTAATGTATTGAATAGTAAACGTTTTTGTCTAGAACCAATCAAAATGGCTTTTAAAAACCCTGGAAAAGGTCTCTAAAGCAAGGCTAGTGCCAAAAGATCTAGTTCCTTATGTCAGTCAGTCATCGGTCACTTGTGTTCCATTCAATCATAATTAGATCAGATATCTTCGTGTAGCTGAAAAGAGTAACCTTTGATTTTCTTCAGTAAACAAATTCCAAACCCAAAAAAATGTATAAAATGTTATTTTGCTAGGTCACGATATTAGATTGAAAGTTCATCCATGACGTCATTCAATAATAGCATTCAATCAAATCAAAAACAAATAAAGTGTTGCTATCTTAGATTTTCATAAACTACCATCCAATAGGCCGATTCTGATTGATGATGATTTTGTGACGACTTGTCAAACTGTCAAAGTTCGAAGAAACTTCGATCGGGAGGATAATTTTAATTTTTAGCATACAAAATTCCAACAACTGAAGTCGATTCTTTTCCGCCGTACGAGCCTTACGAGGCAAAAAGAGACAACATATTGGTGGCATGTAATATTTTATTTTATTGACAAGAGTTCCAGCTGATGTAAAATTCTCCAAATTCTGAAACTGAAAGAAACTAAGAAACGTGTATGCTTGACATAAATAAATTTATTTAAATTATAATTCATTAATAATGCCGACAATATCAGTAAAACGTGATGCTCTTTTTGCCGCACTTGGCAGGAGTTACAGTTAGTATTTCTTTTTCATGCACAGTTAATGCATTCGAATACGTTGATGAACTTCTGAATTAAAAACTAAAACTTATGTTTCAGGTGACGATGAATTCCAAGACCTTTGCTTTGAGTTCGGCTTGGAGCTCGATGAAGTGGTAGGTACTATGTTTGTGTATTTTAAAATATAACCTATCAGTTCTAAATGCATGAGGACATTATAGGAAGCTTACTTCTTAGCTAATTCTTGTGTATAGTTTAGGTATCTCTACTCTAGGCTTGTTAATACTCCTGTCTTAATACACCTGTTAGTACAATACATAAATATTTTTTTGTGTAGATGATGCAAGTCTCGAGTTAGCATCATCCATCTACCAACATTTTTTTCAAGATGTTAACTATCTCTAGAGTCTAGACCAGCTATACTCAACCTGTGTCCCTGGCGCCACATTTGGTCCAACCTAAATTAATGAAAGTTTTTCCATATGGCCCTATAGCCTAGCTAGGATATTATTGATGAATATTTAGTTAGTGTATCAATGTGTGCATCTATTCTGTACTGATTCACTCCTTGACAATGTCCTCACACACTATCAACATGAAAAAACTGGCCTATGCCAGATTATGAAAACGGTCCTTTTGTCATAAATTCAAAATCACATTCATGTAAATACTAATAAAATATGTAGAATTATATTTTACTGTAACTATGACAATAGTAGAAGCAAAATGTGGTCTAGGATGAAAAAAGGTTAAGGATAGCTGGTTAGACATAGGTAAATATTATGTTGGCACAACTCCTTTGTATGTAACACCTTACATGCAAGTTTTCTATAATAATTGTATGTACACTCATGTTTGAGCAAATAATATAGGAATTTGAATCTGAATATGTATATCATAAAAAAAATTTTTACTCTTTATAAAAGTTAGGTATTATTATTTTTTTTGTATAATTATTTGCTGAAGCAGAATAACTCTGAATTAACACTAACTTATAAAATTTCATTGACAGCCATGGTCCCCTATCAAAGTCACTTAACAACAATACAATCTCAATTTTATCATCTGAATCTCAATTTTATCAACTTGCTAACCTACAGAACTATGAGGACTAAAACTCCAGTAAAGTTTGTATAGATACTTACATATTATTATTTCAGACCACAGAGAAACAGATGCTGATGAAGGAGCAAGGTGACCATGCTGGAGCTGGAGTATCAGAGGAGATCCTGTACAGGATAGACATCCCCGCCAACAGATATGACCTGCTCTGCTTAGAAGGATTGGTTGATGGCATCTTAGTTTTCCAAGGAAAGTTAGTACTGAAGTTTGCATGTGTAGTTGTATTTTTTGTTTTTTTTTTTTTATTTGAGATGGGTTTGCTCTTGACTCTAGGCTTTCAGAGATGACAGAGACAAAGTCTATGATGGAGCGAGCTTACCTAGAAGGAGCCTGTTTACTCTAACTTTGAAGAGATTAGGGTTGTAAGCTTGGGAAACACAGACACAGACAGAGAGTTCTACTCCTTTGCTGTGCGCATTATAAAAGACGTTTGGAAACGCTTAGTGCGAATTGGTGGCAACAAGATAGGGATGGTAAGTTACAGTTTGTCTGGATGTCCGATGGTACAAGGGGGCCGGTGGAATGAGGTCGTAGAGTTCTTCGTTAAGACCAGTAGCAGGTTTAATAGTGGGCTGAGTATGCTTGAGCCTAAGGGCCGCAGATTTTACGAACAGGTGTTAGCTTGAGCTACGACCTTGCAGAAGGAAGTCTTTTTTCAAGGTCCCAAGGTATAATAAGTTCAAAGAAAAGTTTTTATTTTAGAGCAACATGAGTGATGTGTAAAATGTCTGATTATTTAAAGGCCTTAAAATATAAAAAATGTGTAGTTGACATAGGCAGACTTATTGCAACAAGGCAATTTTTACCAGTCTACCTTAGGGTTGAAAAGACGACAGCCCTTAAGCCCTGTCCTCTAACTTGTCCATTGTAAACAATTACCTTTTGGACAAAAAATTTTGGTTGTTTCATTTTTCGCCAGAAGTGTCTTCTGGTTCCTCAATCCAGATCGGACACTTCTAGCAAAAATTAATGAAGAGTGTCTTCCCCAAATAATCAGATAAAGCTAGGCATAAAGAGAGACTGTCCTTTATATTCCCTACATATTAATTAACATATCTGCTAATTACACTTACTCACTAAATTAAACTAATTTCAGAAAAGCTCCACCTCAGTACACCCTCAAGAAGACAGAAGACTGTCACTCTCTGCACTTGACTCCAGCAACAGGACAGATCAGACCATATGCAGTGGCCGCTGTGCTCAAAGGTGTTACATTCACCAAGGAGTCTTATGATAGCTTCATAGATCTGCAAGTGGGTAATGCTTATATTTTTCTATTGTAGAATAGCACTTTGTTGTGAGTTTATAATACACTAGCTGACCCGCGCAACTTCGTCTGCGTCACAGTTTCCATTACTGCTCCACTCCTATTTGTCTTAGCGTGATGATATATAGCCTATAACCTTCCTCAATAAATGGGCTATCTAACACTGAAAGAATTTTTCAAATCGGACCAGTAGTTCCTGAGATTAGCGCGTTCAACCAAACAAACAAACAAAAAAACTCTTCTGCTTTATAATATTAGTATAGATACTAGATCACTTTAACATAGAGTGGATAGGAGCAGGAAAAACTCAAACCTAAGTGAGTATAACATTAACATGATTGAGTATGTTTAAAAACTCGCAGTAAACACAAATGTCCAGATTTTAATATCCATATTTAAACAGCCGTGGGAAATTCCAATCAGGTAAGCTAACTTTGTGACCTGAATAGTAATGTTTTACCTCAACAGCTCAAGAGAAAAGTAGTGTGTTGAGCCATTATTACACACTTGATTTTCCTCTAGTTTTTAACACAAATCCTACTGTGTTTTCGAAATACTGATAATGCTAATGATAAATAACTGAAAGTAATTCTTGTCTCCCCAGGATAAACTTCATCAGAACATTTGCAGAAAGCGTACATTAGTGGCCATCGGCACCCATGACTTAGACACAATAAAAGGACCATTTGTGTATGATGCATTACCGCCCAGCGAGATCAAGTTCAAGGCTCTCAACCAACAGAAGGAAATGACTGCACCAGAACTCATGGAATTATATTCGGTAAGAATATCCACCATCAGCATCTGCCCAGGCTTCTCTCTACTGCATCATATTATGTTGGGGTTTGCTTACTGGTAAAGCAATCAGATGCAGTTGAATGTCGACATTTTACCTACATAGAGTAACTGCTTATCTGACTTTCTCAAGCCAGTCACTGGACAACATGTAACTCCTTCACCCTCCCTGACTTTTTGGCTTCTGGCTAACCATTACAAAATATCAGGCAGCAATGTGGGCTATTATTAATTACTAGCTGACCCGCGCAACTTCGTCTGCGTCACATTTTCCATTACTGCTCCGCTCCTTTTAGTCTTAGCGTGATGATATTATTATATAGCCTATAACCTTCCTCAATAAATGGGCTATCAAACACTGAAAGAATTTTTCAAATGGGACCAGTAGTTCCTGAGATTAGCGCGTTCAACCAAACAAATAAACTCTTCTGCTTTATAATATTGATGATGATGATGATGATGTTTATCTAAGCCAATTACTCTAAAGTTTCATCAAAATTCGTTCACTATTTTATTGCGTGAAAGAGTAAGAAACATCCATCCATCCATCTTTCCTCATTCGCTATAGAATGGTAGTAGGATGAAGGCTTTATTCTTAATTCTATAAAAATCAACGAGACTCACCTTGAATTAATTCAATTCAATTGACTTAGCAAATAATGGCTAAATATGTTGCTAAGCGCAAGTCTCGGGAGCGGCTGAACCAATTCAGCAGTTTTTAAGGTTTCGAACATTCCGTGAAAAACGAAACCCTTATAGGATCACTAGGGTGTCTGTCTGTCCGTCACAGCCAGTTATCTCCGGATCTACTAGACCGATTCTGTTCAAATTTGGTTTATATGACATGGACTTCTGTGACTCAAACACTTTTGAGGGTCAAACAAGAAAATTACAAAAAAAATGTTTTCGTACTTTATCGCGTGACATATCATATTATGTAAGGGTTTTAATTTTTTTTCATAGTTATCAAGTAAATAGTTTTGAAGTTATTCAAGAATTTAGATTAAAAATGACCATTCCTCCCCCTTGTCTCCGAGACTACTAAACCTTAAATTAAAAAAACCGGCCAAGTGCGACGGCCAAGACTGTGTGCATCTGAACACGCTTGCTTCAAAGGCTATAAGGTTATACATCATTATAAGTGATAGGGAATACAAAAGCTGGTAAATAATCATACTTTTGATGTGCGCATAATGCATGTGGAAAGTAAGACTAATCAGCATATCAACCATGGCGGATGGTAGTTCAGTAGGAAAAAAACCGGCCAAGTGCGAGTCGGACTCGCGCACCGAGGGTTCCGTACAAACCTGTAGGTATATGTTATAAGCAAAAGTTGCGATTTGCGATTTATGACTTATTAAAAAACTACTGACTAGATCTCGTTCAAACTAATTTTCGCTGGTAGTTTACATGGTAATATACATCATATATTTTTTTTAGATTTATCATTGTCTTATTTTAGAAGTTACACACATTTTACCACTTGGGAAGTGTCTCTCTCGCAAACTGTTCAGTTTAGAAAAGAATGATATTAGAAACCTCTATATCATTTTCGAAGACCTATCCATAGATACCCGACACGTATGGGCTTGATGAACAATTTTTGAGTTTCAGTTCTAAGTATGGGGACCCCCAAAATTTATTGTTTTTTTTTTTCTATTTTTGTGTGAAAATCATGATGCGGTTCACAGAATACATCTACTTACCATCTTTCAACAGCATAGTTCTTATAGTTTCGGAATAAAGTGGCTGTGACATACGGACGGACAGACAGACAGACATGACGAATCTATAAGGGTTCTGTTTTTGTCATTTAGCTACGGAACCCTAAAAATATGTAGACAGTAGACCTATACCTAAAGATTACAGGAAAACCTATAAGAAGTCATCAATCAAAATGAAATTATTGAATTGGGTAGTTTTTTTTTTTCATGTATTCTATGAAAACGGATGAAGGAAAAATCAGGCAAATGGCACCGAAAAACGTAAAAAGCTCATTTTAATTTTCCTCATACTAATTTTTCTTAGCTGTAAATACAAATTAGTCAACTAGTTGTAAAATACAAATGAAGAAATAACCAGCTTAATATCCTAATGTTTCAGACGCATGCTCAACTGAAGCAGTATCTGGGCATCATACGCGACAGTGCGGTGTACCCCGTCATCAAGGACAAGACCGGCGTCGTGTTGTCCATGCCGCCCATCATCAACGGAGACCACTCCAAGATCACGCTCGACACCAACAATGTCTTCATTGAGTGTACTGCTACGGATCTGACTAAGGTAAAGCTGTTGCTTTCACATTTACTTTAGATAATCTTAACAGCGTCACTGTTGCAAGGATGTGACCAATGGAGGCCATTTTCACATGGCGTTGATCAGACACGGAAAAATGCTTAGGTCATTCATGACATGTCCATCCCATCCCCAATTTTAATATTGATACCAACCATTGCCGTGCAATCCCAAAATTATACAGTACAATATTGTACCGATCAACGTGGTAAGCTTCATAATTCGTATAAAGTACCTGATGAATTTGTACATTTAGTAAAATGATACTCATCTTATGCACAATTACATTTAATTTTGTTACTTCTATTTTTGAGAGATGTTTTCGATCAGGCCAGATCGAGGCAAAAAAAATCTTCATGTTGATTTCCGATCTTCAGGGCCTTGAATCATCATCATATCGACATAGGCCTCCTCCAAGTGTCGCCACAACTACTGGTCCTGTGCATCTCGCATCCATCGGCTACCCGCATAGAGTATATAACCACTAGAGAGCGTATAGGCCGATTTCTTCTAAGTACGCGGCTCACTACAGCGGGCCGGGGGACGAGGAACAACGCGCGGCTGCAATTGGTCCGTTCAAGGTCAAGTTGCATAGGTAGCCTATGGTTAGTGGTGGCACTACTTGATTAAAGGTAAATAGTCGATATCGATAAAATGGATTTTAACATTATAAAAATACTCAATACAAACAAACAGCGCTATATCTTGTTTAAACAAAGTTTCCCTATTAACCTTATCTTTCCACTTTTATCATTTTTTTTTTCTTTTAATTCTGAAATCTTCGAAAATCTAAAATGAAAACATGTATGTCAAACACACAGATGAAAAAACTGAGATCCTCCTCCTATTTTTAAAGTCGTTTAAAAGTAGTTAAGTGTTTAATGTAAGTATGTGAATTGATTAAAATTTGTATTAGGTAAGTGTAATTTTATGATCATCGATAAATCGACTTCAATCATTAAACGTAACAGCACAGATTTTTACGATAAAAATACAAAGGGGAAGAAAGGGATAAAAATAGATGTATTTCCTAATGAAAGAAAGAGACTTTTCTAAAAGACATCAACGCGCGTTTCTCACAGTGTGCTCGTTCACCTAACCACCATTTTATATAGACCCCTGCGGTGGCTCATCATCAAAAATTTTATGCGTAGTCTTTACTCTCCGATGAAAAGTTATGCCATCCTTTTTGTAACAAGAGGTCTTGGAATGTTTCCCACACAAATCCACAGGGTATGAAGGCATTTTTATGCGTTATAAATTGCATAAAAATTAAAACGATTTGTAAAAACTTAGCGTGCCCACAGGTTGGTGTGCCAACACTTCATGTCAACACTTGGTCAAAACTAAAATGGTTACTAGTGCTGCTAGCCTAATATATGAGCAAAAACTCTAATAATTTTCGTGCGTCGGGGCACTGTATGCGCAGTCAAGTGGTTTAATAGTCTTTGGCTACCCGTGACCTACACCAGGTCATCGGTCCACACTGACGGAGGCCGCGCCAACGTTTGGTTTTCCGGTACGCGGTCGCCAATCCAGAACTTTTCGGCCCCATTGGCCATCTGTTCTGCGAGCAAAGTGGCCTGCCCACTGCCACTTTAGTTTGGCGATCCTTGGGGCTATGTCGGTAACCTTGGTTCTCTTGCGGATATCATCATTCCTGATTCGATCACGCAAATTTATTTTGTATACCATTTCAAATTCCAGGCGATCGTAGTCCTTGACACAATAGTGAGCATGTTCTCTAAGTACTGCAGCAATGAGTACGAGGTGGAACAGTGCAAGGTGTTCGCTCCCGACGGCACCTACGAGGTGTACCCCAAGATGAGGAGCCGCGAGGAGACCATCAGCGTTCAGAAGGCCAACAGCTACATCGGTATTCAGTAAGAACTACAGACTAGCAGTTATCTAGAGGGGACTGGGGAAGCAATAGTATAGACTGGATAATAAATTTGAGTTCAGAAAGCGTTATTTCGGTTCTGGACACGGCTCATTAGGCGTTTCCTCTCTATGGAGCCCTGACTGCCACTAGCTTGAACCCTGTTCCCGATAAATGATATTTATTTTGTAAGTAGGTTGTAAATAACACTTTTACACGTCAATCTTTTTTGGTCATTTTAAACTAGATGAGGCCGGCGTTTCCTAGCTGACTGCTCTGAGAAGATACGCCGAAACAAACTCAGAGGTCAAAGTCTCTTTTAAAGTCCATACAATCGTACTAGTCAAATCATATGAGAACCATGAAGGTTAATGTCTGAAGTGGTATTTTGAGGAAATTACCACACAGGTTTGAGTGGACCTGTCCAGACAGTGCAAGCCAAGATCAGAAGTCGATCAGCTCAACTTAAAACCAATAAGGAGCTCAACGACTCGACGAACAGTGCCAATGAAAGGACATTTGGGTAGGCCACAAAAGTACTCAAAACTGCCAGACATCGTTTAAAACACTTCAAAAGATAAAAAAAAGAAAATAGTAACCCACATAGTCCCCATATTCACAAATCACAATAGTAAAATTAAAAAATAATAAAATAACAATAATAAATACAGAAAGTATTCATGTCAAAAATAATGAATTAAATAAAAAAATAATATTGAGATTACTTAAAAAAGTAAACATTCATGTCAAAAATACTCAATCAATTATAATATAAAAATATCAATTTGTAAAATAAATGTAAGTATAAATAAATAGTACGAAAAAATAAAATAAAAAATAAAAATAGATGTATACAAAGTGGGGACGATAATACGACAATAAATGAAATCACGGACACTACTAGTTCATACTAATAATTCTAAACCATCAAAAAATCCTAACACCAAAATTAAAAAAAAAAAAAACAAATAAACTAAATGGCATAAAATTGGAAACAAAATGGAACATGCTTTATAAAAATTGGTTCACTAACCTGTGCTAAGAGTGGCAACAGCGCGAGTCGCTCTTTCGGCGCCATTATTAATGCTCAGTAAAAACAATAACACTGAATCACAGATTATTAACCGAATAATCAGGCACCTCTCACCCACGCGTTACTTAAATTATTAATCACAATCAGGATCACTGTTCAATCAAATAACTCAGTAGGTAGGTAGGTATGTCACTAAATTTTTCGTTTTTCACCGTCACCGTCACAAATTGCACCGTCGGAGAAGGTTATTTCTAACGTTACGTTATATAGGCCACCATTTGCAGATGTCTTTTAATTTATTAAAACACGAAAACAATAAAATCTAAGCGTCTAATTTCGCACAATTCACTTAACTATTTCACTAAATATCTATTACTATTATACGTGTCCTATCACTAAAATAAAGCGTCCAATTTCGCACTTATAATAACAGTCTTATGTTACAAATTACAAAAACACGAGCGGCGTGCGGTGCGCGCCAAGTACCCGCGCTTGCGAATTGATGACGCGTGGATCGTCACAGGATTCCGGCGATACACTGAGTGACCGTGACCTAAATGTAGTTGCAAGTTTCGACAAGAAAGTGAAGTAATAAGCAAACGAAACTAGATTTATCTCTTTCGTACACACAAAATTTATGAGTGCATAGCAACTTCCGCATGCGAAAGTTTTTAAGTAGCGAGTTGGCAACGTGTCTTTAATGTTTTGATGTTACCGATGCGGGGGTCGTTAACCTGTGGGTGCTTCCGTATTTACAGATACATCATGTAGCAAATGTTAAAAAAGTAAAATCATCTCCTGTGACTAAACTACTGGATATTTTCACATGAATTTTTGTATGTAGACTGGGAACGTCCTTAGGTATACGAAGTTTCATTTATTGTCGTATTGAAATCCCCACGTTGTATATAAACACTGGGCCATGTACATCATTGAAGCAGCTCAATCCCAAGCCTTATTGTCCTCAAGATAGTCTTTAACTGTGTAAAAAGCTTTCTGGCATAGCTTACGTTTTATAAACGACTAGCTGACCCGCGCAACTTCGTGTGCGTCAGATTTTTCATGACTGCTCCGCTCCTATTTGTCATAGCGTGATGATATATAGCCTATAGCCTTCCTCGATAAATGAGCTATCTAACACTGAAATAATTTTTCAAATGGGACCAGTAGTTCCTGAGATTAGCGCGTTCAACCAAACAAACAAACAAACAAACTCTTCTGCTTTATAATATTTTATAAACGATTTGAATTTATTAATACTAAGTTCTTGAATGTGGCTAGGAAGTTTATTATAAAAATGTATACATTGGCATCGAAACGAACCACCTATTTTTTTCAGTCTAGTTTTAGGAACAACAAATATGATATAGATAGTATTGGGTTGCTATTTTTTTAATGTCTTTTATTGAAATATTTAAAAATATAATCCATAAATGTGTTTAAATGAATAAGCGAAAGATAATTGTCCCACAGTGAAAATGCAGAAAACATAGCAGCCTTACTGTCGCGCATGTGCCTGTCGACGAGGATCAGCCACGACGACACGCTGCACGTGCGCGTGCCGCCCACCCGGCACGACGTCATCCACGCCTGCGACCTCTACGAGGACATCGCCATAGCTTACGGGTGAGTTACTTAGTCAATGTGTAGTGTAATAGCTGTTTGTGATGCTGTCGACGAGGATCAGCCACGACGACACGCTGCACGTGCGCGTGCCGCCCACCCGGCACGACGTCATCCACGCCTGCGACCTCTACGAGGACATCGCCATAGCTTACGGGTGAGTTACTTAGTCAATGTGTAGTGTAATAGCTGTTTGTGATGCTGTCGACGAGGATCAGCCACGACGACACGCTGCACGTGCGCGTGCCGCCCACCCGGCACGACGTCATCCACGCCTGCGACCTCTACGAGGACATCGCCATAGCTTACGGGTGAGTTACTTAGTCAATGTGTAGTGTAATAGCTGTTTGTGATGCTGTCGACGAGGATCAGCCACGACGACACGCTGCACGTGCGCGTGCCGCCCACCCGGCACGACGTCATCCACGCCTGCGACCTCTACGAGGACATCGCCATAGCTTACGGGTGAGTTACTTAGTCAATGTGTAGTGTAATAGCTGTTTGTGATGCTGTCGACGAGGATCAGCCACGACGACACGCTGCACGTGCGCGTGCCGCCCACCCGGCACGACGTCATCCACGCCTGCGACCTCTACGAGGACATCGCCATAGCTTACGGGTGAGTTACTTAGTCAATGTGTAGTGTAATAGCTGTTTGTGATGCTGTCGACGAGGATCAGCCACGACGACACGCTGCACGTGCGCGTGCCGCCCACCCGGCACGACGTCATCCACGCCTGCGACCTCTACGAGGACATCGCCATAGCTTACGGGTGAGTTACTTAGTCAATGTGTAGTGTAATAGCTGTTTGTGATGCTGTCGACGAGGATCAGCCACGACGACACGCTGCACGTGCGCGTGCCGCCCACCCGGCACGACGTCATCCACGCCTGCGACCTCTACGAGGACATCGCCATAGCTTACGGGTGAGTTACTTAGTCAATGTGTAGTGTAATAGCTGTTTGTGATGCTGTCGACGAGGATCAGCCACGACGACACGCTGCACGTGCGCGTGCCGCCCACCCGGCACGACGTCATCCACGCCTGCGACCTCTACGAGGACATCGCCATAGCTTACGGGTGAGTTACTTAGTCAATGTGTAGTGTAATAGCTGTTTGTGATGCTGTCGACGAGGATCAGCCACGACGACACGCTGCACGTGCGCGTGCCGCCCACCCGGCACGACGTCATCCACGCCTGCGACCTCTACGAGGACATCGCCATAGCTTACGGGTGAGTTACTTAGTCAATGTGTAGTGTAATAGCTGTTTGTGATGCTGTCGACGAGGATCAGCCACTGACGTGTCCGTTGGTGGCAATCACTATTCCCCACTATAAGAAGGGCCCTCAGATTGTTATTTAAGTATATGTATATAATCGGTGTATATACATAAAACAAAAAAATACCCGCCGAATTGAGAACTTCCTCCTTTTTGGAAGTCGGTTAAAAATCTGTGTTATTGTATGCAGGTACAACCGCATAGCCCGCCGGCCCGCAAAGGTGGTAACGACAGGAGGACAAGACCCTGTCAACAAGCTGACAGAACAACTGCGGCAGGAGTGCGCGCACGCAGGGTACACTGAAGCGCTCACCTTCACACTAGTGAGTATCTCATAGGAGGGAGAGAGATGGAGGTAGTAGCGACAGGAGGACAAGAGCCCGTCAACAAGCTGACAGAACAACTGCGGCAGGAGTGCGAAAAGTGTAACAAAAAATACGGATTCCCTCCCCATACTAAAGGCCGAATTCATGTCTTTACGTCATCCGATGAAGACACGAGAAAGTACATTTGAAGTTGGTGAACTTAATATCAAGCATTGGGTAACCTACTTAGGCAACCACAAACATCAATAAACCTTTCATATATCATATTTTCGTCCCAGTGTTCCCGCGACGACGTAGCGTCCAAACTGGGCGTGAAGATAGAAGACGTGCGGGCGGCCCACATCTCCAACCCCAAGACGCTGGAGTTCCAAGTAGTGCGCACGCTGCTGCTGCCGGGGCTGCTGAAGACGCTGGCGGCCAACAAGAAGATGCCTTTACCGCTGAAGCTGTTTGAGATCAGCGACGTTGTGCTGCAGGATAAGAGTGCGGGTGAGTGTTTTACTTATCATCAATATCGCTACATATTACGTTAAAAAGAAACATTTACTGGAATTGAAAAACACCTCCTTTTTTAGATTCGGTATAAAAAGAAAGTCGCCCCGTCACATCTGTCTGTCTGTACACGATTAACTCGAAAACCACCGAAAAGATTTTCATACGATTTTACCAATGGACGGGGAAGGTTTAGGTGAAAATAATAATTATACTTACAATGAACTATGGCTTTACTTTATTTTATTTATTGTAAGTATATTCAATTTTTATTTTTATATTTTTTCATAGTAAGTTTTGTGTAGGCTATGGGGGAGACCTTTGCCCAGCTGTGGGACAATATAGGTTAAAAAAAAGATTTGTGGAAATTGGCTGCAAAATGGCGATGTTTATTGAAGATGACGGAAAAAACATGCTGATGGCACCTTATAATTGTTTGTTCCGCTGTCCTTACGAAGCCGGGGCGGGCTGGCTGCTGGTGTCATGGGCGCCGGGAGGAGGGTGCAAAGGGGTGCACTTGCACCCCTCGCTTTCAATAAAATTAGTAGTAGTAAAAGAGACCTAACAGATCCGAGACGAGGGACTTCTACTATTAAAACATTACAGTTGATCAGAAGTGCTAATGTATACTGGGAACTAAACTAAGTATTCAATTGCGCCTCAGGCCCAAGTAGTCCACGATCCGTATTCAGTACGTAACAATAGCATAGGGCCCATATAAAACAAGTTACTCAGTTTTTAGGACACACGGAACTAGAGGTGTTAATCTAACCTAAATATGGAATGTAGGTAACTGTTTTAGTAAGTGCAAGGACAGTGTATTCAGTATAAATAAATATACACATAAAATTGTATGCCAAGTAAACAAACAGACGTATTTGAATAAATTAATTAATTAATGAGTCCACTTGTATTAAGTAACTAGTTAGGCTAGCGACTAATAAATAACATAGCTTTAGAAAATTAATCATTTGG
This sequence comes from Ceramica pisi, assembly GCA_963859965.1. Lineage (NCBI taxonomy): Eukaryota > Metazoa > Arthropoda > Insecta > Lepidoptera > Noctuidae > Ceramica > Ceramica pisi. Next base: position 6,663,416 of record OY982541.1, on the reverse strand, counting down.
TTTTAACGTGTAAGTTAGCGTTCTCTCCAAATACAATTGATTTGATGATGCTCTACGATCGTTATGAAACAACTAGCTGACCCGCGCAACTTCATCTGCGTCACGTTTTCCATTATTGCTCCGCTCGTATTTGTCTTAGCGGGATGACATATAGCCTATAACCTTCCTTGATAGATGGGCTATCTAACACTGAAAGAATTTTTCAAATCGGACTAGTAGTTCCTGAGATTAGCGCGTTCAACCAAACAAACAAACAAACAAACTCTTCTACCTTATAATATTAAGTATAGATTTGGTATTACAGTAATTACTAGCTAGGTTCCGTAGCCAAATGGCAAAAAACGGAACCCTTATAGAGTATGTCTGTCCGTCCAAAATTCAAAAAAAAATAATTCAAGAGTCATTTATTCAAATTAGGCTGAGGGCCAGCACTTTTTGAACGTCAAGTTTTACAAAAGACAGTCCCCCAAAACGCCCGCCCGTCACCACTTCCTAGTGTTTTAGCTGTGGAGAAGAAGTGGCCAACAAACTCCCCAGAAACACAACTGTCTGTTACGTTTTAGGAACTAGAATTTTACAATAATTAATAATAATATGCAAAGTGATCCAAAATTCAAAATTCCTTCTAAAATTTACATGACACAAAAATAAAAATATACTTTATTTATCACTTGTTAGCTACTAGCACTATGACACTAAAACAAAATACACACTTAAGCAAGTGTTGACGTATGTGGATTAAATAGGTATAAAAAAAAATAATGACCTACATGGTCAGACAAATATATAAAAAAGAAAAAAAAATTAATAAATAATATATATTATATGAACTCATATAACCTGTCATTAAACTACTATACTATCTACTTAAACACAAGGAACATGATAATTTGTCTTGCGTTCAACACAGCGACCAACTATTCTTATCATCTAAATAATCATTAATAGAATAGTATGCCTTGGAACAAAGGTTAGATTTTACTTTTTCTTTAAATGAGTTAAAAGGCAGATCAAGATAAGAAATTGGAAGTCTATTGTATAAACGGATACCGAGCCCCACAAATGAATCATGGACCTTACGAAGTCGGTGTGAAGGAGCATGTAGCTTGTGCTTGTTTCTGGTGTTAAAGTTGTGGAAGTCGCTCGTTTTACTGTATAAATGTATGTTTTGCCTAATATATAAAATGTTTGCAAAAATAAATTGAGATGCTACCGTGAGAATTCCAATCTCTTTGAAAATTTCTCTTAATGAAGCTTTAGTCCGTATGTCACAGCCACTTTACTCCGAAACTATAAGAACTATGCTGTTGAAACTTGGTATGTAGATGTATTCTGTGAACCGCATTAAGATTTTCACACAAAAATTGAAAAAAAAAAAACAATATATTTTGGGGGTCCCCATACTTCGAACTAAAACTCATTTTTTTTTTTTTTTCATAAATCCCATACGTGTGGGGTATCTATGGATAGGTCTTCGAAAATGATATTGAGTTTTCTAACATCATTTTTTTCTAAACTGAATAGTTTGCGAGACAGACACTTCCAAAGTGCCCTGCAGCCCTGTAACTTCTAAAATAAGAGAATGATAAAACTAAACAAAAATGTATGATGTATATTACCATGTAAACTACCAGCGAAAATTGGTTTGAACGAGATCTAGTAAGTAGTTTTTTTTTTTTAATACGTCCCTTACCCGAACCCTTCGTGCGCGAGTCCGACTCGCACTTGGCCAGTTTTTTTTTTTGCATTCCCATATGTAGATAGGTCTACATGCCATACTTGAGCTTTATGCTCACTCAGTAACTGACGAACATTATATACTAGGATGATTGAACAAGAAAACTCACGTCATTCATTTGGATTGACAGCAACTCTCATCCGGCTATTATCTGCCAATCTGCGGGCATTGTCACTCCGCCTAGTCTGTTATTGTAGTCAAAGCATGCACAAAACGCACACTATGTAGTAAAGCATATTATAAACTGGAAGATTATATCCTCGTTAAAAATGCTTGGCTAAATGCCGGTCCTGCTCCACAGTCACAGCCGCGGGGGTCCACTACTTAGGTTTTCATGTCTGGAAGAGATGCTCACCCTCTTTTTAGTTTCGTATTATTATTTTTTTGTACTCTCATAATACAATAATTTATTTATTCTATCTCTACAAGTATGTCTGTCTTGTAGTAATAATAAAATTTTGTTATATCTTTCATTACTTGGTCATTAACAACCATAGTTTTGTGTAAAGTGGAAGCATTTTTTCAAATTTTGTAAATGTGAGTACCATGGGGCCATTTACATATTAAATATATATATGTGATTAGTTATAATTTAACTTGTTTGACATGAACGAGCATGGTGATTGAAATTAAAGCATGTCATTCTCACTCAAATGTTTCGCTGATGGCGGCGCGTGTGTTGGATCATTCGGTTCCCTTCTGCTTCTGGTTGAGCTGAATGGTGCCGATACATGCGTCAGGTTCGTGAACGGGCGCCGTCAGTTGAGACTGGTCATCTCTTAACCACCACCGGCTTATTTTGATCTTTATATTTTAAGTTCGTTAGTTGTGATAAGTTTTTTTATGTACATTGTCCTCACATGAGTAAGTACCTACGTGAAAGTAAGATTTTTGTAAAACATCAAATGATTTAAAAGAGTGTCCATGGAGTTTCTTGCAAGTTCTTCTCCATAGAGATCTACGCTTTGGAACGTGCAAATAGCCTCATGTTTTTGACTGACCGCGCTATTATTTATCATCATCCTTTGATCTAGATAGATCCTTATCGCAATTTGGAATTTTTATGGAGTCGGTCGGTTGTCTTAAGGCCTTTACACCCGGCATTAACGCGTGGACGACGTGAAGATGACGCGCGCTAACGCGCTTTAAAATGAAATTCAGACGCAGACAGTAGGTAGGTACTGATTTTTGGTCATCAACAACGCTGTGAGCGCGCGTTCGTAAATCGTGCGTCGTCAGCGCGTTAAAAATACCCCGTGTGCAAAGGCACTTACTTCCTATAGGTAGATAAAACTCCATAGCATTGTCAGTATTTAGTTTTCATAAAATAGATCCATTACTTGGTCCTGCTCTGTAATAATAACCGTCCCATTTTCTTATAAATGTAACTGATAAAAAAAAATCTTGTTGAGAATCGAACACTATACAAATCTGCTGACTAAATGCATGTTTTCAGAAAATCAAAAGATAGAATAAATACGTAACCCATTTATACTCATGCACATAGTAACCTCATGCAAGGTATCAGGTATCTTATCATTAGCCCAGGATCAGGATTGCAACGCAGTAGCGAATACAATACTGCACTCAATCATAGCACGATTACCTACATCCATATTGAGTTTCATATCGACTGAACGATTAAAGGAATCTGTGCTGTAGCTAGAATTAAAATTCTAGTAAATGTAGCTGATATTCATTTGTTAGGTACATCAAAGATACAAGTTTTTTTTTTGGCCGCAGTTCGGAGTGATCGGTAAATGACGTCTGGGGCTGTCTCCACGAGCGAGAGAACCGTGTCGATTTCTATGACAACTCTATGAACGTGTCTCCACACGGCGATTTGACGACTCAAGACATGTCAACTCGCCGCGATTCTCTCGCTCGTGGAGACGGTCCCCTAGTCAGACTCTCTAAAACGTGCTACAGCCTAGTTTGACCTGGCCTAACGTCAAAGTATGTTCATAACGTTTTGTTTGTTATTTAGGTAGCCATGCAGCAGCTAATTGAACAGTTAATCGTAACCAATCGAATTTCGTGGAGAAGCTCCTTAAACTACACCTATACCTACATTTATAGTCACATCTACAGAGATATGACTATGTACAGGCGAAGTTTTCTTACGTTTATACGTATATACAGACAGATATATGTATGCGTAAGAAAACTTCGCCCCACTCGAGACGAGGAGGTGGTAAATTTAAAAGCGCGCGAGGTTCCACCGCTTAAAAATAATTAGATACTTTGCATTCTAACGAGAAGCTACAAGAGCGGGAGCGCAGACTATAACTTTCGCATACCGAATGCTTATACGCCTGACTACCCAAAAACTTTTATTTATAATTGTAATTTTCCCCATTAGAAACGGGTGCTCGCAACGAGCGGCGGCTGTGCGCGGTGCATTGCGGGCGCGCGGCTGGCTTCCAGTTCGTGCACGGTCTGCTCGACCGCGTCATGGCGCTGCTGCGGGAGCCCTGGGACAGGGACACCGGCTACTGCCTGCAGCAGTGTGAAGGTAACGACGTGATGCGTGTTCTATGACAGCTTTGTTGGGCGAAACTTTAGCCACTTGTCTCACCGCCGGCGAGCAGCGAGTGAAAGGTTTCGATACTTTTGACGTTCGGCTTAAAGTGAGTAAGTACTTTTGTGCGACGCGACGGGAGATTACTTGCAATACTCCCTTCGGCCCGCACTATAAGTATTTAAAATGACCGCTGGTTGGTGAGTTCTGACCAACAAGCGGACATCGCCGATCGTGTGTCGCTGCGATCAACTCGTGGTAAGAGCCGACACACGATATTTTTATCCCTTTCCTCAGCAAGCAAATAGTCGATAGCTAATCGCTTCCTCGCCGGCGGTAAGACAAGTGCCTTACGCAGCAGATTGATATACCAGGGATACTAAACTTGGTGAAGCGGACGCTAGATAATTATGTATCTAATAAAATCTCTTTTGTTCTCGCCAGACCCGGCGTACTTTCCTGGGCGCTGCGCAGCGGTGCTATTGCGAGGACAGGTCATCGGCAAGGTGGGCGTCATCAGCCCCAGCGTGCTGGCCGCCTTCGAGCTCAGCAACCCCTGCTCGGCACTCGAGATCAACATACAGCCCTTCGTTTGAAACCACTTTATTTATTTGTATATAAACGTTAATAAAATGTTTTCATTTTATTGACATTGTTTTACTTTAATACAGGGTGTCCCACGGTAGAGTTAGGATTTGAAATTCGAATATTTAAAAAACTGTTGCAAGTAAGCGCGGGGGGAGGGGCGCAGTAGCTTCGTCGTTCGTGCGGATTTGTTAGTCACGATGTCGCAGTGGTCAGGTGAGCACCGTGCGTTCGCTATCGAAGCGTTTTTGAAAGGTGGAGAATCGTACGTTGTGGCTCGGAGACAGTTTTGTTCTCACTACAATATCAGACGTTTACGCGATGGACCAAGCGAAAATTTGATTCGTAAATGGATTATCAAGTTTCGAGCTACCGGTTTCGCTATAAATCAACCGCGTCCGGGCCCAAGCAGAACTTCAAGGACAGAAGAAACAATAAACGAAGTGGCAGCTAGCGTTCGTCGCAATCCACGCTTGTCAATACGCAAAAGAGCGGCGGCTTTAAACGTCACCAAATCAACCGTAGAGCGGGTTTTAAAACGTGATTTGAAATTCCATCCCTATAAAATACAGATAGTGCAGGAAATAAATGAAAATGACTATGATTTACGTAAAAGTTTTTGCCAGACAATCATTGAGAGATTTCGCACTTTGAATGCTGTGTTTTGGAGTGACGAAGCTTATTTCCATTTAAACGGATATGTTAACAAACAAAATTGTCGCTTTTGGTCAGTTGTCAATCCCAGACAAAAACATCAAAGACCGCTGCATAGCCCAAAAGTGTGTGCGTTCGCCCAGCGGAATGTTGTTGAATTAAAAGATTTTAATTATGCAGATATTTAGTGTATGACGTCGTATAATTGTGTATGGTATAAAAAAATTTGTGCACGCAGCCATTGTGGAGAAATTCACCAAAAACTGATTCCGCTGGGCGAACGTTGTCCTGGCGGAACTTTTTTTAATCCATAGACTTTAGAAGAAAAGAGATGTGTCCAAAAATTAGTGTGTATTTGTGTGTAATTGTGTATGTATGAATAAAATTAGTGCATGCATAAACTTCGGAGAAATTCAAGTTTCCGCTACGCGAACGTTTGGCCATTACCTAGTTTTCATATAAAGCGCTTACATAGAGAGCTGTAGATTTTTACATAAGTTGTTTTGAATTTGTTTATATTTGTTTAAAAAACAGATTTAGAAAAAATCGTAGGGCTTAAAAGATAAAAATATAAACGTAAAATACGCTTATTAGGTCTTAGTTCTTAAAGTATGCACTTTGGGGTCTAGATTTTCACGTTTATACAAACCTTGTAAGTGTCTGCAACATGTTGCCAAGTATCAATGATGTTCCGTTAGTAATTAAAGAGTTATAGGACAATTTACCATGAATTGATCACTGTTTACAAAGCAGTCAAATATCACGACGTTCTAAAGGAATTGCATGGTAAAATGTATGCCAATAATTAGTGTATTCATTCAACTATTCACATGCAAAATTTCATGTCATTAAATTCAGTAATTAAAGAAAAACAATTATAATACTGACGAAGCATCGAAAACCTACATAACCCGACCAAGTTCGAATAGCTACAAAAAAGCGGCCGTGCAATATATTTAGGTAACATCCCAAAATTTACAGTATAATATCGGTATTGAATTGGTATAGGTGATAACACAATAATTGTTGTTTCGATATAATAATGTCATTTATTTTTGTACACCTACTTTTTTAAATGTATTTGACTATGACAGAAAGTAGGTACTATTTACGTAGGTACTTTATTTAAGTATGCTTTTGAGACTTTAGATATAATCTAGATATACCTATTATTTAAGACAAATAAAATTCATACAGCTAATTTCTATTGAAGATTTCACGGATCAGGATTCTAACTAAGTATAGACCCCTTAGGGAAATTAAATAATTACCACATGTAAGTACCTACTACTGTTTAGGTAAATATTTATCATATTGTAGCTTATTACACTATTTAACCAATGGACTAGGCATGCACGAGCGTTCCACTTTGCAACTTTAGTGGATCAAACAATCTAATAACTTAAAAAAAAACTACTTCTTGAATCGATTTTTTAATTGATGTATACTGTTGTACTGGTAGTGACTTATGTATGTTGAGGTTATTTACTGTATGTGCTACTCATTTAAGAATATTTTCTTGTAAATACCTTTTTTATACCAATGGTTTAGTTTATAAGCACTTTTTTAATGTTGATCAAATCTAAACAACTGAATAGTCTAGTTAAGTGATGTGATTTTAATTTTTATTGAAGCTCGAAATATTATACTTACCCTTATATTCATAATCGTTTATTAAACCTATTTTAGTTAAAACACATTTAAGTCTATTGCTGTCGTTGCAAGCGTTTGTTAACGTTATCATAATTACCTACTTACATAATTAAGTATTATATGTAATTAAAAATATTTTTGTACTCGAATGTTTAAATAGAGAAGTACTTGTTAATTGAAGATTTATTTTTATCGTAGATAGTGGCGTTATTATTAAAAAAATAATTTTCATTCAAGAAATGCAATTGTTTTATTTTTTCCTAACGCTTGTGTACGTAACTGCACCATATTAATAAATACTATATTGCAAGGTTAAGAACGTTTATAAGATATATGGCACGGCCGCTTTTTTGTAGCCATCCGAACTTGGTCGGGTTATGTAGGTTTTCGATGCTTCGTCAGTATTATAATTGTTTTTCTTTAATTACTGAATTTAATGACATGAAATTTTGCATGTGAATAGTTGAATGAATACACTAATTATTGGCATACATTTTACCATGCAATTCCTTTAGAACGTCGTGATATTAGACTGCTTTGTAAACAGTGATCAATTCATGGTAAATTGTCCTATAACTCTTTAATTACTAACGGAACATCATTGATACTTGGCAACATGTTGCAGACACTTACAAGGTTTGTATAAACGTGAAAATCTAGACCCCAAAGTGCATACTTTAAGAACTAAGACCTAATAAGCGTATTTTACGTTTATATTTTTATCTTTTAAGCCCTACGATTTTTTCTAAATCTGTTTTTTAAACAAATATAAACAAATTCAAAACAACTTATGTAAAAATCTACAGCTCTCTATGTAAGCGCTCTAAATGAAAACTAGGTAATGGCCAAACGTTCGCGTAGCGGAAACTTGAATTTCTCCGAAGTTTATGCATGCACTAATTTTATTCATACATACACAATTACACACAAATACACACTAATTTTTGGACACATCTCTTTTCTTCTAAAGTCTATGGATTAAAAAAAGTTCCGCCAGGACAACGTTCGCCCAGCGGAATCAGTTTTTGGTGAATTTCTCCACAATGGCTGCGTGCACAAATTTTTTTATACCATACACAATTATACGACGTCATACACTAAATATCTGCATAATTAAAATCTTTTAATTCAACAACATTCCGCTGGGCGAACGCACACCCCAAAAGTGACTGTGTGGTGTGCTCTTTCGGTCAACGGGATAATCGGGCCGTATTTTTTTGAAAATGCGACAGGTGCTACGATAACTGTTTCTGGTGAGGTGTATCGGAAAATGATATCCAATTATTTTATACCCCAACTTCAAGAGCATCCAGCCTACAGCTCAAGGACGTGGTTTCAGCAGGATGGAGCCACTTGCCATACTGCAAGAGCCACTATGGACCAACTTCGTGAATTGTTTCCTCAAAAATTGATATCCCGCTTTGGTGATATCGCGTGGCCTCCGCGATCACCAGATTTGACCCCCATGGACTTTTTCTTATGGGGGTACCTTAAGAGCAAAGTTTACGTCAATACTCCGAGGAATATCGCTGAGCTAAAAGAAAATATCCAACGAGAAATACGCGACATCGAGCCGGCTATGCTTAGGCGCGTTATGCAAAATGCGATGAATCGATTCCGTGAGTGCGTGCTGCGAAATGGAAGACATTTGGAAGATGTTATCTTTTAAAAATAAAATCCGCATTATAGTACAATAATTTTCAATAAAAATGTTTTCACAAAAATATGCAAATTGACTTTTATTTCATTTCTAAATCCTAACTCTGCCGTGAGACACCCTGTACAACCGCACGGGTCGATCTCCAAGGTTAAGCAACATTTGCCAAGTTTGGTCTGTGGATAAGTGACTATCTTATCATACCGAGTTTTCTCTGTGCCTCTAATTCGTTGGTCCCGGCTGCCATTTGTAGATCTTTGGCAGTCGTTATGGATTGTCAGAAGCCAGAAAATCCTGACTCCAATCTTGCAAAGAAGTACCGTGCTCAGGGCCTGATTAACCCTTAGGCTAATTAGGCTGCAGCCTAGGGCGCGAGGATCGGGGGGGGGCGCCTAATCTAGTCTATCATCTACCCTACATATTTCAACTAGACCGAGACAACACAAACTAAATGCTCTTGAGAGTCCCTGATTTTAACAATAAATTTAGAAATTTTTAAAAGCGCGGTTGGATCAAACACTGCCTTGTTACTCGAATCGGTAGGTGGTCGAGCGAGCGAGTGGGTGAGCTGGCAACAGAGTGTTTAGTGCGAGTTTTAATATAACAGGCGTAAAGGACATCAACCAAAATGGGCTAACCGGTGGACAACCGTATTGAGAAAAAAGAAATTTATGAATAATTTAGTAATAATATTTAGTAAACATTGGTTTCTATTCGGGAGTGTCAAAATAAATAATATTATAAACGAAATAAAAAGAGTTTTAATTGATTATTTTGTTTGTGTATGGTGACAGTTGCGGTTGCGGGGTTGCGTTGAGTTAGGGTTGCCAAAATAAACGACCCAGAAATAATAATATCGATATTTGATATTATGATTCGAGAACTTCAAAACATTAAAATATTTTCCTGGAAGACCGAGCTTTGCTCTGGCCGTTAGAGCATATCTTACATAAATAAAAATATATAGTTTACGTAGAACAAAATATTTTTTTGAAGTGGTAAATCATCCGTTTACTTCTCCCGCTCTTGGGTGAAGCGAGAGGGTGTGTCAGACTTTTATTGACTAAAAACATAATTATCCTTTACAGGAATTCCCCGCTCCCCTAGCGAGCATCGGTCCTTCCGGGATCCATTGATTTTTTTCCAAGACTCTAATTGTAATGCAGCATGGGCCATAACCAAATGAATTACGCAAAACAAAACAGCTCAGCACCATGGAATCGATTTCGAATCGAATGCTCAACTGATAGGACAGAGAATTGGCAACACTGACCCCAGACCCGATTGGTGATCGATTGTCAATTCAATGTCATTCGCTTTACGTTTGCGCTCTAGTTCATATCGTATTGTGAATATTACTTCGACTTTAGCTATTTTTGACGACTTGTGCTATTCAAAATGGATTCTGATGATTTTCTACCCGACGACCCCGGCTCACTCTCGGACTCAGTACCCGCTTCAAACGTTAACCCTGGCATTTCTTCGGAAAATGAACCTGCTTTACATGGCGACTTGCGCGTGAACATGGACTCGATTTTGCCTATTGAATCTATACATTGTGTAAATTGTGGCACTGAAATCACTCACAGGAGAAGACACATACTTAATCTTGTGGAAGTGCAGCGAGTTATACTGCAATGGATCGCACCACGAGTAGTAAGTTCCAACTTCTGAGATGATTATGTACACAATTGAATATTTGGGTTGGCTCACACTAGTTAAAGCAGAACTTTTCCAACGATCATCATTTTAAACTCTTTATTGCACATAGTTAAAAAATACATTTTTACAAGCATGATTGCTATGAAATGACACTTATCTCAAGCAAAGATTTCTTGCAGTCAACCTGTGGGTTTAAGATAGTGTACAAGCCCTTTGTGGAATATATAAAATGTGTGTGTCGGCTCTTTGCCACACTCTGTAGCTAAACTGGCTTTGTGAATTAAAACATAAGTAATTGAGGCTTTGTTAGATATTTATTAGATATTTATTTAAAAAAATATCTGTATGTGATGGTTTATTTTATTTATAATAATTATGCCATAAATATTTTTTCTACAGATTAGACAGAACAGCTTTGTATGTCATCCTTGTTGGATTATAGCTTTGAATGCATCTGTCAGCATGCAAGGTTCATCATCCGATGCCTCAACAAGCTCAGATCCAGGCCGTCACAGACAGTTATGCGTGAACTGCAGATGCTCACTATTAAGGATTCGATCTCATGGTCTAAGCAATTACACAGAACGAGAGAGACATATCCGAAGTGTTATTTTGCAATGGATTCAACCACGTGAGGTAATTTTTTTTTTAATATGATTTAGTTTCCAAAATAACTAAGCTTTACGTGGTCTTTCCATATAGTGCACTATTGTACTTGCAGAGACTTTAAGGTATTTATTTTCTCCTTGTAAGTGTTGTGTAAGCAGACTTAAGGACACTTATAAATGTCGGAATAGCCAATAGCATTCACTTATGTTATGATTAACAATAGCAATCCCTTACCTGACTGTATACAAAACAGGGTTGGGGGTTTAATGATACAGGCAGTTGATGCTGATGATGATAACTTTATTCATTCTTAATATAGTAATGTTCTTTTTTGTTTCAGCTGACAGCATCTGATAGAATCTGCCATCCTTGTTGGCAAAGAGCTGACAGACACAGTACCCATGATGTTAGGAGAGATGCTATTGATGATGTACAGCAAGGTGATAACGCAGGAATTCAGCAAGATAGTGACAGTGAAGTCGAGGTGCCAGTAGGTTCCATATTTTTACCCCATATGAGAAGAGCTCCAGATACACAAGCATGTTGCTTCTTTCCTGGTTGCAATGCTGAAGAAAGACTAAGGATTCCTTCGTGGCTTAGGGTATATATTTTTAGTGAGTACAATTACTATGTACCACAGCAATGTAGGATTTGTGAATTCCATTTAAGAAATGACAATTTTGATTTTTTGAGAAATGACTTGCAATCAATACAATATTTTACTGCTCATCACATAGAAGACTTTGCTTCATTCGTAAAAGAAAGAGTAATATTAGACTTTTCAAATATACGGCAAATGTCTGATGACTCAGTGCATTATTGGACTGGTTTAACGAAGCACCAGTTTTTTGAATTAAAAGCCGATGTGCAACAAATAAATAACATGCGAAATGGCACATTAGCTCTTGCTGCATATCTTATGAAAATAAGAACTGGCGACAGCAACGAACGGGTATCAACATTGTTAAATACACCCCCTACCACTTTAGTACGATTATTAAAAAAGGTTCGTCAAATACTTTTTGATGATTTTGTTCCACGGAACTTAGGGATAAATCATATAACACGCGCTCAAATTGCTGCAAGAAATCTTATGATACCCAATGAGCTGTTTGGCGGAGCAGATAGGAACCCAATTATTATTCTGGATGGCACCTATTTATATGTACAGAAAAGTTCCAATTACTTATACCAGAAAGATACTTATTCTTTGCACAAGTATAGGAACCTCATGAAACCTTTTATGATGGTATGTTCTGATGGTTATATAATAGATGTACTTGGTCCCTATCCAGCAACAACATCGGATGCAGATATCATGATTAATGAATTTAATAATGAAAATAATACTTTACGAAGATACTTTCAACCTGGGGATGTTTTTTTGCTAGATAGAGGTTTCAGAAATTGTGTCCCTTTACTACAACAGTGTAACTATACTGTTCACTTTCCACTATCCCTGCAACAAGGTGAAACTCAATTATCTACAGCGGCAGCTAATAAGTCAAGAACGGTGACAATGTGCAGGTGGATTGTTGAGGCAGTAAATGGGATTTTTAAAATGTCTTATAAAATATTTAGGAGTGAATTTTTCAATACTGCATCCACTCATGCTATGACAGATTTCAAAATAGCTGCTGCATTGATAAACAAGTTTCACCAAAGGGTTTCCGATAGACCAGATGCAAGACAAATTGTAAATGTAGTAAATGAAAAACTGCACACAAACAATTTATTAGCTGAACATGTAATTGAAAATAATTTAAATCGAAGACGGACACAGTTCTCCAACCTAAGTGCTACTATTGACAATGTTGAATTTCCTAGATTAACATTTGATGAACTTGTATTGTTAGCATGTGGAACATATCAGATTAAACAGGCGAAGTCTTATTATGGGGAGCACATAAGAAATGATGGTTCCTATACTATTGAAGTGTGCATTGATAGAGCCAGTGACCTTTTACAAGGATTTCCTTCGATCGAGAATTGCACATTATTGCGAGGAAAAATACAAAGCAGACATATAAGCCGTAAAATATATTTCGTTTATATATTATACGAAAATCATACTCCAGGCATCCAAGCTATTAAAAATTATTGCTGCAACTGCATAGTCGGCCGAAGGACTGTAGGTTGCTGCGCTCATATCATGTCTGTGGTATGGTATTTAAGCTGGGCAAGGTATGAAAATGTAACTCCACCTGCTCAGTTTTTAGACCATGTTCTATTAACATATGAAAATGAATAGTTTTACAAATAAATAATTTATTTCAAAATATTGAAGTTTTTTTTGTTTTGTATTATACTAATCAATTTGATACAAAACTTCTTACCTATATGTTTTCTTTGTACTGTAAGCCACACAATAAAATTAAAAATAGTGCAATATTTGTATGTCCATGTTCAAGCCCAAACGCCATACAAAGTGGTTGATGTCCTTTTAACTTTGTTTTGTATGGGAAATTCGGAATTTAAACAGTGCAACCTAGTTCTCGCGTTTGCCGCTAAATGACTCTGTATCGTATTCTATTCTTTATCCTTTTAGGTTGCACTGTTTAAATTCCCATACAAAATAATCTTCACGTATACGCGCGTTTCTGTTCTATGAGGCGAAATAAACAAAACCCGCACTAGGCACTCGGCGCAGCTTGCCGCGCGCAATAGAACACATTGACATGGCAACGATGTGCGGGGACTCCCCGGTACTTTGCCTTTATGTACGGTTTTTTTTTTGGGATGGTAAAATCATCAAATGAGTCCTCCCGCCCTGGGTGGGGCGGAAGGGACTGTCAGACTTTTACTGGCTAAAATCCACCTGTGTTCCTTCGGATGCCCTTTACGTTCTGGGGCCACGGTATCCTGTTTAGAAAATCCCGCGACCCCAGCAGGCTGCCTTTATGTACGGTCAGCATAAAAAAAAAATGGTTTGCCACCTTAAGGTTGAATGTCATGCAGATTAAAGGACAACTTTATTTCGCTTGCAAATCGATCTGAAAACTTTTGTAGGTATTATGAACCATGTTAAAATTTTCTCACTACTACTCTACACACTACTGTTTAGGCCGTCCGTAATACACCTGGCTAGGGCGCGTCCTCATAATTAGCCTAGGGCGGTCAGAACTCTTGATCAGTCGCTGACCGTGCTACACTGGCTACACAGTGGGTTGTGGATGTATTCAGCTGAATCCGGTTTGACTGGAAGCCGACCCTAATATAGTTCGGAACATATACTATACTAGTCTATGGTTCGGAAAAGGCTAGGCAGATGATAATGCTATTGTTTTTCTTATATTTTTTTTACTATTGGTAACAATTTCATCGAAAAAAAAAAATACGGCGGACGCAATGCACGTTCACTGGAAATTGTGCCCAGAGCGAGAAATCATCAAATGACTTCCGATTAAAACCCACCCGTGTTCCTTCAAAAATGCCCAGCGAGTTCCAGGACCGTGGTAACTCTTCTGAATAATTCCGCAACAAACAGGTATCCAGTTAGTAGATTTGGTAATGAGTATTGAAAGTCTGTATTGTTTGTGAGTTGATTAGACTTCTGCTAATTATAAATTAAGTAAGTAGGTACCATAGGAATACAATGATATTTATTGCCCGTCCATCAAACAGGCAATCGTGAAGTACTTATAAAGAGCTTGACCAGATTAATTATCCCTATCAGATACCTCGTTATCGACGGCGCCATTGATTCCCGATGGCTTTATCAGCAATCATTAGCATACAACGCAATGACTTAGTACAAAATAATCTTAATAACATAATGACTAGAAGCTGATGTTATTATGACTGGGACGTGATTCGTCGTCTACAACGTAGTACCTAATTAGTTAACGTAAGTCAACTTATTTTGAACCGAATGGTTTACAACTGAAAGGCCTACTTAAATTCATTTTTATAACGATGAGGAAGTTTCAAATTCATTCACGCATTTACTTTCGAATGCCGTTAACAAGTTATACAAATAAATCAAGTGGTTCTAATGGATTATCGTCAATAATAAAATAATCAATATGCAACTCGTTTTTGAGGCCTAAGAATACCAATCCAATATTTATTTGTTTTATTAATTTGTTCAAGGTTGTTTGAAACAAGGAATAGGGACTGCATAACAAAAATATTTATTATCTAAACGCTTTATCAAAAAATATACAAAAATATATTACTAACAGTGGAAATAGAATCAAAATTGGTCGAGAAACAAACGAGATATAATTATTTTAAAGTTTTAAACAAATATATCTGTCCCTCTCGCGAAAACGCTGTTTTCTATGGCAGATGTATAGACGTCACGTAATGTGACGTCTATAAACGTGTAGACGAATTCCATGTCGGACTTCTCGTTCTAAAAGTAATCTTTGAAGCGTTATAACTTCAACGCTGATGAAGATATTTAAAAAATATTTTCTAGAGTTTACTGGAGCTTATAAGTAATTCATTTTCCTATAATTATATAATTTTCCTATTGCCGAACTGGGTATGATAGCGTATTAGTTCAGTGAGCGGTTTTGCTTGTACAGTCACGAATTCGAATCACGTATACTACTAAGGCGAAGGCCAGGTACTTACAGGTATTACTTTTGGAGAGTGTGTGTACCTACTTATGTGAAAATTAAGGAATATTAATAATCACTTCTAGACAATCTTAAACGCTGGCCTCTCGCAGCTACAAACTCTAGAAAGTTGTAGCTACTTAACCGGACTTGCATGTGGTCTAAGTCTAGGTGAATTTAAGGCCCCCCGCCGAGGCTATATACCTACTAAAACTCCGCTCACTGAGGGCACCCCCTGTGGGGTACGGTCCTCGGCTCAACGGTGTCGTTTAGGGGAGGGCAGCAAGGGACTGGCCATGATTCCATTATTTGGGGAGTTTAAATCTAAAGGCTCAGCTTCGCGGGCTGGCTCGTTTGGCAAAAGACGGGGGGGAGAATTACAGGGGCGTCGCGATAGACCTCGGTAGCGAGGTCGGAAAACGGAACGCGGTCTGTTTGTGCTTTCTAAGCGTGCTGGTTTCCCTACAGCTTTCCTGGAGGAGGGTGATAGGATCGTCAGGCTCGATGAGGGTGTGCCTTGGTCGGAGAATCCTATTTATCTGTGAGGGGGTGTATCGGGTAGCCGATGCGATTAAGAATTTTTGATACTTGTCAGCAGATTTGATGAAACGCTTAGTAAGTCACTTCATGAATTGCTGGACAGTCGGAATTTTTATTTATTCCCTAAGAATGATAAATAGGTATATAGGCTTTAAGCTCACCATCAATCAAGATTTCAATTTAATAAAAATATTGGTTTCCTCAAATATATTATCATGGTGATTAGACATCTACCTATATTAGTACCTAGGAAAACAATACTGCGCGGAGTGCGCGCTGCGCGCACGTCCGCTGTTCGCGGTGACTCCCTGTCGCACGCACGCGGCCGCGCGGGTTAGCGTGCACCTCTGCGCCGACTAACCAATAATTATAATAAAAAATTCCATCACATCGATATGTTTGTTTTGTCTGCTGCTAAATTCAGAAGAAATGTACACAGTGCATTGGGTCAGTTGTAGTTTTTGTTTGTCATTCTAGTATTTAATTTCGCTTAAGATTTGGTAGGCACCAGAAAAGCAGTTGTTTTTTTATTTTTTAAATGTATTGTATATATTTTTTCTCTTTGTTTAATTAAGAATTTAGTTAAAATCGCATCACTCAATCGCAAAGATCACTTAATTGTATTTCGTGGAAAATGTTGTTGGTCACACATTTCATCACATTCTTTTGTATTTCTTTTTATAAAATGTAATGTGTCACTGTTTGTTTTCCTTAATAAATATAAATAAAAATATATTTTTTTTAGGAAAACAATAAAAGCTGTTCAAAATATAATTTATTATTCGTACAATAAAACAGCACAAACAAAATAAATTAACTAATAAAATCACATTTCATACAAATAAAGAATACAATATTCAGTTAATTCGCAGAATCATCCCCAATAGACATTGAATTTTTAGTCTAAAAATGACACAAGGACATTTTTTAAATAAACATTTAATAATAAATACCAGTATCTAAATTATTCTAATAATAATCACAATATTATATTCGAATTTGTCACAAATTTATTTACAATTTCTATCAAATAAAATACTAAACAGTATAATACAATACCAATGCTTCTGCAAAGAAAAATAATAATTTTGTTGTTAAATTTCAAGGACCAAGGAAAATTAAATCGGCGTTTTTAATTAGCTAAACAGCAGTTGCTCTTATGATTACCACTTGTGTATAGCACTTATGTTTCTTACTGGGGCATTCAATTTTCATTCATTCTTATCCTGAAAATATTTTCGCTGTCTGTCGAAGGAATCTCAATATGAAAACAGTCATCATTAGTAAAACTGTTAAGGCACTTTATAAAGTACGACTATGATTCCTAAACAGAAAGGCGGAAAATTAACATTTATGTATTCTAAATGTCAATACATTGTTCAGGTTACTGTTACACCGTCAAGTAAATAATAATGTACCTGTATATTTTATTTTTACATTGTTATGTAGGTACTTGTAAAAGTACTTATTGTAAGGATAAGAGGGTAATTGCCTGCAGCTAGTTTAAGAAAACGACTGCTGCGTCAGTCCCACAGACTACATAGAGATACTAGGTACGTAGTCAGTCTAATATACGAGCTTGTATGTAATGGTTGTTTAATTTCCTATCCTCCACCCCCACAGTTGTAAGTTTTGTAAAATAGGTACATCTAATAAGATATGTTAATGCTGAAACAATTTCGAGTATAAAGTGTTGTTGTAATATTACGAAACAGGCTCATGTTGCAATCATGATATTTAATTGACAGTGTTAAAGTAACTTTTGTTTTGTAATAGCTTTCAGTCCATAGCTGATTTAAGTACCATACTCACTATGCCAGGCAACCCACCTTTTTAACAGTCATCCAGCAGCTATAGACTGAAATCTTAATACAATAAATATCTACTATGTAGATGTTTCTAAAGTTATGTAATACTTCTTAATTTTTAAATACTGAAGGTTGCATTGTTTAAAACAAATTATTAGTTGATACATACACCACAACACAACCTATTAACTAAAATTGATTAAAACAAACAATTTTGGTTTGATGATGTGACATCACTAGTTACTGTTTTCAAATTTAAGTAGCAGTTACATTGAGGAAATGTTTTCCTCATAATGTCACAGTGGTGCAATTAACAATGAAATAAATATTAAATGTATTTTGGACGGACCTAAGCTGCCTTCACTGTAATCACAACTAAATCAATCAAGTAACAACTGTATTTTAAACATTTTCTCTAGTTCAGACCTGTTGAAGTTGGGGGCAATGATGAATGGACATAGATAGAATGAAAGTTCCTTGAGATTGGGGGCACTCGTTTTTATCGCCTTTGCTACCTGTATGGTGACATGGAGACACCGAGAGAGACTTAAATAAGTCAGCTTTTGAAAGGTATTATTAGAAAAATATGCAAGGAGAGCACTGGTTGAAAAGTAACCATGACGTAATTTTAATGAATGCAAATTTTTTAATCTATACAAGTGTAAAAGACTTGAGTCAAACAGAGTCTTGCATGTCATGATGTGCAGCACTTGTAGTACCGTACAGTTGGATATGTTGCGGATTATGTCATCATTTAAAGTATCTCCATATATATGTAAAGCTCTTAGTGTAGACTGTTTGGTTCTCAGAAGAGATTCAAGAAAATCTGCTGGAATATTTTTCATTTTTTCCATATTAATACTGACTAAATTGGTGCACTGCAACATGTTGTACAAACTATCATGGGTAAGGGCAAAATTGGACAGGATAAGAGTCTCAAGGTATTTCAACTTATCAAATGGCAAGTGATAAACAAAGTTACCATTTGCATTCTCTGGATTTTGTACTATGAGTGAGTTACGAAAACTCAGAAATTTGAGGTTTGGCCAGCTAACTAGATCACCAAAGATACAGCTATCAACTTGAGATATACTTATTTCTAGATGAGTCAGATTAGGACAATAGCTTATCAAGGAAGCCCTCACTTGTGAATACAACTTGAAATACTGTAGTTTAACATTCTTGACATACTTGGCGACAAAAGGCACAATGTTTTCACTTATTCTCACATAGTTCTTCATACACACTATGAGGCGTGTGTTGTCCCAAACACAAGGGGTCAGGCACAGTTGCTGCCATCTCATACAAACTTTAGCAACTGCCAATAGGGATTCAAAATCTACCATAGAAAATATGTAAATGAGTATTTCATTAGGTAGGTCGTTTATGGCGAGAGTGTTTGGGTTTAGCTGAGCACCTGGCGCGTCGAGGTGCACCATCGTCGGCAGCAGAGCGCACGCCCGCACTTCTGGAAACATGCGACGATTTGTGTATGCTCACACCGACACTAGTTTATCACACTACTCTTCAGACATGTTCACTGGTGGACCTCTAGTTACTCTAATACCATTTAAATTGTATTTTAATATAATATATAACAGGACAAAGAATATTAATTAATCCAGTAAGGTCATGAACCTTGAACAACCGTGATAAGTATTGGAAAAATCAACTTTAGACACACAAATAAATTGATAATACAATTGATGAAGTAATACATATAATTACCTCAGGTTTACCTTGCTTCCTATTCGAGAAAATTGTAATGTTTGCTTTAGTAGAAACATAACTTATGTAAATTTTTATTCAAACACACACACTACATCCACATGGTTAAATTTTCATCAAAAAGTGATATTCTGCATTTAGGCTCAAATCGTTAACTTCAAAGTGTGGTAAAATAGTTTAAAAATCAATTTTTAAAGAAATATTAAAAATAACTTTCATCTTTGATGCTATTTTTGTATGACGTATGACGTTTTACATTTGTGTACTTTTGACATACTTTTGACGTTTGACTGACTGGAGAATACTGGTGATTTACGTTTCGTTTCTTTCCTAGAAGAAAAACAACAATGTGCAAGTTAAACATAAAAAAAAAAAAAATTGCCGGGGCTTCCCAGGAAGTAATCCGAAGATACTTGTGTTGGGACAAGCCTCGCTCTCCCTCGATTTACAGATCGTTAAAAGTTACACATTTTATATAAAAGCCAGTAAAGAAAAGAAAAGTGAATAGTTATAATGTTAGTGTGTGAGCATAGAGTGTAGTGCGTGGAAGTGTGTGTTTATGGGTGAGTTTATGTGTGTGTGAGAAAGTGAGTGTGCGTGTGTCTGTGAGTGAGTGTGTGAGTGAGTTTGTGTGTGAGTGTGTGTGATAGTGAGTGAGGGTGGGTGTGAGTGTGTGTGCATATACCTGTAAATGGGTCTCATATATACCAACAAGTTTGTTTTGTGTCTGTGTGTGTGTATGAAGTTCAACCTGGAGTAACCAAAATATTCTCCACGCCTTCGTACTTAAGTGTAAGGAGCCATTCAGTCAAGGTCCTCTTACACTCATACAACTGCATGGGGTAAATATTGAGAGTGCGATTAAGAATGTTATAAACGCGTGGAGCTTGAGCTACATTTTGGCGACTAGCAAAAATTGAGCGTGCTGAGTATGTAGGGGCTACCAAATCACACCGTCTTTTTTTGAGTTTGGCCTGGTCAAAAGGTAATATTTTATGATATCTTAGTGCCATGTGTAATATGTATAGTTTTCTGACGGAGAGCAGCTTAGAGCTTGCATATAGTAAATCAGTAGAAAACCTATAAGGCTTACGGTACATGACCTTAATCAGAGATCTTTGTGCCCTCTCTAGATCTATAAAGTATGATTTGGCTGCTCCACCCCATACCGAGATACAGTATGTGATTACAGATTGGGCTAGTGCAATATATACTTGCTTCTGTAGCTCGGTACTCATAACTTGTCTCAGGGATTTAAAAACCCATATGAGTTTTCTTACCCTCCCTATGGTCAGTTCCAGATGTGGGTACCAGCTTAACCGCTGATCCACAATAATACCTAGGTACCTAACGGATTTTTCCTTCTGATTTATAGGACAGCTACAGGAAATTTGGGTTGGAGTACGACAGGAGTGGATTCTTATTTTAAAGTCTGGCGCAGGCTGAGAGTTTATGTATTTTGTGAAACAGACGTAGTTTGTTTTTTGGGTGTTTAAGGTAAGAAGATTCTCACTTAGCCAGTGACTAACTCTAGCCAGTCCCCTCTCAGCCTCCAGCCCAACCTTGTCCCAGGTCTTAGCAGAGAAGATAATAGCGGTATCATCCGCGTAGGACAGTATTCTCGCACCGTTGGTAATAAGGTTGCAGAGTTCATTGATATATATCAAAAATAGCGTCGGGCCGAGAACACTGCCCTGCGGGACGCCAAACGTTACCCTCTCCTCTTCACTAAGGTAGTTTTCAATTTTTACCCCCTGGTTTCTATTTTTAAGGTAACTGCTGAGAAGAGAGAGAGCAAAACCTCTAAAACCTAGGTTCTCCAGCCTGTGTATAAGTTTTGAGACAGAGACGGTATCGAAGGCTTTCTTGAGGTCAAGGAAGACTACTAGGCATTTGTTCCCCTTATCTACTTCCTTGGTTATAACAGATGCAAGTTTTTCAGTAGCATCCTGGGCCGACATTCCCCTCCTAAAACCATATTATTGAGAAGACGATAGGATGTTATACTTAGTTAAGTATTTTACGATTCTATTATTCAAGAGCTTCTCAATGATTTTAGAAATGGAGGTCAACACAGAAATTGGCCGATAGTTATTAACGTCGTCTCTATCTCCGCTCTTATACACAGGGGTAACAACGGAGCGCTTAAGAAGGTAGGGGAAGATACCTGTGCGAAAACATAGGTTGGCCAGGTCACAGATCAGAGGGACTAAGACCCCTTTGGCTTGTTTTAGGAATAGTGTAGGAATTCCGTCCCAACCTGGTGCACTCCCAGAGTCCAGGGACACTTATATGTTTTCTACTTCCTCCTGAGAGGTGTCTAATAAAACAAAAGAGGACAGATTAGGGCTGACTATGTCTGAAGATTTAGAGGGAATGAAGCTATCTAAGATGTTCTTTGCTAGAGTTTATTTATTTATCTATTTGCTTACATATACACAATACAAATTAGTAGGCATGCATTAAAATTTCATGTCAAAGTATTTGTACATGCACCCTGTAAGGGCACTGCAAATTTGTGCGTTTTGTTTTTTGTGTGTTCTGTTTTTTTGTTTGTCCGATGTTAATAAAATAATTATTAACATAGTTAACTGAGTCTTGGGGACATGATTTAATCTTGAGTAGGTCACCATTTGAACTCCTTGGTGGCTTATAATTTGTGATTTCGTTAATGGTTGACCACAGTGCTCGAGGGTTTTTAGAAGATGTTTTAATTTTATCTCTATTGAATTTGTTTTTAAGTTTTTTTATAAGGTTCCCACAGAAAGTCCGATATCGTTTGTATGTTATTTTTAAAATTTGATTATTGGGGTTAGATTTTAGTTATTGTATTCCGTAGTCTAATACAACGTAAGGCACCTGTTGTGATCCACGGTTTAATAGTTATTTTGCTATTCGTTATAATGACAGTTTTAGTGTTGGAAAGTAAAGCTGTCTTAACCATTTCTATCAGCGCATAGGCGTAAGTATCGGGGTCTTTGAAGATATTAAAAAAGGAGGTATCAATATTTATTAAACTATTGAGAGCACTTTCATAGTTGACTATTGTTTAACATCTTTTAGGTATATTCTGACGATATTTATTCGTGATAGACAACAGAATTAAGCAGTGGTCTGTTACTGTTGTATTTAAAACCGCTGTGAAAGCTGTATTTTTTAGTTTATCAAGACTCAGAAAGACATGGTCTAGGCATCCATCCCCTCTCGTGGGTAGGTTGTGGGACGGTAAAAGTCCATGCGTTGATAGAACATTTAAGTAGGTTAGTCTATTATTTCTCTCTTGATTCGTTTCATTTGGGGAAATAATCAAGTCAATATTAATGTCCCCTAGAATCAGAACGTTATTATTAGGGGGAATATTATCAAGATGGTTGCTAAGGGATGTTATGAATTTACCTGCATTTAGAAATGATGGGGAACGGTAGATACCTAGAATAGTGTAATTTGATATTTTTAATTCGAGTCCGGTGGCATTTACAAGGTTAAGCTCTTTATATTTTACTGAAAGTTTCTTTGTGATGTATACAACTACTCCGTCACTTTGATTAAAGGTTGTTTGTTTGAAAAGAAGTGTAATTCCGTAATTGTGGTATGTTTTTTTTTGGGGTTTAACCAACATTCCGTGAGAATCAAGATATCAACTTCATATTTTAGCTGTGAGAGAGTGAGTAGCAAGTCATCAGAATTTTTGTAAATACTTCTAATATTTTGTGTTAAAACAATTAAACTTTGAGAAGAATTTTCCGTATTTAGTTTCAGTTCCTGAATGTTACACTTGATAGCATCCGATGGTTTAATCTGATCGATTTCCTTTAGCGTAGCGAAATTTTCCATTTAGGAACGTCAGGTTAGAACTCTCAGGGTTGCGACCAGGGTAGTTAGGTGGTATGAATGATAGCGGATCAGGTGCTAGTAGGTGTAAGAATATATGGATGAATTTTGCGTTTTGTATAGGGGAAAACAGAAGATAACATATTGTATATTTAAAATCTAAGCAATACAGGCTTACTACAGTTATAGGTACAGAATTATAGTATCCAGAGTTGCAGACGGCGTGTGAGTATGGTGGTATTGTTTATATTTTGTGCGTGTTTATGTTTATAGTGAAAGTTCACGTGAAGTATAAGCGGGATATAAAGTTGGTAGTTGCAATTTTGATATAAAGGTGTGAAGACGTGTGAGGGTTTATGTGACGATTTCTGTGTGCATTTCAATATATAATAGACGTTTACCTTTATCAAGCCAGGCAATCCATACCTAACTTGATAGAAGCTATGACATGTGTAGATATGTATAAGTGTGTGGACATGTATGGGTTTGAATTCTTATGAAATAAAAACGACATAAATATTAACTAGTACTGTAACTAATAATTTATTATGACTTACGTAATCATTTTCAAAGAAACAATAACCCAACCCAAAATCCCAAATAGTGGATTATCAATCTACCCACACGGTCAGTTTGAGGGCACTGAGAGAGAGCGCAGCCTGTGTCCCACTCCCAGCTGGTCCTAGCAATAAGCTAAATAATGCTTTGATTTAGAACATTACGATTTCTTGTATTATCACTACATATTATAAAACAAACTCCTCCGCCGCGTCTGTCTGTCTGTTCGAGATAAACTCAAAAACTGCTG
This sequence comes from Ceramica pisi, assembly GCA_963859965.1. Classification (NCBI taxonomy): domain Eukaryota; kingdom Metazoa; phylum Arthropoda; class Insecta; order Lepidoptera; family Noctuidae; genus Ceramica; species Ceramica pisi. The sequence goes on along the minus strand of OY982541.1, from coordinate 6,639,057 downwards.
CACATATTTTCATGCTGTTTTCACTAATGGATAGAGTGGCTCTCGAGGAAGGTTTGAGTATTAATTTGTCAAGTGGGCGAAGCCGCGGTCATCAGCTAATTATTCCTAAACAATGTGCATTTTGCCAAATTGGCTTTTAATAACTAAACCTACACAATTTGGGGTGGGCAGCACAATAATCATCACGATAAATAAAACTGCTTGTTGTTGATTAAGACAAATGTTTAATATTAATATATACAATCAATTAAATTAAAATGCTATTGTAATAAAATTGATAGTGTTAAAAGAACGACGGCGGTAAGTACGTCGATGCTGGTGTGGACACTGTTCCAGGATTAGTTCCTGATGGTGGTATGTAACCAGGTTGTGGTGCAGGAGCTGGTGCTGGCACCGGTTGTGGGCTGGCATATCCTGCAGACGGTCCCGGTAACGGTGGAGACGAAGTATTCGGCGGTAAATACGCAGAACTTGGTACTGATACTGAACCACCTGTGCTTATTCTACTGTTTGTAGATGTTGAAGTCACGGTCGGACCAGACGTGGCAGTATTAGATGACCCCAAAGGTGGCAAATAGTTCTCAAAGGGAGTTTCTATTGATCCGGTTGGCACCGAAGTGCCAGTGCCGGAGGAAACTTGTCCGGAGCCAGAAGTTACAGACACACCACCTATGCTCACACTGCCTCCTCCTGTTGCCGTACTTCCGCCTGTACCACCGGCTGTCGGTGGTAAATATTTTGGAGCGCTTGTTGAGACTTCTGATGAGCCCTGGAGAGTCGGGGAGAGAGTAGGTGACGGTGCGTTGTACGGGTAACCTGAACCTCTTTGAGATGAGCCGGTGTTAGTGACCGTTTGTGTGCCTGTTACAGAAGTTTGCGACCCAGTGGTAACCTGGGCCCCAGTTGACGATGTGCCATAGTTGTAGCCGGTGTTAGCACTTCCGGTGCCGGAGGCCTTGTAGTTGTACCCGCCACCGGCGGCGCCCGTGACGGCGGGGGCGGCGGTGGCAGTGGTGGCTGTGGTCCCCGCAGTCTGCGCTATGTTGACGGTGTCGCCGCCGGCCGGCACGGGGTACGCGTAAAACATTTGTTGCGTCAGCGTCCTGTCAACATTCGGTGCTTGAGTGGGTGCAGGTGCAGGTGGAGGGTTGGGCCTAATCTGCGGCAGATCAAATGATACACTGGGCTTGTCGTACACGTACCCGTCTTGTCGCCGCACTCGGCGCAGGCTCTCTTCCACGAACTCGCCCGCAGGTTGGACAGGAACTGGCGTACTACATTTAAATAACAAAGAAGATAGCAGAAAATAAAAACATCTTAACTTTAACCGCATTTTGTGTTAGAAGACAAGCTATATGATTGTAAAAGACAATTTTAGCTTTGTCTACTAGTATTTATAATAATTTCGAGGAAGTCACGAGACCTCGAGGTTTATTTCGAAACCTGTCTTTAGCTAACCCTTCACTCGCTGTAGGCGGTTGTTTAGATATCACTCGAGTGGAGCTAAAGCTTCAGTTTTCTTTAACCATCCTCGTAAAAAAGGAGGAAGTTTGAAGTTTGACTGGACGAAGATATGTAGGTACCTTCTGCAGAAAAGACCGGCTCGGCTGTAAACATGTCCAAGTGAGAACTTAGGCGTTGTGAACGACTAGTCGAGGGTCAAACCCATCAAACCATACAAACAAAATGGAATGACAGCTCATTGTCGGTAACTCCATCTAAGTGTACACGGTGTGATGATGAAAGAATACACTGGCTGTAAATCTATACGAACAAGATGGAGTGACAGTTCACATCACTCTCCCTCCACCTTTTTGTCTCCTCAATCTTTCGATAAAATTCATCATAACATGGTCAATTGCCATGTTTTTAGAGTAACCTATCTATTCGGGCAATTAACTTTTCGTTATGTAGGTACCGATCTTGATGATTATTTTGCTGTCGAAGAGGGTGAGTTGGGGGAAGATCGAACGATTTTTTGATGAGATGAGCACTAATGAGCAGTGATGTATTTGAAGTCTTGTAGAACAGTAACATAATATATTATTATTAGCTTATGTATAACTTATTTTGTAGTTATACTAAGTATATTTTTCTGTTCTTTGGAACATTTTTATGGGACAGGGGCTTACAGGGTGAAGAAGAAAGGTTGATGGGGAAAGATCGAAATAGTTTCTAAAATCGTCCAAATGGATACCTATAAGACGTTGTTGATGGTCACCAGTCTAAACTGGTGCCAAAATACCACCATTAAGTCATCATCTGCCTAGCCTTTTCCCAGCTATATTGGGGTCGGCCTCAAGTCAAACCGGATTTAGCTGAGAACCAGTATTTTACGTGGAGCGGCTGCCTACCAGACCTCCACAACCCATAAACTGGGTAACACGGTTCTCCTTGGCAAGACTAGTGTCAGATTTTCTGGCTTCTGACTATCCGTAACGACTGCCAAAGATCTCCAAATGACAGCCGGGACCAACAGATTAACGTGCTTTCCGAGGCACGGAGGAAACTCGGTATGTTAAGATGGTCCCCATCCACAGACAAACATCGGCAAGCGTTGCTTAACCTTGAAGATCGACCTGTGCGGCTGTTATTATTTAGCCACGAGCTCCTCCAAAATACCTTTAATTAACAAAGGTAAGTAAATCTTTTTTTTTACACATTCCATCTTACCGGGGGAAGATTGATGAAGAGGTTCTCAAACTTTTCACTTAATAGGCAGGTACCTACCTACTTAAAGTTATAGTAAAATAAAATATCACTATAATTCCTTTCATTGCTAAGCTAATACCAAGATTTATTAAACAACAATTTAATGTACCTAAGTAACACAAATAATAAATAAATCAAAGTGACATAAAAATAAAATATTTCAAAATTAAATTGTGGTACAATTACTAATATCCTATAATGAATGGTGTTATTGTGATTCTGAATTGAATTTTCACAGTCAGTTTATTACCCTACTACCTACCTACCTAGGTACTAAGTAGGTACATACGTGTACTCACGTGTCTACATCTCTTTTATTTGGCTCTCCTTTCGCAGGCGGCATGCTGGAAGAGATTTCATTAAAAATAAGCATCACCTTTGTAGGTACCTACCTATTTTTCTGTCTCCTTTTTTGTTATCTATTTGGGTGTGTGTACTTAAATTGTTGAATCTATATCTACTAATATTATAAAGAGGTAAAATTTGTTTGTAAGTTTGTATGTTTGTAAGTTTGTATGTAGGGGGTAATCTCAGGAACTACTGGTCCGATTTGAAAAATTGTTTCAGTGTTAGATAGCCCATTTATCGAGGAAGGTTATAGGCTATATATCATCACGCTAAGACTAAAAGGAGCCGAGCATTAATGGAAAATGTGACGCAAACGAAGTTGCGTGGGTCAGCTGCTAGTAAATAATAAAAGGGCATTTTATTTTTGCAAAAATGTATACCTATTAAGTATTTTATTTTATTACTTAAACTCTAACTTTTATTAAAAAAATTCGGCGCATAGCGAAACCATCTTAGGGTTGTGTTTTCTAACCCACTATTATGTGGTTTTGTTAAATTGCAGAAATGAAAATTAAAGTAAATTTTCTTCACTGCTAATATCAAACTCACGAACTTTTCAACGTGGTGAGTACAGTACAGTCAGCTTCAAAAATAAATGATCCAAATTGAACTTTAGGTAAAGCATGTTTAGGTATTAACGCGAATCTGAGTTAATTTGCCACGTTACCTATGTTATTAGGGTGTGTGCGGTCATTAGAACTTACTGCCCACACGATAAGAAGAATAAATTTATTTCAATTAAAAAATCCCGTTTTAATTATTTTTGGTGATTGAGATACCTATCTAATATTTTTATCTTGTCATTAAAATGACTATACACACTCCTATACACATCTACACCTATATATGTACCTATATTGCACATAAACCGATAGAACTCTTGCTCGAATTTCTAATAGGTACGTAAAAAGCTTGAACACAATATCTGCTCGCATATCGGGATCGCAATAAACATCTACAGAATTTATAATGTGCAGGTGTAGTTCACGCTGATAGACATGAAATACAGGATTTGCGTCCCAAAAAATAACAACAATCACGAAGACGCTTCAAAAATATAGGCTAAAGGCGATATATGAAATAGATGCAATATCTGACAGCTAGACGGACTACTCTCAGTACAGATATTATTGGAATATCCTCAGTCACAACTACCTATTACCAACAGAACCGAAGGACGAAGAGAGAGTCATACATTAGAAGGACGAAGTGAAAGCCGTTGTCAGACGACCAAAAAGTGGATAAGCCACAGAGTAATGAGAAAGGTCGAAACCATCAAAGCACGGAGACAGTATGCTGTCGATATTTTTCAGGGAGTTCAACAAGCCGACTTCTCTTTCGACGATGAAGTGACATGAACTTCTAACTAACATTTTCGCGATTTTAGTTTTTTTACGTAAAAAGAGTTTAAATAAATAGATAACTGTATATCTAATTTTTTACAATAAGATATACAGTTATATCTGTTTTTGCCAGCTCACGCAAACGATTATTTATTTTAAACTCTATATATATTATATAGGAGTTCATGTCACGTACTTCATCGTCGTTTTGCTTTGTTAATTTCTCCACAAGACTCAGCAAGGTGGCTAGAAACATCGTGTTCACAAAATACAAATACAAATACAAAATACAAAATCCTTTATTTCAAATTAGACCAGTTACAGGCACTTTTGAATAGTCAAGGTCTGTCAGTCAAATAGATGAAGCTAATCCTGCCGCGCTAATGACAAGAGCAGCAGGTTGTTCTCCAACATAACACACCCACCGACCCCGCCTCCAGCGCGACAGTTGCACGTTCCAAAGAGTAGATCCTGTGGAGAAGAACGTGCAAGAAACTCCAAGGACACTCTTTTAAACCAGTTGCCATTGTTTACAAAATCATGTTTACATTCGGTGCGAAATAATTAATGAGTAAAACTATACAATGCAAAAAGAATGAGTCTACACAATGCAAATATAGTCTCACAATCTTCAGCAGGTCCAACAATGTTTTCACATGTTCATCAAAGTTTGGGCACTTTAGTCACTGTGGAGCGGACCAGCATTAAGCCAAGCATTTTTATCATCAATGTATTCCCCAAGTTTATAATATGCTTGTTTGCATAGTGTGCGTTTTATACAATTTTTAAATTTCGTTTCATTCAGTTCTAATATATGTGGCGGTATTTTAAACAGTATCCCATAAAAGATGTTGCTACTTTAGCAAGTCTGAAACCTGGTTGAATTAATTCGTTCCTATTTCTAGTAACATAGTTATGTCTGTCGCCTCGTTTACTGAAAAGATGTAGATTCTTTCTAACGTACATGATATTTTCATAAATATATTGACAAGGGACCGTCATTATGTTAATTTGTTTAAACAGTTCCCTTAAAGAATCTCGCCGGCGGAGATGGTAAATGGCTCTGATGGCTCTTTTCTGCAAAATGAAAATAGACTCGATTTCAGCAGCCCGTCCCCATAGTAAAATACCGTAAGACATTAAACTGTGAAAGTAGCTAAAATAGACTAGTCTCGCGGTTTCAACATCTGTAAACTGGCGAATTTTTCTTATAGCATATGCTGCTGAACTTAACCTTCGTGCAAGAGATGTTAAATGAGGACCCCATTGTAGCCTTGAGTCTAGCTTAATCCCCAGGAAAACTGTTTCTTCGACGAATTCTAGTTTCTCCCTGTTCAATATTATGTCACAATTATTACTTTTTACATTTGGTAAAGTGAATCGAATGCACTTCGTTTTTTTCTCATTTAATACTAAATTGTTAGCTGTGAACCAATCATGTACCTGCATTAGGGCGTTATTTACAACGTCAAGATTGTTTGCATGTCTATTTACTTTAAAAATCAAAGATGTATCGTCAGCAAACAACACCATATTGAGTTTATTTTCTAAAATATAGGGCAAATCATTTATATAAACTAGAAACAAGAAAGGACCCAAAATTGAGCCTTGTGGTACACCCATTTTCACGATTAATCCTGTCGAATTGTTGCCGTTTATATTAACTAGCTGCTGTCTATCATTCAAATATGATTTCAATAAGTTCAAGGCTGTTTTGCTTAGTCCGTAATGCTCTAGTTTTAGGAGTAATGTTTCATGGCTCACACAATCAAACGCCTTCGACAGGTCGCAGAAGATACCTATGGCATCTTGCGCCTCTTCCCACGCATTAAAGATATATTTTAATAACGTTACACCAGCGTCAGTTGTACAACGCCCCTTGGTGAAACCGTACTGTTTGTTATGTAATATATTATTCTCGTTAAAGTGACTGAGCATTTGATTCAGCATAACCTTTTCAAACACCTTGCTGAAGACCGGCAACACCGAGACAGGTCTATAATTATTACTATCTTTACTGTCCCCGGATTTGAATAAAGGAATTACCTTACTGTATTTCATAAGGTCCGGGAAAACCCCTTGATCTACACACAGATTGAATATAAAAGCAAAATACGGCGCTATAGTGTCAATAATGGAGGCACATACCTTTACAGACATACCCCATAGATCTTCTGTCAATTTGATCTTTATTTGATTAAAAGCTTTTATTAATACAGTTGGGGTTATATGCTTAAAGTTAAACTCAATCGGGCAAGTTGAAACGTTCGCTTTCAATAATTCAACAGAAAGTGAGTGCGAGGAGTTCAAGGTTTCAGTAGTTTTTATTGGAATACTGGTATAGAAATTTACAAATTCTTCAGCGACTTCTTTGCTTTCGCTTATGAGTCCACGTGAAGTCCGCAGAGTATAATCATTATTATGATTTTTGTTCCTGTTCGTTTCATTATTGATAATTTTCCAAACCGTTTTAATTTTATTTTCTGCCGATTTAACCTTGTTGCTTATGTATAATGCCTTTGCTGCCTTACAAGTCTTCTTAAAAAATTTTGAGTAACTAGCAACATACTTATTAAAAGTTTCAGTGTTGATAAAAGGCTTAAGGTCATAAAGTTCGTAAAGTCTTTCTCTACTTTTTCTGACTTCTTTTGTTGCTCAGTCACTAAATACAAATTTAGGGCATACAGTTCTAGTTTTCTGCTTAAAAGTGGCATTGAACTCGGTTTGTACTAGTGAAAAAAATTCTTTATACAAAATATTACCGTTGTTCATTGTGAAGCCCTGGTCACTTAACTTACTGATTAAAGTGCTATTAAATTTATTTAATTTGCCGGTTGTAATTGGCCTGGATTGTATCTGCACTTTTTGGATTGGCATGTTGGACTCAAAAGATACTGTTAGTCCACTGTGATCAGAAGGCAGATAATTAACAACAGCTTTGTCTATGCAGTCACAGCCACAAAAAACATTATCAATACATGTAGCAGTACTAATGGTTATACGGGTTGGTTCTTTGAACATGCCTGAAAAGTTGAATGATTTAAATAGATGTAATAACCGACCACTCTCTGAATTATTTTCTAAAATATTAATATTAAAATCACCACAGACTATCACTTGTTTATTATTAGTTGCAAGTTTTCCCAGCACATCTTCCATTACTGACTCAAATATTGTGTAGTTTTGATAGTTAGGGGGTCTGTAAACGCACACTGCTTATCCAGCTCAACACAAGACAGCTCAATGCTATGTTCCACTGACAGTTCAACAATGTCTTTACGCGTTTTAAATTTAATACAGTTTTTAATTAATATTAGTGAACCACCACGCAGCATTGATTTTCGATTAAAACAACTGCCCATACTGTAATTGTCATAATTAATTAACATTTCAGAATCCTTTAACCAATGTTCAGTTTTGCAAATAATATCAAACATTGTTTTTTCTAAAAATAATTCTATTTCCAACTGTTTTGAAGCAAAGCCTTGAATATTTTGGAGGAATAAGTTAATGGATTTCTGCTTAGCCCCTTGTTTTTGAGTGCTAGAAGATACCTGATTGTTGTTGAGTTGAGCTAAGTTGCAAATGGTACCAACTGTTGTCTTATTCCCTAGTTTAAATGAATAAAGTCGGAATCCGTAACATTAGTATTATTACTAATTTTGGTGCTAATAACAGAGTACTTCGACATACTAATTATGTCTGAGTTAATATAATAAACTAATAGCTTCGCTATTTGACGTCTAAAACTAATGGGCAAATACACTGTATCCCTAGTCGACCTAAGTTTATCAACAAAATTGTTGATGTCAAAAAATAAAAGTTTGTCATTAGGATGACTAGCTAAAAAATGCTCTATACCTCCCTGCAACTAGTATCAATAATACTTTAATCCCTGCTGAGAATAATCGAACAAGTTAGCCTTGATTTCGGTCTGAAGATAAACCGCGGCAAGACGAAGATCATGACTGACGATGATCGGTCTAACAATAACACGCATGAAGTCACTAAAATTGCTAATTGCGACGTCGTTTAACTGAATAAGGCACTAAACTGATATCTTACAGTGGTGGAAGCGCAGATGAAATCAAACAGCGCATGGCTATTACCAGGTTCGCCGTGGATCGGCTCAGGATAATTTAGACAATCAGAAACATCACAATCACAAAGGCCACTAAAACGCGACTTGTCAGTATTTCTCATTATTTTTTACGTTGCTGAACTGAAACGTAGAATTTAAGAGAAAGCGATTAAAAGAACATATACATTTTAGAAATGTGGTGCTATAGAAAAATACTTGGCATAACCTAGACATGTTCTGAACCAACGTTTCTATCATCTGATAACTCGGTATCAAGCAGCGTCCTTCTTTCATCGTCCAACTTCGTATTCTCACTTTCTTTGCACATATCACACGTCTTGTAGTGCAAGGAAAAGCTGAAGGTAAAAGAGCGCGCGGCAGGTCACCAATGCGTTGGATCGACCAAATCCAAACTGCACTCAATGGTCCACTCCACGAGTGTGCAAAAAGAGCAAGCGAGTGCGGGAGGAATGGCAACAGATTGTGAAGCTTCACCCATGAATCCCCTGATGTAACGACCACGCGCGACCAAAGAGTGTGACGACGAAGAAGAGATTAAACTGGAGCTTTACTGTGACTGGAGTAATTCGAATTATGTATTTCGACCTTCTCCTTAGTAACTGACAGCAAGTCGTAATGGGTGCAAAAGATAAGCAGGTAATCTTATCTTTACATTCATAAACACAATGTTTGTGTACCTAGTCTATAAATAAAATAAAAGTATTGCATCTTATTGTGTAATTCTGCAAAGACGTTGATAAAAAGTACTGTTTTTACCGCCTAATTAGTAGGAGCTACGATACATAAAACTGGGTGGTATCAAATACTTAATTCACAGTTGATTGTACAGCCTAACAAGCAGTAGGTAGGTAGATGTGTACCCAAGTACTTGGGTACGTTGCATACATAACAAGCAAGTGAAAGGAAGTAGTGGTTCGTGTCGTTGAGGCCAGCCCTCCCACCAGTATTAGTTTCAGTCTTAGATTAAATTCTGTGTCAAACGCTGTGCACGTTCCTCGGAGCTTTTACCAATAAAACCGGTATGTTTTTTTACAGTACTTTTTATTTGGAACCGAAACGTAAAACTTAGTTGATTAGTCAAAAATAAGGCCGCTATACATTGATATATAAAAAAAAAGGTTTTTATAACTCGTATATTATTTTATATGTATATCAATGCCGCATTGCCGCTATAACAGACATGAAGCTAGTGAAGCTACCCGTCTTTCTAGACTCTCTATCAATTTCCTATTTCGAATCTAAGTTCTTCCATACTTTCATTCACACTTTCATATTCAGACAGAAGAACACCTCCACTCTCATCTTCTGGTACCTTTTATTTCTTTGATTTATCAATATTCTGGCCAAGAGTCACGGGAAGAATTCATTGGGAAGAATACTGGGACAGGGTCACCGGGATCGGATAAGTATGTAAGATAAAATAATAAGTGTGGATTAGGTATACTTATACCTAGTTAAATAATGCCTTTTTATTCGATTTAAATAGTATAAAACCAAAGTCTGATAGTTAGATATAATGGAATTCCAAGGCTTGATATTTACTTGTCAGACAAAAAATGTTTACGCGCCACTTCACAAATATGAGCAAAAACAACAAAGAACCGTGATTGCCAGTAGCTTTACAGAAGTGAATGTAAGTCCAATACTTTTATAAATTTCAGAAACATGGTGTTAAAGCTGTACTACTTGGAGGATGGACCGCCGTCTCTATCCTGCAGGCAAGTCCTGGAGGCATTGAAGGTGCCTTACGAGAGAGTCGATGTAAATTTTTATAATGGAGACCATATGACGGAAGAATATTCAAAGGTATGCCAATATTTCATTATAAGAAACATGATTGGTGTGAGAGAGAAAATAAATAGACATGTGGGTCGTTAACCAAGGCATAGAATCAGATGTGTCGGTATCGACCTGGGGAAGGCCAGTATCAAGCTATGTAGGTAGGTATATCTTCGGACTCCTTGGTGATTTTGATGATATCATAGCGTGTAGAATGGGTACAGGAAACTTCTTGTAGAAGGTTTAACACTAGGTAACACACTGTAATCTTAAACCACAATACGATGTCGGTTATTAAAAACTTTCTAATGATAGATAATAGTGGTGGTTTATGCGCAGCACAAAGACAAACATGTACCTAATATGCGGTTCAGTAGCTATCAAACAATTGAGTTCATTGTAATTGAGTCTGAGACCACAGAACTGACCTAGTTCATGTGCTTTTATGGAACGTAGATTAAATTGATAGTAAACGTAGGCATTTGGGACGGCCACCCAGTCAGTCTAAAAGTCTAGAACATTCTTATGCAAATATGTAGGAGACATGGTCCTACATTTCTATGTTCTCAATTTTCAGATGAACCCACAAAAGGAAATCCCTGTGCTTGACGACGATGGGTTCTTCCTGAGCGAGAGCGTGGCCATCATGCAGTATATTTGCGATAAATACAAACCTGACTCTCCTCTGTACCCGACAGATCCTAAATCAAGGTAAATGGATAGCTACTGATCATGATTATGATTCCGTTTTTGGGCCTTACCAAGTCACTAGATACTCTGCACTAGGTGAAGCTGAAGATTTTTCTGGAGAACGATATACTTAGGTAATTTTTATCAATTTGTAATTTTAAGATTTTAGCAAAGTTACTTGAACATTCTTCTCCATCTTGTTGAGTAGGTAACTGCCGACGTCTTGACAATTCAAAAGTGCTAGTAATGCTTCGTAAATTACGAAATCGCAGCTGTAAGCAAAGATTAACCTACAGCAGTGATTTGCATTGCCTCTGAGATTATTTTGAAACCATACATACATACCTACCTACTAAACAACTTTCAACTTTGTATACTTCCAGGGCTATCGTCAACCAACGGCTGATGTTCAACTTGAGCTCGTACTACCCTGATTTACTTGCTTATTGCGTAAGTTTTGTGACACATTTTTTTCTACATAATAGGTACACCAAAGCATAATTTTTACTAATTTAGGTAGGTAGCCCTCATGACGGATGACTATTTATTTATTCCCTAAAAAGCATTCTGCGGATAGCGAACAGCACAGTCTAACAGTTATGGAGTGCACATTACAAAAGTTTTAACTTTTTCGCCCGTTCTTTCAGAGCAATCCAGACACAGCATGCTTAACGCTTAGGTACATTCAATTATTCTGCTTCAAGTGTGTGGTACAAGATATTAAAACTTTGTATACTTTTCCAGATCATGCCCATCTACTTCAACTACAAGCGTACTCCTGAGGGTCTGAAGCGTGTCCACCGGCAACTGGGCTTGTTCGACACGTACCTCGAGCGGACGGGCACTAGCCACGCTGCCGCTGACCACTTGACCATCGCTGACTTTCCTCTCATCAACTCCACCATGTCTCTTGAAGTTATCGACTTTGACTTTTCACAGTACAAAAGGGTTGGTAAACAATTCATTACTTAATTCATTTTTTAGGGTTCCAAAAATCCAAACATACGTAAAAAACGGAACCCTTATAGGATCACTCGGGTGTCTGTCTGTCCGTCTGTCACAGTCAGTTTTCTCCGGATCTATTGGAACGATACTGTTGATATTCGGTACCCTACATTAAGACTGTGATCTTAGAATAATAACGCATAGAAACCTAGTACGAGTGCAAAAAGTGAGGCAACTAAAACTTAGCCTAATCCGTCAATCCGTCAAACTTAGCCATCATTACTCAAGGTCACGTTCCGTCGAACACAGCTCGCGAGTAAATAATTGAAAATTACAGTTTGTTGCGTGACAACTGACAGGATGTTATAGCACATCAGGAAAACAAAAAAAATGTGATAAAATAACATTTCACAAAAAAGTACTCACATTCTATGCACTATTTTTACGTAAATCGATAAATAAAACGAAATTCTAATAACCTAACTTGTCATAACACAGTGTTGCTATTTGTGAGGAAAAAATACCCACATTTCTTTCATTCATGTTTTTCATTTTTGTAATTTTAAAATACAATACTTACTGTTAATTCATATCAAACCCGATGTTTTAACATTCAATCTAATAATTATAACCCATCAAGCATTCTAAACGCATTGAACAATATCTCATTCTTTATGCGATTTGTTTCCTTTTATTTTGAAATAAATTGAATTAAACCTTCCGAAAAAATATGTCATATTACATGAAAAATCATGTTTACCTTTTCCAGTTCCCAACAACATAAAATACTTGCCTTGATAGCAAAATAGTAATGCGTCTTCCCATATTTTGTTGGTACCCTTCGGCTCACGCACACAAAGAAGATGAAGTGGACACACGATTTTGCTCGGGTTTTGTTCTAGACGCGGCTTCTATGCGTTATTATTCTAAGACTGTGATGTTAAAAAAACATGTTAAAAAAAAATTATCGGTTCGGAACCCTTTGCGTCAAAAACCCTCAGTGCGAGTCCGACTCGCACTGACCAGTTTCTTTTAATAAAATTTATAAATTACCTACCAATTTTGGTACCGACTGTACTTAACTGCCCAATTTCAAATAAGTAGGTAGTTCATTTTACCCACTTATTTTATTTTTACCTACATTATCTATTCATTTATTTCTTAGGAAAAAAACATTTTCTGCTAAACTACTAGTATTGGATTACCGGCTTTCCTATCCTCGATTCATGACACTGAGAAAATAGTTAGGGATATCTTACTAGCTTTTTCACTGACTGGTTTTGACGTGCCAAGGCTAGAGAAGACTCGCTTACCCGAATCCAAATCCACCACCCATCATCGCAGAGACGGTGGGACGAGCCACTCTGCAGAGTAGTTCAGAATAACAACATCTGCTACTGCTGGTGAGCATGCGCGCCTACGGCCTGTGAGTCAATGGGAGTCGGGATTCTGGCTTCACGTACCGTCGTCGAACATAGCTTACGCATACCTTGCGCGACGATACCACTTTCCACCTCGCTGCATGCCTCTCTGTGTCTTGACGCTCCTTGCTGTTCTCCTCATCGCTGCCACTGTTTCGAAGTTGTCAACAGCCTCGAACAGACACACCTTAGGCTTGCCATTCAGCATGCATGCTACCGTAGCCTACAACGACAATCATCTGACGAGCCAATCCATTATGGCTTGGCACGCAAAGATGGCAAGATACCATGACGGCATGTCGTTATTTTCATGGAAGATACCGTTTCCCGTGTGAGACGCTACTTGTGTAGATACTCTTTCGCCATCCCATCTTCCAAGCTTTTCGTGCTGTGCTGTGGAGAACCTCTAGCGGCGGAAATATAGGTAATAACCTCGTATCAATCGGAGTTGGTAATTAAATTTTAGAGCTGTTTGGGGTTGAAACCAGGGTTGCCAACTTTTTCTGCCGCCATAACCGGACAACAAATTTATTCTGGTCATTATGCTAAATAAAATAAAAAACACGTCAAGTATCAATCAAAGAGGTTTATTAAGAAAAACACACATATATTAACTTAACAGCTAGGTAAAAAAAATTAAGGTGTAAGAAAATTATTTTTTCAAATTGTACTTGCTCTTGCTTTTAACATTTTTGACAAGTAATTTTCCTGCATCTGTTCTTAGAAATTCTTCAAACGCTGAACAGGTTAGGTTATAGTTGAACATCACTATCAATTCCGCCTTCACCATTTCGACTTTCAGACGATTTCTTTCGTCTTGCCAAATATTTTTCATGACGCTAAATACCTATGCGTTCTACAAACGCATTTGAAGGTGGAACCGCAAATATAGTCTGAACGATTGTAAGAAGATTACAACAAATTTATATTATACAAAAAGCCGTTGTATCGTCTTCTTTGGTAAGCCACTGCGAAAAACTTTCGTTGGTTAGCCATTCGTCGTGAAAACAACAATACCGTTTTTTAACTTTTGGGGGAGTATCACTCATTTTGGCAGTTAATGAATCACTATCACACGCACAGAGCCACAGACGCACGTGGGCGTTACACAGGAATACAGAGGATATACCTACTGAACGAAATGATGCCGCGCGGGGGTGCCCCTCCCGCGCATCGCGCCGCCCGCGGGCCCCTCGTGCCGGCAACTACGCGGTACGCCACCGCGTCGCCGGCGCATTGGCAACGTGTCGCGTCTACAATAATTCTGACCGGACAAATTGCGTCCGGTCGGAAGTTAGCGACCTGACCCCAACGAATCATTCTAAAACCCAACAGTCCGGTCGAAAACCGGACGGTTGGGAACCCTGGTTGAAACACTCCATAAGCATTGCCATACAATGTGGCAATGGCATTGCTGACAGCATTTGGGCATATTGCCAGTGGCCAGTGATGTGGAGGAGTTTTCAACGACATATTTTAGATAATATTAATAATTTTTTGTAGGTAAATTAAGCGTTTTTATTTATGTAGACCAGGTAAGTAAGTATAATTAAATGTACCTAAGTTCGTAGTGATTTTTTTAAAATAAATAGGTATTTTACTTTTCATAATAGGTACCTATACTTAGGTACCTATAATGTGTAGGTACTGTGGTGGGGTAACTCAGTAGGTACGGGAAATTAAAGAGAATTGGAGATCTAAAATAATAATTATATTGGCGAGCTCCGCCCGAATTCACATCAGTACAAGATCTCTTATAAAACGAACAAATTTTTTATCCTTCAGATATCAAACCTATGCTAGACTTTTTAATTTACCGTTCCAAAGTTTTACGAATGGCCAATGCGAATCAAATAAACCCGGAACACACATGAGCATCACAAACCAAGGACACACATGAGCGTCACAGTAGGTACATAGGCGGATTTCCGCGGAATAGAACAGACAATTTACTAACTACCATCGACAGTTATGTTATGTATCAATTAACTTAAAAGCCTGTCTTTGCCAACTGAGAACTAATGGAATATCCATTAGTAAATAGGTACCTAGTTATTAATGAGGATTTAACTTATCGTTTTTGTAAAACTTTGGCAGGTAACCAAATGGTACAACGATTTCAAGAAGAACCACCCGGAATTATGGAGCATCACCGAAGAAGGCATCAGGCTGATGAAGATCTGTGCAGCCAACCAGCCCGACTTATCACACCTCAACCACCCTCTCCACCCTGCTAGGAAAGCCACGAAATAGAACCTATTTGATCATTTCCATCAAATAATTATAATTATACGTATCCACTGCTATATTTAGTTTTAATTCTTGCCAGCAAGGGGCGCTGGTACGGCAATCCATTCGAGTATTTTCATGTTCGTCTACTAACCGGGATTTTATGCACGCATAATATAGGTACAATAAACAATTTTTTCCTGATTCTCTATTCCACTCCAAATACCATGAAAGCTGCCATAAGAATATGAACAAAGGACAAGTTAAACGGAGTAATTTGGTACCATTTGCCTACCCAAAAGCGTCAAGTAGTTCCTTCCTCTGTCGTTAGATGGCAGGACAAAAAACAGTAGGTAGTTATTTATAGTACAGACGCCAGCACATCAAGATACTGGAAACTGTGAAATATTGCCAATCAAAATTAAACTTAATAGCTGGAGCATAAAGTTGACAATCTAATACAGAAATTTGACAGATTGTTGTAGCATGATGTGCTGGCGACTGTACATCATCTTAAGTAGGTAGGTTTAAATCTACAGCAGCTGCACAAGGTTTCCAAAAATCTAATTGCATAAATTCATAATTCTTTAGTGGGTAATAGACGGGCGAGCAAGTACGCGGACTTATGGCTCGACGACCTTTTTCTCCAGGTTACTGAGTACTTACCTACTACCTATGGCGTTTTAGTTGGTGGTTGGAGTCTTCATAATAGTCTTTTCCAGACTATTTACTTCCACTTCCTAACTCCATCCTTAATCATA
This sequence comes from Ceramica pisi, assembly GCA_963859965.1. Lineage (NCBI taxonomy): Eukaryota > Metazoa > Arthropoda > Insecta > Lepidoptera > Noctuidae > Ceramica > Ceramica pisi. Next base: position 6,622,727 of record OY982541.1, on the reverse strand, counting down.
TAAAGTTACCTTCATTCGTAATCTCATACTCTTATTAGGTACCTATACCGACCGTGTATCTAACTCATTTTTGTCAAAAATCTGACTTACTGTAACTATAGCTATTGACGGCAGTACCTTTACCTTTACAGTTCGTTTTTTAATTCCAGAGACTAAATTGACAGGTGACAATATCAACTCCAAATTGAAAAAACTGGTCAAGAACGAGTCGGTCTCGCGCACCGAGGGTTCAGTACCATCATATAAAACGTGAAATGTTTATATTTTAATTTTTTATCGGCAAGGCCTGTATTCGTCATACAATTTTAACGCTACGATTTTTATTGCAATTTTGGATCAGCACTATCTCTGGACTGCTATTGGAACTAATGTAACTCTTGTTGAAGATTTTAGAAAAAGTGTGTTACTTATAGACATCGTTTCATTTTTCCTAAACTTGACATAATTTTCTATCATATAAAATAATTTTAGATTTTTCTACACGCAAACTTCGAACATAAGGGGAAGGACGAATAGTCAATTTTTCCTAAAAAAAAAAAGGAAAGAAGTTTGAGAATAGGCAAAAGCGCTCTTTCATATCATAATCCCATTGAAATATAAAAACCTTATTTTTTATATATAATGGATACCCCACATGCCCTGCCTAGTAGTCTTACCTACTTCGAATTTTTAAGAACCCCTTTCAATCGCTGTTGCAAAAAAATATAGGCACCTAAGCATGCATTTTTTTTTTCTTTCTCAATTGCTAAATTGTTGAAAAATTTCATCTAAAACTATTCCAAGTTTCAAGTTGATAGCATTAGTAGTTCTGATATCCAGCTGTGACAGACGGACAGACTTAATCACACCATAAGGGTTCCTTTTTATCATTTTGGTATGGAACCCTAAAAAGAAAGAACAATCACTTGAAAGACTTAAAACGTCAAATTAGTCTCTGGGATTAAAAAACGAACTTATAGGCAGGTAGGTATGCCTAATTTGTATTTTAAATACTGTACAAATGGTTTCGTGCCTACGTATAAGGGTTTACCATTCATAATATAGGTGCCATTAAAATTTAAATTAAAGACTGGGTTATTATAATAAATAAAATAAGAAGATACTTTATTGTTAAGTTCTCACATGATCAACATTATGTAAGTACTTTCAAGAATTTAAAAACCTAATATGCATGCTTTGGTTAACATATTATTATCCCTGTGTAGTACTACTTAGAATAGAATACGGTCAACTAAATTATCATTACAAGTAGGTACTTATTCAGGTCTTAACGATGCATAATGGCTGACAGCTCAATGTAGCTCAATCATCTTTTTCAGCTTCCCTTGCAGAAACACATCTATGCATGTAACCAAGGCAGCCGTTTGAACAGCAGTCCTTATGGCTGATACACTGAAAAATAAAAAAAAACATATAGTAGTTAGTACCTATCGTTAAAAACAAAATACCATCATAAGATCAAAACAGCTGTCAGCTGGTAAGAATGATGAACGTAAAGAGATGAATATATGCAAAAATAGGAACCCCTAGCAGGCAGACCTCCCAATCCCAATAATAGAAGACAAGAACCTATTGCTAGACTTTACAGATTTTCAATAGGAATTAAACTTTAATAAATATGTGGTGGCAAAGCTCGTTCAAGCTATTTCGTTAGCACATATTTTTACCATTAGCAATGTTGACTAATCTTTCTTTGACAAAGACTTGAAACCTGGCTGCAGCAGATTAACTCAACCAAATTCTATTAACATCTAGGTACTTTGTAAGAATTGATAAGTACCTACCAACAAATTTGTTAATCATATTCACTGCATTGTTGTTAAATTCTCCAAATAAAAAATCGTTCGTTTAAAACATATCGTAGGTAGATACCAAACATGTTTTTTTCCTTATGCGCAACCCAGCCGCGCGAGCTTGCCATCATCGACAAAACAAAACAAGGAAAATCATTCTAAAAACTTACAAATTCTCCAACTTTGGCACATTTCACATTGTCCGTTCCACTATTCGGTTTGGCGATTTCATCAACTGATGCCACTGGTGCCACATCGGGTTCAGCAACACTGTTTTCTTGTTCAGCATCTTTCATTGGGACGTCCTTGGTGATTATGCTGCATGTCACGTATGCTGAGAGGGCAAGGAACAAAAGAATAGTAGTGAAGCGACGCATTGTGGTCAGGTGCTGGTCGATACTAACGTGGCTCGGTGTTGGGGTACTGATATAGGGGCAGTTGACATTCGCGTTAACGGCACCCGCATGGCGCCCGATAACGGAGGCATCGTCAACATTGTTCACAGGACGATGTTTTATATGTGTTGCAAGTTTTATTGGTCAATTGGTTCCGTTTTTCTTTGTATTGTTATTCGCGCTACTAGAATAGACAAGAATCTTTCTTTGACAGCTTACTTGATAAATTACCTTTTAAATATTTATTACTTTTCAACGGCTTACCTTGTAAACATGTAGGTATCAGTATTGCAGAATAAACTTCTACTAAGTACCTACTTTGATGCAGTTTGTTAATCCTATTTATTAAGATTATGACATCATCAACTAGTGACTAGTGTAGATAAATGTTAATTTTCAAAACACTCTCTGTAAGTTGTAACATCTCAGTTCCCACAATGTCACATACAATGTTATTGTACAGATCATGGATAAATAAATCTTATAATGAATACATTCATATAAGAGAGCATTGCTGGGGACCAATATTCGCTGTCTGCTCGGTGTAATACTTTTTGTCCCATAGAACCAGTTACTTCGTGCGGCATTTCCAAATCTGGTTTTACACAGTGCACCCCATGACCCCCTAGATTGTATTCAGTATTCACTATCCTTTTTTATGTTTGCAAAAATTGGCGCTCCAGCTGCCATACTGTGAAACCAGATCAGCTAGGTACAAAATTCATTCCTGGCAAGGGACTTAGGTAAATAAAAATGCGGCAATTTGAAAAGATATACGTTAACGTTAATTTATATTTGGATGTTGTACACTTTGCGATGACGTTTCTTTCTTCATCTCTGTTTTCTTAAATATCGTCATTTCGTATACTTTAATTTCTATAAGAATAGAATAGAATAAGTAACGCTTTTCTAGGAATGAATTGTAATTTACACCAGCAACATCAAGAAACGCATCTCTTCGAGTAGCCCAGGCAGGCGCGCGTGCAGCAGTCACCGTGGTAAACACACTAGAAATGAGAAAACAATAGGGTCATAATATTGAACTTTAATCCTTTCTTTGGTTTGAAATTATACTAAAAGCTCTTTGTAGTTTAATTAATCTCATCTGGAATGAACAATATCATTTGAATAACACTTGGGTCTTTTTGTAGGTACATACGCAATGAGTTATTCAATACTAATTCAAGATACTTAATCTCTATATATATATTTTTTTTTTAAACAATATAACGATTGTCATACTCACAGGTTCTCCAATTTGAGCGCATTTCGAGTTATCCGTCACAGAATTTGGTAGGGCTACAGCAGGAGTATCGGGTGCAATATTGATCTTCTCAATAGCTCCAACCTCATCAATTACATCCTTTGGAATAGTACTAGCTGCAGTAGTCATAACATATTGTGATAAAACAAAGAACAGTACAACTGTGGAAAGGCGACGCATTTTGGACAAATGAAGGTTGATACTAACGGAGTTTCGTGGCTGCAAGTAAATATAGTTTCTGATGAAGTCGCATTAACGGCACCCGCATTGACCAGCGATAACGGATTTGAAAATATTTGTTACAGGACGTTGTTTTTGTGTATATCTTTAATTAATGCTAACTACTTTAAGATTACTTTATCGAAATGCTCTGAGTTTACCGCACCCAGATAGATAATCACAGAAACTCGCCGTTAAACAGCTAAACAGGTAAATAGCCAATTGGAAGTAGGTATTCTTCTTTGTCCAAGAATCATCATCAATGATACCGAGGAGCTGCTAACTACAACACATTAAATGAGATATGCTTACAATTACCATATCCTTAAAACCTAACACACACATACTCACTCTCATACACACACATACTCACTCTCATACGCACACAAACTTACACCTATACACACATACATTATACTCATAATTATTTAACATAAGTACTTTGTTCGCCTACTGCACGTACCAGTTTTTTTATTTTGTTACTGTAATACGACCTCCTACAACAGGATATTCTTTCCTAAGATACAGACAGAATTTCTGCCTAGTTTATGAAAGGGAGTCCTATGACCTACTTTATACTGAATGTACTGTTTTCCATTTTTTTAGTGTGTAAGACTACTCTGTGTGCCATGTACATACTTCTTAGTGAATAAATTATTTATTATAATAAATATTGCATAATATGTACAGGCTTTATCTGATTTACTGTATTACAAGTTATACAGTGAATCATGGGAGGTGTTGGCTGACAAGGGCCATGTGTAATAGCATCTGTTTGATAAGTTTATGCAGTTAGGAACCTACTCGTATCAATCATCGGTTTCCTATTAATTCCAATTTCCATCCACACGTTATACATTGAAAATGTATTAATGTTCCTGTTGATCTGCCTGACACTAGTTAGATTTCTTGTTTTTTCTTTTCTTTTCATACTTTACTTTTGAATCTGCAATAGTAGGTACCTACTAGGCTTTTTGCTATCTATGTTTCTGACGCAAGCCTGCCTAGAATATTTATAAGAGTTGAACTAAATAAACTGTAAGTAATACTTCTATACAACCTGTAGACTACCCAAAACAAACAATTAACCTCATCCATATATTTTTCCACTAATCAGTGAAACAGGACAGTGACATTGGTAGCTAACGATGCCTTATCTATTCTAAATACTTGAGACAAAAACAAAGTGACCTACATTATAAGGAAAATTGATGGTTTCTATGAATCATTTGACACGGAAAAAGCTTAATCTGACGACATTAGATATGTATGTGCGGTATAAAAGCCTTCAATCGTTTCCCGGTAACCGCTAGAAGACACATTTATAAGTGGAATATAAATGACTATTAATTATAGCTATATTCTTTCTGCTTAACGCATGAGTTTACATCCGGCCTTCTCTGTTGCACAACTTTTGCCTAAAGTACTTCTGAAAAATATCGCTACGTTTAAAGTTAAGGTCATGTTTCTAAATAGTACTGGTACATCAAGATCCATCATCATTGCTTGCAAAAGACTAGTAGCAGCTGACACTGAAAATTAAAAAAAACGCGGCAGCTTTGAAAGCTTAAAAAAACTGTAGAAACTGTCTGAAGGCTTCGATCAAAGTTGAAGTACCTAGTACTAAATTGAGAATGGATAATAAGTTGTTCTAAACGCTTAAGTAGCAAGTTATTAATTTTTAAAGTGTGTAAAGGCGAAATTGTTATGCTAGAGAATGGACTGATGAACCAAGTCAAACTAACCTAGCTACTCGTAGTTTTGAGTTTTATTCATTTCTATTTCCTGACATCTCAATAGTCACAAAGCCCCAAACCATATTGTACCTTCCATAACCATTTTTAAGAACCTACATTAAAATTCACACTGTGAACGTTGCTTACGGTAAAAACTGTTGTTTAATTTGTGTTGTCACATCCATATTTTTAATCTGGTTTCGAAACGAGTTTTCTCATTAAAAAGGATGAAAACAACGTAAACAAACCCATCATTTCTGTAAACAGATATTTAAGGGCCGATGAACGTTAAGTAGGTACCTACTTAACAACATTGATGAAGCTTGTTGTAGGCATAGACCATGGTCTGAGGTTGTAGGTTATAAACTAGATATGGAAGAATCTAGGTGTCGTCACGGTGGATGAGGCTTCGACATCGCAATCGGCTCAGCCCCTGTAGCCAAAGTTACTTTCTACTAGCGTTATCGACAGTAGAAAGCTTGACAATGTATGATTTTGATATTTTGTTTCGAAAAGTCACGTGGACATCTAATGTCAGTTTCATACATTTTCAAGCTTTCTACTTTCGATAACGCTAGTAGAAAGTAACTTTGGCTACATGGGCAGGCGCTGCAGCAACTTGTGTGTGAAACTGTAAATTAAAAGGAACGGCTCAAGCATTACAAAATGAGTAGACAATAATTAAGCATAATCCAATAATAAAAAATACGAATAATCCAGTTGTGATAACGTCTAGAGTCATATTGAAGATAAATAAAATACTTCGGTATCATACCAATCGTTTAATAAAAGTTTAAGAATTTGTTCTTTTGGTTTATTTGTCCTCATTCAAACCGGCTATCATTTTAATGTTCAATATTTGGAAACATCTTAATTTGCATTTGGGAGCTTTATTTTAATTTGACATCTTTTGGCGAATCGGTGGCAACTGGAGTTGGCGCAGCATTGATTGTCGGAATCGCACTGTAAAAATAAAAGATATTAGATAGTTGCTACGGCAGATTCTCTCGGCTCCCCATCCCCATACATCTTGAATATTGCTAAAATAATGACAGAATTTAACTTGGGTATAATACGATCATTCAAAGAATTCAAAACTAATTGAACCTACCGACGAGGATTGCTAAGGAGATAACTCAAATCTACGAACCGAAACGTTTTACAATCAATCACATAGGTACAACACAATGTAACTTGTAAGTACTTAACAAATAAGAAAATGCAACGTCAAGTTAAACAGCCTAAAAGTCAAGGAAGAAGTGGAAAGAAGTCTCATCATTCAATCATGTTGTATGCCTTCGAGAATTTCGGGGACCTGGGATTCAAGACATTTGGTAGGCAAACGAGGGGCAGAATAATATGGGCAGAAGCCAACTCAGTACTCACAGAATCCCAATGGAATATTATGTAATATGATTAAATTCTCAGTTACGAAACTACCGGAAGTTCCATGGCATGTAATTAAACGAAGAAAAAAAATGTAAAAAGAGTAGGTACTAGGTACTCACTGGGTCTCCATGTTGGCCGCAAGTAGCGCCTGCATTTGTCTGAGGTTCAGGCTTGGCCTGAGTCGTCTCAATCAGATATTGAGTGAGCACAAGGAACAAAACAAAAGCACAAGCACGACGCATCTTTATCAATATTCGACTAGAACTGAAGGAAAAATATTCTTGCTTCTTGATATAATTCCAGATGCAGCTAAACTGCTATTAATAGTACTACGTACGGTCAACCGATAAACCGGTTTTCCTGTTTTGACAACATCCACAATAGGCTGCCAATTAAAACTTTGTGATAACACAGGTCGATCCTTGGAATTGTAGTCTGAAGATGTGTAAGTAAATAGATGACGAATACCTTTTAAATTTAAAAAATATCTTGACATTGTTATTATTAGTACAGCGACAGACAACCATATAAATGTAAGTACTAAGCATAGGTACCTACCTACACTTCAGTTGTTAGTAGGTACATGGTATTTTTTGTTTGGGGGATTTTAATAAATAAATAAATAAAGCATCGTTTTTATTTACGAGTAGGCATATGACAACGCTTACTTACATAATATGACAAAATATGCAACGATAAAAAATAATGGTACTTAAATTATTTAAACAAAAAATCAAAAGGTAGTCTGAAGGGTGCTTTAGTAGTTCTTTGTGGTTGCCTTTGTGGTTGCCTTTGTGGTTGTCTTTGAGGAGCTTTTGTTGGCTGCGTGCCAAATAGGCCAGGCACCAACGGCGCATTGTTCTGTCCAGGTAGCGGCAGGGGCACTTGGTCTGGCAATTGCACTGGTAATTTCGGCAGATGTTGTCCCAGGTTCAATAAGTCACCGAGGAGATTCTTACATAGGGCCCCCGTTAATCTGTCTCCCATGTTGCCCCATAGACCGATCTGACAGAACCTAAAAAAATGACAACATAACTTGTACTACTTACTACTGAAATCCTAAATTTTTAAAGTTAATGAAAAGGACTTTAGTTTCGAGAAAGGCCTGAGAAGGAGTATAGATCTGCTGGACTTATTAATTAAATACCAAAATGTAATAAGATTTACTTGATAATATTATAAAAATTAAACACACCTGAAATCCTTGTCAATAGTCAAAGATTCACCGATCTTCAAAAACTGATCAGCGCTCGTAGGGAAAAGACCACCAAAAGCATTCGAAGCGTTCTTCTGCTTGCCTTCTGCCTGGTCCGGGCCGTGAGCGAACTTGGCGATCAGCCCCACAAAGTTGTCACGCACTCGGGCATCCGTGCTGGAGACCTCGCCACCCATTGGCTGACCGTCAGGGCCGAGAGGTTCGAAGATGTAAGCTAATTCATCGCCATGGGAAGGACCTTGCGCTTTCTTTGGCTTCACTATCAGCTCTTCGCTGGGTTTCTCTGTAAAGACTTTAAATATTAGGCAAGTAATGTAGCCGTGTTTTGGAAAGTCTTCGATTACCTACCTACCTTATTACCTCATACATAAAAATAATACTAGGAGTAGTGAGGGGTAATATTCAAATCGGCGGGAATTTTGAGGATAGTAAAAAGTAGGTCTGAAGTAATATTTGCCCTTTGTTGACAAAAACTAAGATCTAAGGAAAAAAATCGGAAAAGTCAATTTTTTAAAGTTAAAAGGTTGAAATCAGGGTCGGTCCTCATGAGCTAATAATAACAAAAATAACATTAAATTTTAAAAAAACCCCGCAGAATTGAGAACCTTCTCCTTTTTTGGAATTCGGTTGATAAATTAAATATACTATGGATTATAATCATTCCTATTATTTACTTGGAAAAAACGACATGATATCCCTGGATATCCCACAAAAGACAAAAATGTGAAGAAATTCTGAGATGCTTGGCCATTATTGAGCTCACTACTTTTTAGGTCGATATTTTGGGGAGAGGAACTTGGCCTTTTTTCACTTTTTTTGTTTTTTGGGTTATTTTAAATTACGTTTCAAACTCGAACGGACTAAAAGGAGAGGAGATTAAATATAATTCTACTATGTTCTGTATGTTTGTACCGTAACAGGGTCTAGTTAGGTAGGATACAAAATTATGTTCGTAAATTTTGATATTTATCATCACTTAGGTGTTACTAACCAGCTAGAGCTACTCCAGGTAAGAAGTGCCATCCTTTGGACAGGTTGCCGACGTGCTCGAAACTGTAGAGGAACGCTTCGCCGCCATTGCTCCATTGCTGGACACTCTGGTACGCCGGGAAGTTGAACAGAGCATCACCTAAGGAATACGTGTTAATCACAGTTAGTCAAGAGGCTGCAAAATAATGGTAAAGTAGGTATTATTTAATAGTTCGGGTTATTTTTAAAGAAAAGAGAAAAGAATCAAAATTATAAACGGGATCAGAATCCTTTGAACGTGAGTTGGATTCGATCTAGGCTAGTTTTTTTTATACTACCTATATAAATTTCATGACTGCGAAAGAAGGAGTGTTACCTACTTAATTGTTTTTTTGTTTCCTATGTAGGTAATTTGATGACATCATATGATAGGTATTGTAAGTTATTGTATAATAACTTACAACGACATTATCATATTTCTCACGGTGTCATTAAACTGGTTATCAAAAGGTCAAAACTTCAGTTGGGTTTTAGAGAAATAATATGATAGTCATTATTTCCTATGACAATTTCTTTATCTATGTCAATTTTACGGAATTATAATTTATCTTATTGCATTCTAAGAAACGCAAAATTCAATAACAATTTTAGCAATCTTCATTTCTTTATATATTCTGCGAATGCTGTGACCAAAACAAAATAAATCTTGGAAACGAAACGACTGTCAATTATTTAAAATTTAGAAAAATGCAAAATTCTTCGGTCACTTCGACTTTATTATTACGTTCCAAGAACCTAAAAAAAATCGATTTGTTGCTAGGAAGCCCGAACCCCAACAAAAAGTGCCCTACCTACGAAGGGTAAAAAGGGTCCGACCCTTTGGTTAGGGGGCTGGGTAGGTACTAACTACTAGGGCCCGAAGGGCGAAGTTCCCAGTGATACGTTATTTGATTAGCAGCTGGCATCTGTGTTATTGAAATTCACATTTTTAAAAAGGAAATCAATGCAGTTCAGATCTTTGGGTCAATTCTATTATTTTTTAAGAAACTTTATTTCGTACCTACCTATCGCATCTCAGTCGAAATCTGTCAAAAATGTATGGAAATGACTTTTTTTTTTGACATTTTGCGACTGACATGTGAATACGAGAGTTGTTTAATAATACTTAATAAAATTGGCACTCTGATTCAATGCAAATGACGGTATACCGTCTATACCGTTTATACGTTTTTCATTTATGTTAAAAATAACATAAGTAGGTAGGTAGTATTCGCTTTCGAAGTTAGTGTTAATTTCAGTTTTATTCTTTGGCAGTTAAGTCCCGAAAAAGATTTTGTTGATTTCTTCATTCCTTCCTGAAACTGCAACTATTTATACCAAATCTGTTCTGTGATTGGGAATTAGTTCCTAATCCAAAGAACCAGTTTCAATTAAATTGAAGGTTTTAGCAAGGATTTAAAAACTGACGATCCGCGTAGGTTTTATTATTAATCTGTTACCTGTGGCCTCAGCAACCTCGGAGAGTCCGTCAACTAAATTGGAGGCTTGTTCGAACAAGCCCTGGTAGTAGTCGGATACAGGCACTACAGCCTGCACGTTGGAAACCAGGGGGATCAGACCCTCGACTCCTTGTACCACGTTCTGCAGACCACCGATCAAATCTTTCTTCAAGAAATCCTTCGCGTTTTGAAGTTGGTTCGTCAGGAATTTGTTGAATTTTCCTGTCGATACAAATAATATCAGCAGGTTTTTAAATTATCGTCTATAAATGTCAGCTGCATGTTCCACAGAGTCCAGCAATGGTATGGTGATTCTGAGCAGCTGAGCTGAGTTCACATTAGGGCATGTAATATCGGATGATTTTCGATTCCGGAACTGACTTACGATACTTACTACTGGTTCGATTCCGGAATTCCGGAACCGGTTCCGGAATTAGAAAAAAGTATAGGAAATAAAAAAACACAATAAATAGGCATATAAGTGTTTTGTCTAAATCAAATCATTATTACAAAAATAAATAAATCGACAAAAAACTCTTGACTGAGATCAATTAAACAGCCTTCTATTAGGTTTTTCTTAATAAATATAACAAAAAATAACCAACTTTTCAATAATCAATTTTTTTTTGACATCAGCAAACAACTTGTCGACGGTTCACGTGACCAGAGGGCTGGGCTGTTCTTCGTCCAAAGAATCAGCATTGACATTCAACGTGGCAATGCTGCCAGTGTTCTGGGCACTTTTGCCGTTGACAGCGATGTGGATTATTTTTTTGATGCCCAATGATTTATTTTGTTTTTATACGCGTTTGTACATAATGTAGATACTGTAAACATTGTAATTTAATAATACTTTTCAATAATACTATCTGACCCGCGCAACTTCGTCTGCGTCACATTTTCCATTACTGCTCCGCTCCTATTTGTCTTAGCGTGATGATATATAGCCTATAGCCTTCCTCGATAAATGGGCTATCTAACACTGAAAGAATTTTTCAAATCGGACCCGTAGTTCCTGAGATTAGCGCGTTCAACCAAAAAAACAAACAAACAAACTCTTCTGCTTTATAATATTGGTATAGATAGATACATTAGCAAAATCAACGTGTGCTAGCTATTTGCAATTGCCATATTGTAGCTTATTAATTAAATAACTATCTAATAAAATTATGATGTATTTACCTAAGATTCAACAACTCACAGTGAACAAAATCAACAAGTTCTCCTCTTCTGAGATCATGAAAATAGGTTTAAAAAACAAAACTTAAAAATATTAAAAAAACTCTAAACTTACGTTGTCGTATTTTTTGGAACTTGAGATCTTTAAATCAACTTATATTAAAAAGAAATATAAAGTTAATAAGACAAGAATCAGTTTTTCCAAAAAAACTTTTTACAAAAAAATACAACCGACTTCCAAATAAAAACACTACAAAGTAAAAAATAACTTTAATTTCCGAAGTCGGTGTTTTTGTTACTTTCTTCGTATTTTGACACCGACTTCCGAAATTAAAGTCGGTGTTTTTGTTACTTTCTTCGTATTTTGACACCGACTTCCGAAATTAAAGTTATTTTTTACTTTGTAGGTAGTGTTTGTAGTTGGAAGTCGGTTGTATTTTTTTGTAAAAAGTTTTTTATTTTTCACTTTTTAGTGGTGCCCCACACCTACCAACACCACTGCAAAATCGCAGAAAAGCAAAATACGCAATTTCGATTATCAAAGAATCATCTAAATAGTCAAATTCTAGGTATTTCGATTTAAAATCCTAAGTTCGTAACCGATTTTGATATGATTTAAATGGGACCAATCTGCAAGTATATCATTTCAAATAAAACAAGAATTTTTCAAATCGGTTCATAATTGTCGGAGTTATGAGGTAACAAACATAAAAAAAAACATACAACCGAATTGATAACCTCCTCCTTTTTGGGAAGTCGGTTAAAAAAGATCGCTCTTCTTGATAATGATGTGTTCTCAAGAGTATCAGAGCATCTAACTTTTTATCTGAGAGCGAGCTTCGTAGGGGGTTACAAATTACCCGGCACACGAAAATACTCTTTCACTCTCATCACTTGTAGGAAGAACACTTAAAATATATTATTGTGGTAACTTATCTTACAATTAAGTATATGAGTATCGGATTGCGATATTTACTTCAGTTCCGGAATTGAAATATTGTAAAAAATCATCCGAAATTCCGGAGTTACGAAATCTCGGAATTCCGGGATCCATGCCCTAGTTCACATAATGGCAAAAATCTAACAATAACAAGAATTGAATAAAAAAGTCTTACCATACACAGCTCTGGAAGTCTCTGCAGACGTGACACCAGTGAGGAGGGGGACACGCTTCTGCTTCTTGCTGAGTGACTCGGCCGGAGCTTCAGCGACCAGCGGTGGCAGACCGCGGAGGTCGTCTTTACCTTCCACTCTGGCACCAGCACCTAGTCATGATGTATTGGATTTGTTTATTTTCATGGACTTATAAACAACTAGCTGACCCACGCAACTTCGTCTGCGTCACATTTTCCCTGAATTTCGTTTGCTACAAACCTCACGGAGCCCGAGACATTTCCAACGAATGCTAAACCGTGGAAATCGGTTCGTGCATTCTGGAGTTATAGCGTCAGGAAGGAAAACCCGACTTATTTTTATATAATAGACTATACCAATCGTCATATAATAATTAGTATGGATGCATTTATTCACAAGGCACCGGGTGCGTAAAACTGCATGGCAACTTGTATAATTTTTTACCGGCTTGGCTGGGAGTTGAGGCCTTAATTTACTTACCATTAAAAATTATGTTGAATCGCGTATAAAAACAAATAAATCATTCGGCATCAAAAATTCATCCACAACGCTTTCAATGGCCAGACTGCCCAGAACACTGGCAGCATTGCCTCGTTAAATGGCAATGCTGATTCTTTAGACGATAAGCCCAACAAAGTATTTAATGACTTCATCAGACTCCTTATGTTGATGTATAATGTATAATTTTCAAACCTTCATTCAAACCATTATTGTATGATGTGTTTCTGTGTTTCCCAAACTACCTCAAAACCCACCTGAACGTCCTGAGATCTCTTCTAAAAATCTTTGTGTGTCCACCATGTCCATATTCAAATCTTCATCTGCCTGCAAAATAATTTACTTTTGTAAAGACGAAATGTAAGTAAAAAAAAAAGTACTATTACCCATCAAATATTTAGGTTCTATACCTGCACAAGTTCTTCTACAGGCAGTTGCCTTAAACATATGAGAAGACTTTCAGCTGGTTTCTTTGGACAGCCAGTGCGTTCAGCCAAAGCTTCAGCGTGTTTGGCCGGGTCTGATCTTACGGCTCCCGGAGACAGGGGCGCACCGGACAAGGCGGCCACTCCCGTAGCCGTGCGGCCCTCAGGAGACATCGCCAGCAGGGACGCCGCACTGCCTCCAGAACCTTGGCCCATCACAACCACTCGTTTTGGATCGCCACCAAAGAATTGAATATAGTCTTGAATCTGTAATAGCGTTGAGTGGGATTTTAAATATTTTGTTAACTAAGTAGGTATTGTGAACCAATTATTGTATTTTCCTAATGTTCGGTTAAGTTGAATGGGTATAATCTAGCCCATCGAGTCGGATGTTTAAAAAGTGAAAAATAAAAAACTTTTTACAAAAAAATACAACCGACTTCCAAAAAAAAACACTACAAAGTAAAAAATAACTTTAATTTCGGAAGTCGGTGTTTTTGTTAATTTCTTCGTATTTTGACACCGACTTCCGAAATTAAAGTTATTTTTTACTTTGTAGTGTTTTTTTTTGGAAGTCGGTTGTATTTTTTTGTAAAAAGTTTTTTATTTTTCACTTTCGACTTTATTTTTCACTTTTTAGTGGTGCCCCACACCTAGAGCTAACAACACCACTGCAAAATCGCAGAAAAGCAAAATACGCAATTTCGATTATCAAAAAATCATCTAAATAGTCAAATTCCAGGTATTTCGATTTAAAATCCAAAGTTCGTAACCGATTTTGATATGATTTAAATGGGACCAATCTGCAAGTGTATCCTTTCAGATAAAACAAGAATTTTTCAAATCGGTTCATAATTGTCGGAGTTATGAGGTAACAAACATAAAAAAAAAAAAATAAAAAAAAAAAACATACAACCGAATTGATAACCTCCTCCTTTTTGGGAAGTCGGTTAAAAAGAAGACAAATTATCTCTACTTCGTAAGGGATTGAAAATGTGCCTTTGGTACTGTGGTTAGTTTGTAAAAACCCTATAAGCTAAGTTCACCTAAGTGTGACGGAGCTGTGAGTCATATCAGAAAGAGTTTTGTAGCCAATCAAATGCAGAGGAAGCCACGACCTAACACAATAATATGAACTCGACTTGACTCTTACCCAAATCATAGCAGTATGCAAATCAAAAAGTCCAAGATTGCCTCCTGCATCTCTTTGTCCAGTGCTCAGATATCCAAGTGATCCTAGCCGATATTGTGCCGTTACCAATATTGTGTCTTTCTGAACCAAATGTTGTCCCTTGAATTAAGAAGATAATTAGTAAACATGTCCAGCAGTGGGCACGCAGAATGGTGCAGTTAGTAGAATATATATTTCAATTTAAGATATTAAAAATAAACTTACACCATACGAAGCTGTGGATCCTGATCTGTAATTACCACCATGAATGAAGAAAACAACTGGGCTTCCTGAAAATAATTAACAATTCCAGATGAAATAAAGAAAGAACGAAAAAAAGATTATTAACAGTTCGGCTATTGATGATGTGTTATTGAAATCTTTACCTTCCTCAGTGGCGGGCATTTTGGGAGCGTATACGTTAAGGCATAAGCAGTCTTCATGACCTATGATGCGTCTTGGCTGGTAAGGGTCTGGCTGTGGGCATGGAAGGCACTGCTGGGTGGCCATCATCTCTCCGGCAAGGTAGCGGCGGACGGGACGCTGGAACCTCTGGGGACCCACTGGCGGTTCGGCATATCTGTTGGTAAAGGCAAGAAAATGCTGTTACGGAACAAAAATTAGATTACAAAACACGCATTGATGCGACCTGCTCGAAAGAAGAAAATAAAGAAGGATCAGGACCACTTTTGATAGTGTTAAGTAGGTACCTACCAATAATGCTTATCATAACGAATAATCATTTTGCCACTGACCAAGTACCTAGTACCTACCTAAAAACTTGATATCATAAAAAAATTGATGTACCTACCTACATGGATAATCTATCGGCCACAAAAACAGCGGAAACCACTGCTATCAGCATCCGCCAAACTGTTCACTAACAATTAGATTTGATATTATTGTGCGATTTTATACATTGCGTAGCTTTATGATGTTTAGCCCTGACCTTTTTAATATTTTCGTTTATAATCATAAATGTCCAAATTAGAAAACTATTGGTAATCTTCCTGACAGAAAACCATAGCCCAATCCCAAGAGATATTATGATCGCGCTCCTCAAAATGCGTGCGCAAACGCAGCTGCACTGTCTGTTCGTTAACTACCATAGTTCGCTGGGATGGGAATTCGATACGACCGGGGAGAGATCATGGGGCAAGACCGATAGGTTTACTGTCACTGACAATCCATATGTGATCGATCAAAAGGGAACGACAGCGCTCTTCGTGATCGTGTCATATCACCAACTGTAGTCGCACTTGCGACCTCGAAATCGAGATGATGGTAGTGGTCCATCCAGTCTTACCATAATCTAGCTCTTCAAGAACATTACAGTGTAGTCAGTATCGGACGGCACGGTTGGCGCAGTGGTTGAGCGATCGGCTGTTGCGTAGCGTGTCGTGGGTTCGATTCCCGCACGGAACAAATATTTGTATGGCCTACAGATAGTTGTTCCGGGTCCTGCTGTTTGTGTATGTGACGTTGTATGTTTGTTAACGCACCCACCACAGAAATATAAAAAACAGGCACCCACGATACAGGAGAAATTCCTAGTGTGGGGAAAAGTTTTTTTTTTCTTTTAAAGTATAAAGTTAAAAGTACTAGTCATTCATGGATAAAATCGTACAAGACTATACTTATAGTCGCCTGTGGGACTCGCCTATCTCTTTGCACATTTCCATATGGGATGGATGCTACAGAAGAAAAATTAATCCATAATATGGTTTCAGGCGTGGAAAAAAAACGCTATTCTCCGTTCTATAACCACTGGCAAAACTTTTAAACAACTGGTTCAAAGTGACTGGCCCATAAGACAGTCGATAGGTCAGAGGAAAGAAACTATGTATATCAAAATAGATTTTTGTCTTTAGCGTCATATAAGACGAAAGGTTATTAAATGCTGCTTAGAATTATAAATGAGAGCTGTAGGAACTTAGCTCTGCCTCGTCCTCATAAGTATTGCGAAAGTAATTCTCGGAGGCAGCGCTCCTATGATCACCAAAAACTAAAGCTTTACGACATAAAGAATATTCCTGGAATCTAGTTAGTCAGAACTCAATGGATTAGCTATAAATAACATAAATCACTTTCAAACTCGAAGGGCAACCTGTACTTAATTAGATAAACTGCTTAGACTTAGTTTAAATTAAAACTTTACCTGATACCAAAGAAACTATAATATCCAAGTTTGTCATCTTTGATTCCTTCGATGCGGGCGCTGAATCCGTAACGCTGAGTGAACACCACCGCAGCATCAGGTTCGGGGGGCGAGGCAGGGGCCCCTCCAACGACAGCCCGCGCCGGCGCACACCACAGCGCCACAAGCGCTAGCGCAACAAACCACGTCCAAAGCCGAGACATCACTAACTCCTGTGACACTCGCAGTCGGAACTAGTCAACCCACGACTTGTGATAATCGTCATACCGTGTTGCTAAATACCTACCAGCCCTGAACCCATGATATTTTTTTGTTGAATCCTGTCTGTGATCCGTTTTACTGATAAAATATTCCCCAACTGTTTACCTAATTGAACCAGTAAATTCCTATTTGGGCATTGTAAATCATACTGCCTCTTTTATTTTGATGAACTGCTAAGAAATCGCCCGATTATTACCAATTAAGAGGCGATTTCGTCGTAGACGATTTCTTTTTAATTTGTGTTGTGTTTTCCTGTGTTTTCCCATTTTTCCCAGCTTTCGTTCGCCTCTGAATCCTCGTAGAACATGCTCAGCACCTCCACGTCCACACCTGTATCCGCTTCATGGCTTCTGTTGCTTCCATCCTTATACTTTAATTCATGGTCTGATTTAGGTAGGTACATAATTTCAAATACCTATCGCATCATCGCCACTGGTCGCCAGTTCGCCACCAACTCAAGTACCTACCGACTTTAATAATCTGAAATGACCCTAAAAAAAAGGAATGAGTTATAATCGAATGTGAAATCTGTCATGGGGCACGGCAGTGCTCTCGCCAAGACGAGACCTCAGAAGCGCAGGGCAGTAGGTAGGTGCCAAGGTACCAACACTACCAACCCTACTAGCTTTCTCGAAGCCTTTCGTCGTATGACATTATGACATATTCAGGTTTATTTGTAAAAAATATCAGAACATTTGGGCGGGTTGTTTCAACTACACTTAACGCACGCGTAAACGTTAAAAATGGTGCTAACTATCGTCAAATAAAAAAATTGGGTTGTTTCACAAAATGTCAGCGTTAACGCACGTAAAATATAACGTTTACGTTAACAGATGGTCTGAGCACTGATTAACGTAACTTTAGTTGCGTCAAATATAACAATATTGTGAAATTTCTTTTGAATTCCTCAATACCAGTTCTGATGACACAAATTAGTGGTGGAATGCAAAAAAAGCTATTTAGGTAGGACCCGTGTCAATAACTTAGCTATTGGGATGAGCAGGAATTTATACCAGAATGTTTTGAAACAACGCTTCTAATTTAACGAACGTCAAACATGGTCCGTAATCGTAACTTTTTGACGTAAGTACGTATGTTACGTTTGATATCATACAACCCGAAAGAAGAAGAAGCCTAAAGAAGGCCAATCCTACTTATTTTTTTAAACAACTTTCGCATTCACATGTCAATCGCAAACTGTCAAAGAAGCCTTATTTTTCATACATTTTTGACAGCTTACGATTGAGATGCGAATGCGATGCAAATGTGAAAATTATTAGAATTATTGGCAGTTGTTATATGAGTACATTTTGAATAAAGAACCAGTAAACTAACCAGGCGAAAATATTGTCATACATTTCCTCCCGGGCGATAACTTGTAAGAGAGTTTTATCATGAAGCTAGCTAGTTCTGTGAATGTCAGCTGTGAGTCGGTGGATGGGTGAAGCAGCGGCAGCCTCCCAAACACGTTGAAAAAAAACAACAGTCCATGCACTCTGGGAGTGCGACACGTTGTGCATTTTTAAATCATCCGTCTTCCGTATTTTCGATCAGTCCTGACGCGAGTTTAACATTTTAGGTACCTAAGTACTTATTTATACCTGAAAGATTTTATGATTGAAAGATTAATCTTTGGAGCCTTTATTTATTATTTTTCCTTGTAAAGCCCTTACAATTTAGTCTGTGATGTAGACATATTCTTATTTTATAATATGAAACAATTATTATACTTAATCCATTACTTACCTACCTTAAAGTACCGTAAAAATCCTAGAACAAAAACATACAAAGTTCGATGTGACTAACTTTCACTTTACCTCTTTCCTTATATTTCGAAAAGTAGATGTCCTTTCGACATGCTTATTTTTGTGATATTGTTTATATGTAAAAACCTTTTTTTGTTTGGGAGGCTCCTTAACCACCGAATCGCAGCTAATGTTCACAGAGCTCCATGATAAAACTCTCTTAACCATTTTACAAGTTATTGCCCGGGAAGAAATAGGTCATGGAAAACTGTTGCTGGCTTGCGGACCATAAGCAATTGTTAAAACACACATAACATACCTAGTGACTGACGTAGCGTTTTACGTTTAAGAGCGACCAAACCGAGGACACGGTGGAGCACACTGTGCAGGTGTGCCTCGCTTGGGCGGAGCACCGCCGTGTCCTCGAACCGGCGATCGGCGGCGACCTCTCGCATCCGGCCCTGGTCCAAGCCATGGTCCGGAGCGAGACGGAATGGGACGCCGTCACCTCCTTCTGCGAAGCAGTCGTGCTAGCGAACGAGGTGGCGGAGTGGGAGAGGGAGAGAACCTCTCGTCCCGGCCGCCGTGGTAGACGCCGCGGGCGTCGGAGGCAACCTGGTGACCTCCGGCCACCGTAGGCGCGGGCCTGTGGACGGTGAGCTATGGGTATCTCGCCGTCCGTCCGTCTTATGACGACAGGCCGTGTCGACGGCGCGTTCGTGTTCCACGCTGAAAATGCCTAAGAGAGCCAGGTCTCAACTTACTAAACGTAGTTCTCAAGCATGGGCAGCAAGAATACACCGTAGGTATGGGAGAATCTTCACCTGAACGTTCACAACGCCATGCTGAACAAAATCAGAGAAAATCTCAGGTACGCGCACGAGAGTCGAGTGTGGAACGTTCGCAACGCCTTGCACAACAAAATCTGAGAACCTCTGAGTTATATTAATATTATAAAGCAGAAGAGTTAGTTTGTTTGTTTGGTTGAGCACGCTAATCTCAGGAACTACTTACTGGTCCGATTTGAAAAATTATTTAAGTGTTAGATAGCCCATTTATCGAGGAAGGCTATAGTCTATATATTATATCATTAAGCTAAGTCAAAAAGGAGCGCAGAATTAATGGAAAATGTGACGCAGACGAAGTTGCGCGGGTCAGCTATTATCTACACCTACTAATATTATGAAGAGGTAACATATGTTTGTAAGTTTGTATGTAGGGGGTAATCTCAGGAACTACTGGTCCGATTTGAAAAATTGTTTCACTGGTAGAAAGCTACATTATTCGTGAGTGCTAAAGGCTATAAATTATAAAGATATCATGCATATTAGTCGAACTATATAAGTTACATAAAGTGCAACTGAGACGTTAGAGGGATCGAGTTCAAATCTCAGTGTCTGAACTACTTTTTGTAATTTTTTATTTTTGCTTTTTTGCCGCTATGATCTGCGCTGGTTGTAATTCCACTATTCTCGTTACACAAAAAAGGATTAAATGCTGTATAAGCAAATGTGCCCTACAGTATCATTTGGAATGTGTTAAGTTCGACGAAACGTCAACACCTAGGATCAAATGGATCTGTCCAATTTGCGCTTCTAGCCGACCTAAACTGGACAACACCAATACACCCGTCCACGCTAAGAGTCACACTGCACAAGTCAAGTGGCTTCTGCAGCGATTCAAATGCTGTCCACCAAATCTGCACCCCTTGGTAGCCACAACAAACCAATAGTTTGTCAGAAAATGGCGTCAGCTGAGAAGTCACCACCGGAAACGCCTCGAGTTACTCATGTTAGCAATGAAGTCAATTTGCAAGACACTATACTAACAGAAATTCGTAAATTACGGCAGGAAATGAATGAGAAGTTCGATAATCAACAGGCCTCTCTAATGAAAGGACATGGTAAAAAGTGGCCTATGAATCAACACATGCGAAACCTTTACCATTATTCCTAGTTTTTTTTTTAAATTACATTTTAATGATTAGAATATAACGGACACTTTTTAATTACGAAACCATTTTAAAAAGTAACTCACTTGGGTTTTATAACCCGGCGCCATTATTTTAAAATGAAACAAAGCAGTCTCAGCGCTGTAAGATTTTTAGTTACCTACAAAAAGAATAAAGCGATTAAAGCGCTGTATGACACGAACACTGTTGACACTGACAGTCGATGAAATGACAGTTGACACTTTGATGTAATGTATTTTGCACCTGATATCAGGGAATCGGCCGTCGACCTAAGTTACCACGCTTTCGTATGTTAGAAGTAACACTACTCTACTCCATTTTTTGGTGAGATAAAAAGTCTGGCAGCTCTGGGATCTTAGTCCATTTGGTATGTTTCTATTGTTTGGTATGTTTTATAACCTCAAAATCCGAAATCATTTTGGATATTTTACAATTCTGAAAAGTGTCCGTGATTTTAATTTAGTTTCAGTCGAACATATGCATTATTTAAAACACAGATAGTAAATTCACGTCTCTGTTGGTTCTTAGGCGAACAATGTATGGGCACTGAACAATGTCCTTTGAAAATACTCTATCCACAGTCCAAAGGGATGTAAAAGAATTGACCTTGAGATTCTCTTCAATGTATGAAGACTTGGAGGAGTTTAAGAAGACTGTTACTTTTCTTTCTGATGCCAATGATGATCAAGTCAAACTGAATGCAAAAAATAGCAACTGTAATGTCGAACTTCTCAAAAACAATGCCATCTTGAGCGCTCAAGTAAGGGATTTGGAAAATAGGCTGCAACAAATGGATCAATTGGGTCGCGAGAGCAATATTGAGTTACAGTGCTGAACATAAGGCCGAGAACTTGTCAACGGTCATTTTATGACCGTTGACAAGTTCTCGGCCTTATGTTCAGCTGGGTAGAGTTGTGGGAAATGAACTCCATGATAATGAAATCCAGTCATTTCATAGAGTTGCCAAATTGAATGCGGAAACAAATCGTCCCCGCAGCATAGTCGTCAAGCTACTCAGTCCTCGCGTCCGTGATAATCTACTTGCAGCAGTAAGAAACTTTAATAAGAAGAATGCACCAGAGAAGCTAAACAGCAGCCATAATGGTATTGGTGGGGAAAAACAGGCGATTTTTGTTGTGGAAAATCTGACTATGGCCAGTAAAAAACTACATGCAGCAACGAGAATCGCCGCTAAGGAAAGGAAATATAATTTTGTGTGGGTTCGGAATGGTCGTATATTTGTAAGAAAAGACGTCACAACCAAATCTCTGCTAGTCAAAAGTTTTGAATGTCTGGAATCCTTGTAACTGATTGATTGTCATCCCTTGCACGCTTAATAGTCTTTTCAGATTTTAAATTCAACTTTCAAATTTACTATCAAAATGTAAGAGGCTTACGAACCAAGACAGAGGCTTTTTATACCGCTGCTTTAAATTTTGACTATGATATAATAATTGGCACTGAAAGTTGGCTTAACGATACGGTGTTTGACCATGAAATTTTAGATAACCGATACAAAGTGTTTAGGGGCGATAGGTCATCTACTGTATCCTCGACTACAAAAAGAGATGGTGGAGGGGTGTTTGTTGCAACTCTGGACAGACATGAAGTCACGCGGAGATTAAATTGGGAATCCCATTGTGAGGAATTGTGGATAACAATCAAGTGTGAGAGTGGCTTTAATATTAACATTTGTGCGGTTTACATCCCACCCCCTATCAAACAAGATTATATTGATGAGCTATTTAGAAACTTTACAGAAGTAATTAACAAAAAATGTAAAACCAGTTCAATCAATTTGCTAATCGGTGATTTTAATATGGGTAGTATTTCTTGGGAGTATAGCGTGGACTCAGGATTTTTGGTTCCCAAAGGATCTGGCTGTAATCAGGAGAACATTTTTATAGACATGTTAGCGTTTAATGATCTTCATCAATACAACACAGTAGTCAACGCGTCAAATCGAGTTTTAGATCTGGTTCTTGGTAGTGGTAATAACACAGTGTCGGTATCTCAAGCCTCATGCCCATTTATTCAAATTGATCCTCATCACCCAGCTCTAGAAATCTCATTGTCAACTAATCACACCAAACCTCTGATGCAAAATAAGGTTCCCTACTTAAACTTCTATCTTTGTAATTATGAAGTGGTCAACGCTGAACTTGCGAAGATTTCTTGGTCTGATGAATGGAATTCTATAACTAACGTTAATGAAATGTTGAAAAGATTTTATGAAATTCTAATGCCAATTATAGAAAGACATACTCCAATTACAAAACCACGAGATGAACGCTATCCAGTTTGGTATACCCGAGCTTTACTAAGAGTCATTAAAGAGGAAGCTAAATATCACAATCTATATAAAAATACGGGAACCCTAGGGATAAAATTACGTTTGATTGCCTTAGAACTCGATGTGACAAACTGATAAAGGATTGTTATACAAACTTTAAGAAAAATATAGCTGAACATCTCCGCAAAAATCTTAAGTATGTCTGGAGTTACTTAAAAAATAAACGAATGGGTGACAATTATATTCCCAATAAAATGACTCTAAATAATATTAGGTTTGCCAGGGGTGGGCAGGAAATTTGTGATTTGTTTTCTGAGAATTTTCAGTCCATCTATGCAACAAACAGGAGTATACGCTCTTTATCGCCACCTGATACCACTCAGTAACATAAATACTTTCAGCCACTGCGAACTGGAAGAAAAAGAGGTTTTTGAGTGCTTATCTTTCCTGGATTGTGACAAAGGTCCAGGACCAGATTCGATCCCTCCTCTCTTCCTTCGAAAGTGTGCAGCGAATCTAGCTGAGCCTCTAACTGCTATTTTTAATTACTCCTTGTCACAGGGCTGCTTCCCTGATCAGTGGAAAATAGCGCATATCACACCAATCTTTAAATCTGGGAGTGTAGACGATGTTGTAAATTACAGACCAGTGTCGATTCTTTCTGCGTGTGGTAAAGTTCTCGAATCGCTCGTTCAGAAAAAAACTCGATGACAACCAGCACGGCTTTCGCCCCAAGAAATCGACACTGTTAATCTAGTTGAGTATGTTTCTTATGTATCATCTGTATTAGATGATGGAAATGAAGTTCATGCAATATACACTGATTTTAAAAAGGCTTTCGACTTAGTGGATCGCTACTTACTTATATATAAATTGGAGAGTATGGGGGTTCATGGGTCGTTATTGCGCTGGTGCGAGTCGTACTTGAGGAACCGCTCACAGCTCGTGTACCTTAAAGGGTTTAAATCTAGGCAGTGTTACATACCATCGGGGGTACCACAGGGTTCACACTTGGGGCCTTTATTTTTCTTAGTTTTCATAAATGATTTGGGCAGCAAAATTGACTCTGAATATAAACTTTTTGCTGATGATTTGAAATTATATCGAACTATTTCCAACGACCTTGACATTTTTCAGCTTCAAAAAGATTTAGATAACGTTTACAATTGGTGTGTTGAAAATAATATGTTTTTAAACCAAAACAAATGTTACTGGATCAAATTTAGCAGGAAAAAAAAAACATGTCGAACTTGTTACTCTATTAACAACAGCCCGCTTCAAGAGGTTAATACTATTACAGACCTTGGTGTTTTGATAGATAGTAGCTTAAGCTTCAGGAGTCATTACGACCAGATCATTAGTAGGGCATCAAAATTGACAGGTTTCGTTGTCAGGGAAATGAAAATTTTCAGAGAACCAGCGCTAACTATTTCCATTTACAACAGTATTATTCGCAGTATTCTGGAGTACTGTAGTACGGTATGGAACCCGTTTTATCAAGTACACTCAGACCGGATAGAGCGCGTTCAAAAAAGGTTTTTGTATCACCTATGTTACTCAGAAAACAGGTGTCGTATTCTGAACTCGTATAATTCTAGGTTGTACTTTTATAAAATGTCATCTTTAAAAGCACGTAGGAAATATAATCAATTAAAAAAAAATACACACCTAAAGTAAACTCAACCAACATCACACAGCAGGAAGTCCATTTAATTCGTAACTCTATGGCGTACATGTGACGTCACAAATGAACAAACCAATGAGATCAGACCAATAAAAAAGTATTACGGGTCTGAGCCAATGAGAGCCTGTTTCTTGTAGACTGTGCTCTCACTAGTCGCCATTTTATTTCAGTTCACAACTTCTCGGAATGAAATCGAGAAATTGTAAACATAATTCATCAAATTTGAATCGTAAAAAGCATTCCAAATGTTCAGTTGACGGTTTATCGAAAGTTTACAATCTCTCAAGTTATTTTATAATCTTACGAAGTTTGCCACCTACCGGTGACATCTCCAAATAACACACTTTTTAGGAAATCTATATAAACTAATATTATAATAAAGGGGTAGGTAGGTAACATTTGTTTGTAAGTTTGTGACAGGTCATGCATGTAAGGGTTAATTGACGACCCAGGTTCTTCGATTGATCGGTACAGTTGAATACTCGATGGGTTAGTGTGGGACTAAAACAATGTGATACATTAGTTGTAATTTTTTATCGTCTTCAATTAAATGTCAGTGTCAAAATAACAATTTTTCGCGAACTGATCCACCATCTTTAATTTTATGTTGTGTTGTTCTCCTTGACCAAGTTAATTTGAATGTCCATTTAAATGAAGTGAAATTAAAGACGATTAACAATAACACACGACAACTAACTCTGTTCGTTAGTCTCGCTAAAACTCGAGAACGGCAGGGCCGATTTCGGTCATTCTTTTTATGTTTAGTTCGCCAGAATACAGGGAAGGTTTAAAAGCAAAAAAAATGGGTACCTAGGTAAGGTAGGTAGCCAGTTGACTAGAGCGAAGCCGCGGGGCACAGCTAGTCATCAATAAAAATTACATTAGTTCCACGATGCAATATACTTAGTAAGTATTAGAGATGCGCCGAGTAGCACTTTTGCCGAGTAACGAGTACCGAGTTTTACTCCGTTAATTTTTTTTCCTACCGAGTACTCGGCCGAGCCGAATCAAATTCCTCATATTCCAGAGCTGGCACATTTAGCGCGAGTTTTTCTATGTGCACCTGCAAGCACCGTGTATAGCGAGCGATAATTTTCGGAAGTTGATAACGTCTACGAAGAAACAAGTGCGAGTCGGACTCGCGCACCGAGGGTTCCGTACAAACCTGTAGGTATTATATTATAAGCAAAAGTTGCGATTTACGATTTATGATGTATTACAAAGAACTAAGTACTAACCAGATCTCGTTCAAACCAATTTTCGCTGGTAGTTTACATGGTTTTCAGTTTTATCATTCTCTTATTTTAGAAGTTAAGGGGGGGGGGGACACATTTTACCACTTAGGAAGTTTCTCTCGCGCAAACTATTCAGTTTAGAAAAAAAATGATGTAAGAAACCTCAATATTATTTTCGAAGACCTATCCATAGATACCCCACCACACACGAATGGGTTTGATGAAAAAAAAATTTTTGAGTTTCAGTTCTAAGTATGGGGACCCCCAAAATTTATTGTTTTTTTTTTTCTATTTTTGTGTGAAAATCTTAATGCGATTCAAAATACATCTACCTACCGAGTTTCAACAGCATAGTTCTTATAGTTTCGGAGAAAAGTGGCTGTGACATACGGACGGACAGACAGACATGACGAATCTATAAGGGTTCCGTTTTTGCCATTTGGCTACGGAACCCTAAAAAGGAATAGGCTGTTATCAGAACGTGCAGAGAGCCTTGTGTTCCTGCATCATAATTTACCTTTAAATATTGAATTTTTTCATTAACGTTCTCCTAATTTTGTCTCATTACTACTCATTCATTATCATAATTGAGATTGTCAAAGATTTCCAAATTAGTAATAAATACTTTTTGATTAACACTGTTTTTTTAATTATATCTACCTTAATATATTGCTTTGCATAGGTACTCGGAATTAAAACCGAGTTATTCGGCCGAGTACGAGTAACAAAAAACCCGGCGAGTACGCCGAGTACCGAGTATTAACCGAGTACTCGGCCCATCTCTAGTAACTATGTACACCGCAATGTTAAAAATCTCTGACGAATACAAGCCTCGCCGATGATAAGGTAGGCAAGGTGTAGGTAGGGTAGATAGGGTAGGTAGGGTACCTACCTACCCTATCTACCCTACCTACACTATTGTCCTATAGTGTATCCCTCGCTTAGGCTGCGTTTCCACCAGAGATGTGCGCGAGGAATGTGTTTGTAAAGAACCAATAGAATCGCTTCATTTACCTCGCCTCGGTCAGCACAGCTCTGGAAACGGCTCAGCGGAGCTAGATTTTTACGCATATAAAACAAGCGAGCGATGTGTGCGAGGGATTTGTACGAGGGATGTGTGCGACTGTGCGAGGGATGTGTGTTGAGAAGGCCAGAGAAGGATGTGTTGCGAAGTTTGCGCATACTGTACCAGCCAGTTATTTTTTCTTCCATTACCTATGCTACGCAACCGTACGACATGCGGACGACTACAAGCGCTAACGACAGCAAGCAAAGCGAGACGTGAGCGGCAGGCAGGCGATCGAGTTACTCCGCTTCCACTACACCGCACCCCCATCAACACATTTCACAGCTTCGTAACGCATCCTCGCACCACACATTAATGCGCATTTTCACAGCTCCGCTACACATCCTCTTAGGCACATTTTCATCGCACAGCTTTGGTGGAAACACCCACACATTTTCACAGCAAGCTAGACATCCTCGCACGACACATTTCCATCGCACATAAAATAGTGTGTTCATAGAGAGGGATGCTTATGGGATTTTTTTAAAGCAACGATTTTATTAGGTACCTACCTACTTAGGTATATCAGGTAGGTAGGTATTTTAAATACTTTTTATACTTATTTACTTCCAAGCTCTCCTCTAGGGCACCAGGATAATTTCGACGATTTTTTCGAATCATCGAGAAATTATATTCTAGTCAAGACTTAGGTACTTATTACAATCTTGCTGAGTCTGCCGTTTTCCGTTGACAATGCTTTACGGCCATAAGGGATAAGCGACATTTTTTGCGAAATCGACTTATATATATGGTTAAAATCAGCTTTTTTTTCTGCGTCTATTGGTCTAAGTTTCGTAACTCTAGGTCGAACTTTTTGTCGCTTAGGCGGTAAAGGAATCAGGGTCCTAACACTAAGTTTTTCGTCGTAAACGACAGTTATTTTGGTGTATTTTTTATTATGGTGGTTGGATGAAAATAATATTTTAAAACTGACAGTTATGCAATTTTGGCTTTGTATATTTTTTTTTTGCTTGAGTGTTAACTGGTTTTGGCTATAAATATGTTTTCCAAAAAAATACATTAGTCAAATTTTGCTTGAATCTTTGTTTATTAAACTTCCGGTTACCTTATTATGGCAGCTTCTTTGTTTAAAATAATTGTCAATTATTACATTTCGGCCGCATTTCCGAGACTTTTGTTTGGTGCTTAGTGTTATTTTTCCAAGTCACTATATAAATTTCGAAGATGCTTAGGATAAATCATTCAAACGAATGTCGCCCTAACATTGTCGCTTATCCTTTTTTTTCCTCCCAATAAATTTAACGAGAATGGTGGTTAGATAAGAAGGTAAATCAAAGATTTGGCGGCTAACTTGCGCAATAACAGCAAAAAACATCGGTTATCCTTGTCATTCATACGAATCAAATGTCATTTTCGTTGCATAACGAACATTCAGTGTTTAGACAACCGCGGCATGATGGGCACCTAAAGCATGAATGCAAACACCTATATCTAAAGCAGTTAGAGGTATGATAGCCAGTTCCTCTGTGTAAGAGGATTCCGGGTGAAACTCGCTTCCATCTTCGGCCTAATCATCACTTTCCATCAGGTGAGATTTGGGCCAAGAGTTTCCCCGTTTTGCAATAAAAAATAAAAAAAACATGACGATTTACTCAAACTATATCGAGATAAAGTGATTCCACAGATGTTTCATAATGAATATCACAGTCTTACAAGTGCTAACAGCGTCAAGGATACTCTTCCAGAATCAGATCTCGAAGATGGTGGTATTGATTGAACAATGTTTCTTTAGTTTGTTTGTTTATTTTTGTTGACAAATGTAATTTTTTTGAGAATTTATAGTAAGAATAAGAATTTGTAGTAAGTAGATCCATAATTAGCTATTGCGAATTGTAATGTGAATTGTTGTTAATTAGATTTTTATGAGAGTAATACTACTATTAAGGATGCTCATTTTAAGAATTTTGATTTTTTACTCGTGTTCCTAACTATTAATAAGCCGTGTTGAGACAAATTGGAGCGGAGCATTCATGGAAAATGTGACTCAGACAAAGTTTCGCGGGTCAGCAAGTAATTTTTATTTAAATATTTTTTTTTAGTTTAAAATTTAGTTTATTATTCTTTTGTTATACCTAAAAGTAGTCCTTAGGTTCATACCTAAGGACTACTTTTAGGTATAACAAAAGAATAATAAACTAAATAAAAAAAATAATAAAAATAATAAAAAAAACTCTTAGGTATGACAAAAGAATAATCATCTTAAAACTTCATAGTTTTAAGATGATTATTCTTTTGTCATACCTAAGAGTTTTTTTTTACCTGATTTAACAAAATTCACTTTTTTAATAACCTGTCTATGGATAAAGGTATTATGAATGTATGTAAGTATGTATGTATAATTTTATAAGAATAAAAAGAATGTGCTTTCGCGTTTTTTAAAAGAGCTGATTATATATTTTTATAGATAATTATTTATGACAATTTCCTTGTTCGTTTGTCATAAACCAATTGCCGTTTATATCATATTGGCTCCACTTGATGAAGAGAAAACTGACTGGTATGCTCTTTTTCTTCAATTGAAATTAAACGAATGGTGCAGTTAAATCATTTCGGTTGGAAGTGAATTAGTGAGTAGTTTTCATTTACGACATATCTTCCTGTTAGCAAAACAAGGACCATTTGGGGGTAAACGACAGTAAATGGTGTTAGGAGTGTGATTTATTTTAACTAACAATGACATTTTGTACAGAGATACTTAAAAGCTACACGGGTAAATTTTGAAACTTTTGGGACCTACAGAAAAATTTATATATTCTTTTTTCTTTTATTTTGAACTTTAAACTATTCTCCTGTAAAGTTTGTAAAGTGTCGGTTATCCCTTTTTGGCCGTAAAGCATCGAATAAGTAAATCAATGTTGTTAGTAAGTCAAGTTGACGATGATTTAGGCTCAATTTAATTGGCTGATACCCAAAATTGCGTTTTGCTCATCGGAACTTACGATGTTCCGAGCCGCCATTAAGTTTGAATCGTACCTACCTACTGTGTTCATTCTCGATTTTCGACAAAATTAATAGGTACCTAGGTATTTAGGTACGTAGGTTGTACCGTTGTACCTATTTAAAAAGCTAGTTAAGCCACTACTAACAATTCAAGTCCAAAATGAACAATGGTTGGCCTTGGCACAGACGTCCATAAAGAAAGACATCTAGGTAAACAGACTGTAAAGCTAAGATAAAATGAATATTTTAGCAACGATTTTAAAGCAAATTGATAAAATTAGGTATTATACCTAATCGAATCTGAATCTGCCGTCCAACATTCCGGCCGGCCATCATTATTTCAAACCCGGACCCCTCCCCCTACACGTCATCGCAGTGTGGTGCAAGTTATTAAGAAGATTGCATACACGACGATTCAACCCGTACCGTACACCGGAAAGAAGTTCAAACGCTTGGTTAGTGTTCGACCAAAACACAAATAAAATCTAGAATATGGTCACTCAGTCATTCAAATAAGCCAGAAAAAGGAATGCAAGGAAACTATGATAGACCAAAATAAATAGCGTACCTATGTATAGTTACCGTATTTATAGAGTTAAATCTACAGCTACCTGAAAAATAAAGGACTCTGTACATGTACCGAATAACTGCGCGTTACCCGTAAATGCCCGTAATGTTGTGGAAAAGAAACAAATTGCACGATTTGACCAGAAGTTCTATGAACTGGTATCACTGAAATCATGAAAGTGTGCTTGGCGTTTCATTATATACCATATCCCATTACAATAAAGTCCTTTTTTGATTTAAGTGCCTGCTGGGTGTTTTTTGTATTGCCTTCTCATTCTAGGCCGTGGTAAGGCTTGTGGAACAACTTTATTATTTGACTTTATTTTACCACTGAAGTCTCGAAAACTCTTATTCCTACAAAATATTCTCATGTGAGGTTATGATCATGTTTCAGTTATATAAGGTTAGTTATTTTCATTCTCGAGGACTTGAAAACAAACACTTTTTCGTAAATACTTCTAAGTAAATCAATTGTAAATGAAATACCTAAGCAGGTGAACGTAAATGATTTTTTAATAACCATTCCTCGCTTACTTAGGTATTAGTAATAGTATATATAGGTTTTTATAAGCCCTGTGTGCCTACTAAGCATTGGATAGTAAGTACAAGTTTTGAATTGATTTTGACTTGATGATTTTTAGTATAAAATAATTTCTAGATAAAAGCTAAGCCTTTATTAAGTTGAAGACCAGGTTTTCTCTTTTTATTTCTAACCTCAAAAACAATGCACACCTCTAATTTCCACAGTTGGTTAAAGTCGCACATCACGTCGTCCCACTACAACACCAAAACGACCTGGTCCCGGTGCCTAAATTTCAAATTTGTAAAAACTATCAGTATTTTATATAATTTTTGGCACTCAAAAGTTGTGCAATCATAAACACGACTTACTTTTCTTCACAAAAATGATGTAATTAATCACAAATTCTTTACAATTAGCTTAAATACATTTCGTGCAACTCTTCGTGCAAATCGGGTCGTTGTGACGACACAGTATACGTCAATTTTGCGTCATCATATCTTGAACAGCGCTCAAACGGGGAGGACGTGGGATGAAAGCGTGTGCAGTGCTTCATTAGAAACATTGTTTTATTATTTTTTTCAAATGTTTCTAATATCGGAATTATAAAGTACAAAGTTTAGGATAGGTAAATATTGTGCTGGTTATGTATTTATTGTTCGGAAAAACTACATCTTGCGAGTGCTGACTAAATACTAATTTTCTTTGTTTTCAGGTTCCTTTCGGGGTCGCCGCCATCATGGCGTCGGACGAACAATTTTCATTATGTTGGAACAATTTCCACGCAAACATGTCAGCAGGCTTTCACGGCCTGCTGTCGCGTGGAGATCTCGTAGATGTTACGCTGGCTGCCGAAGGCAGATTATTACAGGCACACAAATTAGTTTTATCAGTATGTTCTCCCTATTTCCAAGAGATGTTCAAAATGAATCCAACTCAGCATCCCATAGGTAAGCATGAATTTATTTATTCTTGTTTCTATAAATGTATACGTGTTATTCAGTGGACTAACGAAATTTTCCGTTTGTTTCAGTATTTTTAAAAGATGTTAGTCATTCAGCGTTAAGAGACTTATTACAGTTTATGTACCAAGGTGAAGTTAATGTTAAGCAAGAAGAGTTAGCATCGTTTATTAGTACCGCGGAACAGCTTCAAGTGAAAGGTCTAACCGGAAATCAAAATGAAGAAAGTTCCACGCCATCCAAACCAAAGCCGACCTCCAGGCCAGGCCCGAGGTCGTCACAACAAAGGCAATCCGTAATGACTAAGTTAGAGACTGATTTAGATTCTAAGCCCTCCACCACTCCAGTAGCGGTTAAGAGACCAAATAGGCCCTCAATAGCTTCAAATAATTCGTCGTCTTCACAAAGTGGACCTGCGAAACGAAAATGCGTGGACCCATTAGAAGCCGGACCTTCAGGATCTGCAAAAGAAGAATTTGTAACGATCCCAGATGAAGACGAAAACAACGCCGTGGCACCCAAAATGGAACCAGAATTCGTTAACGAAAGTATGTGGGATGATGACGATGATGGTGCGAATAATGAGGAAACGAATTTCGGCGAAGATGACTCAAATATGGAAATGACAGGTAAATATTTCTCTTCACGGACTGCTTCAAAGCTGCTGTTTAAGTGCCCTGCTAATTTATTTCTCTTTACAGGCTTTGATGGCTCGACAACAGGCGACGGAAATATAACTGGAGGCGGTGAAGGTGGAGCTGTGGGCGATGCTCAAGGTAGGTTTGCAAATTCCTGTTGTAAAGACAGTTCGTACAAGTCTTCTTGCACTAGCTGTCTCGTAAAATAGACTTGTGCGGCCGACGATTTACAATTTTATGAATTGGTAACGCAAGTCTTTAGTCGTAGAATGAAATTTGTAAGTTAGTTATAAGTAGTTTAGATTAGTGCTAGTATTTTGAAACGTGTAATCGGTAACAGGTTCTGGTAAAGGTACAAATTTGGTAAATATCGGTAACTGTTCATAAGGTATGGTAATGTTATAAAAGGTACACAGGTAAAAGTTTGTAATAAACGGTAAAGTACTTTGGTAATGAAAAGGTAAAGGTATGATGATGGGCCGGATGGTTTTCTCGTTACCAGGTAATCTAAAAAAGGTGTAATGGTAAACTGCTACAAGTGGGTAAAGGTCAAATGTGCGGTTTTCAAGACGTTCGCACAGTCAACGTAGAAAGACTGCAAAACGAATGTTTGAGCAGGGAAATCTGCTTCATGGTGCGCGCAAAGTCAATTGGGTAGGTATGGTATTATGGGTAGCGGTAATAATTGTACTTTCACCATTGTGCGTCATAGTATGCGGCGCACTGTGGTAGGTGGGTAAAGTTTCTGCAAGGTGAACATTGTCTACCAAAGCCGGTGGTCGTACAGTGGTATGGAAATCAGTAGGTACCTACAATCTTCGGTACGGTTCTTGAGCGCTGACCTACACCTCCGCCTATTGGGTCCCTTTGGTGGTATGTAGGTAGGTATGCGAGGCGCGGGGGAGGGGAAAGTAGTGATTGGCCCGTAGCGCGTCAGCCGTCACTCGAGATTCGATGCGCAAAGCGATCCCCACTTCACGGAGCGCTCAAGAACCGTGCCGGTATTTGTACCTAGGTACCTAGGTAGGTGATTCCCATAGAACAGGAATATAATGTAGGTAGGTACCTACCAACCTAGTTCTTTTATGTGACTCAGGTTGGCTGGACAAATCTTCAAAATAGCTTGCGTTTAACTAGGTCAATAGGTCACTTTATGTGACGGCTAAACACCTAGGTACCTACAGTGTGGGAGGTATTGCTAAGGCTAAGAATTCACGGAGCGATTTCCAATGTACATCAGAACGTTCGGCCAGTCGAAATAGGGAGCTGGCTGCTACTCCAGTTTTTAGTGACGATTATGTGACGCATAAAGATGCCAGCCAAAGAATTTGTGACAGAACGGATCGAAAGTTAGAAGCATTTATTTATGGCCGAACGAACTGATATCAGGACGTTCGGCCAACCTGAATCTCCATAACTGAGGACCTCAGAGAAACTGTTACTGAATAAAGATTTAGTGACGATTTGGTGACAAACAACCAATGCTTTAGTTTTACTCGTAATGCCACCGGATAAAAATAAAATGAATTTTGTTTCCTGGAACATCAGGACGTTCGGCCAACGTAATCTCCATAACTGAGGACCTGAGAGAAACCGTTAATGAATAAAGATTTAGTGACGAGACTGAAACTAATTATAATTGCTTTATTTTTTTTTGTGACGGCTCCTTTAAATAGTAAAATAAAAATTTAACATATAACCTCAAAACATTGGGATTATCGATTACTCCACAAGGAAGAAGCCTAGAGAAACCGATAATGAATAAAGATTTAGTGACGAGACTGAAACTAATTATTATTGCTTTATTTTTGTTTGTGACGGCCCCTTTAAATAGTAAAATGTAAATTTAATATATAACCTCAAAACATTGGGATTATTGATTCCTCCACAACGAAGAAGCCTAGACGACGCGTAAGACCCCTGATGTGTTATAGGTTTTCAGTGCAATGGTGTCGGTATTTTTGTTGACTCAAAATTAATCCATAAAAATGCACTATTGTGGATGGCGACTGAAATAGGGTGACCATGTATTCCATCGAAGTATTTATCAAGTGAGTGAATGAAGCAAAACACGTCGTAATATTAAAAATTATACAGGTACAAGCAACGTTGAGCTGATGCCTGCATAGCAGTGTCCACTTATGAAGTTTTTGTTATATTAGTCGTGTCTATTTTGGCTAAAAGCAAACAAAAGTGGAAAGGTGACTGACATTGGAGATTGGAAAAATTGAAGTACAAGAATACTTCATCACTTTCCATCAGGTGAGATTTGGGCCAAGAGTTTCCCCGTTTCGCATAAAAAAAAAACTTAAATAAATGGGCACACAAATTAAAAAATGCTTTCTTTATAATCATCCAAAAAAAGCGGTAGGTAGTTAGGTAAGTACATAATAAATTGTACTTTTTAGAATTACAGTTAAATAATAACTATTTATTTAAAGAACAAACTATATAGGTACCTACACTTACAATAGAAAAAAAAAACTCCTAACTAAAATATGGCGTCAAAGAATTCGTCCCAACCCCATCGCTATCAACTGGAGCCCAAAAGACTGGCTGTATTGCCACGTTGTATGGCAATGCTGTCCAAGGTAAAAGCCAGCTCTTGGGTCATTCGAAGCGTCAACTAAGCGTTTTGCTAGATCTTTGAATAGGACGTGAGCCCTCGGACCCCACGGTCCAAGAGTTTCAACCCCAAACGGCTCAAAAATGTAGTTGCCATAAGGCCACTATATTTCTGCCGTTTGAGGTTTTCAGCAGCCGAAGCCGCAGAACCAGCACAGCACGACGAGCTAGGAAGATGGGATGGCGCAAGAGTATCGACACAAGTTTAGTAGCGTCCCACACTAAAGGCCTACCCATCTTCCATTGAAATAAAGACATACCGTCCGGTCTTTTGCCATCGTCGCGTGCCAGGCCAATGGGTTCTTATACGGCTGGCACGTTAAATTGATTCACCACGAGAGAAGATAGATCGATTTGACAGCTTCCTGTGTTTATTGCTCGATGACTGACTTGAAACTTGTCAAATCGGATTTCTTTCGGTGGTGGCCCGACAATATTATTACTAGTTTGATAAACTAGATTACACATTTTTAAAATGAAATAACATTTCTATAGATGAACCACAGTAAGATAATACAATAACTACACCAAATGAACTCTTAAAAATACTAGTCGACAGCATCACGGCTTTCTTTCCGGTAAGGTCAGCCAGAACTTAAGCTACCCATTTTCGATAGTCCTGTGTGGTTCTATTATAGTACCAAAGGATCTCTGCACCTGACCTCGATGACATCACACTAGTGACATGACTGGCGACTTGGCGAGCGAGAGACAGTAAGGCGCCGGAAAGTTGCGGGGGAAGGAACGCATTCCACGCGGGTGCAGAGATCCCTTGGTAGGTACTATAGCAGAAATTGATAAGAAAACTAGTGGTATCCTATTGGTCGAAATTCGGTCGATAGTTTCATTTTTTTTTATTCATGTGATAGTGACAGACACAGAAAAATAGTAAAAAGTAGAAGCAAAGAGGCCACATCATAAGGCATGGTGTGTGTGTAATGTTTTTTATATTTTTTTATTTCTAATGCATATTAAACCTATATAAAATTTTAGTTATCTGCACTCCTCATATTCCTCCGTCCACGTATATATTTATTTTGTTGCAATACCTACATCGTCACCTTATAACTATTTCGACGTGATATGCTTCATTCAGTAGATAAAAAAGCACTTACTCGATAAATACTTGTTTCGTTGGAATACATGGTCACCCTATTTCAGTCGCCATCCGCCATAGTGCATTTTTATAGATTAATCTTGAATCAACAAAAATACTGACACCATTGCACTGAAACTGAAAATCTATAACACATCAGGGGTTTTACGAGTCGTCTAGGCTTCTTCATTGGGGAGTAATCGATAATCCCAATGTTTTGAGGTTATAATGTTAAATATTCAATTTACTATTTAAAGGGGCCGTCACAAAAAAAAATAAAACAATAAAAGTTCGTTTCAGTGTCGTCACTAAATCTTTATTGATTAACGGTTTCTCTAGCTTTCTTCCTTGTGGAGGAATCGATTATCCCAATGTTTTGAGGTTATATGTTAAATTTACATTTTACTATTTAAAGGGGCCGTCACAAACAAAAATAAAGCAATAATAATTAGTTTCAGTCTCGTCACTAAATCTTTATTCATTATCGGTTTCTCTAGGCTTCTTCCTTGTGGAGTAATCGATAATCCCAATGTTTTGAGGTTATATGTTAAATTTTCATTTTACTATTTAAAGGAGCCGTCACAAAAAAAAATAAAGCAATTATAATTAGTTTCAGTCTCGTCACTAAATCTTTATTCATTAACGGTTTCTCTCAGATCCTCAGTTATGGAGATTACGTTGGCCGAACGTCCTGATGTTCCAGGAACCAAAATTCATTTTTTTTTTATCCGGTGGCATTACGAGTAAAACTAAAGCATTGGTTGTTTGTCACCAAATCGTCACTAAATCTTTATTCAGTAACAGTTTCTCTGAGGTCCTCAATTATGGAGATTCAGGTTGGCCGAACGTCCTGATATCAGTTCGTTCGGCCATAAATAAATGCTTCTAACTTTCGATCCGTTCTGTCACAAATTCTTTGGCTGGTATCTTTATGCGTCACATAATCGTCACTAAAAACTGGAGTAGCAGCCAGCTCCCTATCTCGACTGGCCGAACGTTCTGATGTACATGATTTCCACCCGCGACCGCCGCGGTTGCGGGCCCGCAGCTTCTGTAGAAAGCAGATACCTACCTATATACAATCGGCTGTGGTAGGTACCTAGGTACCTACCTAAATGTTAAAAATTAAAGCACAACTCGCGACGCGATTTACGCCCGCGGTTTCTACAGAAGCCGCAACCGCGGCGGACGCGGGTGAAAATCGCTCCGTGAGTTCTTAGCCTTAAGCATGTTCCACACGGATGTAGTCCAAGGTGACCATGGTGTGGGAAAGTTGGCATTTACCTATTTGGAAACTTTGTTCCATCCGCGAATTTTGTCTGAACCTGGATTCTGCCGTCTCACAGATCGCAACAAGCAAGGTTACCTTTGATAGGATGCTGGATTACCTATATCGAGTGGAACATTCTTTAGGGATACCTACTATTCAGCTTTCCGCGTCTATTCAGCTTTCGCGGCAAACAAGTAAAAAATGAGGACAAATTAATATAAATTATCATGCGATTGCTGAGAGTTCAGCGCTGTTCTGCCGCGTTCATACGCGCATAGGTACTTGCGACGCCGCCCGTACGCGGCTGATGGAAGCAGAACTGTATGTGTTAACCAAAAGTAAGTAGGTAGTCCCTAACGGAGACGCGGGGCGTCGAGCGTCTAGCCACCATTCCTTAAAACCAAATTTTGCATCATAGTATGCGATGCACAGTAGGTATTAGGGCTCGTACACAAAACTGCGATGCGATGCGAATTCGCAACGCAGAAAAGAGGGAGGTCGCACATTAACCTAGAGGGAGCTCGCACATTTTTGCGATGCGACGTCGCATCGCAGTTTTGTGTACCTACGAGCCCTTAGGTAGATGGTGTCGCTGCGCTTATCCTCCACGTTATGAAACGCGTGGGCAAAAAATCTTATTTCCGTCTGGTGCCACCATACTTCAACCATTGTGCGTTATAGTATGCGACGCACAGTGTTGGGTAGATGGTCGGTGCGCTGACCCTCCACGTAATTTTCATAAGTTTTTTCGCGTGGGGAAGTGTCATTTTACTTTTCAGCATCTAGCTAGCGAACATCGTTAGGGTACGTTGCCACCAGGAATGGATAAAGATGCCTAGAGAGGGGTGTGAAACAAAATGAGAATTATTGAGAATCGCTGGCGGTAAGCGAGGCTTCGTAAATGAAGTGATTCTATTGGTTCTTAACAAACCATAACAGGTATCCCTTGCTACGCATCACCGCACATCTCTGGTGGAAACGCAGCTGTACCGTTAAGAGAATCTCGACATTGGTAGGGGCTTATAGCAATAAACTATGTCTGTATGCTAAATTAATTTTTGAAACGATAAGTATGTAGTAGGGGTGCCGCCAGAGCCAATCCCGCTCGGAAAAAAGCGTCGTGAAGGGTTTGTGCCTAGATAATCGTATAATAGCCGCATTCGTACAGTTTCCTGATTAGAAAATTTAGGTACATTAGGTATAGATACTACTAACATACAAAATGATCAACTAGGCGCACACGTTTCTTAAAGCCATAACACACTCGAATTTAGTAAGTTTGTTTGAACGTGATAATCTCTTTTTGTATTATGGTAGCCACTTTCGCGAGGAAGGTTATCCAGGAACAGGAAAAAGCTAGCGGATATGCGGACAAAAGCTAATTTTCTTATTGGTGAAAAAATAAAATTATGTGTGTGCAGCTCTAACAGATGGTCGGACCAAATTCCAAAATCCCCATAACACTCAATAAAGCTTCACGCTGCACTCCACGAAGCCAAAGACCGAAACAAGTAGAGAGACATGATCAAAGGGATGATTGGGTTGGGCGGGGGAGTCAGGAGTGGCGACCCTCAGTTATGAGTTGATGTTGATGAGTTACATCCGCTGGGTTTCTGCTATGTCGTGTTATTTAATAATTGGTAGTATAAATCTATTCTCTGTTGGAGCCAAGCATGGGTTTCTTGGGTGTGCTTCAGCTAAAATACAAAAAATCGTACTTAGGTAAAACAAACAGGTGCCTATATAAATGTGATGGTATTGTGGCCAGTGGCCACCTGTTCGAAATTCTCCACCAAGGATATTAAGGAGCAAACCTATAATAAGGAGCAAAGCAAGTTCCACTAAAATAGTTAAATCTGACACAACTACTATACTATAAAATATCAAAATATGATGAAGCTAATCACTCAGTATCATCATGAACAACTATTTGTGGCTGTCTTCAATACTCAGTAACAAAAAAAGAGCAGCTTCTGAATAAAATTTTCAAAACATGGAAATATTTGATCCGCAAGCAGCCCCTAGATGTCGTACTATGTCCTCTGTATTCATCACCATGTTAAAAATTTGTTATTGTGGCCTCACGTGGCATTTTTGGAAACAATCTACAAACGTTCGGAGTATTAAGGATTGTAAATATTCCGAAAGAACGTACATTTTCACAGACTATTTTATTTATTACTATCTTTACAGGTTGCCCTACTAATACGATACCTAGTCAAGTCCAAAAATACCAACTGAGTTCGGAACTTGACTTCAAAGTAAAAATGTTTACTCTTTAGATAACCGCTGCCTGCTGCTGGCACCTAGAGGAATATTAATATTAACTGAGTTCACAGTATTTTTTATATCAGCTATGTTGCTATCAGCTATGCAGTTTGTCATTTTTTACATTAGGTAGGTAGGTAAACTAATATTTGCTTTGAAAAAAGTAGAAAAGGTGAAAGCCTACCACTAGATGGCGCTTGGGAGGCTTTCACAATATTTCTACTTCAATTCACGCACAAGAAAATGATAATGTAGGTACCTAAAATGTAGAATATACATTTAGGAAGATTTTTTTAAAATAGTTTGTTGCTTTATTTTTAACGAAAAATCTAAATTCTTATTAGGTCTTTTTATAAAATTCATGATATAAATAAACACAAAAATCTACCACCTACCCCATCATTTAGCAAGACATTTTATTTTAAGTTAAGCCATTAAAAGTTATTACATTAAACAAAAAAATTACCAATAAATTTACCGATAAATTTATTTAACGTGTACCAAGCAATAATACAAAATGTTCTGATTCCAAAAACTAGTCCATTTATTTGTCTCCAGCGCCCTCTATCGTAATATTGGCGTACCAATTCAATTAGGCAACAAAGTTTATATTTAGTCTTGGCAATACCATGAGTAGCTGCACTTTCATGATAATTTCCTAAAAAAAATCAGCATGAGAATAAATTTTTACCAAGTTTTCCCAAACAAAAAATAATGAAGACCACATTTCTCACGCTGATTGGATTCGATGTTGGAATAGCATAAAATTATTTGAATCCATAAATTACGTTCCCAATCACTCAGTTTCAATCAAAGGTTAGTTTTTGCCAATTTAACAAAATCGTTTTTTAACGAAACACTCATCAATTTCGTGGTTGTACAAAAGAACCATTTTCGTTACAATTTGAAGATCACATCGTTAAAAATACAAACCATTTCATATCGGTTTGAAGTCTAAGGCAAAAAAAATAAAAATTACTAGCATCACGAACACACTATTTCAATTTCAAATTCATATTATCAGAAGATTAGCTAAATCAACAGATTTTGTGTTCACGAATTTGGATAAATAAAATCGATTTCGTAATGTAATCTCTGCGTACGGCGGAACGCAATTCCGTTATTTGTGGTTGTCCGTCTTAACGCCGTGAAATCTATGGTTGCAATTGTGTCACTCGAGGATTGTTTACTAATTTGGGAAATAATAAAAGTTTGTTGTGTTTTTTATTAATTATACGGGTGTATTATCTACAGGATACTAAAAGTGGACTGCAGTGTCAATACTATGGATTGTAATCTCGTGATAATATGCGACATGTTATGGTATCGCATCAGGAGGTGTTTACGTTTGTGATGTTACTAAATGTTTGGTGCACTATAAAGTGATGAAATAGAGTGAAAATGTGTTAAATAGTGTTGTTAATGCTGAATATTAATGTGGTATGTACAAATTTATTATTCCGATAAGTAAGCACTAGGGAAAGCAACACGACATGTAAACGAATGCAGGTTGTCAACTAGAGAACCAGGTATTACGTTTTTATCTTAAGTTGAACAAATTCCAACAAATAGCTATTTTTTGCATGA
Source organism: Ceramica pisi (assembly GCA_963859965.1). Taxonomy (NCBI): domain Eukaryota; kingdom Metazoa; phylum Arthropoda; class Insecta; order Lepidoptera; family Noctuidae; genus Ceramica; species Ceramica pisi. The sequence goes on along the minus strand of OY982541.1, from coordinate 6,580,932 downwards.
AAATGGTAATTGATACGTTTCTTAATCAGCTCTTGCATAAATAAACATGTTTTCCACGCACTATTTGGCAGCTTGTAAACATAACCTATAAATTGAATCCAATGTTTAGATCAAACTTTTACTACGCCTGTTTATTGTATACCTAAAATCGGTCTAAACTTAAGTAGTAAGCGGCTATGATTTAACATAGGAAACAATTATCAAAACTATTCTGGTATTTTTTTCCCGAAAATTGTGTCATATTAAATTTAGATAACTCATGAAAGTAAGCATGTACATATTTCAGAACATAAAACAGAGGTGAGTGATAAGCATTTTGTGTAAATAAATGTTAATTGAAGAGGATATGTGGTTTTTTTATTTAGTAACCACTGAAATAACCATGAACTGTCTATTTAAAAATCAAGAGCATCAATAACTTGGACTGACTTGACTTTTTTTTCCTAGATACAGATTTAAAACACGATAGTGTATCTTTGTGTAGTACACCATTTATTACAAATTACTAAGATTCTAATTTTTGGAAATTAAACCTTAAATAGGGTAAAAAAGAGGATAGTTAAGGTGAAGTGCTAGTATCCCCATGATACACTGACATGGGTCATCAATCATACAACATAATTATCAAAACAATATATCAATCATATATTTTTTAAGCTAGAAAATAGTCAATAGCTAGTTGCTTCATCATTGGAAATGGTACAGATACCTAAGCTAAGGTGAAATATTATACTTTGCGCAAAACTATACTAAACAAAACCAGACCTCTAGGTTCCAAGTTCTCTGAAAGTACTGAATATGCTGTAATATAAATTAATTTACTTAGTTAAACAAACTTGACGTTGACCATTGAATTTCAGTTTTTAAGGTTATGGTTATACCAAAAAACATTTGATGATTTTGCCAATGTCAAGGTAATGATAGTAATGATGGCGGTTCTCAATTATGATAAGTAACTGTTTTAAAACTATTGTTTCGTCTAGTGCAATCTATTTTGCAGTATTTTAAATCCACTTTTATTTATTTAGATAACTAGCTGATTCGGCAAACTTTGTTTTGCCATTTATAAAAATTGCCTATAACATATTCTCAGACCTAACAAATACACACAATAGTTTCATAAAAATCGTTCAAGCCATTTAGGAGGAATTCGGTAACACCCTGAAACAAGATTTTAATATATTAGACAAGCTGTCCCCCGCGGCTTCGCTCCTGCAATTAAGTATTCATTGCACATATCGAGTTTTCATTGTTTTTAAGTTGTATTCTGCTATTCGGGTCAGAGACAAATCCAACGAATCAATAACCATGAAAATTGGTTCAGCAGATCTCGAGTTATAAGTGTTGCAACAAACCTGTCTTTGTTTTATATATATAGATTAGATATTATGTATATTAACAGTGGAATGTATCATCTGCCTAGCCTTTTCACAACTACATTTGGATTGGCTGCCAGTCAAACCGGATTCATCTCAGCCGTCTACCTGACCTCCACGATCCATTTCCTGGGTAACATGGTACTGCTTGGCAAGACGAGTCAAATTTCAATTACAGACATTTTGAGCTATAATGTCCTGCAAGGCTCAATCTCTTTTAGCAGCAAAAGCATGTGATAAATAAATAATCTTGTGTAAACATTTTGTGCATCTTTTCACACATTCCTGCGCTTGGAGCTATGCTGGGAGTTATGTTAGTGAGTATGCCCTAATAGTACAGTCCATTTCACATGCTAAATCTTATTTGTTTATGGCGCAGAGACCCAAATGCCTCTATATGCAACCCAAAAATGTAGAGACTATATAAAATCCAACAAATTTCATGTAAGGTCATAATCTATGAGAAAAGATTATCTACAATAGCAGTTCCTTTTAAAAATGTGGAATTAAGGACACTCAACAATTTTATTTTATTTTATGGAACCCCAAATCAATCAATTACAAATTAAGGTCATCTATTTATTTAAAAATATGATGCACATACAAATGTACAGAGGTAGACTTAATACTGTTGGCGTTCTCTACCAGTCATTAAAATTAAAAAAAATAGTTAAAAGCCATTTGAGAAAGACTGTATTATTACACTACATAATGATATTATTATAAATGTGAAAATTTGAAATTTTGGTTGGCTATTTGCATCCAAACACATCAGATTAACGAAATTTTGATATCAATCGTGTTTCTGTTCTACATATTGCACCTACCACTATTTATCTCTATATCACCTAAAGGTTGACTGGTAGAGAATGCCTATGGCATTAAGTCTGCCTCTGTACATTTATAAATAAATAAGTATGTTCTCTTGGGATCATTTCCTACATTTAAGCGGGCAGAGCCACAGGCACCAGCTAGTATAAAATATTTGTAAAGAATGAAACTGTTTATTATCAACTGACCAATTTCATATTTATAACTGGGTTCTCATCACATTCACCTTCTACCATGTTAACCATCTTGTTGCGTTTCTCAAAAAATATTTTAACAGTCTGAAACACTACTCTACATTACCTATTTATAAGTACACATATTAATTAGGTACTTACTAAAGGCAATGATAATTGCTTACAACAATTTTTATAGTTTATTCTAGATTGTGTGGTTCAATTGATTACTCTATAATTAATTGCAAAATAGACTGTTTTAATTTGTATGGGAAGTGGTCTATGAGCCAATAGCGATACTGTAATGGTGTATCTGTGGGGATGCCTCAACTATAGTCTTGTGCAAAGGGGCATCATTATCTAACCTGGCAGTTTTGAGAAAAATAATATATTAGAATTCACATTTCTTGCCACATTCTCCACAATTCCATCATCATTTATTATATCCTCAAACCTGGTGATAATGGGAACATTTGGGTAGCCCCTTTCAAACAAAAAAAGAGTTTTTAATTTTTTTCAGCCATCTTCAGGTAAGCATAAATAAAAAAACCTAAATGTAAGATTCCAGTGAACTGAGAACCTCCTCCCTTTTTTTGAAGTTGGATAAAAAGGAAAACAGTGCTGAATTTCTGTACTGTTGAGGTGGCAAGTGACTGCCTAGCAGAGAAACACACTAATTATGTATTATAAAGTAAAAAATACCTGTAAACATGTTTTCAAAATAAATTTGTGGCATTAAAATGTATTCCAAAATATTATATTTCTCAAAACAGCCAGGTCAGATTTTGATGCCTCTTTGTACAAGGGTTTAGATAAGATATCCCCACAGAATTACCATAACAGTATCACTATTGATTCGTAGACCACTTTTGGCAAGTCTCCTTTTTGGTATTTCATTCATCATGGTTTAAAAAGTAACTAAAAGCTTTCCAGAATGTTGTTACCCATAATTATTATCCTGCTGGCTGGTCTGATCTATTAAAATTTTTCCCTTTGGCATACTCATTTTTCTCTTGAGTAATCTTAAAGCATAATAATTCTAATAGTCTTCAGTAATAGGTTGTTTAAGGGTAACTGTAAAAGAGGGAACATCATACTATTTAATTGCTGAACACATAAGATTGGCACTGGCGCAAACGTTTTCACAGCATTACACTGTCGCTTTATGTTTAATGTTATGATATAGTGTTACTTTGCTCATGAACAAAGGTATTTGTGCATTGAGTAGTTACATTAACCCTTTTACAGCTACCATCGTAACTAAGCCATAAGAGCTTTTAAATTATTTGTTATTTATTAAATGTATTATGTTATGTCACAGCAGAATATCTGAAATACAATAAAAAGTTACCAACAAACTGGATTTTATTACCCTGGAATTACACCACTTGAAAATAAACAAACAATACAATGAGACACTGCAACCTTATGCCTACTAACAAAAATTTTTTTTTCAGTAATGGGTGCATTAAACAGCAACATAAAGGGTGAACTGCATTTTATTCAAACAAAAAGTGGTCATCTACAGTTGATCTATGAACCTTACATATTTGTGACAGACAGTGTGCGTAGTGGTCGGACTTTTTGGAGGTGTATGGACTACGGGAAACGCTGTCGAGCCAGAATAACGTCCAAACATAATGTTTTAAGAGTTACTAACCCAGTACACAACCATGTAGAGAATCACATGGCGAAAATAACGCGAAAATATGAAGCAGGCGAAGTTGTTACCTGTCCTTTTGTATGAATATAATCAGTTTAAGAAGTCAAGCAATAAAATTCAAATGTTATTGTGTCATTTTGCGTTTGCGTTAGTATTTTAGCCTAATTTTGTATAAACTGCCATATTTCATTATTTCCTGTTCTACAACGTTGTTTTTATTATTTTGTATTTTACCCTTTTGAACAAACTCGCAAGTTACGCCAAACTAAGATCGCAAAAATGGTAATTCGGTTGGCGTAACTTTATGCCGTGTTACTAATGGTCTTTACCATTGTACCCTGTGGGTAGGGTCGCCAACATTTTCATCGACGAAATATAGTTTTTTTTCAAACCAAGCTATATAGAAAAATAGCTTACGTAAAAGGATGTCCTGAAAAAAGCAATTTTTTTTACAACGAATATAATATTAGTTACTTATTAATTTTAGTAAAAACTGTATTTTTTGCACTTGCATTTTTTTACAGGTTTTTTGTTTTAAAAAGTCATAATTAAGCTTTATCACATTAAATTCTCACATTCTTTCCCAATTATGTTTTTGGTGCCGTTTTTTTAAAACTAAAGATTTATTCGTTACATTTTGTTGTTGACAATACAGTATTTTTGCGCAGGTACCATATATTTCATCATACTGTATGTATATAGTACGCAGACCCGAAATATAGTCATATCATAGTACTATATACAATCATAGTACGGTTGGCAACCCTACCTGTGGTAAAGCTCTAAGTTATTTTTTAGGTAAGTACTGTAGTCAGTACCTACCGATTTTCTACAGATAATGTCATTGATATCTATATTTCAGACAACTACTTTTAGCAATACATTTGGTTTTAAGTTTTTAAAACCTGCACACAGTTTTTAGTTGTAATAAGTCTATGATTTTATTTTTTTCTGTAGTTCGATCGCAAATGCATGGGCGAATGTGATTCTAGTTAACTTGGATGAAACCTTCATCTTGTATTATAATCGATATTATCAATTTTCTAGTTTTGTCTGAACATTGTGATCAAAAATTATGTAAGTACGCTAGCGTTTAAGATATCAATAAATATTTCAGACTTGATCTTTGGTTCCTTTCTTTCACACATTAGTAAAGGTAGCGATACTTATTCAATCGTGAGGCGTTAAAACCACCCCAGGCGGGGTCATTCAGGGCCTGCATACCACGGTTGAACTTGACTACATAATATGCTCACTTCGTGTTCCAGCGACATGATGAAAATAATTTAATTGGTTTTATCGCTAAAAAACCGCAATTCATATTTAAATTTCCTTTCAAATTTGTTTTCAAATTTGCTCTCCATCCATACCTATCTGATAACTTTTTTCAGTGTAAGCAATAAATAATTATACTTACATGAAAATGTTTTTGGTGGGATTTCTGCTTAATAATTAATTCTCTTATCCTAAATACATTTGATCACCGGTTGACATACTTATTTATACATTCGCTGATTTAAGTAGGCTGTGTTCTAATGCTGGATGCGACAGGGTCTGGCGAGGCACAGGTGTGTTACACGGTGACACGGCGAGGGGCTCCTTCGCTGCTGGTGGACGGCTTCGGGTACGTGGCGCGCAAGCGGCGTGGCGCGCGCGTGTACTGGACGTGCCGTAGCCGCGCGCAGGGCTGCGGCGCGCGCGCGCTCACCGCTCACGGCACTTTGGTGGCGCGCGCCGGCAGCCACTCGCACGCACCGCACGCACCTGTCGTCGACGAACATGCGCGCATAGAGAGTCTCATTGAAACTATCGCAGCGAATAATTAGCACCACTCACTATACTACTATTTACTGAAATAAATGATGTTAATAATGTATTCATTTTGGTTTTGTACGTGTGCTTTCATTATAATCGTGTAGGTCAGTATGTACCTAAGGAAACTAGTGTTTCTGATGCATAACCGATCTCATTTCAGTTAAGCTATTGAAAATTATTATACACAGCTCCTGTGTTTCCTTAAACATCATAAGCCTATGTACGCACTAGCGGCCAGCTGCAGGGATGGTCAACCGCGCGGTTCCAGTTTAATATGAAACCGCCTGTCTTACCGCCATTAAATGACAAGCGGATGCATAAAACTGGAACCGCGCGGTTGACCACTAGTGCGTACGTAGGCTAAGAGCTAGCTAATACTCCACTAAAGTTAAACGTGTGAAAAATAAAGGAATTACTAAATATTTTATTTTTATAAGAGATTATTTTGTATTTTTATGTCACATTACATTTCAAGCGAGAACTCGAAGTGACTTTGAAACCTAAATGTAGCGAGCGAGCTAGCCGAGCTACTCAATGACAAACTGGAGCTTCGTCTGGCCGCCCTGTTCGTCCAGTTAAATCGCAACTCATACTCTCGAGTCCACGTAGACTCAAAAACCTAGGCTGGCTCAAAACACATCGTGAGTTGCTATGCAGTTGCAAATCATTTTGAATGGTACTCTTAAAGAGAAAGAATTGCAAAGACTATCTAAGATTAAGTATTTCAGTTTTAATCGATATACCTGCGATGCACCTTAGTAAACATAAGTACTCTCGTGGACAGATCGCCACTCTGTCTTTTCACGAATTTTGTTTTTTTTTTTCGATTAATAAAGCTGTTTATAGCAAATCTTTAAACAGTTTCGTTGTAAAAAGCAATCGTATCACTTGTAGCATGCATGATTTACTCGTTATGGGGTTACGGATAGTCATGGTGGTGGTGTTTTACAGTTGAATTCGTCATATCGAACCGCGGCAGGCGGCATATGCGGCTCGATGGGTTTTCCTTCTATGCGGAGAAAGTGTTCCCTGAGAAGAATAAGGTGCGGTGGCGGTGCACACGACGGACGTGTCGCGCGTACGCACACACGCTGCACGACAAAATTTTCGCCATCAGCAACGTACACTCACACGAACCCCCCGTACCGGGAGCTAGCGGCGCCCAAGGCGGAGCCCAGGGCCCCCCGGCTCCCGAGAGAGGCCCGAGCAGAGGCTTCACGAACGCGAACTTCGCCACTCAAGCCAAGGCTGTCCTCGACGAGTAATACCTACTCGCTTTTCTTCCACTAACGTGTCTAACCAATAGCTAGTATCTTATTAACTATTTTATAACACGATAATTTGGTGTCTGATTAAAATATGACCGAATCTAATAAGTTTGTCTCCGAAATCAAATATTTATTAGATTCGATCATAGGTAACCTTAAGTATGTGCAGGGCATGTTGAAAGGAAATAAGGGCACGAAGGCGGGTTACTTTGGACTGATAGTATTTAAGTAATTAGTTTAAAATACGTTCGAGCGTAGTGCACAAATAAGTCACCGTAAAATGATCTTATTTTCATCTGTTGTAAGTAGGAATAAATCTAGTCACTGAAATGTTATAACGATCTCATTGTACATGCTGTACTTTATTATTAAATTGATATTAGGTACTTTAACTATATTTTTCACACATCTACTGTTTAAGTAACATTTGTGAATGATAGCAATAATTTTGTGAGTTTACAAATAATTGAGCAATAAGTGTGCTGAAATGGGGCTCAGACCCTACCATTATTACCTACTAAACCGACGTTGAGTATTTATAGTCATAATTTCAGTTTATATAATATCATGTTTCACCATCGATAATGGACGTTACTTTTGTGCTTTAAAAAATAACAATATAACATTTTCACATTTTCATTGTTAATGTTTCGATGAATGCTTGCGAAAGAAAGTAACACAAAGCTTGTTGCATGTTGCTCACAGCCCTTTATTTTTTGTACACGAAATTGACGAAATGTGGTGTGTTTGTGTCGGTAGTGGAGAACAAGTTCGTGCGGCTATGTGTGGGGCCGGGCGGGCGGCCACGGCTGTGGGTACGCGGGCGTAGCTTCTACGCGGCGCACACCATGCGCTCCGGCGTGGTGCGCTGGCGCTGCACCATGGGCGGCTGCGGCTGCAAGGCCTACACACAGAAAGGAACCCTGCACAAACTGGTCGGCGAGCACAACCACGTTGGTCGCTGCGGCCGGCGACCCCCGAACAACAATCTTTCCTCGCAGCTGATTACCTCTATTTCAGCTCCACCCTCAGGCGCCTCTTCCCCCCCTACACCTCTGCTGGTTCCTCGTCTGCCAAATTTTGACCCCAATGCTTGGATAGTACGATACTAGTACTACCTAGTAGAAAATCGTTGTTAGCCTCATATCAAGAAAGTAGCAATCAGTTCCTAGTCGTGGAACCCGTATTAGCTTTCATTTGCATTCAGGTGTTAGAGAGAAAATGATTATAAGATTTTACTTCTATGTGTAAAGAAAAATGTAGGATAAACAAGATTCAATTCGATAGAATTGATACTAGTAGTATTGATTAGTAAATGTGATCTCGTGTTTTGAGTTCAATTGTGCCATAGAAGTAACTCTAGTGAAAACAAGTACAATGATTTACTTCCCAAAAATTGTGATAATAAGCTCATGTAAATGCAACTACTTATAAACTATGATCTCAGTTACTTGTTAGAATAGACTATGTTGACTTTTATTATGTGTAAGACTAATTCATAATATATATTCATAATATTAAAGATACTGCTTTTTTCAAAGTATCAATTACCTCATAGATAATATAATAAGTTTAGATAAGAATAGTTAGAAAGAGTTAAATTCTAGTCTTCCTATTTTTTTTTCCTAATGTAATTGTTTGTAAACGTTTCGATCTTACGAAATTTGCTCATCGTTAACAGAAATAATGCCAAAGATCTGTGCCAAATTTTCTTGCTCATGAAATTATCTTTTCTCCAAGAGAAATACAAGAATAGTCTATTCCTGAATAGTGGTTTTTTGTAATGTACAGAAATAATCCAAGAGCTGTATATTGTAAATGTAAAGTACGTGTAAAAGTGCTAAATAAAAATATTGACATAAACTGTTTTTTATTAGTATTTGAACAAATAAACTAACAATCACCTTAACTTTGTTTTTATTGCCTTCTCCTGTTTTGCGTTGTGGCTATCTGCAAAAAGGTTGAACGAGTGTGAACACTTTATCGTAGGTGAATGCATGCTTAATTTATTTAAGTTATGCCTCGTGAAATGAATTGTCTGCTATTTATATAAGTAACCGTATGGTAAAGACAATCATTTTACATGGGATAACTACTAAAAATAAGATTTGGAGATGGTAACCGAATTTATTATTAACATTTGTGTTTTTTTTTGTTCAGCGCGCTTCATCCGCGCAGGAAAGGGTCGTCTTCTCCTCCACCGCGGTTACACTTTCCGTTTGAAGAACAACTTGGCGCACGGAAGGAAGCAATGGTACTGTTCGTCGCGGCTCACATCTCGCTGCCTGGCCGACGTGAACACCGAGGGCCCGGAGGGGCATGAGCGCATCGTGCGCTCCCGTTACGCTCACAACCACGCGCCGCCCAATGTGCGGCGCTTCGCGGACGGGCGCTACGTGGTGCGCACGCCGCACCAATCGGGGCACCGCGCGCCCGCGCCGCTGGACCCGCACCACCAGCTGCTGCAGCTGCAGCACGCGCTGGCGCTGTACGCCGCCACGGCGCACGCCACCGCCACCGCCAACGCATCGGCCGCCGTGAGCGCGGCGCCCGGCGGCCCGCCAGCGCAGTCCTCGCCCAACGCGCTGCCACCCTCGGCGCAGCACAACAACTCCGCCAAGCCCCTCCTTGTCGACACCCCGTGCAAGGAGGAGGATTAGATCACGCGACGACCATCACACGAACATCGATCGATTTTAGTACGAGTTCACGATTAAATTATAAGCGATTTTAACAATGAGGATCGATTATTCGATATTTTCTAACCGCCTTTTGGCGAATGTAGCATAATGGATGTAGGTTTAAATATGATTAGGTAAGTTATGAGGGGATAAGGTGTCGTTTACTTAGGATTCAGCGAAGGCTATTGTTGGTTATTCAGTATCAGTAATGTGAATGTATGTCAGCATATAAGTAGGTGTTGTGGTGTATTGGATGTTACGACGACCAGTGACGGGAACACAAGAGACAACCAGTAATACGAGTGCACACGTGGTGTCGTAATAGGTTAGGCGGTCTCGTCGAGATCCATAAAGTTATCCGTATAGGTGTGGGCTATTTATCGAATCGAATAGGGCTAGTAAGGATGTTATATATGTAAGAACTTCTGAATGTATAACAGTGTCAGCTCGTATGGATGTCAGGTTTAGGCAGGTGGTTATTATCCGGAACACGGCCGCTTTAGCGTTTGATTTAATGTTTACGACCCGTGCAGTATGCAGTATCATCCATTAGCGCTAGGCGGACATTGCGCGATATTCACAGCTGGTCATGTCAGGCAGGCAGGTTGGCGCATGCGAACGCAGCCGAGTCAGCTGTCGACACGAGTGCAAGGTAAGGTCGGCGACCGCACCGCGGCCGCTGACGACGCGTCGGTGACTGATTTAGAGAAAACTCGTTCGAAATTAAGCAATATGACGTCCCCTGGACTGTACTTAGAATTACTTAATTTATTTTGAGAATTATAAAATTTACACTTTTCAGATACTTATTGCTACTTAGACATTTAGATGTCCGCCTCTTATATCTATAAGAATTTTACAGTAGATATTCGGAAGGCATTTGTCTTGAGCGATCAGCGTTTTGCTCTTTAGGATTGATTTAAAAAGTACTTAAGCTCAATCATCTACCTCTTCACTTTTATACGGGTTTTACATATTAGTTTAAATTTTAAATTATACAATTTTATACAAGAATGAATACTCAGAAGCTTTACTCGAGTAAGGTGTCTTAGCGTAAGATTAGGTTAGCATTAGACTAGGAACTGGCGCCCGGGGCGGCTAGCCGCGCAGGGTCCGGTGCGCCTCACTACCTCTAGTTATTATCGAAACTCAACTACCTCTTTACTTAGTTTACACGATCGTTCACTGTTAACGACTTAAATTAATTAAAATTTAATAGGCTCTTTAGAGACTTGTCTAAATATATTTTATGAATTGTTTTTTAAACTACTTTGTTGCTCGTCGAAAGAAATACGATCAAGAATGAAGTCGACGAGAACGAGCATCCGCTTTGTATGTATGACTCTGATTTAAGTACAAATTTTTACTAATTTTAATATTGTTATTTAGATGACTTAGTTCTACGGGGCTCTAATGTGTGTGAATTTACTTAATATTGACAACTTTATATAAGTGTTATTATAGACCGTGTCAAATTTTTAACAGTGGCGAATAGGAATAAATTCACGAATTCATCCACGGATTTGTTTCTGAGCGAGAAAAGGTACGAAGAGATTTCGTTGTCCATGCTTACTCCACGAGTGGCTTCAGACGAGACGCAGCTCCAGCGAGTACTGTATCTGTGTGGTTTTGTGAATGAAATGCTACTGGCTCGTTTAGTCTGAAGCCCCCTTGCCATTAATGTTGTCATCGTGTGCTGACAGCCAGTGTTGATTGTTTGGCACGCTCTATCGTACCTGATTACTGTCACTAAGCCAAATAATATGGGCGATATACGTTATTATGAAACCGTGGCGATAGTTAGTAGGTAAATGTAATGTAATTATAAATGTAATAATTGTAAGTTTAATATGTGTAATATATTTTAGAGCAATGACAATATACGTCAATTATATAAGATACGATTTATGAGTTGATATGTATAATGGCTATCGTGAGGAATTTCACATCATTTGCTGTAAATATTGTTTATTATAATCACGCAATATTTACCTCGCATTTATTGTCTCTCCTTAACTTTTTGCGAATTTTTCGATGTTGTATGTTTCGAGGATGGAGTCACGTGCTGTTTCTATGTTTGCTCATGTTGTTAATATTGTGAATCTCGTAGGTAGTGCATGATACCCGTGTGTTGATTGTTGACCTACCGCCACGGCTTCGTCTTATGTACCGCACATCGAAAACTCTGCTCCTATTTTAAACTATCTACCTCAAAAACTCTAAAGTGTTAACTACTCATATACAAGTCTTATATAATTATTAGTGTAATTTTATACTTATACCATTATATCATAGGATTTTTTAGTTCATGTACGGGGTATGTTTTTGTGAAATCATATTAAATTGTACTTATAAATAACCGCTAGTTTTATTTAACCCTACACTTTCCTTATCATGAATATCCGCTCCGGTCTGTTTGGTTTGGGGTCACATCAAAAAGTTGGTTTACTTCAGTTTTCTGACGTGTGCTTCTCCCACAGGTATTAAGTTTCTGAAGTCGCGGCGCGGCAAAGTGATCATGATGGTGAACACGTTCCCATTCTGCGAGGAGTCAAAGTTGAGAGACAAGGTAATATGGCGGTGTACTTCTAAGAAGACCAACTGTAAGGCAAGGATACACATGTTAGGCTCCAACGTGGTGGCCGTGAAGGGGATGCACAACCACCCGCCGCGCGCCCTGTGCCTGCCTCCTCGCCGGCCGAATGCCCGCAAAGGAGTCGACGCCAACTCGGCTGCGGTGGCCGCGACTACTCCAGTGACGTCCCTCGACGCCCTCGCGCTGCAGTCGCCCGAAATTGAATGACCTCTTTGTTAGCTTGTGTAAAAAAGACAGCATTCTTACTGTTGGTGTACTGGACGTAAGCTATGTTTAAGTATATTCAAGCAATGTAGACAATAATTTATATAGCTCTTAATGTAGTGATATATGAGTTAGGTAAGTTCGAGAGGTAGGTAGATATGTTGACTTCTATTGAGGAAAAATCGATTTCCGCAATTATTCCATTCCATATCAATACTGCCGCCTCGATAGCTTACTCTGGTGCTTTGGAATTCATAGATTGTTAAAAGAATATGTATAAGTAAAAATGAACTGAACTATACATTATTTCTCCGTTAAATGTTAATGTTTTGGAATGTATAGATATTTAGTATTGCACTATCGTTCTAATTGATGCTCGCCGAGCGGTAAAACGTCGATCACGCAATCAAGTGATGATTCCGTCGACTGTTATGAAGTTCTCTTGACACGGTAAAAGACATTAAACTATTTTACATGCACTGTCAATGCCAACTTGTGATAAGATACGATAATTAGCTAGAATTAGTTTTTATATTAATTCAATTTTATGTACTTATGGTAAGGTTATAAACTCAAGTATTTATTACACGTTGATATTTGGCGTATGTTATACCCTAAATTTAAGTAAAAGTGCCTTGTGTGTAACAACGGGACCATATTGTCAATTAAAATAATTGATGTACTGAACATTCCCTATTGAAAATTTTAGCTGTGCTTTATTATTAGAGTGTACTGTAATTTTGATATTATGTTTATACATATCGATTTGAAAGACATCGTTACTTTTATCGAAAGTATTACTCTTTAAGGTTTAAATAATTAAAGTTTATATTTATACATCGTCTGTGTTTATTTAAATAAACCCCGCCCATACTTATGCGGTTATCCATTTCATCGATCCTGAAATAATAATTTATCATTCAAATATTTTCTTTTGATTTTTCTTCTAATCTCTGTTGTAATTGCTATGCCATGTGTTACGTTGCTTCGCAGTTGCAATGTTCCACTACGACTGTTTGCGGGTGCGCTAGCAGTTGAAGTATGTTGTAGTGCCGTGTCATGTTGCTAATGAAGCCCTTTGTCAGGTTCCAAATCGGAGGCGTCGCACTTCAAATTTGGGAGGCCCTCACGACGTCAAGGCCCGGTCATCTCTACAGGAAACTTTACGTTCGTGAAGGATAGAGAATTCCCGAATGGAAAGACGAGATGGAAGTGCTCTCACTCTGAAAAGTGTTCAGCTAACATTTACACCATTGATGCTGATGTAGTTCTTTTCTATGATAAGCATGATCACACGTAACCTCAGGTTTAAGACTTCCATATCAAGTTTCTAAAGAAAATGATGTTTCCTTGTTTAAACTGGCTAGTCCCAAAACAGATCATTGTAATCCCCTGGGTATATTATATCTGCACATTCTCTCGAATATGAAATATTGGAGAAACGATATCTCTTAGCGTTTAACTTTATTGATGTAGAATCTCTGAATTAGGTACCTTTATTGGTTTGGCTTTGCGACGTCATACCGGTTGTTAAACAAGTAGAATGACGATCGATCAGTCGGCCCCGACCAGAAGTAGGCTTGCTTACCAAAAAAATGTTTATTTCATAGATACTTCTGTAGCAAGAATTGTTGTATTTTTGTATGCAATTTATTTACATGATTCCTTTAGATGTTTAAGTTAGATCTTAGATACGTATCTATTTTTTTTGCCATATAATGTACTAGGTATATATTTTTCATATGATCCTTATTAAGATAAATAAAAATACTTAAATGAATCCATCACATTTTTTATTTTACTTTAGCTTTCAGTGCGTCTCATGTTTAATAAGAAATCGGTTGCTTCTTAATTCGGTTGTCATTGTAGGCAAGGTAAACGCCGCGTACATACCGACGGGGCGGGGCAAAAGGAACCTGGTACTCGACGGGTTCTCGTTCTCTGAGTCGCCCCCTGGTTACTGGGTGTGCGCCCGCCGCAAGAACCTGAAGTGCCAAGCGTCGGCCCGCACCAACAAGCGCGGTGAAGTCATCCGCTTCGACAACAAGCACAACCACCCGAAACCCAAATTCTATAGTAAAACTACTAAGAAAATGATCACTCTTTAAGCAGATATGATTACGTTGACTATGTTTAATCAAGAAATTACACTATATAATTATTTTTGGAGGTCGTTGCCTTGCCGATTTTACTTGAAAGCCTTTTGTTTGAATATTTTGTTAAAATAATGTCATTGAGACTTCTCTGAATCACATGATATAATTAAGTATTCAATATTTTAATACAAGACAATCTTATTTGTGTCTTTTATTTCTTGTGACGGTTTATAGCTAAGAATGAAAGCTGATTTTTTAGAAATTTGGCTACTATCCACTTTTGCGTGAACCGTGGTACCTTTTTTTTTTTTTTTTTTTTAGGGATGGGAAATCATCCAATGACTCCTCCCGCTCTGGGTGTTAGCGGGAGGGAGTGTCAGACTTCTACTGACTAAAACCCATCCATGTTCCTTCATTGCCCTTTGTGTTCCGGAGCCACGGTGTCTCTTGCGAATAATCCCGCGACTCCGGCAGGCGTCGGCCCTTTCGGGCCCCTCTGTGTGCTGACTCTCTTTGAGGCGCGCGTGGAACACTAACGCGCCGTCGACACGGCCTGTCGTCTAACTAGACGGACGGACGGCGAGCCACCCATAGCTCGCCGTCCACAGGCCCGCGCCTACTGTGGCCGGAGGTCACCAGGTGGCGGCCCCCGACGCCCGCGGCTTGGACCAGGGCCGGAAGCGAGAGGTCGCCGCCGATCGCCGCTTCGAGGACACGGCGGTGCCCCGCCCAAGCGGGGCACACCTGCACAGTGTGCTCCACCGTGTCCTCCGGACGATCCCCGCAGTGGTGACACCCGGGCGTTTCCTCCCGCCTGATTCGGTACAGGAACCTCCCGAAACACCCATGTCCGGTGAGGACCTGCGTCAGGCGGTAGGTGAGGACGCCGTGGCGCCTCTCAAGCCACTCCTCAAAGAGGGGACTTACCGCCGCTATCGTGGCGTGCCCAGCGCTGGGTTGCGACAGTCGTCGTCTCCATGACGCCATGAGATCGCGCCGGAGGTCTGTCCGCTGCGCGACAATTTGCCGCGTCAGCGGAGTTTCCCCCCGGCTTAGTACCTCCGCGCGCCAATCATGCAGGCGCGCGAGGACCAACGCCTCCAGATCCCATGGCGGCAATCCGGCAAGGAGACCCGCCGCTTCGCGCGAGATCGTACGGTAGCCTCGGGCCATCCTTAGGGCCACCAACTTTTGGGGCGCGTTCAAGTAGTTTGCAGCTCGCTGCCTCAATGAACGCGCCCACACCGGGGAACCGTGGTACCTTCAATAGGGTTTTCGCGTAAAGGTCAAACAAATATAAATATTAGGAAAGTAATAAATGATTTTGAAATGGTACTTATACTGAACGTCTTTAACACATCATAGGTTTAAAAACTTTTTAGTAACCAAGGCCGATGTCGTAGCTACGAGGGGACAAAGGAACGGACATCGGCAGTTGGTTACTAAAAAGTTTTTAAACCTATGATGTGTTAAAGATGTTCAATATAAGTACCATTCCAACCCTATTCCGTACCATTTGACCTTTGAACTAAATTGCATATTTTTCCCAAAGGCCGCAATAGTGCAATGTGATTTTTTTTATTAATGGAACTTATTACAAGGAATATTTCTCTGTTAGTCACAAATCCCACTTTTGAGTTTTATGGAGAAAATAAATAAAAAGGAATATAAAAAAAAAAAATGACTTGGTCCCTAGAGGTGATTTTACAAAAATAAAAACTAACAAACATGCGTCTAAAAATCCTTCATAGAATGTATTTATTCGAAAAAAAATTTTGGACTGATAATTTTACAAAATTTTTAAACATTTCTTTGGTCCCGGCCAAGTAAGTTTTTTTTTTTTTTTATAAAAAAGTAGATACTTGAAATTGTCACTTGGGTGTTCTACTCTAGCATTTAAAATGCATTTCTTGATCAGTTTCCATAACAAACAGCATAGGGAATTTTTTTGGGTCCGATCAAACACTGTTCGTAGGGAGGAGGTATACCTGTGTCTCAGCAGGAGCAAATTAGGCTGATTAGGATAATTGTAACTGCAATATATGCACCCCATGATTTCGCATGAACATTTTCATCTGTATCTGGGGTGTATTCTTGCACAGTGACATAAAATCTGTTACACCGCTTCAAATGTATTTCTGCAGCAGTGTTCCATGTCCTAATTTGAAATACCTATACTTAATGGTTCATCGGCACTACGAATTTAGGTTTAAGATAATTTACCAAATCATGCGTGTAGTTCTGTTTAATGAACGAAATGACCGTAATTGTGGTAAACTATTTTAACCCGATTTCTTTATTAACGTTTTGTTAAATTTTGCAGAGGCATTCTTTCTACCTTCAAGGGCTGGAAAAATGGTCCTGATATTCCGAAACAATAAATTTTGGGTGAATAATCAATATCGGGATAAGCTGAACTGGGCATGCCGTGACAAGGACTCCAAGGGTTGTCTTTGTAGAGTCCAGACTACGATGGAAGGTCGTTTCGTCCGCGTGAAGGGGCACCACACCCACAAACCAAATTTTACCCCTGATAACTTTAATGCCTCTGGTCTAGTCGATAATAAGTTTAAGGAATGGTCTGCTCCTTTGTTGAGCAAAGTTCGCCACGACCTGCACGCTTTTGAATGATAGTCGTAACTGATTGAAAGCATCCAAGATTGTTTATATCAAGACGTTAAGAAATGATAATAGAAGATAAAGTTCAATAAGTTTTTGAAGATGTTTATTAAATTAATGTAATCACTGTTGTTCCCAAATGCCTACAAAGAAAGGGTATTGGGAGACCCATCCCTGGTATGCTGTTATATGACAAGTTTAGCCATATTTGTTCACCCTGTGGCTTCAGTGGCTGTGAAAACCCATGACGCAGTAATCGTGATATTTACAAAATGCATTCCTTAAGATATATACGTGTATTGTCTTAGCTCATAATTTAATCTGTTATGGAGAGGAATTTCAGGAACTATGTAGTAGTTAAGTCACTGACTGAGGTATTTAATTTTACTTTTGAATTGAAGCTGTGTAAGATGAAAGAGGCAGTTAATGTTCATGTTTATCGCAAAATAAATATTTTCGTATATTATAAATTAATTGAAAAATTTACACAAAAAATGAGCGTTTAGTTTAGCATTAATTTTATAAATAATGTATCGGACTGGCGATTTTTATTCTGAGAATCTATAAGGTTTACTAAGTAGCTTTCCTCTTGATTTTTTTTTGTATCTATGTATTATGTAGTTGGAATTTGAGTATGCAGATACACAGAGACACTAGTTATCTTATCCCTGCTGATGCACGACTCGCCTCAGTAGTTAGAAGCTTTTCATCAGAAATTGAGGTCCGGTTTCTCTATTGAGATATCTCATTCATGTCAAACGCTATATGCTAAGATTTGCCAAATACAAAACAATATCTTCATTGGTGGTTCATGACTAAAAAAAGCTAATTAGTCCGTCAGATAGATTTTTAAGAAATATTAGACACGTATTTTTTTCATTTTTTTATGACGCTATGTAACAAAATCTGTTAGAGCTGTGTCATCAAAACAGAAATGTCATGGAGAAAATTATTAAATCAATATTATTAGTTAAACGGTTTCCTTTAAATCAAACATTAATTTTGTAATTGCACTAATTGTTGTTTTGCTCATCTACGTTTTTATTGTAATAAGATATATAAATACTTTCCGTTGTAATTTTTACTAGTCTTATTAAGACTAGTAGAAATTCGGCTCTTTTAAGTTGGACGCCAAAAATCAAATTTAGTTTTTCTATGTATAACACGTGTGTGAAAATGGGCTTTAGTTACTTTGTGTAGGTACCTATTTCCTTTAGTTTTTCTTTATGCTAGCAAAATAGAAATAGAGAAAACTTACAAATACAGTTAAAAATTATGACATCTTAGGTAATTTAAATAACCTGTTGTTGTTATTTACGTAAATCAATCTTTAGAATTAAGTTCGAATCGGAGAAACCGTTCAAGATATTGTAAGATCTCAAGCAGTATTTTTAAAAGTGTGTGTTTACGGTACAAAAAAAATGTCATTTATATCCACTCATTTAGTTTTAAAATTAGATGGTAGCAATATTTTAAAATTGTGGTGTATCAAATATAATAAGATATTTTTGTAGCTCGTCGTTTTATTTTAACTCCTGCCACCTCGATGTGATCCAATTAGAGTGGTAGCAAACATATGTTTTCAGCGCAGTGGAGTGTGTCTCGGTTTGGGAACCCGGTACTGGTGGTGGACGGCTGGCGGTTCAGGAGGAACGGGAAGGTGTTCGCCGGCCAGGCTACCTGGCTGTGCATTAAGTCCGACCACGGCTGCAAGTGCTACGCTGTCACCAACAATGACCGAATCATCGCCATGGGCTACCAACACGAACACGGCACCAACAAAAAGCGCAAGCGCTGCAAACGCGTCAGAAACAAACGTGACTCCACCGTTAAAGTCAAAATGGAATCTTACTTCTTGTGATACGCTAGGAATAAAAACTTGTCTGTATAATGATTGTATTTCCAACTGATCGTAACTTCATAAGTACATCTCAGTTTGGCGCTAGTCGACTTTACAAAATTACCTTAGGCAAAATTTATTATTATTTTGTGCTATTTTTTTTTAATAATAAATAAAGGACATGATGTTTTTAAGGACGACTTCACATTTTATTATTTTTTGTTATGACCTCTGCGTACTTAGTAAGAAATAGTGGGTCTACACGACACCGACTTTGTATACGCAGACTTAGAACTCTGAATAAAAAATGGTATTGTATGTCTGCAAAGACTTATCTACATAATAACAAAGCGCAGACAAAAATGTCGGTGTGATAGAATTTTTTTATTCAGAGTTCAAAGTCTGGGCAGACATAGTGTGGATCGTGAGGACGCACTATTATGTTGACATATAGAAAACAATAATTTGTTCTTCACATTCAATACAGGCAGAAATTAACAGTAAGGTGATTAGTTGCAGGAACACCCGCCCCAGAAGCGCCGCCGACGCTGGGGCTGCCGTTTCCGTTCCCCTGCTTCCCTGGACAGTTTCGCTACTGCTTGAGCAAGAGGGGCAAGCCGGCCATCGAGGTGGGCGCGCACAGGTTCTGCTTCAATGGACGGGCGGCGAGCGGTAAGGTCTGGTGGCGCTGCTCGCGCAACCCGCGCTGCCGTGCTGCCGTGCACACGTTCGGGCTTCGCGTCGTGCAGATGAACAGTGCGCACACGTGCGGCGTGCGCGCTACGCCGCTCACCCCCATGTTCTGAGTGCCACTGCGCACGAACACGACGGCCAGATCTGATTAGTCAATTTGTCTGTCATCGAAGCGACCACCGGCCAACTAAACGAGGTAGGATACGGCACAGATTTTGATCTCATCGTTAGGTACGAACGGAGAACGTAGGTTACGAGTGGTTACCATAAGTTCGAAAAATATTTGACCGAATTTCATTTCACCTAATACTTTAAACTATGTGGTGGTGGTTAACAAAAGTGGTTTTAAGTGGTGGCACGCATGCATGCAAGCTAGCAAGCAGCGTGCAAAAAAGCATGCAACATACAGCAAGTTGTTTGTCCCACGCGAGCTTATCGTCGCAGATGGTTGTACCGCTCACCACCGCAACTTCAGCAAGCCAAAGTGCCTGCGCGAGCCGATCGCAGGCCGCCTCACCCTACCGCGCCTACGCGGACTTAAATTACTCTCTAGGGGTAGGGCAGACAAGAAGTAGGATTTGCAGCGATTCGTTTCAGTCATAAAATTTTGTAGCACGACATATTGACTTCTGATGACATTATTTTAATTTAATATTAAAAATGCTACCAAGTAAAACGGCTATACACAGCCCATTTTAGTCGTCTTACAACGGCTGCCCATTTCATCTATCCAATGACTACCTCACATTCATTATATAATATATATAAAAAAAAGTTTTTTTGGTTCAATGCTGCTAAGACACAAGCGTGTCTCTTTTCCGCTTAACGGAGCCAATTCCACCCAGCTCCATCTTTCCGAGGTGTAACCGTGCCGATAACCGACCGACTAGAGCTTCTTGGTGTAACGTTAACATCTTCCCTCAATTCGGGCCCTTTCATACAGGCAAAGGCTCAACTAGCTGTCAGATAGTTGGGGGTCCTAGCAAAAGTGTGGCGGTGCTTCACGCCGGACCAGCTGCTTAAACTGTATCAAGCACGATCGCGCGAAAGTTCGATCGTTTATGGAGTACTGCTCTCATCTTTGGGACGGACCTGCCAGAAACCAGCTTAATGCCCTTGAGTCAATTGAGAAACGAGCCAAGAGGATCATTAGCAATGATAGGCTCGTCGAGTCGAAGCTCCAAAGTCTTTGGCAACGACGCGACGGAATTCCATAATTTAATTCCGCGAAGCCCGTTCCATCATTGGACCACACAACATACGACGATGCGCCACCGGTACATGGTGGACATCCCACCCATATGCACAATACGTTTTGGGAACACATTCATAGACTCATAGTGCGTACAGCAAAGGAGTGGAATTCCCTGCCTGAGTCTACGTTCCTCATAGCTACAACCTGGGAGTCTTCAAGTCAAAAGTGAATAGGTTACTTCTAGGCAAGCGTGCTCCATCTTCGACCGCATCATCCCTTACCGTTAGGTTATATAGTGGACAATCATAATTATGCCTAACAATAGAAAAAAAAAAACAGTTTGCCATTTGCGCTTGACAATTTGGTCTCCGGGAAACGAAAGTCATAACTTTAGTTTAATTTAACACTTCTGAAATAATGAGCATAATATATACATGTGATAAAACTTGAAAATAAATCATAATTTTTCGATTACATATTATTCCATACTTTGTGTTGCCGAACGCCACCCGAAAGTACGATGTAAGTTACGGCGCGGCTGAAAGGTTCGGCTGTTTTTTGACCGAAACCGAACCTCTGGCCAAACATGAGTTTTAGGCCGAAACTGACCGAAGCCGATAATTCAGTCGGACCACAGTACAATGTTGTTCTGTGGGTCGGGCACTAGGTAAAATGAAATTCGAACAAAAAAAAATCGGAAAGGTGATCGGTTCCCGTTACGAGTAATATATTTGATCAGGTGTTTGAAATATTGAATGTCATTTAGCTGGACTTTACTATTGTTTCGAGTGGAAAGTCAAATTGCTCTTGTGCCTTTCCGCCGGTGGTCTAGACTTGTATACGCCTTTTGTCGATTACATTCATGTATACGCAATTGAGATTTTGCAAACTATAGTTTGCACGTTTACTCTCTTATCTTATTCTCCAAAGAGATTATTATGATATATAACCTATATTATACTGTATTCAGTAGATACATTTTAATTGGTAGATATTTTTGCGCTGTGTAAAGTATACGAATATATAATAAGTTCTAGTGAAGACCGTCTGGGTTCAACTTATTTGAGACTGATTTTTTCTGGTCTTGGTATTTGTGGCCTCTACAATACAAACGAAGGTAGCTTTAGTGAATCTAATAAAAACAAGGTTTGAAGTTTCAACAGGCACTCATAGCCTGGTATGGTAGGCGCCAGATAAATGTGCAATAACGGTCATTGACCCATAAACATAGTTCTCTAGTAATGAAAAACGGATCATAATTTATTATTCGTGGATCTACGAAGGGATATAATAAGATAAAGGTCAATGAACTTTATTGCTAGGATATCTGGCGCCTACATTATATATAGGATATCTGGTTAACCGCAAGATGCGCTCTGGCAGTGTTCTGTCGTGGAGCCAGCAGTGGCTAGCAGAGCCCATCGGTCTCAGCTCCGCTCTTCCGAACCGGACGGTCTAGTTGTAGTGTACTGTACAAAGTGATAGTTCTCTTATGATATCCTAAGTATTTTTATACATTATTTTTTACATTATTTTTTTACAATTTTATTCGTGGATTTGTACATAAAATTTACGATTGTTGGCATCGGAGCGTGGTCTCCGAAGTGGTTGGTTTCGGTTTGACTAAAGGAATGTCAGGTTATGTTGTCAGCGGGCGCTTAGGTCATAGAGGAAATGTTACGAAGTCATGTCATGTATACGATTAGGAAAGTAAGGTATAACAACTTGTTAAAGTAGGAACTGCATTTATTGAACAATTGACTAAATAATAATACTCATGTATACGTTGTAGTTGTAAGTTTGTTCTTTAGTGAGATCTAAATATTTTAAGATTTATTTTACAATTTTTTTTTACAATTTTTATATTTTTTTTGAGTACTTAAGCATTTATTATACCGTTGATTGTACTTACGGGCGTGTTGTCACAACAACAGAGTTAACCTGAAAGTTAACCACACCAGTTATGTTAAGAACTATACGAAATGTATACGATTATATGTTAACCTTGAAGTATTATTTTTAAAGTATTATTTTTATTGTGATAAGATATTTTATTGCTATTATTATGTTTAGTCGTGAAAGTATTATGGAATTACGGTAGCTATAAGCGGCGGTGGTCGATCAGAGAATGTTTATGCTGTGTAGCGGTAGTAGAGGGACGAGTCTCTTGTGTATAGGTACAAAGAACGATTATATTGCGCTGAAGTAACATTGGACTTTCATTTTAGACCCTTCTTCCTGTAGATTTTGTCTAAGTACAGACTTAGACCATACAACTTTTTTGTCTTGAAATCATCCTCTTTTGAGTAACATGAAGAATTGAATTTTTACTAACGAAAACGCTTTGGCTAATATGGTATGGAGATATTCTTTAGAAAAATGAAACCTAAGAACATAGGTATTTAACTATACCTACTGTAAAATTAAGTGATGTGTCGCTGGAAATTCGAGTGCTTATTTTGTATGCATTTACATCTACAGTTTTAAATTTAAATCCATGGTATTTAATGTTTGACATAAGTTGTAAGCATAGTATACGACTTAGAGTGTGCTTTTCGATTGCTGTCATTGGCTTGTTTGCTTGCAGGCAAAGATGACGAGAGTAAGGGAAGGAGAAAGTACTCGGCGTCCGACTTAAAAAATGCAATTGAAAATGTTTTGAATGCGACAATGACGGTTTACCAAGCTTCTACCGTATTTAATATTCCATGGACCACTTTAAAAGACAATGTGAGCAAGTACAAATCTCAACGCGAGGGCAATGAAGATGCACAGTTTGTGATGGCGAAGATAGGGAAACCGTTTGCATTGCCCGTGGAGCTAGAACTAACGTTATTTACCTATATTAGTGAGATGCAGCAAATTGGGTTTAGTCTCTCACTTACTCAGATAAAGCAAGTTGTATTTTCTTTGGCAAGAGCTGCGAAAATAAAGAAATTAAGGTTATCATTAAATTTTGAAAGGAAATCTGCAGGCAGAAAATGGTGGGAAACGTATAGAAAACGCTACGGGTTGTCTTTTTCAGTACCGGAAAAACTAACAGATCGTAGAGAAAATTGTCCGGGTGTTTTGGATGAATTTTATGAGAAATTAGAAAACACGTTATCGGATTATGACATTTCTCCAGAAAGAATATGGAACTGCGATGAAGTTGGTCTGATGTTTGTCGAGAAAAACGGCAGAATTGTGACAAACATCGTAAATACATCAGTTTTTAGTAGAGCTGATGCAGAAGGTACAACAACTAAATTACTGTCGTGCATAAATGCGGCAGGCAGTTTCATCCCGCCTTTTATTATATTCAAAGGTATAAGAGTAATACCAGAACTTACTCGGGGATTGATGCCGAACACTCAGGTCAAGTTTTCTCCGAAAGGAGTGGTCACTGGTGATCTGTTTTTTGATTGGATCAAATTCTTTGTCAAGAATATACCTCCAGTAAGACCCGTGTTGCTGATCATGGATTCGCACGCCAGCCACGTTGAGCCACAAGTGCTGGAGTACGCTCGAACACAACAAATTATACTTTTCCCGGTACCTTCGCACACGAGTGCTGCTCGTCAGCCACTCGATGTGAGCATTTATCCAATACTAACAGAAGCCTGGAGAACTGAAATAGAAAAATACAAAAGGATTTATTGCGTTGTTCCCACACTCAGAGATTTTCACAAATATTTTACTCCGGCTTTTGAAAAAACTTTTACGTCATTCAACATACGTACAGGTTTCGAAAAATCTGGTGTCTTTCCATGTAACAAAAATGCTTTAAAACCAAAGAATCCGTTTCCGGAATCGTCTGAAAATGAAGATGAACAGACTGACAGCGACTAAGAAAAGGCCGATCTCATACTTATACGAATTTTTAAAAGAGGTTGTATATCCTCTAGAGCACCAGGTTCACAGCATACTGCAAGACCTGTTAATCTAATAATGTCATAACGGGAACAAAATCGAAGTACCTATTCAATAACGTTCGAAATTGACTCTCCCCAACTTTGAGGCTATTGCGAACATTGATATGTGGAAGTGACGTATTGTTTAAAAAAGAATTTACTATATATTAATATAATAGGTACTGACGTCGTAAATGAAGGCATGCCGTCATACTACAGGCATTTAATACTTTTTTTTTTACCAAAGAGAAAAGTAGCAAAATCGTTGTCTATTCTACTTATTAGCATTGTCTTCATTCATTCATAATTAAACTAAGAAATTTGAAGAATCTATTCTCAAATATTTTTCAGCTAGTTTTAAGGTATTAAAAAGTGGAGTGAACATTTAAATTTGACATGTCCCTCGTAGCTCTCAGAAATTTAATGCATCCCCTTTACGCATATTTACACTGCAAGTATTTATAAGGGGTGCTTTTTCGTCGTCTAGTTTTTTCATAGATATAAGATATCTAAAGCTAAGCAAAGAAAACAGCAAACATACTAATGTGAAACATTCAATATTGATCTCAATTTATAATCTTTAAATTATTTATATTGTGCTTTAATACAACATTATTAATCTAGCCTAGTGTAATTTGTAATTAATTAAATAAAATATACTTAGCAGTCCCTTTTTGAGAAACCTTGATATATAAATCAACTAGTGCTTCTCAACAGCGTCGTTCGCGTAAATTATGGGAATTATTCCAAGAAACATACTCCTGTTATAAAAAATATCTATCCTTCCAAGGTACAATCTGTCCCTATACAGAAATTCATCAAAATTGGTTGGGCGGTTTAGGTGTGAACACGGTTTAGTGTAGACGAGATTTATAGTTACTTTTCGAAAAATTAATGGTATGTAACATTTAATGCGCTAGAAAGAAGCAAAAAAAAAAAAACAGAAAAATAAAAATAACAGCTTGAAACGATACGAAGTCCAGTGTCGAAGGCAATTAGCCATAGTCAAGGCAAATAGAGAGAAAACTAAGGAGAAACAAAGAAAACAAAAAAAAAAGAAAACGAAAGAAAAAAAAAATAAAGAAAGAATTTAAAGAAGAACAGTATACTTCGCTGCTTCGCTGCTAACTATGTAGATCGATATTATTTGATTTTGACTATGAGTAGTAGTGAGTGATGTGTAATAATGGGAAGTATGCAAACTGCAGTGCAATTCCATAAACTGGTCGAAGAGAACTCTTACGCGAAGTGAACGACAAGTGAGCAGTCAAACCATACAAACAAGATGGCATGACAGCTCATTTGTCGTTCACTCCACCTAAGTGATCACGGTGAGTTTTGGACAGAATCAACAAGTTCAAGTTAAGATGAGTAAGGTGGCCACAGAATAATTCAACTTGACTTGCTTTGTAACCCCCGACACAAAGAGAGGGGTGTTATAAGTTGAACGTGTCTGTCTGTGCATCTGTCTGTGGTATCCGTAGCTCCCAAACGGATGAACCGGTTTTCGTTTAGTTTTTTTTTTTGTCATAGATAATTTGATCCCGAGTGTTCTTAGCCATGTTTCATGAAAATCTGTTCAGCCGTTTGAAGATTATCAGCTCTTTTCTAGTTGATGAGGGGATCTGACTATCTTCGTTATGTCCGATCGATTCCAAATTTGGTACCGTTGTACTTCAATGATATTAAAAGTATATAGTAAGGTAACTATGACCTGATCAGCCGTTTGAAGACCATCAGCTCATTAATACTTGAAGAGGGGATCTGACTACCTTCCATACGTCTTATCGATTCGAAATTTGGTACCGTATTACCTCAATGATATTTAACGAACATGGATAGGTAACCATGACCTGATCAGCCGTTTGAAGACCATCAGCTCATTAATACTCGATGAGGGTTTCTGACTACCTACCATCTAACAAATCACTATAAATACCTTACCTTACTTATATTTATACCTACTTTAAAAAGGACAAAATAAAAGTAAAATTAAAATTTTAAAAAACCCCCCGACACAAAAAATTTACTTAGTCTAAAAATTAACAAATAATATTTTAAACCTATTTTAATTATTAAAATATTTTTATTTTCCAAGCGTCGTCCCGTCGGGGGACCGCAAAAGTTCGTCGTTTTTGAGATTTTTTTTGCACTATTACTAATTGCAATCTGCGAATACACCTGTTTTTCTCACTTAGCGGTCCCCCGACTCGACAACGCTTGGAAAATAAAAATATTTGAACTTACATAATAATATGCGACGATAATTACACTAGGTTTAAAACATCGGTCATTCTCATTAAACAGATTGAAAAGTTGTGCCTCCTTTCTTACAAGACTAAAATGTAATTTAATCTAAAATTAAAACAAGCAATTAAACAAGTGATGGTCACAAAGTAAGGTGAGTTCACCGAACCGATTATCAACAGAGCTATTTAGAATTCAAGACATTGATTAAAGTAATAGAAAACAATCAACAGCCATCTAGAAACGTCTACCATTTTATGCTGAGCCATCTAGATTACAAATAAAAAAGAACGTCAACAAGAAAATTGCTAGAAAAAGTTAACTGCGAAGGTACATGCTGCGATTTCAAAATAATAAAGAGAATAAGCTAAAATTGTAGCGGAGGCGGAAAACAGGTCAAATCAAGGTATTTTTTTATTTAAAGAATTATTACGCTGTGTTGATTTTTCTCGTATCCAACACAAATTTGTTAAAGATAAGTACCTAATGGAAATAGGTTTGACAAAACAGGGTCTAACTGTGCCGTCGTTTCAGGCTGGTTCTACATCCGATCAGCGCGTGGAGGGCTGCATTTAGTGGCGGATGGACACATATTCTACGAGGACGGGGGGTCGCACCCGCGCCGGGTCACTTGGAGGTGTGCGAGGTCCTACCAGAAAGCAGAGCGCTGTCAAGTTGCCTTATGTTTGAGAGACGGACGTCTAGTATACTTCCGGGGTTCACACAATCATCCGGCGACGTATAATCCCGCTAAGCATGAATCGAGGCGCTTCCAAGTGGATCCGATGGGCAAGTACAAGATAGTAGCTAGTCCAGCGCCGCGCGCAGTGCTGGCGGCAGCGCCGGCGCCGCTCGTGCCGCCGGCGCCGCACGCCGCGCTGCTGCTGTAGGCCTGGCGCGACCTCCTCGTGCGCGGCCTGCTGGACGGCAGGCACTGACGCGCGCGAGGAGAGTCGCACCCACTCGTGTCACACCGTGACCACCGATTGTTATTTAGTGTTCTTATGTTATGAAGGAACAAAATTGGCTCAGACGCTACAACTACCCAAATAAGGAATTGAAGCTTAGTTTTGTTTCTTTGTAATTTCGGAAGCCTTATTATTTTTACGTAGTTATGCCAAAGGTCAATGTAATTCCTTTATCTATGTATACTATTAGTATGCTAGGTTTAGTTCGGTAATAATGTTATACCTCGCCGGATGATTGAGTTTGAATAATTAGAGTGAGTCGTTCTCGCTCTCTCAACAATTAGCTCAGAATGGATGTCGAACACACGCAGCGGCGCGGCGGCGTGTCGCAATAGATTCGTCGAGATGTCTCTTGACTTTCATCAATCTTCCATTAAACAATATACTTAGTACTACGAGGAACCCTTCGGGTTGTGTGATATCAAACTGAACGTTGATATAGATTTTTGAGCGTATTTATACCTAACTATTTGGAAACTATTGGAATCAATAAAAAAGGTGGCTGTAGACGCTTTATCGTCGCCTTGTTATGCCTTAGCGGCCATTTACTAGGAAACTACACGATAGTTTATAAAAACAATGTATAACGTGAATGTGCAATATTCTCTTACCAAAGTATTTAGAAATTATGTATACAAACTGTATAGCTTTAATGATAGCGTAGCCGTCTTGTTGATGCTTTTTTATAAAAATTCTATTTATTGACCGCGATGTAGCGCGCGGAACGACTGATAGAGGATGTTACGAAATACTCCAATATTTATGATTTGTATTGTATGTAGCCGTAGAGTTAGACTGTGTAGACATAATTATACCAGCTTATGAACAAATAATACGAGCATAGTTTTTATATTAGAACCTTATACGACCATATATTATTGTAGAAGTGTACAGTAGGGTGGCAATCGTAGGACACTGTAACAGGTTTTCCGTAGTAACGTACGTATATTGTATTTACGAGACATATAAGCTAAGAATTTATTATTATTCAAAAACTCGACTGGAATTTATTAATACTCAGTATCTAGTTCAAAGATCTTATTTCCTATGCCAAAGTATGTTAGACTTTTTATTTATAGTTGTTATTTTTTTTTTTGTTAATTTTTTTATTGTATGGTATTATTGTACTGTTTCTACATTTATTTATTGTCTAAGTTAATTGTTGTAAAATTATTTATTATTTGTTTATATTTATAAAAGACGTATACTGATCATTACGTTTTGTTATTTTTGCTCTCGAAAAGTTCCTTAAGACCATTGAAGGATGTTTTCCTTATATTATTCCTTTGTATCTATCCGAAATATCTATGAAGCGCCGTCCACACACATCGTGGTTCCCGTCCCTGACGGGACAGAGAACGGGACGGAGAAAAAGCAAGTTCGTACAAATCGTACTTATGTATTGTAACCGATTTTTGACGGGAACCCGGATGTGTGTGGACGGCGATTGAGAACGAGAATCGATTTTATGATCAGCGGTTAGAGACAGCGGGTGCGTGTATTTGGAATCATATAAATTGAAATATGGTTACCAAGTAATGTAATTTGAATGTTACTTTAATATACGTTGTAGAATGGAATGTTTGACTCTGTAACTTGTGAACAAATTGTTGGGCAGTTCTGCCGTCGACGTCGATGACGGAAGACGCAGAGGCAGAGTTGCTGAAGATCGGCGGGTTCTGGTACAAGCTGGACGGCTGCTACAGGCGGCGGCGCCGTTGGCTGTGCGCGCGCGGCTGCGGCGCCCGCCTGCATACGCTCGGCAAGCGCCTCGTCTTCTCCGAGCTCCGGCACTTCTGCAGGAACAATAACTACACCATATGACGTCTCTACCTCGTTACTCATGATTCTCACGTTTGGATGGACGATTTAGGAAATTAAATCAGCTCTCTCATTAATACTTTTTTACCTCTATATGCATCGATGTTGCAATCAACTGTAACACTTTATAATTGTTAGCTTTAAGATATTAAATTATGTTTTTGTTAGATATTATTAAGAAATATGTACTTACATCACCCACCGGAGTTACTGCCTATTATATATATATTATTAGAAATAGTTTTTTTAGTGTTGAATTTTAAGAAAAATGTTTAAAGTTATATAGCGAGTTTCATTTCTTACAAATCTGTGGTGTAAGCTGATTCGAAGGTAATTGTTTCTGACTCTTAAAAGATACGTAGTAAGTACCTACGACTGTCGAGCTAACTAACAATGTTACCATATTCCAGTGAAAGTCATACACACGCACACTGGCTACCCGAAACTGTCGCTGAACGGTTACGTGTACCGTCCGCATAACGCGTATAGGAACCAGCCGCGGGTGCTGTGGTACTGCGCGGCCAGGAACAAGTTCCAGTGCGCGGCCACGCTGCGCACCTACAACAACGAGGTGATCGCCGTGTCGGGCGCGCACAACCACGAACGCTGACAGGCGGCGGCGCGGGCGCCCGCACGTCCGCGCATGCATGACGTCACGCAGCACCTGCGCAGGATCTTCCGACTGTACGGCGAACGTCTCGGCCTGAGTAGCAACCAGAACCCTCTCTCTCCCTAATCTCTTCAAAGTTAGAGTAAACAGGCTCCTTCTGGGTAAGCTCGCCCATCTCAAATAAAAATAATAAATCTCTCACACTGGAGCCATGATAGTTTTAACACGTCATAGTTAGACCCCTGAAATATAGTTGTAACTTATAGCAAACCCTCGAGAGTACAGCCAGTACCAATGCTGCGTGTGAATAAGAAGCTCCAATGGTTAATAATTTTGTCGTTTGATGCATGCAAATTGCACGCAGCGCACTTGGCGCGTGCCTTTGGCGCCTGCTATACTAGCTTAACTAACTTTGACAGAGAACTTTCGGTTCTACAATATTTAACTTTTTGGTTATTTTTCTTCGTTTTTACATGATATTTGACTGCTGCTAAGGAAAGTAGACCGTAGTCTACTTTCTGTCTCTCACAATGCTATCCGTAGATAGCATTGTGAGAGACAGGAAATTATACACCGATGTGAGGCAGATTAGAAAAAAGCTTAAAATGACAGTAGATTAGATAGTGATTTATTGAATTAATATCGTAATATAAAGAAATTATAATAAACAATTAATAAAGGAAGAAAGTCAGTTTATATATCGAAAAATTCGAACTTTATTAGGATCAAATAAAACGTACCTTTGTAGTCCGAACAATTGTGTCTCTGAAGAACCAAGGTACATGAATAAGCCTAACATATTTTGACTGACGAGTTTTTTGAATAAAGTAAATTACTACGTATATTTTAATTTTAGGTAATATGACTAAAGAGTATGTTCCTAATTGCCATGTTGTTTCTTGTCACGTTAAATATTGTTATTTAATTGCTGTATAAGAGGCAGTTTTAGAAGAAATAAAATGTAAAGCGTTGCCTTGCCATCGCCCGTGCCATCGTCTCTCCAAGCTCGAGGCTGCCTCGCTGAAAGCAATAATACATTAAGAATAGACATTTTAATTATTTACAGTTAAGTTTAGCTTAACTATTATGTTGTATCGCATAATAATCGAGCAGTTAAAGATGTTCGGCCGTAGAGGCAGCCGCGGAGTGTAACTAATAGTGTTTCTTGTGTATGTGATTGTAGTCTTTTGGTCAATATTGTAATGTAGCCAGCTATAAGCAATTTAAAATAATTCCTTAAAGGAATAAAAATAATCTATCAAAATTATTCTAGTTCATTTTTTCAAATGTATGTAATTTGTAGTATAGTATAAAGTAACAAATTTTTATAGAATAATACAATATTTAACCATATTATTACTGAGATAGATTTTGAGGTATTTTTCCCTGTTAGCAACTGATGTAAAATGATTACTTTTCTACAGCTTTACTCTTTATAGGTAACGTTTTGTGTAAATATTGATTAAATTCTTATACATCATTGCGACTATTATTCAACTGTAGCAGGAAATGTAGTAATTTGATTAACAAAGTAGTTTAACATTTGAGTTTAGTCGAAGAAAGTTTGATGAGCAATTAGAATCGCCATGTATTTGTGTGAGCCTTCGAACGTTCATGCGACAGAGATTACGGTATGTTCTGTCGGAAGTTCATCGGTACATTCGGTTGGCGGTGTGGGGCACGCCGTCGGTCGGATGTGAGTGGTGACATGTTGGGTTTTGACGCAGTGCCAGCAGTGTACGTGCCTTCGCGGACGGGCAAGTCGCTGCTGCTGCACGACGGCTACACGTTCTACCTGAAGAACCTGCAGGCGCACGGGCGTAAGCAGTGGTACTGCTCGTCGCGCGACATGGCGGGCTGCCGCGCTGACGTCATCACGGCGCCCGCGCGCGCCGCCGCTGGCGACGTGCTGTTCCTGGTGCGCGGCCGCCACATTCACGCGCCGCCCAGCTACTACTTCACGCCCGACGGCAAGTACGTGCGCAAGAAGGACGTCTACCACAGGTATAGGTAGCGCATATACGCGATGTGATTTATCTAAGATTTTTATATTTTTTTTTTACAAAACATTTTTTTTTGTCAAATCATTTTTTATTTTTTTTATTTTGTATTTTTATTTCTGATAATTTTAGGTTCGGTATGAGATTTTTGTATAGTTTGTAAAAAAATGTAAATTGAAGTTCCTAAAGTTTAGATACACGATCTTTTTTTTTAATCTCTATTTTATACTTGTATCGTACATGTTACATGTTGAAATCTTTGCTAACATAGTGATTATTTCGATAATGAGTTGTTGTAAATGGTGAATCAACTTTTTTGGTGGTCCTATAGTTGACGTACTGTGGAGTCAAGAGTAGGAACTTAGTTAGTGGTCCCAGAGGTCTGCCCTGCTTGGGCGGAGCACTGCTGAGTCTTCGTCGAGGCAATCGGCGGCGGCGACCTCTCGCGTCCGGCCTTTGATCAATCCATGGTCAGGAGCGAGGAGGCATGGGAAGCGGTCACCTCCTTTTGCGAAGCAGTAATGCTAGCGGAGGAGGCGGACCGCGTGAGAGAGAGGGAAACCTCACTTCCCAGCCGCCGCGCCAGGGCGCCGGGAGTCGCAAGGCGATTCCCGACCACCGTAGGGCTCACCGTCCGATCAGAACCAGCCGTTCGAATCTGTAAACATGTCGTAGTGAAAATTTAGGCGAAATGAGCTGTCAAACCATTCAAACAAGATGGAATGAGAGCTTACTTGTCGTTCACTCCACCTTAGTGTACACGGTGATATGTCGACTGAATAGACCGGCAGGCCCGGGTCGACCGCGCGTTGTGTTCCGCGCGCCTCGAATATGTCAGCATTGTAGACGGGGCCCGCTAGGGCCAGTGCCTGGCAGGGTTGCGGAATTTATTCAAAACAGTCACCGCGGCCCTGGAACGCAAAGGACATTACGAGAAACACGGATGGGTTTCAGGCTCTGTCCGCACTGCAATTTTAATCGCGCGGAAATAAATCCGCACCGCGTACATTTGCATCAAATCACAGATTTTTCCCGCTCGGAATTTTTACCGCCGTATAGGATTCAATGTGTTCAGAACTGCAGAAAAAAAGACCTCGCGAATAAAAATCGCTGTGTGGACAGGGCCTTTCTGCTCTGCCCAGAGCGGGAGGAGTCAACTGATGATTTCTCATTCTTATAAAAAAATAAGGGAGTGTTCTCAAGAATTATGAATTAAGAATTGTTTTTAGTGTAAAAAAAATGTTTTTATGATTTATTCAAATTAAGGTTCATATGACTCAAAACAACCTAGCTGAAGTTTGACAAGCTGAAAGCTAAATAATAACAGACACACAGGACGATCTTTAATGTCAAGCAACGTTTGCCGCGTCGATCCTTGGGTGGGTGGCCATCCAATACATAAATCTAAATTCCGCAGTGCCTCGGAAAGCACGTTAAGACGTTGGTGTAGGTGTCTTGATTTGTAGATCTTTGACAGTCGTCACGGGTAGTCAGAAGATCGGAAGCCTGACACCAGTCTCGTAAAGGAGTATCCTTTTACCCAGCTACAGGGTTATGGAGGTCAAATAGGCATACGCTCCATATAAAACTTCGGTACCGTGGTGCATCCGGGTAGACTGGAAGCTACATATTCCATAGGCAGATTAGTTGAAATGTCCCGAAGAATAAAAGTTGTTAGTTGAAGTGAAGCAGCAACTAAACAATAATTTAAAAAAAAACTTTGTGAGTCTCGCGTACAGCCGGTGCAGCCCGCGTGTGAGTTTACACTTTATCCGCCTCCTCCATTCGTGGCTCTGTGACAGAGGAAAGTTGTCGCGATACTAATGTAAGTAATTTTTAAACTTTATATGTCACCGTAAAGTGGCAAACGCCGTAAGATTGTAAAAAATATTGCGTGAAATTGTAAACTTTTTTTTTTTAAATAAGACACGGATATACTGGAAACTATTGAATTTGGATGGGATTTATTATAACGATTTTTCATAACATATCGAGAAAATATAATCTAATCAAGATTTTTTACCTACTAAATTGCAATTTTACAATGGTGAGAACTAAACATTTTTTTTTTTAATACAATCTTACGGAGTATGCAAGTTTTCGGTTACGTATGCATTTGGCAGCCAAATACAATAATTGAAATAATATGATCGTTTAGTAAAATTTTATTTATTTTTTGATTTTTTAGATAAACTTTTTCTTACACTTGTTTTTTAAATATCCCTGATACTACTTTACATTTTGGGTTTAGTTTGTGGCTTAGCAGTTGTGCATATTTCTCATTTATTTCAGATAAAAAGCCACCAATAACCACTACTGAGACAAAAAAACGTGATGAATAGGTATAAGAGAATTCTGGAATTTAAGGGAATTTGCAGAATACCGCGGCTCCGGAACACAAAGGGCAATGAAGGAACATGGATGGGTTTTAGTCAGTAAAAGTCTGACACTCCCTCCCGCTCCGCCCAGTGCAGTAGAAGTCATTTGAAGATTTCCCATCCCAAAAAAAGGGCATTTGCAGAGAAAGGGTAATTCTAAGCTGAAACGAATATTCTGACTCACATTATAACACCAACTAAGTTCCCTTCAATAATACTTTTAAAATGATACTCCACTTGGAAGAGAAATATGATAGCAGTCTAAACATAATTATAATAAATCATAAATATAATTATATAAAATTGTCTTATAAGTATTTTTAGATATTTCGAAAATGATTACATTGATTTAGTAACAAATTTGTCATTATTTTATTGAATAACAAAGTAACCGATGGGACCCCTTTTTAAAGCCAACATCTGTCATCTGTCTGTCTGGTACCTAATGTTCTTCTTCTTATCGTGTGGGTACTCAGGGTAGTAAGGTCTAACGACCCCACGCACCATTGTGTCAGAGTTTCCAAACCGCCTCAAGGGCCTCTGACATGGCAATAATACCGCGTGTATCTGACATCGTCGCACAAACGATTTCCATGGGTCCAGGGCATGATTCTGGACACCCCAGAGTTAGAATTTTTCGTCGGCTTGTTTCTCATTTTTTCATTTTTTTCAAGGGTTTTTTTACTTAAGACTGTTCATAATCGTTATTCTGACCTAACCCAATGAGATTTTTAATAAAAAAATTAATAAATTAACTACTTTCACTAAAAAGAGCAATCTGAATAAAACCACAAATAGATGTCAGCTCAGCTGAGCTGATACCTATTTGTGGTACTCTTGAAAAAAATGAGAAAAGAACCGACGGAAAAATCCAACTCTGGGACCTATGCCCTGGACCCATGGAAATCGTTTGTGCGTCGATGTCAGATACACGCGGTATAGTTCATGTTCTTGACCCTATCTAAATTACAATTTTTTTTTAGTATACCACTAGCCCGCCAGTACAAAAAAAGTTGATTCACCCATTAAATTATTTTTTAAGTCAAATGAACTAATCGATTAAAAAAAAATTATCAAAAGTTTTGATTTGAAGTATTTTTTACGCGATGAGTACTTATAGTTGTCTAGGTTTTATTTTCTTAATAAATAAGAAGACTGGATTATATTTTACTAAGAAAGTCTTTTTTTTCTTTGATTGTAATATACTGGCAGTAAGCTAAGTTTGTAGAGATTACCCAAGAAGTAGATTTACGTAATATCAATCGATATTATAAATATAAATGATGTACATTATTATGGTTTAATGCTATCAAGAACGTTATTGTTTGGTTGGTTTAAAACCGTTAGCAGTCTTCATTATACTCATACAATGTATGTAAACGTACTTATTGTACAGACTACAAGCTGTGGGGGCTTTTTTGCAGAGCTAACTTGTCTAACAATGTTCTTTGGAGCCAGTCTTGTATTATTTCTTGTTTCAATGCAATGTTCCTGTGTGTGACTGAGCGCCCCTCTATATTATGTCCGACGCAAAATACGGTTCTTTGCGATCGGTTGTATAATATTACCATGTTTGTGCCCTTCATGCGATATGACCGCAACTAATTTATATGATTTAGGCGTAAAGACGTGGCAGCGTAGTATGTAAGAGATAAGCCGATGACTCATTGTTAAACGTTAATTATTCGATTCACAACGTGTCATGTATACAGTATTACGATGTACATATGGCATAGAGTCTTATAAAAATTTTATGTACTTAATTGAATAACATGAAGTCTTCATGGTTACAATATTATTTACGGAGGGCAGAAGCATATATTTGACCTTTTCTATTTCATTCAAAATGTCAAAGGCCATTTCTTTACCTTGTACTTACTCGTAATAAATAAGACTTCATTCTGGTTGTTGTTTTCGGAATCGAAACCAAACATTGTGTTACTAAACATGTCAGAGTAGCTAAGTCTTTGAGCGAAACAATATATCAGCGGAAAATAGCGTGCATGGGAGAGAGCGACGCGTGCAGTTGAGTAGATGGAGCGGAGCTTACGTTTAAATGCCTATTAGTTTGTATTTTGACAATATAATAATTTACTTAAGTAAAGTTATTATTCCTAAGTATAACGACGAAATACTCTGTAATAGACTAGAAAGTTTTATTAAAGAGCATGAATGAATGAACAGTGTTTCCCTTAGGCCCACGCAATGGAACGTGATCGGGGGTGGCGTGGGCGGCTGACGTAGTAAGGCACTACGACTGCGTATTACGCAAGAAACCTGGCTCGTTTTGTTTGTATACAATGCTCGGGAATTGAGAAATGTTTTATGTACCTTTTCAGGTAGGACTTAGATTAAGGTGGGTAATTAAGTAAGTACCGGATGTCAGTGGGGGTTGAGGGGCTGCTTTAATTGTCTCTTATCTTCGTTTTTGTAAGCATTCAGAACAAGTGCAAACTTTCTTTTAATTAATTTAGAAAATATTTTTAGATTTAAGGCAAGCTCATTTTCTGTTAAAAACGTTTGAAATATTTAAAGATTTAAACGCAATATTGAACAATTGCTAACAAAACTAAATAATATAAATTTTGAATTTTTCTACTTATTATCATCAGAAATAAAGTCCCATAACAAGTAGTAAACCTAAAATGATACGCGCGGGCCGTTACTATCGTTGCAATATCGGATGTATTCGGGAGGACATGAATTGCGCAGTTGTGACGGATCAATACCTACAAAGTTATGAAAGAAGAAAGTTCCGCAGGGCTCGGGGAATCGCATGGGCGTGCCCTCCATCTCCCGCGCTATAGCCTAGTTACGCCCTGTATGCCCTAATTTGACGTACTACTCCCTGCCCACCCCACGCGCGCGCCCGCTGCGTGCGGCGTGCGGGGGCGCGCGGGTGGCGCCGGGTGCCGGTGCGTGAGTAAACACGCTGCGTAGTAACTCGTGACGTAGCGTGTTTTGATACATAATGCTACTATGATTTATTTATAGATTGCCGCTCTCTACTACCGACTGATGTTTACGCTTATTAGTTCTGATGTGGGAACCAAACAGCTCATTCTCAATTAATGAAACATTATAATGAGCATCTAACGGTGCTGCGACCTTCCCGGACTGCATTCATCCGGCCTACGAGTTTTAGGTTTATCTATCTGGTTATGTGAGCGGGTTTTTGAATTTATGTTAGTTATTTACATTAATGCTAAGTAGTCATGGTTTCGTTCGTGGCGAGGTAAATAAGTTAGCGGCAAGCGGGGCTGGGGTCGCAGGCTAGCTCACAAATTACTGGCTATGCAGTTTTGATATTACGACTCATAGCAGTCATAGTCTGAACGCACGCAGCCAAACTTGGTTCCCTCGCGTGGTTGCGCGAGTACGGCGTATACAGGCGGTGGGTGTGTGTGCGCGCTGGGCGAGGGACGTAGGTTGTTAGCGCGGCTAGGTCCCGGGCGCGCCACGCGGAGCCGGGCGAGCGCCACCACGCGGCGCGCCAGACATGCGCGCGGCGCCACTCTCATCCTGGTGATGGTGCCCCAATCGATAATGCCCCAGAATCTTACTCCGAGTGCCCCTTCCCGCTCCTCTCCCAGCCCTAGCTCACCATACCCGTCAAATTATAACATCCCATTGTAGTAATAAGGTCGTTTTTACATCCCCGCTTCCGCTAATGTTTCCGTTATGGTTAATAGTCGCTATAAAGAATCTTTTGAAGAAAACGGTCTTTCTTTGTGTTTCAGTATTTTTAGAATAGAAAACGGCCTATGTTCGTTTTATATGTGCTTATGAATTATTAATGTAATGTTTACTTTTGTAGATTTTCAAAGGAAATGTTTGAGTTTGTGACTGTATAATGTTGAATTATAAGTTTTGGAACCGATTGTTTTTGTTTTCCCTTGTATGTTTTCTATGGCTTGATGGTGGTTGGTGAGAGTGTTGAGTGGGTTGTTGGTTGTCTTCTAGCGTGGGAGTCGTGGTCGCGGTGCGTG
The DNA here is from genome assembly GCA_963859965.1 of Ceramica pisi. Classification (NCBI taxonomy): domain Eukaryota; kingdom Metazoa; phylum Arthropoda; class Insecta; order Lepidoptera; family Noctuidae; genus Ceramica; species Ceramica pisi. The sequence goes on along the minus strand of OY982541.1, from coordinate 6,541,976 downwards.
CACGCGCGCGTGCCGGCGTGGCGGCGCCGCAGCGTGTCCGTGCTGCACGCGCCCTCCTGCTACGTCACCGTGCACGACCGCCACCTGTGCGACTGTCTGCTGCGACGACTCAGATCCACATTATAGATATGCTTCTTGTTTTCACTAATAATGTGGGCAATTTGAATCAAAACTTAAAAATATCTTTCATCTTGCAGTAAATGCTGCATAATTTTGTTAACATTATTAGAAAGGAAAAAGTGTATTTGAAGCTCTATTAGCACAATTATTTCACTGTATAACTACTTATGATTATGTTTAAGATAGGGACGTACCACTAGGAAAAACACCAGTAATCGAACACGCACATTAGACCAACGAAGGCGCTTTAGGTACGATTCATGATTAGCTAGTTTTTAATGGAAACAAGCCGTATAAACAAACAAGTTTTTGTTGTTTTCTAATCAAAAATTTTGCTACGCTCACAAACCTACACAGTTCAAGTTGCTCGTAGTTATGCTATGTTATTTATTAGTAAAAGTTTCCGCATTCGAGGAATTCCTTATGTTTAGTTGTTATCATTTCCATACAATGTTGTAATTGATATTTCAGTAAATTAATTGCCTACCTATGTAATAGGAAGGAAATGTTACAACACGTTATTAACATGTGTTTTGATGTAGACCCTTCTTGGTCCTCTAACATTTCAAATGTTTTCTATTTGTCGTATATGAAAGGTAGCATAAAATTTATTTTTAATTTAGGATCTCAATCAAGTCTCACATTTTGTCACTAAGTATATCAATTTTTTCTAATAAATAGATGTCTATTAACATACTAAGTTTATAAATAAGAGCACCGAGTTCACCACGTGGTGGTTTCAAACGTAGCGTAGCCCCAATGTATCTACGTGAGTACGTGACGTAATGGCAGTACCCGCGATGGGTACTCTAGCACTGACTAGCATAATATATTCTACGATGCCGCCCATATATACCTCCAGAAAGGTTACAAACAATCCAATTGTGTTAATGTTTCGTTACCATTAATATGTATTTAGTTGCCTAGCATAGACTTTAGTTGCTCCACATAACAAGTATTAATTTTTTAATTATAATTAAATTACCTGCCTAAAACACAAATTAAAAAAATAAAATAAAATAAAGTTAAATAACATTCCGGTACCTACCTAGTGCATTCTAAGACGAGCTGTGAGAGCTAGTGCTATCATTCATAAATCATAACATACAATATTTGGTAGAATCAGGCGCGCTAATCGCGAGTAAGATACGGCGAGAGGTCACAGCTCAGTCCCTACACGCCCTTAGTTCAACGTTCTATTTTTAGTCCACTGAGGACGTATACTCGTATACTCGCACAGTCGACAGACGTACAACCGACTGTAGTTCCTACGCACTGCGCATGCCTCGCTATCAATGAAATTATTTCTGAACATTTTTTATAGTACTACGCAGGGCTCCGGACCTGTTTTTCTATCCGTTACGTAACCCATGACTAGTTTGTTACTATACAGATGTGTTTTGTAATATTTAAACATATTTTTCTAACCTTAGGTTGGAGTTCTATCAAACCGGATCTCGGTTAAAACTGTATAGGTTCGATAAAGCCATGACATTTATCACATTCCTCAATTCCGTTTTACATTTGGAGATTAGGTACATACTTAGGTAGAAGTAGGTACTCGGTTTTTCTTGAATTAAAAAATACTGGCAGTACCTACAATAATATAACTTCCAAAAACATATGTACCTATCTGTATCATTTTTGCTTCGAAGAAAACAGAGTGACGACGACGAATATTCCTTACTTGTATTCTAGGTTTCTAGCGCAAATGATGCTTTGGTAAACAAAAGAACAGGGCAAACACGATTAACTGCCTAAACACATACACACATCACTAATAACGATATAATGTAAGCTTGTTTGCTGTAGAAAAAAAAACTTCAAATAGAACTGCGACCAAAAAACAATCGCACTCCATTCTCTAGCAAGTGATTCACCAGATATCGACATTCAAAGTTTTTTATAGCGCTTCTTCCAATCAAAACAATTTTATTTTCACAAGTAGTTTTCCGCACCATGCTTCATAATGTGTAGTAGAACAATAAACATAATGTTGTTATCCCAAGTTGACTTTTATTAGGTACACCACTTGTGCGTTCTTCATTGAACTGTAGTCAAACGACTAATTTGTTATTCTGAGGTACTCGCCACTGGATAACGTAAACTGGACGCGGGCTTGGACTGGTCTGTTTTACCACGTGGGATTTATGCGTACAGTTGACTTGGAAAAAACGCAAGAAGGTCCTCGGATTCTTCTTACTGGTTGAGTAGAAAGGAAGTCTGCTACCCCCGGAAAATATGTGTATTTTGGCAAAACATACATTCAGCTTCATCATAGTCTAAAGATTCTCGCTCTATAAAAATTCATCAGAGGGCCAATTCTACTAATTTTTGAACAACTTTAGCATTCGCATGTCAATAGCAACCTGTCAAAAAAGCCTTAATTTTCATACATTTTTGACAGATTGCTATTGAGATGAGAATTTGAAAATTAGTAGAATTGGCACTCTGGGCTACTGTCAGTACCAACCTTGATGGCATCCCTGGTTCAGATTATCTTCAAATTCCAAACGTAGTCCATATTTGTAATTTCGCACCAGTTCCATGATCTGCTCGTATTTTGCAAACAACAATTGTATCATTAGAAGACTTTCCTAATTATAAATACAAACATTTAGACGATATAATTTATTGTGTCATACATACATAGCTGCATAGGTTGCATCTTAAAACCTGTATTTTTCGATACCCTTTAAAGTTTCTGGGTGGTGACAAACCAAAACGTTACACAGTTTAAATATGTTTATGTATGTAAGTTTTTTTTTTCTTTTTCTTCCCCTTTTTAAGGTTAATTTTTAAATCTATAATTAATAATAATATGTTTTTAATTCTACCTAAGTGTTAATACATAGCTTATATATAAAATAAATAAAAATAAAAATGCGTATACTCGTAGCATTTACAAATATTAAAAATAAATCTTACAATAGCGGTCCTAAAAAAAATGAGAGGCGCGCTAAAAATACGGTCTGGGCGGTCAGAGTGCTAATTATGTAAGAGTAAGGCAATGATCCAAAACTTTAATAACATTAGTATTTCAATGTAGGTAGGTAGACCTTCGTAGTCCTTTCTCATTTAAAAAGTTTTCTATTTGTTGTATATTGAGTAGGTAGCATATAAATTGTTTGATTCGTGATCAATCAAACCTCACAGTTTGACAATCTATCACGTTATAGGTGTCTATAAAATATTAGGTTTATAAAGAAATAAGAGCACCGTGATCGCCACGTGGCAGTGCCCACAATCGGCACTCTAGCACCGACTACCATATACACACATCACTGCTAAAGATAGAAAAAATCCTCAGATAGTACTATTACCAAAAACAATCATATTCATTCTCTAGTAGGTGATTCATCAGAAATCGATAGAGAGACATTCAAAGTTTTCCGCACCATGCTTCAATATGTGTAGTAAAAGAATAAACATTTTGCTAACCCAAGTTGACTTTTATTACACCACTTTTGCTTTCTTCATTGAGCTGTTGTCGAACGACTAATTTGTTATTGTGAGGTACTCGCCACTGGATGACGTAAACTGGAGCCGGCCTGTTTTACCACGTGGGGTTTATATGCGTACCGTCGACCTCGTGGAAATATCAAGAAAGTCCTCGGATCCTGTAGAACGTATGTTCAAGAACTGTTTCATCATAGAAATGAAGTCCAGCGACAGAGTTTTTGGAGACATCCACCTCAAATGGATCACTTAGATATCATTCGTATATATAAAGCTACCGCATTCAGTTGGCACGTGGGAGTAAGTTTGTATGGGTCTCTGGAAATGCCTCGATGCATGTTTTCCTCGAGCTTTCATGTAAATATGAAATCGGCGAACTTTAACTACTTGATAAGAACATTTTACGAGACGTAAGTAAATTGTGATAAAATTTAAGCGGTGTCCCAAATTAGGTACCTACACACCATACGCGGCCATCAATATTTTCTTAAAACCAAATCTTTTTACCAATTACCTTTCATTAGGGGAGTTATAAGTCGACGACATTCTGAAAATACATTATTATCTATATTGAATTATTCCTCTTATGGCTCAAAGTTTATGGCAAATACATTTTGCCGTTAAAAATTGCACAGTTAATTTTGAGATAGGTATGTATTTATTTATTTATGGATCTAATTGTTGATTCCCTCGGCTTGTCCCCTAAGGTCAAGCGATGACCCCCTTCGATGATAAAATGTTAGATAAGAATAGTCAGTTACATGCGACAATCGATAATGTTGTTAAAAATGTTAATTCTCACTCATAAAAATATGTATACCATGCACTTTAATCAGTCCCGAGTGTTTTCTGAAACGAGCAAATCCCAAAACAAAATAAGCAGCATCAATTTATTATTGCGCTTGCAACAACTCGCACTAATTAAAGCGTGAACAGCTATAAGGAACTTGCCAACTGCTTATACTTGAGTGAACCAAAATGTATCGTGCCATCTGCCGTGCTTCTCAACGAAACATACAAATAAAAGTTTTAAATCCGGGCAGCATTTCTAGTCCGTAATAATACTATCTCGGCGCATCGATCCGTACGTCTTTGTACAGATCTCTACCTGCCCGTTCTGGGAACTAAAAAAAAGAACGTCTAGACGTCCTGCCTTTTGATGCTTTTTCTATTTAAAACATGTTTTTATGGAATACTTTGATTTCTTTCAATGTTCTAGCGCCAGGTGCAGGTAGACGGACCGGGTTCAAACACTTTTATTTGGATGTAAAGATATCTTTCGTTAGTTTCACGAGCCTAAAGAATTCTAAAGCGTTTTTTTTACGCTAGTCCTTAAAATAGTCCCTTGCTTTCTTATTGTAAGAACTCAACAGACAGAATACATTTAGATGGAGAATTTAAGTTGTGTGTATTGTTCACTGTGAGGGGTACATAACAATTCAACAATATCATTAGCATATTGCAAACGGTTCTTATGATTATGACCATAGAGATTTTAAGTAAAAGAAAAAGCGTAAAGATCAGTCAACACAAAGAAATGGTAAGGCACAACGCACAACATAATAAGAAATTGGTGTGCTTAGATAACGGAAGTTAAACATTTGTCTAGCGAACAGTTTGTTATTGAAGGAGATATTGTATGTGTCGCAGTTTTCCTGCTCCACCCAGCAGAGCTTCAAGACGCAAACAATCATGAAGGGACTGTTTACAGTTTGCATTAGCGCAAGTGATTACTTGCTTGAATGAAGTGAAAAGCCGATATCGCTATTAAACGTGGTCCAACTTTTAGTTTTTAACCGACTTTCCAAAAAGGAGGAGGTTCTCAATTCGGATGTTTGTATTTTTTTCAACGTAGTGTTATTGGCAAAGTTATCGCATTACCTACATAATTAAATTTATCATCGATTTGAAAAGTAGAAGTTCGTAGTTTTGCTGAAATTCACACATTCACTTGAGATTGAATCCAAATCTGTGGACTGGTCCTTTGAAGTTCCAGCATTATGTAACCATGTTTTTCTCACACAATAAAACTGTTTGAGATAGTAAGCAGGTGTTGCATTCTATGTTTTACTCACATTCTCAGATTGTATTCAAACATTGAGATAATCGCTATTCACTGAGAAAGAATTTTTAGAAAGCGCTCCGTAATGTACTAGATGAGTATTATTGTGATAAGGGCAGACAGTATTCAATTATAAGTACAGTTGTGAAGCTTAATAGCGTAGCTTCTCGAAGTACTTGTTGTGGAGTGCCTCAGAACGATTTCGTCATGACCCTATTGCCCGTCCAACTAGTAAACACCTGAAGAAGTACCACAGGCATTCTTCGTACCGTTACGGTGAACAAACTGGACAGCCGACCACTTGTTTAGTTCTATTGAAATGTTAACTTGATTACATTTTTTTCTCAACGGCAACACTGATGAGTTGCTACCACGGAAGTGTTCGATTTTGATCTCTATGTTAGGAGTGTTACCGCCTATTTGCCTCCATGAACATATTTTTAGCTAGCTGACTCAAGTTTAATCTACTAAAAGTTGTTTACTAAGGTTAGTATAGGTATATCTAGAGTCCATCGTACGGCCGAATCTTGGGTTTTCCGCGAACGCACGCGCGTGTGTCTGAGTAAGTGTAGCAATGACCTTAATGATTTTCGTTACTACCTACTTATAATAGATGGAACTTTTTTCCAAATGGTCGTTTCGTATGTTGATTTTTTAGCCCTTTCAATTCTAACGAGCTTGTATTGTGTTATAAAATGGTATATGGCTATGTAATAAAATGGTCTCCTTTAGAAGAAGTTCTGTTTACCCTAAACGGATAAAAGAAGTTACAGTAAATAAATCGTTATTTTTAAGACGAAATGTAAAGCGAATGTTTTCCATGCATTATTATCTTCTTGAACGAAAAAGAACGGCGAAAGCGTGGGCGGCCGCATTTGATATAAATTGGTAGGTACTCAAGAAATGTGAATAAGTTATTGCTTATTACTGCACTAATAAATGTAAGACCGTTTTGAAAGATTATAATAAAATATTTAAGAGCTGGTTTACATTAATCTCTTTCTCTCAATCTTGTTGAACGTCTCTGATAAAATCGTTATTTCTTCTAGGCCTAGGGGGGAAGCAGATGCTCCTATCGATATTATACGGATGTATGATACACCTACAGTTAGCTACAGTTATTCGGGTGGCGTTGGTTGCTAGGCATGCCTCCGCCCTAATATTTTTGTTCACATTAGGGAGCGTGGGGGCACCATGCCAACCGTCTGCATTTAATAATACTATATATCATAAATATACAAATGGCAGCGAGCTTCAAAAGGATCTTGATTCAGAATTGATGATGAATGAATTTATTGCTAAAAGAAAAAACTACAATAAAAGATGGGTAAAAGTTGTCGGTTTATTTTGCTTATAATGTAACCACTTTTGCGACCCTCTCAGTCTGTTTCTCAAACAAGCATTTCTAGATGAGCCCCAGTACTTTGGAACTTAAAAGTAACATCACCGCAACATTCAAATCTCTTCCTACTCCTCTAGGAAATTTAGATGGAAAGGATTAGCATATTTATATTTAAGTATAATTTTAGAACATTTGAAGATGTTGAAGATCTCTATTTTGAAGATGTTGTGGCCCCCTAATTATTCTGTTTTACTCACCATCGTGTAGGTACTTCGGAGTTAAGACGGATGTAAGTTGCCTATATTAACTAAGTATATAGTTTATTTTTTGCCTTCTGTTTTTTAACACTAGCCTTAATTGTAGGTTGATGTGTTAGCAAGTTAATATGCAGAAAGGCTAATTGCATTGACGTCAATGAAGTAGCGTTAAGTTTACAAGTGCTAACGACCTTTCATGTAGAAAAAGCACATACTCGAATATAATATTTTTATTCTTTATCTGGAAGCACTACTGCGGAGATAGGCCTCTGATAATCAATATCCGGCCTTCCCATTGTACTGTATCCCATCAAAGTTCGCTTTCTTCTTCTTTATTTAATGGCTCCCGTGCACAATGACTGATGTTGCCCCAACGTTAATTGATAGTTGATTATATCTGCGTCTTTTTGTAATAGAACAAGGGATCTTGAAGGGCTCACATGTTATTATGTAGGTATAGGTAGCACAGGTATCTAATAAAACCTAACAATATAGATTTAAACATGAAGAAACAGACACGGAATTGACTCAGATATTTCCTTAGCTACGAAAGCAATAGAAAAGTATAATTTTCTTTCAATAACAGGGAACCGTTAACTACCGCATGATTTGTCGTTTGGTCACAATTCAATAATACAGTAATAACAGATTTTTATGAAGCTAATGAACTGTATTATTCTGCAAACAGAAATAGCCGCTTTCCTGGTTCAGATATAACGGGATCACAGAATCATGTCTCCTATTATTCTGACATTGAACAGACAGAAGAAAGTAATAAATGATTTATCATGGAAACAGCGAAGACGTGTGTATCGTTCCGTGAGAATGGTCGTGTGCCATTAAAGCCAGGTAGCCGCCCCGTTACTTATTGTTCTGCCTGGGTATCATCTAATAGTGCTTGCCTACATTGTCTTTCGTAATTGCACGGCTGAGCTAGGTACTTGGCCGTTGAAGTAGGTTTTTTGTCGCCGGATTGAAAGCGTAATTGGTTAGCTTGAACAATATGCTCTTGCTTGGGTTAAAAATTCAAAGACATAGCATTAAATTGGGTGAAAAATTGAATAATGATTCTGTTAATGGGCTATGTTGTGTTGTTTTATGGTCTGAGTGTGAAATGACGACAAACTCAATTCTAAAATACTTACTCATTCTAGGACCCTTTTAGGATCTAAGTAGTACCTACATTTCTTGGCACCATGACCACAAAAATTTTGGCAGCAGTACACCGCCAGGCGTCTACCACAAATCCAGCAATACTCACCTACTCGTAACTTCTGAAACCCAAACATCAATTCTGCAAAATAAAGAATCAGATTCCCCTCACTCAAGCTTAGAACTAACAAAACAGGTCAGCTAAAGACGCGGTTCACCAAATTCCATTAAAGAAACTAAAGAGCTGCATCTGTGACGGTCGTTAAGTGAAGCATTAAGGTATGATGGTAATCTCTCTAACGGTAAAACTGCATTTTTCAACTTGTTTCTCGTTTACTACAATCCGCATGTCGGTCACGTAATCCAAGTAATTATAAATACACTGTCATGCAGGCATGTTACATTCAATATGAATAGGAAATCTTGATATTAAATACAGATACCGATATAGGACATAGTTGGAATATTAAGGAATTTGCGACACTGGCGCCCTCGCACGCCGCGGTGGCATTAGCCGGAAACTGATCGGAGGAGTCTCTTCTGAGTGTCTTAGTTTTCTCAAGGTTCCAGTATAGATGGCGTTGTTCGTGAACCCTTCGTGCGTCAAGACGGTTCAAGTTTCCAAATAATTTTTGAAGATGTGTAGGGAGAATTTGGCGCCGCTTTACCAGTATTTCGTATTCACGGATCTTTTTTGTTCCCAAGACGGTTGATTTGGTAATACGACGAAAGTGAGTTACTAATGTAGAGTAAATTATGAAGTCAAATAAAAAGTAACGAGTCAGCATAGAAGGAAACCAATACCAAAAAAAAAAAAACAATTACAATGAATGTAGGTCTTGGAAGAGTAGGCAGCTTGGCAATAAACGTCGATAGATGGCAGTACTAGTTCTGAGATGGCTTGAATGGTTTCTTTCATCCGCGCATTAGCTACTCAGAAAGTGTTGACTAGAATAATAAGTTGCAACTTTAAACATTGATGTGTATTGAATAAATTAACTGGCTGTTACTAAATAAATCAGTCAATCTTTAATCTTATTTGGCCTTCTAGTATCTGAATTTGTTTTGTTGAATGATTCCTATATGTTACTAGCTGTCTCGGCAAACGTTGTTTTGCCTTAAAAAAAATAGCCTACGACCTATTCTCAGACCTACCAAACATAAACAAAAAATTTCATAACAATCGGTGAATCCGTTTCGGAGGAGTTCGATAAAAAACACCGTGACACGAGATTTTCATACATTAGAAGATTATCCAACGTAAACTAAGACTGCCCCGTTAGATTCTTATAAGTCTGATATTTTTGTTTTCGGGTTCGTTCCCCGAGCAAAGCAATGCGTTCCTGATCGAGATATCTACTATGTAAGCATTACAACACATCAACTCTCCATGCCACTCACCATTGCAGGTGCCATGTTCGTCATGTCCCGGCGAGGTAACCCCATGATCATCTACGAGGGTAAGAACTTCATCAGAGAGAGGTCCCGGGGCCTGCGCGCGCGATGGGTGTGCGGCAAGAAGCGGCGTCTGCAGTGCATAGCCACCATCACGACCTTCGACGGCGCCGTCATCAAGGAGTATGGCTACCACAACCATAGTTAGCAGTGGCTACTTTATGTTAACAACTGGTTTCTGAAAAGCCATACAGAATGTAGCAAACCGACTTTGACATTCATTTTCAATGCTGTTTTTGGCTAATGGAAATATAGATTGTTTAATAAGATCTTTAACAGACACTTTCGAATTTTGTAACGTTCAAGTGCCTTACGAGTTTTAGTCTCTATGATACAGTTCTACTTTATTGACCATATTGGGCACTTGTAAAATAACACTAAACTTTACCTTACGTTTAACTACCGCGTGTATCTGACATCGACGCACAAACGATTTCCATGGGTCCAAGGCATGATTCTGGACACTCCAGTGTTGGAATTTTTCGTCGGTTCTTTTCTCATTTTTTTCAAGAGTACCACAAACAGGTATCAGCTCAGCTGAGCTGATATCTATTTGTGGTTTTATTCAGATTGCTTTTTTTTGTGAAAGTAGTTAATTAATTATTTTTTTATTAAAAATCTCATTGGGTTAGGTCAGAATAACTATTATGAGCAGTCTAAAGTAAAAAAACCCTTGAAAAAAACGAGAAAATAGCCGACGAAAAATTCTAAGTCTAGGGTGTCCAGAATCATGCCCTAGACCCATGGAAATCGTTTGAGCGTCGATGTCAGATACACGCGGTATATTATTTACAGTAAAAAAATAGGAAACAAAGAATTGATGTTAGTCCATTGGCTGGTTGTCACTTGGCGGTTTGACATTGTTTCAGTTTTTTTTTTTCGTCTTTCAGAAACCAGGTTTTAGGATTTATATAACATAGGTATTAGAAACTCAGCAAAGAGATTTTTTAATTGCTTGTATCTAGTACTTTTCTAAGAATCATACTGAAAAGCGATACAGCGACTAAAGTGAGCTTTTATACTAGCTGAAGAATGCCTAAAGTCATCATCATCTTCCTGCCCTTACTCCACGTTACTTGGGGTCGGCGCAACACGTTTTTTCTTCCACTTTGCCCTACCAGCCGTCAAACTTTCACTAACTCCCCTTTCTTTCATATCGCTTCTCACACAATCCATCCTTTCTTTTCTTTGGCCTTTCTCTCCCTCTCCATCCATCCACATTTATGTTCATTACTCTTTTAGTTAAATGAATTTCCTCCCTCCTCAAAAGAATGCCTAAAGTAAAGCTTAAAATTTGTAAATATGCTGCTAATGTATAGAACTTAAACTCATGGGAATTGGTAAAAATTCTACTTAAAATTGGTGCTTGTTATAGTAGCAAGATTAAGGAAAAAAAACTATTAATGGTTTTACATCCTCTTTAAAAGTTTCAATACACATTTGGTGGGACATGTGGTCAAATACATAAGCAGATATGTGTACGTTAATTGATAAACTATAAATAGGTTCCTGATACCAAGTTCACTTTAGAGCAAAGGGTTTTATTTTGTTGTAGATTTATAACGTGTAACAGAATTAAACCAATATCTAAAAAGAGGTCATTGTTCTTATCATTATGAACAATTTTTACTGTAAGACCAACTCCGAAATCTGCTACAGTTTATCTTGTCAAGTATGTGCACATTTAATTTATGTTTTGGTTCCATAGTAAAAGTTACGCGTTGTATACCTACTTAGTAGGTACCAAGGTAGTATTATCTGGGTTTATAAAGTTTAACTAGTATGTAATTACTCCTGGTTTTGATTCCATAAAATAACAATTTTAGTTTTTTTTTTTATATTAATTTAATTATTTAGTAGAGACGATTGTATCTGTTATGCAATTGGAATCTGGATTCGACTTCTAGATTAAGTTTCAAAGTAATTTATTCAAATAAGGCTGAGTGCCAGCACTTTTTGAGCTTCAATGTTTAAAAGTACACAGTTCCCCAAAACCGCCCGCCCGTCACCACTTCCCACCGGCACCACTTAGTGCTTTAGGTGGGAAGAAGAAGTGGCGCAACAAACTCCCCGGCCACACAAGTCTGCTGAATTCGAATCTCGCATTTATACAATACTATGCAAAGTATTATTATAATATAAAATAAAATAATAATAACATAGGTAACACGTAAAACCTAAAACTAAATTATTCGCCACTTGTTTGTCTCGTTTGTCTTACTTTGCTAGCACATTATGCCAGCAAAGTAAGACAAACGAGACTGCATTCAGTGCCTTGTTTTTAAAGTAGGTCTCTGCTTGTAGCCCTAACGACGCCGTCCTTACTCGAGATTTGGTGATCAACTTGGTCGATTTGATCAAGAAATCGTTTATTTAACTTATAATTAACCCCTTTGTTGGTACCTACTAAACTTTCATTGATGATCAGACTTAGCAAAGATATTTTTAGAATACTTAAAGGTAGTGTAAAAGTCCCTATAGTTCTAAAAAGAAAGCACGAAAGAACTCATTGGACCCATTATTTCTGTTGAACATTCTAAAGTATTTCATATGTAACAAGACTTATGTTTTATAATATTCCACTGACCCACTTACCTAATAGCGCTTATCAAAACGTGTTTTATTAACGAATGTTTGAATTCACACGTCCTTCAAAATCGCTCAATAAAAAACTGGTTTTAGGTTTAACAGACCAATAGTAGGCTCTATTCATGGTCCCTATTATTTTATATCACCATGTAAACAGATATCTACTTTGAATATTTAAATGATTACTTTGTATTATACTAGCTGCCCGCGGTTTCGCCTGTTGACAAATTATATACAAAAATCTTCCTCGAGAACCATTGGCGAAAACAGCATGAAAATCGGTGCAGTGATTTTTGAGCTTATCGCGAACAGACAGAGACATCATAATAATATGTAGTGATAGTAATAATTCTGGTAATGACATGAATATGATTCATAGTTTTAAAAAAAAAACTTTTTATTTCAGACATATTAGGCCCATAATATTGTTAGTAGTACACCTTAAAAACTATGTTAGTTGCATTTATAAATTAATTAATTTAAGTATTTACCACCCTCTGGGGCCCCGGAAGAATTTAACCTAAGTCTGATTGGGTAAGGAGTCGGAAAAACAGGTGTTGTGGACCAACTTGGGGCCTTTGTTTGGCTATGGACTAATTTATTTAATTCATTTTCTGTACCTACTAGCCGCACATTCATCTAACATTTAATTTTCTATTTTAACCGCTTTGGTTATAAGGTATTCATAAAGTTTGGAATATGTGGAAGTATCACATATATTGGAAATGGAAATTATAAGTTACAATGAGTAAGAAGTAAGAAACTGCACAATTGACAACCCTAACTCAGTGGGAAGCACATTTTAATTGCAATTGTACATCAAAATAATAATTTATGGATCAAAGTGTCCCACTGAACCGTATCTTGTAGCCCAACAAAATATGAAATGTAAAAATGCTGGGTGGGCAATCATCAAACGACTCCTTGCGCACTGGGCAGAGTGGCAGGGAGTGTCAAACTCTTAATGACTAAAACCCATCCGTGTTCCTCCTAATGCCCTTTGCGTTCTAGGACGGCGGTGACTCTTTCGAACAAATTCCGACTGGGTTCTGGGTACCTACTCATTAGTTAAAGCAAATAACTTGTAAAGTGAGACAATGTAGAATTGCTTATTGAATAAAATGCGAGCAATGAAGTAGAATAATTATAAAATTAGTATTGAAATTTGATCAAAAGTGGATACATAATCGTAATTATGTAGGTATAATAAGTACTTATTAGAATAGCAAGAAAGTCCGAAAAATGTCCAGGCTTGTACTTTCGGTCCAAAACGTCAGACAGATTAGAGCTCTAGGACAGTTTGTAGATAAAAAATGAAAAATTACCTGTGGTTGACATTAAAGACTGATCATAGAACGAAACTTCCCAGATTTTTATCAAATTAGTTAAATAAAATATAATTGTTATTAGATATGAAAATGTTGATATCAAATTTTGAAGTATCGTTATGTTTTTAAGATGATGTACCTACTCGTTGGTAAAAATAAAGGAGTTTATTATAAATACTCAGATAGTTTTATATGTATAAATTTGAAAGTTTATAATTACTTCTTACCTACCTTGCCAAAATATTTCATATTTTGGCTGAGTTGGAATTATCTCAGTCGATTAAATCTGTTCAGGAGTCGGGATTTCAGCAGGGGGCCAACCCATATGCATGGGATCATGTAATTATTTCGTGGTTATTGTACAGAGAATGTTACTCATTTTCATGAGTACTTTCATCTCCTGAAAGATGTTGACCAACGAATTAATAAGCAACCTGTAAATAAAAGATCTACTGTACTATACAGTTACTGTTGTAATTCGGACTATCATAACTTTTCTGTAACGCTTTATCGCGCTGTATGCTAGAGAATGGGAAGAAGGTAATATTGTTATTGTTTTCAAATTTGGAAAATAATGTTGTAAAAATATACGCAAAGAATTATAATAATTATGATAATGAAATTATTTTTGTTGTTTTTTTTTTTTTGTTTTACTTTACTTCAGTGAATGAAGTTTTTTTTTCAAATAGCAAAAATTGTTTTAATTTTTTTTTTTACAGATGAGTATGAGGAGGTGCCATTTCGCGGTAGATTATACTCATTCTATGATCTAGAAATTGCACTACACCACTGTTCTAATGATTAGCAGTGAGGTCTTGGACTAAGTTACAGCAAGTTGCAAGTATCTTGCATACTGAAATTGTAATCACGAAAACATTTGTGATGTCTCAGGTTGGCTGAATGCAAGATACTTGAAAAATGCAGTTTATGTCCAAGACTAAAGCAGAAAGGACACTTTGCCTACGTTGGATTGCGTCCTCCACTTTGATTTTATAGGAACCTGGGAGTCGTTAAACCGGTCGACAATAATATTTTGACAAATTGTTAACAAAAATAATGCAAAGCCTAAAATGGACCCCCCATACTAAAAGTTCTTAATAATAATGAGTTCAATGACCCTTTTCGGGATTTGCATTATTTTTGCAACACCTAGTATAAGTGATGTACTACCGGTTTACAAAGATATTGTGGCTGAGCAAACGTAACACTAAGGTAGACATAACGTATTTGTAATTTAATGTAGGGTACCAAAGAAATTGCTCGACAATAGTTTAATACATAATTATGTAATATGTAGGTAATCTTAGTCACTAGCCACTAATCACCACAAAAATTAGTTAAGTATGCTATTAGTTTTAATTAATCCATATTTGTATGTTACTAGTGACAATATAACTTTTAATTTAGGCGTTTATAAGCCTATGCTAAGCTATAATGCAAAAAAAGAAATAAATCGTAAGGCTCAATAAACACTAGCGCCGTCCGGGCCGGGGCTGCTTTCAGGCGGCTCCTGCCCAACCTGGGGGGACCAAACGCCTCCTGCCGGAGGCTCTACGCGGGGTTCGTGCGGTCCATGGCCGTCTACGGGGCCCCGGTGTGGGCGCGTTCCTTGCGGCAGCGTGCTGCCAACTATCTGAACGCGCCCCAAAAGGTGATGGCCCTAAGAATGACCCGAGGGTACCGCACGATCTCGCGCGAAGCGGTGTGTCTCCTTGCCGGATTGCCGCCATGGGATCTGGAGGCGATAGTCCTCGCGCGCCTGCATGATTGGCGCGTGGAGGTACTACGCCGGGGGGAAACTCCGCTGACGCGGCAAATTGTCGCGCAGCGGACAGACCTCCGGCGCGATCTCATGGCGTCATGGAGACGACGACTGTCGCAACCCAGTGCAGGGCACGCCACGATAGTGGCGATAAGTCCCCTCTTTGAGGAGTGGCTAGAGAGGCGCCACGGCGTCCTCACCTTCCGCCTGACGCAGGTCCTCACCGGACATGGATGTTTCGGGAGGTTCCTGCACCGAATCGGGCGGGAGGAAACGCCCGGGTGTCACCACTGCGAGGATCGACCGGAGGACACGGTGGAGCACACTGTGCAGGTGTGCCCCGCTTGGGCGGCGCACCGCCGTGTCCTCGAAACGGCGATCGGCGGCAACCTCTCGCGTCCGGCCCTGGTCCAAGCCATGGTCCGGAGCGAGACGGAATGGGACGCCGTTGCCTCCTTCTGCGAAGCAGTCATGCTAGCGAAGGAGGTGGCGGAGAGGGAGAGGAGACCCTCTCGTCCCGGCCGCCGTGGTAGATGCCGCGGGCGTCGGGGGACACCACCTGGTGACCTCCGGCCACCGTAGGCGCGGGCCTGTGGACGGCGAGCTATGGGTGGCTCGCCGTCCGTCCGTCTAGTGACGACAGGCCGTGTCGACGGCGCGTTAGTATTCCACGCGCGCCTCAAAGAGAGTCAGCACACAGAGGGGCCCGAAAGGGCCGACGCCTGCCGGAGTCGCGGGATTATTCGCAAGAGACACCGTGGCTCCGGAACACAAAGGGCAATGAAGGAACATGGATGGGTTTTAGTCAGTAGAAGTCTGACACTCCCTCCCGCTACACCCAGAGCGGGAGGAGTCATTGGATGATTTCCCATCCCTAAAAAAAAAAAAAGAGTCGAAGCGTCGCGACGTGAAATATATCGCCCGTTGACGTGCGAATGTGCGCGTGTGCGCGCATTCGCGTTGACTCCACTCAGTTCGGCATTGTGCTTCGTCTTCGTCCGATGTCGGCGCCAGCTGACGCGCATTCGCGCCGAGTCGCCGAGCGTAATCAAATTTTCGCAACACAAATTCGTACCGTATAAATAGAGAAATAGAGATGAATTTAGAACAGTTGAAAAACGTGACGCTTCGCGACGCCACGACTCTGCGCCAGTGTGAATTGAGCCTAACAGATAGATCATTATTAATCTTATATTGCCCTGTATTTTTATCTAGTCGTTTTGCATTTTTTTACGCTTCTCTTGGTTCATTATACAAGTTAACTTTTTCTTTGGCAATGCTTCAGGAGCTGAAAGTAGTTACTAAAAGAAACACCTTTCACTAGAGACTGAAAGTAAAAAAAATACAGTGCAGTTATATACTCATATAAATATAGTTAAAAAACAGCGACCAAGTGCGAGTCGGACTCGCGCACAAAGGGTTTCGTACCATTATCTATAAAAACAGCAACGGTCTTTTTGAAAATATTCATGATCATGACAACTGAAACATTCAAAGAATTAAAATACATCCGGTGCTCAAGTTAGTTCGAAAATAGTGGCACGTATTATGAAACATTTTTGGGGTATAGGGCATATTTTGGGGGCCGAGTCACCCGCGTCAGTAGGAGTATACCCTTCAGCGAATCCCTACACGTGGTCCCCGGGTGGTGGTAAACAGGTGACACTAACCGCCTCCGTGGTCTAGTGGTTAAACCACCTGATTCAGACCCAGAGGTCCCGGGTTCGATTCCCAGCGGGGGCAAATTTTTTGCTCGGTTTGGTTGGTGGTAGGACTTTTTTAAGTCCGCCTGGCAAGCTACCACCATCATGTCTAAGTCTGTCGCCATAACAACAATGTTAACAGCATTGCTGTGTTCCGGCAGTTAGAGGTATGATAGCCAGTTCCTCTGTGTAAGAGGATTCCGGGTGAAACTCGCTTCCATCTTCGGCCTAATCATCACTTTCCATCAGGTGAGATTTGGGCCAAGAGTTTCCCCGTTTTGCATAAAAAAAAAAACATAAATATATTCCCTTAAATTATGTATTGGTAGGTATATAAGCTAAATAAAAATCGAGCATCACTTTTAATTAATTACCTTATTTTAGTTAATTAGATATATTGTTGCATATAACAAGAGATTGAAATCTTTAATTCCTTTTAGGGTTGTGATTTAAGAAACGATTGTATAATTTATTAATAATAAGATTAGTACATTTTAAAATGCCATAGATATGCCTTATCTATTCAATACAGATTCTTGTCAGTGATAGTACCTATACAAATAAATTATATTGATAATAATAGATATTATGAGAGATACATTGCTCCAGCCTTATTTTACCCATTATTCTTTGTATTTTTTTTTTAAGCTTAACAGCAATATTATTTAGACAGCCCAAAAAAAAACTTGTGTGCTATTCACGGTGCCATTTTAGTCGTCTTAAAAGGCGGCCCACTAAATTTACCCGACATAAACTACCTCTAGGCACGATTTTAATGATAATTTATTAAGATAATAGGTACTATAAAAACAAATAATGCAATAGAATAATGATGTTTCATTATTCTATTGCATTATTTTTAATTAGTCCTGTTTATAAAGTTTACGTATCAAAACAATGTTTTTTTTCATGAATATGTAATAGTTATTGGATAAATGAAATAGGTTCCCGTTGGAAGACGAGACTAAAATGGCGTTGCGTTTTATTGTTATTTTCTTTTTTCTAATTGGTTTGGTGTTGCTGATAGTAAGTAACTTCATAATATTATGTGTATAGATGTTATTGATATTAGTGTATGTTAAGTATGTCATTGCTGCATTTATAAATTTGTATAATATTTTCCCAAATAAGATAAAGAGAAACGTGCTTCCATTAATTATATTATACATTATATAGGTGAGGAACGAGGAGTGTATAAAGTACCTTTACTGTAGTGAATTACATGATATAAGACATTATTGTTCCTGACATTCATTAAATTGTATTATTTTTGTTTTTTTTTACCTTTTGTTGTGTAATTTTAATAAACGCTTGCCATAATATCTATGTTTTATTTCTGCACCCACTTAATTATTTTCAATGTAGGGTGCCATTCGGGACAACGTACTCGTACCAATATACCGTTTCAAGTCATGAGTTCGATTCTCATCTCAGCACGCGTAGCATGGCGATTCTATCTCTATTCTACCAAGAAAAGACAAAGCTCTTTCTATCCCACTCGACATGTCTTCTGCCCGAGCATGGCGCGACCCGTAGACTCGCGTTTCTATGTAGACAAAGACATACCTAGTCTTTCCATAGCAACGGAGAAGTAGCTAGTGATGAGGTCATTCTGCGAATAATACGATGAATTTACGTTTAGTTAGCCAAAAAAATGTGTCAAAAACTCTATTTTTCACACTCTTTGCACGTAACTCAAAGCAACAACAAAACGTGCTACTTGAACATATTTTTAATCTTTAAGGTTTATGTTTGTTTACAAATAACATATTTTTGTTGAATTTATTAGCGTAACGATTTAAATTAGAATTTTGGTGTTTATGATCATGGCGGCAAGGAAAAAGTAAGTAGATTTTATGATCAATTAAATAAAGTACTGATTATTCCAATAATTGTGTGTAATTAATGTAAGTGAACATAATATCCTACCATGCGATGAGAAGAGAACATAATAACATTCTAAATAAAAGGTGATTGGTGGCATTGTCTGATGAAAACTTTGCCATACACAGTGCAATGCGTTCTTTACTGTTATCTGTTATCTTTCTTCCCTTTAATATCGTCCGAAGTGTTTTTACTTTAGTCATTACAAAAAAAGTTTATTTACAACGTACAACCCGACAAATGGAGATGTTGGTAGGTAGACTATATGTCTACCCCGACATACTTTATAAGTTCTATTTGGCAAAAATAAAATGATTGCTGAAATAAATATTCCTTGTCTAGGTCCGAGAAGATGTAGATTATTTGACATTTCATATAGAGAGTTATTTCTACCCCCAAATGTAAAAAGTAGAGAAAATATTGTCGGCATGCTCGACGTTGTAGACTTATGTCGATCGAAGAAAAGAAACATTTCCTTTCTACGTGTCAAACATCGCCATGCTTAGGAAGATAGAAATCTTTCTACAATCTGTCATATTGTCGATTCTCCGGTCGACAAAACTCGTTTCTACGGTGGTCATGCTACGCGTGCTGGTATTGTGTATGATGTGAAAAGAAATTAAATCTTACTCTTCAAGCCAAATGTTAGAGGCAACCATCCATGTAAGAGATCTTTAGCATTATTGAGCAATACGACAGATAAGCTGCCAACTACGATTGGCTTAAAAATAAACTTTTAGAACCTCAACAGCCCAATTGATAAATAAATGACATTTGAATTAACTTGGCACGACTCTAAACGTTTACAAGACAAGTATACCTAACTCTATACAAAATCGTATCAAAGAGAAGTGATCGCTAAACCCGTAACTACATACATATGTAAATATGTAACTACATACATATGTGTGCATGTAATTCTGTTATGATGCCAAGAAAATATCCAAAGCTGTAAATAGGTATCGATGCCTAATTTCATCTCAGAGGAAAATAGATTTATACGAGTACGCACTTCAATTTTATTTTGTTTTGTATTTAACTCCATCTATCATGCAAACATATTTTAGAGAGTCATAAAGTTTCTATGTATAATTTTATTGTTCATTTTATTTATTCTGGCATAAGAGCTTGGTTGGATTATATTTGCAATACCTATAAACGCCTTCTAGGATGGCTAAATGCAAATGAACTCTGGCACAGTCGAAGGTATTCCGAATAAGTTTCTAAATGTGGCCCTGTTACAGACGTCCAGTTCATACCCACGGAGAAGGGAAAATATATCCTCGTGCTTCGCGGCTACACATATTCACAAGTCGGAGGACGGTTCTTCTACTGTTCTTCGAAACATATGGGGTGCCGGGCGAGGGTTCGGCTTATTTCGGGCAAGCTCGTGGCGTCTGCCGACGAGCACAACCACGCGCCCCCGTCACACGCGCGCTGCGGTAACGGCGCCTTCGTCCAACTCCGTCCCAGGGGTCTTACTAACTTCTCAGGTCTTACCTCTGCTATCCTCCCTTCACCTATTACTTCCCCAACCGTAGCAGCTCTAGCCCTTCACGCCCTCAATTTCCCAAGAATACTTCCCAAAACCGACCTTTGGTCGCGGCCAACTAATCCTGAAGATAAAAAGGATCCTTAGTAATTTAAGAAGAAATATGTTGAGCAATAAATCGTAAGACATAGTGTTGATGTTCACTGATGCCGATCGGCACCAGATTGTTAAACATTGTTAATAGAAGATACGGTTGTTGAGGAACTTTTGTGAGAGATTCTTAATGTTGATGATGCTAAGGGCCTTCAATATCTGTGAATGATATTTAAATATTGCAGCTAATACAAGCAGTCTTGTGAATGCGGTAAATGTAGTATGGTACCTTGCTGTAACTGGGTCGTGGATCACCTTACCGAATTTCGGTCGTTAGGCGAGTAACAATGTCAAGACTTGGAGCCCTGGTTTTCTTTTTATGGTTATTTCGTACTCTTGGTTACATTTTTTTGTAACTACATGTAGTGTTTAATACTTATATCGTTGTGTAACGAATGCCTACATTATAGCTAGCTTAGTTTTTGTTTAGGTTATATTGAATGCTTCACACATACTAAAAGGCCTTGGAATGAGCTGTGAATTATTTATGTCGTGACGATACGCATCAGTTGACAGTGACCTTAACTTAATACTAGACTAGATCGTTATAGAAATCGAATGTTTCTGAATTTGTTGATCTCTAAAATTTATGTATATTTCGAAAATTTAATGTTATAAACTCGCTTCCAGTGATAATTCAACGCGATACGTAATTCGGTGATATTTTTTAAGTAATAATTATAGTTATTATGAGCCTTATTATATCTACGTTAATTCTACTTAAAGTTTTCTACATGTTAATACTTAATATTTCGTTTGTATATATAATCTTATTTTAAATATAGACTGCTCCTTTGTGAATAATTATATTGCGCTTAAATAATGTTGGTGTTTCTATTTGAAATCCTGTATGACATATCACTATAAAATACTAATTGCATCGCAATTCGTTGGACTGAATTTGAATATTTGGACGGGAGCAGGTGAAATCTTTTATTTTTAGTTAATCTCTACAAGTTTTGATTAAAAGGACAAACTATATTCACTTAAAATAGAAAATAAAACTCCTAACTAAAATATGGCATCAAAAAATTCGTCCCCATCGCTATCGACTGGAAGTGAGCCCAAAAGACTGGTTGTATGGCAATGCTTATCCTCTGTCCAAGGTAAAAGCCAGCCCTTGGGTCCCGCGAAGCGTCAACTAAGCGTTTTACTAGATCTTTAAATAGGACGTGAGCACTCGGACCCCACAGTCCAGCCAAGAGTTTCAACCACAAACGGCTCAAAAATGTAGTTGCCAATCATCATCATCATCTATAAAAAAAAATGTATAGAAGTAGTTTATCAGCCATCTCGTTACCATAACACAAGCATAAGGTGGCTTAGCTTGGGACTATATGGCGTTGTGTGAAATGTCCAAGGAAGGATATCTTCCTGCCCTTATCCCATGTTAATTGGGGTCGGCGCAACATGTTTTTTTTTCCACTCTGCCCTATCAGCCGTCAAACTTTCACTAACTCCCTTTTCTTTCATATCGCTTCTCACACAATCCATCCATCTTTTCTTTGGCCTTCCTCTCCCTCTCCATCCATCACATTTATGTTCATTACTCTTTTAGTTGCGTGCGTTTCCTCCCTCTTCTTCACATGATCATACCAAGACAAGCGATTCCCTTTTAACTTTTCCGTCACTGGCGCCACTTTTAAACTACCTCTAATGTAGTAATTTCTTACTTTATCCATTCTTGTAACTCCACACATCCATCTCAACATTGTCATCTCCGCCATATGCAATCTATTTTCATCCGTATTTTTCACAGTCCAACATTCTGATCCATACATTACGACAGGTCTTATCACAGTCTTGTAGATTTTGCCTTTCAACTTGAGGGGCATCCGTGGGTCGCAATAAGGCTACTATATTTCCGCCGTTTGAGGTTTTCAGCAGCCGCAGCGGCCGGTTCCGAACAATTTGTAATTACTAGAAAAAGAAGACTAGTAGGGAGACTACCGGTAGGCACAATAGGTACATCGAAAATAAAGCATGAAACCGATAACGATGATTCTCATCTATAAAATTTGTGACAACGTATTCACATACACAGAAAAATACATACCCGTTTATGCTATAGGTGTACGATTCTCAACGAACCGCCTGGGTTCCAAGAACTTGCTAGTGGAAGGCTACAGCTTTCGGAGAGAGTACTCCTCAGGAGCCAGGGTGTCTTGGAGGTGTTCCAAGAGAGGCTGTCCAGCGACTGCGGTCACCATGAACGATGAACTGCTATGCACTAGATATTGGCACAAGCACTGACTATCGCGGGAACATAAATAGACACGTAGAAGTTTTGGTCTATCATGGCTACATTGGCTACTGCTATTCAGGCCCAGACCCTGAATCAAGGTATCAACGGATTACCTCTCTAAGGGATTGATTGCTGATATGAAAAAGGTTGAATTCAATGATGAACTCTGACAAATAGTGAAGAAAGAAGAAAAAAAGAAAAATAGTTTATTTGCGGCTGTATGATGGTCTTGTCCATCTTCCGTTTTCTAATTATGATATAATTATTTGTTTACGACTTTCATCAGAGTTTAATCGTGAAATCAATTGTGATTTATATTTTTAAGTATTATACGAGTATGGATAGGTGCTAAATTGTAAATTTATGTTTTAATAAATACTATAATATTTTGTTAGTATTATAACGCGTTTTTCATTGCAGCTTACGTTTGCAATTCGTATGTATCTTAAAGCCTTCTTAAGTTCAGTATTAAGAAATGAATGTGTGGTTTGGTAATGGAATTTAAATTATATGTAATTTTTAGAAACGGTGGAGTTTTACACTACGGGTCGAGGTCAGGTTGGCGCCATTTTCAATGGACAGAAGTTCTACAAGAACTACCAGGGGAGTGACGGTACCGTGTCGTGGATCTGTCGCAACAAACACCTCTGCAACCGCAGGATCAAGACCCAGGGAAAAAATATCATCGCCATTTCGGAGAAAGGACATTCACTTGAATGTATCGAGTTGGATTTAGAAGCTTATGAGGAGATTCAACGTGAGATGTAACTGAGAATAAGGTTGCTCATAATGCTCATGTACAGGTAGTTTAAGTGTTGTATTTTGTTTTGTGGAATTATGTTCTCATGTATCCGTAATATCCGTATAGTGAACAGTGACTCGTACTTCAATACAGTTCCAGCTAATGTTTCTGCTATTGACAAAACTTTTAATCACAATACTGCTCGAGCCAGTCTTTCCACATTTCTATTATATTTTAGATATTAATCTCAAAGATATGTTTCGTTTTTTTCTGATTCTTATGTTACAAAATTAGATAGGTTTTATAAAAACTTTAAGGTGATCACTTTTATGAAAAGTGGTATTTTTTTATTTATTCATTAAACTCGCTAAATCATAAATATTTACCTGTCATTTTTATTCTTAAGAAATAAAGATTCAGACAAGGTATCACTAACTTGTTTATTGGTTAAGAAAAGTATATTAAAAAAAAAACAGTCGTAACCAGATCTGTTTAGCCATAGTATCTAGTTAACAAAATCAATAAAAAAAACTGTAAATGTAATCGATTAATTGATGTGTTCTTTGTGTTTTATAGTTTATTTATAAAATAATATCGGTGTTACGTTATAGAGGAATATTTATGTGAAAATCGAAATAAATAAGGAAATTAATTAGGATTTATCTTTTAACATAAACAACCCTTTCCTAATTAAAAAAAAAGCGACGTGAAATGTTAGTCTATTTCTTAGGTCTATTTATGTTATTTTTGAAACAAAGTTTTAGGTTTCGTTGAGTTCTTCACGACGACAAAAGGGCAGATCGGGGCAGAATTCGAGGGTAAGAGGTTCAACAAGAACTACCAGGGGAAGAGCGACGTGGTCTCCTGGATCTGTCAGTTCAAGCCGTGCAACCGACGGATCAGGACACGCGGACACTACGTCATCGAAGTCTCCAAGAAACCACACTCAAAAGAATGTGAGGCGACGTACTTTGAAGAAGAGAGGAAATTTACTTAAGAAATTTATTTAAATTTAGGCTGAATAAAAATATTCTGATTTTTCTGCAGAATTCAATAAGCAATTCAGAGATAAAATATTTACTTAGTAAATATGTTTTCTCTGAATTAAATAAGTAGCGAAATTCAAGTTATTTATTTTCTGGTTGCCGCGGCCGAAGTGATATTTTAGTAACCTCTGGTCTCATATTGTGGTATAATTGACACATATTATCCATTTATGTAATCATTAATTTATAACTAGATTTATGATTCATAACAAAAACACTACTTATTATTTATTTTTTTAACCTTACTTATAATATTTACCTTTTGTTAAGTTAAATCCATGCATTAACGTTTTAATGTGATATCTAGTCAATTTAGACGGCACGGTTGGCGCAGTGGTTGAGCGATCGACTGCTGCGTCGCGTGTCGTGGGTTCGATTCTCGCACGGAACAAATATTTGAATGGCCTACAGAGAGTTGTTCCGGGTCTGGCTGTTTGTTTATGTGACTTTGTATGTTTGTAAACGCACCCACGATACAGGAGTAATTCCTAGTGTGGGGCAACGTTATTTAAAAAAAAATTACTAGCCCAATTACCTACAAGAGAAAGAAAACTATATTTAAAAAATAGAAAATACGAGTACCTACAGTTTTCAACAAAAAGGTTTGGTTTAGATATCATCTAAAAAAAACTAGTAAGTAGGTATAATTACAATGCGTTTCAAATAAGAATAGGATCGACTTAGCGTCATATTGTGACGTCATAGCTGTCAATTCAAAGGGATTAGGTAGGGTGAGCAAAGCAAGATTATTATTTTGTAATAATTATTTACAAATATTGAGTGAAATAAGTGTTATGGTGTGGTTTAAAATAACTAATATTACTTATTATATTTAGTTAATTTACTACTATAGATCGTTTTTATTTAAATTTATTTATTTAATTTAATTTTATTTATTTATTTGGCTCTTCAACAATGAGTACACTATAACTTTCACATAAAAAAAAAAATTTCAGACTTAAGTCTAAGTGCCTCATCACTTAGAGAAGAGCACTACATGCACTATACTGTACGCATAAACTGCTATAGAAACTGAGCTAAAAATTATATATATTATAAGTAAATAGTGAAAAATTAAAACAAAAGTTTATGAAATATTACAACTTAGAATAATACGAAATTTATAGATATAGGTTAAAAAGTGACAATAACTGTGTTTACGGCAATTATTTTACGCACACTCACGTATAAAGATTCTTTTTATGGTAGGCACAGATGTAAGAAATAGATCAATGACTTCATCGTATTTTTGGTATTCAGCATACATTCTGGAAAGTGAGCATTGCTGCCTTAGATTGGTTGGTTAAATTCGATTTAAGACTGATTTAAACAAATTAAAATAAGACATTACTGATATGCTAAGTTTTCTATGCAAACCGTACTTTTCAAGAGACATTTGACAGATAGAGGTCATTAACGTTCCTATTCTTATTTGAATCGCATTATAAGTCTTGTTTTCGCCTTTTGAGGACCGGGCAATAGACGCTGAAATAAACGCGTACTGTGCTGAAAATGTAATCCAGAGGTTAACTTAAGTAGTTGGGTGTGTAATTGTGTATTAGTAATACAAGATAAGAGTTAACATGTTTGCGTAATTTAATTTAATTTATTTGAATAAATGTGATTTTACAAAAACTTTTTTGTACGTCAACTTGTGTTGTTAAAATGTTTGTTCGGTTTATTGTCATTTTAATCATACAAACAGGTTAGCTATATGTAGGGTAGCATGAAAGCTTTAACATTACAGACGTGTCTGTCCGGCATTGCATTGCTTCATCATTTCAACCACCTCATATCCTTAAAGTCAATACTTTGAATATATTTTCAGCTTCATTCATACAGACGACAAAGGGTACGACCATGCTGGTGTACAATGGGAGGCGGTTCTCGAGGAACTACCACCACCAGGCGAGCGGCAAGGTGTCCTACCGCTGCAACCGGAACGGCTGCGCAGCAAGGATCAGCACCGTCCAGAACCACATCGTGATGGTGAAGAATGACCACAACCATCTCGATTAGAATTGATATAAGGAAAATAACAAGCTTCGATCTTGAAAGAAGCAGAATATCGAAAAAATATCAATAGGGAATATGCATGAGAAAAATATTTAATATCTATGTACAGTTTATCTAAAAATATACAAAAATTGTTCAAGAAACAAACGAGATATAATTATTTTTAACAAATATATCTATTCCTCTCGCGAAAACGCTGTTTTATATGGCAGCTGTATAGGCGTTATGGACTTTGAAGTCCAAGCCCATATGGGACTTCTCTTCCTAATTGTACTCTTGAAGCTAAAACTTCGAAACTGGTGGCTCGCTGGTGAAAGTGTTCAAAAATAATTTCATGATTGCTTACTAGAGCTAATAGAGGTATTTCATTTTGCAAATAAAAAGTAGCATGCATATTCCCTATTATTAATTTATTTGTTCTCATGCACATCACACATTTAACAATACAGTATTATTATGGTCGTTTTTGTGCATAAATTTAATTTTACATAAAAGTGTGTTTCCTGATAGCTAAAACTTGGGAGTCTTTAAGTCAAGAGTGAATGGGTTACTTCTAGGCAAGCGTGCTCCACCTTAGACCGCATCATCGCTTAACATCAGGTGAGATAGAGCGGTCAAACGTATGCCTATCAATAGTAACAAAAAACCTGTTGGGGCACTGCAAATTACGTACTAAGTCATTTTCTTGTTTTTAGCAGTGTTCGAGTTGAATGCCTTTTAATAAAATCTTAGTAATTTTAACTTAGTGGCAGAAGATGTCAGCATCCTGTATCAGGGTCGCATATTTTGCTGATTAGGGGCGGTTCAAGTGTTACGTAAGCAAATGGGGGTCTTCACTCTGGTTATTTTTTATGACAAGGAGATTGGGGGGGTTATGGTGATTACGTCAGCAATATTTACTTTTGACATAATTATGGCTAGTTAGTTATTTCTATTCTCATGCGATGTTTCATAGTTAATTAAGAAATAACAGAACTGGGGAAAATAGGTCCCTTGTTAGTAAAAACTATGCTAATGCTTATGTAAGCATAGGATAGAGGGGTAAGAGCATAGAGTATATAACCACTAGAGAGCGTATAGGCCGATTTCTTCTAAGTACGCGGCTCACTACAGCGGGCCGGGGGACGAGGAACAACGCGCGGCTGCAATTGGTCCGTTCAAGGTCAAGTTGCATAGGTAGCCTATGGTTAGTGGTGGCACAACTTGATTAAAGGAAAATAGTCGATATCGATAAAATGCATTTTAACATTATAAAAATACTCAATCCAAACAAACAGCGCTATATCTTGTTTAAACAAAGTTTCCCTATTAACCTTATCTTTCCACTTTTATTCTAATTCTGAAATCTTCGAAAATCTAAAATGAAAACATGTATGTCAAACACACAGATGAAAAAACTGAGACCCTCCTCCTATTTTTAAAGTCGTTTAAAAGTAGTTACGTGTTTAATGTAAGTATGTGAATTGATTAAAAATTGTATTAGTTGTAATTTTATGATCATCGATAAATCGACTTCAATCATTAAACGTAACAGCACAGATTTTTACGATAAAAATACAAAGGGGAAGAAAGGGATAAAAATATAAGTATTTCCTAATGAAAGAAAGAGACTTTTCCAAAAGACATAAACGCGCGCTTCTCACAGTGTGCTCGTTCACCCAACCACCATTTTATATAGACCCCTGCAGTGGCTCATCATCTGATTCAAATCAAAAATATTTTGCGTAATCTTTACTCTCCGATGAAAAGTTATGCCATCATTTTTGTAACAAGAGGTCTTGGAATGTTTCCCACACAAATTCACCGGGTATGAAGGCATTTTTATGCGTTATAAATTGCATAAAAATTAAATCGATTTGTAAAAACTTAGCGGGCCCACAGGTCTAACACTTGGTCACAACTAAAATGGTTACTAGTGCCGCTGACTAACATATGAGCAAAAACACTAATAGTTTTCGTGCGTCGGGGCACTGTATGCGCAGTCAAGTGGTTTAATAGTCTTTGGGTAAGAGCTTTGATTACCATCGCTGAAAAGGGGAGGGGGGAGTTAAAAACGTCTAAAATTCTGCTTACGTAATACTAGAACAGCACCTTATTGATGTGTCGAAAAAATATCAATGATTAATTGCACATCACACATTTAACAATATTATTATTGTCCTTTTTGTACATACATCCTAATAGGGCACTGCAAATAACATACTAAGTCATTTTCTTGTTTTTAGCAGTGTTCGTGTCTAATGCGAGCAAATTAGTCTGTGTACCTTTTAATAAATCTTAGTATTTTTAACTTAGTGGCAGAAGATGTCAGCAGCCTGTATTAGGGTCGCATATTTTGCTGATTATTTAATTATTGATTATGAATTAAAAGCCATGACTATCATCGTTGTGTTTGTACAAATATTACGTATTTTCTGAAAACTTGTCTAAAAACAGATATTTAATAACTTTAAATATGTGTTGGATTCAATTACCAATCACTGGATAAAATTTCTTTGAGACACTAATCTGATTTTTAACTCGTGTAGTAGATTTGCCTTCACTAAACCAATAACAGCAACGCTATTACGTAAGTATCCAAACTACGTAGATGTAACATCATACCACCTATCAAAACATTATCCGATATTATTAATATGGTAATTTTGCACACAGATAAGGCACCGTTATTCTGTATGTCGAGGCTCGGGAGACCGCAGCTGTGCGTGGGATCGTACCGGTACTGCAGGACGTCTGTGAAGGGCGCCTTGACCAAGTGGCGCTGTACCAGACAACCGCGCGGCTGCAAGGCTAAGCTGCACACCTTCGACAAAGCCATCATCTGGCACCTGAATGTGCACAACCATTAGAGAACTTGTCAGACTTCTCATATTCCTTGACACCGTACTTTCTGAATGTATGTACAAGCCTTATTGAAGTACTAAGTTACCCTTATTGTCTCCAAAAAAACAAATCGATTTAAAAAATGTTTTACAAGACAAATTATATTAATAATTCAAACTAGTCAAGTCTGAGTAGATATTTAGAACTGTATAAAATATAATATAATCACTGTAAATACTTGACACTTGAAAGAAATATTAATAGTGGTGTCTCAAAGAATATATGTAAAAAGTATTTGTGAAAGTTTGATGTAGTATGTAGATTTTAAGATTGAGTTCCACTGGTCGTGGTTGTGGCGAAATCGTTTTAAACGATTTTTTCAAGTTATATTACAACAATATGATTATTTTTATAGTCTACAATAGATATCGGCTGGTAATAGTATGGTAATCATAAACTGTCAAATATTTCGGAGACGACAAGCATTCAAGGAGTTTGTTTTTAATATTGAGAAATCAAACTGATTCACGGGTCGTTGACGTGTTTTTATTCTATGAATGATAAATACTTAATTTATTTTATATTCTTGAAGTTTTATTTTTTATTTTGAAATTACTTAAAATGTTCTTGTCCTGAGTTCGATTCTGAGCTAACGTGTATTTTTCTTTCTGTTGGTATTTTTATCAAAAGCGGTTGGATCGGCCCGCTCCCTATATAATTGAGATTTAAATATTACTGCTGAAATGCGCGCGGCCTTTGCAATTCCTACAAAACATTTAGATTAATTTCAAAACATATGTTTGCGCCAGTATTCCCCATACAGACGTAAATATATGTTACGTTTAATCCATTTGCCTGTAGCTGAAGTTTTTGACGCTCTCCCATTATTTTAGGTTCAGATTCAGGTGACGAGCATATAGAAGAATATTATTTTGGTAAAAGCAAACGTGGAAACCCAATACTGGTATTATCCGGCCACCGTTTTAAGCTTATGAGGAACAG
The DNA here is from genome assembly GCA_963859965.1 of Ceramica pisi. Classification (NCBI taxonomy): domain Eukaryota; kingdom Metazoa; phylum Arthropoda; class Insecta; order Lepidoptera; family Noctuidae; genus Ceramica; species Ceramica pisi. The sequence continues at coordinate 6,511,344 of OY982541.1, read as the reverse complement.
AGGGAAATATCAACGATGGATCTGCATCAAGACCAGGGAGCGATGCAACTCGTTCGTAGTCACTGAAGATGAGAACATAGTTAAAATGAATATTCGACATACTCATGGTTTAAAAGTAAAACCGGAGAAGTGCGAGTCGGACTCGCTCACTGAAGATTACGTAGTTTGGTAGGAAAAACATACACACACTCTACACTTGACCTAGAATTCCCGATTACTTTTTACATTCATTCCTTACATTCTATTTATATTTTTTTAGAAAGATACTAATGAGAAAATATTTATTTGCCAAAGAACTCTTGTTCATATTATTATTGATGAATTTAGTTTGCTAGAAATTCATAATTTTAGTAGGTATTAATAAAAATCATTAAAACTTTTCCCAAGTTGATAGCATAATCTGTGACTGGTTGATAGATGCACGGAGTCACAATATAAGGATTATTTTTACTATATTGTGTAGAATTCTAAAACCGAATAAAACTAGTGTTGTGTAATTACAAAACGGACTTTTTCATCTGAACTGTAAAGATACCAACTTTTTTTAATGAAAATAGGGTATCTTAACGGCAGTTTGAAATCAATAATCTAAGGTTGTTTGTAATATTGTAGTATATTGTTATGAAATACATTAATTTTCGATAGGTATTGGCGTTTTCCATTTTATTTCTTGTTGTATTAATAAATTCAATGAAGGAAATCAACATAATAACGGATGATACTGTTCCTGGTTCATCCCACCATACCTAGTTATGAGATTTTGTGGGGTGATTTAAATCCCATATTCTTTCGACAATACTGTGACATTTACATTTATTTATCTATAATTAGAAAATATTATATGCGTGTCCTAAATGTAGACTAAACAATTTTTCCATGTTTTAGCACCGGCTGTGAATCCTCTTGTGTTCGGAATGACGAAGTTTGGAAACCCTATCATAACTTGGGGCAACTATCGGTTCATTAAGAAGCTGGCTCGTCGAGTGAAGACCTGGTGGGAGTGCACGGCGAGGAAGTCGTACGGCTGCCGGTGCGTGGCTGTCACCGTCAACGACCGCCTCGTCAAGCTCAATGGGTGGCACAACCACTAACATGTGAAGTGAAAACTGAACGACCGGTGCGCGAAATTGGAACAAATAACGCTTGAAACTTTTATGATACAAAAGTGACGTTTAACATATTGTTTTCTATTGATACAGTTTATCATAGCTCTTGAATAGATAGATCTTTGGTGATCAAACAGTTCTGTCTTTTATAATGATTTCCTGGTGGACCATTTGGTATTGCTGTTTGGTTTAGTTGTAATTGATTAATTTTTCCTAAAATATCTAAAATGACTATGATAATTTAGAATATAATTTAGCAGTATCTAACATTCATGTATAAAATATATCTACTACTAAGAAATATCTAATTTGTAAAACGTTAAAATTATAATATATCTAATAATTTGATATGTAAAAATACATCTTAATGTAAATATTTTAGACAAAAATTGGCATAATTTTGTATATCTGTAGGATAAAATAATAAGTTAAGTTTAAGTTTAAGAAAAGTATAAACTAATTTATTAGTGATTTTCCAGTGCTGTTGAACTTACCTACTGCGAAGCTACGAGTAACTACCATAACGTAGGTAACATTATATTATAATATTAATTGTTAAAAGACATTACGTCAAAGGTAGTTCATAAAACATAGTATTCAGGAAATTTAAGAAATCGTGTAAAATGAAATAATAGTGGGTTGTGCAATTTCTAAAATGTCGAGGGGTTTTGTTATTTTACCTTAATAACCTGAGATTAAATATAAACTTATAAAGTTCCAATGGATATGTTACATCCAAAGATCGAAACCGCTAAATGAGCCAAAAATCAACTTAGAACGCGTTGTGGAAAAGACGAAACGTCATGTCTCGTTCTGAGCCTTAACTGATGCTACCACATCGAGAAATATGTTGTGTAGGCAGCGCTCTAAAGCTGCTTTCAGACTACGCTATAATATAATAGTATATAGTATAGAGCTCATAACACACCAATTTCGCGCACCAAAAATTGTTATGGACACATTCACACTGTACTATATATATTATTGACAATGTATGGTGCGCGATATTGTTGTGCTATAAGCTTTATACTCTATGCTATATATTATATAGCGTAGTCTGAAAGCAGCTTGACAGTATCGGTCTACTCAAACCTAGCTACGACGACGGACTACATAGGTATTTATATTTTTCGGAAAAAATAAATTGGCTAGACGTCAAAATCAAAGGTTTACTATGTGATCTGTATTTATGTTATATTCTACAAAAAATGTGTAATCCTTATTATTAAAGTTATTTAGACAATTTGTATTGTTATTTGGATTTTTTTACATATCCTTGAATACAAATTAAAGCCAAGTGTTTATGAATCTGAAACTTTGTTTTGCATGAAAATGATCAAAGACGAACAAAGTCCGAGTCAAAGTTAAATAAAGATGGTAACACATAATTATAATCTTTCAGAACCGAAATTTGACTTATCTCAACGCGGGAACCTTGTGGTACAGATAGGCCCGTGGCGTTTCAATAAGCACGCCTGCTGGGGCTCCAAGGTTCGCTGGACTTGCATCAAGAAGAAGAACGGGTGTACTGCAGCCATCACCACAGTTGACAACGTTATCGTCAAGACTCTCGGCAAACATAATCATTAAGTGTTCTGTTGTTTGAAGGTTGTAATGAGGGTTTCTTTCAGGTGATCATTGGGTTTTAAAAAGTGATATTTCATCAATGATAAACTGAGATTTCTGAAGTATATGTCGATCCCATTTTGGGCTCTTCGAGTGTTTAAGCGTTACCAAAAGTGTTAATCATGTGGACCTATAAGGTATCTTAGCCCTGTAGCCCTATTTCCGTTGGTTCATATTTCGGCATGTTCCGTTATTGTACTACATATCTACAAGGTCTTTTTTGTAAATTTATGCATTTGAAAAAAATCGTCTGATGGCGAAAGTATTACGGTACAATTTTGGCTATATAGTTGAAAGATTCGTGTTGATAAATAGAAGCCCTTTTTTAAAGCTTGTCATTTTTCTTGTCACGTTCCTTCAACGTTTAAAACTCGGCAACCTTGAAAGTGATTCCTATTAAAATCTTCACATTATGGAATAGTTTCCATGACGTAGAGTACAATATAAAGCAAGTATTAAGCTTATTTTGTCTAGAATCTCAAAAGAGATATGTAACCTGTTAACTTAATGCTATACGTATGATAATAGTTGCTAGTTTCATAGAATTTCTATTATAGGAATGTTAATAAGGTACAAGATACTTAAATGTTAGTACATGAAGTTTTTACTTTTGGAAGGCAACTTCCCAGAAACATTTCTTTTCAGAATATGTTTAATTTGACGATCTGTCTCTATTGTATTATCAAAGTAAGGTCTCGAGAAAGATGAAGAACTAATGAAGTCTTGGTTTAGTAACAAGACTTGCAGTTTGAGTAGTTAAATTATGTAACTTATAGCAATAAAATAAATTTAGATATGATGTGTTATGGTACGACCCTATAACGTGCTTCTAATAAAATAAGTGCGTCTAGAATTCTCTAAATTAATAAGTGATTAAACATTTGATCTATTTAGTAAGTGTGGTGTATATCTGTATTTATCACTGCCATTTAATATTGAACCAAACAACAACATTTAAATGAATACTGGCAGATAAAAATAGCTATTCAATCTTACTGAGATTGTTTTTTGTATTATCTTTAAGACTTATTTTATGTACCTTTGCTAGCCTAGCGTTCGTTTTTTATTCGTATATTAGTTCCCCTAAGTTCCTAAAATGATTAAAATATTATTTGGTGTGTAACAGATGAATTAATTGTTGTTTTTTTTAAACAGACGAATACTGGTCGAGATATTTGAGTTTGAATTGTGGAATACTTCTACATACGCTGTGTTAGTTCTAAATTTTACTGTACAAGGAAGACATTTTGACTTTATTTTAATGTTTAATTTCAAAATTCAGTAAAGCTCGATTGATAAATTAATAAAATAATCTTCCGTTAAGCTGCTTCCGTTTCTACTTCAAAGTTATCATGTTATATTGTATAAATCATATAAAAGACTTTTTTAGTGGTACATCGGTCCCTTATTGTTTGCCTACAGTACAAGTTAGCAACACTCCTAATTACCGTAAGATTAATCTTAGATCAGTAGAGATTTACATAAACATAGAATTTACGCTTTATTACTTATATTGATAAAATGTTTCATTATGCTAATAAACATTTCATTTTCGAATAGTTTTATTTATTTCACACAGTATTCCCATTTTTCTCCTAACTTGGAGGGTTTTTTGTCTAGTCTACCAGTTTTGTGAATCAGGAATCCACGTAAAGTAGTCTCCATGTAAATAGAAAATCAGCTGGTATTCCATCGTTAATATCAGTGACTGTCTGCCAGTGTTCACATCTGTGATATGTGCACATGTTCAACAGGAGAAAGTTATAATACTTCTAATACTTCTTGGCATTTTGTACTCACAAATCTTCAGATTTTGGGTATACGTGGCAAGGATGCGTGTTTTCATTTGGACGGGCATGATGCATGGATTTTTCTACCACATTACATTGTCAAAAATTATTTAGTCATCCATAACCAGGCACTAAAACAAACATTATTTTCAGATCTGAACCCTGTGTTTGCGCAATCTCAGCGAGGTAACCCGGTCATCATGATCGGTCAGTACCGGTTCAACCGCGTCAATAAGTACGGCAGCAGAACTCGATGGGTGTGCGTCAAAGCCAAGGCTGGCTGCAGAGCGTCCCTGCACACTATGGATAACGCCATCGTTCGAGTATGGGGATTCCATGACCCACTAGCTCACACTAGCGCAAATAGATTCTAAGTAGCTGAAGTGAACCTGGATCGAACTCGGTCGTTGTCGGGACTGCCGACCCCAGATAGATAAGACAAGTCTCGTTGTTGCAATAATATGCAATAATTCTTAGAGCATAAGGCATTGCATCTCTATTAGAGATAGACATTTTTGTATTCCGATACTGTGCACATTCCAGTTTCGGATCATAAAATTGACGGTTTGGGAGTTCCAATAAAGACTCGGCCGTGACTTAGTAAAATTATTTGACAGCTATCTTGACTACGTTGACTTGAAAATGTTCTAGTTATTTTGCATAATTTGAAGCGTAGATCTTACTATTTTTAAAGCTAGCACACTTTGACACTGCCTTGTCGGTAGTGTTCAAAAGCTATACTTATCATTGATCGTTCCTATGAACGGGGAACAGAATTTGATTTTGGATCTCAGATCGACCTCGAAAATGAAAAGATAGCGGTCGTAACTAAGAGTTTTAACCCCAAAGCTAAGGGGTTTGTAACTTAGCGTAAGTTAAAGTTTGTTAATTTATTGACATAATCATTAACGAACAAAGTCGAGACGTGACTTAACCTACATTCTTAGAAGTAGCATCAACAGCAATACTTCTCGAATCAATGCAAATTATTATGACAAAAGGTGCTTCCCAATAGATGATGCTTGTTGCAAAAGTTTACATTTTGAGGCTTATCATTTTGTTCGGTGGATGAAATCAAATGAATTACGATTGATTGGAGTTTATATTGTAAGCAGTATTTTATTAAGTTTTAGGGTGGGTTCTAGTAGTTAAGTGTTACAATATAGTTTTAAGATGAACTTGTAGCATCGACTAACTTGATCAGTATAAGCTCTCGCACTACAGTTACTAACATAAATATTACTTAGGTTTCGGTGGTGGATAAAATAGAGAATCTTTTATTCAGTATTTAATCATGAGTAATGTTTATCTTTGATAGTTTACTACTTTAGATAAGATTACACGTGTATAATTTATGATTTTTACTATGTCGTTTTATTCAATCCGCAGTTCTAAAATCCAATGGTAAAAACTCCTATGTGCACAGGTTATTAATAAGATTTTACAACCAGTCTTTTAAGATATTTTTGAAGAAAGTATCGTTGAAAATAAAACTCTTCAGAAAAATAATGAGAGGGCCAATTCTACTAGTTTTCCCATTCGCATTGCATTCGCATCTCAACCGCAAACTGTCAAAAGAGCTTTAATTTTCATAAATTTTTGACAGTTTGCGGTTGAGATGCGAATGTGAAAATTAATAGAATTGGCCCTCGGCGAAATGTATTAATTCGATTTTCTTATCTGACAAACTGACACTCAAAGAAACGTTTGATTTCGTGACCGTCCGCAGCAAAGGTAGGTATTTACAAGGTAATATTATGTTTAAAACTCATACGGTATATATTTATTTGACCTCTTATAGATTTAAAAATCGGTATGAATAATTTCCGGAAAATCTAAATTGTTCTCTTCTCACTACTACAAGTGTATAGTGTGTCCCTACATCTTCTATTCTATACTTATAATAAATCTGTAGAGAGGTCAATTCTGTACATGAAATATATTTCCAAAATAACTATCAGGGGGTGATTAGGGATCGATACTGATGCCAAAAATGCAATCAATAAAATTTTTGTCTGTCTGTCTGTATAACCGTTATAGAATCAAAAACTACTCGACGGATTTTAACGAAACTTGGTATAATTATTTTTCATACTCTTGAGCTGGTTATAGTATACTTTTCATCACGCTACAATCAACAGAAAAAATGAAAAAAAAAAAATTAAAATGTGAAAGTTTGGTTGTCTGTTACTCAATCACGCCAGAACGGCTTAACGGATCATAATGAAATTTAGAACAAAGATAGATTATAGTCTGGAATAGCACATAAGCTACTTTTAATCCCGGGAACATGTTCCCTAGGGATCACGCGGGCGAAGCCGCTGGCGGAAGCTAGTATTGAATAAAGATGTGAAAACATCATGTTTAAAGTTTTTATGTAACCTTTGAAATGTGCTCATTGTTTTGACTTGGTTTTGAATTTCTCCAGTTTTAGTGGAAAAAATTCTTACGACGACTGGCGCTACTGTCTTGGTGGCTGGCGGTGTACGCTTTTACAAACACAGCAGTAAGGGTGCGAAGACGCACTGGTATTGCGGCAAGAAGACACGAGGGAAGTGCAAAGCGGTCATCACGACCATCAGCGACATAGTCATCAGGGCATTCCTACAGCACAATCATGACATGCTGGGCTGGGCCGATAGCGATGACGTTTTACAAAAACGTATTATTAAACATTTTGCCTATGAGTGAATTCATTTATGACAATTGGTTTCCTGTCACTTTAATGACATTGGATTCAGCTTATGAATATTATGTGTTATACTTTTTTGTCAGCAATAAGATCGCCATTAAAATTAAGTTAGTGTAAAAAAAGTTGTGTAACTATTTTAGTGCACAATGAAGTATGTTCTATCTACTTATATTGAATAAATTCCTGTTCTTTATTCGAGTTTCCTTTATTTTGTTCGCGTTTTTCGTACCACTTTGACTGTTCTGTACCAGCAAGCCACATGCGTTACTGTGCATTTTACGTCGTGCCAATGTAAAATATGGAATTTAAAATGGTAACATGGAACACACTCTATAGAAATCACGTAGCCACTCCAGCGTCCAAGGATTTGTGAAATTTGTAAAAAAATCACCGCGGCGGCCCTGGAACGCGAAGGGCATTAGGAGGAACACGGATGGGTTTAGTCAGTAGGAGTCTGACACTAATTTCCTTCTGCTCCTTCCATTTGTACTGAGGGAGACATTTGATGATTCGCAATTCTTAAAAAAAGCGTCTAAGTATAATTTTCCACAGCGACGAGTTGTCATTAACTCCATCTAGAAAATGCAGTACCGCTTGGTGAGTTCTGATAGATTATATTAATAGCTGATGAAATAACTCAACGAATAACAATCATGAGATAGCAGTGTAAGATAATATTTTGACAATGAAAAAGATTCATTTGTTTTTACGAGTGTCAGTTATTATGTCGTTAGTAAGTACTACAGTTTTGTTTTACTTCTATACTTATAATAAATCTGTAGAGAGGTCAATTCTGTACATGAAATATATTTCCAAAATAACTATCAGGGGGTGATTAGGGATCGATACTGATGCCAAAAATGAAATCAGTACAATTTTTGTCTGTCTGTCTGTCGGTCTGTCTGTCTGTCTGTCTGTCTGTCTGTATAACCGTTATAGAAACAAAAACTACTCGACGGATTTTAATGAAACTTGGTACAATTATTATTCATACTCCTGAGCAGGTTATAGTATACTTTTCATCACGCTACAATCAATAGGAGCAGAGCAGTGAAGCGAAATGTTGGGAAAACGGGAGAAGTTACTCCATTTTTTAAGCTTCCGTCGCGTGTGCAACCTTAATGGTGAAAGCTACACAGAAATCATGTATGACGGAAATGTTCTCCTTAAAATTATATAAAAAATATCAAACGACAGCATATGTCTATCTTTTAGCGGATGTTAATTAAATTTAGAACAAAGATAGATTATAGTCTGGGATAGCACATAAGCTACTTTTCATCCCGGGAATAAGTTCCCTAGGGATCACGCGAGCGAAGCCGCTGGCAGAAGCTAGTATCTAATAAGTGTCAAAATAAACTTGAAGGTTTGTGCTTTATGATGATGTTTACATCTAAGTTATCACAGTTTTGTGTAATAAATCTATTTTTAACCGATTATTATACCGCGTGTATCTGACATCGACGCACAAACGATTTCCATGGGTCCAGGGCATGATTCTGGACACCCCAGTGTTGGAATTTTTCGTCGGTTCTTTTCTGATTTTTTTTAAGAGTACTACAAAGTATCCGCTCAGCTGAGCTGATATTATTTGTGGCTTTATTCAGATTGCTCTTTTTAGTGAAAGTAGTTATTTAATTATTTTTTGATTAAAAATCTCATTGGGTTAGGTCAGAATAACGATTATGAGCAGTCTAAAGTAAAAAAAACCCTTGAAAAAAATAAAAAAATGAGAAAAAAGCCGACGAAAAATTCTAAGTCTAGGGTGTCCAGAATCATGCCCCGGACCCATGGAAATCGTTTGTGCGTCGATGTCAGATACACGCGGTATTACAATATTTCGGCCAATTTTAGTTCATACATATTTAGCATTCTTCGCATTTCTTCTTGATATTATCATTTAAACATCGACTTACATTTGATATAAAGTTAAATATATTAAAATCTTTGAAGATTCTTTACTAATTAATTCCAATTGTTCGATATCCACGGACATTATAATCAAACGAAACAAATACTATGTTGCATTATTTTTTGATCAGAGATCTTGCTACGAGTAGGTAATATAGAAAATAATGCACTTTTTTCTTTCCTTAATTTTTATATTTCTTACTTACTTACTTGGTTTCGGTTAGATGTGTTTCATGCTCTAATGCTACAGTTATTTTGTGTTTTGAAATATTCTTGACATTTTAATTCGTGTTGGTCAATTTGCACGCAATACAAAAAAAAAAACTCTTTTCTATTTAACTAACTTTCATGGTCGTATATATTATTAAGTCGCCGAATAGTACTTAATCATATTAAACAATACTTATGTTCTAAATTAAGTCATACATAAATTACAGATTACCAAAGATCACGAAGAATATCACGAACTGAACCGAAGATGACAACTCGACTAAGGAGAGCCACCATCAGACCTCAACTTGAGCATCGTCATTTTCCGGTTCGAAACGGCTTCAAAAAGAGCCGCTGTTGGATGTGCGGACAGAGGAAACTCTCTGCCAGGACCGTATGGAAGTGCCTACAATGCAACGTAAATCTCTGCATTGAAAATTGCTTCATGGAGTACCATATATAGTTTGAGTTGTTTTATAACAACCCTACCAAAATAATCATGCAATCCATACATGATGTTGAGTTATGATACTGCTGCAGTAGAATTAAGGGTGGCTCGAATAAATTGAAGTATACTTGTGTTGATTTTATTATTTGTTTTTATTAAAAAAATCGACGTTACAGAGATCAATAGTCGCGCTGGTCGGACGCTTGAGTGGTTATTAGTCGAGGTTTATTTCCAAGTTTTCCAAATGGCAACCCAAAATATCACTTTTATTTCAGTTCGTTATTAGCATCGTTATTTTTTTGATCTCGTATTTTTAGTGTATAAAAGTTATGCAAGGTTGATGCAAGGTGTTTAATTAAGTGCTGTGTTTGGGGCCGCGTGTTCAACATTATTTTCTGGTGAGTTGATTTTTATGTTTTAAGAGATTGAATAATTATTATTTTGTACAACTGTTTACAGTGAGTAGACTCTAGTATGAAATAACTAGTTGCAGATATTTCATGTAATAATAACAGCTCCTTGGCAATTATTTCTGGCTTCAGGTAAGATTTTACTTTTTTAGATGTATACTCCGCAATATCGTCTAAAAAGAAAACTCAAACGAAAGAAGAAATAAAAGAACGCAAACGAATTGCAGAACGATTGAGATACCAACGCCTTAAAAGTAACCCTGATCAACTAAAAGAAAAAGAGCATCAGAAATACCAAAAGTAACCCTGATCAACTAAAAGAAAAAGAGCATCAGAAATACCAAAAGAAGAAGGAAATGGGTACTCGAAAGTTAGTAAAAGATATGAGTCGCCAAGAGCATAAAGCTGCGAAACAAAAATGGAAAAAAGAATCTGCTACTTATCGAGCAAAAATAAATTCTTTTAAAGAAGATACGACGTTAAGAGACCTTTCAGTTTGTTAATATTACCCCTTATTTCATGTAAGTTTTGTTGTTTCTAATACGCAAAATAAAAGAAAAGGACTGTTGACTTTTATAACTCTGGAATTATCCCTATTGTACTAAAGGAAAAAAACAACTATTTGCAGATATTTAATGTAATAACAACAGCTCCTTGGCAGTTATTTCTTGCTTCAGATAAGATTTTCTTTTTTTTAGATGTTTACTCCGCAATGTCATCTAAAAAGAAAACTCAAACGAAAGAAGAAATAAAAGAACGCAAACGAATTGCAGAACGATTGAGATACCAACGCCTTAAAAGTAACCCTGATCAACTAAAAGAAAAAGAACGTCAGAAATACCAAAGGATGAAGGAAAGAGGTACTCGAAAGTTAGTAAAAGATATGAGTCGCCAAGAGCATAAAGCTGCGAAACAAAAATGGAAAAAAAAATCTGCTACTTATCGAGCAAAAAGAAAATCTCTTAAAGAAGATACGACGTTGAGAGACCTTTGAGTTTGTTTATATTACACCTTATTTCATGTTAGTTTTGTTGTTTCTAATACGCAAAATAAAAGAAAACGGCTGTTAATCTTTGCAAATATTTTATTTTCCATACTTACCTGACCTTTTTATGAATATAAATATTTTTGGTTTGAAAATAATAAAGGATTGGGACAGTGTTGTATGGAAAAGTTTCCAGTTAGAAAGGCCCAAATATACCAGAAAGCCAATTATAATACTGATTTTGTAGTAACGTTCGCACTCGTATGTCAGTCGCAATCTGTCAAAAAATGTAGTATAATGAGGTTTTTTGACAGATTGAGACTGAGGTGCGTAAACGAACGTTATTTTAAAATGAGTTAAATTGACACTTACCGTTAAGAATAAGGAAGCAGATCTTGTGCCTTCTACCTTAAGGCCTACGCGTGATATCATCCATCATCATCTGCCTACCCTTTTCCCAGCTACATTGGGGTTAGCTTCCAGCCAAATCAGAATCAGCTGAATACCAGTATTTTCACTGGTATACTGATAGCGGCCTACCAGACCTCCACAACCCATTTCAAGCTTTTACCAAGAACTGGATATTACTCTGAAATTAGAATCAAGAATACCCTAAACAGGTAAGCTCTTTCAATTCCCATTGCTCTCGAGTTCCGTATGAAAGGGGATTTCAAAAGGTTTATATTAAAAATAAAATTGTTTTTGAATCATTACTTGCATGAATTTCTAACAATATTGTATGTTTGTAGTGCGAATGATTACTTCAAACAGGGGCACTGCGATGCTTTTGGCGGGAGGCATTCGTTTCTACAAGGAGAAGACTTTCGGCCCCAAAGTACGCTGGCAATGCGCCTATAGAAAACTGCTCAAGTGCAAAGCGTTTATAAGGACCATAGACAAACACGTTGTGTGTTTTAATTCTAGACATAACCATCATACACCTCTATCGTAATAATTCCTGTTTTTGTTGTATATTTTAGACGTTGTTAAATCATCTTTTGGAAATCGTTTTTTTATTGTGATTGGGATTGTCAGCTAACTCCACACCCACTTAACCTATTTTTAACGGAATAGGGTAGATGACTAAAAACTCTAATTATTCCGTCGAATAGATTTACCAAAAATATTGGCCACGTATTTCTTTTTCCGTAATAAAAAAATTACGACGATACAGTGCGTTGAAAACTCGTGTGACTTCACATGTAAGTGTAAGTATCTATACTTTTAACCTAGTAGTGATTTCACAAGCCCCAAATCCTGATCTATGATCGTGACGCGAAGCTTGTCACTTTTTATCTTTGTATTTTTTTTAGATTTGATTAGGCAGAAAATACGTGTCCAATATTTTTCGTAGTCTATCTGAAGAACTAAATAGAACCATATTTTTTTACTCAGGAATCATCCTTATTGAACTACAGGACATAAAGAGCTGATAAGAAAATACAGTACAGTACAGTGAAAAAAAAAATACATGGCGACTAAAGCCTTGTATATTTTCTCAATGGTATTTCAACAGGCGCGAATTTATAACTATATTTTTATTTAATTTTCACCAAGAAAAGTGCAATAGGTCAAAATAATCACTAAATATTATAAAACAACGTCCTTCGCCGCGTCTGTCTGTCTGTCAGTTAGTTCGCGATAAACTCAAAAACGACTGCACCGATTTTCAAGCTGTTTTCACCAATGGATACAGTGGTTCTCGAGGAAGGTTTTAGCATGCAATTTGTCAAGCGAGCGAAGCCGCGGTCATCCGCTAGTAGAATAATAAAATCCAAACAGCTCTCCTGAAACACATACCCGTTTGAGTTGCAACAGTATTCTTCGACATTAGCGGGTATTTATTTATATTTTCTTCCATATTATTTATATTATACTCTGTTATTTACTATATATTATAGTTGAGTCGTAGATTATTTGGTGTTGAAATGAAATGTCGAGAAAAATACACCAAAGTATTTTTCTCGACATTTAATTTCTTTTTATACTTAGTCGTTCGGATAGATTGTTTGTTTGTTTGAGGAATGTACAGATTTTATACTTTTTTTTAAATAAACCAGAATTCACTTTGTATTCATTTTTATAAAAAATGTCCATAGTCTGACGAGCCGCCGATGATGGACTTAGTTAAACACAACATGAGGGTAACACATAGGTACGTACAGGCAGACTTAGTTTGAAATAGCAAAACTAGACGCAAGTTTCATACATTCTGAAGAGTTCTATAGAATTTTTAAATCTAATACTAAAAGTTGTTAACATATTTTTAACTGACTTTCAAAAAAAGGAGGATGTTATTTTTATGCATGTACACCGATTACTTTGAGGTCTCTGATTCTTTTTGTGTGATTCTTTTTTAGTTCGATATTTAATTATATTATACTTGCCATTTGGTCCCATAAAAAAAAATTCATTTGGCTCAGTAGTTTCTATTTTATGAGCATTTTTGCTTATTTCTATTTCTGCGTATACGAAGACGTCTTCCAAGTACTTTAAAGTGAAAAATAAAATAGTTTTTTTATTTAAAAAAATATTTTCACTTTCAAACAAAACACAACAAAATCACATTAATTGCGGAAGTGGGCGTTAAAAAACAAAGAAACAAAAACAACGTCTTCTGAAATTAAGACTATTTTATACTTTGTTGTGTTTTGTTTGTAAGTGAAAATATTTTTTTGTTCTTCTTTTCCTGATTAACGTATTAAGTAAAGATATTTCCTTTTTAGTGACTAGTTACACATCAAATAGGGGCAACCCAATATTGGTAGTGGACGGCTTCCGGTTTCACAAGGAGAAGGCTAGCGGACTAAATATAAGATGGCAATGTGGGGACAGGAAACGCTACAAATGTAAGGCGTTCATCACGACCCGCGACGGAAAAGTAATTAAGAATGGTTTAGGTCACAATCACTATTAACCGTGTAGGTGTAACTCATCATGAGCAAGGCGTCACAGTGCACCTTTTATTTTTTGAATGGTATCTAGTCAATGCAGAGCATTGAGATGCCTCGGAAGCCACAGCTAGGGATGGCAGCTACATGCAACATTCCATACGTATATGTATAATCTTCCTTAACCGATTTCAGCTATGGCTGCCAATCTAAATGGAGGCTAGCTAGGGTTTGTTTGTTGTTTAAGCTTGTAAGGTTACAACCATCATACAAGTCTGGCGGTTCTACCTGCCATTAAGTTGTTGATGAGCCGTGACATTTCTGATTCCATAGTCAGACGTTACGGCCGACTACGACTGACAAGTTTCGATGACTATGTAAATCTAAATAGTTATGAGCTGTTATCGTTTCAACTCTGTTGATTGACATTATCCGTCTTATTATTAAACAAGATTTAACTTTTGTAATATCCTAAATCTTCGTGACACTTTTCTGTTGAGTTTTGTTTCGAAAGGGTAAAAAAAATTGTACAAAAGAAACACTTATGCTCGATTTTGTTTATTTTTTAAACTTGTAACGAGGCATTCTCTACCAGCTTACCGTAAAACTTTAACGTCAGTTTTGTATTTAGAACTTTAATTGGAATAAAGTTCTTAATTCAAAATTATGTCATGTGGCTGCAAGTGTTCAAAGTCGTAATTTCTATGTACTTACAAGCTATTTATTTTGTCATCGGTACCAATGGTCTATCGAATATAAGATAGAAGTTACTATTAATAGGTAAATATTAAACAATAAAATAATGAAGTCGGTTTTAAAGTTTACGTCTTTTATAAAACAATACTTGTTACGATTTACAATTTCATCAATAGTTAAGAGGTACGTCAGTAAAAATAATATGTAATTACAAACAAAGAAAAAAAAAAAAGAATTTCCGGTGTTTTAATATTTTTTTTCGTATATTTTTGAACCTGACCATCGCACTGGTGGTGTTCTTCTCAAAGGTTCAGGTGAGTACTCACAACCAACGTGTGTGTAAGACCAGAAGCATGAACGAAAATTAAACAAAAGGCGTCTGACAGGATTGTTGCAGGTTTCTGTCTAACCCACTAGAAAAAAGCATGAATTTATGTACTTATGTGCAGTGAATTTAACTAATAACAAAAATGCGTAATGCTTTCAGTAATGCTGAACAGAACAAAAAGAGGCACTTTGATAATAGAAGCTGGAGGTTACCGTTTCTACAAGCTCACTGTTGTTGGCTGCAAGACCAGATGGCAGTGCTCCACAAGACACTACACGAAATGCAAAGCTTTCGTTGTTACTGTAGAGGGTCACCCAGTGAAGACTAATCTTGTGCATAACCATCCCATACCCACATATATATAAGACATACCGCTAGAAGACCTTCCATGCAGTGGACTGATAACCAGATGAAGGCTGCAAAAAAAGGGTTTTTGGTACAAGAAGCGGTCTGAGCGGTAAAATACTGATATTCAGCTGAATCCGGTTTGACTGGAAGCCGACCCCAATATAGTTGGGAAAAGGCTAGGCAGATGATGATGGTACAAGAAGCGGTCTGGCGATGCTGAGGTCTGCGTCTACCATCTTTTGGCTGAATTCGGTGATACTCTCGCAGTCTACCTGTCTACCTGTACTGCCGCATGAAGTAACCGTTTTCCGACCTTAAGCAATTTTCTTAATGTTGGAAATCGGTTACCTCGTTTTGTGTAGATAAATCTTCTTTATTATGACGGCAGTTTATGTAATTGGTGAGGCTCGCCTATAGACGGCGTCTCTTTTCTTCTGCCAATCTCCACGTTCCTGTGCCAGGCTCATCTAGGTGCTACAGGCCATGGCAAATTCTTCTTCCAGTTCGCGAAGTTCACTTGGTCACCGCCTTACTCCATCTATCATCACCGCGCCTTGCCAGGTGCCCTTCCCAGCTCCATTCATTCCATTTGCTTACAATGTCGCTATATTGGGGCATTTTTATCGTAATATTGGTGGAATATACCAAATAATAGTTAGGTACTTTTTTAAAAGATTGTGCATTTCGTAGTTGTTTAGATTGAACTTATTTTTGTATTTTGTAGCTACTATAATCTAGGAACAGAACATAATAACTTATAAGTAATATATTGGTCTTGTAAAAATACAGTCAAACATTAAAATCTATTTTTCTCTTTTCATTTCTGTATTTTCGTGACAAGCAGAACTTCAACAGGTAAAATCTATTTTGAAGGGTTTTTGGAGGTTTATAGAATTTTACGCTAATCTGTTTTTTATAATTATGGCAACATTACTCACGAAACTCTGTTATAATAGAAACTAATAACGCCTGGTATATGGTTTACGACAAATATCTACCCACTAAGGGTTGAAGTGGCGTATACGACTGTATTTATACTCACTGATCAATTCATACAAACTTGGAAATGAATATTGTATACTTAAGTGCAATTGATTTAGTACCAACCTAATAAGAAACTTATATATATTTTATTTATATTTTTAGTAAAAACACTAACGACAACTAAAGGGAATGTCATGATTGAAGTTGGCGGGCATCACTTTTACAAGAAAATAAACCGTGGCCCAAAAACTAAATGGACGTGTTCTACGTACGCGCGTACAAAGTGCAAAGCATTTGTCCTCACTATAGAAGGGACTATTATCAAGGCTAACTACAGTCATAATCATGGCTGAACCAGTGGCGTAGCTAGCCCCGAAGGGGGCCCTGTAACATTTTTTTTTGGTTTTTAGAAGTTTTGTTTCTTAAGAAGAATAGCGGGACTAAATGTATAGCATTACATCCACACGTCGGGGTTCTTGTAGTCCGGGGCCCCGTAACTTTGATACGGCTGATATGACAGTAGCTACGCCCCTGGGCTGAACCGATGCTGGCCATTCTGGCCAGAGTTCCAATTCTACTAATTTTAAACAAGATTCGCATTTTCATTTTGTTTACATCAAAACTTTTTTTTCTTTTTTAATGTGTTTTCTTTACTTACTCTTTATATTATTAAACAGTTTTGTCCACAGCACGTTCTTTGTATCTCTGCCCATTTCTCAACAGAACAACATGATTCAGATATACCTAAAGGTGGAGGAGTAAATCCATTTTTTTAATGATTTTTAGGTATTATAAATTCTTGGTATTCTAACTTTCAGTTACGAAGTATAGAACAAGTAGAGGTACAGTAATGTTGCTGGTTGGAGGATACCGATTTTCAAAGGAAAAGACGATGGGTGTGAAAATTCGATGGCAGTGCTCCGTGCGCTCCCGAACCAAGTGCAAAGCGTTCCTCACCACCATCGATGACCAGATCCTGAAGAGTTGTTTGACACACAATCATTACGAATAACGATTGGGTTTTATACAGTCTGACTTTCAATTAGTTGGCCTTTTACGTGTCGTGAATTAACTCTGAAATAGCGTATTTTTTGCCATTTCAGAGATGGACTCATGTGAAAAGTATAGCAGAAACTTTTTTCGATATTTTAGATACAATTTTTATTGTTTAAAATTCAACCTTTTATAAAAAGGTAGCGCAGAAGTTCGTACGAGGCACAGAATGAGCTCGGCTCTCTCAGTTATTAGAATCTGCTAAGCCTGACCTTTGCCTCTCCGAGACCGTCCTTCCACGGTGACGTGTGTCAACAATGTTGCCAACATTGTGATAAATTTTATTATTTGCTAAGATTCAATTAATTAGGGCCAATTCTTGATGTCTATGGTCTATACTGTTAAATGGAGGCTCGCCTATGATGATTAGCGACCCTTAATTGTTTTGTGCAAATGAAATATGTATATGTATCTCTAAAGATATGTTTGTTTTGTATAAGTTTCATAATTCTGTAAACCGTCCGAAATTAATTATCTAAAACTGAGGGAATTAATTCCAGAGGGTTTTTGACACGCTTTTAATATTAAGAGCGTGTATTCCGTCCACTAGCGCCGCCAATCGTTTTTTATTATTTGTGGTAAATTTAAGACACGTAGATAAAAAACCGCTCTGTAGTGCACTGAAGAAATGTATTTATTATGTTTTGAGAGTTATGTTTTGTACTTTAGAACATAAATAGTTGCCAAAGTCGATATTTTTGCTAAAAGTGGCCACTTTTATCAATAATTGCCGTTTTGGCTATTTAGCCATGAGTTATGTATTAAAAATAGCTGTAAAAAAATAATAGATACATTTCTTCAGTGCACTAGAGCGGTTTTTTATCTACGTGTCTTAAATTTACCACAATTAATAAAAAACGATTGGCGGCGCTAGTGGACGGAATACACACTCTTAATCTAAGCCTAAGTGATATTAAAACCGCATCAAAATTTATAGGATGAACAAAGAGAAATGTTGAAGACGATTTGACTGTTTCTCACATTATTGATGTGAGGCAAAAAACTTTATTTATAATGTAAACGAATAAGTGCAATAATAATTGCCTGACAAGTGTTGTCTACATGCGTAGATTAAAATAGATTGTGTAGTCCTAACTTGTTTATACGCGTTCATAATAAAAGAAACTTGGCATCTATTACGTCTCGCGCTCACGACCGCTTTCTAAGATGGCCGACCGCGGGGTGAGTTTGCTTCGGCCTAGTAGAGCCAATGTCGGCCCTTATTGGGGTGTCAGAAAAACGCTGCGCCTTACTTCATGTCATTAATATCTACTTGCCTATTAAATCTCTTCATAAAAGGGGCTAGGAGCTCTCTTTTCAGTCCAGAAGTGCCTTGATGTAATTATACTGAATTATTGGTTATTGTCGCTCAAAGTGAGGGATATTATGTTGTAACTAGTTAGTTATCTACAAATTAAATGTATAAATAAAAGAGTATTTGATGCCAACTTCATGGGCTACTTATGCAGTTCTCAGTATTCTGTTGCCTTTAGTTGACGCCAACGTGATATTATTAAAGGACCACGAGTTGAAAAAGTTATAGGTACTTTTCAACAATCAATGAATAAGATAAATTATATTTTATGGTAACTGGATAATATAGGTTAAGAAAGTTATAGTTTTCTATTTTAATATGACGTTGTTTATAAGTAACATTAATTTTTCAATTGTACTTTGTACATTTGCATTCGTTAAATGAAGGAAATAAAATGTTTTTACATAAATATTTGTTTTTTTTTTTTAATTATTTATTTAAATACAGAAAGAGGGAAAACAAGTAAAGTAGTACAGCAGGTATGCTGGAAGAGATTTCTTTAGAAATAAGCATCACCTTTGTACCTACTTTTCTGTTTCCGTTTTTTATATATCTGTGTGTACATAAATTGTTAAATAAATAAATACAAACGATTTCATTTATCTATGGTCTCTTTCGTCGCTTTACCTCATTTAATTTTTAGAACCCTGTAAAACGAATAGGCTTACTTTTCGGTGTAACTGATTAGATTTAACTTCAATTGTTTGAAAAGCTGCATTTTCCAATAAAATGTTATTTTTATTCAGTGTTGCAGATGGGAAAGAAAGGAACTTTGCTGTTGTACCTGGGCGGCTACCGGTTCTCCAAGGACCGGACGGTCGGCATGAAGACAAGATGGCGGTGCTCCGTAAGGTACCGCTCAAAATGCAAGGCTTACGTCATCACCATCGACGATAACAACGTCATCATCAAGTCTAATCTCGAGCACAACCATGACAAGACATGCTTTAGGAAGATTTAAACTAAAGCGAACGCGTACACTTCGGGATTTATTTATAAAAAATGTAATTTCAATTGTAGAGGTATAAAATAGGTACCACTGGCTTAGTATAAATACTAATTAGCCGATTCATTGTTCAAGTTCTCTATAGAGAATTTGATATAAGAATCCGCTAATCAGTGTTTAAAATAGTCATCATCACGATAGGGTTAGATTTTTTATGAATAAGCCTGATTAATATCATGACTTAACTAAATACTGGTAATCAGATTCCAAATACTTAATTCCAAAATCTATAGATATTTAAGAGCGTGCTTATCAGAGTTTGAAATAATGATATTTTTTTTTAAATAGGTAAATCTGTTTGTTGAAATGATTTTACCTGTGTTAAATTGTTTGAATTTTTCGATTTTCTTGTAGAGATTTATGATAGATACCAAAGGTAAAATTAAAATAATTATGTTAGAAGGCATAGTAAATATATTTTATATTTTTTTTGTTATTATTTCAAGGGATGAAAACATTTTTCTTTAAGTAATTGTTAAGAGTATTTTTAATTCTTATTATTTCATTTGGGGTTTGCATGTTAGTGTAAGACAATTAGAGGGTACAATATATTACTTAAAAAAAAATTCTTCTGTCGTGTCATAGTGTGTCCTAGATTTTAGTTGCTTGTTTTTTTTATTTGGGACTTAGATCTAGTATCTAGTTTATAGGTTAGAAACATATATGTATCAAAATATGAATTTACGTCTTAAAAGACATGTTGGAAGTGTTCCATATTTTATTGTTAAAATCTTTGAAAAAGTTGATGAAAAATTTTATATTTTATATAACTAATATTGTTCTCTTACTTTTATATTTTTATGGGTGAAAATAAAAAATGCGATTTTGCAATATGAGTAAGTTATTAACAAGCCTTTACCTATACTTTAAACTTATAGTTTACCGCAAATGTTTGCAAAAAAAAATACAAATTATATTGCATTTAATTTACAGTTGAAGAGATAATATCATGCAGAGGTATGGTAATGTTGCAAGTAGGAGGCTTCCGATTTTCCCAGCAAAAGAATGGAGCACGCCACGGGAAGGTTAGGTGGCAATGTTCTGTCAAGTACAGGACTAATTGTACCGCTTTTATTATCACCTACGAGAAGCAAATCTTGAAAAGCAACTTGAAACATAACCACGAACAAAACTATAGAGTCTAGAAGTTCTCAAGTATGTAGATAAATGTAATAATAATAATAATAATAATAATATCCTTGGACATTTCACACAACGCCGTATAGTCCCAAGCTAAGCAACTTAATGCTTGTGTTATGGTAACGAGATGGCTGATAAACTACTTATATACATTTTTTTTTTCTAAATACATACATATTATAGATAGAAAACACCCAGACTCGGAACAAATACATGTAGGCCGTACAAATATTTGTTCCGTGCGGGAATCGAACCCGCGACATGCTGCGCAGCAGTCAATCGCTCAACCACTGCGCCAACCGTGTCGTCAAATGTATCTATGTCTCACATTTTTTGTTTTATTATGAACTGAACCTGACATAGTGGTCCGTCTTGCATAATTTGGGTTCCGAACCAAACTGCACTAGCAGTCTATAGAATAGTCGCTCAGCAGAAATTGCAGTATTATACGTAATTAATAAGCAATAGCTTCTGAACTTCATATCCAAATACAGGGTAAAGTAAAAGATTTGTCTTTATATTTAGCTGAGTAGCTAAGTTTTAGGTAAATATGAAGGGTAAGTAAGATATTGACAAACAAAATTATTATAGTAAATTATAGTAGAATAATCATCATAGGTCACTTAGACTAAAGTCAAGAGCAAACCCATCTCAATACTAATAAAAAAATGAGTAGTAAGTAGTAATTAATAATAGTAATTATTGAAACAGTATTAGTAAATTTTTAACGGCACTTTTTATTTTTTTACACGTACGGCGTGGCTAAAAAAACAAAAAAAACTTAAGTCTTTAAATTGTTTAACAGTCATGGAATTAATGACAAACAGGTACGATTATGTTGCAAGTAGGAAGAAATGAAAAACATACATCATTACTTACAAAAAACGCATCGTGAGAAGTAGCTTTAATCATAACCACTAGGAAACACTTTGGACTTAAATATTTTTTAAATTCTCCGGCGAAAATAGAGCTCACTTGTTTAAGTACGTAAAGTTTTATTTTGTTTAAAAAAATCTTCATTTATTTTGAACGTTAAATACTAAAAATATTATTTAATAGAATCTTTCTAAAGAAACAAAATACAACCGACTTCCAAAAAAAAAAACGTTTTTTGTAAAAAGTTTTTATTTTTCACTTTCTAGTGGTACCTTAAACCTAACAACACCCCTGCAAAATCGCAGAAAAGCAAAATACGCAATTTCGATTACTTGGATGACATAAAACTATCATCCAAGTAGACGAATTCCAGCTATTTCGATTTAAAATTCAAAGTTCGTAACCGATTTTCATAAAATTTAAATGGGACCAATCTGCAAGATGCAAATATATCCTTTAAAATTCCTTTAGAATTTTTCAAATCGGTTCATAATTGTCGGAGTTATGAGGTAACAAACATTAAAAAAAAAACAAAAAAAAAACTTACAACCGAATTGATAACCTCCTCCTTTTTGGGAAGTCGGTTAAAAATGTCATAAGTACAACAAAAACAAATTAAATCCATAAATTGTTTCACAGTTATGCAAATATTATCCAGCAGAGGTACGATAATGTTGCAAGTAGCAGGGTTCCGCTTTTCCCAGCAGAAGAGATTGTTAGCCCACGGAAAGTTGCGATGGCAATGTTCTGCCAAGACCAGGACTAGGTGTACAGCCTTCATTATCACCTACGGGAAACAAATCTTGAAATGCGACTTAGACCATAATCACGAGAGATTTCACTGAAAAGGCTGCTGTACAACATAATTATGTGGTTTTGATGAAATATAATTTTAATATTTATGTTCAATTAATTGACTGGAAATAAAAGTGCGATTATTTTAACGAGGTTTTAGTAGATTTCCTTTTTACTTATTTTTACTCTACAGCTTAAAATTTCACAACAGTCACCGGTAATATTCTGATGCAGGAACAAATTGAAGCTATGATATTTTTTCAATAAAAATATTGTATTTTTTTGTCAAAGTGCTATTTTGCTTGTGGGAGCGCTCCAATTTTCCCAGATACTAGTTGATTGCAAAAGTACGTGATATGGAACATGAAAACAAAACAAGAGAAACATGAACCGCGAGTCGGAAACTTGGAGAATATGTTGTTCGAAATACAAAGTGCATACGTATTTTACATCTTGCAATGGCGGTACACCCAAGAATCGTCATTATTTTTTTTTCCTTATCTAAAACAAGTCCTAAATACTTTCAGTTATGGAAGTGGTAACGAACAGGGGGACACAGATGCTGATGGCGGATGGCTTTCGTTTCTCCAAGTCTTACACGAATGGTAAGAAGATAAGATGGCAGTGTTCCACGAGGAGTCGTACGAAATGCTCAGCATTTCTCATATCTATCGACGGCATAATTTTAAGAAGCAATTTAATACACAATCACACTGATTAAGTTTAGTTTAGAAATAAAAGATTTTACTGATTATCATCTATTTTTATTTTATTCTCAAACAACTTGAGAATATCGGCGGCATAGATTGTTCTCTGCGACCTTCAACAAGTTATATTCTAAAAAAAATTGTGATACCCCAAGGGTTACAATACACGTTGCGAGTTTATATTTACTGCCGAAGTACGAAGCGATATTAAGTGATGAAGGCACAGTTTTCTTGGCAAAATCATGTTGAGTGTACAGCTCACGTTTCATGTGAAGGAAGAATTACATAGAGTGCGTGAACATAGAGCTTTAATGTGTGTTGTTTGAGAACGAGGCACTTGATTTGCACTGACACACAATTATGACACACTATTTTATTGATAGCCCTTTAAACAATACATGTCTAATTCAGAGTCCCTATCTTTTTCAGGCATTTAATGATCCTATATCTGAAATATTTTGAAGTAAGATTTAAGTACCCATCCAGTCTCAATAGCTTTCTCAATTATTATTGTAATCTGTTAACAATTTTATTAATTTTTCAGTTGAATGGATTCCAACGAAAGGGGGTTACATGTTGCGAGTAGGAGCTCACAAGTATAGTAAAGCTAAATTTTGGAACAATAAAACTCGTTGGGTATGTTCTAGAAAGACCAGAACTAGGTGCAAAGCGTACATTATAACCGTTGAAAGGCATATCATTAAGAGTTGTTTGATACACAATCATGGAATTAAGATAGAATACGAATTAAAACTGTAAACATTTTCACGCTCTCTGTCTTTCATTCTGTCGCCTCCAAACAGTGCCTGTTTCAAGAATGATTAAAAGATTTTCTGAGAGGTCATTTCCTAAAAGGGTTTTTACATTACAGTTGAATGGATGCAAAACAAAAGAGGCTATACAATGTTGAAAATAGGAAAATACAAATTCAGTAAGTCCAAGATTAGTGCTAATAAAGTACGGTGGGCATGTTCTAAAAAGACCCGAACGAGATGCAAAGCATCAGTCACTACCGTGGACCGTTTTATAGTAAAGAGTTATTTAAGGCATAATCATTTAATTAAATGATGTTTCTGTCTTCATGATCGACTTACTTCATTTCTTTAATACATATTTTGTAGTCAAGACTTAATTAAGGCATAATTATTTTATTAAAAGTTTCTGTCCTCATGATCGTCGTACTTCATTTCTTTAACAACCCTACATATTTTGGAGTCAGGAGTTATTTAAGGCGTAATCATTTAATTGAATAATGTTTCTGTCCTCATGACCGTCGTATTCCATTTCTTTAACAACCTTACTTAATTATCATAGTTGAGTAGGGTGCTTTAATTCCACGTTTGTTCCGGCAGTCCACAGGATACTGACTGAGAGGAGGACGGAGCTCTTGGTCGTGAACGGCTTTCGCTTTGCTCGCTCCGGGGTCGTCGGTAGGAACGGCCGTGCCCGATGGCAGTGCACCACGAAGACCAGAACTAAGTGCAGAGCCCGGATCACAACCCTTGGACAATTTATAGTCAAGTCTAATTTGGACCACAACCATTTTGACTAGCCAAGTGTTTCACTGGATTTGGTCTTGGTCAAACTTGCAGACATTTGCATTGACTGAGTCAAAAGTTTCATTTGATTTAAATAAGTAAACCATTTTATGGTTCACATTGACCATTTTTTTCCTGTATCTGGTTTTATTGTTTTAGTTTTAATCGTAGATAGGCTAATTTTACAAGATAATTAATTATTGCTTCTATTTACATCTTGGCCTCAGATATGATAAGGGATCTATTAAAATTAGTTTTAAAGACAAAGCATCAATTAAGTACTTACAAAGGAATGTTACCAATTACTGCTTTTCTGTCTCTAGTATCTAACTGATTGATTTTATTAGATTTAATTATGGTGATGTTTTTAAAAAAAATATAATCTAGCTGCTCAGCATAGTATTTGCTCACAAAAACATTTTGTGCTGTTAAAATAATTATTTAGTGTGTAAAAACAAATTGTTGACATTTTGCTGATAGCTGTAAGTTCCTATTCCAATTTTTTAATTATTAAATGTCACATTTTTATAAATTCTGTTGTATTATTTTTCTAACCGAATTTATTACAAAATACGTAGATTGTCCAAATATGTTGACTACTCAGGTAGGTATTGACTCACCGTCGTTTAATTTGCAGTGCCTGTCTTCAGTGAAAGTCGGTATGGGAATCCTATCATCGAGTTAGGGCCTTATCGATTTTTGCGCCAAACGATGTCGGTATGTGGCCGTCGGAAGCGCTGGGTATGTTCTAACAGAGTGATGGCGCCGGGACGGTCGGCCTGCCGCGCCTCCATCATTACTCTCGATGACGTCATCATCAAGACAACCAATGAGCATCAGCATTAGATGCTATTTTCAGTTTTATATGCTTTAGATCGTAATTGTCTTTTGTATTATTACTATCTTACTTTGAATGATTTGTGTTTATTACCCAATGCAAATTTAAAAAACAATTATGCTTTTTGTGCATTCGACTTATAATTGGTTCAGTAGCTTGGCAGCATAGCACCCACAATTTTTTATTTTTTGTGCCTCATAGTTGTAAAGGCAATTATGTTCTTTTTTTTGCTTTAGTATGATATGACAAATGCACTTAGTAAAATGCATGCCCAACGCACGACAGGTAGTACTATCGGTATCTCAATTAATTAACTTTGCCATTTTGTCAGAGCCAAAGATTTGATTTAATTTATGAATTTGAAGCTTCATTACATTTTAGTTCATTTAATTTTAATGATGTTTTATTTTTATTTGTGAAAGATTTTAATTCCATCTAGCACAGTTTAATAACAAGAGCTTTTCAACTTTTTTGTCTCACCCTCGGCTTTTAGACATTCTTAATCTAACCTTTCTAAATCTTGCACGTCATTGATTTGATCCGCCTTTGTCTTTTTTGTTGTTTTCCTCCCCTAACTGGAGGTTTTTCTCGTGTATTTTTTTCAGTTCCGGTGTTCAGTAAGAGTCGATTCGGAAGGCCAATGATCCTGGTGGGCCCACACAAGTTCTGGTCGCGCGGTAGTGCAAGAAATGGTCAGCGCTGGCACTGTAGTCAGAGTAAATGCAAAGCCACACTCTTCACCAAAAACGACGTAATCATTAGAACTGCTGGGGAACACGGTCATCCTTGATGTTTCGAAGACGGAATTGTTACGAGAAGGTTACCGAAGAAGTATTAATATTTTTTTGCCCAATTGCTAAAGTCGCACTCCTTTGCCATCAATGTTGATGCGTCTATCAACTTTTCTTTTGGAAATCAGGAGAGACAATCAGGCATAACTATTATTTGCTAACCAATTCATATAAACAAGTATTATATTAGTGTAAGATGACCGAGAAAATGGCTATATATTGTGTAAAGGTCAAAGGCTTTTGACTCGAAGAGCAAGTGCAATTATATCCGATTTCTAAATGCAATCATTCACTTTCATATATATATGTAAGTGCTAAAAATGGTGCACATTCCATAGAATAAGCATAAATATTTTCATATACATTTTTACCTGTTAACATATGGTGCGTTTGTTTTAAGTTAAAACAGTTGTAAGGGAAAGTTCATTTTCATTCAGGGTTTTCGACATAAGTACTACAATATGTGATTTTTTGAAGTATTCGTGAATGGCCAAATTAGAAAGTATGAGAATTAGCGATATTTTTTTTACCACTGATACGATGATAACGAAACGTCAAACGTTTACACGTTTGACGTTTCGTTTTAATTAGCGGAAAATCGAGTGATTTAAAAAAAAACAACCTGGATTATAACACCATCCGGAAGTTAGCGACACTTTTGGATAGAGTAATAATACAGAACGTGTTTTTTAAGGATCGTATTCTGAGAACACATGGCAAACTAAAGAAAAGCGCTATTTTATAACAAAATACATTTTTAATTAAAAAAAAAAATCTACAACTTTCGAATGGTGTCATAATACAGGACGTGTTTTTTTAAGGATCGTATTTTAAGAACATATGGCAACCTAAAGAAAAGCGCTATTTTAAAACAACCCTATACGACGAATGTTTGAATTTTTTTTAAATTGATAAGTCTATTTATTTTTTAAACTGGTGAAAAAGTGCCTTTATATAAGTTTAGTATCTAAGAAATATAATAACTAATATTATATTTAAGAAACCTAATTAGGTGATATGATTTTTCTCAACATATTTTGGCACCATTGTGTATACTCTTAGTCCTTTAACACGTTAGTTTTTGTATTAAAAAGTTGTTTAGAAGTCTGTTGGTAGCTATTACATAATAAGTATTTGTTAGTTCATGGGTATTTTCGTGTCTAGTGTAGAGCATTCCAATACTTTTAAGTATTAGATTTTACTAAAATGTTAAATTAATATCTTCCAAAATAGTGTTCCGATTTTGCTTGTGTGTCCTTCACGATTGGTGCCTAGAGTAAGAACTAGTGGCCTTTTAAAACTAGACCAAGAAGTACGAGTATTAAATAATTCCAAAATGTAAACCTAAAGCCTAATATATCTAGTATGGAATATGTCACTTTTATGTTTGTACATAACTACGCCATTGAATGTTGCCATCTAATAGTACGTAAGTTTTGAAATATTAAGAAATGACATCCTTTTTTTTTCGTTGAATTTTTCTTACGTAGGATTTGTTTATTTAGTTGTGTAAGTAAAGAAGTTTTGTTTATTTTTTTACTTTTTTGAAAATACTTTATATACTTATAAATTAATTTTATCGTCGTAAACTATAATTGTTTAAATTCTGTTGTAAGTTTTTGACGATGTACAGCGATCATATAGCCCATAGATGTCTAATGATCGATTTAATACGCCAAACCAATTCTGTTAGCTGAGGTGGGACCAAGCGGGGTACCTACTGTGATCTGATAGGCCCTTCAAAGGTCATGAGTAGTCATGACGTATCAGTAGGGATGGGTCAGGTTTAAATAAATCACAAAAGTGTCGATTTTTTTTATAGATACAAAATACTAGCGCCCCGCCCCGGCTTCGCACGTGTGCAAATTTTAGTCGGCCCAAACTAAACATCTTGTTACCAGACAGGTCGTTTAAAAATATTAAGTGTGTGCCAAATATATTTTTCCAACCAAGGATCCGTTTGCGAAATATGCTTTAAAGTGCTGGTTTTTGTTAGAATTTGTTTCCTCACTCTCCTCTGTCAGCTGCCGTTTGTGTTTGTGTTTGGAGACGTGAAAAAAAACACGATATTTAACAATTTATAAGGAAAACTATTACAGCTCAGTAGGCTTTACAATATAACGAGTCGACCAAGCAATAAAATTTATTGCAGTAGTCGGCAAGTGTGACGTGTAACTACGGAACCCTACTCGCATTTGGCCGTTTTTTTATTCAGTACAGCAGAAGTGGTTACAGCTCAAGGAACTGGTCGAAACTAATACGAAATTGTTGAGTGGCGACCAACATCAGAGAGCCAATTCTGCACATTTATAAACATCGTTCACATTCGTATGCCAGTCGCAAACTGTCAAAAAGCATCGATTTTCATACATTTTTGACAGATTGCTAATGAGATGCGAATGCGAACGTTGCTTGGAATTTTGTAGAATTGGTATCCAGGTCTACAGGTCTGATGTGTTAACAGAAGTCGGTCGCCTGTTAATAGACGTCTATGGGCTGCACTGTATGGTCGTTGACGATGTAATAACCTGTCATCTTGGTAGAGGAACGTTGTATTCAAAGACTGCAATGTTGTATAAAAGTCGCTTTGTATGTTGACGGTGTCTTATCTTATCGCTAT
The DNA here is from genome assembly GCA_963859965.1 of Ceramica pisi. Taxonomy (NCBI): domain Eukaryota; kingdom Metazoa; phylum Arthropoda; class Insecta; order Lepidoptera; family Noctuidae; genus Ceramica; species Ceramica pisi. Next base: position 6,482,240 of record OY982541.1, on the reverse strand, counting down.
CGTTGGATGCTGCGTAAGCCGTTTTATTGTACCATTTTCACACTAGTGTATTTAAGCTTTAGATAATTAAGCTTTTCCCTTTATTTCAATCTCAAGTTTTTTTCTACTTCGAATATTTAAAAAAAATTGAATGCATAAATACACCGCTTGGGTATGAATAGCAATATGCATAGAGATTGATTTTATTAACATCGAGAAAGGGAGGGTTACCTTTATTTCTGGATATTATCTTATTTGTTTTGTAAAATAAAAGGAGAATTAACAACTTAGTCACGAGTATTTAATTTTGTCTAAAAGAGATGAGTAGCCTAAACGGCTTGATGGAGAGATGGTTGAGAGCTGTCGTTAGATTCGTTTTGACACTAGGTATTTCAAAATTGAAATAGCCGAGTTTTGACGCCATAATTATGTCTTCAAGTTTTTTTTTTTCCGTAACCTCTTTAGCTGTACGAGGGATGAAGAAATTAATTTAATTATTCAATGTTTTTGTCTAGGCGTGGAGGACAAATTCTAACATGGTGGTTTTACCGCTACATAACGCACAGTTTTAGCAAACCTCTCATGACTATTTTTGTCAGATTGAAATATGGCTGCAGGATACCGTGTTCTCGTAGTGCTCGTAAACGACGAATTAGTGAGAGATGATCAAAACCATTGATTTGACAATCAATGAGTGACTAATTTCTTCTGTTAACAGTTAGTTATCTACATTTAAATGAAAGCGGAACATGCCCAACATATTTTTTTATCAAACATTTTATTTTACTAGGCCATGGTTTATAAAGCGTTAAAAAGTTTTATTTTTCTTGGATGCGAGTATAACGGCGAGTGTTTTGGTTCGTTTTGATTTCTACGTTTGCCTCCTTCAAAGCCTGCCTTTCACTACACTGAAAAGGAGATGACGTGGCCCTGCTTAGAACGTTATTCACTCCTTTCCTATCATAGCCACCTTTCCCTTCCTACCTTACTTTTGGTAAGCTTTACCAACTTATTTCTATTTTTTTTAATTACAAATATTGATTTGATTTATAAACATTTCAATACAACACACAAACAACACACACACAACAACACATTACAATTACATTACAACAAACACACACACATCATTATTTACATTTCAATTTTTCATTTTTTTTTTTTTTCAAGAACTATTCTACCAAAGATCTACGCGAGGTGGAAAAACTCTGTGTTGGCGTGGCTACCGGTATGCTAAGCATAGTGCTAGTAACCCACCGATGAGTAGGTGGATCTGTATCAAGTATCCGATGGGCTGCAGGGCGACCATAGTATTAGTTAACGACGAAGTTAAGAAGGTTTTAAATTATCATAACCACTGATTGGTCAGTTTTTTTATTTCTTTAATTTCTGATGCTTTAATAATTTACTTTGTTCTCAAAAAATAAAATGGGGATGAAAATGTATTATTATTTGGAATTAATTTTGTGTTAAAACAATATGTTCTTGTCTGCATAATTTTAAGGTGTTTTAAATGATGAGTCTCTTAATTATTGGTTGTTTACATTTCTCTTGTAAGGTTAAACGAAACTGAGCAAGTAGACTATGTCTCGGATTTTTATTCTAGATACGTCATACGTTTGACCACTACCGACCTTTTATGAAACGGTAAGTGCTGATGTCGTCGACCACGATTGGTTGCTTCAAAAGTTATATTTTTATCCAGGTACATAAATAAATGGTTTACATTTTTTTTTTTTTTTACAGAACGGGTAAACTCTTGGCCCAAATCTCACCTGATGGAAAGTGATGATTAGGCCGAAGATGGAAGCGAGTTTCACCCGGAATCCTCATACAAAGAGGAACTGGCTATCATACCTCTAACTGCCGGAACACAACAATGCTGTTAACATTGTTGTTATGGCGACAGACTTAGACATGATGGTGGTAGCTTGCCAGGCGGACTTAGAACTAGTCCTACCACCAACCAAACCGAGCAAAAAAATTGCCCCCGCTGGGAATCGAACCCGGGACCTCTGGGTCTGAACATTGCGACTGAACAGCCGCACTAGACTATTTTTGGGTTTTTTTTTATTATAATATCGTTTTTGTCTCCTAAGGTCTATCTTACATCACGTCCCGGCGGGGGGCGACGCTACTCTGCTATGAGTCTTATCGCTTCTCGCGTCACAGGTCCAGCAGGCCTCCGATGACCAGGTGGTACTGTGTCAAGTCTCCCGCAGGCTGCAAGTGCACCATCGTCCTTTATCACAACGAGATCATTAAAGTATTGCATCACCATAATCATCTATAGGGACAGTCAGCAATAGTAATTGTAAAGTATTATTTATAAAAATCAAAGTTTTGAATTTTAATTCTGTTTGATTGTTGTACATCTGATAAAATTAAAAGAATACCAAATGTGCGACTATGAAGTTTCACTTGACTTATAATTAAGCAATAAAAAAAAATATCAATCACAAAAATATGAAATATTTTTGAGAATAATACAATTTTTAATTTATAATGTTTGTTTTAATTGCAAAAGTTATCTTCTCTCTTCTTCCTCGTCGTTCCCTTACTTTTAGGTAGGGCTGCTATCATCTAATTTGCCGACGCCGGAAAAAAACTTAAAAAACCGCGGACATTTGAGTGAAACTGATTTTTTTCCGCGGGTGCAACCAATAAAAACATCATTTTTATTTATAAAAGAAATAGAGAGGTGGTTTATGGTACCCGCTTGGAACGGAGTTTCTTTTTTGTTTTTGTATTAGGTACTGATTTAAAAAAATTGGCATATTCTCAAAATCAACGGCAAGCTGATTCGAAAGTTTTAGTTTCTTAGGTGATCGGAAAGTGCCTCAAAAATCACTGCAAAAAGATATCGACTTTTTTTCATTGGAACACTTATTATTAATGCATATTATTATATTGGATCGCTTTGCCTTCTAACCAGTCGTCTTGTCTTCGAAGGTATCTTCTACGCCGCGTCTCGCCTAGGAAACACAGTTTTATGGTATGAAGGTCAGAAATTCAGCAAGCACAGTTCTAGCCGGCCTCCTAAGACACGGTGGATCTGTTCAAAGAATAAGAAAGGGTGTAAGAGGACACTTGTAGTTCTCGAAGATACAATTATTAGAACTTTACACGACCATAACCATACTTAATTAAGTATATGCAAGTACCTAATTCAAAGATTTTTCAGAGTCAAGGATTATTTTTTTTATGTTATGTGTTCACATTTTGTTTTCCATTTTGTTCTGTTAGCCACTCAGAGACTTATAAGAGTGTTATAAATTGAACATTTGTTAGCATTTCTTTATTTAATTCTTTCACAATTTCTTTGATTTATTTAATAAATGCCGAAGTCTTCTTATTTCGTATTCATAATATCGTAGCTACAACCTGGGAGTCTTTAAGTCAAGAGAGAATACGTTACTTCTAGGCAAGCGTGCTCTATCTTCGACCACATCATCGCTTACCATCAGGTGAGATAGAAGTCAAACGCCTATCAATAGCAAAAAAAAAACATGATTAAAGATTACATGCACATTGGGACGCCTCTCCTAAATCGCGTAGACTTTTTCAGCCTAATAAAGCGATTGAGGAAGTCATCATGGGAATAAATACAAACTTTCGAAATTATTTCGATAGTGAAGACTGCCATTGTACCCCTGTGGGTACAATGGCAGTCTTTTCACTATCATAATATATATAACTAGCTGACCCGCGCAACTTCGTCTGCGTCACATCGCTTCTAAATAATATTGCGACTATAAATTGAGATGTAAGCTTTATCTTTCAAGTTGGATCAAACTGCACACGATGTGTAAATTTTATTAAAATCGGTTAAGTAATAGTCATACAAATCTATTGTATGACTATTTTGTTTTACAATAAAGTATTTTCTATCTTTATTTTATGTAAGTAGAAAAGAAGAGTAAATAATTAGAATTCATGATTAGTTTACGATGATGTACAAACTATAGATGCGTTATCCGCACTCAGAAATGGTAACATATGAAAGGTATCCGCGTATCTTATACCCCGCGCGCGTTTACTTTGCTGTCTTCCTACCCATTAGAACCGATAGCACTTGCTCTGTTGTTTAGAGCTGTGCTGTTGGTGCATGACGCGTCTATATATAATACGTCATTAGTATTTAATAAATAAAATATTCTATTCGTTTCCTCACTTAGGTTTTTATTTCGGGACGTCACGGCGGGGAGGCCAGGTGCTGTGCTACCAGGGCTACAGGTTTAGAAGGCATACCTCGAGTAGGCCTCCCATGACCAGGTGGACATGCAACAAAGACACGCAGGGCTGCAAAGCTACCATCGTTCTCATTCACAACATGGTGCACAAAATATTGCATCAACATAATCATTGATTTACTTCTGGGTATGTGTTGTCATAGAATTTCATTGTTTCTATTTTAAGTTTGCCGTAATAAATGTTGTGATAAATATCTGTCTGTTTTTTGTTGTCTAAAACCTTATCTTTTTATGTGTTTAATATTATTATAAAAAATTGCAGCGGTCCCCCCTTTTAATATCGATTACTCCCTATTGATCTGGGTTGGCCTTCATTTTAGTACTAACCCCATGTAGTTTTATTTTTTTAATCAATTCACTTACTTCACTATTTATGTAAAAAACAGGTTAGAAGAACGTACAAAATCAAGTTACAAATGTGGTGTTATTTCTGTAGAAGTCTCTTTCTAGCATACCTGCGAACCCTAATACACATCAGTACATATCTGTGTCCCTGATCTAATTTTGCGGCATCTGTTAATCATGACTTTTTATTATCAATTGTATTGTTAATTTCAGGGCTAGTGTTTTTGCAATCAAGGTTTGGAAATCCTGTCATAGAATACGATGGGTTCCGCTACAACAAGAGAACTACTAGCAAAGGTCCGAGAGCTTGCTGGGTCTGTGTGAGGGTCTCTCTCGGCTGCAAAGCAAGGATCTTCACTATCGACAACCAGATTTACAAATTTATGAATGAACATAACCATCCACCTACTACTCACTCCTTTTAGGAAACCTTAAAGTTTTTTGGTGTCGATAGTTTTAAGGTATTAAGAAATTATTTATAAGTATGTAATAATAAATTATAGTCCACGTTTTGTTTCTATTGAAGTATGTAGTAGGAAACATGAGAGCTAAAGTAAGAAATATTAAAGAACTTTTTCAATGTTTGCTTTATAAAATTGGTGTCTGGTTAGAAAAATGCTACCTACAGTAAATTGTTGTATTATAGCACGCTTCCTAGTATTTATTCATGTATTGCAATATAAGCTAACTGTTTAAAGTACATTTTACAGGCTGCAAGTTCGAGAGGACGCGATACGGCAACCCTGTGATAGTTGTTGGAAAATACCGCTACAATAAGTGGAGTGGCAGCAAAGGAGCCCAGGTTAGGTGGACCTGCGTGAAGAATCAGCAAGGATGTCGGGCAACTATCACCACTATAGATAATATTATCGTAAGAACTAAGAACTATCACACACACTTGTGAATTTCGGTAGGCGAAAGACGTAGCCATGCTGTCTAAGTATAGTATTGATGGTCAAGATTATTCATGTGTGCATATCACTTTTGTTTTGCTATTCAGATGAGTACATCTAAGGCTATGTGCGCATTGTTGACTTTCTCCACGTGACAGTACATTTTTCCTTTTCGCAATTGTAAAGTCCCACAGAGAGATATACTGTCACGTTGACAAAAGTCACCAGTGCGCGCCAAGCCTTAGATGTACTCATCTGAATAGCATGACAAAATCGACATCTGTCCAGCTAGTCTATTCTGTAAATAACCATTTCGATATCGACTTCACCTGAGTGACTAAGCTTACAAAGTGAACTTTATTTCACACATCATAAGGTCTTATATTTATACGAATTTGAAACTCACCTCGGATTCCGCTGTCGAGACACGAAAATGTTGTTACAGAATAGCACTGCTGGTCCTTGTAAATGCAACAACGATGCAAAACATATTTTTTTAGATGAGATGAGACGAAAAATAAACTATTAGTTTCATACGTTTTAGATTGAATTATTTTATAGCGATGCCAAATTTTAGTCGCTAATAAACCTATAGTTGATAATAATTCAGCAGGTATAATGTTGCCTATTTAGCATGAGTTATTTTTTAATTAATATTCTGAAATGACAGCACTAACTTAAAATAGCTTTTATTGTACCAGCAATATGGTTACCGACCAGGGGTGATCATAATTATTCAAGCTTTTTACCTTTCTAAGGTAATTAAATAGTCTATGTGCAAGAAGAAGATTAGAATAAGCAATCGAAAGCTATATTGTTAGTCGGTCTTTGAAGCAAGGAAGCATATCAGTACCTACGCTTCAAACAGCCACAATTCAAAGAGAGAAGCCTTAAAAGTGTATGCGATAGTGTGATATAGGATAACGGTACCTACTCGTAAATCTAAAAGGTGGGGAAGAAATAATAATACCTACTATGTAGTATTCAGTGCCATCACCCAAAGGAAATTAGGCAAACGAGAATTTGTATTGCCAATGTAGTTTTGAACAATGCAATGTACGAGTACGACGTACATAGAGATAGTAAAATTAAAATATACTTAGAATGTACTGAGGCATCATCTTCCAGAATCATCACTTTGTGTTGAAAGCGTTTTCCTATAGTGTACCAGTTATTCTTCTAGTATAAAAATCTCGTGTCGCAATGTTATCGAACTCCTCCAAAACGGCTTGACTGATTAAAAAAATGAGAATAGGTCGTAGGCTATTTTTTTTTGGGCATTTTTTTTGTTCTAATTATACAGCAAAGCAACGTTTGCCAGGTCAGTATTTTTTTAATGTAGGGTTTTGTGCAATTTTATTTTAATTTAAACATAGAAGCTTTATGTTATGTTTTTAGTTTAGTTCTTCCAGTATTGAATTGTGATCTTATAATACAAACAGTATTCATTGCAATTTTTTGTTACCTATAGTTATGACTTTATTTATTACGCTGTAGAAAACATGTTTCTGAAGTAAAAATTATGTATTTATTGAAGTTATGTAGTTTGAATCTTACCGTTATAAAAATTAAACCGTCCTGACTTTTAAATATCTTCTACATTTTATTATTTTAAGAGTAATTATTTGGAGTTCCTATTAAAATTACTTTAAGAGCCACTTAATACGATAAACGATATCCTCTCAAATCACAAAATTCTATAATATTGTACCTAGTGTATTTAATTTTCAGTAATTAGGTTTGCGACATCTCAACGGGGTTTTCCGGTACTCATCATGGGTCACCATCGGTTTAACAAATGGGCCGGTAGCAGGGGGGTGAAGATCCACTGGGTTTGCTGCAAAAGCATCCCCAACAAATGCCGAGCAAAAATAACCACTATCAACTACCAGATTGTCAAGGCAATGACTGAACATAATCACGAGTGAACTCTGTTTGAGGTGCTAACACTACAATAATATGAGTATTATTAAATAAAACAAGCCTGCAATCAAATGTCCCACAATACAGGACTCGTTCAACCTCTCTCTGGGCCGGGGCTAAAGAATTCTTGTCGAAAGAGTCTACTACATGGTAGCTAACGAGGACCAAAATAAACTCCCTTTCAGTATTTCAAAGTAAAAAAAGCTTTAGATTTTATTAATAGTTGTATTTGTATTTATGTATAAATGATTATTATGAAAACATCAAAGAAATCAAACGTTTATTTTCATGGAAGTTTTTACATAATCCAAGGATTGATTGGAATTAAAAGTATCACAATTATGTCATTCGCAAAAACTGTAACTTACCCAGAGTTGGATAATCATTTCCTAAAAAAGTATTTTACAACAAAAAAAAACATAAATCAAAAACAACTACTCCTCTTTGTAAACTATGATTTGGTTTTACAGAAATAAGCTTTTCAAAATCCCGCCGAGGTAACCCAATTCTAGTCCTGGGTCCCTATCGGTTTAACAAAAGGACTGGTTGCAAGGGTCCGAAGATCCACTGGGTTTGTGATAAGAACTCCTCGAAGCAGTGTCGAGCAAGAATCACCACTATCGAAAAACAAATTGTCAAGGCATTAAATGAACATAACCACGAGTGAACACCACATGTGGATGCTTAGGGTGGGTTGTTTCAACTACACTTAACGCACGCGTAAACGTTAAAAATGGTGCTAACTATCGTCAAATCAAAAAATTGGGTTGTTTCACAAAATGTCAGCGTTAACGCACGTAAAATATAACGTTTACGTTAACAGATGGTCTGAGCACTGGTTAACGTAACTTTAGTTGCGTCAAGTAGAATAATATTGTGACATTACTTTTGAATTCCTCAATACCAGTTCTTCTGATGACACAAATAAGTGGTGGAATGCAAAAAAAAACTATTTAGGCAGGACCCGTGTCAATAACTTAGCTATTGGAATTAGCAGGAATTTTTACCAGAGTGATTTGAAACAACGCTTCTAATTTAACGAACGTCAAACATCGTCCGTAATCGTAACTTTTTGACGTACGTATGTTACGTTAACCAACTGTTTGATACAACCCGCCCTTAGACTTTAGTATTATGTGTTAGTATTTATTCCAGCCTAGTGAGCTATCAAAGGCTAAGTCTAAGCCTCCCAATTCGCCTTCTTCTATTATCAGTTCAGGTTTGCTGAGGCCTACTATAATATTTAGTGTTAATTAGTTATGAGTTTCTTTTTTTATAAAAATAGTTAGTTTAGAATTTCACAATATGTTTGTTGCCAGTCAATGTTTATTTGAAATATAGTTTTTGTCTAAGGAGTCTATTCAAACAGAAATGTACTAAAATAAGGACCGAATATATCGTTCAACATTTTAAGTAGCTTACTTTCAGTATTAATTCTTTCTCACTTTTAAGGTGTGCATTAAAAATATTACGAATAAATATAAAAAAAAAAAATCAAGAACTCATTTTATTGGCCGTTTACATAGCCAAGAGAACCATACAATTTTCTAGCATTAATAGATACTTTGAATGCTAGAAAAATTCTTGCTATATCTTGATCGGGGCTACTGTAACTTTCCATCAGTGAAAGAGTTATTTAACTCGGTCAGTCTTCTTCAACAATAGCTTTAAAATGAGCAGTCACGCACCACTTTATTTTTTTACAGTACAAGTAAACAGTTTACATAGATATATTATTATGATTGATTTACAGAAATAAGCTTTTCGAAATCCCGACAGGGTCGCCCAATTCTCGTCATGGGTCCCTATCGGTTTAACAAATGGACTGGAAGCAAGGACCCTAAGATCCGGTGGATTTGTGCTAAAAGCAAACCGTTAAAATGCCGAGCAAGGATCACCACTGTTGAAAGCAAAATCATCAAGTTTTTGGACGAGCACAATCATTAAACACTTTTAAGTAAAGAAATAAGTATTCAGCGATTGGTGTCATTTCTATTTTTGTTGAAAGCCGAATTAATTTCAACGTCAAAGAACAATGTTAAAAATAATTTACACACGTGTATAATGTTGTGAATTCACTTTCAGTAATAACTTTCGCGACATCTCAACGGGGTTGTCCGGTACTCGTCATGGGTCACCATCGGTATAACAAATGGGCCGGTAGCAAGGGGCCGAAGATACATTGGCTTTGTTGCAAAAGCATCCGCAAGAAGTGCCGAGCAAAAATAACCACTTTGGACCACCAAGTAGTTAAAGCTATGATTGTACATAATCACGAGTGAACACTGAATGTGGGCGCTTTTCTTTTTTTACTTGATATGGGCTTGCTCTTGACTATAGTCTTGGTCAGAGACAAAGTCTACGATGGAGCGAGCTTACCCAGAAGTAGCCTGTTATCTCTAACTTTGAAAAGATTAGGTTTGTGAGAATTCGGAAACACAGACGCAGGCAAAGAGTTCCACTCCTTTGCTGTGCGCATAATGAAGGTAAGGATGGCAAGTTGCAGTGCGTCTGGATGTCCGATGGTAAAAGGAGGCTGGTGGGATGAGGTCGTTGAGTTCCTGGGCACACTCCCCGAAGTACAATCTGTAGAAGACCGACAAGCAGGCAACCTTGCGGCGATGAGCTAAGCAGTGTAGCTTGGCAACTACCATTTTTATGTCGCCAATGAGCCTCTTAGCTCTGCGTTCCACCGAGTCAAGCGCGGCAAGGTGGTACTTAGCTGAGCCATCCCAAAGGTGGCTGCAAAAAGAGACCAGATTGTCGTCACCCCACTGGGAGACAAGGCTTAAGGTCAAATTTGTCCGCTCTACCATGGCCTCTCTCAAGGAACGAACTTCATCCCCGCTGGTTGAGGCGCCGGACAAGTATCTCTCTAAAACGGTACTGGCATCTGCGTACCCAACAAGACCAGGCTGAAATGCAGCAGGAAAAGAGTTGCAGATAGAACAGATCCCTGAGGAGCACCGGCATAGCCATGAGGTCAGAGGAGCAGCCGTCAACAACTACTCGGATCGACCGTCCTCTGAGGAAGTCCGATATCCGGCTGCTAAAACCAGCTGGGATGCCATATGCAGGAAGCTTGCTGAGCTTGCGTGCCAGACCCTGTCAAAAGCCTTCGAGATATCGAGATACACAGCAAGTGCTTCGCCGTGTCTCTCGATGGCTTCGCCCCAGCCGTGCATGACATACACAAGAAGGTCGCGAGTAGACCGTCCCCGGCGAAAGCCATATTGACGGTCACTGAGGAGATCATTGTCTTCAAGGTACGTCAGCAAGGGTATTGAATACAATACCCTTTCCATAACCTTGCAAAGGATGGAGGTAATGGCGGCTTAGACTTTAATCATTTGTGTTACAATTTATTTGTATGGCCTGTAGATAGTTGTTCCGAGTCTTGCTGTTTGTGTGTGTGACTTTGTATGTTTGTAAACGCACCCACGATACAGGAGAAATTCCTAGTGTGGGGCAATGTTTTTTTAAAAGAAGAGAGTATAAATTCAAGCCTAGTGGGCTGTCATAGGCTGCGCAATAGCTTCCCATTCTCCTTATACTTTTGTCAGTTCAGGTTTACGTCAAAGCATTATATAGTTTTAGTAAGTTATGAGTTTCTTTATTTATGTGTGTGTGTTTTTCTTTATTTACAGGCAACAATCGTATAATTATGTGTGTTGACTGTAAATTGTTTATTTGAAATATAGGACTAGGAATAAGTCGTCCAACATTTTAAGCTGCGTACCATCAGTATTTCGTAGTTAAATTTATAAAGTGTAAACATGCATTAATTAAATAATGTTAAGTTTAGATTGGTTTACCACATCTTGTTTACATACCTATAATACATTATTGCAGCGGCTAGCAAAGCCGAACAACTAGGCCTAGTTGTGGCCAAGGCTTGTATAGTACTTTTCTCAAATAGTGCGTGAAACTTATAATACAGTTAGTTTTCAAAATCAATGAAGAACAACGAACAACAATATTTTTTCCCGCGTTAAAGTGTTCATTTAATATTATTATTTCAATAAACAGCTTTCTATTAGCAAGCCAGTTCGAAATTTATAGATAATCTTTGATCGTTCTATTTTTAAATTACACGACAGATATGAGTTTACTATGTAATTTATCTGGCTGCTAAATCATGACAGTTATTGATTTTCATACAACTTTTGCCGGCCGCTACTCGCATGTATTTGGCCAGTACAGTAATTCCAATTTATCTTGAAAAAGGTTGTCAAAATAATGCTCAAATATCCAAGCATGTTTAAGAAAATTATATCCCTAAATAATGTTTAGTTATCCCACGACCCGTACATTTGATAAATTAGCTCGTGTGAAATTGGGACACTTCTATTTAGAAGGCGATACCATAACTTCAAATATATACCAAACCAATCCCTGTAATTAATTTGTAGCTAATAAATATATTAATTTTTAAAATCCATTTAAATATATTAGTTTTTAAATTCCAAATTAAGTTTTTTACTGCGTAGGTACAAATATCTCACACACACAAGGATCACAACTGTTGAAAGCAAAACACTATTAAGTATAAAATAACTTTAATTTCGGCACCGACCTCCGAAATTAAAGTTATTGTAAACTTTCTAGTGTTTTCTTTTTTCGAAGTCGGTTGTATTTTTTTTTGTAAAATGCGTGCCGTTCAGCGAATCAGCGTGATTTTATATTATGAAATGGTGTAAACAACAAACATAAATGCGATTTCCCCAATCCTGATCCCGTTGCCATCATTAAATAAAGAGTTTCGTTGCCTACTCCCGAAGTTATTCATAAGATCTTCACAAAATTGATATGGGACCAGACCGGGAAAATACTCTTTCAAATAAAAAAAGAATCATCTAAATCAGCTGTCAATTGGCGAACATCCGTCACCAGATCCTGACTTATATTTACCATCATCAGCTCAGCAACATGCGATGATGATTACCAGGCACAAATATCTTAGTTGTGTTAGAATCTAAGATGGGATCCCATCATCAGTTTCTGATTTGGTGACGATGGGACCACTTTAGGAGTATAGGCTTCCGAAAACAACAAAAAAAAATTAAATCGATTCAAAATTGGTGGAGAAATCGGTTAAATATACACACAGCCGAACATAGAACCTCCTTCTCTTTAAAGAAGTCGGTTAAAAACTGTTAACAAAGACACACATTTCGTTAACGAAGTCCGAGCCATTACGCGAGGTTACATTCTACTTACTTGAAATTTACAATTTTAACTTGTTTGTTGATTGATTGAGATGAGACAAAAAAATTACTGAATTTATTCATTTACAGAATTAAGGTTCACGACAACACTACGGGGTCGGCCGTGCCTTCTCTTAGGTCAGCATCGGTTTACAAGATGGACTGGAAGTAAAGAACCGAAAATTCGCTGGGTGTGTGCTAAAAATGTTAACGAAAAGTGTCGAGCAAAAGTCATCACAATCAACAACCAAATTGTCAAGTTGGTGACCAAGCACACTCATTAAACGTTTGTGGTACTAAGAAGAAATAGGAGTGATCAAAATAACTGCAGCTTCATCAAAGCGTGACATACAATAAAAAATATTTACTGTCATTGACAATAATAAAATAATATTATAAAGTGAGAAGACTGAAGAGTTTGTATGACTGCTTGATTGAACGCGCTAATCATAGAAGCTGCTAGTTCGAATTGAAAAATATATTCCATAGGAGCGAGGCATTAATGAAAAATGTGACGTAGATGAAGTTGCGCGTGTCAGCTGCTAAATAATAAATATAAAAAATTGTGCTTATAAAACTTGACATTGTATAAGATCATCTATTTTAATTTCAACTAATTTGGTATTATATTAATGGGGATATATCTTTTATATGCGTTTCGACAACAAACTGGCTACTTTAATTGTATTGTTGCGGCCTAAAATTTGGCCACTTTGACTTTGCAGTTATATTTATATTTCTACATCGGCAACAGTATTGTATGTGCAGCTGTTTAAAGATATTAATGTACCGAAAACTCAGAAATAAATTAGTATTATTATTAATGCAGCTTCGGACTTTTAATTGCTGTTAGGAAACTTATATTCACTTTTTAACCGACTTCCCAAAAAGGAGGAGATTCTCAATTCGGTTGTCCTGTTTTATGTTTGTTACCTCATAACTCCGTCATTTATGAACCGATTTGTAAAATTCTTCTTTTATCTGAAAGGATATATGTACTTTTCGATTGGACCCATTTAATTTTTTTATCAAAATCGGTTAGGAAGTTTGGATTTTAAATCGAAATAGCTTGAATTCGTTTACTTGAATGATGGTTTTTTGTCATCCAAGTAATTGAAATTGCGTATTTTGCTTTCCTGCGATTTTGCAGTGGTGTTGTTAAGTGTCGAGTACCACTAAAAAGTGACAAATAAAAATCTTTTTTACAAAAAAAAAAACAACCGACTTCCAAATAAAAAAAAACACTGCAAAGTAATAAATAACTTCGATTTCAGAATTCGGTGTCAAAATACGAAGAAACTTAAAAAAACACCGACTTCCAAAATTAAAGTGATTTTTAACCGACTTCCCAAAAAGGAAGAGGTTCTCAATTCGGTTGTATTTTTTTTATGTTTGTTACCTCATAACTCCGACAATTATGAACTGATTTGAATAATTCTTGTTTTATCTGAAAGGATATACTTGCAGATTGGTCCCATATCAATTTTATCAAAATCGGTAACGAAATTTGGATTTTAAATCGAAATAGCTGGAATTCGTCTACTTGAATGATGGTTTTATGTCATCCAAGTACCTAATCGAAATTGCGTATTTTGCTTTTCTGCGATTTTGAAGTGGTGTTAGGACAAAAAGTGAAAAATAAAAAAACTTTTTACAAAAAAATACAGTCCAAAATAAAAAACACTACAAAGTAAAAAATTACTTTAATTTCGGAAGTCGTTGTCAATATACGAAGAAACTATCAAAAACACCGACTTCCGAAATTGAAGTAATTTTTTACTTTGTAGTGTTTTTTTTTTGGAAGTCGGTTGTATTTTTTTAATTTGTTGTGTTTTTTTATTTGGAACTTGGTTGTATTTTTTGTTATTTTATAACAGAAATACGTCCGAAAGGTGTAATAAATGGTAATTATAAATTTACAGAACTAAGGTTTACGAAATCTCAAAGGGGTACCCGCTGTCTTGTCATAGGTCGGCATCGCTTTTACCGATGGGCTGGAAGCAAAGAGCCGAAAATTCACTGGGTGTGTGTTAAAAGCGTTTGGGAAAAGTGCCGAGCAAAGGTCATCACTGTCGACGATCAAATTGTCAAGTACGTGCCCGATCACAATCATTAACTTAGCTATGAAGCACACAGGCCTCCCGAAGTAAAGCAGCAATGGTTGGAGGATTTGAAACAAGGGCAACAATAAATGTACATACATTTCCATAAGTAGCGAAATGTGAGTGAGAACTATATGTATACTGTATTCATTATATCACCCAATTGCCGTAACCTGCTGAAAGTAAGCCTACCCCAAAGAGCGCCAACAGACCGAAGACCGGGAGGTCTTGATCAGTCTGCATCTATCTGTTGTCAGCCATCTTTTTCGAATCATCAGTCCCACACTACGTTTGCTCATACGCGGTCTCCACTCTAACACATGTCTGCTCCATCGATCGTGCGGTTGTCAGTCTACAGACATGGCCGGCCCACTTCCACTTCAGCATGCTGATTTTATGCGCAACTCTGGCGAATGACTTCGTTGCGAATTCTATCTACCAGAGAAACCTCGAGCTTTGTCCTCTCCATTGTACGCTGAGCAACTTTGAACATGAACACTGTATTAAATATAGTTTTATTTCGACTGAACGAAAAATCATATTTAATTAAAAACGGTGATTGTGCCACAGTAGTTTTATTTAAAACAATTAAAACATATAGGTATGCTTTTTGAGTAGCTTCGGAACTTTCGGCATTACCCATTAATCCTAATGGGTAATGCCGACGCTTTCAATTTTTGTTCGTTAAATCATTATTATGATTAATTTACAGAAATAAGGTTCTCGAAATCGCAACGAGGTTTCCCATGCATAATCATAGGTCCGTACCAGTTCAACAGATGGACTGGAAGCAAAGGCCCGACAATCCGATGGGTGTGCTCTAAGAGCGCTAAGAACAAATGCCGAGCTAAAATCACCACTCTCAACAACGAAATCGTTAGGTCTATGACCGAACATAATCATTGAACTGTACTTGCGAAGAGTAACGGCTAAAGGGGGAAATACCTGTCAGCTTTAATATACTGTATTTATTTATTTAACAATTTATGTACACACACACAAATATATATAAGAAAAGGAAACAGAAAAAATAGGTACAAAAGTTATGCTTATTTCTAAAGAAATCTCTTCTCTTCTACCTGCGAAAATAGAGCCAAATAAAAGAGATGTAGACATCGTGTGTAAAAGTTAAAAATAAAACAATAAACTTTAAATATAGGTAACATACCTACAATGTATAAATATTACCTAAATAAATATGACGCTAATATATATTAAATAATTAATTAAGAAATATAATTAGTTATATTTCATTAGTTGTTTAAGGGTTGGAGTATTAAGATGTATGTATTTTGTCTGTATTAAATTTTATTGTTCATCTATAAAATACCCATGAAATAAATACTCACCAATATTTACTCGTTTGCTTTACTGAAGGCATTTTTTCACACAAGTTTCGGCTGTACCTACACTGTACATCATCATTCCTTTTATCATTAACTTGTGAGTGCACATAGCATCTCAGTAAATTGTTGCTGAGTTGGATTGTTGCTGTGTAGTCAATCCAAACTAACAAATTAAAAATTATATCTCGTCCTCGAGATCATATTATTCATTTTAAACACATAACATTACAGTCCAGATGATAGTTCCCTTTACCTATTTGTTACCGATGTAAAAAGATATCTTACTGTAATTATTTTTATTGTAGAGGTACTGTTTACAACGACAAGACGCGGCTTTCCATGCCTTCAGATTGGAAGGTACCGATATCGATCATCGGGAGGCGGTAACAATTTCCCTCCTAAAACTCACTGGCGTTGCATCCGCAGCGTTTCAAATAGGTGTCCTGCGAGAACAACGACCATCGACAACAAAATCGTTAAGTTTTTACACAAACACAATCATTAAATAACAAGATTAGTGGATCAAAGATTAAAAAACATACAACGTGTAACAGAACAAAAGCAATACCTCATAAAGGGTCACTGTACTCATCATTATAGAAGAACTTTTACTTATGGTTTCTATTTCGCGATTTGTGGACTGGTCCTATAATGATGAGTACAATGACCCCAGCAACATGTAACAACATGTTGTATATCTCTAACAATATGTTATAAAATCGTTTTCAGTCAGTATTTATAGTTAAATCATCTTCCATTCACATTGAAACGATCGTTTTCATGGTAACGCAAGATTAGATTTGAACTCTATTATTTAATAAACGTATTGTGCGAGTACTTCAAAAGTATGTTTTATGTACTATGTAGTGATACATATTTAAATTATTACATTTTTTTGGCCAATGAGGTTATGTGCAATAATTATGTAGATAAAACATATTAACATGGCATGACTTATGAAAACTTTAACCGAATAAAATTATATTAAGATGAACTTATTTTAGTTACTTCGCAGTTATTTTTATAAATTTTTGTTGTTACAAATATAGTTCTATGGTCTAAATATGGTTCTATATAGTAGGCTACTAGCTTCTGCCAGCGGCTCTGCCCGTGTGATTCCTAGAGAACATGTTCCGGGAATGAGAAGTAACCTATGTGCTATTCCAGACTACAATCTATCTCTGTTCAAAATTTCATTCAGATCCGTTCAGCCGTCCTGGCGTGATTGAGTAACAAACATTCAAACTTTCGCATTTTTAATATTAGTTAGATTAGATTGGATACATGTTTAGGTGATTATATTTTTAAACAGTCTTGAGATAGTCGTTAGTAAGCTGGTTGAATTTATAATATCGGTTACCCAAGTAGCTACTTCTTGCAAAATATGTGTATACATAACTACAATATTGTCATGACGCCTGAGTGCATTTAATTTGGTAAATAGTGTTTCTCATTGTTGATCTTTTTTCTAGCAAGGATATGTTTCACAAGGACATTACAAGGTTGCCATGCTTCCAGATAGGAAAATATAGCTTTTATAGACGGAATCTTGGTCGGGCGGAGTTTCGAGCAAAAGTCATAATAGTCACAAGTGATTATAAATATTATGTTGATGTTTTTATTAATGATGTGATGCGATTAATTTCAGCTCCGCTGTAGTCGTCACATGTGAGCTCGCATTTGGCTTTTATGTAACCATGTTATTTTGTGGCCAGACATTTTAGAGGTTTACACATTTTTAAGTTCGCTACGTGTGAATGTGATCGTAAAATGTAATCGTCCTTTGCATCACTTTTCCTGAAAATATCATTTAAAAAATCCTAACTTGCAGATGACAGTGAACCAGTGTTTTCAACATCTCGATATGGAAAACCAGTGATATTGATAGGCAGATATCGTTTCAATAAATGGAGTGGCAGCAAGGGTGCTCGAGCTAGGTGGCCATGTGTCAAGGCCTGCTACGGCTGTAAAGCCACCATAATTACCATGGATGATGTTATTGTCAGATACGTTCATGAACATAATCATTAAATCGTCCATGTAAACGCGATAATTTATTATATTTTTTGGGATTCTGAAGTGCCCATGTAGGTATTATGCGGTCTATTATTTATTTGACCTAAAAGTTAACAGCGCAACTAAAATTGACGAAAACCTTGGACGTGGTCAAGTAAACTTTTTCCTATACCGCAGTATTATTTATTTATTTTAAATGGAGTGTTAATGATACCATTTATTTTAAATGGCTGACGAATACGACTGTGATGATGCTAACATGAAATACGTCTATTGATATGAAGCTATATTTTTGATAGGCTTGCTAATAAAGTGTTTGCAATCCATCATGTTTTTCATTTTATTAAAGCGGAACTCTGGGACTGTGTGGGTTTTGTTTCGGATTCGGCGGGAGGATACGCCCGGGTGTCAACACTGTGAGGATCGCCCGGAGGACACGGTGGAGGTCTGCCCTGCATGGGCAGAGCACCGCCGGATCCTCGTCGAGGCGATAGGCGGCGGCGACCCCTCGTGACCGGCCCTGATTCAATCTATGCTCCGGAGAGAGGAGACATGGGAAGCGGTAATGCTAGTGAATTAGGATGCCGAACGCGTGCGAGAGAGGGAGTCCTCACACCCCAGCTGCCGCATCAGAGGAAGACGCCTGGGCGTTGGGAGTCGCAGGACGACTCCCGGCCACCGTGGCCGCGGAGCTGCGGACGGCGAGCGTTGGGTGGCTCGCTGCCCGATCAGAACCAGTCCTAAGTCGAAGGCGCGTTTTGTTCCACGCGCGCCTCAAAGAGGTGTCAGGCGTGTCAGCATAGTAGACGAGGCCTGCTAAGGCCAGTGCCAGGGTTGCGGAATTTGTTCGAAAGAGTCACCGCGTCCCTTAAGAGGAACACGGATGGGTTTTAGTCAGTAAGAGTCTGACACTCCCTTCTGCTTTGCCCAAAGCGGAAGAAGTCATTCTCGTCGCAAGGTCGCTTGGAACTTACTGTCCACACGATAAGAAGAAGAATTTTAGTTTAAAGGATATTTGAACATGTCTGAAGTTTCAGATGTGTTGTTACCAAAAATTTTTTTATATATTTGAGTCGATATCAGTCATCATCTAATCTGTGTGTAATGATCTGGTACACTAAAATTGACGTTGGCGATAGATCTTAAGAAAACCATTTTCAATTTTTAGTTTGTGAGGTTATATTTATACTAGTTTGATAATTTTCACAATACATACATTGATTTATTTCAAGAAGTTCTGATTTCAAAATTATTTGCATGAACTAGAAAACGTATATCAAAGCATGGTCAGAAATACACTAGTACTTTACAAGAGCATGATCCTTCAGGCTGAATGAAACAGTTTTAACCAATTATATATTTATATTTTAACCAATTTATTTTGACACAGGGATAAATTCAGTGAAATACATGTTCCAGATGCCTTTATTTTTTCGGCAAATCTACACGTGGAAACCCGGTTATTCAGTTATGTTCATACAGGTTCAGTAAATGGATTGGAAGTAGCGGTTCTAAAGCTCGGTGGATCTGTGTTAAAGACAATAGCGGCTGTCGAGCTAAGATCACCACCGTCGACGAAGTTATTGTTAAGTGTTATAATGTGTTGTGTGTGTGTGTGTGTGTGTATTGTGGTGTGTTGTGTTGTGTATGTATGAGTGTGTGTGTGTTTCAGAGGTTACCCCCTACAAACTCATAAACCTTATATTATCAGTATAGATTTGTATGTTGGTGTCAATTTTGGACCTAAAACACTTTCGAAGCATTCTGGGGGACCCTTATAACATCTGATTGTCGTTACTATTTTTACATAGTATTTAAATATTTTAAAAGAAACCTGTTATTCCTGTTTTCCAGGCCCTATATTTACGGAATTTCGATGCGGGAAGCCCGTAATTATATTGAAAGGTTATCGTTTTAATCTGAAGTTTTGTAAGCATCCAAATGCTCCGGCGCTTTGGTCTTGCGTCAAAACTAGACTGGGATGCCGCGCTACGCTTCTTACTGTCGAGCAAGTTGTTCCCGAAAAATTTGGGCATAATCATTACCATGACCAAATGCTGATATGACGTGACTTTTAAGAGTGTAATGATTGATAGGTTAAAATAAACGTTAATTTAAATTGGTTTTTGTCATTTAACCTTTTTTATGTGATTAATTACATATTTTGTTGTTTTTTTATGCCTTGACTAATAATATACGCTTAATACTATTGGTGGTATTTAATATGTGTCTTTATATTATATTCTGTATGTTTTACAGAAATATCGGTTAAAATTACAACAGAGCAACACAAGGAGACTGTTTCGCAGAAATATTGGCGGAAATTAAAAGAAAATCCTGCGCTTCATGCCGAACACCTCCGTAGGGAAAGGGCTCGTGATACAAAACGGAGAGAAGTGATGAAAGAGAAAATGGAGACAGATGTAGATTTGAAAATATTGGCTAGAATCAGATCCAAAGAAAGAATGCAGGCAACTAGAAAGCGGCGCAAAGAAGAACAAATTAAACAAACATGTACTAGATACAACAGTCCTCGCACACTAGGGGAGGCTGTGGCAAAAGTAAAACGTGAAAAAGAGATTGCGCGTTTCTGATGTTTACAGTGATTCAGACAATTTATAAATGATGAAACTCCATCAACGTCTCTTCAAGCTTCAAAATTATCACCAGAAACATGCCCTGAAATTGCTACTGTCCAAGCTGCTTTCTCACTATCCTTGTAAACGAAAATTAAAAGAACATATATTAAAATGTATCCTTCAAAGTTTAATTAAATTAAAAATGTTTTTTATTTAATTACATTAAACTAAATCATGTGGCTAAATGTTGCACCCGCGATAATGGAATGATTCAAAAGTAATATTTAGACAAAGACACAAAATGTATTAAATTAGAAATATACAAAATTTTATTTACAACTATTGAACATAATCTATCTACTGACTAATAAATGTGTCTATTATTTTTATAATAATATAATTCATTCACGCATGAGTGGCTCAATGAACTAACTCACACTAATTAATTGTATTGTCGATTAAAACAGGATACTTTTATCCGCATAATTAGTAAAAGTTATATGATTGCCAACAGAAAGGTGTTTTTAGAGCTTAATAATATTAATTGCTTTCATATCAACAAACGCTTACGTTTCAAGTTAATCAATAAAAATATATTTGTGCTTGTTTATACTTTGTCAAAATTTGTTCCAGAGCCAATATTTTCAACTTCTCAGCGTGGTAAACCTGTAATAATAATGGGCAAGTACCGGTACAATAAATGGGTAGGTAGCAAAGGAGACCGTGCCCGTTGGATTTGTGGGAAAGTTAACGCTCTGAAATGTTCTGCGTCCCTAGTCACAGTTCACAACGTTATAATAAAACAAACGCCTCACAATCATTAGTCAGTGGCTTGGTTGGAATGATGTTTCGACTCCATTCATAGAATGTACATCAAAGTTTAAATCTTGACGTGGTTTAATCTCTTTGAAAATTACCATAATAATCGTAAATAATGTTCATAACAAGCAATGCCGAATAGCATGTTTTAACAGTGGAGTTTTCCCATCTGTACCCAAATGTCTGTCCCCAAATCAGGATAAATAGGATTGCTTTTGTCATCCGTCCCCAAATTTATAAGTGGGGACAGATGAGTGTGAAAAGTTTCATCTGTCCCCGAAATATATTTTAACTAGCTTCTGCCCACATGCACTTCGATATGTTTCTGTTCTCTTGGTACTTTTGAATCCTTACCACTCACAATTCCAGCGCTGGAAATACTTCGACAGGTTTCTGGTCTTCTGTTATACCGCGTGTATCTGACATCGACGCACAAACAATTTCCATGGGTGCAGGGCATGATTCTGGACACCCCAGTGTTGGAATTTTTCGTCGGTCTTTTCTCATTATAGGTATCAGCTCAGCTGAGCTGATATGATATCTATTTATGGTTTTATTCAGATTGCTCTTTTTAGTGAAAGTAGTTAATTAATTTTTTTATTATTAAAAATCTCATTGGGTTAGGTCAGAATAACGATTATGAGCAGTTTAAAGTAAAAAAAACCTTGAAAAAAATGAGAAAAAAGCCGACAAAAATTCTAAATCTAGGTTGTCCAGAATCATGCCCTGGACCCATGGAAATCGTTTTTGCGTCGATGTGAGATACACGCGGTATACTTGTGAATCATTAGCGCATGAGCACTAAACATATAAACAAGTCGAAGCATTTCCGTGGCTGGAAATATGAATATTCAGCCACGAAAATGCTTCGACATGTTTCTAGTCTCCTGGTACTTTTGAATCCTAACCGCTCACTATTACAACCCCGGAGATACTTCAAGATGTTTCTGGTTTCCTAGTACATTTTAATTAAAGTGTCTGTCTCTAAATGGGATACCATTTGGAGATTGACTCTTCGAGCGAAAATATTTCTGGGACGGATGAAACTTTTTACTCCCATGTGTCCCTATTTATAAGTTTGGGGATAGATGACACGAAAATTCCCATTTGTCCCCATTTGGGGGCAGACGTTAGGGGACAGATAGGAATACTCCTTAAAAGGTTAGCTTAAGGGTTTTCTTACATGAAAAAATAATATTATTGACATGGAAACAGTAACTTAAAGATATGATATAAACTTGAAAATATTTAGCGTAGAGTAAAATAAAAATTGCTGAAAGCAGTATTTTATAGGTATTATAGTTAGGTAATAAGTAATTTAGCTTGTTTTATAATTAGTATGTATGCTTGTATGTAGATGTATGCTTAATAAATGTGATGAACTTTTTCCATGTTTATTATAGAACCTTAATTTTTCCAAGAAGAAGAATCAAGAAAAAGCGTTTATTTTCGCCGATTATTACCTAAACCATAATACCATACCACAGTCGAGTGCACCATGAGTGGTACGGCTGGTATTGCTGATGTCTATGGGCGTCAGTGACCACTACCCATCAGTGGTTTGCCTGCTTCCTTGACTACTCTATGTCATTACAAATGGCATGCACAATTCTAAAAAAAACAATTTTTTTTTTCAAATTTCAGAACCTCATTATTCTATATCGCGCTGCGGAAAGCCTGTATTACAAATTGGACAGTATTGCTTCAATAAATACTATCGAAGTAGCGGACCTAAGGCGTATTGGTCGTGCACAAGAGCAAGTACAGGTTGCAGAGCCAGAATCACGACGTACCAAGACTGTATCATTAAGAGCAATAATGTCCATCAGCATTGAGACATTTCAAAAGGGAATAACGTTTTACAAAATAGAAGACGATACAGAGTAATTTAAAAAGAAAACAATACACATACATGGAAAGGGCCAAGCAGATGATGACATTATGGAAAGACATTATCTATGAAATAACTTTAAACACGTTAATGAGGGCTATCGCGTTTGGATTCTCCGCTATAGGCGCTAGTGTAGCGTGAGGTCTTCCATATGTCAAATTTCATATTGGTTGGCTTTTAAAACGAGTTTATTCACTTATTTGATTTGATTTTTGTGAATAATTTAGTAAAACGGCCTATCTGTGGCATATTGAGTTATGATTCTACTGACCACTGCTGAATTTTCTTTTTCTGTCGGAAATAAATGTATTATGTTTTTCTACTTTTTCATACAATATGACCCTGCGTAACACTACGACTATATCTATGTTGTATTAATAGCACGTTCACGGCACCATACATTATTTTCCTTCTAACTTTGTTCCTCTATGTTAGAGGATTCCGGGTAAAGCTCGCTTCCATCTTCGGCCTAATTATCACTTTCCATCAGGTGTGATTTGGGCCAAGAGTATACCCGTTTTGAATTAAAAAAAAAAAAAAAAAACGTGCGTGTGATATCTACTTAAATTCTACGATTAAGGACCTCAGTCGACAGTGGCGCCAACTGGTGAGCACAAAAACGGTAGCCCTCATTGCCAAGGTATATTTTCTAAATCATTCCAATTTAATTTCTTGATCCGACATGGTAGACGAAACCGACGGCGCGCGAGGCGCGGCGGAAACAGCCGAAGATCCAGACCTAGGACTCGGGCCGCTTCGTCTTGTGGAATATAATAGTTATGACTGAGTGAGTGTTCAAGAGAGGATTTCCCGAAATTTCTACATGAACGGGAAAAACCGAGATATGTGCGTACGAAGTCGCGGGCAAAAGCTAGCATAACATAACAAGAAGGGAACCACTTCAAGTTCAAGATCACAGACAAATTTCTAAATTTGAATCCGCTATTTCTATTTCCCATTTGAACATAACCTATCCAAGTTGGAATGCCTCCAGTCGAGAGCTCATAGTTCTCCATAGTGTGTAATTTCTGTATATTGCAGAATGAGTAATTAAATTGGGTTTTCATTGTATTACTTCCCACATATAAATGTATGCAAATAAAAGCGTACACATCACAACAACAAGTATTGAATAACAAAAAATCCTTAACAGCGACGTGTAATATTGCTATTCAACGCCTAGAGTGCTAGTTCAAACACAGATATTGTCTTCATGGTACCAGCACTGATGTTTTTATTTGTGTCCATGCATTTTAGTTGCATTAGATTTATGGAAGTGGCGGGTTATGCGTAATGATATTAGTGGTGACCTCAATGAAACAAATCGTAGATAATAATGTCGATTTTGATGTATTCTTATTAGATTTGCAACAAATTGATAAATTAGAAAATGAAAATACAAGGAACAAGAACTTCGGGGAAAAAACAAGGAAGAGGCATACATTAGCAAGAAAAGAAGGGGCTGTGATAAAAGCTCGGAAATACTGCTCTAGATGCTATAAACTAAATGTGCAGACAGTTGACAGAACATATGCAAGAAAAAAGACCAAGCAAGTTGTAACGTACTGCCCTCAATGCCCAAATGAACCTCATTTTTGTCTACAATGTTATCATATTGAACATAAATAATAATAATACGCACGAAAAAATGTGATTAGTAAATATTACTAACTTAAAATTTTTACTGTTTTATTTAATTTTCTTAAAAATTCGTGATTACTTTTGCTTTAGACATAAAAGTACTGAAGACATGTCAGGCACCGGTGACTGACACGGCAGTTAACGTGATAAGATTGATCTGTAGAAACTTTTTATGACAACCCGAGTATGGGCATGCTCACAGAGAATTATCGTATAAGTTTTCCATTATATCCATCTACTGGAAGTAATAGAAATAAAAACCGACTGTGCTGTGGTAGTCTTTTAATTTTTTAAACCGTTATTTTTGACACCACTTATCAGTCATCAACTCAGCTTGTCGCAGTTTTCGGCTGGATACAATCCACTCTTAAGAGTGCTACAACACTAATCCCTCTGCCTTCGGTTTTCCATCTGTCCCAGTTACCTTTTTAAGGACTTTGGTCTATCTAGCTCAGGGGCGTCCTATCTTACGTCGGCCAGTACTCCAGGATTCGTTTTGTATTCAATCCTTTGGAAAATATGGGCAGCTTACTGACAGTTCATCTTGATAGCTCTGCAAACTCCAGATCCCTTCTTGTTATGTTATGCTAGCTTTTGCCCGCGACTTCGTACGCACATATCTCGGTTTTTCCCGTTCATGTAGAAATTTCGGGAAATCCTCTCTTGAACACTCACTCAGTCACTCAATCAGATAGTAACGGAAGAATTTCATATAAATTGATTTCATTTTTCTTTTACTTCAAAGAAATTCGAGCATGGCTCGTTCCGTGGCGCGCTGACTTTGATTTTGTAGATCATTGTTTTTTTACCTTACGTTATTATTGATTTTACTTACGTATTATTTGTTGAATTGTGTTGTTAATATAAAAGTACATATTTTTAGTTCAAATAAAGTATCGGTGAAGAAATTTAGTAGTCTTCTATTTATATTATTATTTATGCATTAATGTCGGTTATGTTTCTTATAAGCATTTCATTGCGTTCTTTCTATTATATTTTTACGTAAGTACTGCTTGCACTGTTTCAGAATATGTTTATTCTACATCCAGACAGGGCAGACCTGTTATACAACATGGGCTGTATAGATTTAACAAATACAGTAAATGCAGGGGACCCACGGCTTCTTGGAAATGCGTTAAATGTACGAGAGGGTGTAAAGCATCCCTTTACACTGTTGAAAATATCGTTGTTAGATCTAACAATAAACATAATCATGACTGACTGAGCGATCGATCATTGAAAACAGAAGAATAAGGACGACACACTGGCCTGGCGTTTCTATTAAGGTCTCTGCACACAGCCGGCGTGGCGCTGCGGGGCGCGGCGTGGCGGGGCGGCGACGCGGCGCTGGCGCGGCGGCATCGGTCACACTGCGGGCGCGATCACGTCCCGTCCCGCCGCGCCCATTCAAGCCGACCGTATCGCGACGCTATTCATTATTCGCTCACGTCTTGCCCCGCCGCTTCTGACTTGTATTCCCGCTCGGCGCGGCGCCGGCGTGGCGCGACGTTTACCGTCGCGTCGAGCGGGACGGCTTTGAGTGGCGTCCTCCATAATATCTAGTACATTACAACTGCTCAGCGTCGCGTCGCCGTCCCGTCCCGCCACGCCGCGCCCGCTTTGTGCAGAGACCTTAAGAGGGCTTTCACATTTTTTCTTGAAATTTAGCGTTTTATTCGAATTTTGATGTGTGATTTTGCTTTAGATATAGCCTTAAAAAACAAAACAAAAATATGCCTAAGATAGTTTGACCATTTATCTTGGGAGTGTTCTAAATAAATATTTCAATTTGTTCACGTACATCAGTAAAATCCTTGACTCCGCAAAGGATGTTTCACAAAACGTTGCTTTAGGGTATCTTTTGATACCTTGGTACACCGAAGATATTATAATTTAATAATTTATAAAAATGTCCACGGTACAACTGTATCTTCTACTTTGGAATGCTCAAATCAATTTATTACGATTCATACAGTAATACACCAAAAATAATTCTGTAAAACTGAGAGTTATTGACAATTTTCCGTACGAAACTATAATTTTTATCTAAGAAATTATAATCAAAATTCAAATAAAAAATATTTAATAATTGAGGTGGCATTGCTATATTGCTTGAAAAAAAAAATTGGTCTAATTAAAAGTAAAGTAAATATTTTTAAATAATTGTCGAAAATCAATATAATCTTGTGACGCGCGGTATTCAACTTTAGTCAACCTGAGCAATTCGATTTTGTAAGAGCGCTTTGACAAAACTGTCTTAGGCATATTTTTATTTTTTTTTAAGGCTATATCTAAAGCAAAATCACACATCAAAATTCGAATAAAACGCTAAAATTCAAGAAAAAATGTAAAAGCGCCCTTAACACACCGAACTTTATGCCTGATTTGTACAAAGTCTCGGGTACCTGCTGCACAAAATTTTGAGACTAGACCAACGAGCTGCCTTCTTTTATATCAGAAAGGAAACTATGTGAATAATCACATAGTTCTCTGCTCTCAGTAGCTAAGCTACGAATAGACAGACTAAACAATGGTTTTATTAAGAGAATTTTCGACGTTATATAATCCTGTGTATATTTTGTATAATCTGAAATTACGTTATACATACTTGAAAGTTCATTTAGGTATTAGTTAAACCCATGTTTAATATAGGGATAAAATAAACTTTAAGGAATAATACATAAAGCATGTAAAAGGAGAAAGTGCTCATATAAATAAAAATCGTTCGCATCGTTGTCAATGGAAAAAATTACTAAAACTCTGTGTCATGTTAAAAGTCAATTAATAGCTAGCCTTGAATTAACTAGGTGGGCCCACTAGGACTCCATGACCCTAGTAGGTATTTGAAACCCAATCGGATCAAACCTATAACTCACATAGAGAATGATTTTATTTGCCCTGTTGGAATTATTTTACTCCTGTAGCAGCCGCCAGCCGGCCGTGCTTGAAGATGGGACGACGCAAAGGTCGAACCCTTGCGTCATGCACTTCATGCTGCATCCCACACTAAGGGCTTACCGTCTTTTGTATCGTCGCGTGCATTACCACTTGGTACTGAAACAGGTGGCACTGGTCTGAGGCAGTCGTATGTTCACCATATTGGCAGCGATGTAGACCTCAGCAGGAGCGCCCAGGCGCAGAGATGTTGAAGCCTAGATTTACAAGTGTTGAAATTGTCGGAGACCAAATATATTTTATATAACACATTACTGTTAGTTTCAATTTATTTTCCAATAGTTTCATGTTTGTTTATTTACAAGTTTAGTATCATGATTTATTTATTATTTGAAATAATAAATCAGTTGCTACGTTACGTCATATTTATTTATCAATATCCTGCGCTTTGCGGCCGCACGTTGCCTCGTAGCTTCGCGCAAGTGCATGCAATAAGTTGGCAAAGTTTTATCGCAATAGGAGGAACGATTAAATGAACAAGCATTGATTTTCATGTAATATTAGCTACTAGCTTTCTCTCGCAACTTCGTTTTGGTCACGTTATTCATGAATGCTCCGCTCCTATTGGTCGTAGCGTATAAATAGCCTTCCTCGATAAATGGGCTATCTAACACTGAAATATTTTTTTTCAAATCGGACCAGTATTTCCTGAGATTAGCGCGTTCAAAGAAACAGACAAACAAAATCTTCAGCTTTATAATATTAGTATTGATTTGACTCAATTATTTCATCGTTTCTGCCTCTCACTGCAAGGTCGTCTTCCCTATTTGCACTTTGCATAGGTAAGCAATCACACTTTCATATTTTATTAATACTCTACTTTTGGCAAATTGTTTCAGGTCCTATTTTCACCACTTCTAGGCATGGAAGACCAGTGATGTTGTTGGGAGAGCATAGATTCAAAAAATTTAGTCACTGCACTGGAATAAAGGCGAGGTGGAAGTGCGTCAGAAATAGTTATGGGTGCAGAGCAACCATCGTGACCATCGGCGAATCCATCGTGATGTATAATAATACACATGAGCATGACAATAAAGCATACAATAAACGCCTTAAGTGTAATAGAGTTTAGTGCCTATTACACCGAGTAAGTGTACCTAATAGAGTTTAGTACCTATTACACCGAGTAAGTGTAATAGAGCTGAGTCCCTATTACACCGAGTAATTGTAATAGAGTTTAGTACCTATTGCACCGAGTAAGTGTAATAGAGCTGAGTCCCTATTACACCGAGTAAGTGTAATAGAGTTTAGTGCCTATTACACCGAGTAAGTGTTATAGAGTTTAGTACCTATTACACCGAGTAAGTGTAATAGAGCTGAGTCTCTATTACACCGAGTAAGTGTAATAGAGTTTAGTACCTATTACACCGAGTAAGTGTAATAGAGGTAAGTACCTATTACACCGAGTAAGTGTAATAGAGTTTTGTGCCTATTACACCGAGTAAGTGTAATAGAGTTTAGTGCCTATTACACCGAGTAAGTGTAATGGATTTAGTGCCTATTACACCGAGTAAGCACAGTACCTATATCATTTGCTCGCACTCATTCTTTACTAGGCGATGCCCGCGGCTGCGCCCGCTTGACAAATTGTTCCTCGAGAACCACTGTATCTATTGGTGAAAACAGCATGAAAATCGGTGCAGTAATTTTTGAGTTTATTGCGAACGGATAGACAGACAGACAGACGCGGCGGAGGACTTTGTTTTTTTATTTGAGATGGGTTTGCTCTATAATATGTAGTGATTAAAGAATAGCTGACCCGTGCCCACCTCGTTGGGCGGTATTTTTCAGGTTAGTATGTAGCCCAAGACACTCACAAATAACGTGATTTTCTATTCGTAAAAATATTATTATTATTCAGTAGATCCAGAGATTACCCCTAGGGCACGCCACGATAGTGGCGATAAGTCCCCTCTTTGAGGAGTGGCTTGAGAGGCGCCACGGCGTCCTCACCTTCCGCCTGACGCAGGTCCTCACCGGACATGGATGTTTCGGGAGGTTCCTGCACCGAATCGGGCGGGAGGAAACGCCCGGGTGTCACCATTGCGAGGATCGACCGGAGGACACGGTGGAGCACACTGTGCAGGTGTGCCCCGCTTGGGCGGCGCACCGCCGTGTCCTCGAAACGGCGATCGGCGGCGACCTCTCGCGTCCGGCCCTGGTCCAAGCCATGGTCCGGAGCGAGACGGAATGGGACGCCGTTGCCTCCTTCTGCGAAGCAGTCATGCTAGCGAAGGAGGTGGCGGAGCGGGAGAGGAGACCCTCTCGTCCCGGCCGCCGTGGTAGACGCCGCGGGCGTCTGGGGCCATCACCTGGTGACCTCCTGCCACCGGAGGAGTCATTGGATGATTTCCCATCCCTAAAAAAAAATAAAAAAAAGAGATTACCCCTACAACCTCACAAACTTTAACCTCTTTATAATATTAGTATAGAAGTATAGAGATGACTGTTGCAATTTTATTTCACTGTTAACTTATAAAATTGCAACAGTCAATTCGCTAAATGCTAAATGGTCTTAACAATATTTTGAACACCAACCACGTATTTTTCAAAATGCTTACTTTGATTGATATAATGACAATTCTATTTAGGTATATTTGGTTGTATTTAATAAGTACCAATAAAGATTTTTCTCTGTCATTAATTTTGCTTTTTTAAACCTATTATGATCTTCTTCTTCTTATTGTGTGGGCAGTAAGGTCTGACGGCCTCACACACCCTAGTGTCAGAGTTTCTAAACCGCCTCAAGGGCCTCTGACATGGTTTATTTGACAACCGCTATTTGGCAGCCGGGAACAACTATTATGACAATAACATCAGTGTCCAATTGCTCTGAAATAGGTTTTCACTTCATTGTTTTTTCAGAGTTGGTAGTTTTTGGCACTTCAAGGTATGGGAAACCGGTAATTACCATGGGAGGGCACAGATACAACAAGCATCCTCGAATGAGCGGTCCCAGGGCCCGCTGGTATTGTGTGAAGTCGAGGTCTGCAGGCTGCCCTGCGTCGCTTATCACTATATATGACGTCATTGTTGCAGTCAAAAATGACCACAGTCATTAAGATTTCAAATACTTTCGGAAAATATGGTCCTCAAGGGAAAAGGAATCGTGGCCGTCCCCGTCAATCCTGGCGACGCACCTTTTTGGCAGAAGCGAAGTAATAAGCTCAAGACCGCTCGCAATGGGTCACTTACTGTGGTATTAACTGTGGTCGCCCTCTGCCCCTAGATGACTGATCATCAATAGACCAATAGATCAATACAAGTTTGGCCCAATAGAGTCTTCCGGCGTTCACAGGTCAAGTCAGACAACTTGTTCATGTCTGACGGATGTTTTCACTGACTGGCTGACAGTTGTCTAATTAATTTTGTTAGTTCAAAATATACATTATGTAATTGTGTGCTAGTTATATTGTACTAAATAATTCGGTCTATGTAACATGTTTAGATCGTAAATAGTTGTATTATATAAATATATACATAATAAGAAAAGCAGATACTGAAGTCTTTTGCAATTTATCATTTCCCGAAACAAATAGCGAAGATATTGTAGTTGAACCGTATGTCAAAATAATGTGTTATCTTAGAGCCGTATAAGACAATAAAGAAAAACAGTGTGTGTTTGAACTTAATAGGTAGACAGTTAAAATTTTCACAGATAGTGGATTTGTGTTGCCACTATAACAAAAAATAATAAAAATTACGGTTCATGATACGGAACCACCCTTGCGCGGCTTCGACTCACATTTAGCATGTTTTAAATGATATTTAATCATTTAAAAAAGGTTTTTTTAGCACTATTTGATATATTTACTTTAAGTACCGATGTCACAAACACAGTTTGTTTTAGACCTTGCTGAATTTACAATGTCTGTCCGAGGCAACAGGATGCTTGTACATAAAGGCCGCAAGTTCACTATCAACAAGAGTAAACCCGGATCTGCATCCGTGAAGCAAAGATGGCTGTGCACTAAATGGTCGAATGGCTGTAGAGCCTCTGTCATTACCTTCCAAGACATTATCCTCAGGGTCAATGGTTCTCACACTTGCGACCAGTAACTGATAACTTTCTATTCTAGTCGAACCTACTCTGTTCTTAAATTGTTTTTATTCTCTAAACAGTCAAAGTTAAATAAATCAAATTAAATCAATGTTTTCGGTACTTGGCAGTTTCTTTTTATTACACTTTATGTAACTTAACAGTACCAGGCGAACATGAATGGTGAAGATTTATCATGGCAAGTGCATTTGTTTACAGTTTTGACCGAGGTTTATTTTTACTTATTCATCATCATCTTCCTACCCCATGTTACTTGGAGCCGGCGCAATACGTTTTTTTTTCATTCTGTCCTATCGCAAAGCCTGTCGAAAGATCGCTCCATCGTAGACTTTCTCTCTGTTATCTCTGACCAAGACTAGAGTCAACCAAACCCATCACAAATAAAAAAAACTAAAAGAAAATAAGACTACGTTTCTCATTTTAGAAAAGCTCGTGTTTATAACATCGAAGCGAGGGAACCAGATGATCCTGTACCGTCAGCACAACTTCAGCTTCAACAAGGCCACGTTAGGAGTCAATCCGAAAAAGAGATGGGTGTGCACTAAGTGGGCACACGGCTGCAGGGCTTCCATCACTACCTTCGAAGACCATATCGTCAAGAGTCAGATCAATCATACTCATTGAGGACTAATAACATAAGAGCACTAAGGGCCTCCATTATTAAGTACCTGCGTCCCGTGAATTCTACGCATTCCATCACACTTCGTATTTTTCTGACTGTCAATATTGCAAATAGGTGCTCAAGTATTATATCATTATTAGTTACAGATTGATAATCACAAAAAATCTTTTGTTATGTTGTGATGCTTAAACAAGTATATTATGATCTTTATTAGTAAAAGTGTAATTGAGAAGGAGGAATTCGATTTGAATGACTTAAATAAAAATATTTAGTGTCTGTGTGTGATAATTTCGGAATTGGAGTAAAATGAATGCTGTAGGTACGGTAGCTGGATGATACGATAATTAAAGATAAGTTTACTATTTTTTTTTTATCTTATTTTCATTGACTTCTGTACTAAAAGTCAAGGCGCACGGTGTGCTTTTCTGACCCTAAATAATGGTCTGTCATAAGCCCGACTAGACAGACATAATCGAACTCACAACTCAAAAAAAATATTGTCTCATCCATCACTGTTCACGAACTTCGACGATTTTCTATAATTTCTATCTATGAAAACTGTAAATTATTTAATAATCAAATTAACACACGTGAAGTGAAAGACACGACTGTGCCTATAGTCAGTCCAAATTTTCTTTTCTAGTTCCAGTTTATACAACATCATGTCATGGTAACCCCGTAGTTGAGCTGGACGGCTACCGGTTTTTACGAAAGATCAATGGGAAAAATGAAAAAGGTGAAAAAAAGGAGGTATTTAGATGTAACCATTGGGGGCGTGGCTGCCGCGCCTTCGTCACTATTATAGGGTTGAAAGTTGACAAGATTAGAGCTGAACATAATCATTAGCTTTGTTTTTTTTATTGTACCTTTTTGAACAATGCCTTGTCACTGTTTTGCCAGTGGTCTTAT
Source organism: Ceramica pisi (assembly GCA_963859965.1). Classification (NCBI taxonomy): domain Eukaryota; kingdom Metazoa; phylum Arthropoda; class Insecta; order Lepidoptera; family Noctuidae; genus Ceramica; species Ceramica pisi. Next base: position 6,448,700 of record OY982541.1, on the reverse strand, counting down.
TTGAATTGAACAATTTTTTTTCCTTTAAGTATTTTTAGCTGTAACCACTGGGGATGTGGCTGCCGTGTTCTTAATTAAATCATGAATTCTGTTTTTTTTCCATTTGAACTGTGATTTGTACACCTAAGACCAATAACAGTACTGGCTTTCCTGTTTCTCTTTAAAATCCATCCAAAGGTTGTCTTGAAAAGATTGCTTTTAGCGATAAGGCCGCCCATTGTGTCACCCTATGTAATGTTCCTCATCTATCTTTTCCATAACTTTTATGGTGTACATAATAAAGAGTATTCTGTTCTATTCTTGTAACTGTTTTGCCAGTGATAATGCCATATTTGATACGTGTTACGTTATTTTGCTTTAAATATTTTTAGCTGCAACCACTGGGGACGTGGCAGCAGTGTTCTTATCATTAAATCATGAATTTTGTTCTCTTTTTTCCTGTACGTCCCTATGCGAACGTTGACTTGTAACTGTTTTGCCTGTGGCCATAATATTTAAAATTGTAATATTTTTATCTCGTCAGTATTCAGCGTTTAATAAATTAAATTATAAGTTTAAAAAATGCTAATTTTACTTCAAATTTCTAGCTCTACGCTGTTTTTTTATCACTGTGGAGTGATGAGCGAACAATAGTTAAGCTCAAATTTAGGTAATTAAATGCAATTTTTAAATCACAACTAGAAAAAAGTGGCTGTACTAACCTAACCTTTGCGTTTGCCAGTAAAAAAAACAAACCTTTGCCCTTAAAATCTTTTGGGGGATAAGAATGTTATGATTTCCATATTGTTGTTTATTTTCTTTTCACATTAATTTCAGAGCCAGTCTTCATTTTATCGCGACGAGGAAACAAAATGTTAGCCTACAAGGGTCACCGATTCAGTTTGAAGGACAATAAATCGCACATCAGTCAGGTCTGGAGGTGTATCAAGTGGGGCAAAGGATGCAGGGCCCGGATCCTCACTCTGTACGGAAAAACACAGTCCGTGAACGTTAAACATTCAAACCATTATTAAAATAATCATATCAATTCGTAAAGGGGAAACTGTGTTTTCTGTTTCAAAGAAAGAAAAAAGTGCCAATAAAAACAAAGGAAAAACATTATTTTATATTTAAATTTTTTCCGCAAGGCGTAGAGTGCGATTTTGCATAGTTAAAGTTTATAAGAATAAGAGGTGTAGATAGCTAAAATTTCGGTCGAAATTTAAGAACCACTGGGCGACCACTTTATTATTGTTTAAGAAATAAGAGTGCCTTATTATATTCTGTTAAAGTGCCTTAGGTTTATTAAAGTTAATATTTTATTTGTTACTGTGTTCATTTTAATCCGAAACCTTAAACTAGCGGTACTTTACAGTTAGCTTAAAATACTATCTATCTACATACTAACTTCACGTAATACCTATAATATTAATAAATAATTAATGAAGACGCTATGATGAACTTAGGTGTGTGATTAAAGATAGCTGAATATTATACATAGTGTAAGAGCAGATTTCAAATGAAATTGAACGCAATCAGTACATCTAAACCATGTTCAAGAGCTGTCACTGTCCACATTCCACTGCAAAATAAAGACACTGACAGCTCGTAAACAGAGTTTTTATGCTGATCACAACAATTACAGAAGCCACCCATCAGAAGCTCAATTATTAACGCTAATAACAACAAACAAATTGTTAAGTACGAGGACAGACGAGTGAAACAACCGCTTGCTGGTAACGCACTGACGTTTATTGGTATACGTACTTGTCCGTGCGTAGGCACACGCACACATACTTAACATCCCTCCCCTTAGCTTAGATATACATTTCCAACACAAGTAAGCTTCAAAAACATGCTATAGCTAAACAATACTTCTTAATAATACAGTTTGTAGTTTACTTTAGGCCGATTGCGTTTAGACCGTGGTGTTGGTACAGGCTCCTTTGACTGCTGTTGCGGTGGCGCTTCACCAGAATGATCAGTACTGGGCGAGCCGGCCAAAGCCTCCTGGTACTCTTCGTCGTCCCCGGAATTGTCTGGTGTTGTAGGCTGTGAAACACCAGCTGGGGGTGTACCTGGGGGTGTGGCTGCTCTTGCATGGCTTGAACAGTTTGCAGCCATAGACGTGTCTCCATTTCCTTCCCCTGTGTCCGGGAGCGCCGTCAATTCCGAAACCGTTGCGCTAGTCGTTGGGCCACCGCTAAGCTCCTCTTGGTCGACATTCAGGTCTTTGTCTTCATAGCAATCGTCGCCTTTATATCTTATTAACTGATTTTTATGCTTTCTTGAAGTCATCAAAGTGACTTCATCTTTAATTAAATACAACACTTTGCCTATTTTTTTAATGACTGTCCCTTTGCACCATGTGTATTTTCCATTAACAGTATGATTTTTATAGTAAATTTTGTCCCCGGTTGCAAATATTCGAGTGTTGTGTCCGCCCGACTTAGTTTGCAAACACTGTTTACGTTTTACCATATTAGCGAGTGCCGTGGACGAAGGCGATGGCGATTCGGATTTCAATAAATCAAGACGCGTTCTAAGCTTCTGACCATAGACTAACTCAGCAGGAGAGGCCCCAGTTGTTGTATGAACGGAATTTCTGTAGTCAAACAAGTACTTTAAAAGTTTGTTATTTAAATTTCGCAGCCCATTACTACTAAGCAAGCTTGTCTTAATACCCTTCTTGACTATCTTTACAAAACTTTCCGCCTGGCCGTTACTGGCTGCGTGGTATGTTGGTGATGTCACGTGTGAAATTCCGTTCATCCTACAAAAGGCCTCAAACTCATGTGACGTAAATGATGTACCATTGTCGCTGACCAATGTATGCGGAATACCAAATCTGGACATGAAATCATACAACCTGTCAATTGTTGCTGAAGTAGAAGTACTGCACTTCATATTGTAAACCTCCACCCACTTAGTATATGCATCCACTGCCACCAAATATGTGTTACCGTTAATTGGCCCAAGAAAATCAATATGTATTCGGTAAAATGGCGTTGGAGGATATTCCCAGTGGGCGATCGGCGCCCGCGCCGGTGATGGTCGAAGTTTCATGCACACGTCACACGATCCTATTAAACGCTCTAAAGCAGCATCTATTCCCGGAAACCACACACGCGCACGCGCCTCTGCCTTTGTCTTAACGATTCCTAAATGGGATTGATGTAATTCCCTTAGAATTTTTGCTTGTAACTTCTCTGGAATTACAACTTTGTGACCTCGCATCACACAACCATTTTCATAGGACAATTGCGTCCTACACGCATGATACAACTTTATATCATCACCCGTTATTTTCCTAGGCCATCCATTCATCACAAACTGCCCCACCTTACGCAAAGTCACATCTGCCATCGTAGCCTCGCGTAACATTTTTAAAGTTACTGGTAGACTACCTTCTACCACGAAATTAATGTACGAAGCGCGATCGAGATCAGGCATCGTCGCGTCGGCACCCCGCACGCCTCTGTCCGCACTCGCCCCCTCGGGCAAGCAAGCTCGAGATAAGTAATCCGCACTGTTATTAGCGCTGCGCACATATTCGATTTCATAATTATAACCACTCAGAAACAGTGCGTATCTCTGTAGTCTGTTAGCTGAAACTTCTGGAATACCCCGATGTGGACCGAATATCGACAAAAGTGGCTTATGATCGGTCCGTAGAATGAACGGAACCGACCTACCATATAAATATTGATGGAAACGCCTAACCCCAAATATAATCGCAGTCGCTTCCTTTTGGATCTGTGAGTATCGTTTCTCAGCAGCGTTAAGCGTCCTCGATGCAAAAGAGATCGGTCTCTCGGACCTATCGGGTTCTGCTTGCGACAAAATAGCTGAAAGACCCTCCGGCGATGCGTCTACTGTTAAAATTATGGTAGCGTCTGGGTTAAAATGTGCTAATACTTGATCTGACGCTAAACAAGTTTTAATAGCGGTGAACGCTTCATCGTGTTCCCGTGTCCAACACCACCTGCTACCCTTCTTCAACAACTCATACAGCGGACATAAAATCGACGACGCTTTAGGCACAAAGTTTCTGTAATAATTAACCAACCCCAAAAACGACTGTAATTGGTTAATATTAGTGGGGACCGGTGCTTCTATCATGGCTTTTATTTTCTGTGGTGATTTATGTAGTCCATCTTTATTTATCACGTATCCTAGGTAATTGACTTCGTCTTTGAAAAACACACACTTTTCTTTTTGTAGCGTAAGTCCCGCGTCTTGTAACTTTTGCAGCACTTGATGTAATCTATCCAAGTGCTCTGATCTAGTTTTCCCGGTTATTAAAATATCGTCTAGCATACAGAGCGTACCGGGCACGCCCGCCAGCACGCCCTCCATCGCGCGCTGGAACACAGCAGGCGCGCTTGCAATACCGAAACATAAACGCGTTTGTTTGTAAATTCCCCTATGCGTATTTATGCACGTTAACTCTTGTGATTCGTCATCCAACATGAATTGGTTGTAAGCATTTGACAGGTCTAATTTGGTGAACTGCTGTCCCCCATACAATTTTGCAAAAAGTTCAGTTACAGTTGGCAAAGGATACTGATCTATAACTAACTGTTTGTTTACACCGGTTGAAAAATCTGCGCATATACGTATAGATCCATTTTGCTTTAACACGGGCACGATCGGTGACGCATACCGCGCCTGATCAACCGGTTTCAATACACCTAACCCTACTAAACGATCTATCTCTTTGTCCACTTTATTTTTCAAAGCGAAAGCTATCGGTCGAGCCCTAACAAAAACAGGTTTCGCATCTTCCTTTAATTGTAATTTAACTTTAAATCTATTGAATAAGCCTAGCTTATCCGAGAAGACCGATGGATAACGACTTTGTAAAGAAATAAACAAATCATTTTTATCTATTTGATCACAATATTGTATTGGCAGCAATTCTAACCTAAACTTTGAAATAAAATCACGACCGAGAATCGGCGGTCCACCGTCCCGCACGACATAAACACATAGTACATGCGATGTGTTCGCATAACTTACTTGTAACTGCGCCATACCCTCGCAAACAATTTTATCACCCGTATACGAACACAAACGTTTATTAGTCTTCGACAATGGTACATTGCTAAAATACGCTCTATAAGTTTGCTCGGAAATTGCTGTAACAGCCGAACCGCTATCTATCTCGAATTTTAATTCGACTCCCGAGACCGATACCGTTTCTATCATTGGTTGCCCTCTAACTGATCGAATATTAAAACACTCACCATCATCGTCGCTTTCGTCCACAGCTCTCGATTCGACATAATTTATCTTTTTGCACATCTTACGCAGATGCCCCGTAGCATTGCATTTCCTACATTTTGCCTTAGCGAACCGACACTGGGTTGTCTCGTGATTATGATAGCCGCACACTTGACACTGCACTTTAACGCCCGCACTAGACGTATTAGCCTCTCGATGCGATGGGGTCGCGGCCGCCGTCGCCGGCCCCGCCGCCCGCGCAATCTTGAACAGCTGATCGTGCGGCGCGGCCTGCGCCCCGGCGCCTGCTGCCGCGCGTGCACTCCGTGCATTCTCCGCCAACTCCAGCGCCTTCGTTAATGTCAGGCCGACAAGATCTTTTGAGAATAGCTTCTCCCTGTCCGATCCCGGCAACATTCCCATGACAAACTTGTCCCGAAGGGCTTCTTCCACGTTAGAGAACCCGCAGTGCGCCGTCAGACCCCGTAACCTCGCAGCCCATTGTGCATAAGTCTCCCCCTCCTGCTGCGTAGCTGCGTAAAATTTATACCGTTCGCCGAAACCACATCGCTTAGGAATGAAATGCTCGTCCAAAAGCTTAAGAATGTCGTCATACGGCACGTCCTGCAGCTGCTTTGGCAACGCGAGATCCGCTGCCAACTTGTGTGTGCTATCCGCGAGTGCGCTCAGCAAGATAGCTCGTCTCTTTGTTCCCGTAGGATCGCTCGTCCCGGAGATGTCGTTAGCCACGTACCACTGCTTAATACGGCATTTGTAGGTCTCCCAAGACTGTACATTGTGGTCAAACACTGTTAGGAGACCAAAAACTGTTCCGGACATTATTACTTTTATTTTACGTGGGTAGGTACTCGTCGCCAATGTTAAGTACGAGGACAGACGAGTGAAACAACCGCTTGCTGGTAACGCACTGACGTTTATTGGTATACGTACTTGTCCGTGCGTAGGCACACGCACACATACTTAACACAAATCAACAAGATTCAGGTACACAACTTTCTTTTCCAGCCCTTTTTGTGACGTCATCAAGATTCGGCAAACCGAAGCTGGTATACAAACGCCAAGAATACAACCTATCGAATCCTAACTCGTCCGGTCCGTTGAAAATATGGCGTTGTGTGAAATGGTCCTCGATGTATCGCTGCCGAGGCATGGTGGGGACCATCAACAATGATGTTGTTAAGACTAGAGAAGAACACACACATGTCTAGGAAGTTATAGACTTTAGATAGCTAGTTAATTATTGCAAAAATATTTAACGTCTTATATTTTTCTGTAAGTGCTATTTATATATTTGTAGGCCCTAATCCGTTTGAAATAAATTTATTTTCATGCTTTATATAACTCTTTAAAACTTACCACCTAACCTACTCATGAAACAGTGACGTTTTTCCTTTGTTTCATTTTTCATTAATTAAAATGATGGTTTAGCAAAATCCATCAGGAACAAGACTCCAGTTTGCGAGCCTTTACTTTAATGTTATTATTGAAAATTTTGTTATTAATGTATATAATTATGTTTTACAGGACTAGTACAATATGGGTGGTCCAGACAAGGTCGGATAATTGCACTATACCGTGGACAGCGATACACCAAGCAGATTACTTACAATGACAAAGCGTGGTGGAAATGTAGTAAAAAACACATTGGATGTAAAGCCACCCTCGTACTTATGGAAAACGACAGGAGGATCGTTAAGATAATCAATGAACATAACCATTCTCCAAGCGAGCCTTTGATTCATCCTCGAAAGAGACCGCAATTTTTAAAAAATCATAATATATCATTTCCATATTAAAATTGCATAAAGAATAAAATAGTTATTTACGTTTTGGTAGATAGACCGTGAAGTGTAGAATAATATGTTAATTATATACTGACATATAAAAACTTACAAACTTATTAAATAGTAGGGAATAAAAAAAAAGTATAACTGTTCAAGCGGGGTAAAACGGGAAGGGGAGGACTCACGGGGCTCAATAGATGAATTTGTCCACATAGCTGTCAACGGGTAAAGTGCCCAGAACACTGGTAGAATTGTCACGTTGAATAGCAATGCTGATTCTTTGGCTGAAGAAAAGATTTCTCGTGAAGAGTAGTTGTATATTAATCATAATACATAGCATCATTGCTAAAACGTAGGGGTATGTGCTAGGTAGTGAGTATTTATCAGAGTACGCAGCTTCGTTACATGTAGGAATTCAATATTTATATGGTGTGCCTAATAAGGAGTGTTACATTATATTCTGTCATGAGTAACTTGTTTTCTAATACTCTCGGATCTACGTTAGATATGTGCTATAAATTAATATAGGTATGTCATATTTAACGTTTCACTGTTCTAACTTGTGTATTCAATGAATAAATTAAATAAACAAATAATGGTTTTATTACATTTCATTGTTATTTTCTGTACAGAAATTAAGCTTAATTAATTGGTAAAGCTCTGCACATCAGGAGACATCGGCCACGTAATCTTGTCCACTGGTTGACTCGTGGTGGTACTGGTACTGGATGGTAGAAAGACTATTTTTCTCCTCCGTTTTCGATAATGTTGAGGTTGACAAAGGTTTGATAATGGTGACGACGAAGGATTCTTCAATAGGGAATATGAATGAAAATGATATTTACTATGTATACAGTCTATCTAAAAATATACAAAAATATAATACTAACAGTGCAAATATAATCAGAATTACTGGTAAAACAAGCGAAAAATATCTATTAAGAAAAATATATATCTGTCCCTCTCGCAAAAACGCTGTTTTCAATGGCAGCTGTATTGGCGTCATGAACTTTGTCGTCACAGTTCATGTCGGACTTCTCTTTCTAATTGTAATCTTTGAAGCTTTAACTTCATCGCTGATGAAGGTATTTAAAAATAATTTCATGTTTGTTTACTAGAGTTGATCTTTATTTTATTTTGCAAATAAAAAAATTGCGTGCATATATTCCCTATCGCATCGAACGATGAAAAAGACACATGTCCGCATTTAGTTGGGTAAAACTAATGCCCGTCGTATCCGTTTCAATAAAGTTCTATGATTGGTTCTCATTACGCTCATACATCTTCTTGATATAGGTACACAAGAAATAATTGTGTGCTTAATTATTTTGTTCTTAACATACATAATAAATTGAACCTCATACTGAATATTTACCCCATGTTGCGCTATGAATGCAAAAATACTTTATCAGAATGGTTAAAATCACAAACGTACGATGAAATTGAACTTTTACTAACCAGAATTTGCTAAAGTAGAACCAGTAACCAATCTTAACATACTTACATCAACAGATCAATCATTAACTCACACACACCTACTCACACCCACACACCCCGGACAGCCACCCTCCACAAACATACACACACTCACACACCACACACATCCACAAACACCACATAAACCTGAACTTGCAACAATAATTTTGTATTATCCTTGAACCTAAATTCTTTATTATGTCTCTTTTATTTTTTTAATTAAGTCTAAACATTGTAAACTGTAACCAATGGGAAGTTGCGAGGTAACCCCATCACAAGTATCCGTATAACTTTTTGTGCTGTAGAACAATTGTATGAGAAACAATAAACTTATTTATTATTATTCATTGCATATTTACCCTCTATGAGACAAAAGGTGAGTAGTATAGACGTGTTTTGTTGCCTCTTCGAAAACTATTTGTGTCCTACTTTCTTGTGATAAGAAACTCATTTTTACAGAATTCATTTTCTCGACGTCGAAGTTTGGCAAGCCAGTGATCCTGTACGACGGGTTCCGTTTCAACCAGCACAGTAACAGTAAGGGAGACAGGGGCTACTTCGTCTGCGTCAAGTGGGGGACAGGGTGCAGAGCGGCCATACGAACACGTAACAATGAAGTGGTTACTATCAGGAACTTACATAACCATCAGTACTGAGAAGCAGAAGATGTGAGAATTGATTCAACATTGTAAAGGCGTTGCTATGATAATGTCTGTCAGATACAATTTACTTAAAACGGAACTTTTGCTTTCTTATGCTTGACCTTACCCAAATGAAGGGAAACTGCGAGGAATTCAAGGGTAAAGCAAGCATCGCCATGCTGGGTGATATTATACCTAATACAATTATTCAAAACTGTGATTGTATGTGCATTCTAAGTGTATTGGTTAGTAAATGTATTTTTATTTAGAATGTTCGGTTTTGTTGGTAATATTTATATTTACTTGTTTGATTATTTTATAACAAAAAAAAATATATCTATATATTGGATAGCGCTAAGAAATTTTATATTTTTACAAAAATAAAGATGGAAGTTAACAGCGGTTTTATTTTAAAACATTGAAAACCCAAATCCGTGTACTTACTGTAAGTAATGTTGCTATGTTAATTTCTAATACCTACGTTATCACTCATTGATAGATATTATCTTTATTGTTAAAAATCTGTTTTGCGATTCTTTGGTCATAAGAAATTATTTTTTTAGAAACTGAGATAACATTTATTGAGTCCCGGAGAGGCAAGCCAATGCTACAGATGGGGGTGAACCGGTTCTACAAGCACAGCTCCAACCGCGAAGGCAACCCGAAGGTGCTGTGGGTCTGTGTCAAGTGGTGTTCCGGCTGCCGCTCCTCGGTCAAGACCTTCAACAACCAAGTCATCAGCATCAATGGCGAACATAACCACCAGCGTCAGCGGAATGCTATTGATTATTTCTATTATAACTCTTAAAGAAGATAAAAAAGTTTCGCGTAATCGAAGACTTGCTTTAGCATGAGGTGAAAGTTATAGATTTTTTTTTTTTTGTGTAAAATGTAGGATATAATGAAGAAGACTCTATGTGTATGTGTATAACCAAGCTGGACCTTCTAACGTATATTGTTCCTGCCTCAGAGTATTACCACTTTAGAGCCGACAGGAACTTATTGAGGATAAAAATATATTATGCATATTTACAGGATGGTATGTCTATTTGTATAAAGATTTGTTATTTTTAAGGATACGTATTACCAGTTATTTTGTACGGTGTTGGCATCAGTTACCAATAAACATCTAGTATATTAAGTTGTTTTGGACAAAATGTAATTATTATTAAAATGTAAATTGTGTTAATTGTTTCAATAAAAAAAATGCCACAGTTTTGGTTTTACTAAACCTCAATTTACACTAGCTACACTGCTATTTACATAATTATAATAAGTAAATAGCTGCAGTTTTAGAAACATGGCGCTACTATTTCACCAATACATTCACAGCAAAGGTAAAGAACAAAGCCCCAATATTCTTTAATTATTTTACATTCGAATTAAAAGTCCAGTAATTTTTCAGGAAAATCACCGTCACATAAAATAATTTACCCAAACTTTCCTGCTTTCAGCCATAGTGAGAACTGTGTCCAGGCAAGGAAAACCGATGTTACAGAAGGGTCCTTATCGCTACTACCAACACAACTGCTATAGAACAGGCCCCAAAGGTCTTTGGCTTTGTCTCAAGAAGCGGCAAGGTTGCCCATCCATCATCAAGACTATTGAGAACGAGGTTGTTCAGTTCATTGATCAACATAATCATTAGAATCTTTTAGTTTTAGAGCATCTTTATTCAGTCATCTTAATTAAGGCTTAAGGGCTTGGCACGAATGTTTTGACGTATAGTAACGTTACAGCAGTGTGATTCTGTAAAAATGCTTGGGAAAAGTGATCACGAAATGAGCTTTCTATCCATGTAATCAAGATGGAATGTCAATTCACTTCCTAATCACTTCACCCAAGCCTCCACTTCGACATGTTTACAAAATCGACCGGTAGCAAAAAACTTAAACCCCGTAGTATTTTTTGGTTGAATTTTATGTGACATACTTACACAATTTGCATCATACAATAATATAAATATAGAATCTAACTCAAATAAATATTATGTGAATAAATATTATGTGCAAAACATAATATTAGTAAAATTTTACATAACTAAACGTCAAAAACATTCGTAGTCCGCTGATCAAAACTCGTTTTTAACCGACTTCCAAAAAGGAGGAGGTTATGTACACCGATTACTCCGAGGTTTCTGATACGATTTGTGTGATAGTTCGACGGTTTTTTCGTTAATACATTTCACTTGATACTCAGATACTCACATCCAGCTACCAACTCTTGCGAAGACCATCTCTCACCTAGGCATGCGTTTTTATGTGTACATGTAAAGTGTTTGTTCATTTACGTGTATTTTTCTAAGATGGAACTCCCAGTTCCATCTTAGAAACTCAGGAAGAGTTTAAGAGATATTTTTATTTTAAACGTGTAAAATCATTATAAACATGGTTGTGTATCTCTGCATAAAATTATCTAGTCAGTAGGTAGCTTTGTTTTCGTGTAGTATGTGTCCAAAATGATGAAGTTATGCGTAGTTTTTAAAATTAAAGGTTTCTCAATTTAAGGCAACTAGCGTAATTTTGCGATTATTTCAGATATTTTATGTTAATAATAAATTTTTTTTAGTTTAAATAAATGTATTATTATTATAATTGTAATTGTTTGTTTATTGTTAATTCTCAAAGAAAATTAGTAATTTCTCGAAAAATATCCATTTCCTTTTAATAAGAGTGATACCGTTATAATCAGGGACCCAAACCGTACCACCTTTGACCCCTTTTACCCCTCTCCTCGTGCTACCGGTAACTAAAGTCCACCCTTTCTTATAAACCCCACTATTCCAGGCGCATAGTATTCCGAATTTCTTTGTGGCAAGCCGGTCCTGAACCTCAGCCACCACGGGTTCAACCGGTTCACAGTCACAGCAAGGGAGCTGGAGCCCTGTAGATCTGTGAGAATAGGTCCTCAACCCACAACTGCCGAGCCACCGTCACTACGTACGATACCAGAAGTGATGATGACATCAGCACTTCTATTAAAGAAAATGCTCATCCGTAGTGTATCGCCAAAATTATACCAGGGAAAGACAACGGGATCTAAGAATACTATCTCCATAGCCACGCCATTGTGTTGCAAAATCTTATTCCTGTCCGTAAAACTGTTGAGGCGACACTGATTCATAAATTTACACGTATAAATATTACTATAAAAGCCACAAGGTGTATATTTGTTTGCCAAAGTCTGTGTTGGTTCAAGTGTGCGGAATTGTTCGATAGAGTTACTGCGGGCCCTGGAACGCAAAGGACATTTGAAGGAACACGGTGGGTTTTAGCCAGTAATAGTCTTAAACCTCCCAGAGCGGGTGAATTCATTTAATGATTACACATCCAAAAAAGTCTGCGCCAGTTTAACGATCTGTAATCTTCATGTCCATATATCAAGATTTTTGGTGGCAACTCGGACCGGGTGATGATTTGTTTTTAATTTCAGTGCCAATTTTTACTACAACTATATTTGGGAGACCTTTGATACAAATAGGCCAGCATCGTTACTATAGACGGACAGATTCAAGAGGACCCTTATTTAATTGGGTCTGTAAAAAATGGGGGTCGAAGAAGTGCAGGGCGTCCATAACTACGTTTGAAGAAAGGATTGTTAAAACTAAGAACACCCACACTCATTGATTTTGTAAAGCCAAAGGTATTGAACTTTCTGAGGAACTTGTTTTACTTAAAGATTCTATGGAAAGCGCCAGATAAACTTGCAATAAAGTACTGAATGCGTGAATGATTGACTTTTTCTTAATATCTCTATGTTGATGATGCCTGAACAATCAATTATGAACCGTTTTTCACTACTAGATAACATAAGGATCACGATAGAAGGCGATTCAGGATAGCTTTATGTCTTTATTTCTGTTTTTGATGTTATGAAAGTCAATAAATGTATGTTATGGTACATTTATCTGGCGCCTACCTCTGTTTTTTTTGTTAGTAATGATTTAATAAAAGGGTTTCGCGAGTCCCGAATAAACATTTATCTTTCTATTTAATCACGCATTTTTTTTCTTATCCGATGGGTACAAAAAGTAGCTTCATTATTTGCCTAAAGATCATTCATTTATTACAGACTTTTATCGTGAGTGTCGTAAGACATTCAATTTATCGTTTTTTTTCTAATTCGATCAGTATTATACTTTTGTTGTTTGTTGCAAAGTTTTTCTAAAATAAAAGAATTATTAGGTATGGAGACCGAAGTCCGTTTTATCCGAGTGCCTAGCAATCCTAGTTGCCGGCGACTAGTCCTGTTTTAGTTCAAATTCATACTCGTATAATGATATAGGTACGCATATTATTCCACATAAAACAATATCTCTTGTAAATTCACCTCACAGTTGTTATATTCTTTTGAATCATCAGAAGGCCAATTCTACTAATTTTTAAACAACTTTCTCATTCGCATGTTAATCGCAAACTGTCAAAAAAGCCTTATTTTTCATACGTTATAGACAGATTGCGATTGAGATGCGTATGAGATGCATTAAGCGGTATTTGGGTCTCAAAATACTATGGGCGTATCCTTCTTGTAGCCTGGGGCCTATTTAATAAAACTGACCACCTGACTTGGCAAGTGATACGCGACAATTCTCTTCTTTATTAAACTACGTATAGTCACGAAATTGTGTCAATTATGTTAGTTTTTGACAAATTTGTCGCATTACATTAGACAAGGCTCAGCTGTAGCGCAAAACTTTTCATTTCTAACCACGCGATTGTTGCAATAAAAAAATAATATAAATATATATTATACTATAAATCAATGATCTTAGCAAAACTTCTGTGTACTGAATAGCCTTTAGTTTTCAACAGTATCCCTAATTTGGGAGGGTTGCCTATAATATATTATACAGGAACCCAACATGAGCAGGTTCTCTAAATTAGTCAAATTGTGTTTTGACTGTCTTAATTTTAATTTAAAGAAAAAAACCGGCCAAGTGTGATTCGGATATGCATGCAAACGGCTCTGAACGAATCTCATGTTTAGGGTTCCGCACCCAAAGGGTAACCAACGGAACCCAATTACTAAGCCTCCTTCCGTCCATCCGTCGGTCCGTCAGTCCGTCCGTCTGTCTCTCAGCGGGCTATCTCAAGAACTGTAATAGGCAGACAGTTGAAATTTTCACAGATTGTGTATTTCTATTGCCGCTATAACAACCTATATAAAATGAAGGGTTATGTGCGAGTTCACTTGGTCGGTTGTTATAACAGGTTACTATAAAACCATACAAGTATCTGGATTTTGCTGTAATCCGCAGGTAGTCTTAGATAGCGATTTTCCTATATCGCTATCGGTACAAATAATAAAAATTTGTATATTAGTCATGAATGTAGGTAATCGAATAATCGCCAGGCGAATATTTTGGCGTATTATATATCTGCCAATAAAATTTTTTTTTTGATGGAAATGGAAGTTCCAGTTTCCTTTTTTTTAATTTTTATGTTTTAATTTAATTATTTTTTTAATTTCATTGCTCGTTATCGATGTTATTTTGTGGATTGCATTCATTACATTTTCGAACTCCTTACAGCTGCAGTGTTCTCAACATCTCGACATGGCAAGCCAGTGATCTTGTTCAAGAACTTTCGGTACAACTGGTACATTCCGCATCGATCGCAACACCGTGACCTGACCAGCAGTCGTAAACAATGGAGGTGCTGCAAGTGGACCAGTAACCGCTGCAGAGCAGGCTTGGTCACTGTCGATGACGTCATTGTCAAGTTCATGCACGAGCATAACCATGGATTGACAATACAAGATAACAATCACTGAAATGTGTTCATTGAAGTGAATTGAAATAGCAAGTCTCTTGTTATATAATTAATATATTGACGACAGAAAGAAAAGATGCCCTGCAAGCGGTATTTCACCGCTTTCGGTTCGACAGCCGTACGTTTTAATATGTCTGCCATAAGGAGTTAGTAGATAAGGCATTATGCAAGACAAATTAACCCGACATCGAATGTGACTTCATTTGTCACGTGATAGAGCGGTTGAGTTTTGAGGTTACTGTACTAAAGTTTGATACCTATTCTGTCTGCTGGGTTATAAGAACCTAACATGAAGGGGAGAACTGGGTCATCGTTCGGTTGCTTTGCTCGCTCTCTCTAGCCCCCGTCATCATCTTCGAGTCTTACCTTTCCGTGTCGGGATGCCCTCAGTAATATTTTACCTCCATTTATTTTAATTTCCCACTTTAAACAGCCCCTTTAACTTTCGCTGGCAAAATTTAGGGACCCTTAAAAATCACCGTCTCCATACTGATAGTGGTACAATACCGTTTGCGGTAGTCTATACTCTTCTTAAAATTATCAAACAAATTCCATACTATCTGCCGAATATTTAGGTATCGTTTTAATGTGTGTGTCCATTTTCAATTTATATATTAAAATAAATTTATCAAATCAGGCATTCAAAATGTTTTATTTATTCCACATAGGTAGGTATGGTTTCGATTAGTTAGATTGTTTTCTTTATTTTATTTATTGCGTCTTTATTTGTTTTCATTCTTCACTTAGGTTTTTATTTTGTGGGGGAGTAACCTGATTTCCGAATTCTTTACAGGTGCTGTGATCTCAACATCTCGGTTTGGCAAGCCAGTGATCTTGTTCAAGAATTACCGATACAACTTGTTCGTGCAATATCGTTCCCAGCACCTTAACCTGACCGGTGGTAGGAAGCAGTGGAGGTGCTGCAAGTGGGCCGGGCACCACTGCAGAGCGAGTTTAATCACCATCGATGACGTCATTGTCAAACATGTCAACGAACACAATCATGGTAGTCCGGTCAAGTTATCTCAATTAATTGGGGTAAGGTTACAATAGTTCGCAAAGAGCTCAAATCTTGGTTAGAAATTTTGGAACAAAATTGTAAATAAATAAGGAAGTACCCATCGATTCCACATAAGCAATTAAAAATAAAATTCAAGGTCAAAGTTTGCAAAAATGTATTTTCCACATTTTTCAGCCAAATAGTATCTTTTAGTAATATAAACATAAAATTGGTGAGATAAATATTATTAAGTATATTTTTTTACTTATGCGTTTATTGTGGTGGTGGTCGGGAATTATTGTAACCTTGAATGTCTGTTTTGACCGGACTATGGAATAACAGCAGAAGATAAGGCAGTCCAGCTCTGTACATCGGTGTGCGTAAAGTATTAAATAAATAAATAGGAATTGCTGAAAAGGATTCCTAGAAGTAATGGAACCTCTAGTCTTTTTTATAAATATTATAATTAAATACTCAAACCGTGTAGGATTAATAATGTAAGTAAATAACAAAAAAACATCATTTTTAAATAGATCATAATTAAATTATTATAAATTATATCATGTTTTATTTGAGGTGTAATTGAGAATTATGTTTCTTCTTTTTAGTAGTAATAATGATAGTGACTAGCAGTAGTAGTAGTAATAGTTTAGTTTAATTAAAGGACCATGTATTTTTGGTACTGGTGAGTTTCAAATATCATTAAACAAGCCGTCGTTATGGCCGTCTTGGTCCTCTGCCGACACGTCTTCTAGGTGAATCGTCGATGCGTTCTACAGCTCATATCTTTGGAAGATTAAAACAAGTTAAACAGTCAAATAAATCTGTCACCGCAAATGCGTTCACTGTTTTGCTAAATACAGAAGTGCAGGATTAACATTCTGGAAGTACGAAAAAGATAAGGCGAGTAAACGCGATCTGTCTAGATTGCCCCGGACAACCCAGCGTGTGTGCTGATTGTTTTGCTAAAGTGTGTTCGAAATGCTCGCAGGGGAAGAAATAAAAGTGGACTGTAAGTACTAAATAGGCTTGGTATAGTGCCGTTCTATTTTACAACAATGTAATTGTCCCGGACAAACATGGAAATATTAATGTAGCGTTTAAGAGTGTCGTCCGTCGCGGTGGTCGTCGTGGAAGCGAATGCGCGCCGGCCAGCCGGCTCGCCGCTCACCGCTCGCGATGATGACGCGTAGGTTGCTCACGTCGCCTGCGCGTGCCGCCTGCGTGTGTGTTGGGTGCGATTCCCAACAAAGTGCATTGACAATATTTTTAATTTTGTGAAAATTGTAATGGTAATTAAAAAGTGAACAACCAGCTTACTTGCTGTTTTTATTTTATTCACTATGCTCACGTTCCTGCTCTCCTCCTAGTGGTCGTAGCGTGAAAATATGTATCACTGCCTGCCTCGATAAATGGGATATCGACGCAAAAACAATTTTTCAATTCGAACCAGTACTTCATGAGATAAGCACGCTCGATCAAACAAACTCTTCCACTTTTTAACATTAGTGACTTACTTAACATTAGTGAGTACTTGTTTTCTTATACTCTTGAAATAGCTTTCAGGTGTCAGGAGGAACTCCTAAAACATTGTTCGCAAATATACAACTTATCAACGAATCAACCTTACATAATTGCATTTTGTATAATTTACATTATTTTTCGTTGCAGTTATCTTCACGACGTCTCGTTACGGCAAACCCGTCATATTAGTAGGTGATTACAGGTTTAACAAGAACAATAAATGCCGAGGGCTCAATGGTTGGTGGACTTGTAGTAGAGCCAGGAGTAGTGACTGCAAGGCTACTATCAGCACTTACGACAACATCATCATCAAGACCAAAGGATACCACAATCATTAGTTCAAATAAAGAAAGTCTGAAATCATAAAAAAATACCTTTTGGACTGTCTAATGTTGTTAAATTAATTTTCTAATTCAATTCAAAGTGTGTAGCAAATAATTGTACAGTTTATGGAAAATTAGATAAAATTATTGTTACTAGAAAAAGCATTATTTTTACACTATCAATTTAAATGTCGGTTTTGAAAACTTAAAAAGAAGAATTTGGAAGTTTTAGTTGTTTAAAAAATGGATAAATCTATTTTTATTATAGATGTCTTTAAAACTTTCAAATTCTGAGTTTAATTTTACATTTTTTTTTCAGGTTTACAGTCTTTGTTAGATTTGGAGCCCAGGTTTGCGTTGTCAAGGTTCGGGAACCAAGTGCTGGTGTTAGGCAAGTGCCGCTACCACAAGAACAATAAGAGCAAAGGAATAAAAGCCGTGTGGTTCTGCAGCAGGAGGAAAAGAGGCTGTCGAGCGTCTGTCATCATCGCTGATGGAACCATCGTTAATGTTAAGGATACGCATAATCATACGTTATAAGTTACTAGCTCGGCTAATCCCACGGGAACCTATAACTGGGGTGAAAATTCTCCTAATTCCCATTTGGCACAAGTTCTTTGCGTGTAACGTTCTAAATTTTGTCTTAATTAGTTCAGCCATTGAGGCGTGATTCATTAACGAACATCCAAACTCCCTAATGTTGTGTAAATGTACAAGTTTCTATTTATAACATAGTAAAGCTGGATCTGCTCAAGGAATACCAAGTTATGTAGTTTTTCTCAACCCGATCGTGAGGTTATATTTGGATATTATAGGCACGTCGAGGCAGCTATTCAACTGGGAAGGTTTTTTGAAGATTAGTATGGATTTGTGAAACAAAAAATGCCATATTATTTGTGTGTGAAACAACGACAATATTTTGAATTTCAATCCAAAATCGATCTGCTCGTGGACGAGTGAAATGACATTTGGCATATGTTGAAGCTTTATGCTTTATATTATATACTAAAACCTTTCTCAAGAACCACTCTAACCATTAGTGAAAACTGCATGAAAATCGGTGCTGTAGGTTTTGAGTTTATCGCGAACAGACAGACAAACGCGGCGGAGGACGTTGTTTTATAATATGTAGTATTTTTTTTACAAATGGCTGTAAATTGTGGTTGGTAGTAAACTTTTACTTAATGCAAAATAAATTGTATTTACCTTACATGTAAAAACTACAAGTACCTGTTTGAACTTGAAATAAAAGGTACTTAAATGGCTTTAACTTTTTTGTTGTTGTTTTTTTTTAAAAGAAGAAGAAGAAGAATTTACAAATTTTGGCTCCAGTCCCTAAGTAATCCCATTCTTAATTACAGCGGTATTCACGACATCCCGCTACGGTCGGCCTGTGATCATCATTGGGGAGCATCGTTTCAATCACGCCAGGAGCAATGATCACATCGGCTGGTGGCGCTGTAGCCGGGCTAGAAGCAGTGGCTGCAAGGCTACCATCACCACTTGTGACAACGTCATCTACCAGGTCAAAGGACAACACGATCACCTAAGAGAAAATTAAACGAGACCTGAGCACTGTCACAGGTGGTGTTTGATCTTTCCTGTGTGGCTTCGTCCTCGTCCTTGTAATAAAACTTAGTGAACTGATCAATCACTATTGGATTTTGAAACTATACCTGCAAGCTTTATAAATCTGGCCTAAATAATTTTCTTAATTCAAAACCTGACCCATATTTGGATGGCCCTTGAAAACAGTTTGAATAATTTCCTGCTAACAAAGGCTGCATCACAGTACACTTTCAGATTTTTTTCCTTCACGTCCCTTAGGTACACTACTTAAGAGTAGTCATTTGGAATGCCATCGTTCTCACAGACCTCTTTTTTGCGCATACAAAGACAGGTAAACCATTTTTATATAGGCAGCTAATATTACGATAAGCACAGGTGTCGAGGAGCCAAAGGTATGTGGTTCTGTATGAGAAGCAATAAGCAAGGGACTGACTGAGAAGGAAGTAAAGCCTCCATCACTACTGTAAATGGGACTAATGTTTATTATAAAAGTAGGACCTGCATTTTGTTATAATTGGCTGTGAATCGTAATAAAATTTCTGGACAAGACATTGCCGTACCTACCACCTATTGTTACATGCAAACGTAAAAAATTTTTTTTGATCTTCTTACTGGAATATCCAAACCAAGAGAGTGACCGGGTGTATTGATGCATATAAATGCGTGCAATTGGAGACATAGAGAAGATGTTTAAGTAACAAGAGTAGAGACATTCCATGCTGACGCACGGGTAAAGAAACAAATAATGAATATCTTAAAATGTGAAATGTGATAGGTATTTTTTCAGCCTTTTCATTATCTCCTGTTAAATGAAAAAATATTTTCATATTTAATTTGTTTTGCAGCCTCGTCAGTGCCTCTTCTATTTTTTTTTATTTCTGTATTTTTTTTATTTCTTGCTTATTCTAGAAAGGTTTGGGTAGTTAAATAAAGGGGAAAAAAATGGCTGTGTCTTTTTAATCTTTATTATTTAAAAACTCAGCAATTTAAGAACTCAAAATGCTACTAAAAACCAATATAAATACTACAATGACGATTACTATATCTATTGAACCTTTAGTTTAAGCAATAGTTTAATTGGTTAATATGCGTTTGTGTAACAAGTCACATCAAGATTTTTTACCTTTATTAAACCACCATAAACTATCTAGTATTGAGTATTAATAAAAAACATAATAATCCGCAAGTCCGTATGTTTTAAGTGAGACATAAAAAATAAAAAGCAAGCTTTATGCCAAATTCTAAATACAAAATAGCCTATGAAAATTTAACTGTAAAATAATGCCATTACTGTAGTTAAAAGCAATGATGAACCTTTTATTTCCAATCTAAAATCCATCTGCTCGTGGACGAACATTTTGTCGGTACGTTCAAAGCTGTATGAGCGTACATTCTTTGATTGTAGTTAGTTACACACCGCGCCGCAAAATATTTTTTATTTAGCTTTCAAACATTACATATACCTGTTTTAACTTGAAATAAGGGATATATAAGCTTTATAAAAATAAAACCGCTTAACAAAAGAAGCAAAAATATTAAAAAAAAAAAACATTTACCAGCTTTGAGCTTTGGGCACAACGTAATACGATTCTTAATTACAGCGGTTTTTGCGACGTCCCGCTTTGGCAGGCCAGTGATCATGATTGGGGAGCATCGCTTCAACCGCATCAGGAGCAATGGTCACATCGGCTGGTGGTGCTGCAGCAGAGCTAGAAGCAGCGGCTGCAAGGCTACCCTCACCACTTGTGATAACGTCATCTACAAGGTCAAAGGGCAACATGATCATAAAAGAGAAAATTAATAGAGACCTTAGTACTGTCACACAGATGGTATTTCATCTTTCGTGTGTGACTTTCTTCTTTTACGTGTAATTAAGTTCAATTAACTTATTAATCAATTCCTATATTTTAATAAGACATCCATGCAAGCTATTTATTATAAATGTGTCATAAAACACATCAAATATTTATATTAAGGTACCTATTTTCTTGAGAATAGTAATTTTAAATGCATTTTACAGACATCCTGTTTGCGCTTACAAAGACAGGTCGACCGATTTTGTTTATAGGCAGCTATCGATACTATAAGAACAACAGGTGTCGAGGAGCCAAAGCTACGTGGTTCTGTATGAGAAGCAGCAGGCGTGGGACTAACAGGGAAGGATGTAAAGCCTCCGTCACTACTGTAAATAGGACTATTGTTAATTATAAACATGTTCACAATCATTTCTACTAGGATCCAGATTTTCTTTTACTTGTGTTTGGAAGAACTCAATATATTTTTTTGAAGAAGATATCGCCACACTCGGTGTTTTTTTTTATATCGATAAGAAAAGATCCGATAGCATAAAAGATATTCTTTTTATGAAAAGGCGCTAACCCACCACGGTGCACGATGTGCACGGCGTGGCGCATTTTAGCTGCGTTGGTTCATTTGTTTGACAACGTGGCCGTGGGTCTAATTCCTTACCGGAGTTTGTGTTTCCAGATAGCTACAACCTGAGAGTCTTTAAGTCAAGAGTGAATGGGTTACTTCTAGGCAAGCGTGCTCCATCTTAGACCGCATCATCACTTACCATCAGATGAGATAGTGACCAAACGCGTGCCTATCAAAAGTAAAAAAAAAACGCTTACACCACACGCTCACGACTATAACTGGAATGCGGCCCACCGCGGCACACGGCTCACCGTGTGCTACGCACGTTTTTTTTGCGAGTTTTTTGAGCTACGTGGGCGCCATATTCGAGCAAGCCACGCGTGTGCGCCATCTCATACATTTTCATGCAAGGCGAAGCGTCACACGCGTGCGTAGACTCTCCGTGCGCCGCGGTGGTTTTCCGCCTGAATCCAAATGGAAGAAGGAACGAAGAGGGTGTCTAGATGTTGATAATGCATAATATTTATACGCATCTGATTATACGCATCTGGTTTTTTATATGTGAATAGTGCATTCGGTTATGTTCTCAGACAGTATAGGAAGAGGTTTAGGTAAATTATTAAGTAATAACCTGAGTTTTCCTACACAAAATAATTGTATGCCAGGTTCATCATACAAGCATATTATGGCATCATTAAGAAACAATTATTTTAATTCTAATACCAATATTACAGTGTTTATAGGAAATAGTTCAAAAGTAACGAAAGCAGAAATCACAGACAATCTAACTGAGATGTTAAAGTTAAATTGTAATAAAATAATATTGTGTGCATTTCCTTATTTTGAGCAATTGTCAATTAGACAAAATAATTATATTCACAGGTTCAATGAACACATGCACTTTTTAGTAAGTCACTATAGTGACAAGTTTATGTTTTTTGACACAAACATTTTTGGGGAACATTTAAAATCGACTAGGGATACTGTGTATTTACCTATTAGTTTAAGACACACAATAGCATCGCTATTAGCTTTTTTTATTAACTCAGACATAAGTAGTATGTCGCAGTCTTGTGTAATTAAATCCACAACATTTAGTAATTATACTAAGAAGCAGGTGGAGAGCTGTAGCCCTATTGCTACAAATTCTCTTACAAATTGTACGAAGGAGGTGCCATGTATCGATATGGAAGATTCTTTATTTAATGTGGGGGCTACAAGTAGTTGCGTCTCACTACCAAGTGATGATATTGAAGTCATGGGGCAAACTCTGAATAATCATTTAAACTAAGTCATATGACAACAGAGGATACCAGTGACAGAATAATGATGCCTACCATAAATAAAGTATCTTCTTGCTCTTCAGTATCTAGATGTCAAAAAGGGGGTCAGCAGCGTGCCTTGAATTTATTTCATCAAAATAATCAAGGTATCTCTTCCAAATTATTAGAAATTGAAATGTTTTTAGAAAAACAATGATTGACATTGTATGTTTTAGTGAACATTGGTTGAAGGATTACCAGATGATAATTAGTTATGATAATTATAGTGTGGGGAGTTGTTTTAACCGCAAATCTATGTTGCGCGGTGGTTCCCTCATCTTAGTAAAAAAATGCTTAAAATTCAAGCAACGTAATGATATTGTTAACTTATCAGTGGAACATTGCATCGAACTGTCCTGTGTTGAGCTAGATAAGCATATAATATATGTGTGTGCGTGTACAGACCCCCAAACCCTCAAAACTTTACTTTATTTGAATAAACAATGGAAGATATCCTTGCGAAACTTGCAGCAGGTAACAAGTCCGCGATTATTTGTGGAGATTTTAATATTAATATTTTAGAAAATAATTCAAATAGCAGCAGATTTATAAGCCTTTTTAAATCGTTTAATTTGTGTAATGTGTTTACAGAACCAACTAGGGTAACAACAACATCTTCAACCTGTATCGATAATGTTTTCTGCGATTTTGAATATTTAGATAAAGCCAAGTTTAAAGCATCCTTGAAAAAAATTCCTACACAATATCGGCCAATTACAACAAGCAAACTATCAAAATTCAATGATACCTTACAAAATAAGTTAAATGTTCTAGGACATAACATTGAGGATGCGAATAAATTTTATGATAATTTCTTTTCAGTAGTATTAAAAGAATTCAATGCAACTTTTGAAAAGAAGTCTAAAGATACTTTCCCTAAGTTTGTATTTAGTGACTGGGCGACTAAAGGCATTAGGATAAGTAGGGAAAGACTATATGAGCTATATGGCCTCAAGCCTTTCACAAACACTGATTCCTTTAATAAGTACGTAAATAAATATTCTAAAGTGTTTAGAAATACTTGTAAGGTA
The DNA here is from genome assembly GCA_963859965.1 of Ceramica pisi. Classification (NCBI taxonomy): domain Eukaryota; kingdom Metazoa; phylum Arthropoda; class Insecta; order Lepidoptera; family Noctuidae; genus Ceramica; species Ceramica pisi. Next base: position 6,424,657 of record OY982541.1, on the reverse strand, counting down.
GCGAAAGCCCTATACATTAGTAATAAGATCAAATCGGCAGAAAATAAAATAAAGACAGTTTGGATAGTAATAAATAATGAAACCAATAGAAATAAAGAACGAAACACTGCTTTTTTACTGGAGACTGCACATGGTGCCAAAAGCTCTAATTTAGAAGTAGCTCAAGAATTTGTAAATTTTTTCACCAATATACCAACTAAAACTACGGAAGCTTTAAATTCTTCACCCGAGGTCTCATATAATTTATTAAGAGCAAACGTTCCAGGCTGTACGGTTGAATTTCAATTCAAACATATCAACCCTATGACAGTCATAAAGGCTTTCCGGCAAATTAAAATCAAATTGACCGAAGACATATGGGGAATGTCTATCAAAGTGTGCACGTCCATAATAGAGACCATAGCACCATACTTGGCTTTAATATTTAATTTATGTGTAGACCAAGGAGTCTTTCCAGATGTAATGAAATACAGTAAGGTTATACCACTATTTAAATCTGGAGACAGCAGAGACACCAATAATTATAGACCTGTATCTGTACTTCCAGTTTTTAGCAAAGTGTTTGAAAAAGTAATGCTCAATCAGATGCTCAATCATTTTAACATCAATAAAATCTTACACGATCAACAGTATGGTTTTACCAAAGGTAGTTGTACGACTGACGCTGGTGCCACGTTGTTAAAACACATATATACAGCGTGGGAAGAGGCTCAAGATGCCATAGGAATATTCTGTGACCTCTCCAAGGCATTTGATTGCGTAAATCACGAAACCTTGCTCTTAAAGCTGGGACATTACGGACTAGGTAAACTTGCACTTAGTCTAGTGAAATCTTACTTAAGTGACAGACAGCAGCAAGTTCAAGTAAATGGTGTCAATTCTCGGGGCTTAAAAATCAAAATGGGGGTACCGCAAGGCTCAATATTGGGTCCTTTCCTCTTTTTAGTATAAATTAATGATCTACCCCATCTTTTGAAAAATCAACCTAAAATAGTATTATTTGCTGACGATACTTCCTTATTTTTTAAGATAGACAGGCGTTCCATAAATCTTGACGACATCGATAACGCCCTACAGCAGGTCCAAAATTGGTTTACTGCTAATAATTTAGTATTAAATGGGAAAAAAACTAAATGCATCAGATTTGCCTTACCGAATGTTAAAAGTAATGATTGCGATATAGTATTGAACAAAGAGAAACTAGAATTCGTCGAAAACACGGTTTTCTTGGGAATCACGCTTGACTCAAGGCTACAATGGGGTCCTCATTTAATATCTCTTGCGGGACGGCTAAGTTCGGCAGCATACGCTGTCAGAAAAATCCGTCAATTCACTGATATAGATACCGCGAGGCTGGTCTATTTTAGTTATTTTCATAGTATCATGTCTTACGGTATCTTATTATGGGGACGAGCTGCAGACATCGAGTCCATATTTATTCTGCAGAAAAGAGCCATCAGATCCTTATACAATCTCCGGCGGCGCGATTCCCTAAGGGAGCTGTTTAAGGATATTAACATCATGACAGTACCTTGTCAATACATTTACGAAAACATTATGTATGTTCGGAAAAATCTTCATCTTTTTAACAAGATTAGTGACAGGCATAATTTTAATACGAGAAATAGGAACAAATTAGATCAACCCCGGTTCAGATTAGCTAAAGTACACACTTCTTTTATGGGGTACTGTGTTAAATTTTATAATAAAATACCAGTTGATATTCTCGAACTGAATGAGAGAAAATTTAAAGCATGCATAAAACGCACACTATGTAGTAAAGCATATTATAAACTGGAAGATTATATCCTCGATAAAAATGTTTGGCTAAATGCCGGTCCTGATCCACAGTCACAGCGGCGGGGGTCCACTAGTTAGGTTTTAATGTCTGGAAGAGATGCTCACCCTCTTTTTTTGTTTTGTAGTTTATTTTATTTTTTGTTTTGTACTCATAATACAATAATTTTTTTTTTTTTTTTATAATCTGTTTTATAGTAATTGAATTGTTTGTTATACATCTTTCATTACTTGGTCATTGACAACCATAGTTTTATGTAAAGTAGAAGCATTTTTTCAAATTTTGTAAATGTGAGTACCATGGGGCCATTTACATAATATTTATGTGATTAGTTTACTTGTTTGACATGAACGAGCATGGTGATCGAGAGCATGTCATGCTCACTCAAATGTTTTGCTGATGGCGGCGTGTGTGTTGGATCATTCGGTTCCCTTCAAAATGGTTGAGCTGAATGGTGCCGATACATACGTCAGGTTCGTGAACGGACGCCGTCATTTGAGACTGGTCATCTCTTAACCACCACTGGCTTATTTTCATCTTTAAATTTAAGTTGTTGTTTTAAGTTTTTTTTTTATTTTGCATTGTCCTCACATGAAGAAGCAAGTACATGTAACTAAGATTTTTGTAAAACATCACATGATTTAAAAGAGTGTCCATGGAGTTTCTTGCACGTTCTTCTCCATAGAGATCTACGCTTTGGAACGTGCAAATAGCCTCATGTTTTTGACTGACCGACCTTGACATTTCAAAAGTGCCTGTAAATGGTTTATTTGAAATAAATGCTTTGAATTTGAATTTGAATTTGAATCTGATTTACGTTGTCGAAGATGTAAAGATAACAAGAGTCAAAACATTCCGCAGGGGCAGAGAAGCTTATAATAAAATAACTTCATAAATAAAATGTGATTGGTAAATAAAAATATATTTTCAGTATCAAGCAGTTTCAGTGTGACCTTAATGCAAAGTGCTGTTGCTTTAAATTAAAATTGAATTTTTTGGGTAAGGAGAGGCACTGACGAAACTGAAAAACATTGGAGTTTCGTCAGTGCCTCTCCTAGCCCTTTTATAAACTGCCACATGTCTGCCTAAAAATTTTGTGATTATTTCTTTTTAGAGTATTTTTATTAAACATGCAACTTAATATATCAGAGGCATTATTTTCAGATCGAACGCCTCCGGATGTTTCAAGTGAGAAAAAAGAATCAAGCCTTCTGCCAAATTCCAAGTCTAAATACAAAATGGTGTATGAAAATTTCATGCAATGGAAAAACAAAAACAAAATGCGCGCATTTACAGATGACGTATTTTTAGCTTACTTCAGAGAACTGGCAATGAAATATAAGCCAACCACGCTTTGGAGCATGTGTTCCATGTTAAAGACTACAGTTTGGACCACGCATGGTGTTGACATCAAAACGTTTGTCAATCTTCATAATTTTCTTAAGGAATGCTCAAATGGGTATGAGGGTTCGAAGATCAAAATATTGTCACCAACTGACGTTGAAAGGTTTTTGAGTGAAGCTCCAGATAGTCAGTACCTGGCAACTAAGGTCGGTTCAACTGCTGACTATTCTCAATAAACAGAGTGTCTCTGGATATAACGCAAACAAGAAAAAGGGTTTTGTCCGCAATTTCACTATGTTTGGTTTATGCAGTTGATCCAGAGACATACTGTATGTCATTATTATTTGTCTAAGTATGTCCTTAATAACCATTGCTAATAAATATATTTTTTCCAGGTTGCCTTAATATTTGGGATTGCGGGAGGATGTAAACGAGTAGAATTACAAAACATTACTACAAACGATATAGAAGATGATGGCGAAAGACTTTTAGTCAGAGTCAAAAATTTTAAAAACAAATATCGAACGTTTCCAATTCACAGTCCTTTTTATGAAGTAGTAAAGAAATACGTGGCTTTGCGTTCGAAAAAAGCAAAGGATCCTCGATTCTTTCAAAATTATCAAAAAGGGAAATGTACAATTCAGCCTATTGGTGTGAACAAGCTTGGTTCAATGCCGAAAGAAGTCGCGAAGTATCTAGGATTACCAGATGCGGAGTCTTACACCGGGCACAGTTATAAAAAAACATCAGATAGTTTGCGGGCTTCTTCAGAATACATGTAACTGACTAAAACGTGACGGCGATGGCATGTCGTTGTCACCGCTACGATCTTGTAAACTGCACAATGGATTTTGGTGCAGTCTTCTCCATCAAGTAAATTGTTTATTCCCAAAAGTTTGTGTGTATAATACATTACTTTAAACATTAAGGAGTTTTTAACAAATAAAGATAGTAGTCAATATTGTATTATATGTATAATATTGATCATTTGCTAACTTTAGTTCGAAAATGCCATTGTTTGAGCATGTTGTCGTTATACCAGAATAGGGGTAGGTCAGCAGTTTATACTAGCACAATACTGTTATTGATAATAACATACATTATGTATATATAACCGAAAATGGCAAACGCCGCAAGGTTATAAAATATCGCGTGAAATTTTAAATTTTTTTTCGAAACTATTGAATTTGCATGGTAATTATTGCATACATATTTTATAATAATATGATTTCATTCTAATATATCGAGAAATTATAATCTAATCAAGATTTATTACAATGTTACGGAGTCTGCTATTTTCAACATTTACATCGAAAAAAAAAAAGTATTATGTACATGAAGGATAAGTAGGAATTTGACAGTATAGAATCGATAGGGTAACATTTACTTAACTCAAAATGCAAACATTAAAATAGCTAGTTAGTTATATTTCCGTGTTAGTAATTATGGATTTTTGTAATTAAAAACGTATTTCTTACTTTCATAACAATTTACGTTTTATTTGATAGAAATGTGTGATCATTGCGGTTCCATAACTCACTCACTTTTGCCTCTAGCTTAGCTTTTTGAATCATTATTTCCTAGTTTTCGTTTTAAGTATGTTAGTCAAGGACACTTAACTAGTGCTGATATACCATCACAAAATGATCTTGTTCAATCAGTGGATAAATAAGCACTAGTCAAATGGCTTGGCTAGGTTAAATTAAATGTAAGGATGTCATCAAATTATTCTAGTTGTTATGTTTTCAGTAATAAAGCTCAGATTCAGTCAAAGCCACAATTACACTGTTACCGCTGATAATATATTTAAATATAGTTTCGTAGGTTTAGGTTTTACCTAATTATTCTTGTTTTAGGTATGTTTAAGCATTCTTAGACAAATAAACTTGTGACTTCTGAATTAATTGATAGTGCTGTTACTTGAAATAAATTAGTTTGAAAATACTGTGAAATTTTTATTTTTTCAAACGCGGTTGCAATAATGAGAAAGAAATTTTGATTCAAGTTTTAACACTATAAATTTACCCTTTTTAGTTCTGATATATACTAAGACACGCTATGGTAAGCCAGCGATCCAGGTGGGGAAGTACCGGTTCAACCGGAACAATCGCAGTTCTGGAGCCAGGTCCTTGTGGATCTGTTGTAGGAACAGCATGGGATGCAGAGCCACCATCACCACCATTAATGATATCGTGATAAAACAGAAATGTGTGCATAATCATTGAGATCCCCATTTCACAGGGCAGAAGCATAGTTCGACCAGTGAACGTTGTTGTCTAGCAAGCTGGCGAGCCTGGAGCTCTACACAAAGTTACGTTCTATCAGGGACCGCGATCGTTAAAAGTCCGAATGTTTACGATTGACTTCGTGGCAGTTCGGCTGCGCATGTCTATTCCCATACATTTTGAAATTTATTGCTAACAGATGATTTTCACATTGGCCTCTGAATCTGTCTGCTAGATAAAAAACAAATCTTTAACAGCATCGATATATCTAATTACTAACAAAAAATTGTTTGCTGGTCGTTCTGTGCTTCTGCTCTGAAGAATTGGTTATATTTAATAGCTTGCATACAGAAAATATTTTAGACTCAATACGTAGAATATGGCCTGGTTTTGTTTATTCATTGAAAGAAACCGTCCTCAAAGAGCGATTACATTGTTGCTTCCATAATAAAAGAATATTTACTGTAAGTTGATTTGATAAGATAAATAAAACTTATTAAAGATCACATAGGTATAGGGTGAATTTTTAAAGTGTGCTTTCATTGCCAAATCTGAAACTATAAGGAATATCAAAAAACACTGAAAGGAGTCCGATTTTGATGAAAAATAAAACTGAATCATCATATTTTGAAAAATCTTTGTTCCTACCCAGGAATCGAATCGGTTAGATTTGAAAAAAAAAAATAACACCTATATAACTACACCATGCGAAAGTGTAGCTAGTAATGCTCAAATTCTGGGAAGTGACACATGACAAACTAAAGGAAATCTATTTTTTATTTATTTCTGACTAAAGCTATCTGTCTCCGTAACCGTCGTCCTATCGACTTATCGTCATAACCCTAACTGATATTAAAAAATAAAAACCAAATATGCAGTTGTTAGTTCTCGGGCCCGATGTTGATGAAAACTAAAACTGCATCATTGATTTTCGAGTCGATTTTCTTTAGTGACATTTAAAAAGTATTTGGTTAAAAAAGAGTTATTTCCTTTAGTTTGCCATGTAGTATTTCTTCCCTAAATTTGATTCTTGTTAGCTACACTTTCGGATGATGTAATAACACAGGCTGTATTTTGTTTTTTAATTAACCAGTTGGATGCCTGGGTAGGAACAACGATTTACCAAAAGTATAATGATTCAGTTTTAGTTTTTATTAAAATCGGGCTAGAGACTCCTTTCAGTATTTTCGATATTCCTCAAAGTATTGGATTTGGCCCTGAAGGCACGCTTTAAAAATTCAACCTGTATATTTAGAAATTAATTAACAAGTTAGGTATGACGTTCCCTTTTATTCTTCTTTTTAATTATATTTCTAATTATTTTCTCATCAACAACGCTTTTTTTAGTTTTTAGTTTGAAGGGTTATATTATTATTTCTGACATAGTTGTCTGTCCCAGCATTTTTTTCCATTTTAAATCTACTTATTATTTAAATGTTAATAAATATATTAATTTAGCTTGAAGAGTGTAAATTATTTGTACTAAACTATTAAAAGCAGCACCTTAATTATTGAACCAGAACCTGATGTAGTTTTGCACGTCGTCTAAAATTGACAACTGAGGGCTAATTTTACTAATTTTCACATTCGCATCACATTTGCATGTAAATCGCAAACTGTCAAAAAAACCTTAATTTTCATGCATATGACAGATTGCGATTGAGATGCAAATGCGAAATTAGTAAAATAGGCCCTCAGATGTCATCTCTAGACGACTTTGGGTTTGCAAGAAAGAAGCGTTTGAAAATTAGTAGAATTGGCTTTCAGTTTGCAATACTTTCTTTTGTACTGATGGCCTTCACCTGGATTTAGCATAACTCCAGGTGCAGGCTATCAGTTCAATTTTAGCTAAGGCAGTGTCAAAATAAATAGTAAATGAATATTACCTTCTATGAATACCTCTATAGAGGTATGTTTCTACACAAATTCGTCTAAGAAAAATAATTTTAACATGGCAGCCGCGAAAAGGTTGAAATAGTTTTACGAATGAAAGGTTTGGTTTATTTTTTCTGAGCTTTTTTTGGTTTACAGGTGCTCAAATCTTAACAACGAATAGAGGTGCTCCACTTCTTCAGATCAAGGAGCACAGGTATAATTGTAAGCGCAAACTGGGTGGAAGGATCTACTGGGTGTGCAACAAAGCTCCTCAAGGATGCAGGGTCTCCATCGTCACGTATGATGACGTCATCATCCGAGTCAAGAATGAACACAACCACCCATGATTATTTTATGATTTTGTGTGTGTAAATACTAAATATACTTTTGTAATGTGATATATGTATGTAGATTCTTGATAGGGATGTTCTTTTGTCACACTAATTACGTAAGTACCTGCCGGGGCTGCGGAGTCCGTGCCAAGGTTGCTGAATTTATTTATTTATTTACTAAGTGAGGCACACGAACGACATATTTACAATTATAGCAATAACAGGTAAGCACAAGTGTTAGGTGTGTGTGTGTGTGTGGTTCTGTGTAAATACATCACTCATATATATATTTAAATGCACAACATTCTCATTGAAAGATTAACAATGTATAATTAATTTTAAAGATACTATTAATAATTATCATATCCCATTACCAAATAATAAATTCTTCTTTATACGATTATCATAAATTAAGAAAAAATATAGTAAATATTGCAATGTATTGTTTGATTATTAAAATTTAAAAATTTCAGAAGATACAAATCAAAAGATAGTTTTAAAAACAACAAAGTAAAAATTAAACAAGGAATACAAAAAATAATAAAAAGACTTCATAACTAAACAAGATAAAAGTATAAATGAATATTGTAAATTTGATTAAATTAAAATTGAATTATTATTTAGAATTTTTTGTTTTAAATAAAAAAATATTGAGATAAACGATTAAAGACGATTTAAGATTTTATTGCTACTAGATAGCTGATCATAGATCAATATTATTGATAATTTGTTTTTGAATTTTGGGAGACTGTCAAAGAAAATGTCGATAGCGTTGTCGATTAAGCAGATCCTATTGTAGCAACCCAACATTCTATTTCGGGGAGCATGTCGGCCCCAGTTTGTGCGACATGGTTTTGTAACAAACGTTCTAGTGGTACGCGTGGATCGCAGGAATTTGTTCGAAAGAGTTATCGCGGCACTGGAACCCAAAGTATTAGGAGGGACACGGATGGGTTTAAGTCAATAAGAGTCTGACACTCCCTTCCGCTTCGCCCAGAGGAGGGAGGAGTCATTTGATGATTTTCCATCTACATCTACACTTATAATAAATCTGTAGAGAGGTCAATTCTGTACATGATATATATTTCCAAAATAACTATCAGGGGGTGATTAAGGATCGATACTGATGCCAAAAATGCAATCAGTACAATTTTTGTCTGTCTGTCTGTCGGTATGTCTGTCTGTCTGTCTGTCTGTCTGTATAACCGTTATAGAAACAAAAACTACTGGACGGATTTTAATGAAACTTGGTACAATTATTATTCATACTCCTGAGCAGGTTATAGTATACTTTTCATCACGCTACAATCAATAGAAAAAATGAAAATGTGAAAGTTTGGTTGTTTGTTACTCAATCACGCCAGAACGGCTTAACGGATCTTAATGAAATTTAGAATAAAGATAGATTATAGTCTGGAATAGCACATAAGCTACTTTCAATCCCGGGAACATGTTCCCTAGGGATCACGCGGGCGAAGCCGCCGGCAGAAGCTAGTATATGAATAATATATGAATAAATAAATAAATAAGGTAGGTGTTGATAGTTATTATTACGGAGGCACGAATAAAATGGATCTAAGATCGTAGCATTCGTAGCGCAGCATGCTACGTCGTAGAACGAAGCGTAGCGAGACGCCTCTACGAGAATAAGTTTGGATATTACCTCTAGATTACAACTGAAGTATGTTAAGCTTAAGTAAGGATCACTAACTGAGAATAGTATAGGGAAATTGCATCAAAACAGCTTTTTGGGTAAATAGACTGTAATGTATGTATGTTAGGTATTGGTTAGGATTTTTATTTTTTTGTAATATTTTTAAGTAGTGGTGGTGGTTTTTTGGAAATGTAATACTGCGTGTGTTTGCAAAGAAATTACGTTATAATTCTATTGTTTGTCGTGGCTGTTAAGCATCGTTTTTATATCAATTTAAAATAAATAAACAAAGCTTTAAAAATGCTTTTTACTTAAATCATGTGTACCATGCTCAGCTGATGGAAAAATTAAATCTATACTCATATTATAAAGCAGAAGAGTTTGTTTGTTTGTTTGTTTGGTTGAACGCGCTAATCTCAGGAACTACTGGTCTGATTTGATTCTTTCGGTGTTAGATAGCCCGTTTATCGAGGAAGGTTATAGGCTATATATCATCACGCTAAGACAAATAGGAGCGGAGCAATAAAGGAAAATGTGACGCAGACGAAGTTGCGCGGGTCAGCTAGTAATAAATAAAACTTAATGGTTTTCTCTCTGTTATCTGTTCTGTGTTTAATGGTCAGGATTGTTTGCTCTTGTTGTTTATGACTTGCTTAAAATTTAAAGTTTGTGTCCACTACCTTCACCTTAATTAAATGTTCAACATTGACCGCAAGTACGTCATGTGTCCCAACTCGGTCCATATCCGAACCGGAACGATCCACTTCGGGAGAATGGAGCGGACCGCTGAAATGGACGACGCAAAACTGTATCCAGTGCTCGCCCGAATTACAAGACCTCTGGTTATCCTGCAGTGCGACTACATTTAACGTCCGAAAGAAAGACCTAAACATAGATTGGCCGAAGACCTTGACTACAGTAAGATTCATCAGGAAGTTACACGCAGTTCAAATTAAGGATCGGAAAGAGTTTCTGTTCCGAATTCAAAAAACCAAGATGTACAACAAATGCTCTGGGTAGGCGGAGCGATACCAATAATAGAGATCCCGCCTGTGCCGGGCACCAAAGTGAAGCTTAGGTTGTTGATACAATTGACATAATACTCGTACTATCCTTGGACTTATACCCAACAATTAGACTGGTTGATAGACTCTGGAAGGAGATAGGAGAAACATCCACTTGGCGAGGTGGTAGACTTGCTTTAAAACTTTTTTCTATGTTATTATTCATTTCCATAAATAAATGGAGACAGATTTATGTTCTTGTAGTTGAACACTTTTGGATCATTGGTCAAAAGTATGTACCTGTTTGCGTTCTAAATAAATGAGCAATCAATATTTTTTTTTTTTTTGTGGATCAGAGTCAATCGTAATTAATTCAATGATGTTGTTTTTTACGATAGTAACATGATTGTACAACTAGTATTAAGTTGTAATTTAATTATAAAATATCGAACATTTGTCGTGATGAAACATTTATTTTATTGCAGAGCCCGAGGAAGCTGCAGAAGATTTTATGGCGAGTTCATCGCTAACCAAAGTATGGACAGGAGTAATCAAGTGGAAACGTCACAACAAAGCGCCTGGCGACAACGTGTCGCTGGTGTGTTGCGAGATATTAGCTGCCACGACTATCCTGGAATATCTGAAGGTGGACACTTGGCCAGACTTGTTGGAACTGCTCCTGTTGCCGAAAGACGCACTCGACCGAATCTGTGGGAGCAACTTCTTACAGAACACACTGAAGATTTTGTATAAAATGAGGCCCTCAGTCGAACTCGATGAGCTCACTAACGCTCTGGAGAGTGGAATGGTCGGCTGTGTGAAGTTCAACAACGGGCCCGCTTGCTTCATTAGGATGTTAGTGCTGGTGTACACGCCTAAAACCAAAATGTATCTGGGACTTATACCCCACGACCAGTACGGCTTTATGACTAGACTTCATCAACTAATACAATCAAAACTAACCAGATTGCATGCAATGCAAAATAGACATGCAGAAGCCCAATAGGATTTCAAGAGCGACAACTGCATCAAATACAACTCATTATTTTTTTTTGGTAATAGTGTACGGTTTTGTAATTACCTACCACAGCATTTGACAAATATACTGAATTTCGTATTTTGCAAGTACCTACTCGAAATATAATATTCAAACAATTTACAAAGCGGTTTTGTCGTATCACAAAAACGGAACAAAGCTGATACGAAATAGAACATAAAAAACATCTCGTTTGAGAACTGTATCTCGTGCAGCTGTTTATAAATAATTAATTTATATTCCAGGTAAAGTATACGTCATAATCATTCCAGCGTTGATAGGTTCTAGTATTTAAATATGGGTAGGTACCATATAAAATGTTTTGTACCTTATAGAATCATCCTTTAATGATTCTCTAGTCAGCTTTTTAATGTTTAGATTTTATGTAAGTAGCGCTTTCAATGGTAGGTAGGCACGATAGTCCATACAATTTTTTTATTTTATTAATAATAATTTATCTGTTAAAAGAACAATGAAAAATTAATGAACAAATGTTAATTATTTGCTTATCAAAGTACAATTTACAAATGTAAATTACCTAAATTCATTACGTTAACAGGATTTCTTACAATTTTTGAATGAATCAATTCCTAATAAATAATAAAACGTATTAAGAAATCCTGTAATGGTATCTACATTTTTCTATTCTGAGTAATTAAGTATTAATTTAAATCAGTATAAAGCGTATACTATTTTTAAAAATATAGTATAGGTACCTAAAGAAAACTGTATAAAAATTAACGTATAGTTTTCAAAATAATCAAAAATAGTACTGTATTTTTTTTTTTCTATTCAATCATACTTTTCAAATTTTAATATAAATTGATGTTAAATAGTATAAGTAAAAGCAAAAAAATAAAAGTGGAAAAAAGTATTATAAAAATCATGAAATCATTCATTTCTGAACCAAAGATGTCGTATATCCTATACCCAATCATTTAGGGTTAAAACGTTTACCAAAATATGTGTCATAAAATATGCACTTTTTTTACTTCCGTAACCATCCCATTGAATATTCCAAAATATACTAATTCCAATAAAAGAATCATATTCTCAATTTTTTTCATCAAAATAAGTGTATAACAAAACTGTCTTTTATTACATTTAAGCTTTTTAGTTTTGTAAAAAGAGTTCTTTCAGAAGGAGCTCATCCAGGTAAGAACTTCCGCGATAGAGAATGTTGCTAAGAAACGATCCACTGTTACATCACGCTTATAATAACGTTATTGATATTCTGTAGATTTAGAGATATTACGGCTTAAACTAACCATCATTTTTATTCGTATACTAAAACATTAATACTATAGATGCAAGTAAGTAAAGATTTTTTGAAACATGAACGAGCCATTACTAACATTTTTTGCAGTGACAACAGGACCTTCAAGGGCCTACAAATCTTCATCAATGACCAAAGTATGGACAGGTATGATCGAGTGGAAACGACATAACAGGACCAACGTGCCGCTACTGTCTTGCGACATCTTAACTTGCTGTAGTGGGCTGACAGATCTCAAAGGGGATGCTTGGCCGGATTCACTCCAGCTTCACTTGATTCCGAAAGATACGCTCACAAGCGTTGGACAAAAAAATCTTCTGAAGGGTATGAAAACGGTTATATTTAAAATGAAGCCAAGCCTTGAACTCATTGAACTCACTGAAGCCTTGCGGCATGGAATGGTCGCCAGTGTGAAGTTCCCCCCCACCCCCGGCTGCGATATCAAAGTGATTATGTTACTGTACGATTATCACACGAACAAGTATCTTGGCATTATACCCAATAAACAGAACGAGTTTATAAGCAAACTGCACCACCTGATCCAAGACAAAATTGAGCAGATAGCCAAATTAAAAGGTTAGACATCCATTCTTGTCTCAGCTTAAAAATATCAATTTAACTAAAATTAAAAATCTTTTATAATCCTATATAGTATCCTAATTCTGTCATTGTCATAAAACATTCTGAAACGAAACTCAAAATTATGTCCACATTGAAGTGTAATTTATTCGTGTACTTTCTATGAAAATGTTGTATTAATGTAAATTTGATTGTATAGTCTAGTCACGTTTTGGAATCTTCAGCAGTAGTGTGCAAATATCGATTAAATTGAACTTGTTACTTCAGTGTAGATAATTATTGTGATGTTATCTTAAAGATTTTATAGAAAGTAAGTTCTCTGTATAAGAAGGTTCTAAAGAGGAGAGGAAAAAAGTTAAATTGCTGCCAGATCTCATTGCCACCAACCGGTAGATTCTGTCAACACCCCACCGTGTAAACTTAGGCGGACTGAGCGTGAACCATCTTGTTTGTTTGGACTGATCGCTCACTACATCAAGTTCAAATATCTACCAAAGTAATCATAGTTGCATTAGATGGGTATTAAAACCACAAAAACTTACAATTGTAATAGCTTATGTAACGTACCAGAAGTGTAATATTCGATGTTCCGTGTTCCATAATAACCATTAAATAGATTACTTAAACAATTTTCTCAAATTAACGTCACCATATCTCGCTCAGTGCTCTGTTTGAATAGAACTGCAAAAAACAGCGTTGCTGTGTTGTGCTTCGAAACAAGTCTTTGGTTGCTCGGGAACACAAATGTATGAGCTGTTTAGCAACCAAAGCACAACTCAGCCTTTGTTCTAGGACAACAAGTGAAAAATTGGAGCGATATATTTCGTCCTCATCACGACATAGATATTTAGAAATTGACTCACTAATATTAAAAAATACAATTATTTTTGTAATACTTGTTAACTGTATCTAATCTAGTTTACTGAACAGGTAAAATTGTTTATCCGTAGGAGGTTATCTGGAGGTATTGAACCGATTACGATTGTTTTTCACTAAAATTATTGCAATATTGCCGAGTGACATAGGTTTTTAATTCCCTAAAGTGCCTGATGCTTGTAGTCTGTAGGATAGGCTACGGGAGTGAAGATGCCTAAAAAGCTAGTATTCAATATATGTAAGCTAATTGTAATAGAAGCTACATAAGTATTTTTCTGTTGCAGTTGTCGTAAAGTCTTCAAAGCCCAAATCGGATAAACCTGCACGGCTGGTCAAGGCCTGGCTAGGAGTAGTACAATGGATACGGCAAAACAAGCCTCGAGGAGAAAACGTGTCACCACTGAATTGCAGAATACTAGCTGCCAAAAGTACGCTGCCAGAACTGAAGGTGAATACTTGGCCGAAGACGATAAAGATTCACTTGTTGCCGAAGGAAGTAGCCCAAAATATTATTGATGCAGGGATATTTAAGGACAGAAAAAATGTGTTGTTTAAAATAAGTCCATCCGTCGAACTCATTGAACTCACTTACACCATGCAGAGTGGATTACTCGGCTATGTGAGGTTTGATCCTTCGCCGGGTTGCCACATCAAAATGATGCTGTTACTATACTCACCACGAAAAAAGCAGTTTCTTGGCCTAATACCAAAGGATCAAAACAAATACTTCAGCAAACTACACCAGTTCGTCAAAACATTTCTTCAGCTTAAGGTCGTATCGCGAAAGTAAATGATAGCTCGAAAGCACCGATTTCACTGCCTGTTCCATGGGGTCTCCGCATGCTTCCACGCGGAAAGTTCGATGCTTGACACCTAGTATCCCAAGAGCCCGGGACGATATTCTGACCTTCGATGTTTTATAAAAGGTGAAAGTGTCTCTGTGTATGTCCCCAAAACAGATAAGATAAACCCCCGACTATGAAGTTAGGATCATGGTGGATTGTATCACGAATTCGTTAAAGTATAAAGCTCAGTTTTCACATGTTTTATTTTGAAAAAAAAAAAAAAATTGGAATCACTTCGTCCATTGATAGACATTTAGTAAAGCATTTAGTTGCAACCCCTTGTCAGACTTTTTTAGAATACAAATTGTGACCGATGTTACTTCCTTGGAATATAGTGGGTAAAAAAATGGTTTAAATCGGTGCGGTAGTTTTTGAGTTTTATCGTTACAAAGGAACAAATCTTTCCTCTTTATAATATTAAGTGTAAATACTCGGTTTTTAGACAGTGGCCCATGTTCTATACTATGAGAATGAGACTATGGGCTTTTGCCTAGGCGTAGATTAAAGGAACCGTTTAGGTGATGAAGTCTTGTTTGTGTATTGTCAGAACGTTTTTTTCGAATCTATACTAATATTATAAAGCTGAAGAGTTTGTTTGTTTGTTTGTTTGCTTGAACGCGCTAATCTCGGGAACTACTGGTCCGATTTCATAAAAAATATTTCAGTGTTAGATAGCCCATTTTGTCGAGGAAAGCTGTAGGCTATACATATATTATCACGATACGACCAAAAGGAGCGGAGCATTAATGTTAAATGTGACGCAGACGGAGTTGCGCGGGTCGGCTTCTCACAATATATTATATCTATACTATATAATATTATAAAGCAGAAGAGTTTGTTTGTTTGGTTGAACGTGCTAATCTCAGGAACTACTGGTCCGATTTGAAAAATTCTTTCAGTGTTAGATAGCCCAATTATCGAGGAAGGCTATATATCATCACGCTAAGACTAATAGGAGCGGAGCAGTAATGAAAACGTTACGCAGACGACGTTGCACGGGTCAGCTAGTTCTATAATAATCTCATTTTCATTACTAATGCATTGATGTGTGATTTCGTAGAGCTCATTTATAATACAATAGAAATTGTAGTTTTAAGTTAATAATAAGCAAATATATTTGGTAGCACGAATTCATCTTTTGTGTCTGTAGTATTAATATAAAATATTTGTTACAAAAATCACCCGATCACAGCAGGGGTATTATGTAACAAACTACTTAATTATAATTATGTATAACCTATAATAGTTAAGTTAAATGTTTCTTAAAATATACCTATAAACATAATCACATAAACAATTGACTCATATCTAATCCAAGAATTTTATTTCAGTCAAGGCAATCGTATGTTTCTTTTTTCCAATAAGAAATTGGAGTCAAATTTATTTTTCAGCCATCTTCGGCAAGGTAACGTTAATATTGTATAATAACATCATAATTGAATGCTTCCAACAGGTCCAATATTTACCCAAACATGGAAAGGCAACCGCCGCCTACACTTGGGAGACAAACGGTTTAACTTAGTCAATAGTAACGGTTCGAAGACTTACTGGTACTGCAACCAATCAAACAAGGGCTGCAGAGCGTCTGTGGTCACCATAGATGACGTGGTTATTAAGATGAAGCCACATAACCATTTGTAAGCAAACATTTTTACTGGAAAACCCTCTCCGACACACAACGATATAATATCAAACTAACTAAAACATTTCCAGTATAACCTGACCTGAGGCTTTAGACAAGTGACATTGTTAGCGGTAGCGTGGCGAAGGCGATTGTCAAAACGTCAAAAATGTATGGGATTGACAAACGCTTTCGAAATGTCACGTGATCAATCACTTATACTTTGTCATTTCGACTGTCACATTCGCTGATAGAACAGCACTTTGTCTAGAGCCTCTGGTATTGAATCGGCGTTCAGCTTTTTCTGGTAATTTAAAGCTTGATATACCCTAATGTTGTTATGCCTCCGACAAAACTAGTATTTAAGGCAATTTCTCAGCATGAAGCATAACAACTCACTTATATTCGTAGTATCTAAATTCATCACAACAGAACTTTGTACTTGAATTACAAACACACAGTTTTATTGTTTTAATTACTAATCCGCGTATTATTTTAGTTTTTAAAACTATTTTATTAGTTGTAACTATTATTATATACTTATTTTAGTATATTATATATGTTTTTTATTCAGTGGTGTTGTTTCACTTTTTGAATAGTACTGAGAAGGTAGATAGTGACATTATTTAGACGGTTGTGTTCAATAATATTCAATATCATAAACTAATAATCATTTGTGTGGAATCTATACTAATATTATAAAGCAGAAGAGTTTGTTTGTTTGTTTGTTTGTTTGGTTGAACGCGCTAATCTCAGGAACTACTGGTCCGATTTGAAAAATTCTTTCAGTGTTAGATAGCCCATTTATCGAGGAAGGCTATAGGCTATATATCATCACGCTAAGGCCAATTGGAGCGGGACAGTAATGAAAAATGTTACGCAGACGACGTTGCACGGGTCAGCTAGTATTGTAATAAACTGAAATCATTTTGATTATTTTCTGTAGTGTTTAGTTTTTTTTGTTGGTTAATTAAAATCAGTATCAATTTCGTCATTTTCATATATAGCAGCCAAAACGAAGATAATAACAGTTCATCACCAGACAATGCAAAAAGAAATAAAAACAAAACCTGCTCCAAAATGGAATTAATGAGTTGTCTGTTCAACAGAGAAACCAGCGTTTTCGTACACTAGAAACGGCACCCTGCTGCTTGATATGAACAAATACAGATTTAACCTCAAACGCATGTCTGGTGAGCGGCGCTACTGGATGTGCAACAAGGCCTGGCGCGGCTGCAAGGCGTCCGTGACTACGCTCGGCCCGACGATCATCCAGACTAGGAACTTCCATAGTCATGTTTAGATCTTCGTTTTTAAGGTTCACAGTTGCATTTCGTCGACTCCTACCTGGTCTAACCAAATTAAAAGGGTCTGAATTTTGAAGACCTTCTTTTTGTACCTGAAACTACGAATCTCTTATAGTAATAATCTGTTTTACTTTTATTTGTATTTACAGTTTAGTATATTTCCTCAAATCAGGTCGTACGTCGTGATGGTTAGTAAGGGACAGCTATTTATCGCCTGAAGTAAATTTTGCTTAGAATAGAATAAAGAAGAAGAAGTAGAAGTAGAAGTTACTGTGATAATAACGACACGACATATTTTATGTAATAAATAGATGTGCTGATCTACTATATAAAAAATAACAATATTGATGCGAATCCTATACTTATTTCGAATGTTATTATTTTATTTGTTCTTATTACAAATTGGTTTTCCCTGTAAAACATCAAAATAAATGTAACTTACCGTAATAAAACTAATGTAGTTATTCACTAGATTTTATTTAGAACCCTGCATAGTATAGGTAATATACAGCTGCTCAGACAAATTTAATTACATTCATAACCAGGAAGCAGTGACACTCAATCAAGGTTTGTGCGTATGGTAGGGTAATTTCTCTACATAGTAATTTATTCATACTTTACATGTAACTGTAGGTACTCATAGTTAATAGCACAATAAGAAATAGCCTACGTCTCTTTTCTCTGCAAAAATTAGCTAGTATTCTTCTTTCATTGTTACAGTTTTTTATGAGAACTGCTGCGGAAGGACCTATCTCTGGTACAAAGGGTTCTGGTACCGAAAGTATAAGGAGTCAGGGACTACCATCTGGTGGGTCTGCTACAAGAGGTCGTCGCTGAAGTGCACTGGCTCCATCATCACAGATGCGGGGGAGCTGGTGAAGACTGTCCCCCGACATTCCCACGAGAAGAACATATGGCAGAAGGCTTTCGATGGGCTCCTAAGCTGAAATGCAGCGTGATATTTTAAGCCAATTTGTTAGTGTTTAAATACTTTTGCGGATTATTTTACTGTTTTTCATATATTTTTACGGATTCACCAACTAGTTTTGGACTCGATTAAATCCTTTTTCTGTGTGAGACGCAAATTCAGCACCAGGTTAGATCTCGAAGGTTCTGATAGAGTCTGCAACTAGCTTGCGCGCCTATGCGCGCTTCATTATGCGCTGGACCGCTTTCGGGGTGTTCCGACATGATATTCAGGGCGAGTGGTAATATTTAGTATTTGACCAAAAACTGCTAATTTAATTTTAATTATCAGGTTTTAGTTGTGAGGTGGAAAATTTAGAATCCACGTTATCGAGTCAAAATCGATGCAAACTAGCTCTAGTAAAATCCATTTCAAGGAACACACCGGATTACCAGTCACCCTGTATGTTAATCAATATCAGCGATTTCATCTAATAAATATTAAATAGTAATACACAATATATTGACGTCTACCATCGATATCTTTCTAGTGAATTTCTAATAATAGACAATGGAACATTTACTGACATTTTCCTCCTGGCATTTTCGGGAATGCAATGCAATTATAGAAATAACTCGTAAAACTATATTTTTATATGTTGAAATAGATTTTAAGTATTGTTTTTTTTTAAGTAAAGTTACAATTTTGAATGTCTCGTTTTAATCTATCCTGTCTGACCTGCTTCTGAAAATTTAATTTTTTTTGGAGCCTTGGAAGCAGTTGACGCAATTCAGAATTTAAAAGTAATTAAGCAGAATATTACAGACAGAGATAGAATAGCGTTGACGGCCAATTAAATAAAATTATGAAATTTAACATCACTTAATTTCTGTTAGGGCGCTTATACAGCTAGGTTTATTCTCGAAAATTCATTGTTGATACGAAGACAGTTTCATGTCTCAGGGACTATATTTTTCAGTGTTTTAGAAATCCTATAGGTAGGTGGTATGTTTATCTTTCAGGATATTAAAGAGTTCTGAAGATATAATTGGCTGTAATTTAGATGTTAACTATTGTTTGAATGTGTTATTTCGAAGCGCTGAAACAGAAGTACAATGACTTGTATTTCTGTTTTGTTCTGTTGTTGTTACAATAATTGCTTGTATTTCTCGATTGATATTTTCATGTTATACTCTAAAAATAGTCATGTTCATAATAGAGCAAAATAATTATGAGATTGATGGTTTGTATCCTTTGTACACTGCAAATTGCTTAGTTATTGTGCTCTAAGCTACAAAATTTGTGAACAGTTTGCTAACTATCTGTCTTATATTTAAATGAGGCGCTAGGATTCTTATTCTAAAACATGCTTGAACAAGAATCTCGATTCAAAATTGATTCTTCTTTTTTACGAATTGTATCTAGTTTTCTAGAGATTATTGAAAATCGAGTTTCATGCTAATGATATATTCTAGAATACGAACGCGTCTATAGATAAGTAGGCAGAGTCAATCTCCCACTTCTCTAGTCTCTTCCAGTACCAATATATTAGTTTTAAGTAGAAAATACAGCTAATATGTTGCACTGTAGCAATGATTTTACAATGTATGTTATGAAATTTTTTCAACTGATATGTACTTCTATTTGTACCAATTGATTGTCTGTAAATATCAAAAGTGTGAGAATTAATAAACTTTTCAGTGTTTTTTTTATTGTTTTACTGATGATTTCGTGAATAGAGGCTAGCTTTGAATTTCCTGAAATGTTGTTAAAATATTACCTACATCTTGTAAAATGATATATTTGTAACTATAATGGTAATCTAGGTGGTGGTGGTTTATCTGTTAATATTTTTGATCAAAGATTTATGAGCTTTACCTTTTTCTATCAAATGCTTAATGAATTTTTGCAGCAACATTTGTGGAGGAAAACGGCAGATTGTACTTATACTGTGAAGGTTACAAGTATAGGATAAATAACCGGTCCGGTGCTAAGGTTTGGTGGATATGCACCCAGAGAACCGCCAAGACGTGCTGCGGCTCCGTCGTATCACATCTAGGACAAGTTTTTAAAAAATCTGCGCACACGCATTGAAAACATCGATCGATTATTGTTAACTAACCCTTATCTACAGTTTTGTTTTCTTATCTCTCAGGAATAGTGTATTTCTTTGGCATACAAGGAAACTAACGCTTAGTGATATTGTAGCTTTTTCAGTGATATAATTTTTATAATCGGATCAGATTAAATAATTGGGCCAAATTACACCTACAAGTAAAAACTGTATATCATTTTGTAAATAAAAAGTCACATTAATGACTTGACTTTTTATTTATTTATTAAAACTTTTTGCGCAAGTAAAAATATTGAACAAAAAAACTTCTGAAAATTAAGACATTAAGTCCGCCTTAATTCTCAGAAGTTTTTTTGCAAATTTTGGCAAATTAAATCTTAGTTTCTTTAGCGAATGTCAAGTTTAATAAACCGTTCAAACTAACAATATTTGTTTTTTTTTCATACAGTTGTAAAAATATTTTTCTTCTACATCCTATAAAAATCACTTTACATTTTTCCAGGCGTGTACATGACGGAATATAAAGGCAAACCCCGGCTACATTGTGATGGCTACTCGTACAGAAGAAACAGGACTTCTGGTGGACGAGTCTTCTGGATTTGCACTAGTAGGCACTCCAAGCAGTGTTCTGGTTCCGGAGTAACGTGCGAAGGATTCTTCATTAAGAAAACTGGTCATTCCCATTGAGATTAAGTGTTTTCTTTGATAGGTGATTACTGGTTTCTGTTATGTCAACTACCAACGGTGATTTTACTGCAAAAATAATAAAAAATAAACTCACTCGTCTCTTGTTAAAGGCCTCTTAATTCTTGACCATTTTTTTAATCTTCTCAGGGGCGATATACACTACAGAGTTTGGTAGAACGTACCTTGATTGCGATGGCTATCGTTACAGAAAGAACAAAACGAGAAATATGAAAGTGTGGTGGATTTGCACTAAGAGAGACGCGGAGAATTGCTCGGGATCCGGCGTGTCCATCGGAGAGACATTTTTGAGGAAAAACGGTCATACACATTGATAATTACAAGCACTAGTTTTTGCTGTCTTAAACGAAAATGGTGTTTACGATCAAGATCATTATGTTTTTAGTTATTTTCTACGTTAATCTTGTACAAATATTTATGATTAAGCATATGTGCACCTTATAAATACATTCATTTCCTCTTGCCATCTTCTTGTTTTGACTTCATGGTGAGATCTAAAAATTTTTCTAAGTTAATCAAAAAGGAAAGTAAGTGAAAGCCACATCATCGCTTTCTACCATCAGATTCAAACGCGGACCTTTCAATAATTACAAAAACTTCTTGACCTAAATCAAATAAAGAACTTCCTCTATTCTTAAACAAAAAAAAAAATTAAGGACCTTTTTTCTGCAGCTGATAGCGTCATCACGCAAAATTGTGGCGGGAACTCATACTTATGGTTCCATGGGTACCGATACTCGAAGAGTACCATATCTGGAGACAGGACCTGGTGGGTTTGCAGCAGACGCAAGTCCTTGAGATGCCCAGCTTCCATCGTTACGTTCGATGGTCATCCGATAGAGATCAGCGTCAAGAAACATACGCATAAGAATTATTGAGAACAGAGCCTCTAGTTAAAGTGTAATTTTATCAGCAAATACGATTGTTAGGTTTTGCTGTTACCTAAGTGTCGTATTGTCAATCTCATATATTTTGCTATTTTGATAATCGCTGTCGATGGTAGAATGACACGTAGGGGCCGCCTCCACGAGCTTCTCCAGAATCAATACACACTAACACTAATAACACGTTCATAAATTTGTTATACAAATACGTGGCACGGACCACAATATCGCCGCGATTCTCTTGCTCGTGGAGACGCAGTGCATTTTTTTGGTAAATTTTATATTGTGAAGTATTATATACTATGTGTGTTAAAGTTGACGCATCAATGTACTGCAAAAATGTAAAAAAAATAAAAGCAATTAAGCAATTGCCATTAGTGGAGTTATTGCATATTTCCTATTAATTAATAATATAATACTTACTAAATTATACTAATTAAGCTAGTCACTGAATCTCTAAATACTTGTTGTGAGTGTGCTGTGTGAATATTAAAATTTAACCATGCATATCTATTGTGATTTATAACCAAATGTTTTGAAGTTATGTCAAATTATTGTTACTGTTGTGTGTTGTTGAAGAATATTTTTTTTTATTAAAACTGGTATTTCATTTGGCAAAGCAGGGAAAAGGCCTTTGTCTGCGAATTAAATTCTTGTGAAAATTATGCTTCGAAGATTCTTGTGAAGCAGAAAAAGTTTTTGGTGAAATGCGAAAAACGGAACGTTTTGTCAAAAGTCCTGGAAGTTGGTTGTTTTTGTTGCGAATTATTTATGCGAAAAACGGAACGTTTTGTCAAAAGTCCTGGAAGTTGGTTGTTTTTGTTGCGAATTATTTTTTAAGTTGCAGAAACATTGACAATCTGATAAAAAAGTGCATACAACAAAACACCGTGGAGGTAAGCTTTAGTTTAAGTTTGTGTAAGATCTACTCACTAGAACCCACAATTTTCTTAAAATTTCAGTACCTCGATTCGGGACATCTTTAAGAGGGAATCCAGTCATCCTGGTCGGCCATTTTAGATTTATCAAGGAACGCGCTATGGGGAGGAAGATCCGATGGTCCTGTGTCAAGAAGAGAACTCTTAGATGCACAGCATCCCTGATGACTGTTGAAGGCGTCATCATCAGAACGAATGGAGTACATAATCATCAATAATATCGTTGTTTAATCATCTGTTAACTCGGCGCCATTTGTAGACATTAAGTCTTTAACTATAAGTATTTATCAGGCTTATTACTGTAATTGAATGTATATGTCAGTCTTGTAAAATATAAGAGGTGGATCACTGCGTGCTACATCCTGAGTTTTATTTAATTCCCTAAAACCCCAAGAAGTTCCTCCAGTTTTATACAGACGTTGTAAACAAATAAATGACGAGAGTAACACATTACAGCAGAGTAATACATTATTCATTTGGATTATTTTTGTAAGTTTACAGTTACTTCAAGTTAGTGATAGCTAATAAATTAAATCGTGTTTTTTTATCTCCAAATATATTTATTATATGTACTTAAGTATATGATATTCTTAAGTAATCTGTGGTGGAGTAATAAAATTAATGACATAACAAAAATATATTTGGTGGAAGTCTTCCAATACATCTTCGTAGTTCTTTGTACGATATTCCTTAAACTGCGCTTAATACTTTTAAGTAAAAAAAAAGCTTGATATGTTCAATTTGAATAAATGATAATAGTTGTAGCTCCTTAAAATCGTAATTATGTTAAAAAATACAATAAAAATATGACCAAAACTGTAGTTTCATATTATCTCTCTTTAGATCTAGTACTTATCCTAAAAACAATGTTTCGTGAAATACTAGAATTTTACGACCAAATTGTTTTTAGAACAAGTGAAATTATTTTTTAAATTTTCCGACAAAATGTGGTTAGACAAATAGTAGATAAATTATATTATTTTAATTTATCTTCAGTTTATTATTCGTTTTTTATTATACATTTTCCAGAATACCCTGAGCCTGTTTTCTCAACATCCAGTTCTGGAAATCCTGTAATGGAGACAGGTGGTTACCGTTACTATAAAAGATATGATAGTAGGACAGGGTTAATTAACTGGGTTTGCATCAAAAAGAGAATGTGTAAAGCTTCTGCTATTACGTTTGAGAATAAGCTACTAAAACTTATAAATGAACATAACCATTAATGTTTTTCAGTAAAAAAGGCTAAGTATTAGTTGGTATACTCAGGGCCGGTCCAAGGGCGGTGCGCCAAAATGAACCAAAACGTGAAACAAAAGACGCTCGACCGAGCGCGCGAGTCGCGTAACACACGCACGAACAAAATTGCGGGGGAACGGGCCGCGGGGGGTGAACTTTCGTCCGTCACTTGTTTCACTAGGCAGGCATTGTCAATTCAAACGCGGGCGAGTGTATTTATTTATATACAGTGTGGTAAACGGTTAATAGTACGTACTTAGATTATTATAGAAGCATTCGAAATAAAAACAGAAGTAAGTGTTGTTTATAGAAGTTCCTTTCTAGTGTATTTCTTTTGCGTTCGAGCAAACTATCGTTGGTGCTCGATTCCGGTTCGAATGCGCCATTTTTAGAACCTTGATAAGATAAAGACGAAGGGAAACATTAAATAATTTGAGTTATTGAAGTTTTTACTTACTAAAGGGTTTAATTGAAGACTATATGCTATAGCTAGGTTAAATGCAAATGAAACTTTGAAATGTTACAAAAATTCAATTCAAAATTTAAATAATTTTATTCACAGTAAGACATGTTTTGTACCATTATTTGAACGTCGAGATATTTTTTTTTTGCTGTCACCATTTCGGAAAGATGTTATTAGCTGAGAAAAAGAAACGGCGAAAGAAACTCTCCAGCAACACATCTTTTAAAATCATCAGTCAATTTACAATTTCTATAATTACAATCCATTATGATTAACTTAACTAATAATTTATCATTAACTTATATAATTATTAGCAACTTTGTTAATTGAATTGAATTAAAAAAAATTGCAAGCGCTAAAGCTAGAAAAGTAGTTCTATAGGGTTATTTTTATATTTTTGCTAAATAATCATTAATTTGATTAATGTAATGTTTGAATTACGACGATGTTTATTGTTCGACGATACTACTTTCCGCCTCGCTGCTTCCCTACGTCTTGGCACTCCTTGTTGTTCTCCTCATCGCTGCCACTGTGGCGAAGTTGTCAACAGCCTCGGACACCACGGCTTGTCATGCAGCCGTAGCGCGGGTCGCATAGCGCGGCACGCGAACATTAATGACATCATCCGACGAGCTCTTGTCGCCGTTGGCGTTCCGGCTGTATTAGAACCCAATGGCCTGGCACGTGACGATGGCAAGAGACCGGACGGCATGTCGTTATTTCCTTGGAAGATGGGTAGGCCATAGTGTGGGACGCTACCTGCGTCGATACTCTTGCGCCATCCCATCTTCCTAGCTCTTCGTGCTGTGCTGGCGCTGCCGCCGCGGCTGCAGAGAACCTCAAGCAGCGGAAATATAATAACCTCGTTGGAAATTATATTTTCGAGCCGTTTGGGGCTGAAACTCTCGGTTCGTGGGGTCCGAGTGCTCATAACTTGTTTAAAGATCTGTCAAGACGCTTAGTTGACACTTCGCGTGACCCAATGGCTGGCTTTTACCTCGACCAAAGGATAAGCATTGCCATACAACGTGGCAATGCTGCCAGCCTTTTGGGCTCATTACCAGTGGCTTATGAATTTTTCGACGCCATATGTTAGTTTTATTTTTAGTTTTAGTTAGTTAAGAGTTTTTTATTTTATTTGATTTAATTGTATATACATGTAGTCTGAAATAAATAAAATACAATATAAAATGTTTAAATTTGAACAGAATAAATAAAAGTTGACAATCATAAAAAATATTTTTCAGTTGTCCACCACTTCACATGTAGGTATTCGCACGAACTTTTGACAGCAGAATAATCTGAAGCTACTGCTTTTTCTGGTGGAAAATAAAGCAACTGCTTAAACATGTTTTTTATTTAGAGCGCCATTTTTAGTCCTCGCACCAGTTATAAATGTTAATAGGACCGGCACTGGGTATACTAATATATAGTAAAACAAAATATCGAAGGAATTCTATTCTGTCCATCTTTTTGTTTTGGGTGACGTTCAAAAAGTACTGGCTCTCGGCCTAAATTTAATAAATGAGTTTTGTGCGTTTTTTAATTTGAAAAAAATAATTTGATTTATAGTAGTTCCTGATACGTAAAGACAGATTAATAATGTTGAAATAATATTCACGTATTTATGTTTAATAGTTTATTATTTTTTATTAAATTGTAGTTTTATCTTGTTTATCTTTGGGTACAATTACAAAATTTTTGTTAATTAAGTTATTTTTTTTGTACTATATGGTGCTTTTTGGTAGTGGTACATAGTTTATATTATAATGTTGTTAAGTTTTATTTCCTGGTAAAAAAGCTTGCCCAAGTCTACTATGTGGTAGCAGGTGTCTCGTGAGTGTTTTACAGATTAATAAAAACAATCTTAATTAAATGTGGAACTGTTTATTTTGGTCTAATGAAAAACAGTGTGCGCGCTATGTATCTGCGAAAAAAAAAAATGTTTTTCATTTTATTTTCCAGTTGATGATTCAGAACTACTCCCAGTGTTCTTGAAATCAAAGTTCGGCAAGCCGGTCATAGAACTAGGCGGTTACAGATACAACAAGCGGTCAGACAGAGCCGGCCGCCGCGCGAGCTGGCGGTGTGTCAAGAAACGCCGCTTGCTCTGTCCAGCCTTCATCGTCACTATGGATCAAGATGTCATTGATATTAGAAATCGACATAACCACAACTGACGCTTTCTTTCACTGAACTATAAAACTGTGTTGCTGATAAACCTAAGCATGTCTCTGCACTGGAATAGGAATCACAACAAATAGGTTTTATTAGCGCCGTAATGACAATTTTAACATTTATTATTTCTCGTCATTTCAACATCTTTAATTCTACAAAAATAGCAAAAGATTGATAAAAGTCACTTAAAAGTCCTACTAATTAGTAGGATTATACATTTTATACAATAAATGGTGATGGAATTGTTATTGAAAATGATTTCTATCAAATGATGCTCAAAGTTATTCTAAATTTAAAACCCGTTGCTTAAATACTTTTAAGACGAATCTTCACTGTCTGTTTTATTTATTTAAAAATTTCCATAGATAATCTTTTATGCAGAGTTTAAATTTATTGTAATGGTTGAATGTTTTAATAAATACCTAAGCCTCATAATGTATATGTTAGTACCATACCACAACTGTTTGTTACAAAAAATATTATAGAAAATAGAAAAATATTCTTGACAGTTGTATTGTGCTTTATATAACCCATCCACCAACATCTAATGGCAAAAACTGTTTGGTAATTCTAATGCCTTTCGACTGTTGAGTTAGCACAACATAAAAAAAACTCGTTTCAATAAAATCGGCTGACTTGTAATTTGCTGGCAACTTGTTGCGTTGAAAGAATTTACGAATTTGAACAACTTTTCAGCTATATTGTTTTAAGCTTTCATGGTCACTAACATTAGAATAGTTCATATCGGGATTGCTACCATGTACCTTTTTATTTGCGAGTTTCCGAACATTTCAGCTGTTCCCTACATTTTTATTTTTATTTTAGATGGCTCTTGACTCTAGTCTAGGTCAGAGATGACAGAGACAAAGTCTACATTTTATCAAGATATGAACACACAAATATATAAACTATTTTATCGTTAAAAAATATAAACATCATCATATCAGCCGAAAGAAAAAAAACTAAAAAGTGCCACAGCAACCAGTCCTGTGCATCTCGCATACTTCGGCTACCACTATAAAAAGTAACCGTAATAAAAGTTGTTAGTATTTATGATTGCTTACGTCCCATTAAACATTGCCAATTAATAAAAAATCAGTCTGTATGTAACCAAAGCACAAGGAGGTAGAGCGGTTGGTTGCCAAGGGTGCTCATGACGTACATTTATGTGTCGCCTGTCGAGAAACTATTTTAATGAAATTCTTCATTCATTTGGATATTACACATATTAGGTACTTTATTATTTCACTGAATTTCAGATGCTCTACTGATCCCTACTCCTAGAGGAGCCATGAAACTGTTGATGGACAATGCTGTTTTTATTAGAAACAAGAAATGGGGAGACAGTGCCCACTGGGTGTGTCGCCGAAAGGCTTACGGCTGCAAGGTTACTGTACTTACCAATGGCACCAATGTCACCAAGGTTAAGGGTGAACATTCTCATCACGATTGATGATGAACTGTTGCTCTTCGTCTTTTTTCCTGCCCCAAAAATGTAGCCAAAGTGACTTCTACGCTGCCAAAAGAGTGGCGAAGGTTTGGGCTAGCAAAAAAGGCTTAAGGCTGCGTTTCCACCAGAGCTGTACGAGGATGCGGAGCGAGGGATATGTTTGTTAAGAACCAATAGAATTGCTTGCGCTGAGTGAGGCTCGGTAAATGAAGGGATTCTTTCCACATTCTCGCGCATCGCTGGTGGAAACGCAGCCTTACTGCCGTGCCAGCGACGCGATGAAGAACTACCATGTTGAGTTTGGAATTAAGACGTTAGAAATGGTATCTGTTAAAAAATGTTTCCGTTAAATCTCAAGACTTTAAGAGCGTGTATTCCGTCCACTAGCGCCGCCAATCGTTTTTTTTATTATTTGTAGTAAATTTAAGACACGTAGATAAAAAACCGCTCTGTAGTGCACTGAAGAAATGTATTTATTATGTTTTGAGAGTTATGTTTTGTACTTTAGAACATAAATAGTTGCCAAAGTCGATATTTTTGCTAAAAGTGGCCACTTTTAGCAATAATTGCCGTTTTGGCTATTTAGCCATGAGTTATGTATTAAAAATAGCTGTCAAAAAATAATAGATACATTTCTTCAGTGCACTACAGAGCGGTTTTTTATCTACGTGTCTTAAATTTACCACAGTTAATAAAAAACGATTGGCGGCGCTAGTGGACGGAATACACACTCTTAATGGAGTGTACACGAAAATACTGAAGTCTAGTTAATATTTATTATGAATATTAATTATTTATTATGTTAGTGTGGTATAAACCACAGTGTCGTTAATTATTATAGTAATATTTTGATTGAATTGAAAAATTTAAAAAAATTAAATAAATACAAAAACACTTATTTTTACCACAATGTTTTATCAAAAACGAAAATAGTTGTTTAAAGGCCCAACTTTTGAAACAAAGTTATCATAACCACACGCTACTAACAGGTAATACTAGTTTTATTCATTTCCAGACCATGTACTAATACCAACGCCCCGAGGAGGTCTGAAGCTTTTGATAGAAAATGAAGCATTCTTCAGGAATAAGACGTCGGGAGACCATTCTTACTGGGTGTGTCGGAGGAAAGCCCACGGCTGCCGAGTTACCGTTCATACCTATGGACTGAATGTCATCAAAATTAAGGGCGAACATAGTCACCACTGATATACGCGATTGGAAAAGATATAGGAGACTTAATTTTGGCGTTTGTCCACCGCATCCGATAACGATAAAAGTCGGCCTATACATTTAAATATCGGCCATCTCGCATCCACATCGTCACATATCGGACCGACATTGCGATTGTCGTTATGGGTTGCGGTAGTTTAATACGATTTTGTATGTTCGTTTTCTGATCATTTACTAATTTATAATTATTTACATCTATGAAATTGATATACATTTTTGTTATTTTTTATAATTCTTTATTCTACTGCTACTACCATAGTATACTATACTATTATAATTAATTTAAATTTTTTAATGTTTTTTTTTAAGTTAATTCTGATTATTATTTTTTCATCAAGACCACTTAATTGTTTACCATCAGGACAGATGGCCTATGCCGGGCCTAGCAACAATTAAAAAATAATACCGGTATTATGATATGAATAAGTATTTATGTCGACCATAGAGTGGATTACTTGTACCTACTATAAAAATCATGTTTGAAGATTGTCAATCATTGTTGAATCGAGTTAAACACGATAGACTTTTTTGTACCGATCACATTCATACAAGCGCACCTCATGACAGCGGCTCATAATCTATATACTTATAATAAATCTGTAGAGAGGTCAATTCTGTACATGAAATATATTTCCAAAATAACTATCAGGGGGTGATTAGGGATCGATACTGATGCCAAAAATGCAATCAGTACAATTTTTGTCTGTCTGTCTGTCTGTCTGTCTGTCTGTCTGTATAACCGTTATAGAAACAAAAACTACTCGACGGATTTTAACGAAACTTGGTACAATTATTATTCATACTCCTGAGCAGGTTATAGTATACTTTTCATCACGCTACAGTTAATAGAAAAAATGAAAAAAAAAAAAAATGAAATTGTTAAAGTTTGGTTGTTTGTTACTCAATCACGCCAGAACGGCTTAACGGATCTTAATGAAATTTAGAACAAAGATAGATTATAGCCTGGAATAGCACATAAGCTACTTTTAATCCCGGGAACATGTTCCCTAGGGATCACGCGGGCGAAGCCGCTGGCAGAAGCTAGTAGTAAATATATTGTTTCTTTATGGATTTAAACAAATAGTTTAGTTACCAAAACTCCTGAAATTGGTGTGCGACTGATAGATACTATGAAGTGTTCGGCATAAATGTTTCTTTTTTGTACTGTAAGATTGCCAGAGCCAATGTTTTAATGCTTAGCATTCAGTATAATATCGTAGGTACGAGTAGCTACTTAGAATAATTAGATAAAAGTTATATCTTAGGAATTTTAGGCAATATTGTTATTTAAAAAACGCTCTATATTCGAATGTATTTGTTATATCAATGAATTACATTTTTTTTTACGAAATAAATGTGTTATTCCTATTTCAGACCCAATACCTTTATCTTCAGAATGTTTTTTTTTAATGTTTTGTTTTAATTGGTCAATAATATCTATTGTTTGCAACATAACTGTATCTAAGGATCGCAACTGGTGTTTTGTTGTTTCATGAAATTTATGAGAGACACCTATTTTAGTTTTAAATTATTATACAACAAAAACATTTGGTAAAGGTTAACTTCGATGTTTAAAATCAGTGTCGATGACTCTATTTATTCGTTGCATTTTTTTCTGAGTGCAATCTTTTTGTTGTTAAAACCACCCAACTCCAATTGGTTCACGTTGATTTTCGTTCACATGTGTTTTATAACAACTTTTTTTTTCAGAAATTCCTCTTAATTACGAAATAACTAAGCGTGGTGGATTTTCTCTTATATATGATGGTCATGGGTTCTACAGAAATAAATTACAAGGTTACAAAGAGTACTGGATTTGTAAGAAAAGACCTGATGGTTGCAAAGTGACCCTCGTTTCTATGAATAATACTATATTAAACATAAGGGGTGAACACAATCATTGAGAAATGAGTAAAGTTTTTTAAAGCTTAAAAGATTTAAATGTAGACAAGGTTTTCTAGGATTTGTGAATAGTTCTGTTTTGTTGTGTGTACATAATTTATTATCTTCATGGATGGGTACCTACTATCCAAAATTTTTAAAAGCCGTTTTTATTAAACAAACAGCTCCAGCAGCAGAATTTGCCTGTTGAACTGGAATAAGTGAAAAGAAATTGTTTTTTTAAGGTGCTCGTTTTGTAACAAGTAAAAAAGGCAAACCCGCGATCATAATCGGCAAGCACCGGTACAATATGCGAACTGACCGGAAGGGCAGAAGGGTCACCTGGAGGTGTTTCAAGAAAATAAAGAACTGTCCCGCCCATGTGGTCACTTTAGATAACACGGTTGTGGGAATAGTAAACAAACACAATCACGATTAAAATATTTTCACCAATTAAACCACTGAAATGTTACACTTTCTCGCACGGTACCTATTTTATTTATAACGCAATAAAATATTTATAATATTTTTATGAATAAAATTGTTTTTAAAACATGCGTTTTAATTTACCGATTTATTAAATCATTATGCTGTCACACTTAAAGTATTTTAATTTATTACAATAACCAAACAATTTGTTTTCAGCGTTTTTCGGGACAACAACGTACGGCAAGCGATGCTTGTACATCGGGCTTAATAGGTATACTGTTCATCAGAACGAGGGCCCAAAGACCCGGTGGCGGTGCGTGAAGAAGAACAGTGGCTGTCAGGCGTTCGTGATGACCATCAACAACATCATCATCAGGCAACGAGAGGATCATAATCATGTGTAAATCATCTAATTTGCACATTATTATGATGCTCTCGCTGTCTGATGATGATCCGAGTGAAGACTCAAGTCACTCGACTAATCAACGAAGTTAGTAGAAACGGCATTTTTTTCTTTCGTGCGAACTGAGTCATGAAAAACATTGACCAATCAACTTGCTTGAAGCTGATTGTCTAAGATGAGACGTAGGAACTTGTGGAGGTTGTATTAACTGCTTTTAAATTACCAACTATTTATTGTTACGCTAAAACTATTTATTTATTTAAACTTTGAACAGTGGTGATACGTTGGCGGACTTAATGCACTGAGGCATTAACAAGTTAACGCTGGCGCAGATTTAAATAAGCCTTATTGCATTGAAAAGGTCTTCCTATGTAACTTAAGAACCTACTTTTGTAAGAACTAACGCTCACTACAGGCGAACCGAATTCCGCTTGGTGAAGGTGCTTTCAGACTATGCTATA
Source organism: Ceramica pisi (assembly GCA_963859965.1). Taxonomy (NCBI): domain Eukaryota; kingdom Metazoa; phylum Arthropoda; class Insecta; order Lepidoptera; family Noctuidae; genus Ceramica; species Ceramica pisi. The sequence goes on along the minus strand of OY982541.1, from coordinate 6,391,643 downwards.
ATATATAGCATAGAGTATATAGCTCATAGCACAATTATATCGCGCTCCATACATTGTCAATAATATATAGTATAGTACAGTGTGAACGTGTTCATAACAATGTATGGTGCGCAATATTGCCTTGCTATGAGTTCTTACTATATGCTATTATATTATAGCGTAGTCTGAAAGCAGCTTTATACTAAAAGGCTTTGTAGCCCGATGTGCGCCTTTATACATAAAACAATAACTGAAAATTAAATCTATTACATTCTACCTCTTTTTGTACCAATCAATTTATTTCTATCAAAGGTGCTTTATGGCCTACCTATCAATAATTTAAACCAAGCTATCGTTACGAGTCTTCTTAAACTTTTGGATGTTTCATGAAATAAATGAATCAATTAAAATGGTTTTTAATCGTTACTAGTTAAGACTTCATTATAAAATACAAAAAAAAAACGTAAAAAGGACTTGTAAAATCTTTATGGCAATAAAAGTTCCCTGTACAATGATAATTATTTTTATTATTTTCAAGAACAAACTTCAAATCAAACACTTGTAATCTGTGGGATGCACAACTCCGTGTCTGTTGTGTGGCGAAGATAGTGCGTGGGACGATTTATCTTTTGTTGGTTGCATGTTTTAACTTTATTGCCAAATTATTTACACGATAATTGTCATTAAGGAGTTACTCCAGTCACTATATAATCAACTTTGAACCTAATGCGTTAGCGATAAAGATGAAAATAAAATGAGATAGTTTGATGTGTGGTTAATTTTACAATTCTACTAAAGTGACCTTTTTAGGCGCACTGGAAAAATCTGGCTGTTTGAGGCTAAGTTTTCGAATTCGAAGGATGCAACGGACATACTTGGTGTCGTTTTTTATTCACGGGATTCTTCAGAAGGCATCAAACAAGTTTCTAGATGAAATAAGGTTTAGAGAAGGGAAGCGCAGTGTGCCGCGGAACTTAAATTATTTTTTGTGAAAGTGCTAATGATGAAAGATGCTGAGCGTGATCACGATAGGCATAGAAAAGCGAGTGGGACTCCCAAACATACATATTGATAAACTTGCAGATCTGCTACTAAAGCTTAGCGCTATTTGAGCTGCTTTAGGCAAGACTGATAGAATTAAAGTTCCTACAAAACCACAACTTGCTTATTATAACTAGCTGTTGCCAGCGGCCCTGGTCGTGGTCCCTGGAAAACATACTCCCGGGATTAAAAGTAGCCTATGAGTTTAGACTATAATCTACCCCTCTGTGCCAAATTTCATGAAGATCCTTTCAGGCGTTCTGACGTGAAAGAGTTACAAACATTGATCCATCCATCCTCACAAACTTTCGCATTCATAATATAAACTAGGAAGTAGAATTGGTCGGTAAGCTATGTTTTTTTTTTTATGCAAAACGGTGAAACTCTTGGCCCAAATCTCACCTGATGGAAAGTGATGATTAGGCCGGAGATGGAAGCGAGTGAGCGGAACTGTGACATGATTCTACCGTACATGACTATCTGAAAATAGTATGGAAAACCAATTCATTGAAGTTTGTTTTAAATAGTTTCCAAGCAAACTGTCGTCTGAATTTGTCTATAATTTTCGCTTTTTTATTAATTACAGCACCGTGACTACTGTTTGTCTGTTTAAATTAATGTTGAAAATGATTCTGAATTAGAAATCTTTTATAAATAAAATTTACCTGTGTTTTAATCATTACCATTTTTTATCAAGGATACTGGCACAATTTTTTTTTGTTACATCTTAAACATTAGTGTAAAAACTAGCTCTCACTGCTTCTGCTTTTCGGTATCTGACACCAGGCTGATTTTTAACTGATCGTGTTGCTTTACAGATAAAGACAAAGATGCAGTAGAAAATGAAAAACCGGAAACACTTACAATAATAGAAAACAAGAAACTAGAACCCTTGACACAAGTACAAATTGAAACCTTGAGAGGATTAGAAATTATTGCAGAAATAAAAAAGAATCGAGAAATGGAAAAATTGAGAGAAATTGAAAAGAAGAGATCAATTGAAAAGAATAGAGAAATAATGAGGGAAATAGAAAAAAATATGGAAATGGAAAAACTGAAAGAAAAGAAAGAAATAGAAAAACAAAGAGAATTAGAAAAAAGGAGAAAAAAGAACGCAGAAAAAAGAATGTTGTATAAAGAAATAGCAGAAGAAGAAATAAAACTTATGGATGCAGAATTAATGAAAGAAGCAGAAAAAAAGAAGGAAGTAGAGAAAAATAAAGAAACTGAAAGAATAAAAGAAACAGAGAAGAATAAAGAAACTGAAAGAATAAAAGAAATAGAGAAAAATAAAGAAACTGAAAGATTGAGAGAAATAGAGAAAAATAAAGAAACAGAAAAAAGTAATGAAATAGCAAATAAGAAAAACGAAAAAAAACAAAGACTCGACGATATTAATATAATAAATGAAGAATTAAACGAAGAAGTTGACGATGACGATTTTGAAGTTCAAGAAGGAACAATTATACGCAGCAGGTTTGGAAAACAAATGCTTATTGTCAACGGAAACAGATTCCTCAACCATAGGGAACGTGGCTGGAAGATTGAATGGAGATGCTCCAAACGCCCACTTGGCTGTAAAGCTAACATTGTGACTATAAGGGAGAGAATAGTTCGCCATCAGGATGTGCATAATCATAGCAGCGATAATGACTATATGAAATATGGCAGTAGTTCAAAGAACCCATAAGCTTTGTAGACGTTTTGAAAATAATTGTCGATTTTATATCGACCGCATCAGCTCGTAATGTCAACTTCTCAAAATGTTAACCGGACAAAAAAAATCCGCTTCTCACAATGTCAACTTCTTAATATTGCACTATGTATAATTATGTTAGCTATTTATCTACTAGGTATGTACTAAATATATTATGTCCGTTTTCACTGACACCGGAATACTTAAATGACCATGCACACTTAAATGAAAATTTAGTGGTTTTAGCACAGCGCAACTGTGCAGAATTATTTAGGCATTTGTGTTTTTCAACTAGAGAGGTATTGCGAGGTAGCTAGATGCTGCGCGAATCCACCAATGGAATTAATTGAACTTAATTTTCCTAGCTAGCCTCTTTTGCGCAGTTCTTGTGGTAAACGGTTTAGCAGAGTATTCCTGTACTGCCTAGGAACCTCGCACATCTCTGGCCTCTGGTCGATAAGGACCCTGCAATTTAACCGTCGCAAACGTCGAGAAAACGGGCATTAGTGTCGACATTTGTATCTAGTATTACGATATAGCGATAAACTTTTGTATTTCGTCATAACATTGTATGTTTAAGAAAAAAAGTAGTTCATGTAATACTAAATGTTTTATTCCCGTTTTCGTCTACAGTAGGCGACACTTAAATGAAATGTCTGAATAAAAAAAGCACTTGTTTTGCATTGCGCAATCGTGTAAACATATTTACTAAGAATTATAATAATTATATTGTGTCGCCTTGTGGCTAAAAAAAACTGGCAATACTGACAACGTTTGTGTTTAGTATTACAATATAACTGCAAGTCAATATATTACGTAGAAATTGTGTATGTTTAAGAACAAAATATCACAAGGATCTTTTTTTCATATTATTCATATACACATTATGTATTGTAGGTCTACATTTGCCTGTGCATTTTCTCTTCCTTTACAGGAATTTGCAGATCAAAGATAGTCATTGATCTCCATATCTATGTATTTACTTATTTTTATGTATTCCATCTATGATTAAATTATTTTATTCTCGTTTTCGCTTGTATTTGGTGGGCGGAACCTACATGAAATGTCTAAATGAAAGCACACCGGTACGCACTGCGCAACAGAGCAAAAATATTTAAGCATTATATTATGTGTCGTCTTTTATCTAGAAAACGAACTTTAGTTTCGACATTTGTATCTAGTATTAGGATATAGCGTCTAATTAATGTGTAACGATATGATTTTGTATGTTAAAAAAAATATCACAAGAATCTCATTGTCGATTTGCAAGTATTAATATACCAAAAATGTATTCCTTATTCGTGTAGCATTTATAAATAAATATAAAAATTAACAATGCATTGAGTGGCATGATCACATTACATGTAAGGCTCTCACAGATGGGCGTGATGGGCAATGTAACATTATAAAAAAAATGTTTTAAAAAGTGGTCCTCTCATCCTCTTGACGCGCCTGTCGGTGGGTTCCTTATATTACCTGCATTTTAACTGGTCGACAAATACCTAATGAAAAGAATTATTTTAATTTGGAAATTATTTCAAAAACACTTTTGACCTGAATCCGTTGTGCAAGTTACTGAAAGTCAGCAGAAACAGTCGTAACAATATTTAATGTTTTAGACTACGTGGTGAGGACATCCCGGGGTTGTTTTCTGATGGTGAACAACCACAAGTTCCATAAGAAAAGGCAGAGAGCACATAGAGTGGAGTGGAGATGTGCGAAGCGCAAGACCCTTGGCTGCAGGGCTGCCGTCACTACCATCTATCGAGACATCGTGAAGAGAGCTGATGCGCATAATCATGAGTAGTTCACTTTTACCCGGGTTTTCGGAAGAAATGATTTATTTATTTATTGTTTACTAAGTTTTAGACTGATAATAACAGTAACAGTAACTGAAAAGTATAAACTAAAACACAAATTTACAATGAGAGGCCTTATGAGTGTGTATTCCGTCCACTAGCGCCGCCAATCGTTTTTTATTAATTGTGGTAAATTTAAGACACGTAGATAAAAAACCGCTCTGTAGTGCACTGAAGAAATGTATCTATTATTTTTTGACAGCTATTTTTAATACATTACTCATGGCTAAATAGCCAAAACGGCAATTATTGCTAAAAGTGGCCACTTTTAGCAAAAATTTCGACTTTGGCAACTATTTATGTTCTAAAGTATAAAACATAATAAATACATTTCTTCAGTGCACTACAGAGCGGTTTTTTATCTACGTGTCTTAAATTTACCACAAATAATAAAAAACGATTGGCGGCGCTAGTGGACCGAATACACGCTCTTATCGCATTTCGCAAACTGGAAAGTTTCAGAAAATAAAAATACGCAATTCCGTTTACCTGGATGACATATTTTTTCCAGGTATTTCGATTTAAAAACCAAAATACGTAACCGATTTTGATTTTATTTCTATGGGACCAATCGGAAAGTATAATAATATCCTTTGACATAAAAGAAACTCAAACCAGTTCATAAATGACGGAGTTATGAGGTAACAAGGTAACAACATTGATATATAAAAACCCTTATATATCAATGGGTAACAAACAAAAAAAAAATACAAACGAATTGAGGACCTCCTCCTTTTTGGAAGTCGCTTAAAAACAAACAAATACAACTGGATCGCTTATGTGCAGACGCGAGCATAAAAACTCGGAATCTCAATTTTAGTTTAATTAGTTTCGCCATGGCCAAATGTTATATTAACTATCTTCTCGTTTTTGCATGAGCTAATGGGGTTTTTCAAAGACTATTCAGGGACCTAATTAGATACTTTTGAATTGTTATTATCTGAGGGCCAACTTTACTAATTTTCACATTCGCATCTCAATCGCAATCTGTCAAAAATATTTTTAAGTTTTTATTTTTTAAGTATTTTTTCACATTTCACTACTTAATGGGTTTGATAAAAAATAAAATGGCATTTAGTAGTAACTTCCAAAGTGAACAATTAGGGACTGACGTGCTTTTGGACGCTGATGAATGTAAGACAAAATGATGTGTTAAGTTGTTAGTTTTAAGTTGAACACTGTATGATTTTAAAGTACATGTGTAAAACAAAATTACTGTACAGGTAAGTATCAGTGTTTTGGGGAAATGTGGAATCTCAAATACAGAAATATTTTTACTTACATCTAGAATGAAAAATTAAATTAATTAAATTGACAAACAAAAATTCAAATCAAAATTAAATACTTATGATTTAGCATTATTTTTCTGGTAATAAGCAGTCATGGTCATCGGTCCACTTTGTGGGAGGCCTTCCAACGCTGCGTCTTCTGGTATGCGGGCGACACTCCAGCCGATGGATGCGAGACGCACAGGACCGCTTGTTGTGGCACTGACACTTGGGAGAGGCCTATGTCTAACGTTAGACGTCTTTCGGCTGATATGATGATGAAGCATGTCATGTACTTATTTTTCATGTATCATCTATTTTCTGCATTTATTTTAAAACCCTTTGTTTTATGGTGTTGGTTGTAATACAATAAATATATTTTTGTATGAAAGTTTTTTTTTTTTTTTCAAAATAACTCGCTTAACTCAAGTTCTAAATAACTGCTGAAGAAAAAATAAAGACGTTGGTTACTAAAGCAACTATACTTAAATCGCTTTTATACATAGCTGTAGACCTAATCAAACGTAATGATATTATTTTTTATATATTTCTCTTTCAGGAAAGCATCATTTCTTCATAAAATCTGGAAGGCAAAGCGTCCTGGTGTTAGGTGACGTCAGATACAACAGATACAAGGATTTTAAAGAAAAGACCACCTGGAAATGTGCTATGAAAGGGTGCAAAGCGTCTGTCATAACTGCGAAGAATGAAGTTCTACAGTTTAAAAATTTTCATAACCATTAGTTGCAGTGTAATTATAATAGATCTCCTAAAATATCATTAACGCTCTCATAAATTATAATTATCATGAATGATCATTATCATTCTCATTATCTCTAATAAATATTGTCATGCATTATTATTATTCTCATAAATAATAGTTATTGTTCTCATTAATAATAATCATAGTACATCTTTCATTATAGGTTCTCGAATCACAATTGTGTCCATAACCGAGCAGCATCATAATCACCTTTCTAAGCGTGTAAATTATATTTAACGTTTATTAATTAAACAGTAGTGGGACGTTGGGTATTGTTGATTGATCTCTGTAGACATGCTGTGATTTTTATTTATTAATTCTTGTATTTTGACTAAACAAATATATATAATTCCTTAACAAATCAGTTAAAAATGGTATCTAACCTATAAAATTCATTTTAATTTAATATAAATTAATTTAATTTTATACAGTCTTTTTGCCATGCGCCTATTAGTTTTATGGCTCATGTATTAATGTAGACGATGTACTGTTTGTAATAATGTAAACGAAACATCTATTTTTATAGAAGAAAGAATATTAATATTCTGAGTCTATTTTATAAGAATATTGATTCCGAGTGATCTCAATTTAATGTGTAATATGTGTATAGTCTTATACTTTTAGCCTATTATGATCGTGATGATTCTATGAAATATCTAGTCGTGGCTTTATTATATTTATTAATGTTTACGCTCCAGGCAGCGTTTTCTGGCACTATTTTATGAAATTAAACAAATCGTATTTAATAACCTACCTTCTGATTTGGTTTCTGCTCTACATCCCTGATTTTTTATGAAGTTAGTTTGATTAATTATTTTATTTCATATCCTGTTTTTTTTAATTTATTAAGATCTTGAACACAAACTACACTACTTCAGGGTACAATTACATATCTTACATAATATGTTTTATTTTCCAGAAATATATTACGTGAACAATCGCTACGGAAACAGAACCCTGGTGTTCCTCGACCAACGTTTTAATAAGAGCCACGAGAGGGAAGGACGAGCGTCATGGAGGTGTGTTAAAAGGAACAGTGGATGCAAAGCAATCGTCGTCACCTACTTGAACAGTATCATTCAGTTCACGGAACACAACCACGCTGTTGTCAGTAAACAGAAGTTGATGCTGGAAAAATTGAAGAAAAAAAAATCACTTCTTGCTGAAAATCAATAACATTAAGTGGTCGTTTCGTGCGTGTGCACCATATGTAATAGAGAATGGTCTGAGCAATACCCTCTCAAAATTGAAAACTCTGTACTAGTAAAAACAAATCAAATGTGTCTTTGATCACTCTCAGATCTCATCTCATGCAAGCCTGTGTCTTATTCCAATCAGATTAATTAATTTCTTCTAATTTTCTAAACTTTTGACATTTCTTGTCCCTGCCATGATACTGCGACTTGAATTTCAACGTATACAGGGAAATTGAAAAAATACCCGAAACCTCTTAGGCAGTGAAAGTACACATGATTATAAGCAACTTTTGTTTTGGTAAAACTCCGAAATCTCGAAAAAAATATCAGCTGTTTCATACATTTTCATTGGCTAAATACTGCATTTTGTATGAAACAGCTGATATTTTTTTCGAGATTTCGGAGTTTTACCAAAACAAAAGTTGCTTATAATCATGTGTACTTTCACTGCCTAAGAGGTTTCTGGTGTTTTACAAATAACCCTGTATATAAGTAGGTGCATAGACCGTATTTAGGCTTTGGCCATAATCTGTCCAACGGACACGCATCGCATCAAACTACGTCAGTTAATGGTAGACGTACTTATGCAATGTTTTCTGACGTACAATATCTTTGCAGCTTAATTTGCTACTTGAGTTCAATAAACTCTTATAACTTTAATATAAGTTTGCGGTGTCGCTGTTTAGCTAACTATAAACATTTATTTTGTGATTTACTTATGACTGTTTTTAGAAGTATGCTTATAAGTATGTAATGTAATAAGCTAAAATTATGAACTTGTGCATACAATTATTTATAAGAACGAATGATTCTAACATACATAGTTTTTTATTATGGTTTAAAGTATATTATATTATAGTTTATGGAATTAAATATTTTTACGTAAAATGGTAACTGTAAAATGTTGTGATTAGGTAATAAAAGTTGTCTCCATAAGGCATGTAAAAGATTTTTTATTTGAATATTCTTGTCTCGTGCGTTTGACCTGTGCTGAATTCTCAGGACAAAAAAGCCTTTTTAATAAACTCCAAATTCCTAACCGTTTTATAAAATGTAGTAATTATTCTCAGCGGGTATTCTCCTACGGACGCGAGTGTCTCTGCCTCCATGTGTAAGAGATGATGCAGATGTACCCTGTGAATCCAATACACTGTAACTACGAAACACAGGTTTTGAGAAAACGAGCAAATACCTTTTTTTTGTTTTTAGAGGGTTACCTTCATGTTTTCTTTGGAAAGTTTGAAGTGTTTGATATCAATAAAAAGGTAATTTTATAAGGTATTCAGCCCTTGTAATTAAAAATATATTTTACCGCAAATACAATGATTTAACATGGATAACTTGTATTGCCGCGATAGTCATCAAAAGTGACCGAAGAGTTTGTTAGGGTAATACACTGTATTTTAGAGTTACAGTGTATTGACCTGTTAAATCAGTGTTCTTTAACAGTGTTTCTCAGAAAGTTTAGTTTGTTTTGTATCGAAAGTTCAAGTAAAAATTATGATATACAAATTAAATTGACAGTTTAGTCATCTTATTAATTTTTTTTTGTGTAGGTTATCGCTTTAAATGTAGGCACTGTTATTATGCCGCAATATAACAGACAAGTTTATTAATATCTATACTAGTCTTTACTATATAATATATATTATAATCTATACTAATATTATAAAGAGGTAACATTTGTTTGTAAGTTTGTATGTAGGGGGTAATCTCTGGAACTACAGGTCCGATTTGAAAAATACTTTCAGTATTATATAGCCAATGTATCGAGGAAGAATATAGGCTACATAATTATCATCACGCTAAGACTAAAAGGAGCCGAGCATTAATGGAAAATGTGACGCACCTAGTATTTAATAAACTTGTTTGTTTTATTCCAAGTTTAATCATTTCTGTCGGTGTCACTAGTTGCAAGCGGTTGGCTGGTATAGACAGTAGTAGGGACGAGCATGTCCTTTTCTTGACGAAGACTAGGTTGTTGTTCTATAACAGCGTTTATAGTTATTTGAACACAATCACGATTTACTTGTGATTCAATGTAGTTGAAGTTATTAGGAACCGTTTCGGAGGTTGGTAAACATTTCTGAGTAATTGAAGACGTAATTACAGTTAAAAATTCAGTATAGTCTCCTTTTCCTATTTCTTCACAAAAGCTTGGGCACTCCGATTCACTTAATGGTATTAAAGTAGGGCTTATATCGCGAGAGTCTATATTTAAGTCCATGCAATCATTATAAGGTACACAGAGACTTGGAGGATCCGTGATAGAAGTATCATTTTCTTTTTGAAAATGTTTATTTAAATCAGACACCTTTGTAGCACTATTTGAGTTATTATAATGTTGCACATTGCTTTGTGATAACTTTATCAACAATTTATTACGATAACCACTCATTTTAACAACTTCACAAATTACTCCAGAAACCAACAAAAAACTGTCTTATAAACAACAACTGACAGCCCCGCGCGTAAACAAACGTGGGTGCTTCAAACTGTGTACTTACTCCGTTAAATCGACCAATAACGATCGAGACTGTCGATCATCCGCGTTCTGATTGGCGCGCCCGCCATCGCACGACAGTTTTGACTAAACACTGTATCTTGGAACGAGCGAGGATTATTTTGGCATTACACTGCATCTTCGATTACCGTGTTTTGCTATTTTAGGACTTCAGTTTTAGTTACATACAGTGTACTTTGGATTACGATATCTCAGTTTTTCATGCATACGGACCAAAATATATTAATGCAGGACCATGTAAAAGGCAAAAAGAAGTCGAATGGACGTTGTTAATTCGAAACACTGTAACTGCAGATACAGTGTATTGGATTCACAGGGTACAGATGTGTAAGAGGTTTTTACGAGATTTTATCTGAGCTAGCTCTTAATAGTTAATAACGCTTTAGTCATAAATTCATAGATGTATCATTTTAAATTTATAATAAAAACAATTACGGAATATAATAATACAATTACTACTTACAGGCCCCCAATTTTTGGATTCTCTTCGGGGAAATCTCGTTTTACTATACCAAGGCCATAAATTCAACAGGGACTATCAGAATAAATTCGATGTCGTAGTTTGGCGCTGTAACCAGAAGATTAAAAAATGCAAATCAATTGTTCGCACACTGGGCGATGTTGTAATTGAATATAATAATATTCATAATCATTAATATACTTTATGTATTTTCTTATTTTGGCATGTTGTATAACCCTGATTACGTTTTATCTATAACGGTAAATAATTCTAATTCTTCAAGCCATCTCATTGAAATTCTAAAGAGTACCTATACTAAAAAAATAGAAAAAAAACAATAAATTTTGGGGGTCCCCGTACTTAGAACTGAAACTCATTTTTTTTTTCATCGATCCCATACGTGTGGGGTATCTTTGGATAGGTCTTCAAAAATGATATTAAGGTTTCTAATATCATTTTTCTAAACTGAATAGTTTGCAGCGAGAGACACTTACAAAGTGGTAAAATCTAATCTCTTCACCACCCTTGGTTGACTGGTAGAGAATGCCTAAGGCATTAAGTCCGCCTTTGTACTTTTTTTTGTGCGAAAAGTTTAAATAAATAAATAAATAAAATGTGTCCCCCCTGTAACTTCTAAAATAAGAGAATGATAAAACTAAAAAATATATATGATGTAGGTACATTACCATGTAAACTTCCATTGAAAATTGGTTTGAACGAGATCTAGTAAGTATTTTTTTTAATACGTCCAACTTCGTAAACCGCAACTTTTGCTTATAATACCTACAGGTTTGTACGGAACCCTCGGTGCGCGAGTCCAACTCCCACTTGGCCAGTTTTTCATTAATGCTCCGCTTCCATTGGTCGTAGTGTGATTTTATATAGGCTATAGCTTTCCTCGATAAATAAGTCATCAATTCGAACTAGTAGTTTCTGAGTTTTGCTTTTCATAATATTAGTATAGGTGTCGTTGTTCTTGTACTATTAGAAGAAAAATATTAGAAATATAAATGAGGACAATTTATAGTGACGGCAATGAAACTTTGAATACGTGACAATCACCATCTGTCTTGCTTAGTGTTCATTTCGACAAAAAACGTATCTTTACACGTTTCGAATAAGTTCATTAAAATTGCGGACAGGCAGCAAAAAGACGAGCGTTTTTTCCAGAGAAATGAAAATAGAAGTATTACTCGTTCTTATATTGCATGACGAACTTAATCAAAAGATGAGAGCCCTGTTCAACAAAATAATGATTTGTACATTTTATGTTTCTTTCAGTGTTCGCCAGACTTTTATCAACAGATGATACCCCTGGAAAGACAACGACCTCTAGTCCCATAAATAAATAAATAGACGTAAACCTGCCCCAGTTAAAATACGATTGAAAAGTAGCAAACATAAACCAATTAAAAGTACATCTAGAAGATGTGCTAGATGTAGTAGGTACTAAAAATAAACCAGCTCGCACCACTTATATTTGTGCAACCTGTAAAGTACCTCTGTGCATTCCAAAGGGAAGGACATGTTTCTATGACTATCATGATGTTTTATAAAGCTCAAACGAATATAAATATGATCATTGTTCCATGTTCCTTTGTTTTGTTATTTATGTCTGTATAGCCTACCTGCGGGTCTAAATCGCAAACGCATTCGGTTCAAGGTTGATTGTGAAAATTTTACAGTGAAGGGCAGCGTGTTGTACTTTTTCTGCTAAAGTGACCTTTTTAGAGCCCTGTTGCAGATAGTTGACATTAATATCTGAATTGTTAATAAACCCAAAACTGTTCTGGACCAAATTAAAACGTAGTGACGGTAGCAACAGTACCAAAATGCAAAAGAGAAAGATAAAGCTTAGTGTAAATAGAACATGCTTCCTTTTTAAAAACGAATCCAAATGTCTGTGCCAATTCACTTAGTTAAAAGTAGGGTTTACCGAGTTAATTTGCTTTTCCAGATGAAACAGCTTTTGTTAAGAACTCGCGTGGCAATATAATGTTACTTTATCGGGGACAGAAATACTGTAAAGATCGTGCTAAGAAGAATTCTCAGGTCGCTTGGAGATGTAGCAAGAAGAAGAATAGGTGTCGGGCCACCGCCACGACCTTAGATACTTTCGTTGTTGAGTCCCACGATGTCCACAATCATAAGTAAAGTTTATCCATTGGTCAAACATGTTTGGTGCTTGACCGTTTTCAGATTCTAATAGGTACTGTTTAAGGCTAGGCGCGCACTGGTGACTTTTGTCATCGTGACAGTATATTTCTCTCTTTCGCAATTGTGAAGTGCAACAGAGAGATATATATACTTATACAGTCACGGTGACCGAAGTCAAGCCTTAGGGCAGATTTTTTCCAACCTACGATCGTGAATTTTTATGCGCAGAATGATATTATGAGTTTTGGTATTAAGTTCGGAAATAATCATTTTTCTAACCGAATTCCCAACAAGGAGAAGGTTATCAATCCAGTTGATGTAGGAAAACTTTTGTTTTATTACTGTGGAAGACATGATAAGTTCAGAGTGCTAATTCTATGTCACTCGCAAACTGTCAAAAAAGTCTCCATTTCGCTACATAGATAGATTGCGACTGAGATGCGAATGCATACATTGCTTAAACAATAGTAGAATTGACCTTCTGTTCATAGGTTGTTTTATTTGGCTGTCTTTGAAAGCGCTGTTTTTTTTTGTTTTATTAAGTATTTTTTGTTGAGAAGCAACCGTATTTAGTTGATTTATCTAATGTAAGTATCCATTCAAGACTGAATGCGTTGTGAAAACTTCAAGTGCCTAGTGATAGTTGCTAAGAAATAGTTATTTAAAACAAGTTTTTATTTTAGACAGAAGACTTTTGTTAAAGAGTTTCTGTAACTCTCTGCCGTAATCCTATGACAGTTTTTTTAATTATTAAAGTGTGTTTTTCATAGTATTTTTTTTTATCCTGTTCCATCTCACTGCAGATATGATATTTTTTTTTATATATATTCTAAATTAGACACACTACTTTTAAGTTCCAGGTTAATACTCAAATGAGTTTTCTGATTCTTCAAACAGCCGACGACGACACTCCACTTACACATCTTACAATTGGTTGTAAATCTTGATTTTTTTATGTCAAATCTGATTAAAGCTTACTGAAGAACATTCTGTTTTTTATTTCTTACAAACACAGATGAGACGACCATAGTTACTATTACTTCTATAATTTTGTCTCTTTTGTTTTTTTGTCATGGTTTCTTTAGCATAATGGTTTTAGTATATTTATAATATAGTTTGCAACCCGTTAAAGTGTAAGTAATTTTAATTTGTTCGAGTGACGGGATCCATTATTAATTCCGAAAACTGTTTTCAGAATTTGTAGCATCACTTCTCCGGGCCCGATATTGTTCCAGAGAGACCACAAACATATACATCGGAGGACATAAATTCTTCAGACATTCTCGATCACTGGTTGGCAACAGGATAAGATGGACATGTGCTAAGAAACATAAACACAAATGCAAAGCCTCGGCTGTCACTATTGATGGCGTTGTCGTATCTACTACAGGCTTGCACTCGCATACCTAAATTGTACTGGAAAAACACTTTACTTGATTATCAAATGATGGGAAGCGATCCATTTTTTAGTAGGAAACAGTGTGCTTAATGCACTCTTATTTGTTATTTATTCGTTGGACACGGTGTTAAATCTATTGGAGCTTATATCGTTTGAATCTTAAATAAATTTAAGTGCTTTAAATTCAGTTGAAGCTGAATATACAAAATGTATCATGCTATATCAAAATCGTTGTCAGGGATTGTCTAGATATTATATTTTAGAAATTAAGGACAACGTGAAAATAAAATTTCACATCTCGGTGCGTGTTGCGGTCGTAGAGACTTTTTTAAGAATTTTGACGTGCCTTGAATGTTCTGAACTATTTATGAAAATTAATATCAAAATTATCTACGTAATTTATCAAACGTAGAATTTGACAAATAATTAAGATAAAAACAACAAGCTGGAATCTAATGGAATTTTATAATAATTCCTAAACTTAGAAAGGGTCCTCAAGGAAATACAATTGTAGTATCTACCTACATTTGTTATATAAAAAATATATACCATTCTACCATTTGGAAGATTTTCAAACCAAGCAATTAAACTTATTATGTGTTTATGTAAGAACCACAGTGAATTGATCTAATTGTAATATATTTTTATAATATTTAATGTAAAATTGCACATTCCAATTATCTACGTAGGTTTAATGATCTATGTAAGTTTCGTTAAATGTTTGAAATAATGTAATCGTTGTTATAAATAAAAAAGATAGAAATGTTACCAAAGGAGCTTTGAAATTTACTGGTCGACAAACTCATGATGTTGTTTTTTTGTAATGTTTGTTAAATATTTAAGATCGTTTACGTGTCACGATATTTCATGTAAACATGCTAGAGAACTTTTTCAAATTTACAGGTTTCTTGATTTACCGTGTTGCAAAACGCTGTAAGCAGTATGTAATATTTAATGAATATAAAAAATAGTATTATTTTAATTATGATCTTATAGGTAATGTTTTGTATTCCGGAAAGTATTGTTTTATTAAATTATTAGTGACTGTAAATAATAATAAGTAGGTCGTGTATTTGTATGAAATGTGTTTACAGTTTGTCTTTGCTTTTAATTGTTTTTATATTTTGCACTATTGTTTTTTGTTTTAAATGGTGCTTTTGTTTTATTTGGTCACATTAACGTGATAAATGTTTCGATGACATTAATGTTTTTACAAAATCTCTGAGTATTTTAAAAATAAATCTTTTAAATCATCAATTTTTTTTTTGTAACCAGATTTATTTTTGGTTTAAATAATTGAGAAAAGAAGTTAAATTAAAATAAATGCTTGCTTCGAAAAGTAAAGTGCAGTAATGGTACAGTGCACTTAAAATTTTACATCTTAATTATTTCTTGTGGAACACTATCATAGGAAAATAATATTTTTTTTCAGGCCAACTAATAAAAATGAGCAGGGGAGCTCATTTCCTGCTTGCTCTTGGGTATATCTATAATCGAAAGCACAGCGCGAAGGACAACAAACTGCGGTGGTACTGCACGCGCTACCACCAGGGCTGCAGGGCGGCTGTACTCACTACTTCCACCAACGTCGTCACGGCTTCTATTGGCGAACACCAACACGATCCTCCGAAGCTAATACGTTCCGCTGCCGGTGTTTACCACATTATAGGCGAGAACTTTCATTAAGAAGAAAACCTTGGAGATATTAGATGATTTTTAGGGCTTAAGTATTCTATAGAATTAAGACATGAAAAGTAGATACGTGAAAAGCTGGATTTTATAGTTTTGTAACTATTTTGTAGAATCTCTGAATCTGGATATACACGTATAAGCCAAAGTTGTGATATACTTAGCAGTAGATAAAGGTACAACGTTTTAATGACAACGTTTTTAATACTTCAGCATTTTATCCTATTGATGTTTGTAAACGATTTATACATGTAGGTAATTTTTATATAATTAAGGCAGGTTAATCTAGAAGTAAGTGATCGTCGGTTTAGATGTCGTAGATTTAACACATTTACCGAAGTGAGATGATATAATACATTTGCTATTACACATATTTAATGTATTGTTTTATCAATTTCAACGTTTATATTTATGTAGTGTGTCACTATTTAGCTGTATCAATTGTAGAATTTTTGAAATCATTGCATAAAACAACGTATTCTAGAAATAATACTCAATTACTGTCATAATATTAGTTTTCAAAACAGAAAAAGTACATTCGTAATAACTCTTTAAAGTAGGAATAAAACAAGTAATTTAAGCTTTTTAATATTAAACGTATTGTGCGTGTACCTACCAATGTTTGTTACTTTTATTTTTAAGTATGGCCAGGTCGAGTTAACAATCACAAACACATAGACAATGACGACGTTGAAGACTAAGTATCACCAATTAAACTCAACGCGATCAGCATAGAAACAGAAACCACGTTTACGAGCTGTCAGCGTTGTTATTTTCTGTGGAATATTGACACTGACAACTCTTGAATTCAGTTTGATTGTGTTCAGTTTCATTGGTGAAATCCGCTCTTAGACCAAATGACATTCTATAGGCGATTGCCAGCCAGTGGTTCTTAAGTGGTTTTTCGAAAAATCACATGACATGTTGGTAGCGTAATTCCATAGGTAGATACCTACATTTTAAAGTTCCGTCAATCGTTCTTGCGAAAATAATGAAATTTTGATAAGATATTTAAAGATAAGTTCCCATTCTTTTGGCGCTCGTTTGCATCAACCAAACTCTGGTTGGTGCAAACGAGCCCAACCAGAGTTTGGTTCTCAATATCTTATTAACTCCGAGTAACTTGCTAACGCAGGCCGACGTATTATGTACAAAATGTTTATCTTTTTAACCTTGTGTTAGCAACTCTAAGTTGAGTTTTTGGTGCAATTAGACCTTATGTCAACTTGTTTGTATCATAAAGAAAAACTCTTAGCAACATTAACTTTATAGTTTCTTTTACACAGAATCACAAGAAAAGACAGAACATCTACTTGTAAGATTAGAAGACTACGAACGAGCAACACGACAAAGGTGCGGTTTTTGCTATCAGCGACACTCTTTTGAGGGCTCGCCTCTCGCTGCTAGAAGAAAAGCTGAACGCACCTATACTTTTTGTAGTGGATGTAAAGATAATCCTTTTATGTGCTTCAAATGTTTTAATTATAAGCACTTTTAGGGTTCCGAACGACCGTATGGGAACTCCTACTTCTTCACTCATTTTTGTTTTATCGTGATGATTAAAATGTATTAAAGCCGGTTTTGTCACTTTCATATTCCTTTAATAAGTATGGGTAATAGATGTTCAAGTAATCAAACAGTACCTACGATCAAACTGTTTGATTAAATAGAAATACGAAATTTCGTAGTTCTTGATGCCATTTGACAACTCATTTTTTATCAAAGTTTCCTACAGACAGTCATGCCAATTTTATAAAACGGTTTGAACCTATTTGATGAAATTACTTGAACGTCTATCGCCCGCATTATGAGCATTATTTGCTCTTAAACTGGATTCATACTCTTCTTGTTCCCATGTTACTTGGGGTCGGCGCAACACATTTTTTTCTTCCATGCTGCCCTATCAGCCGTCAAACTATCACTAACTTCCATTTCTCCTGGACTTTTTTAAGTCTATCAATTGTTTTGGTGGTGCTTCACGGTGGGTTTTTAGTACATTACTGCAGCGACCATCAAAAGAGGCATTGATGCACGACGAGTAAATGTGTGAAAGTCCATCAATGCCTAGTTGTGACCAAGGCTTGTATAGTACTTTTCTCAAAAATTGCGCGGAACTCAAAATACAATTACTTTTCAAAATCAATGTCGAACAACCAATAACAATAATAATTCCCGCGTAAGAGTGTTAATTTTTTATTTAAATAAACAGCTTTCTATTTTCAAGCCAGTTCGAAATTTAAATAAAACCTTTGATAAGTTACCTCCTTGATTGCCATGTTTCGCAATATAAGATCGTTCCATTTTTAAATTACACGATAAATATTAGTGTACGTGTAGTATGTAATTTATTTGGCAGCAAAACACGAAAGATATGGATTTTCATACAACTTTTGCCGGCCGCTGCTCGGCCAGTTCGGCAATGTTGATTTATGTCGAAGAAGGTTGTCAAAATAATGCTCACATTTCCAAGCATGTTTGAGAAAATTACATTATTGGTAAATGGTACTCAGAGCCTGACTTCACTCTCGTTGAACTAACAACTAACGCTTTCCTGCTCCTTCCAGCTACACTAATAAAAACTGGGAGACGTACATCTCTGCTTGCTAATGGGTACCTGTTTAATCGCAGGCACAGAGCCAAGGCCGGGAAATGGGGCTGGTATTGCACCCGGTACCATCATGGATGCAGGGCATCTGTGATCACCGATGAACGTCTGGTCATTGAAGCTTTCCATGGGGCACATGATCATACGTCTCCGCAGTTATTCTCTGAGTTTTTTATGAGAATGTAAGCTTGCTGATTTTTGTTTGCAAATACGTTTTGTAACTTCATGCCTGTTTCTCTCGAAGAGTTGGACATACGAGTCGATATCGGTAAAACGGGGTGAATAAAAACGCAGGGGTGAATAGAAATAAATTTTTGACTGGTGTTTATTTTCACTGGAATGCCACATTATTAGTTTCTAAAAATACGATCAATATTTAAAACAAAAATGGATTGAAAAATTAAAGTCCTGAAATGTTGCAAACAGAATTTAAATAAATGTAGTGCAAAACTTGACATCGATATTTGCTAATATCTACACTTACACTAAAATCTTTTTGTTGTTATCCTTTGTTTTTCTCAATTATCTAGTACATTTTGAAGCTTAAAAAATAAATAAATTGGGAAATGCTACTGTTGATACGTTTTAATTTAAATATACTTTATTGTACACCAAATTAAAAATGCATAAAGGAAACCTTAAACTAAAAAATACATACAATTGGCGGCCTTATTGCATTCCGCGATCTCTTCCAGGCAACCTGGTTTTCATGTTAAGATTGAGAACTTAACGAACCTTATATCAAGTTTCAATTTTGGATTCCCAATTAATACCTAAAGGCTAACCTATTGTTAGTGGAAGTTGCCTTGTTTTTGTAAGACGATCAGTTTGAACCTAACTCTGCAAGTATCAACCCGAAACTACTTTTGAAGTGAAAATCCTCTTCCAAGTTTTGTTCATATTCACCCCGTTTTACAGTACCTATGAGTACACCTAAATGATGCCTGCTCTGTGTGTGTATTTTTATTTCGGTTGTATTTGGAGAATTGAGCAGGTATGTAGTAGGTACACGAGCTGTGTGTTTCTGAACTCATTGTTTCATTTATTTAGTTCCTTTCTATGAATGCTGAAGCAAAATATTTATTTATATATTTAACAGTTTATGTAAACACAAACACATAAAAAGAAGTAAACAGAAAAATAGGTACAAAGGTGATGCTCTATGAAAGATTGTTTTCTTTATTCCTTCTAACACTTTTTTGCATCTAACGCATTCTTAAAGATGGGTAGGTACTGATTGCGTCAAGATTCTTATGGTTAATTGGTATAGGTATACCTGATTCTGTTCTAGGATTTTTTAAGAAACATAAAATAAAAAATTCGTAGTTTATGGCCCTGTTTCTGGGGGAAAAGACAGCAGCCGTGATTGGTTGCATGATATCTATACTAATATTATAAAGCTAAAGAGTTTGTTTGTTTGGTTGGTTGAACGCGCTTATCTCAGAAAGTACTCGTTCGAATTTAAACATTGTTTACTTTAGTGTTGGATTATTTATCGAATTAATTTCAGCAAAAAGTAGTTCATAAGTTCGCGCATGGTTGTATTTCTTCTACGTCTACAAATATAACTGAAAGTGTGCTATTTGTCTCGTCATTTAATCAACCTCTTAATTAATTGAGATTAATACTCTTAATTAATTGAGGCATGAATGTAAAGTCGTTGAGCTCTTTACTATGATTGAACTACTCGACCCACTTCAAAGATTTATGTAGAGCTCTGCCTAGTGCCTAACATATTTTATTCTTATTACAATTATGGAAGTTACTATTATCTTTTCAGTCGAGCCCATCTTTATCACTCCTCGTACTGGTCAACAAAAAGTGATACTTGGACATTACAAATTTACTAAGGACCGTGAAAGAAACGGCAAAATAAGATGGCGGTGCTCTAAGAAAAACTATAACTGTCTCGCATCGATCACTACTGTAGAAAATGTCATCATTAAACATGTCCGTGAACATAACCATTCGTAATATTTATATTAATATGAACCAGAATCATTATTCATAAATACTACTAGAAAGTGTAATTCAAACTTAATCACGTTTTTTCATAATTTATTAATACATCCTACGCGGCGATCATTATGTCGATTATTTAGAAAAAACTGTGTTTCAAAACTTGACTTCAATAGTTCTGATAATATTAATTCTAAATATATTTTTGTTTTTAGCTTTCCGTGTTTTTTTTTCTCAGTTATCTGTTACATTAAGCAGCTTTAAAAATACTTAGGGCCAGTTTCACCGGTTACGGATAAAGTGTCGGTTACTCATCTGATGGATAACTAACCGACACTTATAATACTATAAAACTTTATAATACTCAAATACTTAATAAATCTGCCAGATATCGCTATCCGACACCTGTGAAACCAAAAGTTTTAGTTCATCTGCCAGATAAGTTCCTAATAGGCTAACCGACACTTTATCCGTAACCGGTGAAACTGGCCCTTAATGTTTAAATTAAGAAATCGTCGCTTAGGTTGTAACACCACGGAAGCCAAATTCCGAACGAAATAGGTTTCTTATGTCATTCGATAGAGAATCGCAGGACGTGACGTTTGACGATCGAATCAAACACGAGAGTTTGGATCAATGACGAAACGTTATTCAAAAAAGAAAACCATCGCGTATGTCAGTTTTGTACAGAAAAGCACAGCCACGAGTCACTCAGTTTTTTTTACAATACTGAATTAGGTGGTGCTAAACAGTTTATTTGCTCTCCTTAAAAGTTACACAATATGACATCCGTGGTGTGTAGAACTTTATGGATGACATGCTACTGTTGACAAGTTTTCATGCTAAAAATGAGAACTTAACAAACCCTATGTCAAGTTCTCAATTTTGGAATTTCGAAGATGCCTTGTTTTTGCAAGAGGATCCACTTGATCCTTACTCTGGAAGCATCAACTCGAAACCACTTTCGATCCAGCAATAAGGTAAGTGACCGGTTACGGAGACACGGGGCGTCGAGCTATTTGAGTGCGGACGCGGCGTGCACCGCGGCGGGACTCAACAACTACAAGTCAGCGTTGCCAGCGTGTGGTATTTTGGTGATTTTTGTAAGAATACATGTTAGTTTAGACTTTTTCTTAATAATTTGATATATGAAAGTTTCCAAAGGAAAATAAATAAATTAGGGGAATTAGCGGGGAAGCTATATAATTTTTTTCCCCAGAATTTTCGGGGAATTTGTTAAATTGGCATTGGCAACGCTTGTCTGCGGTGGCGGGTTGGCAAACAAACGTCTGTAAACTCGCTTCTCCGTGAAAACTCTCATGCACCGCCATAATTATGTTTGAATATAAAGCTGGCCGCCACGCCGTACGCGACCCTCGACGCCCCGCGTCTCCGTAAACGAGCACTAACAGCGGACATGAATTCACCCACTGACAGGCAATGCCCTTCCTACATCACTGTTGATAGAAGTATGAAATTTGCACAGGAGTTCATCTTGTGATGGGTGTGCAGAAAAAAAATTAGAAAATGAAAGAGGAACCATAGAAAGATGACTTTTCATAGAAAGAATGTACGCAAGCTACAGTCGATCATACAACTTGGATCAACAGCAATGACTAAGGAAAATAGAATCATAAATTGTGTTTTATATTACAGGCCAGATTATAAAACTGGGTAGAAGTGAATGCCTTCTCGCTTTCGGGTACACTTACAATCGCAAGCAGTGTGCCAGGGACCACAGATGGCGTTGGTACTGCAGTCGTTACCATCAAGGATGTAAAGCGGCTGTCATCACCACCGTAAACCTGCTCGTCACTGACTGCCTTGGGAACCACGACCATGGGCCTCCGAAATTTTTCGTCAGTTCCTCAGGCCTTTATACAACAATAGCTTAAGATGCCTCGCTTTTTTTGCAACTATGCTGAGGTGGGCTCACAGTCTAACAGATTGCAGCTTAATAAAAGTATTTTTATATAGAGTGACTGGAGCTGTGGTTACCGTGTACCCAGCAACTGCGAAACACGATACCTCTTTGCAAGAAACTTGTCAGATTGGTGTTGATCTCTGCTCGACTCTTTCTTTGGTTTGATTTATGATTTGAAAGTTTTGAATATGATCTATTTAAGTTTTCTCTACTTTGTCACTGGCTAGTGACATAAGTGCATTGGAGGAATTCGCTCAGAGAATGCATTGTGTAATATATACTTCTATTATTACTGCAGAGACTCCAATATAGTTATAAATTGATGCTCTGAGATTTAACATAAGTTTATTTTTATAAGTTAAAGTACATGCTTTGTTTTTTTTTGTGATTTAGTACAATAAAATATTGTAGCTCGGCCAACTTCTTTTTAATTTCGTGCTATTAGTAAGTACTTTTGCTTAAATGAGATAGGTATACTTATAAGTAAGTAAGATGGACATTTTGATGCAAGTACTGTGGTGACTCAGGTTACTAATAAGTGCGCGTACTTCATTTGTGGAAATGATTTTAACAAATTGTAATAGGGTGCGATTTTTTAATCTTACTGTGACTTTGTTTTGCTAAGTTAGAATTTCATACCTGTAGGAATATCATTTTCAAGTTCTAAGGTTCATATTAGTGAGACATTTGTTTAATTATGAAAGGCTAACGTAACTTAGCGAAAAAAAAAACGCCAAAGTACTTACTATATACCTAAGAATAGAAACGTAAGAACGTAAGTGTATTTTCGGTTACCTTTTTGCTGTATTTTGCTGAGTTGTAAAGAATACATTATTTCAAATTAAGCAAAAACAGGTGTTTCAGACGACCCATCATTTGTTTTGAATCGGCGAGGACAACGTCAGCTACAATTAGGAGCTCACCGCTACGGCTCTCACTACGTTGCGGGCCCAAAAACTAGATGGCGCTGTGTCAAGAAAGACTTTAAGTGCTACGCGGCGGTTTATACCATCGGAAATGATATAGTTAAGTTTGTATCGAACCATAATCATGACTGAATAAATTTATTGCTAGATAGGTATAATTGTAGCTATGTAAGTAGCAAACTGAAGTCGTTACCTTGATTGGAGATATTGATTTATTTATTTATTTTATTTAATACTATTTTAAAACTTAGAATTTTGGAATTAAAATAATTTTTATTATAAAATAGTCTTTGGTGAAGAGTCACCAAAGGTTACTTTATGTATGAACTGTGTTACACATATTTTTACGTACTCGTATACTTTTTTTATTACGTTCTTGGATTTAATCTCGCACTGAAATGAGTTAAAATATTCTTGGAATACAAATGAGACATTGAACATTATGTGCACATTCGTAATTAGGTACGTATACCTCTGAGATCAATACGAAACCTAACTAATATTGTACTAAAATAAATTTCATTTCGATAAAAATTTTGCGAATGTGACTGTTTACTTGTAATGCTTTCACGCTCAACTAGCTGAGTTGACTTTGGAAAATTTTGGTACAGGTATAGGTGGGACTTTTGATAGGCTCGCGTTTGACCACCAGATTTATAAAGTACTAGCTGACCCACGCAACTTCGTCGGCGTCACATTTTCCTTTAATTCTCGGCTCCTTTTAGTCTTAGCGTGATGATATGAAGCCTATAGCCTTCCTCGATAAATGGGCTATCTAATACTGAAATAATTTTTCAAACAGGACCAGTAGTTCCTGAGATTACCCCCTACATACAAACTTACAAACAAATGTTACCTCTCTATAATATTAGTATAGATTTACTTACCTTTTGCGTAAAAATCAGATAGTGGTCAAACGTATGTCTATCAATGGTAAAGAAAAAACATGTTTACGTGAGCGAAGTCGCGGGCAAAAGCTAGTCTGATACCCCTGAGTAACCATAAAATGCATACATGAGGTTTGTAAAGGTGTATTCTGCTGTAATTCCTTCAGTTCTTGAGTTTAAGGTGGATGGATGATGATCTCAGATGCCATTTTGTCGCTAGATGGCGCTAGATCCACAATTTAGAACATTTTCAATTTTTACGCCTAACTTAGAAATCTTTAATAGATAACTCTATTGTACGCGTCACCTAGGGCATTAACTTGATTATTTTAGATAGTCACTGTGCTTGTTAACTGGTCTCATACAAAGATTTTCACATAATAAAGATTTAGCCGCTTGACTTTACTCTTTACACACACATGCAAAGTAAATAGTAGTAACTTTCGACACTACTAGATGTCGTTTTATTCAAACAGTTGAAAATTAAAATTTCTTGATTAGTATAATTATTGGTCTAAGCATACTTTTGTTTCTAGACTCGATACCTTTTTAACTTAGCTAATTATTCATATAAATTATTTTAGGTAATATAGGTATACTGTCCCTATATTATAAGTTGTTGTAATGTGACTGAACGTAAATTGTAATGTGTAAATAGTGACGTGTACTAAATAAATAAATAAAAGACTATTTATTCCATTGTAAAGCTTTTTATTGTACCTTACTATAAATTAATAATATTTATTTAGTAAAAAGGGGTTAATATTTTCATAAAAATAATCGTTTTATTTACTCTCACTACATTTACTTAGATAGTTTCCGTTTGGATTCAAACCATCGAGTCATACCACCATACAAAGATAACATACTTTTTTAAATATTTTGATATTTACAATTATTATTTTGAATTTAGTATTAGAAAGAATTATGTATGTAGATTACAATATAAATAACATCATACGTAAGTATATATAACGGCACATATAAGTATTATACACAACAACACAAGTGGTTGCTAGCTAACCATAACATTTATTTATGTTTCAAGAATACCTACTTATTATAATTTTGAACTTCAATAAATATTCTTTTACAATTGAATTGTTAGGCTGGTACCTAAATACATGAGTGAAACTTATCTACACAGAAAAATCTTATGAACTAACAAAATAACACAAACTATACATCGCTACGTGCAAAAATAGCTTATTTTATTCTATAATGTTCCCACTGCTGAAACTCAGGCCTCCTCTGAACTGTGGTGATGAAATAATTTACACAAAGCAAAGTGCCGGCTTGGATTCGAACCATCGACTCGTACCACCATACAAAGATACTTGTAAATATTATAATATAATAAAATATCTTCTTGTCTTCGCGCTACTTCTTGCAGTCTTCTCGTTGTTGTCACTTTTTACTTCCATTTATATAATTTCCGTGCGATCTGAATCAAATGCTGGAAGACGCAGTTTTCGCTGCAACAAATGAATTTACACAGTTTTGTTAGACTATTCTTACTGAACCCACACCTCAGAGACCTGCGGAATAAGTTAGGAAATGAGTAAGACTTATATTTTTATACCTTTTAATTCCTTGATGTCTAGACATTTAGCATTTTGCTCAACTCTTCTCAAAATAATTTCCGGCAGTACACATGTTTTAAAAAATGTTACCAACTTCAGCATCATAGCGTTGATAAATTCCTCATCCCGGTTAACTTCTATGACAGTCAATGGTTGGGTAACAGATATAAAGCAAATGAAGTAACATTTATTCATTTTGGTAATTCGCAATTGACCTGGACCTAGAATCAAAATAATAAAATAATAATACCTGTTAAAAAGAAACAATCCAAGAAATACATTATTTTTAGACATACATACCAAGAAATAATGATATTTGTTACTTGATAATAATAATTATGCTTTTTGTTCATAACTAAAACATCATTTTCCAAATGAATAGGAAAATTTCTATTTTCTGATTCTTCTCTAATATTTTGAGATTTCCTTTCCAAGGAGGGAAAACATTTTTTTTCTACAATAGTATTTTCTGCTTCTATAATACCTGTAAAAAAGAAAAGTTTTTAGGCCTATGCTACTGAACCAAATTTAAAAAATTCACGCGACATTAGATCCATAGGGGCAGAACCACAGGCAAAAGCTAGTTATTTGTATATTTTTATTATTGAATAATCTTACCATCAGGGCTAGCTGCTAAGAATCCAAATTCTTCATCAATGAAAAGTCCTGATGGCCTGACAGTTTTGCTATATTGTTGCATAAACATGCTCTTTGCAACATGTTCATTTTGTTGTCCGGCTCCACTTCGTATTACAAACTCTGGATTTGGAGCTTGATTATTGTTTTGGGTAGAGTACTCTTCTTGTAGAACACTATCACAAAGTTTCATAGCGCGCAAACACATAGTTTTAGAGAAAAAAAATTCCTAAAAATTCAATTATTTCTAACCTATTTACGTTACGAAAAAATGACATATTTTGCCACAGATAACTTAAAAAATCGGTCCAAGGTCGTTTCGTTTTACGGTCAGACTAAGCGACCACACATTTAAAAGTTTTTTTTAATTGAATATTATAGTTTTTGACTTTATTTTATTTTTTAATAGTTGCGCAAGTATTATGTTTTCAAATAAAAGACAAATAATAGACTTAATTAAATAAAAATAAAAATAAATATTTTAGCGATTGTGGGTAACGAAACGTAATTTCAGAATACTATGATGTATGCGACGTTTACGTTTGACAGTTGTCATTCATTGTTTGTACTCAAGGTCGAGAGCGTCTATCGTACAGTTCGATTCAAACTTAATGGCGGTTCGGAAGTTAGCTGCGAGTGCAGTTGCGCGCAGGTACAGTCAAGTTGACAATAATTTAGGCTCAATTTAATTGGCTGATACCCAAAATTGCGTTTTGCGAATCGGAACGTATGATGTTCCGAGCCGCCATTAAGTTTGAATCGTACTGTACTCCTGTTTGTTTCAACGATTGAGTGACACCATGGCGTCTCCGAAGTCCCCGACTCAGAATGCAAGAACAAGCGGAGCGAGCTCTGGACTTGGGGGCACCCCGACTCGGATAGGTTAGGTTAGAAGGGGATGGCGGGGTCGAGTGAGCGAGCGAAGCGAGCGAATAGACCCCGCCATCCCCTTCGAGGTTATTTTTATAAACCACTCAGAAGCACACATTTTCTTTCAAATTAACATTTTTGAGAAGTTCGAGTATGACCTTGAGTATATTCTTGACGTTGGAGTTTGATGGAATTCAAAAATTCAAAATTCAAAAGTCATTTATTCAAATTAGGCTGAGGGCCAGCACTTTTTGAACGTCATGTTTTACAAAAGACAGTCCCCCAAAACACCCGCCCGTCACCACTTCCTAGTGTTTTAGCTGTGGAGAAGAAGTGGCCAACAAACTCCCCAGCAACACAACTGTCTGTTACGTTTTAGGAACTAGAATTTTACACTAATTAATATGCAAAGTAATCCAAAAATTCAAAATTCCTTCTAAAATTTACATGACACAAAAATAAATATATACATTATTTATCACTTGTTAGCTACTAGCACTATGACACTAAAACAAAATACACACTTAAGCAAGTGTTGACGTATGTGGATTTAAATAAGTATAAAAAAATGACCTACATAGTCAGACAAATAAATAAAAAAAAAGAAAATAAAAGAACAAATAAAATAAAATATAATAAAAAATTATATGAACACATATAACCTGTCATAAAACTACTATACTATCTACTTATACACAAGGAACATGATAATTTGTCTTGCGTTCAACACAGCGACCAACTATTCTTATCGTCTAAATAATCATTAATAGAATAGTATGCCTTGGAACAGAGGTTAGATTTTACTTTTTCTTTAAATGAGTTAAAAGGCAGATCAAGATAAGAAATTGGAAGTCTATTGTATAAACGGATACCGAGCCCCACAAATGAATCATGGACCTTACGAAGTCGGTGTGAAGGAGCATGTAGCTTGTGCTTGTTTCTGGTGTTAAAGTTGTGGATGTCGCTCGTTTTACTGTATAAATGTATGTTTTGCCTAATATATAAAATGTTTGCAAAAATAAATTGAGATGCTACCGTGAGAATTCCAATCTCTTTGAAAATTTCTCTTAATGAAGCTTTTGACCCTAGCTGATATATTGCTCGCACAGCACGTTTTTGTAAGACAAATATATTTTGTATATCAGCAGCTTTTCCCCACAATAAAATACCGTAGGACATAACACTATGGAAATAACTAAAATAGACTAACCTAGCTGTATCAACGTCAGTAAATTGTCTAACTTTCCTAACGGCGTATGCGGCAGAGCTGAGCCTTCCCGACAGGCTTGATATATGTGGGCCCCATTGTAGTTTGGAATCAACAGTTATGCCCAAAAATACTGCCGTGTCCACAGTTTCAAGCACCTCGTCACTTAAGATTACATTAGGACCTAAATTTCTAACATTTGGCAAGGCAAACTTTATACATTTCGTTTTTTTAGCATTTAGAACTGGAGGGCAATATTCTACGATTTTAGGCATATTTTGACCTTGACGTGTTTGACTTTGTTATTTACGAGTTTGACCTTGACCTTGAAGATGCCCCTGACCTTAATTTGGATTAAAAGCTTATATAGAGTCGCCATATAATCTACCCCACCCTTAATACTCCCACTATCCCAGCAATCCCGAAAGAAAGTTTTGGCAATTTTTTTTTCAGCACCTATGGTTTCGCGCGTTTTGGTAATTTCAAATTTACTATAGAAAGGGTACATTCTACCGAAAAAAAAAATACCTACTATTAAAAACGGCAGTTAGCTAATACGAAGTGCTTCCTCATTTTCTGTTGGCGCAATCTACTTCTCTCTTTTTGATGGACATTTTTTTTTTGGTTCCTTTCGTCCGTCTTTGGGACAGGCAAAGGGAGCTGGTCAGTGGGTCGTCAGGGGCGGATTTTTTGGAGTTGGAGTATACGATTAGGGGCACTATGAACAGCAAAGAAACAAAAAAATTTTTTTTGGTAAAAAATAATTTTTTTGGGACTTTTTCGTTTTTTTTTTTTCAAAAATGTACTAATTTTTTTACAGCATATTATTAAGCTTGTCCATAGAAACAAATTAAGCTCTGAGAAGCATGGCCCTACGATGCACCGTTTTCGAGTTATGGGCCTTTGATATTATTTTTTTTATAAAACGCTCTATATTTCCGAAATAGTAGGTCGGATGAAAATCTTTTCTGGAAAGAAATTGTAGCTCTAGTCGATAACTATGAGATGGTGTAGAGAAACCCGCGAAAAGTAGTAAAAAAAAATCTCCAAAAATTTGACCAAGTCAGCCCCTAAAGATACGCAAGCTGAAGATGCAATTTTTTTTACTAATTTTCGCGGGTTTCTTTACACCATCTCATAGTTTTCGACTAGAGCTACAATTTCTTTCCAGAAAAGATCCAACCAGGTAGTTCGGGAGACAGCTTTCAGGGCTATCGTTTTTCAATTTATGTTGGCAACCCTGCTTGACGCACTTTGTGTGTGCTAATAATACTAGTAAAAAACTTTTTACAAAAAAAATACAACCGACTTCTAAAAACAAAACACTACAAAGTAAAAAATAACTTTAATTTCGAAAGTCGGTGTGTTTGTAAGTTTCTTCGTATTTTGACACCGACTTCCGAAATTAAAGTTATTTTTTACTTTGTAGTGTTTTGTTTTTAGAAGTCGGTTGTATTTTTTTTGTAAAAAGTTTTTTATTTTTCACTTTTTAGTGGTACCCCATACCTAACAACACCACTGCAAAATCGCAGAAAAGCAATATATGCGATTTCGATTACTTGGATGACATGAAACAATCATCCAAGTAGACGTGATAATAAAGATGATTTGATTTGATTTGACGAATTCCAGCTATTTCGATTTAAAATCCAAAGTTCGTAACCGATTTAGATAAAATTTAAATGAGACCAATCTGCAAGTATATCCTTTCAGATAAAACAAGATTTTTTCAAATCGGTTCATAATTGTCGGAGTTATGAGGTAACAAACATAAAAAAGTTAAAGACCCGTAATAACAGCCACAACCCATCTAGGTGTAAAGTTCTCATCAATACAAATCAGTCAAGCCCAAACACAAGGTAACTGCTGTAAATCGTTGAGGAGTTCCCTCGACTGTCTTTCGGCTCCATCATCAGAACGACTCCAGACCTTCATTAAATTGTAGTGCTTTAAAATACTTGATGAAAAAATTAACAAACGCACTAGTTGCCCATACGATTTTTGAAAGTTTCCCTCGACTTCTCTGGGATGCCATCATCAGATCCTGGTTTCCTTATCAAATAAAAAAGACATTTTTAAAATCGGTTCGCAAGCTACGGAGTTATGCCCGAACAAACACAAAAAAAATACGAACACCCGAATTGAGAACCTTCTCCTTTTTGAAGTCGGTTAATAATTATACAGAAGAAAAAGTCGCAAAAGTATTTCACTTTAAGAAGTATTTATTAGTTTTAAGACTAGATGCTGATTATCCAGGCTGCAGCATCAGGCCAGACTTATGTCAACATTGCATTGAACTTAAAATTTAGTCCTGTTTAAAATGAGCCCAAACACGACTACGGTGCTGTATTATTTACTATATTTCAAGGTTTGTACTTTTTCTGATGCTCCTGGCTTCAGCATCAGGTCTCTATGTATAATAGTTCGTTTATCCACACATCGAGCCCTTTTCAATGAGCCTAAACACGATATATCTGCTGTTAGTTGTCGAGGAGTTAGGTACTCTGCAGCATCAGGTCATGACTTGATGATCATGAGACCAAATGTGGCAACGATCATGAGACCAAACGTGCCCTATCAAACATCAAAACAATTTACTAAAACAATCCTTGCCTGTTCGAGTAACTTCTTACTGTTAAGGAGTTGTACCTTCCATCATCAGCCCAGCTACCTGAGATGGTGACAACCATATGCAAATACACAAGATACTTCATAAAATATGCGAAAAATAATAAGTAAGCCTATAAAATTTGAGGGTTGCCCTCGATTTCTCTAAGATCCCATCATCAGATCCTAACTTGGTGACAATGGGACC
Organism: Ceramica pisi; assembly: GCA_963859965.1. NCBI lineage: Eukaryota > Metazoa > Arthropoda > Insecta > Lepidoptera > Noctuidae > Ceramica > Ceramica pisi. The sequence goes on along the minus strand of OY982541.1, from coordinate 6,360,200 downwards.
ACCTCAGAACTACTTTCGAACAAAAAAAGAATTTTGAAAATCCGTCGACAATTGGCGGAGTATTCGATGAACAAACATAGAAAAAAAAAACATACAATCATCCGAACATAGTACCTCCTCCTTTTTGGGAAGTCGGTAAATAAGCAATTATGAAAAATCAAAGTGGTTTGTCTGTGTATTCACTAATCTTACTGGTTTCACATGAATTAAATATGATTCAATCAATAGATGTACTACGTACCTACGTTTCACCATTGTGTAGGTAGCTTCGCTGGTCGCCTGATTTAGTTATAACTTACTTATACATCAAATTCTATTCTCTGATTTCATTCAACCCAAACCAATGGATTAGTACCTAAGCGTATCAGAAAATGTGTTATCAGTACCTACTTACATACACTAAAAAGATTTTTAAATCTGGAAAGTCAAGGAATGTTTAAGTGTGTACTAGTAACTACTTACTACATATTTAAACTAGATAATACAATAATTACATAAGTATTGTATCTGTGTGAACCAAGGGCAGATCGCAGAGATAATTTTTTCACTTTATGTAAAGCATTATATCTCATTCCATACTAAAAAACATTTTATCAATCATAAAATGTTAACTCCGCGGGCAAACCCGCGCGCCCGGCACTATCTTGCTAGAAACACAATATTCTGGAAACGATTCGCAACTTCGCAAGTTGTCAAGACTCAAGACAATCACGCATGAACGGAATGGCAACAGCGCGGGCACAGACGCGACGTGCTGCTTCTTGAACGGCAACGTCGCATGATCGCATCCGCGGTCCGCGAGTCACTCGATGGCGCTTGTTCGAATTATCGAACAGCGCCATCTATTTATGAATGTTTACCAATCGTAAATTCGTAACACAACAGCAACCAACTTTCTCGGTGGTTCTATAAATTTCTGTCAGATGGCGTGATTCAGATCACTCACACATGTAAAGATTTTTCGTTTTTTACTCGGTATAATTCTCCTAGAAATACTGTTTTTTTTATAAAATTTGGGCTATATGCGACCATAATACGTTATAAAGTCTCATTATAGTTGTTTTTATTCTGCAGAAACTGTTTATTTACGGAGATTTCCTCACCTGAATAATGTATGGCGAGGTCTATCTAGGCATCCACCTTAACAGATACACGCACGGTAAGAATCTGGCGTTACTTCCGCTAGGTTCCCAGTGCAGCGAGTCAATTTTTGGCCAATTCTGGCCCAATATTTACAATTTTCCCTCACACAGATTAACATTATCACAGTTTTCCCTGTATGAATAATAATATTTCCGTCAGAATGATTTTATATTTTTAAAGAAATATTTCAAATAAATAAAGTATACTTACGTATTAAAAGTAATTAAAAAAGTATAATAGTACATATTTTGTTTTGAATAAAATATAAAAACATACTCCTGTTTCAGACGTGCCAAAATTTGTCATGAATCGGCGAGGACAAGTTCAGTTACAGTTAGGATCTCATCGATATGGCAGGTCGGGCGACACTTCGCACGCGAAAACTAGATGGCGCTGTGTTAAGAAACACTATAAATGCCGCGCAGCTTTGTATACCATAGGCGATAACATAGTTAGTTTTGCGTCAAGCCATAATCATGATTGACATTATAAAAATTACATCATTGTCGAGTAAAGAAAATGTAAATAATTTTATTGTTTAAAGTGTAACTTATTTTATTCTAATAATTTTACCTTGATTATTTTAAACCAAATATAAACCAATTTGTGTGAATTTTGTAGAATATTTGTGTATATAAATTTTATTTGTTCAATAAATAAAATATTGCAACTTTCAAGTTTATTGTTCAAAAGGATTTCTCTGTTTTATAAGAACAATGCCTTGACCTTTAAGTATAGAACGTTGATTAAAATATTTATTTAATAGTCTAAAAGTTTCCGTAGTCGTGTAGCTCAACTCGGAACTTTGAAGAGCTCAAAGATCCGAGGAACACTACTAAAGTGAGGACATTTAGGTTGGCCGCATAAAGTGTTCAAACTGACAATCATTAAGTTAACCTTTACCTAATAAACCACACATTTACATTTCTCCTCACAATTATGTTAAAAATATAAAATACTATACCTTACGTAATATTGATAATTACTATGTAAAGTATCAAAATGTATTTAGGATATGCAATAGTTTACAGTTGTCGTGTAAACAGTTAGCAACAGTATTAGCTCATGTCGAAGGGATCAGGGGAAGAACAACTTTTGTAAAAAAAATATTTTTTTTCAACTGGTCATGCATTCTGAATGGTTATACCTGTCGCTATGTTCTGTCAAAAACAACAGGACAATAACATCCATAGTCTCCAAGCGTTCATGCTTTTAAAATATCGATACAGGCAAAACACAACCGTTGTCCGTGGTTGACTCGACGACTTTTAGGTTATACTGTTTAATATTTTCTATCGTTTCCAAACGCTCCAAATTACTGGAATTATACCCATTACAGTTAAAGTGCCTCGGGTATGAATTACACTATTTTATTAAGATCTTATCTTTTAATTAGTAATATCTCAGTTTGTTCATTAGGTGACAAAAGTGGTTCTTCCCCTGACCCCTTCGTATAACATTAAATTTTCTTAGAATAATTCATATCGGGATTGCTATCATGTACCTTTTATTTGCGAGTTTCCGATATTTCGGCACTGTTGCAAGCGCCATGATCACGGAGTAACTGAAGATCCTGCGGGTGGGATGTTATTGGGAGACATATCGGTCTACACTCTTTCGTAGTCTTTTATTACGACCATCTCCGGTACCACTGTCCACAAACTCACTTCCCGCAACTGTTCTCGACACACAACACTAACCGTATCTGACCGCGAAGTAACACTTTGTTGAAATCTCCGGTTTTTACACATTCGAATCACTGGATTTCAGAAATTTGACAATTTAAACCCATCCTCACGATTGAAATTTTTGTACTTTGTAATTTCAATCGCTTTCCTGACCAATCTAGGTATGTAGTGGCGTTCTGTCAAAATTATCTGAGGGTTGTGAAACTCAATCCAGTGATTTGGACCACAGTTGATCAAATGTTTCGCGATTGCCGATTTCTGTATGTCATTGTTTTTTACCGCTTTTAGTTGTTCCTTCATGCGGCATGCTACAGTACGTTTAGTTTGGCCGATATATGACCTCCCACAGCTACAGTCAATCTTGTAGACACCTGGTTTCTCCAAAGGAAAACTGTCTTTTGAGGATCGAAAACATTGATCCACTTTTCTGAATGGAGTGTAGACAGTATTTACAGGAAACTTATTGAGTATGTTTGAGATCTTGTCTGTCACTCCTTTTATATATGGCAGGAAAGCTGGTTGTCTGTCTACCCTGTCCTTTTTCTAGTAATTTTCTATCAATATTTCTACAATAATGTGAAAACTCGTTTTTTAGACGTTCCAGAATTTATTACAAGTTCACGGGGACAAGTCAGTCTGCATGTAGGACATCACCGATATACCAAGGACTACGTTGCCGGCAAGAAAACTAGATGGCGCTGCGTTAAGAAAAACAGTAAATGCCACGCGGCATTATATACAATCGAAAATAGTATAGTTAAGTTTACGTCTTACCACAATCATACTGACTGATTTTTTTACCAGATAAGTAAAATAAAATATGTAGAAGACACCCCTCACAGCAATGATATTCTATTAAATATAATTGCCTCATAGTAAGAAACTTTATTTGATAAAAACTTCATGCGGGAAGGCACTATGGCGGGTTCTAAATGAGGTTAAGAGTCCTATTACGAATCAAATGCTCGTTTGCAATAGACGAAGTTACGTTGGTCTGCGTTGGGAGTACATCTATAGTCCACGAAACAATTTTGATACTTACTAGTCTGAATAGGATTATAGTTTATTTGGGCGCTCGGACGAGACTCAGGAGCGCGCGCGCTGAATTGACGCAGAATATATATTATAGTACTTTAATTTTATTTATTGTAATTCTGTTTTATTATATTGACAAACGAAAACTAATGAAATGTATTTATTGTAGATTGAAATTTTATATCATATTAATTTATTTGATAAAATTGTTTTTATTTGGTATATAATGGACGCTGAATCAAGACATTTCTGGCTTAAATTAGGCTTTCTTTACGATTTTTTCCGTGAAAACTCAAGGAATTTAAAGAAATTCTAGAACTCCAATAAACAAGTAGAACATTCAACTTACCTTTTAGTAATTTCAGCTTTTATAAGAATTGATTGTAACAATGTGAATTAGACCGTCAAAGTTCCATCGCCGACATTTTTTCTTGCAAACTGAGTTCGTAAAATATTTATAGAAAATTACACGAAAAGAAAAATGAAAATGTGTAACTTTAACTTACAAGAAAGAGACTGGCACTGTCGTTATTTAGGATCAAATAATTGAAATATCTTACTGCTGCTGAGAATTACAGCGTCAAAAATCATGAATTTCCGTAAAAAATGTAATAGGACTCTTAAGAGCGTGTATTCCGCCCACTAGCGCCGCCAATCGTTTTTTATTATTTGTGGTAAATTTAAGACACGTAGATAAAAAACCGCTCTGTAGTGCACTGAAGAAATGTATTTATTATGTTTTGACAGCTATTTTTAATACATAACTCATGGCTAAATAGCCAAAACGGCAATTATTGCTAAAAGTGGCCACTTTTGGCAAAAATATCGACTTTGGCAACTATTTATGTTCTAAAGTACAAAACATGACTCTCAAAAAATAATAAATACATTTCTTCAGAACACTACAGAGCCGTTTTTTATCTACGTGTCTTAAATTTACCACAATTAATAAAAAACGATTGGCGGCGCTAGTGGACGGAATACGCCCTCATAAGACCTGTTAAAAGAATTAATGTATTTAAAAATAAAATACATAAAAAAAGGCTTTAAGTTGTTTTTTAATTTCTTACGTGTCTTGCGTGCTCGGTGCCTGCAGCCTGAACCGAGCACGCAAGACAATAAATACCATTTAGCCTCAATTGGGGCTTACGGTCCTTGAGAGAGAAAAAAAAGTATTCTTAAATGTTATAAATTTAGTAATTTTTCACCTTTGTACCCTCAGTAGAGTTCGTGCGCAACGCAGCCGGTAAGGAGCTGGCGTTGCTCCAAGGTCATTCGTTCTACTCCGGGGCCAGAAGTGCCACCACCCACCAGTGGCGCTGCACCAGGTGGGCACGATGCAGAGCCAGGTTCACTACTGATTCTGCTGGAAGAATCGTGGCGGCCCTGCTCGACCATAACCATGAAGCTCCAAAATTATTGGTGCATCAGGGAGTATTGTATAGGGTGTAGTAAATGTATTTCCTTTGATGCTGTTTTTGTTGTATTATTTGTTGTGACAATAATATTTTCGAAGTATACAGTTACCTATACCGTGGTGGATGTGTTATGGACGGGCGGTATGTAAGGGTCAGTCAGTAACAAAAATTCAGGAAAAAATGTTCAAAATTATTTTAACAATCTTAGTTATAAAAATAACAAGAATAGACTAGGCTTACTTGTTTAAATTTATTTGCATTTTTTTGATACATTTTAATGTTTATCGTTAATAAAAGTTACATAATAACAGCCGTGGTTTTTACTATAACTTAAGGTTAAAACCTTTGACGAGCCGCAGCCATTTTCAAGTTTTTCCAAATTTTATAAGCTCATGCGTTTTAACTGCTTGACTGGTGCTTTAAGTAAAATGGCTAAAGGTTAGCCATCATACAAGGATCTACGTTCAGACGTAAGAAACTGTGTAAGAACGGAGTAAGTAAGACCACCGATGCACGTCAAGAATGTTACCTATTGCAATGCTCGCTTCGTCGTTTTGAAGAACAGGGAACTCATGAAATCCTCTCATCTAGAACACAAACATCCAGCCTTTAATTATACTATTCGTAACGATGTATATTATAGATTGTAAGATAGATTGTAGCAATAGGCTTGTGTCCTCAAAAAATCTAATTAGTCCGTCAGTTAGATTTTCAAAAAATATTTGACCCGTATTTTTTCTTTTGTTTGTTGGTTCCCGTAGAACCAAAATTGACGAAGTTACGACGCTTTTAAAATTCTCAATACGTCACGCCCTGCCATAATTTTAAGCGGGTCGTGACGTCACGAGCCCCCACTCCTGAGTTTTGATGCGTTTTATCTTCGTCAATATTCATTGATTTACAAAAACAAAAATACGTGTCCATTATTTTTCAATACTCTAACTGACGGACTAAATAGTTTTGCAATTTGTGGATGATGGAAACTAGCGCATTTGAACGTTTTTTAAAACGACTTCAAAGTTGAGTTCTTAAAAAATAACGCCTAATATGAAGCAATTATTGTAAAACGAGTTCATATAAATAACTCAGCAATCCATCTACGGAACTCATAAGACCTATACCTACACATAGTGCGTGCTCAACAATATTTTATACTAGCTGACCTGCGCAACTTCGTCTGCGCCACATTTTCCATTAATGCTCCTCTCCTTTTAGTTGTAGCGTAATGATATATAGCCTATAGCCTTCCTCGACAAATGGGCTATCTAACACTGAAAGAATTTTTCAAATTGGTCCAGTAGTTTCGGAGCATATTCATTTCAAACAAATAAATATTTTCTCTTTATAATATTAGTGTAGACTAGAATTGTGCATTTTGGTTTGTTTCTTTGAAATAAATAATTAGTATGAAATAACAACATTTTAATAACAGGTAAAGCAGCTACCTGTACAAAACCTTATAGATATGATATTTTTGTTACTATTTTCGGTGCCAAAATATAAATGAGTTTTATCAGATATCATGGTTCTTTTGGTCGTATTTTTTAACAGAAGCGGGTATTTTTTAATGGTCCCGAGATTAATTTTTGAATTTTCTTCAGTTGAATGGTACAGAAAGCAGTCTGGAAAAGAGATAGCCGTCCTAAAAGGCCACACATTTACGCATCACGGTCGTCACGTGTCCACGGACTCATACACATGCTCCATTGGAAGAAGATGCAGAGCTCGGTTCATCATTACCAAGGACAGGGTGATTAAATCCTGTCGATTGGAACACAATCATCCACCCCCTACATTTGTAGTTCGTAATGGTATTTATATTAGAACGTAAGATTTTTTTTTTTTATATATTAGAACGTAAGAATTTTTTTTTCATGTTTATTTTAATATGAGAAAATCAGTTTTGTACTTTTTGAACATCAACAACAACAATATCAAAATTTACTTCATGCTCACTCCATCTAAGTTTACAAGGTGAGATGTTGACAGAGTAGACCGGCTGTTCACTATGAGCTCACTTCACCTAAGTTTACTCGGGAGCTGTTGACAGAGTAGACCAGCTGTTCACTATGAGCTCACTCCACCTAAGTTTATACGGGCGATGTTGACAGAGTAGACCAGCTGTTCACTATGACGTCACTCCACCTAAGTTTATACGGGCGCTGTTGACAGAGTAGACCGGCTGTTCACTATGAGCTCACTTCACCTAAGTTTACTCGGGAGCTGTTGACAAAGTAGACCAGCTGTTCACTATGACCTCACTCCACCTAAGTTTATACGGGCGCTGTTGACAGAGTAGACCAGCTGTTCACTATGAGCTCACTTCACCTAAGTTTACTCGGGAGCTGTTGACAGAGTAGACCAGCTGTTCACTATGACCTCACTCCACCTAAGTTTATACGGGCGCTGTTGACAGAGTAGACCAGCTGTTCACTATGAGTTCACTCCACCTAAGTTTCCACGGGAGCTGTTGACAGAGTAGAACGGCTGTTCACTATGAGTTCACTCCACCTAAGTTTACACGGGAGCTGTTGACAGAGTAGAACGGCTGTTCACTTGAGTCACTCCACCTAAGTTTACACGGGAGCTGTTGACAGAGTAGAACGGCTGTTCACTATGAGTTCACTCCACCTAAGTTTACACGGGAGCTGTTGACAGAATAGAACGGCTGTTCACTATGAGTTCACTCCACCTAAAATTACACGGTGAGAGGTTTATAGAATAGAGCGGTGGGACTGATCAAAACGTATTAAAACTGATTTTCTTTCAAAATGTTGGCAGAAAAATTGGTTTTGAGGTTTGATTTGTCTTTTTTGTTTTTAACTAGTTTCTAATGGTTCATGTGCCTCCGTTATAAAGATAAGTAGGTATAGTTAACTGTATACCATTTCTGTTTGCTTTGACTGCCCTTTTCCTAGTCAGTAGATAAGGGTGGCCCAAAACTTGTTTAGTTAAGCTACTAACATAACTTGTTTTTGTTACTATTTGTTATTTCTATTACTTACAGTTTGTGAATCAGTTGTTTTCGTTTATACATAATGACAACACTGAAGTCTCGCAAACACTACTAACATAATGTGTTTTAATTACTTTTTGTTATTACTAACAATTTGTGAACTATATATATTTAAATGTTATGCCTAAAAAGGATCCTGATGAGTGCTCATCATTATGAACAACTTTTATGGGACCAACACTGAAATCGCGCAAAAAATATTCCTTTACAGTTATTGCGTTCGTTATGTTACACGTTGTTTAAATATGATTTTAAAATAGTGTATTTTTTTTTTAAGAACAACGAAATGACAAGTAATTATTATAATGTTTAAAATAAAGAAGCTTATCTTGTTTGTTTTTTTTTTCCAAGGCAAGGGAATTTTTGCTATGCAATCAACGTGAACCATTCACGTTGATTGCTCGACGAATTCATCATTTTCTCATGAATCTAAGAAATAGGGTTCACTAATAAGTACATATAGTATCTATTTTATTTGAACCCTATTTAGAGAACGGTTTTTGTTTTGTAACCCTCTTTTTTTTTGGGATGTGATGACTTCCCCCGCTCTGGGCGGAGCGGGAGGGAGTGTCAGACTTCTACTGACTAAAACCCATCCATGTTCCTTCAGTGCCCTTTGTGTTCCGGAGCCACGGTATCTTTTTCGAATAGTCCCGCGACTCCGGCAGTGTTTTGTAACCCTTGAAAAATCTATCCATACTATACCGCGTGTATCTGACATCGACGCACAAACGATTTCCATGGGTCCAGGGCATGATTCTGGACACCCTAGACTTAGAATTTTTCGTCGGCTTTTTTCTCATTTTTTCATTTTTTTCAAGGGTTTTTTTACTTTAGACTGCTCATAATCGTTATTCTGACCTAACCCAATGAGATTTTTAATGATAAAATAATTAATTAACTATTTTCACTAAAAAGAGCAATCTGAATAAAACCACAAATAGGTATCAGCTCAGCTGAGCTGATACCTATTTGTGGTACTCTTGAAAAAAATTAAAAAATGAGAAAAGAACCGACGAAAAATTCCAACACTGGGGTGTCCAGAATCATGCCCTGGACCCATGGAAATCGTTTGTGCGTCGATGTCAGATACACGCGGTATGTAGGGCATTTACACCACAGACAAATAAAGGCTAAGTATGTTTTTATGTAAAAAGTTTTCTATTTTAAATTAATATGTTATATTAAGTTTATAGATAGATAAAACAAAAAATAATTTTATCGTCTCTGACAGTTTTTTCCAAAACTTTTGAACCAATTTTGAAGTAACTTTCACCGGTAAATAGTATTAATATCAGAAAAAAGATTTGGATAACGTGCAAAAAAAAAATGCCATGAAAACTTTTCAAGCCGCGCGCAGAACCTTGTGAGACTAACATTATTCGTTTAATTTCAGTCGTATGGTACCCAAAAGAGAACGGAAGAAAGATTGCCGTGGTGCAAGGATACACGTTTGGTACAGACGGCCAGACTCAGTCAACGTACAAGTTCAAGTGTTCGACAAGCAGGCAATGTAAAGCTCGCTACACGACCACTATGTGCGGGGGGATCATCAAATCATGCTACCTGATACACAATCATCCACCCCCTAAATTCGAAATACGTAATGGTTTCTTTGTTAAACTGTAAGGGGCCAAACACACCGTCAAAGCGGTCTGAGTTCTGCGTTCCGCGTTCACAGCAAACGGTCTAGCAATCTTCATTTCAGTAATCTTTAGCAGTGCAACTGCGCTCTCAAACAAACTTCTGGCAAATCATCATTCAGGCATCAAAGAAAACGTTGTCATTCAATAAAAGTTTCAACATAGTCAGACATCGTCGTGACCTTCCAGTTTTTCTGACAACTCCGATAGAACTCGAGTTCACTTTGACCGTCGCGGTCTGACTGCTTTTTTGTATGTAGGATCCTAAGCCACCGTATAGATTTACAGTAAACCCGGAACGCTGAACTCGGAACTCTGACCGCTAGACCGCGCGCAGTGGGACCGTCGCCTAAAACCGTTTTAAATGTTTAACGTAGTAGATTGAGAAACCTAAAACGCTTTGCCAGTTCTAAATTTTGTGGGTTAGGGAGAGAAGATTATGATCTGCAGTTGAACAATACGGCTAGATAAATTAATCATGTTTTCTTCGATTGTTGGCTTCGAGCAAGTTCGGTCACAGTAGTATATGAAATACATTTTTTGAATTTAAAGCATTGATTGGACTAGATTATAACTAGATAGGTGTAATTTAACTTTTTTATTGGTATACTGTTATTGTTAATAGAAAGCTTTTTGATTCGTCTAATTTTTAGAAAGTAACAATTAGCATTTTAAATAAATAAAAATCAAGCTATGAAACGTTATTTTAATCTTTAGCAAGACCAGGTATTATGAGTAATGGCTTTTTTGGGTAATCTTATTTTTCATTTCTTATAGTTAATTAAATTTTATTTACCCACAGTTCACTGGTACCGAAAGCTAAATGGGAAAGAGATAGCTGTGTTGCAAAAATACTCATTCTGTTGTGACGGTCGAAATAAGACAACCGTTAAATATAGGTGCAGCCTAACCGGGAAATGCAGAGCGCGCTTCGTTATATCAAACGACAGAAAGATTATGAAATCAAGTAATCTAGTACACAGTCATCCGCCACCTAGATACATGATATGAAATGGTATTTTTATTAAAATTTAGGAACAACTCCACACAAGTTAATATGACGCGATGCCAAGACTCGAATAGGCTGAAACACCTTGTGGATTTTTTGGCAATTTATTTATTTGTAGTTTACTTATTTCTGTTTACCAAAACACCAAAAAAAAAAATTTTTTTTAATTGGTCAACATTTTATTTATAATATAAAAATGAATCGCTAAATGCGTTGGTAAGCGCATAACTCAACAACGCCTAGACCAATTTGGCCAAATCTTTGTTTAGAATATTCCTTGAAGTACGAGGATGGTTCATACGGAGAGAAAAATATAAAAATTGCCTGAAAACGACTAAAAACAACACTTTTCTATAATCCCATACAAAAGATTCGTAATAATACTTAAAAGTCAATTTGAAGTTTAATACCATTCCATAAAGTTTAAGTGTTAGTGGAGAGGTTTCGGGAAGGCAAAACAATTGAGTGACGTTTGTATCGTATAAATATTGACATTAGTCAAATACAAATTGTCTGTGAGTAAGAGTAAGAGAGTAGCGGGGTAGGTCGGTAGGTAGACAGGTAGCCAGTTGACGGGGGCGAAGCCGCGGGGTACAGCTAGTTTATTATAAATATAAACGTACAGTCGAGTAGAGTGATTTGTAAACAGCCTTACTTCCAATTACATACTTTGATACAATTTTGTGAGTGTGGTACGTTGTCAAGTATTTCATATGATTTTTCTAGTTTGTTTGGCTTAAAAAGATACGGTTGGCACACAATGCGGGCAGTTACGTGGAGAGATATTTTTTTTTGCTTCTCTACGACTGTCATCATCTGCCTAGCCTTTTCCCAACTATGTTGAGGTCGGCTTCCAGTCAAGCCGGATTCAGAAGCCTCCACAACCCATTATCTGAGTTTGAAACTCTCTGTTCGACTGTATATTTGTAAAATTATAATAACTTTTATAATTTAAATTATATATTTTTTTGTAATGTTAATAATTTGTTTCATTACTCCATTTATTTAAAATGAGTACGCTGGGATGGTTTTACTGTAGTATTGAGGGATTGATGAGAGATTAGGGTTTCCTGCCAATGTGGCGCTAACTGGTTGTGTATATTTTCCCGGAAACCTTCAATGCAATGTGCATGTGGTGCCAGTGGTATAACATTGGTAATAGCTGTAAGTTGTTCCAGTTGTTAAACATCTCCACTCTTTATGTTACAGACAAAAAGCAATCGAAAAGGATTGCCTTCAAATATACAGAAGAAGACGTCCGTTAACGAATTTACCTTACTCGGCCTAGTCTTAAATACACATATAAACTGGAAATCACACATACAGAAAACTCACTCAAAATTTTCTAAATTCACTTACGCCCTTCGTGAAATAAAAAAGACCACCAATTTTAAAAAAGCGCTTACGACATATTTATACTCTTATGCCTATTCATGGCTCAGCTATGGTATCACCCTTTGGGGAAACAGCACAGATGCACAAACACCCTCCAAAAGAAATTGGTTAGAATTCTGCTAAATATTGAGCAAACTGACAGCTGCAAACCTTTCTTTAAAAAACATGGTATTTTAACCCTTCCCTGCATATATAATTTAGAGACATGCAAATTTGTACGGAAACACCAAGAATTTTATTCAAAACGTGGAGACATCCAAACACGCTATTTACTCAGACACCAATCTAGGCTAAACTTACCAAGTTCTCGATTAAAAATGCACTCTAAAAGTCCCTATGTAATGTCTATTAAATTATATAACAAACTACCCGCTTCAATAAAAAAAGAAGAGAAAATTAATATATTTTTAAGAAATCTCAAACAATTTATGCTAAATAAAAGCTACTACTCGGTAAACGAATAACTAAGTGATAAACTAATAAAATGATAATAATTACGTACCGCATACTACCCAAGTCTCTGTGTTTACATAAGTAATTTAAAGAAAAAACTTTCCTTTGTCCTACTTATCTTGCTGTGCCCGACAGGGACCACATGAACCAATTTTGTTTTTACCACCTAAGAATACATGTGGAATGCAATAAAGATATTGAGTATTGAGTACCTTAGTCTTGGTCAGAAAAGACAGAGACAAAGTCTACGATGGAGCAAGCTTACCCAGCTTTGTTTGAATACAAAGAAAAAAACGAGAAAATAACAACAGTTAGACAATACGATTAGCCCCTATTGGGGTGTATAGTCTTTAAAATAAAATTCCTATCTACTTTAGATTACTTTCGATCACATTGATTAATAAAAAATACACAAGTAAAAGATAATTCTCACATTTGTGCCATTTACGATAGATTCAATTTGAGTGATAAGAAAATGTTAATTTATTTTATTATTTTTTAGTCTGTATATTATTGTAAGGTGAATATGAATCTATACTAATATTAAAAAAGCAGAAGAGTTTGTTTGTTTGGTTGAACGCGCTAATCTCAGGAACTACTGGTCCGATTTTAAAAATTCTTTCAGTGTTAGATAGCCCATTTATCGAGGAAGGCTATAGGCTATATATCATCACGCTAAGACCAATAGGCGCGGAGCAGTAATGAAAAATGTTACGCAGACGACGTTGCACGGGTCAGCTAGTTAAATATAAAATTAAAACAAACTAGTTAATACATCAAAAATGTTTTATTTTTATCATTCAGAGGTTTTTTTAAGCGAGTGATTATATTTTTGTTATGTTATTCATTTATTCATTCAAATACATATTTTAAATATTTTAAGATGATGCTAACATAAACTCTTTGGAGTTTTACCGAAAAATGTTATGTTTTAACTGTCTAAGAATAATCTTTTCTTTTTCACAGTTATGTTTTACCGAAAGCAGAATGGCAAAGAAGTTGCTATGATACAAGGATACACATTCTCTGTCGATCGTATGAATGAGTCCACCGCTAACTACAAGTGCTCCCTAGGCAAATTATGCAAAGCTCGGTTTACCATCACAAAAGATAGGCGTTGCATCAAGTCCTACAATCTCGAACACAATCATTCACCACCTAAGTATTTAATACGCAAAGGTATTTTTATAAAAATGTGAGATTCAGGTGACTTTACCCAAGTAATAAAGCAGATATAAATATTAATCGACTTTGATCTCAGATTTTGTTTGAGTACAGATGTTTTGGTTTGAAGAATTCAATTTTTTTCTGGAAAAAAAAATCATTTCAGTACCTATCGTATAATTTTGATTTCGATAATTTTCGATCACAATCTTATTTATATTTCAGAATTGATTTGTTGCATTTGGACTAGATTGTATCTATATAATGTTTATTTTTTAATTCAGACATTTTTTTGGTTACTTAATGATATAACGCCTTTACGTCTTAGTATAATAATATAATATAATCTGATAAAGGAAATAATATAGTTAAGAAAATAAATAATAAAATACCAAATTGAGAATTATTTAAGGTTGCATTTCGAGTCATGAACAGAATTTTATTTAAACCCTATTTTCGAAAGTTATGTTTTTGTTTCACTTTCTACATCATTGCATTGTTTCTCAATTATTCGATATTTGTTATTGCCATGTCTGTATTGTCATGTTTGTATTGACATGTATGTATTGCCATGTATGTAATAACATGTATGTTATTGTTTAATTTTTACAGTCGAATGGTACCGAAAACATAATGGGAGAGAGATAGCCGTGATACAAGGATACACTTACAGTATTGACGGTCGGAGTAAGACCACCGATATGTATAGGTGCACCGTCAGCAGGTTATGTAAAGGTCGCTTCATCATCACCAAGGACAGGGAGACAATGAAATCATCACATCTGGAACACAACCATCAGCCTCTTCCTTATATTATACGAAATGGCATCTATATAAAACTTTGAGGACCACTATAAGCACAGAAATATAATATATCCATGACTATAAGTCATAGGTACCAGAGAATTGACGACACACGGTTGGCGCAGTGAATGAGCGATTGGCTGCTGCGCAGCACGTCGCAGGTTTGATAAATGCATGGAAGAAATATTTGTGTGGCCTACATGTACAAGTAGCTCGTGGCTAAATAATAACAGCCGTACGGGTCGATCTATAAGGTTAAGCAATGCTTGCCAATGACCATCTTAACATACCGAGTTTCCTCCGTGCCTCGGAAAGCACGTTAAGCCGTTGGTTCCGGCTGTCATTTGTAGATCTTTGGCAGTAGTTACGGATTCTCAGAAGCCAGTAAATCTGACTCCAGTCTTGCCAAGGAGTACCGTGTTACCCAGTTAATGGGTTGTGGAGGTCTGGTAGGCAGCCGCTCCACGTAAAACACTGGTATTCAGCTGAATCCGGTTTGACTGGAACTCGACCCCAATATACTTGGGAAAATATTAGGCAGATGATGATGACATGTAGTTGTTCCATGACTGGCTGTTTGGGTACGTGAGTTTGTATATTTGTAAACGCACCCACGATACTAGACAAATTCCTAGTGTTGGGTAAAGTTTTGAAAACAACAAAGTTATATTCGTGTCAGTTCGTTGCTTTGGTTTCTCAAACAATTCAAAAGTTGATCGAAACCAAACCAGTATTAAAAGTTATTTCGATCATAGTTTAATAATTATTTCAGAAAACATTTGATGCATTTCGACTAGCTTGAAATTATAAGTTGAAAATTTTGATGACGACAGCCTCCGAAAAGGAGAGAGCCAAAATTTAGTTTAGTATAAATAAAATATGCTTTTTCATTTGTTTGTTATCATTGTGGTTTAGTTTAAATTCTATGTATTATATGGAGAACAATAAACATAATAAAATTTCAGCACTAAATTCTATTTATAGAATTTAGTGCTGAAATTCATTCCAAAGGTTACTTTATTTTGAGTTCTGTCAGATCATTTTTTGCGTTAAACTTGTAAGTTTATTTTCAAGTTCAAATTATTTTCGATTTCAAGTTCAGATTATGTTTGTTTCGGTTTTCTTTGCCGATATTTTCCTCTTTATTTTTATGACAACTTTGTGGTGTGCCGAACTAAAAAAAAAAACTTTACTTTTAGTTCTGGTTTTTCGAACATGTTCTAACGTATTTCCAACGATTTAATGTTAATTATTTATTTTACAGTGATGTGGTACCGACAACAGAGTGGCAAAGAGATTGCCATGATACAAGGATACACTTACGGCCTTGATGGTCGAAATAAGTCCACCGACATGTATAAGTGCACTTTGAGCAGGAAATGTAAAGCTCGCTTCTCCATCGCAAAGGACAAACAGTTCATGACAGCCTGTCAATTGGAACACAACCATCCACCTCCTAAGTTTGTAATACGTGAAGGTGTTTATTAAAAAATTTAAGAAACACCTCACAAGTTTACCTGGAACAAGTTACAAACTTAAATTCCGTGTTAATTGAAAATGTGTAGGTAAAGGCTACTGTTTTGGTTTTAACCAATTTCCGATTACTAAAGTATGTGGATATTGTGTAGGTATTGTGCGGTATCCCAATATTAAGAGATTTAAATTTTATGTGTCAATTTCCCGATAAAATATTTGTAGTAGCAACTATAAATATTTTGGCATTATTCTTATACTAGGTGATATAATGGTATGCTGGCTCAGTATTATTATTTTATCAACATAAAAAAGACTGGGAAATAACTAATATAAAAACAATAAATTATTTAAATCGTTCCTTAATTTGGAGTCGTCTTATTTTATTTTGATGAAAGTCTGCGTAAGATGAGATTATTTTAAAGACCCCACTTTTGTCTTTAGTTGTTTCATTCTCAGTTTATATAAATTAATTATGCCTTTAATATATTTTTTTTTATTGTTTTTATACATATTTATATTTTTTAAATCTAGGTACTGAAGTAAAATGGCTCCGAAGGCAGAATGGAAAAGAGATAGCCATGTTACAAGGGTACACCTTCTCTGTGAACAAGCCAGGAAAATCAACTGATTTTTATGGCTGCTCAGTGGGACGAAAATGCAAAGCTCGCTTCGTCGTAACGAAGGACAGAGAATTCATGAAATCACGTTTTCTGGAACACAATCATCCACCCCCTCAATATATAATACGTAATGGATTTTATATAAGAACTTAAGGACCATTCCGAGCCCCGCGTAATTTTTAGATACATCGTTTTGCACCTCGCATGACCAGAACACCGTTGCCTAAAGAAAAAACTGTTTTATATCTTTATAAATAAAATATTTTGTTAAAATTTTCGTTTTACTAATTTTCTTCAGTCTGAAAATCCTGTCACCGTAGTATTAGATTATTTTTTCCGCCATTTTTTATAAATCATCTCATCTGCCTAGCCTTTTCCCAACTATATTGGGGTCGGCTTCCAGTCAAACCGGATTCAGCTGAATATCAGTATTTTACGTGGAGCGGGTGCCTACCAGACCTCCACAACTCATTAACTGGGTAACACCGTACTCCTTGGCAAGACTGGTGTCAGATTTTCTGGCTTCTGACTATCCGTAACGACTGCCAAAAGATCTCTAAATGACAGCCGGGACCAACAGCTTCACGTGCTTTCCGAGGCACGGAGGAAAATTTGGCCAACCAGTACTAGGAACAGGGTTCATGTCAATGGTGGTTAACCTCAAGAAGCCCAGAGTCTGGAACCTCCTCGTAATTCGTGCTGTATTGTGGATAGCGATAGGATTTGAATCAGCCGTCTAACGAGTGTCTCAAGATGTTTTTTTTTACTATTGATAGGCATACGTTTGACCACTATCTCGCCTATTGGTAAGCGATGGTGTCGTCTAAGATGGAGCACACTTGCCTAGAAGTAACCTATTCACTCTTAACTTAAAGACTCCCAGGTTATAGCTATAAATAGGTTATGTTGATCCCTACTGGTTTTGCAACAACAGCAGATAATGACTGATATATTCCACTAGATATTTAAAGTTTCATTAGATATTTAAACAGTTTCAGTTTTGGTGTACAATAAAATATACTTGTACCTACCTAAGAGTTTATCTATTTATATTTTGGAACACCATTTACATTGTTTTTTAATAATAAAATTTTTTTTTTTTTTTTTTCAAATAATTACAGTTCGATGGTACCGAAAGCAGAATGGGAAAGAGGTAGCCATACTACTAGGATACACATTCTGGTGCGACGGTCGAAAAAAGTCAACGGATTTGTTTTGCTGTAGTTTTGGAAAGAAATGCAGAGCTCGCTTCATAACCACAAAGGACAGGGTATTAATGAAATCTTATCATCTGGAACATTGTCACCCACCCCCAAATTATGTAATACGTGATGGTTTTTATTTTAAAATTTAGAAAATATTATTCCACATTTGTGAACGGGATTTGTCGGCATTTGTCGCACACAGCGGTAATGTTTTCCAATTATCAAGAATATTGAGTATTTATGATCAGTTTCTATTGTATGTAAAGTTTATGTTTATAATTTATTACATTTTTTGTATGAAAATAAAAATATTTGCTATTTTTATTCTCAATATTGCATCTACTACTATTTGTCTCTGCATCAACTGGTAGAGAATACCTATGACGTAAAGTCTGCCTCTTCACATTTGTAAATAAATAAATTATTCTATAAATATACGAACCCTCTTTTAGCTCTCCTAGAAAATGAATTAAAAAAAATCCTGAAATATAACTTGTATTACAATACCCTCTTGTGTAATAATTTATGGTTATAGACACATTGATTTAGGCTGTGCATTGTCTATCAGTGGTTGAATTATTATTTTTAGAATTGTATGTTGTCCATAAATGTGTGTACCCAAGTATTGCTTTAATAATATTTACACACTAGTCTGAAAAATAAAAACATCAAAAGTAGAAGTGGTTTTATTTCGAACAAATACTGAGTCAAGGTTTTTAAAAGCATTCTACAACCTGGGAGTCTTGAAGTCAGGATGAATAGGTTACTTCTAGGCAAGCGTGCTCCATCTTATACCGCATCATCGCTTACCATCAGGTGAGATAGTGGCCAAACTCGTGCCTGTCAAAAGTAAAAAAAATAAATAATCTGTTGTGCGACTGCTAAAGTTAAGACGTTGCAAGTTTTTGATACGTAGAATGTGCCTCCTAATCCCCTGCATATTTTTTAAAATTACTTTATAAAATATACATATCACATAATCATTTTTTTAACAGTACAATGGTATAGAAAAGAAAATGGAAGCGTGATCACCGTGTTACAAGGATACACGTTTTGGTGTGACAGTCGGAATAAGAAAACCGATATGTATTGCTGCTCGGTTGGACACAAATGTAAAGCTCGCTTCAAAACCGCAAAAGGCAGGGGCGAAATAAAATCCTGTTACCTGGAACACAATCATCCACCCCCTAGTTATGTAATACGTAATGGTATATATGTAAAACTTTAGGAATTAAGTCATTTAAAGGAAGGAATTGTCAATTATTGAATTATCTGTGCCAGTTTACAATGTTAAATCAGTAATAAGTTAAAAAAAGTTGTTTATTACCTTTTTCTACAATTTATCCTTTATCGTGAGATTTTCGTGCCCTGCTGCTGATAAAAAAACGTCATATTTAACTGAAGAGGTAAAGTAATCAAATTCACTATTTTCTATTTAACAACGAAGAGATGTGATGTAGTTCTTCAAAAATTAAAAACAATATGTCGGAAATACGTCAGTCAATTAACTAATCGGGACGCCAGCGCCATCCAGTGGCGGTCGCCGGAGTCTCAAAAGTCATGCTCTTCCGAGGATAAGTTCAGTCTACTGGTGGCGACCGAGCAGTGAACACTTTAAGAAACTGTAGCACGTTCCGTACTTTTGTGTTGTGTTTCTATTGTGATATCATATTGATATCATGGCTGATGTTATCTAGAGACATAGGTGTGTCCTATACATCTTCAACAAACGTACTATTGAAATATGCGTCTCTGTTACTAATAAATATTTTTCTAGCTTGCCTTCGTCTTTCATTTTTGGAAAATCATATCGTTTAGTAAGTAGATTTTATGACGGTAGGTACTGATGTTATAGGAAGTGTGTTGGTATATTCTAAAATAAAGACATTTTCTCTGATTATTTTTTATTATTTCTTAGTTTCTTACTTCAAGTTTCATATCACGTTTTTTTTTGTGTAACTTTTGCTAAAGCTATTTTGTAATTTTTACAGTCCAATGGTTTAAAAAGAAGAGTGGGAAAGAGATAGCCATGCTGCAAGGATACACATTCTGGTGTGACGGCCGAAGTAAGACAACCGATTTGTACATCTGCTCCTTTGGAAGAAAATGCAAAGCCCGCTTCAGCATCACGAAAGATAGGGGACAAATGAAATCTTGTCATCTGGAACACAGCCATGCACCCCCAAGTTATATTATACGTAATGGTTTTTATGTTAGAATGTAGTATGGAACAGTCTCACACTTATATTTAAGGACATTTTGGAACGAAGTACCTTACACCACTCCAGAGAGCAAAAGGGAGTAAGACCCGTAAACCTCGATATGTCAAGTCATAGCGTCCAACTCTAGATTAAATTAATTTTCATTTATTGACATCATTTGCACCCTTTTTCAGGAATATTTAATTGATCCATGTTCCTAAAAATACCTAAATAATGGCGACGCTTCGACAGTCACGACTCTTCACGTCGCCAGTCACGACTCTTCACTTCATTAGTCTCAAACATTGTTAATTTATTTAATTAAGTCTCTAATTTTATATCCACAGTGCCATTTTAGCCGTATTGCAACGGCAGCCCACTATCCAATCTTCTATCCAATGACTAATACACATTTAAAAAAATATATAGCGACTGACATTTGAATTATTTACACATTGTTTTACTACATAAACATTAGTAACGGGGCGTTTGATAATCTCAATCCATTTTTTTTGTACTGTATGTTGTGTTATTATCTTAATTAATTATATTGAAAAAATAATTGCGTCTAGAGGTAGTTTATGTCGGGTGCATCAAGTGATGTGCTAGCGTAATCATAATATAGCGAATGGAATTTCGTTCTAACCGAGTGTCCTCGACACCTTTCTTTTTTTAATGATTTTACTAGAGCGTAGGTGTTGTCACACTCGTAGGGTAAGACTTCTTCCAGGAGAAGATTAGGCAGATCTACAAATAATATAATTTACAAGGATCGTTACAGATGGCGTTCGATAGTTACTACCTACCCCTATGGGAAAAAGGCGTGAGTTTATGTACATTTATATATATATATATATATATATGTAAATTGAAAAAGTCTTTTAGTGTTGTTTAATCTATTTATTGAGGTAGTCTATAGGCTATATAACATCACGCTACGACCAATAGGAGAGGAGCATTTTGCGCGGCCTATATTAACATCTTCATGTAATTTTTTTTTAGTTTCGTGGCATATTTTTCGTATTAAAAGCTTACTAACCTAGTTAAGAGCTTTGCTTGATATTAATGTATGCGATTGTGAAATAAATAATTTAGCAATATTCTGTGTATTTTTTCCTTTATGGCTGATTTTTCGATCGAGTATCGAAAAATAAGATATAATTTATTTTGCAAAAATGAATACAAAACATGATGACAAAAATATAATTAGCAACTGCCAGATTTAACCAAAAGTCGTGCAAAAGTACAAAATACATAATTTTTCCCGCCATTTAGTTAGTCATTGTAATATGATATATGGTAAAAAGGAGTTAACAATTGAAAATACATAGGTACTGAGCCTACGTCGAATAAAATTGGGTTAAGAGCAATGACGTATTATACATCTATATTTCATTGGTTGTATGTGTATGAGTACCTACGTACATATACTTATTATAGTTTTAAAATAATTTATTATGGTATATTTAATAGCTATTTTTTACAGTACAGTGGTACCGAAAACAGAATGGTAAGGAGATTGCCGTCATACAAGGGTTCACGTTCTATTGTGAAGGTCGAAGCAAGACGACTGACTTGTTCAGGTGCACTTTGGGAAGGAACTGCAAGGGCCGCTTCAGCATCATGAGTGACAGAAAGTACTTCAAAACCGGCCATTTCGAACACTGTCACCCTGCCCCACAATTTATAATACGAAATGGTATTTTTATTAAAATTTGATTTTCAGTCAGTTTTAGTGATCTTTTAGACTGTTGCATGGTATATGTCTGTAATTAATACATTCACGTTTCTGAGAAAGATTTTAAGTTTTTGACTTTCTGTCTTAAAGTAGTCCGAAAGACAAAAAATAAAAAGGTAGTTTTTAGTATTATTTCTGTATATTTTTAGCATCTTATTTATAATTTTCTTAATGACTAATGTATAGATTACGTTACAATAAAATTGGTGGTGGCGTTAAACAATTAGTATTATTTCAAACAAACATTCATGAGTGATGCTGATTTTATCATATTATAAACGAAGCAGTACAAATACCTACCCTAAAACGGGTTTAATAACAACAGGTAACTAATAATAATACCGGTATAGTCACCTTTCATCTGACTTGTAGGGGCTGCTATTAATTTACCCTTAACTGTTTTCAAGCGCTGTGATTGGTGTATGGTGCAGCTGTCATTCGTGTGTCGCTGTCAAGTTACGGCATGATATTATTAGTTCTTCCGTGGTCATTCTTGATACAAAACGTTTGGTATCTACTTATACAGAGTTTAGTGTTTATAGTATTTTATTATAATAACGTGTGTAATGATAATATATGTTAACCCACCACGGTCTCGGAAAACTTCTCGTTGCGGAGATTTATAGGCCATACTTAGTTACAACTTTTTTTGACGTTTTGTCGTTTTACATGCACCTTGTCTTATCTTATTAAGCGCATTGTTGTTGTTTACGTTTGTACATTACATAGTGTTCTGCTGTAAAAAACACACACAGATACGACTTCTTTGGTGAAACTTATTCACCAATATGGGCAGAAGCAGTTTTTAAAATATAAGTACATCAGTCCCTATGATCTGTATTTGAATCGTAAAAAGAATTACATGAACGGTAAATAAACAAAAACAAAAATGTGATTGACAATGCCATTTTCAGCTTTCTAGGTGAGAATTTTAAAGGACTGGGGGTTCCTGTAATTGCCATTGTTAGCGGGTACACTTAATTGACTAGAATTAAGGATTTTTCAAGTGTTTGGAGGGTCACCCAATGAGCTCTACAGCCGTTACTGTGATGCCGCAGGTTACCACCGCATTGCCTAACTGCCTCCGTGGTCGAGTGGTTTAGCCGATTACCTTATGACTCGGTGGTCGTGGGTTCGATTCCCACGGGAAGCATACTTTGTAAAGTTGTTTCCAGTTGGGCTAACACATTGCAAGCTTGAATCTGCTGAAAAAAATGTTTTCGTGTTTCGGAAGGCACGTATAAGCCGGTGGTCCTGGCCGCCAAATGGTCGTTAAATCATGTCAGAGGGCCTTGAGGCGGAGGCGGCTGGAGGTGTTTAGAAACTCTGACATTAGAATGTGTTTGTTCGTTAGGGCCAGTGCCTGCCAGGGTAGCGGAATTTGTTCGAAAGAGTCATCGCAGCCCTGGAACGCAAAGGGCACCAGGAGGAACATGGGTTTTAGTCAGTAAGAGTCTGATACTCCTTTCTGCTCCGCCCAGAGCGGGAGGAGTCATTTGATGATTTCCCATCCTTAATAAAAGGGTGTGTGGGGTCGTTAGACCTTAATACCCACACGATGAGAAGAAGTACCGCAATGACATCACTTAATATAAGTAGAAATTAAACACTGTTTGGCTTGGAAATATTAATTATTAAGGGACCATGCCCAGTTCAAAGCTAATACATATTAGCTTGCAACTGGGCAATACTATGACTCCATTTATCAAACAATCCACTTAACATATTTTTATTATGAAAAAGTACTGTTATATTTTCTTTTGACCGTACAAAGCTATGCAGACATTGCCAGCTAACAATGCTGTAAAGAAGGTTTATCACATTACATTTAAAAAGTTATATTACATAGAAAGACTTTAATTTTTAGAGTAATCATTTTGTTGTACAATAAAGAATCATGAGCAAGATCGGATAATCCAGGCATACATCACAATGGTGTTATTTATAAAGCTTAAATGCAGTTTCTGGGCGAATATTATTGCAAAATCGAGAGGAAAAATTGTCATAAGCACGTTAATTGCTGTTTTTGACTGTTGTAATATTCAACCAACCAATTGCATCATTTTACTTGCGTTTAATTTCTAAAACGTGGGACATTTGCTAACCAGAAAAAGGAGATGGATTCTGTAAAATGTCATACATTTTTAATCAATTGAACATAATATTTTATGTATGTTTTTAATTGCACTATGAATTTTTATGTTACCTAGTCGAGATCTCGTGTAGTTTAGAAACTCAAAACTTTATATTCCTTATTATGAATTTGTCAGAGCGTTTTTCAATTTCGCAAAAAAAATTAACCATCTTGTTTTTTCAGAAGCAGTTTTTAGTAGGACCAGGAATGGCAATCCTGTTATCAATGTTGGTCCATATCGCTATAACCGGTCCAGCGGGTACAAAGGGTCTAAATCCCGATGGGTGTGCACGAGATACGCGATGGGATGCCGTTCGACTATCATCACTATCGAAAATTCCATAGTTCATCATAGGAAAGAGCATAACCATTGAAAGTAAATAAATACAGACTTATTACAATACAGATACATAAATATAATTCTGTAACAAATTCTAATGAGTGCAGTATTATGACATCCAGATTATTTTGGTTCTTTATTAATTTTTGTAATATAATATTTGAAAAACATTATTACATCAAAGACTTTAATTTTTACCTCATTTTCATAAAAGATTTGTTGCTTTATCAGCCTGTATTGTCCCACGGCTGGACAAAGGTGTCCCCAGTAGTCTTCCACTCTTTCGGGAGCATTGAATTCTCCGGATAATCTTCCGTAAACGTCTGTAAGTCGATCAGATACTGAGAAACCACTTCATGGTGAACTGAAAATCAATTTCAGAATTTATTTTACAAAGCATTATTTTTATTCCAGTTCCGGTTTTCAGTAGGACGAAGCAAGGGAATCCTGTGATCAACCTAGGCAGCTATCGGTACAACCGGGCCAGCGGGTGTACGGGACCGAAAGTCCGGTGGTACTGTACCCGGTACCCGGTGGGTTGCCGGTCAGCCATATTCACTCTCCACAACGTTATCATTCACCATAGATCCGAGCACAACCATTAGTTCCTAATTCGTAGAAGTGTTTTGTTTATTCTTACGTCTGACGTATCTAAAGGGTATTTTGACATCACAGTATTTTGTTTTGTTTATGAGCTGCAGCTAGAGCCATTAACAAGTGTTTTATTTTATTTACATTGAGTGAATAGTTTTTTTTTTAAATGAAATGAAAAATGGTTTATTTTTAAATAAAGTTTATTAAATAGATACCCGACGCCTAATCTTATTTTCAGATCGTGTAAAAATAAAATTCTATCTGCGATAATGATATTCAAAATATTTCTAATAGAACACGTGTCATTGCGGTGGCCCATACCTACATATTATGGTATTTTGACCATTATTTACCAAGCCCTCTTGCCTTTTATCAATTTCGTTACTATAGGCTCGTCCAACGCTTTCAACGATTTGATTAATATAAAACTGATTTTATTACAATTTATTTATATTATATTTGTTGTATACCTACCATACTGTAGTCGTTTAACCTGGTGGTGGACTGGTAAAGAATGCCGTATTGCATTCAGTCTGTAGCCAGACTTAACACAACAAGACCTTATTTCTCAAGGCATCGTACAACGTACATACCACTACTGTAAATAAAGTTAAATAAACGACACTGTTTTTTGCTTTTCTTTCAGAGCCAATTTTTAGCACCACTAGAGCTGGCAACCCTGCCCTCATCATAGGTTCTTATCGATACAATCTGGTCTCGAAAAACAAGAACTCGCCCAAAAAGCGTTGGGCCTGCACTAGAAAAATGAATGGATGCAGAGCGAGCATCTTAACTATCAATAATGTCATAATTAATCGAAAATATGAACACAATCATTAAATTCAATTATTATTTTTTTACTTTTCAAAAAGAAAGCTCTTTCTTTTCTTTTTAGTTTTGCTTCGCCATAGACTTTGTAACATTTAGAGCGTTCAATTTAAATATTTTTTATTTTTGTATAAAACCTGATGAAGTAAAATAAGATGAATTTTTAAAAATCATAGAACACAAGTTGTTGTTTATGATGTTAGATAGTCCTGAGAGGTTGTCGGTGTTTTACAAATTACCTGGTATATTGTTCAGATTTTAAGTGCTAAATTCAGTAATTTTCTTGGCTTGAGCCAGAAAATTAATGTTCACTTCAGTGGAGTTTCTGCTTTATTTTGCATTCGATAACACCAATATTTTTATTCGAATCGAATATGCTGATGCCAGGTGCTTCATATTTTTTTGATTTGATGCTTCCGTGTTTACACAAGGAGAGTTTGTGGCAGGTATATCGACAGCAACTAAAATAGCACCCTTTATTATTATTGTATAATTTAATAAGTTTTTCTTTTGTTTAAAATAAAAATACAACAATTTAAGTTTTTTTATAGATTAGTGGATGTCTACTGGTATTTCAATGCTGTATGTATGTCATTGTCATCTCTGACCTAGACGAAAGTCAAGAGAAACCCCATCTAAAAAAACATGTACTAAAGTATTAATTAAAACCCGGTCATTTTGGTGAACTAGGTCTACTTGGAAGAACTTAGAGGTGCACAAAGATATTAGAATAAAGATTTTTTTATATTTTATACGAATTTTCTATAATATTTAGATTGTATGTGACGAATAAACCTTATTTTCTTTTATAAAAGTAATTATACATTTTGATTGCAACCCAAAGGTTATCTGGTAGAGAACGTCTTTTTGCATTCAGTCCGCCTATGTACCACTACCCATTACTATACAGACGCCAGCACATCAAGCTACAAAAATCCGTCATATTTCTTTAATAGATTTTCAACTTTATCTCTGAAGAATTAGGGTAGCATTCGGTGCGGGCGTGTGTACACATAAAGTTTTAATTGAATAACACCTTTTTTTCTATTTCAGAGCCTGTTTTTAGCACTACAAAAGCTGGCAACCCTGTTCTCATCGTAGGTCCTTGGCGATACAACCTGACCACAGGTTACAAAGGGCCCAAGCTGCGTTGGGTCTGCACTAGAAAGATGAACGGGTGTAAAGCCAAAATCTTTACATTCGATAATGTCATACTTAGCCAAAATGATGAACACAACCATTGATAAGGCCGCCCATTGTGTCACTCTATGTAATGTTTTCTTCATGTTTTTTCCTGTAACTTATATGGTGTACATAATAAAGAGTATTCTATTATATTCTATTAAATTCAAAATAATGATTGTTTCAGTTTTGATGAAAAGCCGTAGGAATTTTTTCTTTTGTTTATAATTGTCAAGTGTAAGTGGTTTTTTTTTACAATTTTGTTGTAACTACTTATAGAGGAGGTGTTTCTGATTTTGTTTTAAGAATTCGATAATAATAATTTGTCGACTTATCATTTTAAATCTTATAATAATTATGATTCCTCAGTGCTTCCTTTTGCCAAGGACTGTTTGTGGCAGCTTATGAAAAACGTCATATTATTATTGTTTTATTTTATTCGTATTTGTTTTGTTTTAGTGTAATAATTTTAAACAGGGTTGTTTGTAAAACACAACAACCTCTCAGGACTATGTTATTAACGTCATAATCAACAACTTTTGTTCTATGATTCATAAAAATTCATTATATTTTAGTTAATCAGGTTTACAAACTTAAAAATATGGACGCTCTAAATGTTACGAAGTCTACGCGAAGCAAAAGAAAAATATATAGAAACAGCTTTCTTTTGCTTGAGTTGTCGGTGTTTTACAAATAACCCCTCTATACATAGATTGTTAGTTTAGGAAGTCATCAAATTACTCCTCCAGTTATGGGCGTAGCGGAAGGGAGTTTCAGACTCTTACTGACTGTAGTTAACGCCTTAGCCTAATAATTTAAAAACATATATAGATCTGTGGTGGTGGTTGTATTTAGTTGTAATATGTATTTTTACTACTCCTCCGCTGTACCCTTCTGATTAATTTCGTTGCGGGATCCAAGACAGTTGAATCGTTTCTCCGGGACTCGTCGGGTTTAGCTCGGCGTCTTTCTGGTGGTCGCCACTGTTGATTCTGGTTTTCAATAGTTGCAGTGGTTGGGATTGTGTGGCAGGTTAGTCCAAAAAAAAAGTTGTTATATGTCCTTAAGTATCAAATAAAACCAGTGTCAAACAACGACTAGTTGTCTGACTAGTTGAAGACATTTTGCTTAACTGTTGCCAGTTACTTTATTAGATAATTTTATTAAATAATTAATTATATTATATTATAATGATATATAAATATTGTATTAATTATATTATATTTTCAGGAACTTTATATGTTACAAACACACGATGTAAGTTATGAGAGCGTTGATGTTTTCTTTAGTAAATGTTTAAGTATATCATAAAATGGTTTTTATTAGCAACTAAATCATAGTAACGAAACACATTACATGAAACTAAAACAATTACGTGGTTACACTTTTTTTGCAGAATTTTTGATATTCGGAACAACTAAATCTGGCAACCCAGTACTATCTGTGGGTGCTTATCGGTACAACATGACCGTGGGTTACAAGGGAGCCAAGCGACGCTGGGCCTGCACGAAACGCAACAACGGATGCCGAGCGTACATCTACACGATAAATAATATCTTCATTCGAACAGCTAATCAACACAATCACTAAAGGCAGAGTTTCAGAAGTCAGTGGGCCAATTCTACTAATTTTAAACAACTTTTGCATTCGCATGTCAATCACAAACTGTAAAAAAGCCTTAATTTTGATACATTTTTGGCAGATTGCGACTGAGATGCGAATCCTATGCGAATCCTATGCGAATATGAAAATTAGTAGAATTGGTACTCTGATTACCTAAAGAATAAATATGACAGTTTTCAGTTGGAAATACCTCCAACTGAAAACTGTCATATTTATTCTTCAGGCAAAAGATATCTGTTGATTTTATACATGTGTGTAAACTGAGTGACATTTAGTCAGCGATAATAAAGGTAATGGTTCTGTGTTCGGTCAATTAATTACATTTTTAAGTACTTGTAAATGGTCGTCCGTTTGTGCCATTACCAGGTTTACAGGAATCAAGAGAAACGATAAAATTAAGATGTTATCAATAAAAGTGGTAATATACAAAGTGTTTTATCAAATAAACTGTTAAAATATGTTTTTTTTTTGTTTTTATACATAGACAAAAATATTATGCCATCATCATTTCAACGGAAACACGTCCACATCTGAACACAGGCCTTTTCCTAGCGTCGTCACAACGACCGGTCTCGTGCGTCTCGGACCTTCGCGGCCTTCATCAGGTCATCACCTTGTGGGGAGGCTTCCAAAAGCCCTTTCACCATCCATTCGGCGAGCAATGTGCCCTTCTCTTCTACCACTTGGCAATTCTTTGAGCTATAGAGTAAATATGGGTCTTATTTATTTAAATATAGTGTAACACTCTCTATTTTCTTTGTTTTTTTTTTCAGCTCTCTGTTTCGGTAGAACGAAATCCGGCAATCCTTTGCTCTTTATGGGACCTTATAGGTACCACCTGACCTCGGGGTACAAAGGACCCAAACTTCGGTGGGCCTGCTCTCGGAAAAACATGTGTCGAGCGACAATATTCACAGTGAATGATATCCTCGTGAGCCAAATTAATGAACATAGCCATTGAAGAATGGAGAAAGAATTTATATTTCTTTCATTCCTGACTTTTTAACTCTGGATAATTCCAGCTATTGATTAGCGTTGTGTGATTATTTAAGTTGATTTTTATTAAGTGACCATTTGTATTACCAAAGCTTTAAAAAAGTGTGAGTTGCAATGGAGTTCGTACTTTGTTTTGATAATTCGAATGAAAAATTGCAAACGCCGTAAGATTGTAAAATATCGTGTGAAATTGTTAACTATTTTTTCTTAATAAGACACGGATCGGATAGGTATATTGGAAACTATTGAAATTGTTTGGGATGTATTCCATAAAAAACGATTTTTTCTTAATATTTCGAGAAATTATAATCTAATAAAGATTTATAAAAATCTTACGTAGTCAGCAATTTTCCGGTAACATATATTTTTTTTAAGTAGGTATATAACGGAGTTTTGTTCAAAATAGTTTTATTCCAAAATGGTCCCATTTAAATTTGTTAAATATCTGAAGAAGAACTTCCTAGATAGTAATTGACTGGTTGAAATTTTGGGCACGAAAAGTGAAACGAGGTAAAAAATAACATTAATTTTGAAAGACGGTGATTCTGGTTACTTTTCTTCGTTTTTTGACACCGTTTGTATCTGGAAGTCGGATGTAGTATATTGTAAAAGAGTTTATATTGAGATACATCTATTATTCTGAATTCAAAGATAGATACCAGGCTTTAAGCGTTTCCAAACGTCTTTTATAATGCGCACAGCAAAGGAGTGGAACTCTCTGCCTGCGTCTGTGTTTCCGAACGCTAACAACCCTAATCTCTACGAAGTTAGAGTAAACAGGCTCCTTCTGGGTAAGCTCGGTCCATCGTAGACTTTGTCTCTGTCATCCCTAAGACTAAAGTCAAGAGCAAACCCACCTCAAACAAATAAAAAGATAATTTATTTTATTGTTTTAAATCTATGAGATTCATATTTTATTTTATAAGTGACGTGGCAATGGTGCCAGTCTTCTGGTCTCGTGATGAAATAATTCGACGCCTTAGCGTTTGTTATTTTGTATATATATGATTGTAGTAGTTTACTTGACAAAGGGCTGATTTTTCATTAGTCCAATGATTTTTACCCGAGGAATAAAAAAGGCCGTCTGACAGCTTTTATATGGAAAATATGTCAATGTGACGTATTTATTCTTCTCGTAAATGTTATCTGATTATTGAAAAATCAGCCCTTAAATTGTTAAATTGATTTGAGTTACTTATGTACATTTATTGTTAATAACTTTTTGAATAACCAAAGGAAAGTTTTGTAAGTTATCAGTTTATTCAATTGTACGTTTTTGCATTCGTCCAGTTTCATCATTGATCTAGTTACGATAACATGAAGATAACATGCAATTATTAAAATTAACGACAAAAATGTAGTACTTATCAAATTAAATACTTAAATAATAATATAAACAGAATAGTACCTATGATTTGTTTAAATACTGATTTACCAGACTTTAAATTCGAATTATGAATCTGCTTATTCATTTTAACTAATCACAGGTTTACATTTTTGTTTTTATTATAAAGAAGATTGCGGCTTTCATTTGTTTATTGTTTAACAAGTTAAATGTTGTTTTGTTAGGTATATTATAATACTAAGAAAATGTTGTAATATTAAATATAAGAAGAACAAACATTTTAACACAGCACAGTATTTTGTTTTTTCAGTGTACCACAATTTTTTTGTTATTAATATTAATTCAATAGTCTCAATCATCTTGCACTTGGTCAATTTCCAAAAAACGAATTACTTAACTCATTTTTCAAATAAAAATGAATAGCTTTTTTTTTTGTCAATGGCAAATCCATAACATCTCGACTTTTTGCAGGTGTACCAATATATTTTGGTCGTTCGAGATCCGGCAATCCCGTTATCTTCTTAGGATGTCATCAATTTAACTTCACTTCAGGTTACAGAGGGCCCAGAAAGCGTTGGCACTGCACTAAACGAAATTTCGGATGTAAAGCGAATATCTATACAATTAAAAATGTCCTCGTATCCATAAAAAATGAACACAATCATTGAATCGAATACATTAGTTATTATATGTTTGTAGACTGAAAATCTTAGTCAATCTAAAGATTGTCTGTAAAATTACCTGCCATATCTCACTTGTTATTATATGTATTTGTTTTTCCCTGTGTATATTATGTGATTTATTTACAATAAAGATACATAATAAACAGGTTCTTGCTTTAGAGAGCCGTTGCGGCCCAGTGGTGTAATAATGAGTTGTATTTCGTGGATTCGAATCCTGCTGAACTCTGGAAAACATTGTGAGGAATCCGGCAGAACCAAAAATTCGAAAACATGTGGCACATGCCAACCTCCTACTGCCGTCATACAAAAAACGGCCAATTGCGAGTTGGACTCGCGCACGAAGTGTTCCGTACCATTGTCTACCGTTTGTTGTATGGGAGCCCCCTTAAAAAAATATTTTATTTTTAGTATTTGTTGTTGTAGCGGCAACAGAAATATAATATAATATATATATAAATCATCTAAAAATTACAACCGTCTAAATATCACGGTTCATGAAATACAGCCTGGTGACAGACGGACGGACAGAGGAGTCTTAGTAATAGGATCCCCTTTTACTCTTTGGGTGCGGAACCCTAAAAAGATGTATCGATACACAACGAAGTAGGTAACCGGTAATTTTCTTATCTTTATGTCTGAATACGGTTACTTCGTTTTGTTCACTGAGAAGGGGCCTGTGTCCCAGCTTGGGAACTTTACGTAAGGATAATTATTTTTATGCTTACCTTATATGAGATTATTGCTTGCCTTACAGATAGTTGGTTTTTGGCTTCCATGATATGATTAAGGTAGCTCGTAAAACCTAAATTTATTATAGTTATAACCTAGGTATATTTATTGACTAATTCCGACAGTTTTGTTTTAAAAATAAAGTCCTTGAAATTACTCTATGCAGTAGTTAGTGGTTTTATCCATTATGTTTGGTGGACCTGTCATAATATCATAAATATTTTAATAAATATAACAATTTTATACACATTGGTTTTCTTTCGCAAACGTATATTTTTAGACCTACTATAATATATATAAATATTTTAGGTGTCTTGATTTTTTTGCAGAACCAGTCTTTGGTCAAACAAAATCCGGAAATCCCGTTCTCACCATAGGCGAGCATCGGTTCAATCTGTGTTGTAGCTACAAACTTTCCAAAAGGTCCAAACTGCGTTGGGCCTGCGTTTGTAGATCTTCGAAAACAAAATGTCGAGCAGTTGTCATGACTTATGAAAATTCTATTATTGATTATAGGAACAATCATAACCACTGAAAGGTGAATATTAAATTACAATTTGAAAAAACAAATAGAAATAAAAAAAGGATTCACATGTTGTAATGTCAAGTGTAGTGTTTAAAGGGGCGCGTAATTTTTTCAATGGAAGCTGGCGTAACCCACCGGATATGACAGAGACAAAGATTACGATGGAGCGAGCTTACCTAGAAGTAGCCTGTTTAGTCTTAACTTTGAAAAGATTTGGGTTGTAATCGTTCGGAAACACGGACGCAGGCAGAGTTCCACTCCTTTTTTCAATGGTCGCAATAACTAAGTTTTTTGTTTGTTGAAGTGTGACTTTGTATATGTATTGTTAAAAATAAATACAAAATGGTGGCGGGGAGATATGCCACAATCGTTTAAGGCCCTTTCATAAGTAAGTAATACTAACTAATTTATGTGAATCTTGTTTGTTTCTTATGCCTAAATCGGTGAAACCATATTCATGAATTTTGTGCCAAAGACGATTTTAGAATTCCTATCTATATGAAAATCGATATAATATCTACCTACTAATCTATTACGAATCTGTATATTAATCTGTGTATTTTATTTCACCATTTACTAATCATAATATTTTGAACTGGGTGTTGGTTCTTTATTTTAAATCCTAACATAAATCTTAACATGAAAAATTTATGACTGGATTCTATAACACAGATCCTAACATTCAGCACGACGAAGAGCGGCAACCTCGCTCTGAACCTAGGTCGGTACCGATACTACCGCAGCAGTAAGTACAAGGGAGTCAGAGTGCGCTGGATATGTACCCGGTACATGATGGAAGGGGTGTAAATCCTTCGTCGTGACATTTGGGAACGATATCATTAGTATTAGGAATGATCATAATCATTAGAATGACTTCCTTCTAGTAAATATAGAATGGTAATTATCTATTTTTTTTTTCTGCAATAAATATCTCTTTATATATTTTCGTAGACTATGTATTTATTATATAAGTACCAGCCATGTTATCCCTTCATCTCTCGTGGTCGAATGACAGATAATGCCTAAAGCAGTACCTACTTCCGCATTTGGGCCTAGGTCTTATCTGTTGCATGAATATTAAATTACTCAACTAAAAAGTTGTCAGCTTTTTTGCTGATTTAATTTGAGGCGCAAATTTCAGTCAACGTAAAAAAACCTGAAATTGTACAACTGAACCCTTCAATATCTCTTCTTCTTTTCTTCCCTTTAATTAGTATTTCGAGGTAATGAATTATTAAGGACTTTTCTAAAATGTTTCCTTTTTAAAAGAAAGACATATTTTATTTGGGTAAGTAGGTAATATATGATAAAACTAGCTTTGCTTGCGACTTCGTTCTCTTTTCTTCTAAAGTAGACTAATCAATTTAATGTTACAAGAGATCCTCCGTCTAATTTATTTAAATGTCTATTAACTAACCAACTAAATATAATTTAACTACGGACAGAACTAACCTTTCGCTATTTTTCAGTTCGACCAGTTTTTGGCTTCACAGCCAGTGGGAATCCTGTTATCACTTTGGGACCTTATCGGTATAATCGAGCAAATAGCTCCTCAGGGGCCAAAGTCCGGTGGTATTGTACCGGCCGCACAAAAGGATGTCGATCAAATATTTTCACTATAGATAATGTCATTATTAGCCATAAGGCTGAGCATACCCATTAAAATTTTTGATTACGGCGAAAAGGCCGAAATTCACTTAATTATCTAAAATATAAATAGTGGTTTTGTAATAACAATTGTCTAGTTAATTGCAACTAACAAAAAAACTCCCTCTAGAACAGTGATCCTAGAGGGAGTTATTTCTGTGAAATTTGGAGCACAATTGGCCAAAATTCACTCATGTGTACTAAACAATACAGAGAATTTCAATCATTGTCTATGAGATACAATTGAATTAATTTTAGCCTTTTCCCTTAAGACGGGTGCGAAAATAATGCGACGACTTGAATTCGCAGAAACTGTTCTGAAATTACTTTACAGAAAAAACTATTTTTATGTTTGCGTTGGTGTCGTATTGTCGTGTACCATCTGTCAAGAAAAATCAAAAGAATAAATGTTCAAGCATATTCTTTCAATGTTATTACTGAAATACTTGTACTATAGACATATATAGTGTGAACTATGTACTATATGTATGTCTTTATACGTATTTTCTTGTATCTATTAATTTATTCCGTTCTCATGATGTAAGTGATTGTGATTTTGTGTAGTATTATATTTTCTAGTTGTACTAAATAAATGTTTAATCCGTCTATTTAGCTTAAAAATAAGTTATGTACCTCCAACAATCACCGTATTTGTTATACCAAGTTTTGGGAACCCTGAAAACTTACGCGATTGCCAATACAACCTGACGGTGTACGCGATGCGATGAATATTGAACTTGTATGTGTACGTCTGTACTATGATCAAAAATTAATGGAAAAAAGTAAACACATAACTCTGTTACTATAAAGAACGAAGAAAAATAAAATCTATTAAATTATTTTCTCTTCAATTCTGAATACACAATCTGAACATCAATCATATATTATAATCAAATATCATAATTATATTCATATTTATATTGGTGATTTTTTATTCTCATTCAATTCAATATTTTTAAAGTCAAGGTATTGACTTTAAAAAATAATAATAGTAAAAAGTAATTTATAACAGAAATGTCTTTATGTAGTGCTTTAAAAATAAATAATAAGTATTTCTTATTTTTATTGTAACAGTTGATGTAGTTTTACCCGTATATTTCTCGGCAAATTCAGCTGTAAAGAGAATCTTATCGCTAAAATACTCTTAATTTTAGGTGTGGGCATCACGCCGAATATATCTTCGACCAGACAAGGAAATGTTCCCGATCACGATTACTTCGATAAAAAGAAAAATGAATATCATGAGCCCAAAGTAAGGAAAAGAAGAAAGAGGGATTGTGCGTATTTTGGGAAAGATTGCCAATCAAGTCGCAGCGTGTGTATGCATGTTCATCAATCGTCGTTTTATCAGCCAAGTAGTTCCGATGACTCTTCTGAATTCAGTGAAAGTGATTAACATTGCTAAAACAAAAATATAAGGTTGGATAAGGTAGGATTAAGAAGAAAGGTCGAAGAGCCCTAAGTGGAGAAAAAAAGGCAGAATTGTTCGTATTTCAGACAAAAGTATAGTTGAGTAGTATGTGCTCAGAAAAGGCACCCAAAGCCAAAAAAAATAATGTAAATGGAACTGGGAATATGCATGAAACAAATATTTATTTTGTAAACAGTTTAAAAAAATATAATACTAACAGTGAAAATAGAATCAATATTACTCGAAAAACAAACGGGATATTTAATTTTAAACAAATATATGTGTCCCTCTCGGAATCTATGGAAGCTTTATAGGTGTTATGGACTTTGACGTCAAAATAAATATCGGACTTCTCTTTCTAATACAAAAATATAATACTAACAGTAAAAATACAGAATCAAAATTACTCCAAAAAACAAACGAGACATTTTAATTTTAAACAAAAATATCTGTACCTCTCGCGAAAACTCTGTTTTCTATGGAAGCTTTATAGGTGTTATGGACTTTGATGTCACAGTCCATATCGCATTTCTCTTTCTAATTGTAATCTTCGAAGCTTTATAACTTCATCACTAATTAAGGTAGGTATTTAAAAAATAATTTCATGATTGGTTACAATGAGTATTTTATTTTGCTAATAATAAAATCGCATGCATATTCCCTGTTGTTGTCTATCAAACAAACTTAGCCAAGTCATGTTTTCAAACTGTCATATATATTTGACGGATAGTGCTTTGTTATAATATTTGTATACAGGGGCTGTGAACAAAGTGGCAGTTTATCTTTTGGTAGCGATAGTAACATGTGATTTTTGACTATCTTTATCGCTGATATGTTGTCATTTTCTCTTGACAGATTATTATAAGTTAATAATTATTATTTGACGTCGTCGTCGTGGTCGACCACGGCGAAGGTGGTGTGACGATCTCATCATGTTTGCGGTACAATCTTGACTAGAGATCGCCCAAGACATAGATTTGGTAGGAGAACGGGGAGGCCTTTGCCCAGCAGTGGGACACAAGTGCAGGATAACAAAAAAATAAATACAAAATTGTGACTTCTCGAAATTGAATAATTCAGTAGGTACAGAACAACCAGTTCTCGAATTGTTCAATTTTTTGTTTTATTCATTGTCTTCATTATAGTGTTTAGTACCTTATATTACGGCAATTGTCTACTTTACTAGGTATTAATGTTTTTTTTTTAAATCGTAGGATTGTTTAATTTTTGAGTTTCTAAGGTGAAAACCTTTTTTGATTTTGATTATTTTATTATTAACAAGCATTTGCAAGTTTACATCACAAGAAAGTGTCAGTATAAAAATACCTTTTTCATTTTTTGTGTTTTTTTTTTTATACACATTTTAACTCACTTATTTCTCCCATGGGGTATGCAGAACGCCGTTTTTGATACGCTCCTTTTTCTTGTCTACGTAAGTACATACATACATACCTCTGTCATACACGCTTGAAACGATTTCTGGTGCTGCCGTTTTATTTGGCGTATTTGGCCAAATACATCGTCACTTGCTCAATATACCTTACAGCGTTTTGCATAAGGTTAGTTTTGTATTGCACGAGTGACGCGAATATGTGGAAAATCACTAATAAGATTTTCCTCTGTGTATCCCTACTTATTTTGGATGCCTCAATAATCAATATCTCATGTAATAATTAACAACTATTCGAACTTATATTATACTTGCATTTTTAATTTCAGATATAGTTCCACAATTCAGCACGACAAAGAATGGGATTCCTGTGATCGTTATAGGGTGTTACCGATATAACAAAGCAACTAAATGTAAGGGTTCCAAAGTGCGCTGGTATTGCAATAGATACGCCAATGGATGTCGATCGAGTATTATGACCTTTGACAATATCGTAGTTAACCATAAGTTTAATCATAACCATTAAATATGCGTCATGTTGTTTTTTACTAATTAATAGTGATAATATTTTTATTTTTAATCGTATTCAAATATTATTCTGACATGTTGTTATTGGTAATACTTTGATAAAGGCTTTCACACGTGTCAGACGACGTTACGACGGATACCTAACCGTAGAAAAAAAGTCTCTAAATATATATAGTTGCGTTGAGTCTGAACGGGGTAGCCTCCAAAGTCTTGACAACGGGCTGCCGCTGTATTTTAAAAGTATTACTACTTTTGATGAATAAAATGTCTATATATCATTACCGTTTATTTTTTCTCATTTATGAATCGAATAAATATCTGATTTTGCATACATTTTCATCGGCTAAATATTGCATTTTTTATGAAACAGATGATATTTTTTTGTGTTTTCAGGTTTGGTCTCGAAGTAAAAATTGTTTATAATCCTAAGAGGTTATTAGTGTTTTACAAATGAGTCCCAGTACTGTTTCAACGATGCAGCTATATATCTTAAGATCCTCTTAAAATCTTGCTTTCTATCCTATTAAGATTTTAAATGTGTAAGTTGTTGAGGATATAGATGGATGTTTTTTACTGTTTCACGTAAGAACGCCTGAAAGGGTCTTCATGAAATTTGGCACAGAGGTAGATTATACCTAGTCTAGAATAACACATGGCTACTTTTTATCCCGGGAATATTTTCCTTAGGGATCACGCGGGTGCAGCTGCTGGCAGAAACTAGTAATTAAAGAACCGCCAACATTTACTTATACACGAACACTTCCATTTTATTTCAGATCCCTCGCCAATTTACACGACGACATGGAATGGGAATCTTGTGATGACTCTAGGACTTAACCGGTACAATCGCTCGAATCAGTGTAAAACGGGACCCAAAATGCGATGGTACTGTAACAAGTACAGCAATGGGTGCCGGGCGAGTGTTGTTACGATTGATAATGTCATAATTAGCTCTAAGCCTGACCATAACCATTCAAATATAAAGAAGAAGAACAAAAAAGAATAAGCTAAAACATAAAATATAAACAATTTTTTTACATCGGAAGCGCCTGCTTGAAAGTTTTTTTTTTGGCGAGATTTCAATATTTTTAATGGATTTTGCTAGCATCTGCTGTTTTCGTAAATGGTGGCTCAATTATGTTTAACGATTTTTCATATTATTTTTACATCAAGCAGATGTATTAAAATTCACTATGAAAAAACTATTTTCATGTGAGATTCTTTATTACATCAATTATAAACCATTGAGATTACTATGACGGGTAAACTATGAGTATTTCTAAAAATAAATGTACATTTGTGGAAAATAAAATGTGCCTCGAAAAAAATACCTGCTTTTATTGAATTAAAAAATAACAGAATGGTAAAGGAAAAATAAACTTCAAAATAAAAAGACTTTATTTTTGTGTCGCTAAATGTTCTAACTCTGTTTCATTTTAGATCCTGTATTTAGTATGACAAAGTTTGGGAATCCTGTCATCATTTT
Source organism: Ceramica pisi (assembly GCA_963859965.1). Lineage (NCBI taxonomy): Eukaryota > Metazoa > Arthropoda > Insecta > Lepidoptera > Noctuidae > Ceramica > Ceramica pisi. The sequence goes on along the minus strand of OY982541.1, from coordinate 6,320,750 downwards.
AGGATCTTACCGGTACAACGGTGCCACTGATTGCAAAGGGCCCAAAGTCCGCTGGTATTGCAATAGATACAGCTATGGGTGCCGATCGAGTATTGTGACCATCGATAGTACCATAATAAGCCATAAGAGTGAACATAACCATTAAAGTATTTGCAAAATTTTAGAAAACAATTAGTACTAGGTTTTTGTCGATATCGGTTTTAATCGGCTTGTAATTATGTAGTAGATTTAAAATGATTGAAATATACTAACTGTTTTCAATTATCTGTTAGTTGACGAAAAACGTGGAGTTTTGACATTGGTTGACCAGAATTGATAATTGTGAAAATAAAAAATATTGTACTAAATGAGAAACGATTCTGTTCGATTCTATAACAAAGAGTACAGCGTGTTTTTTTCTTAATAAATCACAGTATTGTAATGGGCATTTTTTATTTATAAAAAATATTTTTTGACAACTTCCATTCAAGTTCAAACTGCTTTCTAATAAGAGATAATATTCAAAATAAATGTACAATCAGTCATACAGACAGTGAGTAGTCGTAATCACCTGCATGAGGCCCAATAAAATAAATATTTCGAAACAAAATTCTCCTACTGATTTTTCTTTCAGTTTCAGGATTAAAACCAATCTTCAGTACGACAAAGTATGGAAACCCAGTGCTCATTCTAGGGTCTTATCGGTACAACCGGGTAATGGATTGTAAAGGGTTGAAAGTTCGATGGTACTGTACCAGACACAGTCAAGGATGTCGATCGAGTGTCTTTACTTTTAATAATGTCATAATTAGCTATAAGCCCGACCATAATCATTAAAATCAAGATCTAAGACATCTGTAAGACAGGTAAAGGCGCTATGCACCAACATCACAGCTCTAAAAAACAGCGCAAACACTGTTGGCACTAAACTATAGGTTAATATACGCCCGCGTGGTGTAGGATGAGATTTCTTGTCTTCACACAGGTCTTTCGTGATTTTAGCTTTTATTACTCAACAATTTTTTTTTCACGTTTATTAGTTTATTTAGTTTTCTATAAAAAAATACGTTGGTTATTAATTTACTTTAGTTTGTTGTTTGCTCTGTGCAAATAAATATATTCCTTTCGATCAAAAAATATAAAGTGTTATTAAAATCAAAAATATTTTGACAAATTCCACTGACGGTCAGCATGTTGATAATGATGATATTATTAAAAGTTGAGACATCGAGTGTCTTATAAGTCCGAGCATATTATTAATAAATTTAAAATCTAACACAGCGCATCGTGATATAGGAATGGCATATAACTTGTATAAATAGACGCGTCATATACCAACATCACAGTTCTAAAAACGAATGTAAGAATAGTGCACTTATCAGAAGCACGATATCTAAATCTTCGAGTCTTCGATCGCGCTAGTTACCTTCTTTTATGTTGCCACTAGAGGCCGCCCGTGACTTCGTCCGCGTATAAATTCTCGTTATTCCCGTGTAAATCCCGATCCCTCGGGAACTCCGGGATAAAAATAGCCTATGTGTTATTCTGGGTCTTCAGCTACCTACATACCAAATTTCATCGAAATCGGTTCAGCAGTATTTGCGTGAAAGAGTAACAAACATCCATACATACTCACAAACTTTCGCATTTATAATATTAGTAGGATTTTAGAGTGCGAATAAAGCATCTATCTATAGTTTATATAATTGGAGATAGGAGTCTTCTTGGCTTCCCACGAGTCTTTTTATGTTTTTAGCTTTTATTAATTAGTAATTTTTTTTACGTAAATTTTTTGTTACTACAATATTAAATATTTCTTTAAAAAAATATCATCTAAATATTTTTTATTGTCATTGTTAGTTTTTATTTTTTTTTAATTTTTGTTTTGTCTTGTGCGATTCCCAAATAAAAATATTTCTACTGAAAAAGCCTTTTATTAAAATTTTAGTACCTAAATGAATATTCTTTTTCTCCTTCTTCACGTGAGTTTTGTTTATGCAAAACTGTTTTGACAAGTTGCGTTCAATTTCAACTTCTAGTATAATCGCTTCTTTCTGAATTTTGCATTTATTTCATACGGAAGAGATAAATTTTCAAATAAATGTTCAGTCGTTGACAATCGTAATAATGTATAATTTTTCGTACCTGCAAATGTACCCACTGAGTAATTCTTCCAGTTTCAGGTCTAAACCCAACATTCAGTAAGACAAAGTTTGGAAACCCAGTGCTCATTCTAGGGTCTTATCGATACAATCGTGTAATGGGTTGTAAAGGGCCGAGAGTTCGTTGGTATTGTACCAGATGTGATGTCAAGGATGTCCATCGGCTGTTGTTACTTTTGATAATGTCGTAATTAGCGTTAAGAACAAGCATATTCATTAAAATCAAGACTGAAGACTGCATAATTGTGTTGAGATTTCTAAGCCATTTTCGCCTTGAACGGATATTTTTAAATTATTAGCTTTTATTACTTTTTTCTTGTTTACTAATTTTCTTTACTTGTCGATTACATTTTATTTCTTTTTTCTTTACAACGAACTTTTATAAAAATAAATAGAAAACATAAAAAAAATAATAGTTTCAATTTATTTATTTTTATTTGTCCTTTGCGAGTAACCTTTATGTTTTTATTCCATTCTAACAAAAATAGTAGGTATATTGTTATTCTAGGTTTGAAAGTAACTTATTCAGCCCGGAGTCGGCATTTGACGGCGTCTATTGTTTGAGGGACTAAATAAGTCTTTCATCCGAGGTAAGCACTGTGCTTTTTATAACGAATAAAAGGAAATTAAAACACGAATAAGCTAAAGAAAAAATATATAATTATCTGAATCTGATGAACTCATCCTTTTAACAGAAATCTCTGTTATACGAATGCCGCTTTCCCGACTCTTTTGTTTTTTTTTTCTGTATCCGGCCAGCTATTCAGCCATAAAATTTCCATAATTGTTTTTTTTTTATGATTGGACGGCTGTCAGTTGAAAATAAGTCTCCCTAGGGCTGCAAAGTTATACTTTCAACTCGCTCCTCAGGCAACTTCAGGCCTACTTTCCGAGTATGAGTAATGGAAAAATATTTATAATAAAAATTAAAAGAATAGGTACTCTTCTGTATCCCTTCGTCTTAATAGCACGACATCAACTCAGATTTTAATGGCTATTTTTGGGTTTAGAATGCTTTTATCTACTTAGTTGCTAAGCTTGGTGTAAATTAAAGGATATGTAAAATACGTTTTCATCAGTTATTTACTAAGGAACGTAGTAGTGTCTCATACAGTTTGTCAGTTTAACATGCAGTATACTTTGTTCCATACAATGTGAAATGAGCTACGTAACTATTTATGGCATACATAGCTCATTTCTCAGTGCATACTTTTGTAGATTGTGTTCAAATTTAAAATTTAAAATTTAAATGTAATCGACCAATAGTTCTTTTATTTTAGCTTTACTAAATTCTAAGAAATGAAAAAATTGTATGATTGCTCTCTAAAGGTGAGGACGGGAGAAATGCGGCACATATTTATGTTATTTCCTTTTAGTGACAGAGGGAGGTCTCTTCATCAAGTGCTTAGTCGACTACTAGTTCTTCCAGACATCATATCTTGCTTGAGTGGAGACAATATTACTTTTATTACGAATTTACGAGCATATGCCAATGGAATGGTTGTGTGATCGTTGGGATGATTGTCCATTCTATCACCGCTATCGTAAGTTAAATAATTCTGTAAAAAATAATATATATTGGACATAATAAAATAAAGGAATAAAACAATTTTTTTTTTCAAAATTTGATTTATCTAATGAGTTAGTAATTTGTTTTGAAAATTAGGAAATTCTAACAACAGATTTTTTACAGGTCCAATGCCAGTTTTTGGCACAACTATGCATGGGAATCCTGTGATCTATCTAGGATCCTACCGGTATAATCGTACAAATAACTGTAAGGGACCTAAAGTGCGGTGGTATTGTAATAAGTACCCCAGTGGCTGCCGATCAAGTATCGTTACTTTCAATAACGTCGTGGTTACCCATAAGTCACAGCATAACCATTAAAATATATACCTACGTTACGCATAGCATAATGCCAGTCTCCTAATCATTATTATACTATACAAGACGGCAAATAAAGGTGAATGTTGTAAATAATTTTTGTTTTTGTGATTAATCGAATTTTGTATCCTAACAAGGAGTAAGGTAGTGGACACTATCACTTTGGAAAATAAATCTTCATGGATAGAACAGTTCCTTGTTTGGAGACGACAAACTTGTCGTCGATTTTCCTCTTCACTAGCATAAGTTGCAATATTCACAATATTGCACATAAAAAATAAGCTTCCTGTTCAGTAGTGGTACCTATTTCAACATGATTTTAACAACCTATGTGTTAAAAAGACTGCACTAAAAAAAAACTGACACTTAACTTTTGTTTCAGAGCCATGTTTCGGCATAACAAAGAACGGGAATCCAGTGATTTTTATAGGCGCCTACCGATATAATAAGAAGCACAATCGATGTAAAGGTCCCAGAGTGCGGTGGTATTGTACAAGACATAACAGTGGATGTCGATCGAGTATACTCACTTTCAACGATGTCGTTATCAGGCGCAGTATGTCTGCGCATAATCATTATTGAAATAATTACGATAAATAAAAAAGCAAAATCGTTGTAAGGCTCCAGGGTGCGGTGGTAGTACACGACATAAAAATGGATGCCGATCGAGTATAAAATCAAGCCGCAGATAGTCTGCGCATAATCTTTATTGAAATAATTACGATATTATGTTAAAAGTTAGAGTAAACGGGCGGGCTTCTTCTGGGTAAACTCACTCCATCGTCGACTTTGTCTCTGTCACCTCTGACTCAGACCAGAGTCATGTTCCTTCATTGCCCTTTGTGTTCCGGAGCCGCGGTATCTCTTTAGAATAGTCCCGCAACTCCGGCAGGCGTCGGCCCTTTCGGGCCCCTCTTTATGCTGACTCTCTTTGAGGCGCCCGTGGAACACGAACGCGCCGTCGACACGGCCTGTCGTCATGAGACGGATGGACGGCGAGCTGCCCTTAGCTCGCCGTCCACAGGCCCGCGCCTACGGTGACCCCCGGTGACCTCCGACGCCCGCGGCGTCTACCGCGGCGGCCGGGACGAGAGGTTCTCTCCCTCTCCTATTCCGCCACCTCCTTCGCTAGCATGACTGCTTCGCAGAAAGTCGTGGTGACGGCGTCCCATTCCATCTCGCTCCAGACCATGGATTGGACCAGGGCCGGACGCAAGAGGTCGCCGCCGATCGCCGCTTCGAAGACACGGCGGTGCTCCGCCCAAGCGGGGCACTCCTGCACAGTGTGCTCTACCGTGTCCTCCGGTCGATCCTCGCAGTGGTGACATCCGGGCGTTTCCTCCCGCCCGATTCGGTGCAGGTACTACCCGAAACATCTGTGTCCGGTGAGGACCTGCGTCAGGCGGAAGGTGAGGACGCCGTAGCGCTTTTCAAGCCACTCCTCAAAGAGGGGACTTATCGCCACTATTGTGGCGTGCCTTGCGCTGGGTTGCGATAGTCGCCGTCTCCATGTCGCCATGAGATCGCGCCGGAAGTCTGTCCGCTGTGCGAAAATTTGCCGTGGCAGCGGGGTTTCCCTCCCGCGTAGTGCCTCCGCGCGCCATTTATGCAGGCGCGCGAGGACTATCGCCTCCAGATCCCATAGCGGCAATCCGGCAAGGAGACTCGCCGCCTCGCGCGAGATCGTGCGGTACCCTCGGGCCAGCCTTAGGGCTACCACCTTTTGGGGCGCGTTCAGATAATGGGCAGCACGTTGCCTCAAGGAACACGCCCATACATGTTACGAGTAATATTATGACAAGAAATATGGTGTAAACGACTATTAATTCACTACCTTAAGTTTTAATGTTGACAATTGCTTAGAAATGTGAAAGTGTGTTGTGTGTAACTTAGTAATAAAAATTATTCAGTCCATTTTGTTTCACTTTTTAGTGCACTAGCATAGCAGTAATACGCTTACGATTATAATAATCGATCACAGTCATAAACATGCGGGTAAGAGCATGTGTCCTAGACTGTATGAGATTCCATCAGCGATTACGACTAGGTACTGTCTATTACGACTTGTCAAAATAGAACTTTATAGATCCTTCTGATACCCAATGTGAGTGCGATGCCTCTATTCAGAGCATGAGCCACATGTTATAGTGCTCCAAGTCTCCTATGCTTTTGAGGATATAATGAATGCCACACAATTTTTTTCATAAATTGTAATTCCAGAGCCTATTTTCGGCACAACCATCAAAGGGAACCCTGTGATCACTCTGGGCTCTTACCGGTATAACCAGGCGTACAAGTATACAAGACAACTTTCTCAAAGCAAACTCAAGTGGAAGTGTACTAGATACTCCTTGGGCTGTCGAGCTTCTCTCGCCACGATAGGAACTAAGATCGTTTATAAGACAGACCATAACCATTGAGATTACTGATACTGTTATTATAAATATTAGAAATCGTGTTAAAAATATTTTTATGGTATTTGGCAATTCACCGCACCTCTAGAACGTGTCGTTTACCGGCTCGGTTACGCGAAGGTACGATTGAGCGCTACACTAGCCGCTACAGTGTTTGTGTATCAAAGTTCTGCTCTCTGAAAGGCTGCCATGTTTACTCAGTCACCGCCAGGCGCCAACTGCGAATCGTGCACGCGCTTGACTCCGGCGCTTCGCGATTCGGCCATTGTTAAAGTCCTTATCTCTATGTCTCTGTATTTTGATGTCATTATACACCGTTTTCACGCGATGGTTGATGTTTTCTTTGTACATCAAAGTAACCCAGCTATAATATTAATGTTACATAAATGATTTATTTGTTTTTCAGAGTTATTAATCTTATTTATTCATATGTCGGTAAGTGAGAGTCAGGCGCATACATGCACGAATACGGGCCTCACCCTTGTCGCTATTGTTATCTCTATTTAATTAATAATATAATATAATATTAATACGATACCTTCGTTCTAGCCATATTAAACATAGCCCAACCTTTGTTTCCTTCTATTAATCCTACTCTTGCCAACCAGCCTCATGCATACCTACTCAAAACTTTTCAGTCACCGTTGATCTTTATCAGGCTTTCTCATATAAACGTAAATAATGATATTGTATTGAAACATCGCACTGTCATTCTTCTTAGCATTCTCATCCTTTCCAGCTTTGGAGAAAAATTGTTGCCAAGACAAAAAAAAAACTATAATTAAAATTATATTTTTAGAGAACGTGCCAATTTTCTCCAGGACAAGACAAGGGAACCCCGTGCTCATTCTGGGATCCTACCGGTACAATAGGACCAATGCGAACAGTCTCACCTCAGCGAAACGGCGGTGGTATTGTAATAGAAGGACCCTGGGATGTAAAGCGAATGTCGCTACCTTCGGCACTACCATAATTAGTCATAACCCTGGGCATAACCATTGAACTCTTTCAGTGGCCTACATTGTCAAAGTTGACATCTGTGTGCTAATTCTACAAATTTTCACATTAACAAACTGTCAAAAATGCATGAAAATTAAGGCTTTTTTGACAGTTTGCGATTGACATGCGAAGGCAAAAGTTGTTTATACATTTGTAGAATTGGCCCCCAGATGAATGTTGATAGTTATAATGTTTAAAAATAATTATTCAGTTTTCAGCTCTATTTGAAAACTAATAAATTATTAACGTGTATAAATTATGCTATCTTATATAAATTAAACTATAAAAGCTCCTTGTGTATATATATTTTTTATTCTGTACGTTTGGGCATGGTACATTATGCATGCCGTTTGAATATATCAGTATTATAATTACTTAATCCCAATATAATACGTCACGGTTGTATTTTCAGAGCCTGTTTTCGGTACTACGAAGAATGGAAACCCAGTGATTAACTACGGTCCCTATCGGTACAATCGTTCCAGTGGGTACAAAGGGCCCAAAGCCCGGTGGACATGTACCAGGTACCCATTGGGATGCCGGTCTACTATCATCACTATTGATAGTGTCATTGTTGATCATAAGGTTGAACACAATCATTGAAGAAATAAAGGAGCAGCTACGAACCATCATCACCAAAACCGAAAGACGCTGTTCAAAAAAGCCTATCAAATGAACTCTCGGATTAGAGATCCATAATATGTAGACTTGTAATGCAGGATACTCCTAAATCAGCCAAGTATGCGAATAGCTTCCTAATCATGTGTAGGTATACGCATTTATAACAAAATTCCAAAAGAAATAAAATTGTTACGTAACTCATTTAAAAACAGATCATTGAAATGGCTGAATGAAAATATTTTTAACAATAACCTGTAAACTTTTGGACATTTGTCATTGTGAAAAATGTTGAGATAAAACTATTATTGCATTGACCTTAAATCTGTGACTTATTTTGCATGCAATTGTTACCTACATATTCTGCATAGCTAAACATGTGGACTTTAGATTAATGTAACAACTTTATACCATATTTAAGGCAAATAAAGACTTAACTTTAGGAGCTCGTCGCTATACAATAAAAAGCCACGCAGGTCGATCTTCAAGGTTAAGCAACGCTTGCCAAGGTTGGTCTGTGGATGGGTGACCATCGTAACATACCGAGTTACCTCCGTGCCTCGGAAAACACGTTAAGCCGTTGGTCTCGGCTGTCATTTGTAGATCTTTGGCAGTCGTTACGGATAGTCAGAAGCTAGTTAATCTGACACAAGTATTTCCTTGACGGAAGCCCACCCTAATATACTTGGGAAAAGGTTAGGCGAATGAAAGACTTATCTCTAACAGGACATAGGCCCCCGTAAGCGTCGCCACATCGGCCGATTCTGTGCCTTAATCGGTCCACGTTGTAGTGTACCTACCGATGCTGCGTCTTCCGGTTTCGCTTTGATGGCCTTGAATCCAAAACTTAATGTTTTGTTATCTTAACTGATATTATATGTATTTGTATATATAGCTAAGTGTGGTTTTTTGTGTATTATCGCTATCAAGTTTGCATAATATTTATAATAAAGCATTTTTTTGCCATGATTTAGTTTTACGTCCAGATACCTAATAATTAGTCTTTTCAAAGTTTTTTGAAATATGCCTAGAAATGTAATTAACTTGATGATGAAGGCGTTACGTGAGTCTTACTCTAACTAATCGCGAACTTAGTGCAGAGTTCGCGATTAGTTAGGGTAAGGCTTTGTGATTGTTCATTGGATCATTTTCTATAAAACTGAGCTCAGAACTCCTGAGCTCATTTAATTAGCAGTTAACAAGTGAAGTGTACAAAAGTAGTTCCAAATGCATAAAACAATTATACTTAAAAAAAAAGATGTTTTCACAGACATCGAACCAGTTTTCAGCACTTCAAGGAATGGCAACCCTGTGATCAACTTTGGTCCCTATCGGTACTATCGGGTTAGTACTTGCAAAGGGCCCAGAGTGCGATGGATATGTACACGGTACTCAGCGAGATGCAGATCTACTATCGTTACTTACAACGACGTGATTATTGATCATACCACTGAACATAACCATTGAGACGTATTATAAGCCGTCATAATTTCCTACTAGAAAGCGATAACAGCCAGAATACGTGAACGTTGCGTTGTTTTGTTCGACAAAACCAAAAAACGCCCTCGTTCGGTCCGATGGTGCTTTTTGCCGAAAAAATGAACACGAAAAAATGAATTTTTTCATGGGCTGTTTGAGTTTTTCTTTGTTTTTGTTTTTAATTTTTCGTGGTAAGTATTCCGTACTGGTTAAAATAAATATTTTTTTAAATACGCTTTTATTTTTGCCTCTAGACTTGGGATTTTATTACAACATTATTTTTACGGGAATGTTATAACACTGTTTATTGCAATAGTTACTGGAAGGCAGTAAAAGTCCTACATTTTTTATATTAGTTCTTTATAAATCCAACCATCAAAGAGAAACATGACGTAAATTGCTTTTACGTTTTACAGATAATCATCCTGTGTTTAGTACATCAAGGTTTGGCAACCCTGTGATCATCTTTGGTCCCTATCGGTATAATCGGGTTAATACTTGCAAAGGGCCCAAAGTGCGATGGATCTGCACGCGGTACCCATTGAAATGCAGATCTACTATCGTTACTTACAACGACGAGATTATTGGTCATACCACTGAACATAACCATTGAGACTTATGAGTCGTCGCGATGTCGTACTAGATAGCGATCATAGCTGGAATACGCGATCGTTGCGTTGTTTTGTTCGGCAAAACCACCGTCTGTCGGCACGATGGAGCTTTTGGATTTTACCGAACAAAGAAACGCTACGGTATGAATCTTAGGCTAAGCGCGCACTGGTGTCTTTTGTCACTGTGACTGTATATATCTCTCTGTTGCGCTTCACAACTGTGAAAGAGAGAAATTTACTGTCACGGTGACAAAAGTCACCAGTGCGCGCATAGGCTCTACTAGTTGTTGTGTTGTCTGAGTTTTTCTTTTTTTTTTTAATTTTCATTTTACGCCTCATTCCTGGCGCTTTTTCTGTCATCATCCTGCCGCTTTTTTCAAATGTATTTTGTGTTTGCTTCTTGGTTAAAATAAATATTTTGTTATTGAATTAAGTTTTTATTTTTGCCTCTAGACTTGGGATTTCTAGTACAACATTATCATTTTCAGAAATATTTTAAAAACTTAATGTAAAAGATGTAACTGCACTGTTAATTGCAATAGTTAATGTAAGAGAGTGAGTAGTCTTGTTCCTACATTTTTCAACATAGGTCTAACTTAATTAAAATCCAAGAAACAAAGAGAAAATATAATATAAATTATTTTTATGTTTTACAGATAAACATCCTGTGTTTAGTACATCAAGGTGTGGCAACCCTGTGATCATCATTGGTCCCTATCGGTATAACCGGGTTAATACTAGTAAAGGGAGCAAAAAGCGTTGGACTTGTACCCGGGTCTCACTGGGGTGCAAATCTACTATCGTGACTATTGACAGTGTCATTGTTAGCCATAAAACTGAACATAACCATTAGGGTTCCGTTTTGAAGCCAAATATTATTAAAATATGGGTTTTCCATTCATATTGTGCTTTCTGTGGTCTCCTTTTTTTCTTTTTTTAGGGATGGGAAATCATCAAATGACTTCTCCCGCTCTGGGCGGAGCGGGAGGGAGTGTCAGACTTTTACTGACTAAAACCCATCCATGTTCCTTCGTTGCCCTTTGTGTACCGGAGCCTCGGTATCTCTTTCGAATAGTCCCGCAACTCCGGCAGGCGTCGGCCCTTTCGGGCCCCTCTGTGTGCTGCCTCTCTTTGAGGCGCGCGTGGAACACGATCGCGCCGTCGAGACGGCCTGTCGTCATAAGACGGACGGACGGCGAGCTGCCCATAGCTAGCTCACCGTCCACTGGGTCGCGCCCACGGTGGCCGGAGGGCACCAGGTGGCCTCCGACGCCCGGGGCGTCTCCCGGGACGAGAAGTTCTCTCCCTCTCCCATTCCGCCACCTCCTTCGCTAGCATGACAACTTCGGAGAAGAAGGTGACGGCGTCCCATTCCGTCTCGCTCCAGACCATGGATTGGACCAGGGCCGCACGCGAGAGGTCGCCGTCGATCGCCGCTTCGAGGACACGGCTCCGCCCAAGCGGGGCACACCTGCACAGTGTGCTCCACCGTGTCCTTCGGTCGATCCTCGCAGTGGTGACATCCGGGCGTTTCCTCCCGCCCGATTCGGTGCAGGTAGGTATCCCGAAACATCTGTGTCCGGTGAGGACCTACGTCAGGCGGAAGGTGACGATGCAGTGGCGCCTCTCAAGCCACTCCTCAAAGAGGGGAATTATAGCCACTATCGTGGCGTGCCCTTTCTGTGGTCTCCTATAATTGAAAGAACACACAAAAAATAAACATTTTTGTCATTGTGATTTCTGTTAAAACTGTGTCTCTTTTTTGTTGAAGAAAGAAATATATTATATATAGTCAACTCTCAATCGGAAACATTACAATCGCAATAAATTTGCTGAAAGAGATCCCAGGCGGATCTCTTTCAGAATTTTTTATTGGGATTCCTCCAATTTAACGGAGCGAGGTAGCGAACCAGAGAAACGGAGAAATATTAACCAACGGAATTCCACAAAATATTAGTGACTCACGTGGTACGGAGATATTGTACAATGTCATTGTTTTAAGTTTCTCCGCACTGCTGTATCGCTCTACTCTAATGGACAGGCACCCTAATTTTGGGTTAAGCTCGCCTTTGTACACAAACTGTCATGTTGTGTTGTGTTTTTGTGTGTGCAATAAAGTATAAGAATAATATGTAAGTATTATATTTTTTATTATTATTTAAAAATGTAATAGATATATTTAAATGAATAAAGGAGGTAATAACTAATAAGTATTACATACTAATAAGTACATATTACAAACGGTGTGAACATTAAGGTAGTAGTCTAGTTATTAATTCTAAATTTTAAGGATTGCTTGTAAGAAGTTAGTCAATATATTTTTGTAATGAAATTGCTTTTATTTTTTTTATTTTGACCCTTTGTTTTCATAAGAATGCTCTAGCATTATCTCAGAATCCCAAATCTCGAAAAAAAAAATTAATAAAGATTGCATACAAAAAATTATGTAGTACGTTTATTATTTATTTATCACCGGTAAATGGCAAACTCCGTAAGATTGTAAAATATCGTGTGAAAGTGTAAACTTTTTTTTCTAAATAAGACACGGATAAATTGAAAACTATTGAATTTGGATGGAATTTATTATTCACAAAACGATTTTTTCATAACATATCGAGAAATTATAATCTTAATAAGATTTATTACAATCTTACAGGGTCTAACAGTTTTCTGTGACATATTTATTAAAATTGGCTTGTTTGTTAAAATCAAATAATAAACAAAATAATAAAATGCATTCGTTTATGTTTTTCAGAATTAGAACCTGTGTTTAGTACATCAAGGTGTGGCAACCCTGTGATCGTCCTTGGTCCCTATCGTTATAACCGGGTCGCAACCTGTAAAGGGCCCAAAGTGCGATGGGTGTGTACCCGTATCGGATCGGGATGCAAATCTACAATAGTAACTATTGACAGTGTCATTATTAATCATAAAAGTGAACATAACCACTAGGATTGTGATTATATTATGCAACAGTATTAATATTAGTTTTGTTAGTTAAGTCCATTTTAATCATTCTCTGTCTTTACAAACTGTGTCTACGTTTTCTCATCTAACTATTCTTTCGCAAATCTGCTGCAAGATATTTCTTTTGAAATAAGCAATTCCTCTGTGATCTTCTCTCTGTGTATAATACAATACAAGTTTCATACGGATATAATATTAGCTATTCACCTCGGAATGAGAGTAAATAAGCTGGAAACTCGTGTACACCTTGATTTTGACGTTCTAAATGTTGTGTCAAGTCTTATAAAATCTCGTATCTGCGTCGTAAGTTCTTGAAGTCACTAAAATCATTCATACGATCAAATCATAGGTCTTAACATCAATGGCGCAAAAGAGACAGAGATACCACAAACCGATTTTTGGGGCGTTTACCTTCAATAACTTATGACGCAGACATAGACACATTTTATAAGACTTTTGACATAACACTTAGAACGCCACAATGAAGGTGTATTTTCACCTTATTATATCTCCTTCCGAGATTGGTCCATTTTTGGTTCTCATTTGACTGTACTTAAATTAATTGAAATGAAAAATGTATTTAAATTAATTGGACTCATCAATGTGTCGCAAATCGCATTCCAAGTATTCTCGCTAAAATATATATAAATAAGTTGTAAATTAGGTACCTATGTTGCTATTTCATTAATAGCGTGCAGCGTCGTGGCATGACCTGCCTAACCTATGGGTTAGGCAGTGGAATGGTATTTATTGATGAGTCTTAAAGTTTGTTTGTGTAGATTCTGTGTGAGTAAATACTTATCTGAATGGATCTATTGCATTTTTTTTTATAATTTATTTATTTATATGTGTCTATCAAGAAACCTTTCTTGTCACACTATTTCTTTTACATTGTGGCATTGAAAACCGAAGACATGTATTTTTTATTACCTCCGGCTTTTTTTTACTGACGAATGAATTGCAGTGAAACAAATATTTCTATGATGAATTTTACAATAGCATTTATTTGTTTTTTTTTGCACTGTGTTTTATTACAGATTAGTTCTTATCCGCGACTTCGTTCGCGTATACCCCGTTTTTTGCCATTACCGTAGGAATTTCAGGAAATCCTCTCTTACTGCTTGCTCCACTACCGTAGGTTCCTTGGGGAGCCCAAGGAATCTTACAAGTAAATGATTTTCCTAACAAAAAAGGTTTTCCAACCTAAAATTGTTTTTGAAAGAAAGACCATGGGAAAAACCACGTGAATATGCGAGTACCAATTTTACAAACAAAATAAAGTGAAAATCAAACTTTTATATTACAGGTCCCCTGGCAGTATTAGGCAAATCGAGGCATGGCAACGATGTCATCCTCGTGGGTCACTATCGATACAATCGAGTGAATAGTTACAAAGGGGCCAAGGTGCGTTGGACCTGTACCCGGTACCCCGTCGGATGCCGATCTGTTATCATAACTGTCGACGGTCAGATTGTTAACCATAAGACTGAACACAACCACTAGTATAAGTAATATTAAATACATTTATAATAATTGGCATGATTTTTATACTTATTATTAAGATTGATTTGTATTAATTCATTAATATAATAAATGTGTGATTTGTTATTAACCTCTAAACGAGTATTAAAGTTGATATCATTGTGCGGCTTTATTTGTTAGGTATTAATTCCGTGTTTTAAGATTTGCTTTAAGAGATGATTAAATTACTTTGCTTAATGAAGTATTTTTCTTTTTTTTTCAAATCTATTACATTGAACTTATCAGGATTGATTCAGAAATGATGTGTGAAGTAGTTATCAAAAATTTCTGCGACTAATCACTGTACTCCGAGGAATTTAAAGTTTTATCAGACGTTTTTAGGGTTCCGTGCCCAAAGGGTAACCAACGGAACCCTATTATTCAGCCTGCGCTGTCCGCCCGATCGTCTGACTGTCTGTCAGCGGACTGTATCTCAAGAACCGTGATATGTATTTTAGTATCTTATCTCTTACTGCGACAATTCATAATACCGAGAATCACACGATATTTTCCAGCAGTTTCTTTGCAGCAGCAAATAAAATATGTAATAATGTATTGAATACAATCAATATATTTCAATGCATTGACATAATTTTGTTGATCATAGGAAACAGGTCATGGTTTGCAACTAATTAAAAAGTCATACATGTTTGTTTCATTACAGATATGGAACCAGTCTTTAGCACGACATATAATGGTAACCCTATTATCATTCTTGGTCCCTATCGATATAATCGAGTTTTAAGTTGTAGAGGGGCCAAAGTGCGATGGACTTGTAACAAATACCCAGCGGGGTGCAGATCTACAATATTTACTTTTAATGATGTCATCATTAGTCATAAGAATGAACATAACCATTAAAATGATCTTCTTAATTGGGAATATGAATGCGATTTTTTATTTGCGAAATGAAAAACTTATTAGCTCTAGAAATAATTTTACATTCAACAGCTAAACATTACAATTAGAAAGAGTAGTCCGATATGAACTTTGGCGTCCATGGCGATAAGTCCATGACGCCTATACAGCTGCCATAGAAAACAGCGTTTTCGCGAGAGGGACAGATATATGTGTTTAAAATAATTATATCTCGTTTGTTTTTCCAGTATTTTTGATTCTATTTAAACAGTTAGTAGGTATTCTATTTTTGTAATTTTTTAGATATACATAGATTATAAATATTTACTTTAAGCATATTCCCTATTGGTGGCCATACACGGGTTTGCCTGTAGGTTAAGTTTGTAAAGTTATAGCCGTCATGCAAACCGTAGCGTGTATATCCACCATTAATATTGTTGAGTGATAACTTATTAATATAAAACTTGTAACAGAATAGACGCAATATCTGAAAAGGTGCCATTGCACTCACCATGATGAACAACTGTTACTAAGGGCCCAACACTCAAAACGCGAAAAAATTCTACTGCCCCATGCATTTCTGTGCGCATATTTCGACCAAATGTACAGACGCCCATAAAGCTACCCGAAACTGTCTAACTTTCCCAATCAAAATTGAACCTAATTAATTCAGCAATACAATTGAAAATCTTTTAAAGAAATTTGACAGATTGTTGTAGCATGTGGTGCTGGCTTCTGGATTTTTTTGCGGTTTCTATGTTGGTCGTATATATAGTACAAGTTGTCTACTGTGGGATTACCGTTAAGGTTGTGAAAGTTTCACGTTGTTGCAATTAATACTATTTCCATAGATAACTTTAAACTAAAGTAGGTTTAGGTATTTTCGATAGTAAATACCTAAAAAGTATTATTTTATTTCTATTTTGGCATGATTATTTAGTAAAGTTATTAACTAGTATTGATGATTTATGATGATTGTGGAATGGTTGTGGACATGATTAAATAGTACAGTGTAGGTAGACATTACTTGTAAGTATTAATATACATATTTTGCCACAAATAAATGTTTCGTTACTTTTGGTAAAGTTTGTATTATTATTTTTGGTGTCACGCTCTTTTAATTTATTTATTAAAAACAAAACAACTATTTAAAATATCGCGTCTCGACGAGCCTTAATTTTAAACATAGACTATTTATTTTGACTGTATGCACAATAGTGGTTCATGGGCGGTCTTAAGGCCGTACCCTGACCAAATAACCTTGAGCATTTTTTCCCTCAATAACAGCGCAAGAGATACAATAGCGAATACGCTCAGAATGTTGAATAAAATCGTTATATAATCTAATTTTGGTCGTTTGAAAAAAATATTTCTACCTAAACGTTCATAATTAAATTGCCTATCCATTAGTGTAAGTACAAAATCAAAATAATCGTTAGTTTTCGAGAAGATGCACTTTTTCAGTAATTTTTACTAATTTCTGTGGTTTCGTTGTGAGGAGATTACTTAAACATTACTTATTTACTACTATTTTGAAGCCAAGATTATGTAGAAATTTAACGTATTTTTTATAAGTTGATATTTCTTCTGGATAAAGATTAAATAGCTCCAAAAAACTGCTGTTTTGCTCGGAGACGCGCCTTAATGCAACAAGGCATTCTCTACCAGTCAACCTTTGGGTCAAAAAGACTACACTGTAGTAAGTGTACTACAAACAAATAATAATTAATTATGATGAAGTATATGAAACGTCTAATACGGTGTACGAAGCTATTGTTTGACCTTTTATGCATATTTAATGTACAAAATAAATTCGATGTTTTATATCTGCTGCCAGGTGAAAGATTATTTTTCACGGGAGTCACGCTCCCGTGAAAAATAATCTTTAAAAAAATGTCTTTTGAATCCAAAAAGAGCATTTAATTTTGTGTTTCCTACGTTACCACTGCTGCGTAATCAGGACGCGTTTTATCATATGTTTTTTTGTACCTACATACATACATACAGTACAAACCACGGTTCTTTGCCGCTCGGAAGTTAGGCTTTAGTGACGACCGCGCATGCGCTGTTCATGTTTCTTGTAAAATTGACATCCTGCGCAACCAATTGCGATTTACTTCGAAGAGGCAAAGAACCGTTGTTCGTACTCTATGTAGGTGGTCAAAACGCAACGATACATTCTCTACCAGTCAACTTTTGGATTAAAGTGTCCTGTGGTCACTATCCTGTGGTCAGAGAATATCAAATGAAATGCCGCTTTCTTCATGATATTACATAAAAAAGATAATATATAATAAATATAGATAGATATTTAATAGATTTTAGTTTTAAGTATCCTTTTGTATTTGATTTTTGGTGTACAACTAAGTATATTATAAATAAATAAAAATATTATATTTATACTTACAAATAAAAATGTGTTTTATTTTACAGGCACAGATTTGCTGCCAACATTCAGCATGACTAGGAATGGCAACCCTGTGATCGTCCTTGGTCCCTATCGGTATAACCGGGTCACTTCTTGCAAAGGGCCCAAAGTGCGCTGGATATGTACTCGGACCGATTGGGGATGCAGATCGGTTATTGTTACGATTCATAATAACATCGTTATGCATAAAAACGAACACACGCATTAAGTTTGAGTACCTACTTTAATTTAATATTTCTGTGCTTTTGTACTTAAGACCTTATTTATTGTCTAGGTTATACATAAAAATCTCGTGTCGCTGTGTTTGTGTCCTCCAAATCGGCTAGACCGATTTCAATGTTTTTTTTTGTGAATTTTTGGTAGGTCTGAGAGTAGGTCGTAAGCAATTTTTTAAATGGTAAAATAACTTTCAGAAAGTTATATCGTATTATTTTTTCCTGACAAGAATGATCCAGCGTGTTAGTAAACAATATTATAACTTATTACTAGTGTTAGTTTAGGATATAAAATACAATATAGAAGAACACAGTATAAATAGTATAGTGAAAAGGGTATCCTCAAACTAATAAATGTGTAGTGATTGTCCTTTTCACAAAACTTTTAATAATAATTCAATTTTGTTGATGTGTGTACTACGACGTCAGCGGGTCTAAAAAGACTACTTTAGCAGAATCAGAAAGCACATCACGCTTCCCGTCACTGCCAAATTTTCCCAATCGACCTTGAACCTAATGCGTCAGCGATAAAGATGGAAATGAAATTTGACAGATTGTTTTGTGGTTAATATTAAGATTCTAATATGATTCTGCTAAAGTGGCCTTTTTAGACTTGCAGTGCAGTGGATGGTTCAGGCACTGACTATTCTCTGCCTGCGCACGAATGCCCACCTCTGTTCGTAGGTATACATTTTGATTTCAGATCAGAATCAATTCCTCGGAGTTTATTAAATCTAATGGTGATAATATTTTTATTGGAAAATAAATTTAGGTATAATTGCATCTGTATTTCATTTAAATAAGCATTGCAGAAAGCAAAAAAATGATCTAATTTCGATCACCCGGCGACGACTATTTTATTTTATTGACTAGTGAAGTTTGTAACACGTGGTTAAAAAACAAACAAATAGTTTCGTATATAACGGGATCAAGTTAACAGCTAACTCGAGTTTTTAATAAACGGTGCCATTTTAGTCGTCTTACATAGGGTACATACTTCTACTCATTCATTAAAAACAAATTATATTATGAACATTAGAATAAATAAAAAATGTGATTAATTATCGTGACGCATGACGTAGTTTGAAACATCAAGCAGCGAGCGCAGTCCGAGACTTGTGTTCCAAGCACGCTCCGGAAGGAACGGCGACATTGTTTTGATACGTTAAATTTATCAGGGTGTTTCATAATTCTAATGCATCTTTTATTTTTACTGCATCCATTATCTTAAGGTCAACAACAACTCGATTGAATGACTTTTTCACGAAATAACATTCAATCGAGTTCTATGAACTTAGAGAGTTATATTGATTATTAAAATGGTAATCCTTTAGATAGATGCTCTTTACGATCGCGAACCGTATTTTGATCAACTTAAAGCTTCACACTGACCGGCAAATTGCAAAATACATAAAAATATTTGAATTTCGCGGGCTACCCTGGAGCTTCCACCTTAATGAATTATTAAAAAAAAATCGCGCCTAGAGGTAGTTTATTTTGGGTACGTATAGTGGGCCATCTTTGTAAGACAACTATAATAGCACCGTGTATAACTCTAGCTAGTGTTAGCGGGCAATCTTTGTGATATTGATTCGGTAACAGTAAAATAAAATACTACTTCCAGCACAGCCAATTTACACCAAAACGAAGAATGGTAATTCTGTACTGCACTTTGGCGGACACCGATATTATCAGACGACTTTCGGATCTACGGTGGGAGCCAGAATGCGATGGAGATGTGGCAGAAAAATGACTGGCTGTAAAGCCGTTATCACTACAGTCAATGACATTGTGGTTATGACTAAACATGAACATAACCATTAAATTATTTTACTTATGTCTGATGCAAATCACAGCTAGGCTCTCATGGTCAAGGTTTTTGTAAACTTTTAATTTCATAACACTGAAAAACTTTTTTCGAGTATTTTATTTAATCTAGCATAACGAATTTCGTAACGTAAATTCAGATCAGCGCGGTCACGCACTAGGCATAATAGTGCCGAAGATTCTTTATATTAATTGTTTTTATTACTATTTGTTATGACAACGATTTTTTGGTAGGTATTGAATACTGAATAAATTTCTAATAAATGACTAGAGACAAAGGAAAATAAGTATTTTATCATTGATTTTATATAGATAAAAATAACAATTTATTAAAGGTTGGTGCATTTATTGCATTGGGTTAAAACATCTGTAATAATAAATGTAAAATGGGAAGTACTTAAATAAAATTTGAACTTGTTTAAAAATTGTCTTTAATTGCATTAATGGGGCACCAACCGGGGATTGTCCTTGGGAATAATAAAAAATAATAAAATATAATAATAATAAAAATTGGCTGGTACGCCTACCAAAGGACCGGGTCTTCGGGGACCCGAGAAAGAAAACATATATAGGTATATATGTTTATATTTATGTATTATTATATCGATAAAGACCTAAATGGCATTGTCTACTCAGCAAGCTTCCTGATTATAGTATCCCAGCAGATTTTTGTATCTCATGGCTATTGGGTGTTCCTCAGGGGTCTGTTTTTTCTGCAACTCTTTTCCTGCTGCACATCAATGACCTATTTGAGCCTGGTCCAGTTGGGTACGCAGATGACAGTACGGTTTCAGAGAGATACTTGTGCAGCGCAATAACCAGCGGGGATGAAGTGCGCTCCTTGAGAGAGGCCATGCTAGAGCGGACAAATTTGACCTTAAGCCTTGTCTCGCATCGTGGTAACGACAACCAAACACAGGCGTGTCTCTTTACCGCAAAAATGAGATGTTTCAAACAAACTCCTACTTTTCGGGGTACATCTGTTCCAGTGACTGATCGGCTCCAGCTCCTAGACATGGAGCTGACATCCAGTCTCAACTTCGGCGCCACCATTTCAATTGCAGAGCCCAAATTGCAGCCAAAAAGTTGGACATCCTAAATAGGGTGCGGCGATACTTCAAGCCTGAACAGCTTTTAACTCAAAGCACAAGTCCGATCCTGCATGGAGTATTGCAGCCACCTTTGAGATGGCTCAGCTAAGTATCAGCTTGCCACGCTTGACTCGATGGAACGCAGAGCTAAGAGGCTTATTGGCGACGTAGACGTAGTCCAACAAAGTCCAGACGGTACAGGTTTGTTTTGTATGGTTTTCATGTAACTTAAGGCAATACGTAGCAGTAGTTATTGGGTTTATTCCATTAGGAACATCTCTGTGACAGCCCAGAGTCTGGAAGATGGTAGTGTGACACCCCTGTACCTCGGAAAGCGCGTTAAGCCGTCGGTCCTGCGCCAGATCCAGATCTCTCTCGGTCTTGTCGGGTTGCTGTCCCATCAGAATATGAAAATGATGGAAGAGAGAGTGAACTTGTGTTCCCGCAAACATTTGTGCACTATAATATATGTCCGCCGTTAGTTGGTCTCGTTTGAAATTGGCCGCCATGGCCGAAATCGGTCAGGAGGACTATATGGTATCGCGTAGGCACAGCGTAGCGCTTCTTATAAAGACACCTCATGAAAAAGCACCGATATGCGTATCATAGTATAACTCGGAAATGAGCAGGATCACAATTAAAGGAGATAAATATAACGTTTTCTTCCGGATTTCGAGGCAGTTTTCACGACGAGAAAGAGTGGAAATGACGTCATGATCTACGGTCCCCATCGGTATATATAACCGGACGAATAGACGAAATGACGAAACTAAACAACGTTGGCGCTGCACTCGGCTGGGATGTAAATCAACTATGGTTACAGTCAACAACGTTATAGTTTTGCAGAAAAATGCACACGACCACCTTGTTTTTTTTTTTTAGGGATGGGAAATCATCCAATGACTCCTCCCGCCCTGGGCGGAGCGAGAGGGAGTGTCAGACTTCTACTGACTAAAACCCATCCATGTTCCTTAAGTGCCCTAGTCACGGATCAGGTTTGTTGTACACTGTTTTATGTAACTTTAGGGCATAGACTTACTAACATACTGATATGCCTAACAATATCTCTAATAGAAATTATACAGTAGTAAGAAAATTAGAAATGTTATCGTTTTTTTTCAGATGTCGAGCCAGTTTTCAGCACGACAAAGAGTGGTAATGTCGTCATGATTTATGGTCCCTATCGGTATAACCGGATAACTAGATACAAAGGGCCCAAACAACGATGGACCTGTACTCGGGTGGCTTCTGGGTGTAAATCAGTTGTCATTACAATCGATAATGTAATAGTTTCAAATAAACAGAAACATAATCATCCGGGGACATTTTAAGGTTTACTTAATTTTGAGTATTGAAAGAGTGTCCGTGGAGTTTTTTTGCACGTTTACTTAAAGATCGCTTTGGAACGTGTAACTAGCTTATTCTCTTTGACTGACCGACGTTGACAAATCAAAAGTGCCTGTAAATGGTGGCGGTGAGTTTATTTACAAATATTTAAAAAAAAACAGTATCATTATATTAAAAAATACATCTGAGAAAGATTTAAGATGTTGAAATGCAATCTTGTAAGTAAATTCAATTTAACACAGAACCTAAAATATTTTGTAATATTTCTGAACAGAACTATATTTATTTGAAAAAAATATGCAACTTACAGTTTATTATATGAGTAATGTTAATGTAGACAAATAAGTTTACTTACATTTGACGGTGCAACATACATAAGATAAAAATAAAGCTTATTTTATTAACATTGCAAAAACCACTAAAATAATTACTAATAAACACAACATACTAAAATTTGAAGTTCTCACTATTTAATTTTGTTGAAGTTTGAATATTGTATTAAACTATCTCTTTATATTTTGTTGATGTTTTCTTGAAATTAAATAATGTGACTCTTCGGTTTCCTGTGTCATTGCTGGTATAATCCGACCCGGATATGCAACCACAATAAAATATACGATTCAGAGGTACTTATTTTTTTAGTTGAAATTGGTTTGCTGTTGACCATAGTCTAGGTCAGAAATGATAGAGACTAAGTCTACGATGGAGCGAGCTTACCCAGAAAGAGCCTGTTCACGCTAACTTTAAAGAGATGAGGGTTGAATGCGTTCGGAATAACAGACGCAGGCAAAGAGTTCCACTCATTTACTGTGCGCATTATAAAAGACGTTTGGACGTTAGTTTTTCTTTTTTTTACGTACAGTTTTGTTTCAGATTTCGAGCTAATTTTCAGCACCGCTAAGACTGGTAATGACGTCATCATCTATGGTCCCTATCGGTATAATCGGGTGACTAGATACAAAGGGTCCAAACAGCGATGGCACTGCACTCACTCATCACGGGGTTGTAAATCAGTTATCGTTACATTCGACAATGAAATAATTTTACATACTAAAGAGCATATCCATCCTCTGAAACGGTGGTAGGTAGTTAGAATTGTTTCAAATCAAATTATTTATTTGCTGGAATATGGGTAGATACATGAGGTGTAGATATAAACAAAAAAATTTCTTAATGCCACATTCTACCTTAATACATAAATTGTTCTTTCTTTTATATCTTTAACATTCCTTTTTATTTTTTATTTTTAACATTATTTCCTGTTTATTCCAGATTACGAGCCAGTTTTTAGTACCACAAGGAGTGGTAATGACGTCATCATTTATGGTCCCTATCGGTATAATCGGGTGAATAGATACAAAGGGTCCAAACAGCGATGGCACTGTACTCGGGTAGGATCGGGATGTAAATCAGTTATCGTTACCGTCGATAATGTTATAGTTTCACATATAACAGAACATCTTCATCCTGGGAAAATGGCGAAGGCTCTGCTCTGACTCAGCACTAGGCTGTTAATCAGTTATTGTTATTGTCTAAATCATAATCTATATAAATAAAAATGAATATACCATGATGTATGTACGCGCATTACTTCGTAAGTAGCTACTGTTCCAAATTGAATAATTCTTTTATAGTTGTGTTCGTAATTGTCAGGGCAAGGTTTGCATGAAGGAAAAAATAAGAAAGTTGCCATTTGACGGGAGCGAAGCCGCGGGGGACAGCTAGTTTTACATAAAAAAGAGAGTCCATCCTCAGAAATGGAATGGAAACAATTGGTGCCTGGCGGCTAAGATCGATTCAGTTACCTAAGTATTTTTATTTATTTGTAATTTGGTGTATTTAGGGAATAAACTTAACAAGAGTTACTAAATTGGAATATGTGCAAAGCTAAAGCTTCAGTTTAATATCAACGCCTAGTATTTCAGCACAAAATCCAATACTTAGTAAAATAATAATATGTAGGCCAAACATATGTCCTAGTGTTAATGAAATCGGACATTTAACCAAGTAACATTTAAGCGGAAAACTATTATATATACCAGCGCATTACCAGCTATAAGCTTAATAAATTATGTACAAGAGTGTAAAAATATGTTTAGGACTGTACTAAAGTATAACGGTACAACTGTATACAGTATAGCTGTTTAACGGCTGTATAGAGCCTAAATTTTTACCTTTAGCTTTAAAATAGCATTGGAAAACGCTAAAATACAGACCGCGGCGTAAAAAACTGCGTTCAGCCACTTTATACGACAATAACTGTATATTGCTCTCAAATTATACTTTTGTATAACCTATTTCTGTACAAGAGCATTAAATATTGTTATAGCCTGAATATTGGTGAGAAATTACTCTAATATTCAGCCTTCAAGTTAAGCTTGATAATAGCTGTACAACGGAAATCTAGGATACTCTTAGCAAGCAATTCCCTTTATAATAGTGTAATACAATTCTATCTCATGTAGAAGAGTTTAGATTTACTCCTTTTTAAAGCCTTATGCGACTGGCGTACATTTTTTCCTTTTTACAGTTTTTCGTGTTTTAGAAGATTAAAGTTATTATTATAGTGTTGGCATTCACAATTATCCAGCTTATCGATTATTTTGAAACTAATATAGCTTAAAATCAGTCTATTTATTGGATACAACTAATAACAAAACGGAGTCATAATTTTGATAATTTGCCAATTTGTTAAGTGAACAAGAGTTAAGATGGATAAAACAAAAACATACCGGCGGAATAAAAAGAAAATTAAAAAAAGCTTATTCCCAATGTGAACTAACGGAACAAAATATAATTTTATAAGGGCACGGACAGCCAAATTCCAAGTTAGTATCACCACCATGCAATTAGTGTTCCGTAGAATCAAAATTGTAAGATGAAATTGCAAATATCTGTGCTGAAGATATGTATGTTGGGTTAGAAACATGCGGTAAGGGTTCTGTACGGGCAGAATTGGGTATAATGGAGCAAAGTATAGACAATTATAGCGAAATTGTCGAGTCTGAAAGTTCATCAGATGAAGACGAAGCAAATTTAAATTTATTGTTTCGCAATAATATAAAAAAATGGGCCATAGACAAGAATATTTCTCAAAGTGCATTAAAAAAAATTAATCCAAATAATAAACGGAAGATTTCCAGACTTATTATCACAGGATCCAAGAACAGTACTCCGTACAACGACTGAGGTAAACATAAAATCAATTGAAATAGACTGTGAATATTGGTACAATGGACTCCTTCATCAGCTCATTACTCTTTTCGATAATATGTTGGACATTCCTGATATATTGAGTTTAATTGTAAATTTTGACGGCCTTCCCATATTCAAGAGATCCAAAAACGATATCCAAAAACCCACGTCCCACGTATATCCACAAACATGGTGAGGAATCATATTTCATACCACTTTTACACACTTTGTGAGAAATAAAATTTCGTTGATTTGATTGATAATTTGTTTTTATTTTGTCTCTTAATTGAGGTTGGTACAATAAGATTCTAAAGCTTTTTTCATAGCATATTTAGCCACAAGGTTTTGTTTGTTCTTAAAACTAAAAGCCACTATCAGTGGCAAGAATTGGTTTGTTCTTAAAACTGCAATATTATCACAATCAAACACAAGATTTTGTTTGTTCTTTAAACTACAATATCACAAACAGACACAACATTAATTTGTTTGTACTTAAGGTGAGTAGTGCCGCCAACGACCTCGACGTTAGCGCCATTTGACGAAAAAAATGTTATCTCTTCATGCAAACAATAGATCAGAATCTCACAGACAACTTGTCAATTGTATTTACAGATGTTGCTATTATTTTTCCTTCTTCATTAATTATCTGTATTACAGGATCATTAGAAGACTTCCCAGAAACAGGTTCTGCTCCGAATGAACTCGAGCCTGGTGTTTCATTATTTTGATACATCTGCAATTAAACAAAAAATATTGGAACACTGACTGAAATAGGTTTCCACTTGCTGCTTTTGCATGCGCAATATCGAAAATAAGATCATTTACTGCATTCGCCAATCCGCTGACAAAGCGGATTGGCGAAGAGCGTCGTCGCTTGCTTAGATAAATTATGATCAAAGCAAGCGACGACGCTCTAAAGAGAGTTAAATTATCTATTTGTTTTATCCATATATATCGTAGGTACGTATCATATAAAAACAATATTGTCGAACATACTCTATTAAACTCGTATACGCTTTGTTTTAAAAATAGACTTTTATTTTTAGTATTTCTACTTTTTTAGAGCCTAATAGTTATATTATATATGCAAAAAATTCATTAAAAACTAGAAAAAATATAAAAATGCCATGAAAAAGGAATTTGATTGTTTTATCGAAAATATTTGGAACACTTTCGATAAAACAATCCGGTTCCTAGCTCACCGCCTTACGGGCCTTGCTTTGGGTCATAATGAGGTTTTCTATATTTTCAACTGAACCCTAATTAACTGTATTAATGAATATGAATAAGACTTTAAGACAGCTTCTACAGTACTTAAATACTAATGTACAGACAATGTTACTGTTTAGGCTGAGTAACGTTCTTAAATAAGGACTCTGTTATGCAAAAAGCTGCATTAAGGGGTATTAGAAGAGCAAGAGCTGTATAAACTAAGGACGCCATTTTATCATAACCTATAAATTGCATTCCAATTTTACGAGATATTTTTTTGTTTGTTTTTGAAATTTTAGTACAAATTTTCAAAGGATTTTAACTGTATAGTACACACAATTACGTTTACTATCAATAGAACAGTCCGGGTTACTCTTAAAATTGTTTTCAGATTTGATCACATATTTGTTGTTACAGAAAAAATCTATGTATATTCCTTATTTCGAAGGGGAGCGAGTTTTGAGCTTAAAACTAGTATACATATTCACATAAAAATATCAGTCGCAAGCATAACAACAATGATAAACAGGAAAGAGTACTTACCACTTAGTTATTAAATATATTTTTCACATAAACTTCACATAATGGTTTCTGCCTTGGCACATTGTAAATTTAGAAATGAAATGGAGAATGAATTCAACCACGAACACAATTATAATATATTTATTCTTCTATTAAGATTTTCACAAGCCTGAGTCTGTTTAAAATACTAAAAAAGAAAATTAGAGAGTGGAAGCTGTATAAAAGTATCTAAATAGTATCTTAGCCAGCCAAATAGTACAGCTATTTTGCAGCTGTTATAAAGCTAAATCTACACTTAAAGCTGTATAATTTTGGGGCCCATTTCAGAGTTACAAGGGTTGTATAGCTGGCTATAAAGTCTTTATACAGCAACGTTTAACAGCCTGTAGTAACCAAATAACCCATAAATACAGCTTTTATACAGATTAAAATGTTACTTGGGTTAGATCGTTATTGTACAATATAATATATTTGAAAGTGTCTTTTAATAAAAAATAAGGTAAACCTACGTTGAAGTTTCCTTTCGTTTAAATAAAGCGGCTCCCTCTGATTTCTTTGTAAATATAAAAAATACAACACTTTCCTTTACTCTAATATTGTTTACACATACTGCAACAACAGAACAATACATACACCTTGCCTCCATGTTCCATGAGGGTACATAGAAGCTCTCACACTTTGGCTATTTCAGTGTGTTAGTATCAAATTTATCTAGATGACAATCGGAAATCATATCACTAGATGATGCCAGGACAAAATAGCCATAGAAGCCCTTAATAATAAATTGTTTCTTTTACTGGCCAGTCGCAGCAACCTAGGAGTTTGTCTTCTGCTTAAACGGACTTGCCCGTGAAGGCTTTAATGTAAATTAAAGCCTCCAGCCGGGGCTTATTAAAAAACTTGCAAATGAAGCGACAACACACTTGGGCATTTTTGGGGTACGGACCTCGGCTTATGGGATAGCTGGTGGGACAACAACTAAGGTCGGGCTGGTAGGCGCAAACTAAAAGCTACAGGCACAGCAGTGCAGGCTGGCTCGAGCAAGGGATGGGGCGGATATTGACAGTGAAGCCTCGGCGGTGAGGAAGAAAGGACGGTTGTGGTCTGTGTATTGTGCTAATGTATTTGTTGCTCTATTGGAGCTTAGTGATGAGAGAAACAAAAGATTAATTATCCTGATCCTAAAATTAATGAATCCTATGTTACTTAAACATACAGTTTACAGTTTTATTCCAGACTAGCTGACCCGCGCAGCTTCGTCTGCGTCACATTTTCCATTACTGCTCCGCTCCTATTTGTCTTAGCGTGATGATATATAGCCTATAACCTTCCTCGATAAATGGGCTAGTTTATTGTTATGTATAAAAGTTACGTGAAGTAATAATGAGACTAAGTGCACATAACCCTAATTTTACTTCTGGAAAACTTTAAATTTAAATATCTTTTGATAGACTGAACCGATTGCAATAAAACAAAAACTAAATGTTACTCCAAGTTACGCTCAATCCTTCTGTGTAAAAGTTATTTACATTGCTTTCGCAGATTTTACGTGATGCCCGAACAAATAAACAGACAAACAGATACAAATTCTAAAAATGCTGGAAATGGGTTCTATTGGTTGTTCTTTAACACCCTAGCTATTTTTTTGGATTTTATTTTCATGTACAAAAACCACTTTTCTACAGTTTTATTATATGTATAGATTTCAAGCTCATTTTCAGCAAGACAAGGACTGGTAATGACGTCATCCTCTATGGTCCGTATCGGTATAATCGAGTGAATAGAAACACAGGGTCTAAACAGCGATGGCTCTGCACTCGGACATCGTTGGGTTGTAAGTCAGTTATCGTTACATTCGATAACAGTATAGTTTTTCAAAAAAAAGAACATAACCATTTTAAAAAATATATGTTTTTGCCCTAAACAAAAAAGTCACAATGTGGAATTTTTATTGCTGAAAATCGCCTTCAAGTTTTGTGGTTGTTCATATTTAATAATTGCATTTATTTATTTTATTTGTTGCTTTCTCATTGCAATACGAAGTAACTGTATTAGCAAAATAGGGTAGTTATTTTATGCTTTCATTATTCTCCTCTAGTGAAACTTTGAAGTCTACGTCTCTTTTATTCACACTTTTATCGCAAACCTGTTGAAAGAATTCTGTGCCTTTCATTTTGTCTGTATGTGTGTGTTCATAAACTGTTTTAATAAAAAAAAACACTTCTAGTACTATGCCTATGTTCTTATCTACCTACACAGAGATTTTCTTTATCCATTAACATAATTATCTGCAGCGGAAATCTGAAGAGTGACGAAGAATGGTAATCCTATGGCCATATTATGATGCAAATACAGTAAAGGGACCATGTCCGGATCGTTTCCGGGCCGTTGTCCGTTATAATTCAGTCTGACACGTCCCGAGCAAGATTCGGACATGGGCTTGTGTGAACTAGTTCATATTAACACTTACAACTCTAATTTTAAGTTAGAGTGAACAAGCTACTTCTGGGTAAGCTCGCGCCATCGCAGACTTTGTCTCTGTCATCCCTAACCTAAACTAGAGACAGCAAACACATTAACAAAAAAATTAGATGAGTTTGCTCTTGAATCTTTTTCGATTTTTCTGTTTATTGAATTCTTTCTTTTAATGAAAAAAAAAATCGTTACAGATTTCGAGACAGTATTCAGCAGGTCAAGGACTGGTAATGACGTCATCCTCTTTGGTCCCTATCGGTATAATCGGGTGAACAGATACAAAGGGCCCAAACAGCGATGGCAGTGTGCTCGTAAATCGTTGGGATGTAAATCAGTTATCGTAACAGTGGACAATGTTATTGTTTTACATAAAAGGGAACATCTCCATACTTTAAAAAATAGGTAGGCAGGCCTCTTTTAGCTCATAGGAAATTTCTTGATATATACCTATATATTTTTTTAATTGCTAGTTAAAATATATTACATACTGGAAATAAGTACAATACTACCATTATTTATATTGAATGTTAGCTAGCTATGTTTCAATTTAATTTCAATCCTCGTCGATTCAGATTCATGCGTTGAAAATTCAACAGTGCAACTATAGTTAGGCGAACATTAATGCATTTTCTAGTGAAATAATGTAAAATGTACGGAAAAATAATATTTCATAAGTGTTATTTTTTATAATTTACAATGTAAGATGAGTCCGAATGTTATATTAAACTGCTTTTATACCTCAATAATTGGTTTTCGTTTTATTTCAAAGAAGTCGTGTACTTAAAGTACTTCACCAACTGGATGGTTCGGCCGATTCTTAAATAGTAAATTATGCACCGAGGGTATAAAGCAGTGTCTTATGTCACGGGCGACATATTGAATCCCGAATCTAATGAAGGATACGAAAGTAAGTTAGCTCACGAGCGATGCGAGGGATTTAATACAAGAATCCTGAATGCAGCGAGGGATTCATGCTAGCCCAAGGCAAAGACACCTTTATCCAATTTGTTCGCAGTAGTGATAATTAGAGTATTCTAATTATCACTACTGCGAGAAAATTGTTTGCATTCATGAAGAGAGGCGAGCGGTTCCCGGTTGTCTCCAATTTGAGTTCCAAATTCAAATCATACTATTAACCTCCAGGCAAAAATATTGTACTGAATTTCATTATAACCCAATAATAACTTGTTCTGACATAAAACACAGTGTGCTCTGGCTGACCAAGGCTGATCTGAAGATTGATAGAGAAGCATTTCCATATTTGATTCCTTTTGTTTTTAAAGAAACAGTTTCTTACAGGTTATGAACCGGTATTCAGTAGGACAAAAAGGGGTAACGACGTCTTGATCTACGGTCCCTACCGGTATAATCGAGTGAACAGATACAAAGGGTCCAAAAAACGTTGGAACTGTAATCGTACAACATATGGATGTAAATCAGTTATCGTAACAGTCGACGATGTAATTGTTTCACATAAAAAAGAACATATCCATCCTTAAAAAAATATTATTATACCGCGTGTATCTGACATCGACGCACAAACGATTTCCATGGGTGCAAGGCATGATTCTGGACACCCCAGTGTTGGAATTTTTCGTCGGTTGTTTTCTCATTTTTTTCAAGAGTACCACAAATAGATATCAGCTCAGCTGAGCTGATACCTTTATTCATTTCTTTATGCTGATGATTTTATTCAGATTGCTCTTTTTAGTGAAAGTAGTTAATTAATTATTTTTTTAATAAAAATCTCATTGGGTTAGGGTCAGAATAACGATTATGAGCAGTCTAAAGTAAAAAAAAAACCCTTGAAAAAAAATGAAAAAATGAGAAAAAAGTCGACGAAAAATTCTAAGTCTAGGGTGTCCAGAATCATGCCCTGGACCCATGGAAATCGTTTGTGCGTCGATGTCAGATACACGCGGTATAGTATTGTTTTTAACAGATTTAAGTAGATACGACTAGTTATAATGTTTCAATATACTTTTTCTTTGTTCTGAATTTAAATATTCTTTCTTTAGAAAATGGCTCCCTAGTATTCAGTTTAGAAATAACTATTATATATATACCTAACATATGTACGTATTTTCTTGCCTTTTTATGTTTGTTAATAAACTGTATAACAAGTTAACTACGTATAATACCTATCTATAACATATTATTAATCTCCCAGCAGTGAAGTAAAACTGGCCAAGTGCGAGTCGGACTCGCGCACGAAGGGTTCCGTACCATTATCGTATTTTAAGATTTATGACGTAATAAAAAAAACTACTTACTGGATCTCGTTCAAAGCAATTTTCGGTGGAAGTTTACATGGTAATGTACATCTTTGATCATATATTTTTTTAGTTTTATCATTCTCGTAGGTTAGAAGTTAAGTGGCGGGGGACTTCCATAGATACCCCACACGTATGGGCTTGATGAAAAAAAAAATTTTGAGTTTCAGTTCTAAGTATGGGGACCCCCAAAATTTATTGTTTTTATTTTTCTATTTTTCAAATGTTAATGCGGTTCACAGAATACATTATACAATACAACACATTACCAAGTTTCAACAGCATAGTTCTTATAGTTTCGGAAAAAGTGGCTGTGACATACAGACGGACAGACAGACATGACGAATCTATAACGGTTCCGTTTTTGCCATTTGGCTACGGATCCCTCAAAAGAGCAATAATATGTCTCATTATGTGAGACATATTATTGCTCTTTTGAGGGTTCACAACATTTTTTATTTCAGTAACACAGTTTATTTATTTTCACATGTGACCGTTGACACAAAACCGTTGTAATGGTTTGACTGTGGGGTCAATGAGTCTCTACATAATGTATGCTCAAGCGTGTTCATGTGCTCATTTGTTTTCTTGTGTTGTGTAAGATCGAGGCTCGAGATGCGAGGACTATAAAATTGCAATTGCAAATTGCACGGATCTAATTTGCACGGATTGAATTTGAAACTGGTGTCCATGGCAGCATATTTTTCTTTCTTTTTAACGATGAAGTTTTGTTACAGATATCGAACCAGTTTTCAGCACGACAAAGAGTGGTAATGACGTCATCATCTATGGTCCCTATCGGTATAATCGAATGAATAGATATAAAGGACCCAAGCTGCGATGGACCTGTACTCGTGCAAATTTGGGGTGTAAATCAATAATCGTCACAATCGACAACGAAATAATTATACATAAAAAAGAACATAACCATACTGTGAAATATTAAATTTATAAGGTGCACAAGTTTCAATTAAACTCCAACTCTCGGCTCAGCGCCGTGATTTGAAAATCCAACAGTGTTAAAATATTAACGTGGTAATGTTAGTGCTAGTGTTAATCGAAGTGGCTAAAGAATGTCAATAATTGCAAAATTAATGTTTGTAAACATTTTTTTTATTGATTTATCAATTTAAGAAAAGTCCAAAGTTTCAGTCAGACTGCTTTTATGGACACATTTTTTCCTTTGATGTAAGTACTCCCGGTTTTAGTTTTTCTATTTTGACTGTTAATAATTACTACTTATTATTGTTGGTCACACTTTCGATTGACTATTATGACATTGCCTTAATCTTGCAGCGTTCAATACTAATTTTAAATTTCGTTGTAAATGCCAGTTATGGTTTATATTAAATAATTTTGTACTTACTTTAGCGTTTATTTTTACCTATGAGGCATATTTCCTTAAATTATCTACTTTAACTGTGTTGACAAAGCGTTGTATCTCTCTATATCCACGGTACCTATAATTTTCTATTTCAGTATCCCAGGATCAAATCTTTAGCTTAAGGCGCGTCCCCGAGCAAAACGCAGCGCTAGCCGTTTTTGTGCAGTTTTTTGGAGCTATCTATTCTTTATCCAAAAGAAATACCAACTAATAAAAAATACATTAAATTTCTACATAATCTTGGCTTCAAAATGGTAGATTTTATTTTTTATTACTAAGTATAATGTTTAAGTAATCTCCTCACAACGAAACCACAGAAATGAGAAAAAAATACTGAAAACATGCATCTTCTCGAAAACTAACGATTATTTTGATTTTGTACTTACACTAATGGATAGGCAATTTAATTATGAACATTTTGGTAGAAGTATTTTTTTCAAACGACCAAAATTAGATATTATAACGATTATATTCAACATTCTGAGCGTATTCACTATTGTATCTCTTGCGCTGTTATTGAGGGAAAAAATGCTCAAGGTTATTTGCTCAGGGTACGGCCTTAACGATCTCTACCAATATAATCTGCCAGTCCATTCTGATAAAGTCACACCGTGAAAACTAAGGTGAAGTAAGCGTGAACTTATCTGTGTGTTATCTTGAAACTATGAATTGACAGCTGATTTCAAGCTCACTTCACTCAAGTTTATGCGTTGAGATATTTTAAGGCGCGTCCCATGCAAAACGCAGCGCTAGCTGTTTTTTGTGCAGTTTTTTGGAGCTATATACTCTTTATCCAAAAGAAACATCAACTTATAAAAAATACATTAAATTTCTACATAATCTTGGCATCAAAATGGTAGATTTTTTTTATTACTTAGTATAATGTTTATTTAATCTCCTCATAAAGAAACTACATAAATTGGAAATAATTATTGAAAACATACATGTTCTCGAAAACTAACGATTATTTTGTTTTTTTTATTATGAACATTTTGGTAGAAATATTTTTTTTCGAACGACAAAAATTAGATTTTATAACGATTTTATTCAACATTCTGAGCGTATTCGCTATTGTCTCTCTTGCGCTGTTATTGAGGGAAAAAATGCTCAAGGTTATTTGGTCAGGGTATGGCCTTAACAGAATAGTACTGCTGGCCCGGAGATACAAGGACTCATAATCGTCACGTGGTAGGATGTTTTTTTTTTTCAATTAATGAGTTTGTTATTATTAAAAATGTTTTTATTGTTTAGTATTATTGTTTTTATTTGGTTTGGTGTATTGTATTTTGATTTGTTTTAATGTTCTCGTCCTAGTCAAACTTGATGTACCACAACATATCGTAAGCGACCACATTATTCACTTGTTTTCTTAGGATTGGCTCGTGGATAAAATAACGCGGCTGTTACAGCACAGGTCGAT
This sequence comes from Ceramica pisi, assembly GCA_963859965.1. Taxonomy (NCBI): domain Eukaryota; kingdom Metazoa; phylum Arthropoda; class Insecta; order Lepidoptera; family Noctuidae; genus Ceramica; species Ceramica pisi. The sequence continues at coordinate 6,285,866 of OY982541.1, read as the reverse complement.
TTTCAAGCAACGCTTGCCGAGGTTATTCTGTGGATGGGTGACCATCTTAAAATACCGACCTTCCTCTGTGTTTTTTTTTATGCAAAACGGGGAAACTCTTTGCCCAAATCTCACCTGATGGAAAGTGATGATTAGGCCGAAGATGGAAGCGTGTTTCACCCGGAATCCTCTTACACAGAGGAACTGGCTATCATTCCTCTAACTGCCGGTACACAACAATGCTGTTAACATGTTGTTATGGCGACAGACTTAGACATGATGGTGGTAGCTTGCCAGGCGGACTTGAAACAAGTCCTACCACCAACCAAACCGAGCAAAAAATTTGCCTCCGCTGGGAATCGAACCCGGGACCCGTGGGCTGAATCAGGTGGTATAACCACTAGACCACGGAGCCGGTTAGTGTCACCTGTTTAGCACCTCCCGGGGACCACGTGTAGGGATTCGCTGAAGGGTATACTCCTACGGACGCGGGTGACTCGGCCCCCAAAACTGCTTCGGAAAGCACGTTAAGTTGTTGGTCCCGGCTGTCATTTGGAGATCTCTGGCAGTCGTTACGGATAGTCAGAGGTCAGAAAATCTGGCACCAGTCTTGCCAAGGAGTACCGTGGGTAACCAGTTAATGGGTTGTGGAGGTCTGGTAGGCAGCCGCTCCTCGTAAAATACTGGTATTCAGCTGAATCCAGTTTGACTGGAAGCCGACCCCAATACAGTTGGGAAAAGGCTAGGCAGATGATGATCTAGGGATTGGAAGCGCACACTTGTATTTGTTCCTATTTGTGTTAACATGTATGTGATTATGTAGCCTCTGTGGGCGATTCAATAAATTAATTAATAAAAATTAAGAATAAAGTTTTTTACAGGTTTCGAGCCAGTTTACATTTCATCACGGTCTGGCAATGACGTCATGATCTATGGTCCCTATCGATATAATCGGGTGTCTAGATACAAAGGGCCCAGGCAACGATGGCGCTGTTCTCGGACAACTTTGGGATGCAAATCTGTTATTATAACCGTCGACAATGTAATAGTTTCGCAAAAAAAAGAACATTTCCATAATTTAAAGCGGCTCTCTTTATGTTAATTTTGTGAATGGTTTTTTTTTCTTATTTTTTACCACTGATAGACATACTTTTGACCACTAGGTAAGTGTATTTAAACAAATAACACTGAATACATGCTGGAATAATTCCTATACTCATTTGAAACATCCTCAAATTGCTCAGCGCCGTGAATTGCAAATGCAAAACAGCAAAATAATATAGTACTAGCTGACCCGTGCAACGTCGTTTGCGTAACTTAGCGTGATGATAAATAGTCTATAGCCTTCCTCGATAAATGGGCTATCTAACACTGAAAGAATTTTTCAAATCGGACCAGTTGTTCCTGAGAACAGCGCGTTCAACCAAGCAAACAAACAAACAAACTCTTCTGCTTTATAATATTAGTATAGATATTACAGAGTTACATTTTCAATAATGTCGTACGATGTTTGGTAAAATGTTCATTTATGAAAGTGCTTTTCAAAAATAAAAAAAAATACCAAAATAATGTTTAAATAATTATGTTTAATTAGTCGTCGATCTATATTATAGACGAGGCGCCAGAGGGAGTTCTCGTTGTTAGGTTGTGAATTTAACTTACGCCTTATATAAGGGAATCCCAAACTCTTGCAGTATTTGAAAGAAGAAGAAGAAACTGTTCTATTCATCTTCTTCGTCTCATTATACGTTGTAGTTGCGAAAGCAGAAACAAGTCATTTATTTAAAATAATTAAGTATCGAAGTGATATTTATTTTGTAAGTGAATATTGTAGTGTTTGTAGGCTTTTGTAATTGTGTTTTTATGCATGAATAAAACATTTTTTTTGTAAATTAAATTTCTTCTCCCTCAAGATTCATCACCACATTATCTTTGAAGATATTTGCTTGCCCTTTTCTTCAGTCTGACAAATACATATGTCAAAGTTCTCGCAACATTCACTCTCCAGATATTGTATTATTTAGTCAGGATCGAATATTTAGCCTAAAAAACTTGGAAGTCGGTTGTATTTTTTGTAAAAAGTGTTTTATTTTTCACTTTTTAGTGGTACCTCACACCTTACAACACCACTGCAAAATTGCAGAAAAGCAAAATACGGAATTTCGATTACTTGGATGTCATAAAACTATCATCCTAGTAGACGAATTCCAGCTATGTCGATTTAAAATCCAAAGTTCGTAACCGATTTTGATAAAATTTAAATGGGACCAATCTGCAAGTATCCTTTCAGATAAAACAAGATCTTTTTAAATGGGTTCATAATTGTCGGAGTTATGAGGTCACAAACATAAAAAAAAACATACAACCGAATTGAGAACCTCCTCCTTTTTGGGAAGTCGGTTAAAAAGTTATTACCGACGGGTGCGTGACGACGCACCCAGAGGGCCGAGTGGACATAGGTGATTATTCTTCTTCGGGCGCAAATTAATAAGTATCAACTGTTAAAAATTTGTACCCGCTGGAGCCTAGACGTTAAGATATATAAAGATACGTTAAATAAGGACAGATGCATTTTTTTACTGTTAATGTTTTGTTACAGATCTTTTCGACATGGATATCATGTTTAGCACAACAAACAGGGGCAATCCGTCTCTTAACATAGGCCGATATCGGTACAATCGAGGGAGTCTCAATGAAAAAGACAATTTGAACCGGATAAGATGGCGGTGTATCAGGAGAGTCTCAGGATGTAAATCAGTTGTATATACTGTCAATGATGTCATAGTAGTAAAGAAAAACAGGCATAACCATTGAATCAAACCTTTGGGTGTGTCCAAATTTGGTGAATGCACCATGAAAGCGCGAACTTGAAATGCACTCGGAAAGCTAGCGAGTGGGTCGCGAGCGGCGCGTTTGTGCGCATTCGCCAGATGTGGGACCCACCCTTTAATATTTTTTTTTATATTTTTTTGTGTAGTTGTTATAAGTGATGGTTTTTATTAGCAACTAGCTGACCCGTGCAACGTCGTCTGCGTAACATTTTTCATTACTGCTTCGCTCCTATTGGTCTTAGCGTGATGATAGCTTATAGCCTTCCTCGATAAATGGGCTTTCTAACAATGAAAGAATTTTACAAATCGGACTAGTAGTTCCTGAGATTAGCGCGTTCAACCAAACAAACAAACAAACAAACTCTTCTGCTTTATAATATTTGTATAGATTTGGTAAAAAAATCTGTTATGGGATTCAGGTACAGTCAGAAAAAGTCGTTGTAGAAGGTGGTCAATGGTTTCCGATTGGTTTAATATGGTTTTTATCATAGTTTCTAACCAAAGAAAAATACCTTTCTTTTTTTAATGAGAAGTCATCAAATGACTTCTTCCTCTTTGGGCGGAGTGTCGGACTCTTACTGACTAAAACCCTTCCGGTTTCCTCCAAATGCCCTTTTGCGTTACAGGGTCGCGGTGACTCCATCAAACAAATTCCGCAACCAGTACTTATCGTACTGATTAAACTTGTCGTAGTTCATTGACCTTCTTCATGCAACAGTTTGTCTTTCATTATATTGTATTTTTGTATCTTGTCAATAAATATATTTTTTGTTGTATTTATGTTTTTCTGGTTACAATGCACTTTATAAGTGAATTAATAATACTTGGGTAAGAGAGGTTTATTTATAGAGAAGTATTATCAGACCTCTGTCGCGGGTTGCACGCGTGATCAAATAATAAAATCGTTATGCAGAGCAAATAAAAATAACATAAGAAAAAAAAACAATTTTCCCCAACAAATGTATCGACTGTAGAATCCCTGTAAAACAATTAATTCTATTTCAGTAAAATGGGTGTTAAAGAAGAACGGCAAAGAACTAGCGATGGTGAACGGGTACACTTTCTATTGCCATAAGAACAGCGCCAAGACGAAGATTTGGACCTGCACCAATGGATGGTTATGCAAGGCCAGGTTGATCACTGACAATGAGCTGGAACCATCGAAGCGGACCGTCATATCTGCGAAGCTTGATCACAAGCATCCACCTCCGACCTTCGTGATAATTGATGGGTTTTATGTCAGGATCTGATAGTAGCCTATACGATCATTGACTACAGCCTTGGTTCTTGAAACGTCGCAAGAATCGCATTAATTGCTGTCGCAATGGCACAACCATTAACACCTTTGTCCGATCTATGTAACATAGTTGTTAAGTTTTATGTTACTAACATCTTTGTATTTGTGTATTATGGAATTAATTTCTGATGTGTAGATTAATGTAGGTGCAACATATATTATTTGTTTCGGCAGAGTGGGACTGTCTTTTAGTATGTATTTATTTATTGGGACAATAAACAGCTGCAATTTACAAATAAACTAAAAAAAGAATAAAAAATATAATTGTTTGTATAATTGTTTCCGAAGCGCTTTTGCTGTAAAAAGATTGAAAAGTAATCAAATTACTGTTGATAGTAATAACCATATTGCGTGGTGTTATATTGTATTACCTGATATCAATTTGTGATTTTTACAGCAAATAAATTTGTCATTATTATTTATTTCTTTTTTTTTAAGTTTTTAGAACTCTCTTTAGTATTCTCATTGTTGAAACTCTTTATAACGAGTTGGTCGCTGCGACCAGAGCTAATAAAGATACTACTCGCTCGGCGATGCTCGCTTTGCGGTTAGAAGTTACAAACAAGCAGTAATTAGTACCTATAGTGCGGATCGGAGCGAGTCGTGCGAGTAATCGCTAGTCGCACAAAAGCACTCGGTTAAATCCGAGCGACAAACCAATCGAAAATACTCACTCGCTACTCGCTTACTCTTTTCGATTTTCAAGCTTTACTCGCTTCTCGCTGATCGCCGGCGGTGAGACAAGTGCCATAAGGCGGAGCGAGTGGTGCGAATAACTGCCCGTCGCACAAGAGCACTCGCTTACAACCGAGCGACAATTTATCGAAATTTCACACTCGCTACTCGGTGCTCCCAAACTCGTTTTGGGTTTCAAGCTTTACTCGCTTCTCGCTGATCGCCGGCGAAACAAGTGCCTATAGATGTTCCACATTGTATTTAAAACTTCTACAAAATACTTCTTCAAAATGGAATTGTTTGCTTTTTCAGTGCGTTTCGTACAGAAATATGACGGGAAGGAGCTTGCAATATTAAACGGCTATACTTTTTACTGTCGCAGACGCCAATTGAACAATAACATTTGGGCTTGTACAGCTGGGCAGTGCAGAGCATTACTGTGCATGACAAAGAGTTGTAACTATGAAGAACGCAAAGTGATATCGTCAAGGCTGGAACATAAACACGCTCCTCCAAAATTTACCATTTGTGACGGATTTTATACGAAGACATTAAGTCTGGCTGATTTTTAACTGACAGCCTAACTGCTGTAGGCGTGGTTTGTGGGGTGTTTAACAGTACTCGTACGGCTTACTATGACTACTAAGTGACAACGATTATTCCAAATATTTAGGCCTCAAAAATCTAGTTGGCATAGTAACTTCAGATTTTTAAAAGATAAATCTTTTCTTTTTCCTTTTTTAGTTATTGACTAGCTTTTTTTTGGGAAAGCCAAGCCAAGCCACACATTTCCAACCACTGCAACTCCTGAAAACCAGTATCAAGAGTGGGGCGACCAACAAAAAAATGCCGAGCCAATGGAGCCAGACGAGTCCCGGTGAAACGATTCAATTTTCTTGGAAATTTACACAAAACACAAATTTCATCTTCCCTCTTTATCAAGCAGGAGACAGAATAGAGCTGAGCCAATAGGCAACTAGCTTTTGCCCGCGACTTCGTTTGCCCATATCCCATTTCTTCAATTACTGTAAGAATTTTGAAAAACCTCCCTTAGGGGCCACGTCCCTGCCCAAGGAACCTACATGCTAAATTTCAGCTTTTTACGACCAGTAGTTTCGGCTGTGCGTTAGACGAGCTCGTGGCTAAACATTAACAGCCGCACAGGTCGATCTACCAGGTTAAGCAACGCTTGCAAAGGTTTGGTCTGTGGATGGTTGACCATCTTAAAATACCGAGTTTCCTCCGTGCCTCGGAAAGCACGTTAAGCTTTTGGTCCCAGCTGCCATTTGTAGATCTTTGGCAGTCGTTACGGATAGTCAGAAGCCAGTAAATCTGACTCCAGTCTTGCCAAGAAGTACCGTGTTACCCAGTTAACGGGCTGTGGAGGTCAGGTAGGCAGCCGCTCTACGTAAAATACTATTATTCAACTAAATCCGGTTTGACTGGAAGCCGACCCCAATAGAGTTGGAAAAAGGCTAGGCAGATGATGATTTTCGGCTGTGCGTTTGTTTGTCATTCACTCACTCAGTAACGGAAGAATTTTATATAAGTAGGTACATTGGTTAATACGATTAAGACAGTTTTAAGTCAGTTTATTAAAAAAAATATACTTTTTCATGTCACTTGGTGTTGTTTAAATAAAAGATTGATGTCTTGTGGAACTGAGGGTTTGAAGGAATTAACCAAAGATATAAATATTTCTCGAATATATTATGAAACCAAAGATTTTACAACATTCCAATTTACCTGTTATTGTTAAATAATTTTGTTATAAAAGATTTCTAAATAAATATTAGGTTTTTATTTAAACCTCCGGTCTTAAACCTAATAATATTTGCCTGTAAAACATGATAGTAGCCTCCCAAGATATCGAAAGCATTGCATGATTTTAGTGCATGAAATAAACTCAAACGTGTGCTAACACAACCGCAATTCCGCTACTAACACTCCAAAAATTTATTACAGTGAAATTTGTGAAGAGAGTCAACGGCAAAGAAGTGGCGTTAGTGAACGGCTATACATACTACTGTCGCAAGCAGAGCTTGAAGAAGTCTACCAAGGTATGGAACTGCACCTATGGAGGGACCTGCCATGCCAAGATGGAGATCACCAACCACGCCAAGCCCTCGCACCGTATCGTGGTATCGGCGAAACTGGAACACAAGCACGAACCATCTGAGTACTGTATCAGTAATGGGTTCTATGTTAAATTGTAACTTTTTAGTTTTAGGTTTTGAGCGTTTAGAATAAGCAGTGTTAGAGCTTTATAAGAAACAAGGAGTGTACCTACTGTTTAAATTTTTGGTGGTGGTCTAACTTCTACTATGAGGCGTCAGTGCTATCGTGATTCCATTGTGTAAAAGGGACTGTGCTATTATTCAAGTATAGCTCCAACTCTCTCTCACAACGGAAACATGACGCGTGCCAGTGCCATTATGATTACTTTATAGTAGAAGGGGAGGCTGAAAACATGTTTATGGATCTCATTATCTATTCCGTGGTTTATATGATTTTTTTCAAATGTCTATCAAAAATTACTAATTTTTAACGCTAGTCAGAGAGGTTAGATTTTAAATAAGTGAAATTTGATTCTGGTGAGCTTCTATTTTAATAAATTTCAAGAAAAGATGTTACAATTACAATCGGTTAGGGTTATAGACTAATCAAATATCTACGTATACCATCATCCCGCTACAACCTTGGAGTGGACAATATTTAAAAAAGATGAAGATTATGGATCAGTGCAAGTGTCAACTTCAAGTACCTACTGCGCTGACGAACTGCTAACAGGCCATTCCGTTCTCCAGTTTTTCCAGGTCTCAGGGTAGTTGTTACATTGAATCACGTTATTACCTCAATCATTCCTAATGTGGCTCCTTGTCGGAAAGTGTGCCCATCAGAGTAGGTAATATTTATTGGTAGAAAGTAAGATGTTCTTTCAATATAATATGTAGAGGAAAATAATATACTAGTCGTATTTAAAAGTATTAGAGCAGTAATCAAGTACAATGTATGTTAAAAGTTTGCAAAAATCTATTTTACTTACTTGTAGAATAACATAATCTAGTCATATTTCAACTACGTACCTATATATTAGCTATTCTAAAGTAAAATCAAGATTGTATTTTAAATATTTGCAAAATACTTTATTACTTACCTAGAGTTCAAATCTTGTTGTACAAATTATGTATTAAACTACAAATATAATGTAATGTTAAATGTTTGCAAAAAAACTATTTTACTTACACAGAAAACTTCTATTCACATTTAAAACTAGTAGTAGTAGATACCTACTATTTAAGTACAACATATTGTAGAGATTTATGTTGAATGTTTCATAAATACTATTTTAATGATCTCACATAATTATGTGTGTTGTGTTCGTGTGCGTGTGTTTATGGATTACAAATAAAAATGTTTGAAAAATACAAAAATAATGTTTCGAATACCCATTCGTAATAAAAAGTAAATGATAATTATGGAAATAAAAGTACCATATTATTAGCACTCGCATTTTATTGTTTTTTTTTAGATGGATTTGCTCTTGACTCTAGTCTAGTTCAGAGACAACTTCTTGTACGCCACTATCCTGGCGATAAGTCCTCTCTTTGGGGAGTGGCTAGAGGGGTGCTACGGCGTCTTCATCTTCCACCTGGCGCAGGTCCTTGACGGATACAGTTGTTTCGGGAGGTACCTGTATCTGATTCAAAGGGCTTTTGGAGGAACACAGGTGAGTTTTAGGCAGGAAGAGTCTGGCACTCCCTTCCGCTCTGCCTAAAGCGTCATTTGATGATTTTCCATACAAAAAAGGGAGACAAATTCGTCGTGTCAGATTTGATTAGATTCTAATTATGTTGACATGATTAAATTTGGCCATTTGGCTCATCTTTATTATCATAACTTCAACTGAAATATGTCTACAGCTGGATATGGGACCTCTCGATTCGTACTTGCTTCATCCGAATTAAAAGACAAAAATAAGCTGTGCGTTTGTCCGAACCATGTATATTCGAATAAGTACTAAATTGTATTTTTATTCCAGAAAAGGTTGAAGCATAAACCAAGCGGAAGATAACTTTTATTTTTTCTCCTGTACATTATTTAGGAATGAAACAAATACAGTTTTTGTTCGTTCGTCAAATAAATAGGTATGATGTCATTCCGTGTTTGAATTTCGAATTTGAGATAATTAGGGAATTTAGGTTACATAACAAACTCCTATGTTCTCATTTTCACAAACTGTCAATTTTCAAGGTTTTTTATGTATATTTGCATAATATTGTAGGTAGTTCTAGAACAGAAGGTTCTTTTCAGCTAAAAGTAGTTTCTGTGAGGACTTTCTATCTACGTATTTTCTTAAAAGACACAATTATTATAAATACACGATTGAAATTTTCCAAAATAGGTAAAAAATCTATAAAAAAAAAAAATGATCACATCCCATAAGATCGGTTTTCAAATGATATTTTGTATTTTTGGTAAAAAAGGAATCAATCTGAGCACATAAATAAATACTTACAATTTATTTTCAGTGACTTGGGTGACGAAAGACAATGGCAAAGTTCTAGCAATAGTGAATGGATACACATTCTACTGCCGCAGATTCCATCCAGTAAAGAGTACATGGAGCTGTACCCAAGCTGGAAAGTGCAGAGCGAGACTAATGATATCCAGTGAAGATCTGGCTTCAGAGCGCAGGATCGTTTCAGCTAGAATTGACCACAACCACGCACCACCGTCATTTGTCATCTCCAATGGATTATATATAAAGACTAGTTCATTGCAAACCGAGTGGCCGGGATGTAGAGATACACAAAGATATTATCCTGTCCCCAATTTCTCGGGATTTACGTTTCCAAAAAGTGAACATTAATGTTACTATTTTAGGGAGTTGTCGTTTATAGTAGGTATGACGTATGTAACTTTCATACTAACTTCTTGAACCCATTTAATCCCATTAGGGGATGAATTTCAGAAATCCTTCCTTGGACCTCACATTGGTTTAACTAAATGACCTCTCGTGTTAAATCTCAATCTAAATTTCTATAACCATCAGTTTAGAGTGTGTGTGTGCCTGTCAGAATGAATGTAAGATTTTCATTAGAAGAATTTCATATTGTTATATTTTGTACTTAAATTGGTGCTTGGTTTAAATAATTAAATTGAAGTTTATGTAGATAGTAGTATAATAGGTTATGGGTGTGTTGTTTATAATTTATAAAGTTTAAAATCAAATTTGAATATTATTGTTTTGTTAATTTTGCGTTTATTATTTATTAAAGATAATTATGCTACCGATGAGTGGTTTTAATAATAGTATTGCACGTTTTGAGCTTTAAATCAGCATGTTTACAGTTATATGTATATATACCGTTTTAAAACTTGGGTTTGGTACTAACAAAATTGCTATCTTTTTAGTGACATGGGTAAAAAAATCCAACGGAAAGGAACTGGCGATCGTGGACGGGTATACCTTCTACTGTCACAAGCAAAATATGATCAAGAGCACTTGGACCTGTACCAACGCCATGAGGTGCAAAGCGAGAATGATGATCACGAATAGGCCCGACCCTGCACACCGACTGGTTTTGACATCTAAGCTGGAACACAATCACAAGCCGCCAAATTTTAGAATAACCAATGGAATTTACGTGAAGATTAATTCATTTTATTATTGAAAAATCTTTGTCATCATATGCCTTACGACTGTGTTCCCTGAAGCCTTACCTTTCAGGGAACACAGGCGTAAAGATTAAACGCTTAGTAAATACAACCATATTTCACACAGTAGTTCTAGTATTCAGCTGAATCTGGTTTGACTGAAAGTCGACCTCAATAAAGTCGGGAAAAGGCTAGGCGGATGATGATTTCGGACAGTAACGAAAAAGTACCAAATGATAGTGGTAAACATATTGGTAAACATATTATTATTGGTAAATAGTATATTATACTCTTTATTACACACACCAACCATAAAACCAACAAACCTCAAGGTTGCTACTGAGATTTTTTTGTAATATCAATAGTAAAGTATGTTGCGATAATTCAATGTCTTCAGAACCATCTTGCAGACTGACAAATATTTTACCACAGAATGTGTCATTCCTATATAGTCTATACTTATACGAGAGAAGGAGAACATTAAATACATTAGTGAAGTAGAGATTTTCATCCGTAGATATTAATTAAATTATCTAGTCAATGTATCATAGAAGTTTCCTAAAACTTGTTAGATGGTCTATCTAGTCTCAATTTTGGCCAAAGACGAACTCATTTTTTACTTAGTTATCTTTTATAATAAATAATAGTATAACATATACACCTAGTTGTGATTTTTCGTAGTTTTTCAATCAATATAAATTAATATATTCAGAAGTGTATGCGTAGCATGGTTTTTTATTTTATTTGCCTGTCACCATTCTGCAAGCGACGCTATCTAATGGAAAAAAATGAAAAAGGGATTTACGAAAAACTATTACCCTTCATCTGTTTCACTGTCCTTAAGGACAAACTGTCAAATCTTCGAATCTGTGGCGTCACCCTTGAAGGGTCACTGGTCGCTACCATTTTGTTGGTCGTAATGCGACAGATCGTCCTGAAGGACACAAACAGATAAAGGGTTAAAGAAACACCAAAAGATTTATACTACGCCTATTACAAATTATTAAACATAAACTTCTTTTTATTTTCCAGTGATATTTGCAAAAAGACCAAATGGCAGAGAGCTTGCCATCGTAAATGGATATACATTCTACTGTCACTTTCGAAAACAGACATCTAATACCTGGTCTTGCTGCTCCGGCCGTTCCTGCAAAGCAGCGCTGATTATCAGCAATGATGAGAAAAGGTTCTTGATAAAAGCTAAACTGGAACACACTCATGCACCTCAAAGGTATATCATTTCTAGCGGATGTTATCTTAGGCTTTGATCGACAATTGTTTTATTTTTAATTTTTTGTCAAAACCGTTCTTTGTAAAATTTTAATTCGTGTAAATTGTATTATGTTATATTTCAATGTGTTAGGGTGCCCGTCCATTTGCGCGGAGAATTAATATTAACCGATTACATCAGTCAAAATGTCAGTGACTCATGTGGTGCGCAGATTGTATAAAATTCCATTGGTTAATATTTCGCCGTTTCTCCGCTCCGCTGCCTCGCTCCGCGCAAATGGACAGGCACCCTAACGGCTAGCAATTTCGGCTTTTACTTTTCAACGCGGTTACATCAACGACGTTTGATGACGTGACTGATGTATGTGCGAATTCTGCAAAGGTAGGCGCCAGTTAAACGAGCAATAAAGTACATTGACCTTTCCCTAACATCCTTTCGGTTCATAGTTTGGCGTCTACCATAAACGATATTTCTTGGCCCTGAGACGTGATATGGACGCGAATGATGCGAATCCATTTGCTCCGAGATTGTAAGGATGAACATTTTAATAGTATTTTAATTTGAATAAAATTTGGTGATTCGATTTTCTTTTGTTTTAACCATTTTACATTTTCCCACTTTTTAACTGACTGACTAATATGTCACTTTATGTACTACTGTCGTTAAGGGACTTGTAGTTTATGTTAATAATAATTAAGAATGCATGTCAGTTCTGCGACCACTTTTACTTGCTTTCTTTCTTTAAAATTTTCTTAATATGGTTCAGATTAGAGAGAAACTTTAGGATTATATCTTTTCCAGTGATTTTGGCGAGGAAGCAAAACGGTAAAGAGATTGTAGTTGCAAATGGCTACACATTCTATTGTCACGCGCGCTATCGGCGCACAAACGTGTGGAGATGCTCAGCGGGACGTGCCTGCAAAGCTCAGCTTAATATCGCCAACGACGAGACAAGAGTCGTAGTCAGGGCTAATTTGGAACACACTCATGCAGCTAAAGGCTTTGTCATCAAAGACGGAATTTATAGAAGGACTTTATAAAAAACAGAAACTGAATGACTGATCGATCGATCAACGCAGAGCTGAAACCGCTGGGTCTCCATGAATTGCACAAATATTCCTTAAGTGACTTAGGTGTGCACTAAGAAAGGATTTTTAAAAATTCAACCCCTGAGGGGTTGAAAACGGGATGCAAAGTTTATTTTATTTATTTATTTATTTAACAATTTATGTACACACACACACAAGTAGATAACAAAAAAAGGAGACAGAAAAATAGGTACACAATAGGTAGGAAGGCACAATGTGGTTTCTTGGTTTGTTCAACATCAAACTTGGCAATTATAGTCTTTATTTTTTTATTTAAGATTTAATTAAACACGTGTTTCATAAAAGAGGGTCGCAAAATATTTTACATCACATTTAATTCGAAATCGGTTTTCCTGAGTGTGATCGATTTTAACATTGAATTTTGACATTTGAAGACTAAGATTCATCCTGTAGATAAAAAATAATAAAAAAGAAACACAACCGAATTCAAAACCTCCTCCTTTTTGGGAAGTCGGTTAACAAAATAGTTGGCACAGACATAAGGAAATTTAAGCCCTTTTTTCACAAAAAAATATTGAAATATTTTACCTTTTATCCTTAGGCGATGAGTTTCTCAAAATTCTTAAAAAATTTAGTTGATTTTGTTAGAAAAGTTTCGTTTAATTATTGTTTACTTGTCTCAAAAATAAACAAATTAGGCTAATATTAGCATTAATACAATAGCTTAGAGTGCCAATTCCACTAATTTTCACATTCGCATCGCATTCGCATGCCAATCAAAATCTGTCAAAAATGTGTGAAGGCTTTTTTGACAGTTTGCGATTGACATGCGAATGCAAAAGTGGTTTAAAAATTAGTAGAAATGGCCCTCTGTTTAGCATTTTTAAAAGTTAAGTTGATTTTTTTACAGTAGTTTTGATAACTTATTGTTTACCTTACTTAAAAATAAATAAATTAGGTTAATAATAGCATTAATACGATCAGCCAGTCAGTTTCCTCTCTTATAAATATGATCTTGATTTATTCGGTTTAACTTCTTCCATGTCTGATTTCGACTACCACGCGGACGAAGTCGCGGGTACCGCCCGCGACTTCGTCCGCGTGGTTCGTGGCTAGTGGATAAATATAAAACTATAATCATCTCTTTACTCCATTTATTGTTTGTATGAATTAATAAATACTATCATGTACATATGAGTAACGTGCAAATGTTGCAACCTTACCCTATCCTCTATCGCTGCCGGCTAATTCAATATATTTTAATCAATAATTATAATTTTAAAATATATTTTTTTTCAATACATATATTTTATTTTTTTGTATGTAAAACTATATCCGGTTAAAAGGCATGGCTGCAAAAAAATATGACAATCAGCGTAAGACAGTGTAGTTTTCTATCAGCAATAAATGTTTCGTACAGATTCCGAGTTTGCTCAAACCACGGCAATGCCGTCCAGGCATTGCCGTCCAGGCATTGCCGTGGTTGAATACTGGTATGCGAGGCGAGGAATTTAATTAAAAGTAAACTAATTTTGTCATGGACACGCACGCTAATGAGAAATAATGCTTTCAGAGGTTATCTTTTGCTAACACGTAAATAAACAAACATGTTAGACTTTTTCTAATATCCTAATATTTATTTGTTTTTTGGGACAAACCCGCCACACATTCCCAACCACTGCAACTCCTGAAAGCCAGAATCAACAGTGGCGACCACCAGAAAAACGCCGAGCTAATGAACCCCGACGAGTCCCGGAGAAACGATTCAACTGTCTGGATCCCGCATCGAAATTAATCAGAAGAGTACAGCGGAGGAGTAGGAAAATATAAATATAATTTCCACACAATTTAATATCCTAATATATGAAATTGAACTGAGTGATTGTACAACGCACAGCCAAAACTCCAGGTCGTAGAAAGCTGAATTTTGGCATGTAACTTCCCGTAACCCGTAGGGAAGTACTAAGAGAGGAATAGGGAATATGCATAAAAAAATATTTATTATCTAAACACTTAATCTCAAAATATACAAAAATATATTACTAACAGTGGAAATAGAATCAAAATTGCTCGAAAAACAAACGAGATATAATGATTTAAAACAAATATATCTGTCCCTCTCGCGAAAACGCTGTTTTCTATGGCAGATGTATAGATGTCACGTAATGTGACGTCAAATTCCATGTCGGATTTCTCGTTCTAAAAGTAATCTTTGAAGCGTTATAACTTCATCGCTGATGAAGATATTGAAAAAATATTTTCTAGAGTGTTTACTGGAGCTTATAAGTAATTCATTTTATAAATAAAAAAATCGCGTGCATATTCCCTATTCACGAAATTCCAACGGGAACGGGAAAAACGTACGAAGTTGCGGACACAAAAAAATTTGGTAACCTATGGGTAACTTAATATGCTCCTATTTATTTTTTCAGTGAGATGGGCAAAAAAAGAAGATGGCGAAGAAGTTGCCATTGTTAACGGCTACTCGTTCTTTTGTCACGAGCAGAATCAGTTAACAAACATTTGGAGATGCTCCTTCGGAAAACCCTGCAAAGCTGAGCTGATCATCACCAATGATGAGGACCCTTTGTCTAGGGTCTTGAAACCTAGTTCTATATTCTATCACTCCGGCCATGCGCCAACAAGATATGTGATTTCCAAAGGACATTACTTCGACTCATTGTTTTAATGTCCTTGTACACACCATTATATGTGAAATTTAATATTTGTATAGCACACGGGTACAGCCCCCTGATGCACAAAAAACTGTTATATAAAAAGTTTTTATTATTTTTATGTGTTTTATTCTGTGTACTTTTTGTTGTTGCCCTTATCTTAAACAAATAAATGTATTATCACATTTCTATACAGATATTATGAAGAGGAAAAATTTGTTGTTTGTTTGTATCGAATAGGCTCCGAAACTACTGAACCGATTTTTAACCATTTTTTTAATTATTACACCAAGCCAAACAGTAACATAAGCTATAATTTATTCGCAGCGCGAACGAAGTCGCGGGCGACATGCTAGTACATTTACATTGAATGATATTTCTAATTTTGCAAAGATGAAGTGGATTTAAAGAACACCGTTCATGTTTTCTACCTTTTCATAAAATAATATGGAGTGCATAATACAGAGTATCCTTAATTTTTTTTTATATCTACGGCAAAACACAGCAAGTCCAAAATTTGAATATTAAAATAAAACATTGTTTGTTATGGGCATTCACGTGGACATACAACCGTACCCGACAAGAGAGAAAATAGAGAAGGATATTTTAATTAAATCTTTTCTGTTTTTCAGTACATTGGGCAAAGAGACCAAATGGCAAAGAACTTGCTATCGTTAACGGTTACTCCTTCTATCGTCATGGGCGAAATCGGTACTCAGATATTTGGAGATGCTCCTTTGGCAAGCCCTGCAAGGCACAACTGATCATCACCAATGAAGAAAATCCTACGTCGAGGATGTTGGTAAAATCTAGACTGGATCACTACAGGCATGCACCTTCAAGATTTGTAATTTCACAGGGAATTTTTATCAAAATTTAAATAGCAAGCAGGTTTTTATAATTATTGTAGCGCGCCTTTTTACAAAAAACGGACTGTCATGTTGGCAAAACAATTTTACTAACATGATCTACGCGGCCGGCGCCTGCGACCTCTCACTCTCCTCATCTCCTGTAAGAACTCAATAAGAACGCACGTACGTTGTTATTAAATTTCTCTATACAATGGCTCTTTATATACTCTGAACATGGATACATTTATATTATTTTGAAAATGAAGTTTGATTTTTTATTGCACAACGGATGAATATATTTTGAGAACTTGTTTTAGTAACAATTGAATGGGAATTATCCTTTAGTGTTCAGAAAATGCATCCATGGAATGTTTATTTTGTCTTGTTATTGTGCTTGTTATGTTGTAGAACAATGTTATTGTTCTGAGGTTGTCACCTATTTTACTCTTTGGTTGTCACCTGTCAATTTGTCGGTGCCAGACGTCGCGCCATAGACAAATGGGGAACTGTGTTCTGTTCTGTTTTGTCTGTGGTGTGACCAGAGATGATATTATGTCTGGTCCTCAATGGTGGTGTCACACGGCTGTGTTTGCTTCCTAAAAATATAGAATAGAATAGGTTGTATTTAGTGTGTAATTTTGTTTTTCTTTTTATTTTTTGTTTAATTTTGTGTTTGTGCGTCATTTCTGGCGAAATAAATATATTTTCTTTCTTTTTCTTTCTTTTTCTTTCTTTTTCTTTCTTTTCCTTTCTTTTCCTTTCTTTTTCTTTCTTTTTTATATTCTCAAGGTCTACGAAGACTGAGTGTACAATTTATTTAAATCAATAAAAACGTTAATGCAAAGGCATTATTTTGTCTCCGTTGCGTTCCTTATACCACCTTGCTATCTTCAAAATACTGGATGACACAGAATTTTTCCTCTTTTTCAGTGACATGGGCAGTGAAAAACAACGGCAAACAGATTGCCATTGTAAATGGATACTCATTCTATTGTCACTGGCGACGTCAGGCCACTAATATATGGAGCTGTTCCAACGGACCCCCCTGCAAAGCTCAGTTGACCTTTTGTAACGGCGATACTCCGACACTGCTGAAAGCTAAGTTAGAGCACATTCATGAACCACCGAAATTTACCATTCGTAATGGAAATTATATCAAGCATCGCTGAGTAAACGTTTGTTGCATTAGGTCCTGAGGGCCAATTCTACTAATTTTTAAGCAACGTTCGCAGTCGCAATTAAGGATTTTTGAAAGTTTGCGATTGACATGCGAATGCAACCGTTGTTTTAAAATAAGTAGAATTGGCACTCTGGTACGTACGTCTGGTACCTGGCGTGTTTTCCAAATTACAACCCAGTATACTGGCCTGTGCTCATGACGTCATGAGTTCGACGCCATTATGTTGATTCGTTCTGAAATATACTGGCCAGTGCGTTGCCGTCATAAATTGACGCCATATTGAGAATAGTGTTTATGCTCGTTTATAACAATTTTGAACGTTGATATGATAAAATATTACTAGTGATACAATAAAATAACCTCAAAGTGCACACACGCCTGTTTGATATACTACTAACTATTGAAGGTCATGGCAACTTTAAGAGTAAATTATTTTCCTTCAGCTGACCTTGAATACGAACAATCCGCACATCACGTCTTATGGGAGTGTTTTCTTTGGCAGACTGAACGTAATATTATGTTAGATATTATTCAGGTTACATCTGGAGTAGTTTACTATACGGACCTTGTAGAAACCAGAACAAATTTCCGTGCGTTCAGGCGTCTTTGCCATATCTATTACTGGAATCAAAAGTAGCTCACAATTTAGGACCCATTAATTTCAGTGTTAATATATAATCCGTGGTGCTTGGCAACTGGGCTTAACCCAGTTGTATATATCCCTTGGTGCCTATTGGCCTAACTCAAATCTGTCTCCTGCTTGATAAGGAGGGAAGTGGAAATTATATTTATTTTTTCCTACTCCTCCGCTGTACTCTTCTGATTAATGTCGATGCGGGATCCAAGACAGTTGAATCGTTTCTCCGGGACTCGTCGGGCTTCATTAGCTCGGCGTTTTACTGGTGGTTGCCACTGTTGATTCTGGCTTTCAGGAGTTGCAGTGGTTGGGAACGTGTGGCGGGCTAGACCCATAAAAAAAAACTACTAACTATATACGTCACGCTTGTCTCATCAGTACAATATGGCGTCGTATTCATGACGTCATGAGCACTGGCCAATATACTGGGTTACATTTCGGAAAACACACTTTGTAAAATGTCACCAAGGAAACTTAGGTCACGCGAGCTGTCAAGGCTTTCAAGTTAGGAGCAATAACAGCTGCAATTCTGTAAACATGTCGAAGTGAAAACTTAAGCGAAGTGAGCAAATTACCTGAACGCGTATGGCCCGCATTAGTACGAGAATTGGCTTCTTGAGTTGGAATTGTTAGTAATTAGTGACTTGTACCTCACAGTATTTCATCCACTTTTTTGGCATTGAAGCGTTTCTGCGGAGCGTTATTTTATTTTGTTTTTCATCATAACTTCTCCTACGCGAGTTTCCTGATTTTAGTTTGTTTATTGAATGTAGTTCTACTGTTTATTTTTTTTTTAATTTTTAAAGCAGCGTGCTTCAATGTCGATGTAGATGGGTTATATGAAAAGAGTAGATGTGTTATATGGAGTACTTCAATGATAATAAAATTGTGATTGCTCAATTGATTTATTTTATTTTTTGGGATATATTTAAGGTCCAATTTTAGTGCCGCCAAGTGATTGCCATTTTGCAAGGATGAGTGACACATACTTTTTCGAATTTGTGTTACGATTTCTTTTCTTAGGCACGAATATTTGTTTTTCTTTATGTTGTCGTAGTGCTCACTATCACTATACTGACTGGAAAATATTTTTGTCATGTTATGAAGTTAAGAATTCCTTTAAAAACCTGTACTTCATCATATGACAGAATGACCATTGAATTGAATGAATCATTTATCGGGAGGAGGTATTTATCATTTATCTTTTTCAGTGAGGTTTGTAATGAAGAAAGATGGCAGAGAGCTTGCTCTTGTAAACGGATACTCATTCTACTGCCACTGGAAACGCCAGCTCACCAGCACTTGGAGCTGCTCCTCCGGCCACATCTGCAAGGCTCAGCTGATCACTGCCAACAATGCAGCCCGGTACCTCGTCAGAGCTAACTTGGAACACAACCATGCCCCTCCAAGATTTATCATAAGTAAAGGACGTTTTGTCAAGGTTGGCAAATGATGATGTTAATTTTTCTTACATTCCATAATGTTAACATAAAGATCTTATAGTGACTTAAATTTAAGGACCATATACGGTAGGTGCCAAATAAATGTGCAATAACGGCCATTGACTCTCATACCTTTATTGACTTTCTAAGTATATAGGTAACAAAATTAAGATATAAAGCAGTCCTGAATCGACGTCATCCTTAACATTCTCTTGTAATGAAAAGTTTTTTACAATTTATTGTTCGGAGATATCTAGAGAATGTTCAAGGTACTTTATTGCAAGTTTATCTGGCGCCTACCATAGTACCCACAACGAGCGTATATGACCAGATGTATGAATGTTTACGAAGCAAAAGGACGAAAGTATTCAAGAAATTGGGCGTTCTGTTATGCTTAATTTTACTTTATTAATGTGGGTTCGCGTAACCTTCATCGGAAATAAGGATGTTAGTGAAAAATAATGTTTCTATGTAAGACTTGGTCTTTGACACTTCGGCATAGGTTTAGCCCGAAGTTTGTCATGGAGTATGCTAGGTATACTGTGATGCCCCAACTAAGAATAGCTAAGGCATCACCTATAAACTACTAGAAATCAGAGAACGATTCGGATTTAAAGAAAAATAATTATTGAAGGAACTTGCCCAGTTGAAAGGTAATACAAGACTGTCCTAACCAAACAATCAATATCTTTTCCTTCTAATTTAAAACTATTCTAAACTTTTTCAATCACCCTTACAAAGCTTTATTGACTGGAACCGAATACGAACCCAGAAAGAAGTATCGTCCCTCCAATACTACACTGAGCGCCAAAATTAAAATCACAGATATATTACCTAAAAATCTGCTATTCTTAAGTGAGATTGGACTGGACAAGTCTGCCTCATACCAGATGAGTTATGGGCTTAAAGAACCTTTTATTGGGCTGCATTAAATGCTAGGTGACATCGCGGCAGACCAAGACGAAAGTGGAGAGAAGAGAACTTCTTCTACTACTGCAGGCCAGTCCTTCCAACAGAGCTCTGGGAGAGGGCACACGTGTGTGGAAGGAAGGGAGGTCTTTGCTCAACAGTGGGACATTCTTTTTGTCGTGTGGGCAGTAAGGTCTAATGACCACACAGACCCTGGTGTCAGAGTTTTTAAACCGCCTCAAGGGCCTCGGACATGGTTCACCGGCTTATACTTGCCTTCCGAAGCACGCAATCATGTTCTTTTATCAGACAATCAGGCGATTCAAGCTTGCAATGTCCTAGCCAAACTGGAAAATAACTTACAGAGTATATACTTCCTGAATCGAACCCATGACCACGAGACAAACGCCTAACACATTCGACCACGGAGGCAGTTATAGTTATATTAGAAAAGGTACATGGTAGCAATCCCGATATGAACTATTCTAATGTTAGTGAATATGAAAGTTTAAAACAATATATAGTTGTAGTTATAGTAATAGTTACTAACATTGCATGAGTTCAAACATTTTTTTTATAGAATTGCGATCAATGCCTATATAAATGATCAAAATATTGTACCTACATAAATCATAATAATTTCCTGGGAACCTGTGGTATTTATCTTATTAATTAGGTTGTAATTAAAATTATGTTTCTAAGACCTCCTCGTCGGCATCGAGGCGTAGGTACGTAGATCCGGTATTTGATTTGGCTGGATCTAATAGAGCCGGTATTTGGTTTGGCTGGTAGAACTAGTGGAGTTCCTACTAGAGTAGAGTCGATATTTGTATTGGCTGGTTCTAGCAGAGCCGGTATTTGACTGGCTCTCTAGACTAGTAACATTCTATAAGCGACAGCGCTCACGGGATTATTAACCTCATACATTTTAGCATTTCGGTGATCGTTATTGCTAATACATAAAAAACAAATTGTCTAGAGCCTCGGCCGTTATTCAATGCAACTTGAATTTGAAAATAACGTTCAAATTCAAGTTGCATTCACATGGCGGCGAAAAAAATGGTGAAAAATAGTCGAAATTCGAATACGAAAACGTTCCTAATTTATAAACGATGTTAACCTAGCAAATTCTTATAATGCGCATACGCTTCGATGCCGAAGAAGTGGATTGGATTATGATAATAAAGTATTTTTATCAATTTTAATAAACTAATGTAAACACAACTAAATTGTTTTGTCATTTTAATCCATTACCTACAAGATTTTTCTATGGAATCAATAACTTCAATATCCCAGTATCTCTTTCTGTTATTACAATAAACTATAGATTACAACTAAAAACTAGATTCTATTTAGGTATTTTGATCTATGCCTATCCTGTACATGTAAATATCCTGAGGTGATAGCTAAACTTTGGTAATTGGAGACTAAAGATTAGCAGCTATCACCTCAGGATATTTATTTTTGCTCTTAGTTAGGTGGAACAGCTCAGCAAAGCGTGGAAACCTAACTAACCCATCTTCAAAGTCTTCTAAAAACCTAAAAAAAAAACCTAAGTGTTTTTGTATAATAAGTGCGGTACTCGAGCTCATTATGACTTGTATTAGACTTCTTGTTAGTGCGGCGTTAGAAAATATGCTATCTCTGTCTGATGCGGCGATAATTTCAATGTGATATCCTGGTAGTGGGAAAGAGATAGTTATAAGTTTATGTTTATCTCTTAAAATCCTAACCGAACACACATTTAAAAATATACAAGCCAAATTTGACTCGTACGCACTAGGCGACAAAAATTGTTACTCAGTGCGGTACAAGCCAAAATCGTCTTGTATGCCTACAGTCTCGTATCGCACCGCTGTAACAGGTCAGTGTGTGCTAGGTGGCGTAGACTATAGTGACCAGATGGTATCATATTATTCCACTTTGAAAAGAGGCTTAAAGTGGTATAGAAAATTAATTATAAGCATCCTTTTCGGTACATGTGTTGTAAATGCCTGGATTGTTTACAATACATTACAAAATAATAAGGTGCAACTGTTAACTTTTACGGAATCAATCGTAGAATCGTTAACAAAAAAAAACATTAAAAAGTGGTATTATTCCAGAGAAAAAAAAAATACACACCTTTCAAAAAGGCCAGAAAAGAAAAATGTGCAACTTGTGCTACAAAGAGTTACGTAAAACGTTAACTAGCCGTGAAGCGGACAAAAGAGTAAAGAGAGTTAACACTATCTGTCTAGAATGTGAACAAGTAATGTGCTTAGATTGTTTTAACAAGTCGCACCAGAAATTGTAATTTTTTTCTACTTTATGCATAAAATAAATATGTCGATCTAAATATTTTTTTTATTTCCCCGCACTATCAAACTGTCGATATTAGAAAAATTCTGTCCCTATGATGCGATACAAGTCAATTTTGTTCAGTTAATTGAATAGATCATAATTCACAGATCATGAAGAATATTTAGTGGCGATTATAAATTTAGGTTCCTACATTCACGAACTTGCTATCGTAATGAATAAATGTTGAATTTATGCAATCTACAAAGATACATGATATAATATATATAATGCGATTTTCATAAATTTAATTACAAGCCATTACTGTCTCGTCTCGCATTAGGGGAAAATTAGATACAAGTCTAAAAAGACATGTAAAACACTGGAGCTAAGTTCTACAAATCAAGTCCAGCATTCAACGTGTTAAGGAAAAGCTATCATAAACTTATCAATAGGCACCCTTCCCATTTGCCAAGACTTATGTTTTCAAGCCGGTCAAAAAACACAGGCGCCGGTGATTTTAGCAAAAAGGTCCAAAGTTTTTTTTTAATGGGAAATCACCAAATAACTGTTTCCGATCTGGATGGAGCGGGAAGGAGTGTTAGACTATTACTGACCCACCCCTGTCTCCTAGGTGATTGGGCAACTCTTTTTCTTTCTTTCTTTCTTCTTTCTTTCAACCCGTTCAAAAAGAACTTTCCAACCAACGAAATACTGACAGTACGAAGAAATATTACGAACTTCAGCTAAGGAAGAGGAAAATAAGTTGTACCGCATCTAAGTTACGTCAGATAGTGGCTTGTACCTTTTTTATGGATGGGAAATCATCATAAGACTTCTTCCGCTTTGGGCGATACAGAAGGGAATGTCAGTCTCACTGACTAAAACCCATCCGTGTTCCTCTTAGTGCCATTTGCGTTTAGAGCCGCGGTGACTCTTTCGAACATATTCCGCAACCCTGGCATGAGTGGCATGTACAGTCGCCAGCACCAAACTAACGAAACTTGAACTTTGGCTATCCGAAACTGTCAAATTTTCCCAATCAAATTTGACCCAATCGTTTTAGCAATAAAGTTGAAAATCTAACAAAGAAATTTGACAGATTATTGTAGCTTGATGTGTGTCTGTACCTAGAATATGAATTTTAAGCTGCATATTTCTGTTTTCAGTGCAATGGGTGACAAAACCAAATGGAAGGGAACTTGGCATAGTCAACGGCTACACTTTTTACTGTTGCAGACAGGATAGTCCGAGAAGGAGCTGCTGGAGGTGCACAAACTCGGCAAAGTGCAAAGCTAGAATGTTAATTATTAGAGGAACTGGGTCCGACTCTGCTATAATTTATTCTGCTTATCTGGAACACACACATCAACCTCCCTGTTTTATGATATCCGATGGAGTTTATTTTAAAATATGAACTTTAGTTTTTGTGTAACATTTCAAAACTTGCAAAAATATCCACCTAAAAAGTATGATGTTTAAGAAGAATTATGTATAAAGTCCGTCCATGTTGTGACTCTAGTTGTTTTCAAAATTATATCATGTAAATAAATAAACATTCTATCTAGTAAGCCTGTTATGTCCCACTGCTAGGCAAACGTCTACCTCTCCCTTTATCTACATTCGTCAACTTTTTGCTATGCTTTTATATAGTGCTCTTTTCGGTAGGAATCAAGTTCGTCTCATCATTTATGCAAAAAAAAAAACATTGTCTTGCACTAAGATTTATAGGGTTCCGTATTCAAAGAGTAAACAACGAAATCTTATTAGTAAGACCGCCGTAGGTCCGCCGTCTGTCCGTCTGCTTCTCAGCGGCTTATATATCATGAACCGTTATAGATAATCGGTTGAAAATTTCTCAGTGTGTATTTGTATTGCTACTGTAACAACTTAAATAGAAATCAATAAAGTTAAAGGGAAATACAAGATTTTTTATTTTAGTTTACAGTAAGGACCACTTCGTATGTGAGTCAGTCTCGCACTTGGCCGGGTTTTCTATCCTTTTTAGGGTTACCCAAAGGGTATCCAACGGAACCTTATTACTAAGCCTCCGCTGTCTTTTCGTCCGTCTGTAGCAGGCTTTATATCAAGAACCGTAATGGGTAGACAGTTGAAATTTTCACCGATTGTGTACTTCTATTGCCGCTATAAAAACAAATAAAAAATAAGGTTTATGGTACGGAACCCTTCGTGTGTTAGCCTGATTAGCACTTGGCCGGTTTTTTTAGATAAATCGTGTCATTAATTTGATACACACCTGAAAAAGTAATCAAGAGTCTTTGACGGTAAGTTATTACATTTAGATGCATGATTCTACTACGAATGAAATTAGTTTTTTTTCCTGTTAATTCTATGCTATTATAACAACGAGATCATGTGTGTACAGTCGAATGGGTAAGGAAATCCAATGGAAAGGAGCTGGCTATTATCGACGGCTACACATTCTACTGCAAAAAGCAATTTTCGCAGACAAGTATTGGCGCTGCACTAAAGGAAACTCGTGCAAGGCCAGGATCACGTTTCTAAACGGTGCCAGTCCCCGGGATCGGCGTATAGGGTCAGTGAAAGAGACACATAAACACCCACCTCCTGTATTTGTGATAAGTAATGGATTTTACATCAGAGTTTAAAGTTTAGTGTATTTCATAGCAAATGAAAAAATTAGTAATAAGTAATTGTGCTTTGATCTCATATTGTAAATATTATTAATTTAATAATTTATTTCAGGCATCTTGGGCCCATAAAAATAAAAAATATTAAACCAATAAATATAAATAAATTATTGTGAGATTAAATACAACATTTGAAAAGGGGTCATTGTACCTACTCATTTTTATTATAAAAAAACCAGCCAAGTGCGAGTCGGACTTGCATGCAAAGGTTTCCAAACGTACCTATTTTTGGAACAAATTGCTTTTTAAAACCATCGACTTCTTGATTTACATGTAAATTATAGGTAGAGAACAATTCTGGATTTTTCTCAATATGAATTGCCCAGTTGTTTCGGATAACTACACCACTATTTATTTAAAAAAAAAATCTTGAATCTCTCATAATCCCCAAAAAGTGACGACTTCCAAACTCAAAATGTATTTACTTACGTAACGCGTCTGTGTTTGCATCACAGAAGTTTATACGTGGTAAAATTGGTTGTAACAGACGGACAGACAGATACACAAGAATCCTATAAGGGTTCCGTTATTGATGGACGTTTAGGACCCTAAAAATCAGCTAGGTATTCAGTTTAGTTTTTGAGAACTATGGAAACATAATATGGTATGGAACGGTTGTTTTTTTTTCACCTTTTTGTTTTTGGTCAAACAGAAAAAGTTGTTAACGCCGCTGTAGGAGAATCATGATATTATTCATTATTTACATTATACAGGGTGTAAGGGACAGCCCTCCACAAATTAACAGGGTGCAATCAGCTCCTTATTTTGAATCATATTCCAGTGGAAATTTTCTCAGGATTTTTTTTTTTCGTTTTTTCAGTTTTTATTGCTTTATTTCAATATAAAGTTACATTATCTGTATGCAGAACTCCATTAATGTAAATAACACAGCTAAAATTTTTAAAAAATAATCTAATTGTCGACGCGACGCATGAAATCAGCTGTTAAACACGTGGCGCGAGCGCGGCTGTCCTTTCGATAGCTCGCTGCGCTGCCGTTCGCTGCGTGCGTTTTTCAGAGGTAGCGATACATTGCGTGTGAGGTAATTAAACAAATCAGTTTTATTGGATTTCCAGGGCTGTCCCTTACACCCTGTATATTAATCACACAACAATCTGTCAAATTTCATTTTCATCTTTATCGCCAATGACGTATTATATATAGACACGTCATAAACCAACATCGCGGCGCTCAAAATCGGCGAAAATACTAGATAGCTACTACGCATGAAGAAAGGGAAAGAAAATATGTCACCGTAAGGCGGGATGCTCTGTTGCTAGAGGGAGATAAATATACATCTTCCGTTACGTCACAGGATAAGTAATAGTCAAATTGACATCAAAACAAACGTAGTGTCGCGCGACAGGTTGGTGCGTAACTAAGCGCGATGTGGCCAATTACATATACAATACCTAATTATGCATTCACACAGCGCCCTGTAAGTCTGGATCAGAAGTTTATGATTAGCCACTTTACGTAGCTTCTTAAATATGTAAATCATTTTTCTGATCCTTGCCACCAGGGACGCTATGTGGACATTCCAATTAAGTTTATCGTCTAGTGTAACTCCTAAATATCTTATAGTGGTAACGCGAGACAGTGTTGCGCAGTTACAGTTTTGGTGGTCGGTTTTTCGGTTACATGGAAACGTGTGTATCCTAAGCCTAAGTTCAGAATCGGCACTCCCAACAGTGGATTTGGTAAAACAGACATATTTTGTTTTACTTGAATTAAGGGACAGAAGACTGTTTTTAAGCCATGTGGTCACCCTAGCCAAACCAGTGGAAACAACTGGGAACGAGTTTTCCAATTGGCTGAACCAATTGGAAAACTCGTTCCCAGTTGTTTTCATGAAATACAAGAACAGTATCATCCGCAAACATAAATATGTCCTCTCCCGGCGCAGCCAAACCACACAAATCGCTGATGTATAGAAGGAACAACGTGGGTCCAATAAGGGTGCTGCCTTGTGGTACACCGTATTTGCATATGTCGTCATCATTTACATGCTTCTCAACACGTACTCGCTGTGTTCTACCAGATAAGTAGTCCCTGAACCATTCAGGAGGTAATCCCCTGATACCGACGTTTTCAAGCCTCGTAAGTAAGATAGGAACGGAAACTGTATCAAAGGCCTTCTGAAGATCTAGAAAGACTCCCATACATTTGTCTCCCTTGTCCAGGTAAGTTGTAAAAACCGTAGTGAGGTCAAAAACCGCATCCCCAATCGACTTTCCTACTCTAAATCCATATTGGTTACTGTTTAGTAAGCTATTATTTTCAAGGTAGTTGATTACCCTCTTGTTAACTATTTTCTCGAGTATTGTAGATAGTGTAGACAAGAGAGAAATAGGTCTGTAGTTGCAGGGCCTATCCCTGTCACCAGCTTTGTATATTGGACAAACAACAGCTCTCTTGAACAGTTGAGGGAAGATACCGGTTTCGAGACTCAAATTACAGAGATGTGCGATAGGCGTCGCCAAAGACTGAACATTCCACTTAAGGATGTCTGTAGATATTTTATCCCATCCAGGTGCACTATGCGTTTTGAGTCCCAAAATAACTCTTCTCACCTCGTAAGGATCAGTTGGAGTGAATGACATTGAATCCCGTAGGGAGTTTGGCTCTACCGCTTGTCGTGCCGTTTGTTCGGATGTGTCAGTCTGTTTTAAAATTTCGCTTGCCAGAATACCTCCTATTGACGTAAAGTAGGAGTTAACGCCATTAAGTGACTGCTTCGGTGTGTTGTTGATACGAAGAAGCTCTTCCGGAGTTACTTTATTTGGTTTCATATCACACACCTCTTTGAATATTTTCCACGTGTTTTTCAAGTTACCATCACAGCTAGTTAGTTTATCCTGATAATATTTAGTTTTAAGATTTTTAATTATATTAACACATGAGTTTCAGTTTTTTTAACACGGCCGTTTAACCTATCCCGTTTCTTTATACACCTAACAACACCAATTGTAATCCATGGTTTTAGTGGTTGGTTCGTTTGGACAATAGGATCTTAATCTGATATTTTCTTATGATCTTAACAAATATCTGTTATAATTATACTTTAATCAAATTTATTTCCAGTACAGTGGGTGAAAAAATTTAATGGAAAGGAACTGGTCATTGTCAACGGATACACATTCTACTGCAGAAGATTAAGAGAGAGAGTAAATACTTGGTATTGCACCTACGGGGCTTGTAAAGCAAGTTTGGTCTTCATACATGACGCTGATCCCTCAAAACGTGAATTAATATCTATAAAGGAGGACAAACATACGCATGGCCCTCAGTCCTTCGTGATTTCTGATGGATTCTTTTATTTTAAAAGGAAAAAGTCTGGCGGTGTGTCGTGAAGGCTATCGTCTTCGAGATTGTAGTTTTATTTTTACTGACCTTCATAATTTAGTGCCTGCATATTATCTAATAAAACTTTTGTTAAGTATTTGTATGCGTTAAAAAACTCATTTTTAAAAACCTCGATTTTTTACTATTGATAGGCACGCGTTAGATCACTATCTCACCTATAATCTACAGATAAAGAACAATAACCTGCATTTTTAGGGTTCCGTACCTAAAAGGGAAAAAATCGGAACCCTTATAGGAACACTTCACTGTCCATCCATCCGGCCGTCTGTCCGTCTATCAATACCCTTTATCACGCGAATGCGTGAAAGTATCTGATTCAAGTTAAGAGCATATACTCAGGTCTCCGATCCCTTGAAGCTGGGAAAAAATGAAACATAAATGTTAACATAAAAATGATACGGCCGTTTATGCCGCAAGAAACGTATATTTCGACACTCTCAAGGGAATCAAAACTTACTGGGTTCGCCCGTTGACCTAGAACTATGAATTTTGGCAAGTAATACCATCTTATACTACAAGTATAGAGAAAAGTCTGAAAACTATTCATTTGTACGGAACCCTCAGCGATTCCGCCTAGCACTTGTACGGGTTTTTTTTTTCGTTATTTAATGTTCAGTCGTTTTGGAGATAAGATACTCTGCGCGCATCCGCTTCCAGTCGTAAACATTTTTACTCTGGAAAATTGTACAACGAAAGATGAAGGTGTCACGCGTATGCCAATCACATCAATTGATGCGTATCGTGTCCGTGGGTTGCAGTGGAAACAATCTCAAACGTTGTTATGCAAGGCGAAGACTCCACACTTGCGTAGCCTTTCCGTGCCTTGCAGTGGGTTTCCGCCTTTATCATTGAGGCACTTAAAAAATCTACTTGTTATTTCCTTGCTTGTGGACAACGACATTTTATAAAGATACAACAGGATCTTAATCTGATACCTCAATTGACTCAAACAAATTTTAACATAATATCTTAATAATAATACTTTATTTCCAGTACAATGGGTGAAAAAATGTAATGGCAAGGAACTGGTTATTGTCAACGGGTACACTTTTTACTGCAGAAAATTAAGAGAGAAAGTAAATACTTGGTATTGCACCTACGGGGCTTGTAAAGCAAGTTTGGTCTTCATTCATGACGTTGATCCCTCAAAACGTGAATTGATATCTATAAAGCAGGATAAACATACGCATAACCCTCAGTCGTTTGTGATTTCTAACGGAATGATTTATTTCTAAAGGAATAAGTCCGGGTGTGCGTCGTGAAGGCTTTCGTCTTGCTTTCGTCTTAGGGCGGATTTCATCAATCTGAAACTGAACGCGATCAGCATATGAACCACGTTTCTGAGCTATGATTATCAGTGTCATTATTTTCTATGACATTTTGACACTGAAAACTCTTGAACGCAGCTTGATCGCGATCAGTTGCATTGGTGAAATCTGCTCTTAGAGATTTCAGTATTATTTTTACTAACAAAATTTCAGTGCCTCTACTATCTACTAACATTATAGTCAATTATTTGTATAAAGTAAGGTTATTATTTAAATGAACATCTCTGAGACCAATTCATATTTAATTTTATATCTCTTTTTTTAGGTATCTTATTTCTCAATAAACCCAGCTAGATCTGGATTCGGGTTTTAAATTAAAATCATCATGATCCGTAATAACATATATATTGTTATTTCCTGTTTTTGAATTGTTTTTTTTCGACCATTTTGAGTCTTGTTTAATGTTAAAATATGTATCTGTAAATCACATCTTTGGTGAGTATTTTGAAATTTATTTCTTGTGATTAATACCACGGTAACGCTGTAAATTTTAGAAAAAAAAATGCACTGTTCCGATTTAAGTGTATATAAATTACATACGAATTCAATTAATAGCAGTACTATATCGATGTAATTTTATATTTCTCTGACGGCAATGCTAGACGCGGCGGCCAAAAATACTTTAGTCAATTATTGCGTAAAATTGTAAGAGTCATAATTATGACCCAAGTTTTTTTTTTATCGATTGACTGGAATAAGAGTACGTAAGCAATGAGAGTTAGCCGAGATCGAACCAAATGTCGTGCATTTGGAGAGGCCTATGTCGAGCTGTGGATATTATAGGATACAGGAAAAGAGATGCCTAGTGATGGGTGAAATCGGGCTGTGAATTATGAATTATGTTCCAAATCAAACTATAACAAAACTTACTGATTTTCAGTTCAATGGGTGAATAATAGTAAAGGAAAAGAACATGCTATTGTAAACGGATACACTTTTTACTGCAGAAACTTTAGGGCTCGACTGAATACCTGGTATTGTACGTACGGAAGGTCGTGTAGAGCCAACTTCACATTCATGTACGACGAAGTACCCTCGAAACGAAAAATATTGTCAATCTATGAGGAACATACACATGGACCTCCCTCGTATGTTATTTCTAATGGAGTTTATTTTAAAGTTTAAGGTATTATTTAATTTATATACACACACCTACAAATGAAAAGAAAAAATACAAATAGAAAAAAAAGCACCAAAAAGTGTTTTTTGACGTGACAACGTCTAATAAATCGATGAAAGCACGAAAAAGGATGACTCATTGTCCCGTTACGCTCATTGTGACGTTACATCATCGTCATTGTATCGAAAATTATTCAATTTTATTCATAAAAGTATGCAATCATTTCATCAATGTTTTGTTATGACGTTGTCACGTTAAACTATCGTCCCTAAACCGACTTTACAGACAACTAATTTTTTTTTTCAAAATAAATATTTTTTTGGCTTTCATAAATTAATTAATACAATGTTATTTAAGGATTATGTTGTAGGATGTTAAGTTAAACACTGTTAAATATTTGTGGAGGCAGGATAGGCAGATTGTGGCCAAGTGAAGTGCAATAAAATAAAAGTGAAATACGATTTAGGATTTTGTTCATTTAGGTACTAAATAAGAAGATTATAAACATCGTTTATTTATTTTTTCTTTCCTTTCTTTAAAAAGCCTTTGTTTTTTGGTAATTGTTGCCTTTTGAATATTTGTTTTACATTTCCTGTCACGTTGTCGAGTTATTTTAGTAATTTTACCTTTGTTATTTCAGTTATCTGGACAAAAAAACCTTGCGGCAAGAAATTACTTATTGTAAACTACTATCCTTTTTATCAGAAAAAATCTGGTCCGGCGAATGTCTGGTACTGCACTAAAAGCAAAGTCAAAAAGGGTTCGTGCCAAGCTAAGGTTATCACAACCAACAACTCCACATCCTCGGAGCCAAAAATAATGTCTCTTAGTGGGAATCATAAGCATAAACGTCCGAATTTTAAGATTACTTACGGATTTTATTATAAAATGTAAAATTTATTTGTCGAACGAGTTTAATAAATAATAAAAATATTTTGCTACATTCTTTATCATTTTCCTGCCTGATAACTATGTTTGTCTCGATCTAAAACGGAACCATAGGATATAAGATCACCTGGTCGTCGGTCTGTGCCTATGTCACATCCGACTTTCTTCGAATTTTCTGAACCAAACTAACTTCTGTGACCCAAACACGGACGCGTTACGTAAATAAAAAAAATAATAATTATAAGGAAACCACCATTCCCCCTCCCTTTATCTCCGAGTCCGACTTGTACTTGGCCGGTTTTTTTTTAAATAATTTGACCGCAGTCTGCTTGCAAGGTATGAGTATTAAGTAAGATTATTTATTTACAGTCATATGGACAAAGAAACCTAATGGAAAAGAAGTTGTTATTTTTAACGGATACACTTTTTATTGTCAAAAGAAGACTGCTCAGACAAATAACTGGGTTTGCACCTTCGGAAGTCCATGTAAAGCCAGGCTGGTCACCACCAACGATTTCAAACACTCGGAGCGCACAGTTATATCGGCAACGGAGAATCATACACATACACCTCCGTCATTTGTGATTGCAAATGGATTTTATTTTAAAGTTTGAGGTTTGTAAAACGTTGGTCTGTCTTCAAACGGTAAAAGAATGTAAGTTTTTTCAACTTTACTGCTAACAAACAACACGTGACAATATTATGAATAGTTACTTTTTATTTTTCTTTGTTGATGGTTGAACTTCGTCTCGGGTTAGTGTTGCACTCCACAAGGAGCCTACATGCCAAATTTTAGATTTATGTGACCAGTGTTTTCGGCTGTGCGCTGTCTACCACTCAAAAAGACGTTTTTTTTTTTATTTTGTCTTCAAGAACATGTACAATATTACAGAAAGTGCTATCCAAGGCGAAAGTGCAAATTAAAGGAACATAATAAAAAGTTTCGTAGAAAAAAAAAATGTTGTTATCTCAGTAAAATCGAAAGAACTTAAACACACATTAAAAAAGAGTATTGTGAAAAATTAAAAAAAAAAAAAATATATAGATTCAATCAGTTAATAAAAAAAATAACACCTCATCTCTCATCCATCTTCTCACATAAATTGATGATTATATACTTAAGGACATGGGTATATTTCTATGACATTCCCAAACTTTGGATCCCGATTTATAATGTGCGGATTTCACCTGATCGCGATCAATCTGCGCTCAAGAGCTGTCATTCCATTGAAAATAATGACACTGACAGTTGGTTTATATGTTGATCGCGTTCAGTTTCAGATTGATGAAATCCGCCTGACAAACAGGTAGTTACAAATATTTGAACAGCTTATTTATTTCCAGTGTCATGGGTAAAGAAACCAGACGGAAAGGAACTTCTTATTATGAATGGATATACATTCTATTGCAAAAAGAAGACTGCTAAGACTGCCAATTGGAATTGCACGTCAGGGGAGCCGTGTAAAGCTAGGTTAATCATGACCAATACAGTTATTCCTAAGATGCGGGAAATAATAGATGTAAAGGAGAATCATACACATGCGCCTCCATCGTATGTGATTTGTAACGGATCTTACTTTAGAGTTTGAGGTTTTAATAAATATCTGTAACATAAATCTCGTTATTTTATTTGATTTTCTTCAAAATCTTTTTGCT
The DNA here is from genome assembly GCA_963859965.1 of Ceramica pisi. Classification (NCBI taxonomy): domain Eukaryota; kingdom Metazoa; phylum Arthropoda; class Insecta; order Lepidoptera; family Noctuidae; genus Ceramica; species Ceramica pisi. The sequence continues at coordinate 6,252,139 of OY982541.1, read as the reverse complement.
TTTGGTGTTACATCATATCAAATCCTTTTATTTTTTTTTCCTGTGCTTGTTGTGGCTTGTACAATAAAGTATTTAATAAATAAAAAAGCATATACCTATCACATATCTTCATAATCCTACATATTTTTAGGTGGTGGTCAAATGACTCCTCCCGCTCTAGGCGAAGCAGAACTGAATTCAGACTCTTACTGACTAAAATCGATCCCTGTTCCTTTGCGTTCCAGGGCCGCCGTGACTCTTTCGAACAAATTCTGCAAAGGCGGTGGGTAGGCCATAGATTTATGATGCAGACACTTCTGAACGTCCACACCACCTTTTATCCTTATATTCGCCTTTTGCGCTACGATGTAAAACGAGTTTGTAAAGATTGTAGCAGGTGGCGTTCTATAGCATTGGAAAGAGCTGTAATTATTATTTATTTATTTTAAATAGATCGGCCGAATCCAATTACACTATTTAACATAATTAAAATTGATTTCACTCAATCATGCTTCTTCTCACAAAAAATCAAACATTCTGACATTATCATCTTCCATTCATCCGCAAACATATCAAGACCTGTTCTTGAGTCCAGGAGAGCGTTAATAGAGGCTACAGTCTGAGGAATAGGTGACTTGGAGTGTGCAATAGTACGGCTAGTTGGAACAGCCAATAAGCGGTGCTTTCTGCCACGACAGTAATTGTCTGGGACAAATAGATTGCAGACTTCATTATGCAAATCAGGATCATCTCCCCCTATGAATTTTAAATATTACAGCCATCTGATCACGCGACGGTCTTACCTACTTCTAGAGAGTTGAAACTTAGGCAACCGAACAGGAATTTAGTGGGATACAAGTAGGGATAAAACCCGTATATGTGCTTTGTAAAGGTATCGGAGGAATGCTTTTTGTACTTTCTCTAGAACCAACCCATACTGCTTCTCAAAAGGATTCCATACGCACGCACTAGACTCAAGCTTGGTACGGACTAATGCCCCAAACACAAGCCTGATAACGTGGGGATTGTGGAAGTCACGACAGTTCCTAAAAACGAAGCCAAGGCGCCTGAAGGACTCCTTAGCAGTGGATGAGATGTGGTCGTGAAAAGTGAGCTTACGGTCGAATATGACTCCCAGATCTTTCATGGAATCAGTTCTTGTAATTGTATCTCCATTCAGTTTGTATAGAAAATTGACTGGGTGCCGCATGCGGCCGAAAGACATCACGTAGCAATTTGATTCATTAACACGTTCTCTGCTGACGCGGTCAGTGCTGACCGACAGCAAAATTTCCCTTTAGGCCTAGTAAAAAATACTGTTCTGTTTAAAATAAGTCAAAATATTTTTTTGCTCATATGGTTTTATTTTCAACCCAAATGTATGTTATTTTGAACAAAAGTCAATTGAAGCAATTATTTAAGGAAATAATTAATGTCGGGCAGCATTGACTGACGCGGCCTATGGAGCGAAAAAATCGACTTTCCGTTAGCGGGGGCCGCGCGGGTCGCGGTGTCAGGTCGCCTCTCGCGCTCCCGCGTTCACGCAGTTGACGCCCGAACCTTACGTTGAGCGCTGTGTTGCATTGTTACGTCGAACATTATATTTTACGATACCGTATTTCAATTGTCTTGAGTATTATTTAATTATCACTATGGACGAATTCGAAGATTTTGAGATCACGCAAGATATCTTAACACAGATCGATAATATAGAAATCGATCTTCTCGATAGAACTTTAAACCTAAGTCTAAGTGATAACGAAGAAAATATTCCACCCCCTCGATCAAGCAATAGGCGCATGCGGATCCTGTCTACAAGCGAGGGAAGTGATGACGAAATTGGTGCCGCTATCCAGGATTTACAAAGTACTTCATCATCTAAGTGGACAGATCCCAAAGGTAATCAACGGAATGTAATTCCTTTTACTGAATGTTGTGGCATGCCGCTTTCTATTCGCACATCTATGCCTAATAAATCTCCAGCTGATTTTTACGCACTTTTGGTGCCGGATAATCTTTTACAAGAAATTGTTGAATGTACTAATGATTTCGCAATAAATAAAATAACTAACACTGCTGATGCTTCAAGAAATGCAAGAATTCGCTTATGGTCTGAAACGAATCTCGCTGAGATAAAAAACTTTTTCAGTTTGATTTTGTACATGGGTTTGGTAAAGCTTCCAAAACTTGCTGATTATTGGTCCACGGATGAAATCATGGGCCAAAATTTTGCTCGAACTGTTATGTCTAGAAATAGGTTTGAACTGCTTCTACAAATGATCCACTTTTCCAAAGATGACGAGAATAATAAATCGGACCGTCTTCACCGCGTTCAGCACTTGTTAGATATGCTAAATATTAATTTTCAACAAAATTTTATTCCTGGTCAAGACATATGCGTTGATGAAAGTATGGTTCCGTTTCGAGGACGCTTAGTATTCCGCCAATACAATAAACAAAAACGCCATAAATACGGAATTAAACGTTTCAAACTATGTACCTTACCAGGTTATACATTCAAGATCAATATATATGCTGGTAAACAAAATGAACAAATGAATGTCACCCCTCACAGAGTTGTGATGAACCTGTGCAAGGACTTACTAAATAAAGGGCATTCATTGTACACAGACAACTGGTACACAAGTGTACCTTTAGCCAGGGAACTTCTGCAAAACGAAACACATCTGATCGGAACTTTAAGAAAAAACAGAAAGCATTTCCCTAAAGTTGTAGTTTCTACTAAGCTAAAAAAAGGTCAGTTCTTAGCAAAAGAAAGTGATGATGGGATAACTGTTTTACGTTGGAAAGATAAGCGAGATGTGTTGGTGCTTTCCACAAAACATTCAACACGTTTTGCTTCTGTCACCAAAAATAATAAAACCACAATGAAACCAGCTATAGTCATAGATTATAATAAAGCTAAGGGAGCAGTGGATTTAGCTGATCAGATGGCGGCATACCAGAGCCCATTAAGAAAATCCCTAAAATGGTACAAAAAACTTGCATTTGATCTCATTTTGAATGTCGCTATGGTAAATGCTTTAGTTTTGTATAAAAGCGTCACAAATAAATCCATACCCATTGTAGACTTTAGAAAAGAAATACTGAAGAGATTTTTGGCAAAGCCTTCAATACCCAGAGTACCTTCAGGACGGACGACAAGAAGAAAGCACGAGCTTCAGAAAAAAGAAGGACCTTCTTTGAAGGTGCGTCGTTCCTGTGTAGAATGTTACAAGAAAAATGTGAGCACATTTGGGCGTGCAATGGCTAGAAACAAGACTAAAAAAGTACCGACTTTCTGTAACACTTGCCCTGATAAACCTTTTTTATGTGTTGAGTGTTTTGCCAACGTTCATACATAATTAAAATGTCTTTTTTTATTTATTACTGTTTCTGTTTTGTATACATAATTGTATTCATTCCTACCTGCTCAAATTGTAAAGAAAATATTATGATAAGATTTCCTTTTGATTGTGTTTTAGTTTTAGTAATAAGATTTTAGAATTTCGTATGTCAATAAACTTTTTTTAACGGTAATTGTTGTTTTTCTAACGAAGTTTGTAATTTTTTTCAAAAACCAACTTGATATAGAGGAACTACAGGGCCACGCGGGTCAATGAGTATAGGATTTAGTTTGATAGCACTGCCCTACGGCTTATAAGAGTGGATTGAAAACACTCGTAAAACGCGGTCAGCTATGACCGACGCGGCCCAAACGGAAAGTCTAGATGTCAACCAGCACTGACCGACGTGGCTTGAACGGGAAGATGCATATTTTTTCCTAGCAGAGAACGTGTTAAATTGCAATTTATTTTTTAAACTCCAATTATATACTGCATCAGTGACTGATTGCAGAGCTAGGCAATCGCGCTCAGATTTAATTTCATAAAATAGTTTTAAGTCATCAGCAAATAAGAGGGATCTAGCATTAACAATCAAATCAGGGAGGTCATTCACCATCAAAATGAAAAAGAGTGGGCCGACTACCGAACCTTGACTCACACCCGAGCGAGTGTGGTATGAGAGTGACTCGTATAAACCTAGTCTGACAAATTGTTGGACGGTCCCGCAAATAGTCTGCAAGAAGCCGCACGCATTATGTCTGAATGTTTATATATCTTTGCTGCCTTTACGACCTTTTTTAAAAAACATAAACAGTAAAATTGAGCCCATATAAGACAGCAGGTACTAATTGATTTATTAGTAGTAGCTAGCTGCATTTGATTCAAAGTTTTGTTTGAGCATACTACTTACTATTACTACTTACAATTAAAATGACCCGTTTATTTTATTTTTCAGTAAAATGGGTAAAAAAACACAATGGAAAGGAACAAGCGGTGTTGAACGGATATACTTTCTTTTGTAAACGTAAGTCTTCTAAGATGAATATCTGGACTTGCACATTTGGAAGAGGCTGTACGGCAAAGTTGATGGTTACCAATGAAGTCAGACCCGAAAAGCGTAAAATAATTTATATTAAGGGGAACCATACGCATGTACCTCCGTCATTTGTGATTTCCAAAGGGTTTTATATTAAAGTTTGAATTTTTTTTACGATCTATAAAATAAATCTCATTATTTTATTTGCCTTTCTTTGAAATTGAATTCCTTATGTGGTTGCAGATTTTCAGTTCTAAATCAATCCCGTCATTTGTAACTTCCAAAGTGGTCGGCACTAGTCAACCAACTGCCACAGGGAATTTATTTTAAATAAAACAATTTGTTACAAACTAGAACTAAAAACAATTTAATCACCAAAACCTTATAGCATATTGTCGGAGAATCTTCACATCGCGATTTAGCGATAGACCCAAATTGTATAACGCCATCTATCGATCGAGTAGGTCAACTCGCGACCGGACAAAGGTTTTTATATTAAAGTTTGCCATTTATTAATTGGTAAAATAACAGATTTGTAATATAAATCTCATTATTTTATTTGAGCGTGAAATATTTTGTAGGAAAACCATACTCATACAGCACCAACATTAATTTGTGATAACTGAAAGATTTAATCTAAAAGTTTGAGGTCTTAAAGATTTTGACATAATTATTACACAACAGCTGAATCGACGGTTTGTTGAGTAGGTACCGTTTATTATAGTCAAGAATTTCAGGAATTAATCAACTTTCAGCAATCGAATTTATTTGTCTTCGTAGCTATTTCAAGTACGAAAAGTTTGTGAGAAGTATCTTAAATTACATGTCAAGGTCGTTCAATAATAAGGTAAAAAAAAGTAAACAAACACTGTTGGCGCTGCCAATTAGACTCTGGATATTAAAAATCTTCAGAAACTATTAGTTCGAAATGAGTATGTTTTATTTTGTTATTATGCTTATTTCTGTTCTTTTAATAAGTTGTTCTCTTCTGTACCAATGTTTTATCTGTCTAATAAATTTGTATGTTATTTTTATAAAAACAAAACTTCAAAGTTCGGTTTTATATATAATGTCTCTTAGGACAACCACGACGAAGGGATTGAAAATTCCGTTAAAATTCACTTTTAACCATAGATTAATTAATTAATTAATTTATTTATTTATTTAAACTTTATGCACTATAGTGTTACATGGGCGGACTTAATGAAACAATGCATTCTCTACCAGTCAACCTTTGGATTAAAAAGATCTCATCAGAAGATTGTGGTAGGTGTACAACAACAAATAATCTATACTTATAATAAATCTGTAGAGAGGTCAATTCTGTACATGAAATATATTTCCAAAATAACTATCAGGGGGTGATTAGGGATCGATACTGATGCCAAAAATGCAATCAGTACAATTTTTGTCTGTCTGTCTGTCTGTCGGTCTGTCTGTCTGTCTGTCTGTCTGTCTGTCTGTATAACCGTTATAGAAACAAAAACTACTCGACAGATTTTAATGAAACTTGGTACAATTATTATTCATACTCCTGAGCAGGTTATAGTATACTTTTCATCACGCTACAATCAATAGGAGCAGAGCAGTGAAGGGAAATGTTGGGAAAACGGGAGAAGTTACTCCATTTTTTAAGCTTCCGTCGCGTGTGCAACCTTAATGGTGAAAGCTACACAGAAATCATGTATGACGGAAATGTTCTCCTTAAAATTATATAAAAAATATCCAACGACAGCATATGTCTATCTTTTATGATTGACGAACAATAACACGTGTAACTCCCGATAGCTTAGCAGTTCGAAGCTTTCTGATTGTATTTGTCTACTCTTACGTTTATAAAACTCTCAGTCGTCCCTAATTAACATTAATAAAAGTTAACATTATTAACTATTCCATTAAAAAAATAATCATAGAAATCGGTATAGAAACACCAAAGTTATACATGAAAAACGCTAAAAATAAGAAAACGGCTTACGACAGTTTGCAATATCGCTTAATAATTATAATGTCGAGGGGAAGATGGTTATAATTTCGCTTTACACCAAACGAGTAATATTATAAATGTGAAAGTTTGGTTGTTTGTTACTCAATCACGCCAGAACGGCTTAACGGATCCTAATGAAATTTAGAACAAAGATAGATTATAGTCTGGAATAGCACATAAGCTACTTTTCATCCCGAGAATATGTTCCCTAGGAATCACGCGGGCGAAGCCGCTGGCAGAAGCTAGTGAAAAATAAAAACACTTCTTAAGCAACATCAAAAAAGGAGGTGGTTTTCAATTTGACTGTTAATACTTATTTATTTTATTTTTCAGTGGAGATTCAGTTCATGAAGTCCCGGAAGGGCTCGCAATTAATTGTTATCAACAATTACACGTATCGTCGTCACTCTCAATCAAATAATATATATAACTCTCGGTGGATCTGTTCTACGCACAACGCTAAGAAATGCAAGGCAAAGGTGACCCTTAGTAACGATAATAAAATAGTATATGGTGATTACGAACATAATCATCCTCCTAGCAATTTCGTTTTATGTAAAGGGCATTATATTCGGATTTAAACTTATTTTAATTATTATTAGGTTCTTATGTTTTAGGTTACTGTGCTTTTGTATAGTATGTTTTCTTTCCGGACCAAATAAATGTTTTATACCTAATGCATTTTTATTTAAAATATGAAAATATGTTTTATAATATATTCTTTGTCATAATCGTCAAAAATACTGTTATTTTTGTTGTTAGGGAGACTAATATTAAAAAAATAACAGTATGTTTGACGTCAGTCACATCTAAAAGTAACAAGTGAAGGTCGATCAATAATTACGTAAAAAAAAGTAAACAAACACTATTGGCACGCCCAATACTTCTACTTTGGATATGAAAAATCTTCAGTACCTACCTATTATTTCGAAATAATCATGTTTTATTTTTCATTTTATTATCCTACTACTAATGTTATAAATGCGAAAGTTTGTGAGTATGTATGGATGTTTTTTACTCTTTCACGCAAATGCTACTAAACCGATTACGATGAAATTTGGTATGTAGGTAGCTGAAGATCCAGAATAACACATAGGCTACTTTTTATCCCGGAGTTCCCGAGGGATCGGGATTTACACTGAAATAACGAGAATTTATACGCGGACGAAGTCGCGGGCGGCCTCTAGTTATGTTATAAACCGAAAAAACCACGCCAAATCCAATGAAAAGTCAAAGTTATCTTGACTACCGCGGTGTTGTGCACTCGGAATTTCCGGAAGTTCAAACGGTAATTAAAGAATATTATTTGAGCGTTGTGCGGCGTGAGTGAGCAAATTAGACGTAAAAGGCCAGATTTGTGGAAAAAAAAAATGATATTTTCTGACAGAGTAGAGTAGTAACATGCTCTCACCTGAACATTTACACACACTACCTGATATTGCACTTGGTTTTAAGTTTTTTTTTTTTTACTTGAAATGGCTTTGCTCTTGACTCTAGTCTAGGTCAAAGATGACAGAAGACTTTGTCAAGTCTTCGATGGAGCGAGCTTACCCAGAAGATTCTTATTTATTTTGTTGTTTCTCTATAGGTGAATAATCTTTATTTCTTTTCAGTTTTTTTTAATTCTAGTTAAATGGGTAAAAAATCACAGTGGAAAGGAACTTGCTGTGATGAACGGATATACTTTCTATTGTCAGAAAAAAATGCGAATATCTAGAGTTGCACATTCGAAAGAGAATGTAGGTACAGCAAGATTGATTTGTTACCAACGAAGTTAAACCCGAAAAAATATTTATATTAAAGGGAATACGCATGTACCTCCGTCACACACACCGCTGCATGTGTCTTCGTCATCTCGACAAATTCCTAATGGAAGAGTTTTGGCCAAAAGGTGTAGTCTACCGACGTTTTCGTGGCAGGCTATGTGACACCGCGCAGCGTAACACGTTAATGTATTAGTGTAGCGGGTATGATAAAAACGTAGGAAACACTTTAAACAATTCGTTTATTCTACTAATCAATGTTGTACACAAAATAGACTAATACGAATGACGACACTAACAGAACACGATACGTTCCCGGCCAGTTCGTGACTCGAGGTGCGTCACGAAACAGGAAGGATACGTCACCGTGGGGCGCGAGGGGAGAGGGGCGTCTAGGCTAGGCGAGCTCTTCCAATGCGTGGAAACAGCGGCGCGCTAACACAGACTGATTGCTCGTTTTTTTTTTTTTTTTTTTTTTTTTTTTTTTCGGTCGGGCCACTCGCAGTTCACCCCATCTGAGGGACGGAGACTGCTGAACCGGTCTATCCTGTGGTGGCCTCAAATGAATTTAAGGCCCCCAGCCAAGGCAACAAAAAATACTACAAACTACAACTCCGCTCGCTGGGGGCACCCCCTGTGGGGTACGGGCCTCGGCTCAGCGGCATCGTTTTGGGGAGGACAGCAAGGGACAGGCTGGGTCATGATTCCATTATTTGGGGAGTTTACAACTACTGGCTCAGCTTCGCGGGCTGGCTCGTTTTGCAAAAGACGGGGAGTAACATCATTACTGGGTCGTCGCGATGGGCCTCGACGGCGAGGCCGGAAAATGGCGGTCCGCGGCGGTCTGTGTGTGTGTTTGCGAAGAGTACTGGTGTCCCTACAGCTCTCTTGAAACAGGGTGATGGGGTCGTCTGGTTCGACTAGGGTGTGGCGGGGGCGGCGAATCCTACTGATGGAGGAGGGAGCGTATCGGGTGGCCGATGCGATAAAGGGGTTGGAGTGCTTTTCAGCAGTTTCGATGAAACGCTTTGTAAGGCGTTTCATGAATTGCTGAATAGTCGGGATTTTAAGGTCAATGTGGAGACGATCGTTCCGAACGAACCAAGGGGCACCCGTGATCTTTCGGAGAAAACGATTCTGGAGGGTTTGCAACCTATGGATATGATGCGACTTTGCGTGCGCGAAAGTGGCACACGCATAGGTCATGATCGGGCGAATGCACGTGGTGTAAATGCGCAGTTTGCATTTGAGGGAAAGTTTGCTGCGTGCATTCAGCATAGAGTGGAGCCTACTGAGAGCGAAAGCGGCACGCGAACGTACCGACTTTATGTGCTCACGGAACGATAGTCTTTGGTCGAGGATCACACCTAGATATTTGGCTCGCTTCTCCCAAGGGATCGGCTTACCGAACATCGTGATCGGACTGGGGGTCGGGGGGGTCTTTTTATGCGGCTTGAAGAACAAGACCGCCTGGCTTTTTTCGGGGTTGACCTCGAATCTCCATTTCCGAAACCATTCGCCTAGGGCGTTGGCGGACTTTTGAAGGATACGAGCTATGGCTTTACTATTCTTTCCAGAATAGTAAATGGCCGTGTCATCCGCGAAAAGTGCTAACTGCGACTTTTGTTTGGTGGGAATATCGCTAGTGAATAGCGTGAAAATAAGGGGGGAGAGCACGCCGCCTTGCGGTACGCCTGCTCGGACAGGGTGGGGGGAGGAGAGCGCCCCTTCGATGCGATACCGAAAGGTGCGATTCGACATATAGTCTCGTAAGATGAGCACGAGACGATCTGGCACACCGAGCTGGTATAATTTGTATAGCAGACCGTTGTGCCAGACCTTGTCGAATGCTTTCGCTATATCGAAGAACAGGGCTCCCGTCATTTGACCACGTTGGAATTTTCCACTAATGTGCTCAACGATGCGGTAAACCTGTTGGACGCACGAGTGATTGGCTCTAAAGCCAAACTGCTCGTTGGGAATGAGGCTCTTGCGTTCGGCATAGTCTTTGAGACGCTTGTAAATAAGCCTCTCGTAGATTTTGCCGAGAGCGCTGAGCAGACTGATGGGGCGGTAGGAGGACGGGGAGGACTTGGGCTTGCCCGGTTTGGGAATACCGATAACGGTGGCCTCTTTCCACTGTTGCGGGAACATGTTGTTGGACAGAGCGCCATTGAAGATGGCGGTCATCAACATGATGAGGGTTTCGGGGAAGAGAGAGAATACCCTGTTGTGGATTCCGTCAGCCCCAGGAGCTTTCCTGGGTTTGAGATTCCCAATGATCTCCTCCACCTCATCAGGAGTGATGGGGGGGAGAGGGTCATCGGGGTCCTCAACAGGAGGGAGGGAGGTCCTACGTTCGACCTCGGCATCGACCTCAGCGAGGTGAGCCGGATCGACTGGGTTCGAGCTCGGGGAACACTGGGACTCTAGACTGTCGGCCAGGCATTCGGCTTTCTCATCGTCGTCAAAGGCGACGGAGTTATCGGGGCGGGTGAGGGGAGGCATGGTGGTGACCTCAGAGGCGCGCAACTTCCTCTGAAGCTCCCAGAATGCGTGATGGTTGGGTTCAAGGTCGCCTAGCATCTCTTCCCATCTCTTGTCACGCAGCTTTTTGATGCGTTTACTTACTTTACGCTGTAAGTAGCGCATGAAAGCTTTGTTACTAGCACAGGGAAAGGCGCTGTAGGCACGGACGGCCGCGTTCTTCTCAGTCAACAGTTCACGCACATCGTCCGGGAGTTTCCAGCGATGATCATTCATCGCCGGAACCTCCCTTGAACATTCGTTCAGGACGGATTGGACGTGATCCGTGAATGAGTCGATCGCGGCCGTCGTGTCGGCAACTGACTCGATGTGGTCAGGGATTTTGTCCAAGTGGGCTGACGTGGTGCATTTCAGTTTTTCGCTTACTTTGCGCCAGTCAGTGACCACTCGGGAGGGAGGAGGTTGGGCGGGGTCCATGGGCCCGTATCTGGGAGCGAGCTCCAGGATTACGGGCCGATGGTCCGAGTTGAGCTCGTCCAACGCCTCCACAGAATGCAAACGTAAGTTGACATTCTTGAGGAGAGCGATGTCGAGTACGTCGGGTCGGTGGTTAGGGACATGAGGGAAGTGGGTAGGATGCATCGGTGCGATGACATCAAAGTTGAGGGGACTGCATAGCTCAAACACGGCCTTGCCTCTGGCGTTGGTCGTGTAGCTATTCCAGGAGGGGTGTTTGGCATTGAGATCGCCTGCCAGGAGGACAGAGCCACTCAGGCCGAGGAGGATTGAGAGGTCATTTCTCACGGGTGTGGGGTCAGGATCAGAGTGGGGTGGGACATAAGCCGAGATGACCGTGATGGGTTGGTGGCCTGTCATGCCTAGCCGACAGACAGAGACCTCAAACTCGGTAAGAGGGGGGGGATCCATAGGGATGCAGTAGAGGGACGTTTTATAATAGATGAGAGTGCCTCCCTTATGACAACGGGTCCTATCATTGCGAACTAAGCGATAGTTGGCAATTTTAGGATCCCGATGATAGGGTTTAAGGAAGGTCTCTTGGACTAGAAGGACATCTAAGTGATGGTCGCGGAGGAAAGTGGCGATCTCATCACGTTGGCCGGGGAGGCCATTTGCGTTGAAATACCCTATCCGGAGGGCTTTCGGTTTGGTTCTACTCGTGTACATCGTCTTATCCATGGAGATGTTCGAATAAGGCGATGTATTCAATAATGTCCGGATACTGGTTGCACACGGCACCAGATTCGGAGAAGGGGGCGGCCTTTAGAGCTCGGTCGAACTCCAGAGCTCTGGGGGAGCAGTAGGCCCTGTAGTAGGCTCTGGAGATGCTGATGGTCATACCTGACGCATTAGCTTCCGGAGCAGCCATGGGACGGGGGGGAGGGGCAATTGCCTGAGGGGCAGGTGCCTTGGTGGTCGTAGTAGGCCGGGAGAAAGGTGGAACGGCTACGTCCATGAGGGCCGGAATGACCGGGGAGGGCTCCGAGGCCACAGGGACCGGGGTGGTCACTGGGGCCTGGGTGCCTTGAGGGGGAGAGGGTCGCAAGGCCGGAAAATGGGCCAGGTGATTGAGTGCGTTCCAGGGGCTGGGACGCTGTGGGCATAAGGCCACTGGGGGCTGAGAGGGGGCTTCCCTTTGCTGGCGGGCGTTGTCACGCTTCGCCAGCTTGGGGACGGAGGATTTTGGTGCCCTGGGACAACCGCGGTAGTTAGCCGGGTGCCCAGTTTCACCGCAGAGGACGCAGCTCGGGGGCTCTGAGCATTGGGAACGGTCCTTGGGACGGGTGCAGTCAGAGGTGCCGTGGTCGCCCAAGCACTTGACGCAGCGCGGTTTGCCGAAGCAATTGCGCTGAGAATGGCCGTAGAGCTGGCAGTTGTGACACTGACCAATGATGCCACTACGGCGGGGTTTTTCTATTTTTAATCCCTCCAGGGAGCAAATCCTGGAGACATTAAAGATCGGGTGGTATTTCTCCGGGGAGGGGTCACAGACTATGAGCACCATGTTGTATGGTGCTCCCCCACGGCGGTGCATGCGGTAAACCGCAGCGACCGGGATGTTTTGGGACTTGAGGTCCTCGGTGACCTCGCTAACTCGGATGCCGAGAGGAATGTTCCTCACGACAACACGAGTTTGGCGCTCCTCTTGGAACGCGTAAGAGTGGAAGGGGACCTTCCTGGCTACAAGGAGTTTGTGCAACTCCCTGTAATCGTTGGGGGTGGGGACTTGGACTTTCACGCCCTGGTTGATGGCCCGGGCGTGAGTGAAGCGGATCAGGCGTGCATTGCACGCCTTGGAGATCTCGTCCCACTGGTCCGCTTCGTGTATGAAGAGGGGGGGAGGGGTCTTATTATGGGGAGGGACAGGGGGGGCCGCGGAGGAGGTAGCCATCGGGCTAGGGGGGCGGCTAGATTGCTGGGGGGTGCCAGCTGGAGTTTGGACGGGGGAAGAGACAGCTGAACCGACTGTCTTTCTTGCCTTAGGGGCGGACTCTACCGCGTTCTTCTTCCTCCTCTTGTGGGCCACCGTGGTGAAGCCCGGTTCGTCAGAAGAGGAAGAAGAGGAAGAGGAGGAGATCGAGCCCGGATCAGACTCGTAGTCCATGGGGGGCGGGGGGGAAGCCGAGGCCTGCTCTGGAGCGGGAGGGCTTGTGGGGTCTAAGGCATCACAGAAATCTGTGATGTCCTGAGAGGGGGCGGGGGGAGGGTTCTGGGGGGGCTGGGAGCTTATGCTCCGGAGGATGTCTCTAATGGACTCCGTGGAGTCCAGGGAGGTCCTAGTGCCCTGAGGGGGCTCGGGTCGGGAGGAAGAGGAGGGTTTGGGCAGGCTGTTTAGCTTGTCCCTAACCCGAGAGACGAGCTCCTGGTCGGGGTGTCCCTTCAGGAGCTCGATGACGAGGTTCAGAAGAATCTCGTCTAAACCCATGTTGGGGAGAACATTGGGTGGGGGGGGAGAGGGGGGGGACCTATATGTCCTAACAGCCTAACGGCCCTAATAACCCTACGTCCCCGGGTGGGAGTGCCCGGGGGTGAGTGAATCCCTCCCTGTCGGGTAAAGACAGGGAGGATGTGTACCTAGGGTGAGCCCTAAGCTTGCAATCCCGCTGCCAATCTTAATGTGCAGCGGGTCCCTATGGATCGAAAGACCCCCGAGAGAGTCTTTCGACCGACCGAAGAGGCTGGAAAAGAGCGGGGTTAAGTGTTGGGCGCGACTAGGAGATCCCCCAAGGCCGCGGATCCAACACCCTTCCGACTTTTACCGAGTCCTGAAGGGACTAGGTAGGTGAGTCGGGTCCTCACCACCTGGAGTCGTTATCACCGTTTGGTTTCCTTCCAGGTACCACAAGAAATGTGGATTTTCCCAGAAGGGGCACGTACGTTTTTTGAGAGAAACTCTCAAAGAAATAGATGTCGTCAGTTAGCCTTGAAAAAGGCAACCTCGGACCAGAGTGATGACGTCACGACAAGCGAGACGTAGGCGGGCGCACGGGGATCACGGTGGCAGGCGAGCAGCGGAGCAGCACGACCGTCACGGGCGAGCGTCGGGCGCAGAGTGAATGAAGAGGACTGATTGCTCGTGGCCGCGGCAACCGTTTATATAGGCGAGGCGGCAGCGTTGTGTGCGTGAGTGGCGTGCCGACACAGTAGTGTTGTGTGGCGCGTGGCTGTAGGCGTTCCGCGTTCGGTGGTGCTACAGGCTCCCCCTCTGGATGCGAAGTCGCCCCGACGAGTAGCCAGTCAAGATGAATCCACCAACGAAGCTGGGCGAGACCCACGTCGACGTGGTCGTCCTCGTCCACGAGAGGGCGGAGTGGCGCCTTCTGCGTTGGGCCTAGGTTTAGGCGGACGCCCGCGTTTCTTCAGTGGGCGCACCGGCGGAGGTAGTGGGTTTGCCGCATGGCCTTGGAACGGTGTCAAGGCAGATGTATGATAAACTCCAAGAGGTTTATCTGGAGCAGTGGGATCTGAAATCAGATAAGATGAAGCACCATGACGTGCTAGGATTAGATAGGGACCATCCCTGCGAGGACAGAATTTAGCACTTATTCCTCGAGCAGCATTACTGATTGGATGGGTCGTTGCTAATACCAGGTCACCGGGAGTGTAACCGGGATCTTCTCTACGTCCTTGGTCTGCCATCTTCTTCCTGCGTTCTTCTAGATTCTCTCTGACATCTTTAGCCTTGTCCAGCGTATTGGCGAGAAGTAGTAATTTCGGCGTAATTTCAGGCACAAAGTTCTCAGACAGTAAAATCTGCCGAAAATCGTGAGTATTGTCATCCGGAGTACGCAGTTCTCGTGCAAAGGTTAAATACGCTGGCGTTTGTCCCGTAGTGAGGCAGGTTGCTGTATTCATAGCAAACCGTATGCTGGGTAACTTATCACACCAACTCCCATGTTCATCTCCTACTAAAATAGCCAGTTGTGTCTTCAAGTCTCTGTTTTTCCTTTCCACCGGGTTTGCTGCCGGGTGATACACTGGTGTGAATGTGTGCTTAATTCGCAGACAATAGGTTAATTGTTGCATCACAGCACTCACAAATTGGGGTCCATTGTCGCTTATCAGGCGTCTGGGCACACCATAGCGAAGGAAAATCTCGTTCATTAAAACTGTCGCACAATTTTCAGCGCTGGCAGTTTCCAAAGCAAATAATTCTATCCATCCAGTGGCAATATCTTCAGCTATCAGTATCCATGTCTTGCCGCTAGTCGTTGACGGCAAAGGTCCAAACAAGTCAAAGGCGAGGGTTTCGAAACGTTGGTTGACGGGCGTGGTTTGGAGCAAACCAGCTGGTTTCAGGTTGGACGGCTTAAATCTCTGGCATGCAACACAGTTCTTAACATATGCCTCGATATATTTTCTCATACCCTTCCAATGATATCGCTTCGAGATGCGTTGATATGTCTTATCAGCGCCGTAATGCCCCGCCAAAGGGTCATCGTGGTATACTGTAAGTACGTTTGCCCACTCATGTTGAGGAACTACGAGTTGAGCCTCATCTGAGTCATCCGACGGGTGATATCGGTACAACAATCCGTTGTTCATGACGTAACCTTTGTTGCTCCAGTATACGGCATTATCTTTACGATCTGCATCTTCTAAGGCAGTTACGATGCTGGCGACGTTTTCATCCTTTAGCTGTTCTGCCCTAATTTCAGATGTTGGTCTCTGCGGCATATCCACGGCTATGCTACACACTCCACAGGTGTTTTCGGTGCTTTCATCGCAAATAGGCCTGGACAGCGTGTCTGCAACCACATTCGTCCGACCGGGTGTATACTTGATGGTAATATCATACGCCTGTATCTGCAAAGCCCATCTAGCTAATCGACCAGTTGGAGACCGTAATGACATCAACCACCTCAGGGCTTGATGATCCGTAACCACTGTCACTGGGAGGCCTTCAATGTATCCACGGAACTTTTTAATCGCCCAAACTACTGCGAGAGCCTCCCTCTCGGTTGTGGAATAATTGCGTTCTGCAGGGATCATCAGCCTACTGGCATATTCGACGGGATGTTCGTCTTCTCCCTCCCCCTGCACTAGAACTGCTCCAAGTGCATAGTTGCTTGCATCACTTTTGATGATATAACCTCTCGACTCATCGGCTTGTCGTAACACTGGGGTGGATGTAAGACGCATTTTGAGCTCTTGATAAGCCTGCTCCTGTTCCGCTGACCAAGTCCATACCGCGTTTTTCCTAGTTAAACGGGAGAGTGGTTCACTGATTCCGGCAAAGTTAGGTATGAATCGCCTGTACCAGGAACAGGTCTGCAGAAACGTCATCAGATGCTTCAAATTTTTGGGTGCTGGATAGGTTAGTATTGCTGCTACCTTCTCAGGATCAGCCTTCAGACCCTCTGGAGTAATAATGTGCCCTAAATACTTAATTGTTGAGCAACAAAATCGGCACTTACTAAAATTTACATGAAGGTTGCTATCTTTCAGCTTACTTAGTACTTTACCCAAATCCGATAGGTGTGCTTGAAAGGTAGCCGAGAAAATTATCAGATCGTCTAGGTACGCCAGCATCTTTACATTCTCCAAGCTAACCCGAATCCTGTCTATCAGACGCTGGAATGTAGAGGGTGCGTTGCGAAGTCCAAAAGGCATCCTCTTAAAACGGTACATACCGAATGGAGTTATAAATGAAGTCTTGTCCTGATCCTCCAGTTTTACTTTTACCTGCCAGTAGCCTGCGCGTAAATCCAGGGTCGACATGAAAGGCGTTGGCTTAGCAGCATGAAGCAGGTCATCAATGCGTGGGATAGGATACTTATCGGGGACCGTTATGGCATTAAGCCTACGGTAATCAACGCAAACTCGTACTGAACCGTCCTTCTTTGGCACCATTACAACGGGTGCGGACCAGGGTGATGAGCATGCTTCAATTACTCCACTTTCCAACATCTTCTTTACCTCATTCTTTAACACAGCCATGCGTGGCGGTGAGAGGCGGTATGGAGGTACGGAGACGGGGTTATGCTCACCTGTGTCAATGCAGTGTTCAGCGAGGCTAGTTGGTTCTCCACCTTCACTGAAAACATCTTGATAATCCCATAGCACTTCCATCAGCTGTGACTTTTGAGTTTCGTCCAGCGTATCCGATGAGACCTCTTCAACTTCCAACGATCCAATTTCAACATCATTGCTGCTATTACTTTGGTCGCTAGGGAAAAGCGCCTTGGAGTGTGGAGATAGTTCACACGGAGCATCGTGAAGCTGCATTTGGGCATCACGGACCATAAAGTCGACGAACCTTGGAGAATACCCATCGAATAATGGTCGGGATCGCTTCCTTGGAATAGGGGACAGCTTAATTGGCACTACGCGATATGGCATCGTGTTTGTAGTGCAGGCACTCGTTGTCGGGAGTGCTGGTTCTCCGATCCATAATGGACTGCCAGTTGCTGTGGTACATGCACTGGATTGTGGCAGCGCCGGTTCCAGTACGCCTTCGTCTCGTGGAGTTATTGACAGAGGAGAAATAAATTCAGACAGCTCGACATCTTTTAACATACACCGTAACTGAGGATTAAAATAAACGGGCGTAGCCTCTACCTTGGCCACTGATGTCTCCTCCTCATCTTCGTCTTGGAGGTCGAAGACGTCATCAGGGTAATCCTCGAAATACCATGTCTTCTGCGGAACGTTAAGTACCATCTTAGCATCCTCAATGAAGCCGACGCCCAACAGTGTGCGGGACTCTCGAGCTTCCGGGAACACGATAAAATTCGTTTGCACAACACGGTAACAGACACTGACGGGTACATTTACGGTCAAAACGTCTCTCGTCGTCTTCGTGCCATCAGCCAGTTTCACCACCAACTGTTGGGTGTGGAATGCAAAACCGAGTCTTCGTAGGCATTTGTACAGAGTGTATGATGCAACACTGGCCTTTGCGCAAGTATCCACGTAGGCGCTGCCGGTTATTTTGCCTATGGCAATACCAATAACTGGCCTAGGGCGTACATCTGCTTGAGGATTAAAGGAACAGAAACTTACTTCAGTCTTTCCCACCTTTGACACAGCCTTGGCGCAGGTTGTGCATTTTGACCGAACCACTCCTGGTGTACCACATCCGTAACATGCAAATGTTGGGGTAGAAGGTGATGGCGCTTGGGTGCCTATAGCGGCATTTACAGGCGCAGGTTTCGTGGCAGAAGTACCACTACCAGAAGCGGAATCCTTCTTCTCCTTCTTCCGACACGTCTCAATCGAGTGCCCAGGCAATCGACAGAACGTACAACGCTTCTTTTTAAATGACACATTTGCTGTCTCTTTTCCCTTCCCTTTACCTTCTTCTGGCATCTCCTTTTCAACCAGGAGCTCTTCCACTCCTCTGGCTGCCTTCACTAGGGCGTCAAGAGTATTGACAGTCTCGCGTGGCATTTTTACCCTTATCTTGTACCTCAATTGCCCGTAGATCATGTCGATTTGTTGGGTCTCTGTGTGTGGCTCTGGCATTTGTGCAATAAGAGCCCTCTTCTTAGCCACAAACACTTCTGTTAGTTCATCCTCACCTTGTTTGATGTTCACAACGTTCTGGTACAGCTGGTAGCCAGGTCTTTTAGGAGCAAAGGCGTGACGAACTCTTGACACAAACTCGTCCCATGTTTTCACCTGCTCCTTTATCCCATTCCACCAGGTGGCTGCCTCTTCCCTCAAAATTAAGGGGATGCTCATGATGGCATCATCGTCGGAGATCTGTTCTACGGACTTGAATACTGAAGCCGCAGCAAGAAAAGATTCTACCGATTCAGTGTCTCTGGCACCATTGAAACTAACCTTGCAAGTGGTGAACGAGCCTCGTCGCTGTTGGTTACCAATCACTGACAGTAACTTCTCGAATTGCTCAGTTGACAAATTCATGGTAGCTTGCGGTTCTTCCTTTATTTTCCTTCTTATTCTTGCTTTTGGGCTAGCCTGTTTGCGGGCCTTTACGTTGAGCGCCAGATTGTAGCGGGTATGATAAAAACGTAGGAAACACTTTAAACAATTCGTTTATTCTACTAATCAATGTTGTACACAAAATAGACTAATACGAATGACGACACTAACAGAACACGATACGTTCCCGGCCAGTTCGTGACTCGAGGTGCGTCACGAAACAGGAAGGATACGTCACCGTGGGGCGCGAGGGGAGAGGGGCGTCTAGGCTAGGCGAGCTCTTCCAATGCGTGGAAACAGCGGCGCGCTAACGCAGACTGATTGCTCGTGGCCGCGGCAACCGTTTATATAGGCGAGGCGGCAGCGTTGTGTGCGTGAGTGGCGTGCCGACACAGTAGTGTTGTGTGGCGCGTGGCTGTAGGCGTTCCGCGTTCGGTGGTGCTACATTAGTTTATTTATATATTTTGTTGTATTAGTTAATTGTTTTTTGTATGGGCTACTGATGCCTAAAATAAATGAATAATATAAATAAATAATAAATAAAGGGTTTTATATTAAAGTTTGACATTTTTGAATTGGTCAAATAAACGATTTGTAAAAAATCTAATTATTTTATTTGCCTTTCTTTGAAATCGAATTCCTTCTGTCGTTGCAGATTTTCAGATCTGTATTTTGTTCGAGATTAACATTAACACACATATATTTATATAAGTAAATAGTGTAGTAGTAGTTCACATGAGTGTAGAAAAACCTCAGATTCATAAGGCAGACATTCAGAACGCCTCTGTCCTAAAACAATCCTTAAAAACCCCTATGGCTTCGCCTATGTGTGATAAAAATTTTTCTCTGTTAATATTTATCGTAGCAAGTAATTTGCGGCTTATTAACCTTATTTTGATATCGTTTATTTAGTCAATCACCCGTTTATTTGATTTCCAGTTAAATGGGTAAAAAAGCAAAATGGAAAGGAACTTGCTGTGATAAATGGCTATACTTTCTATTGTCATAAAAAATATGCTAGGACCAGTACTTGGGTGTGCACGTACGGAAGAGAATGTACAGCAAGGTTGAATGTTACCAACGAAGTCACACCCGAAAAGCGTAAAATAATTTATGTTAAGGGTAACCATACGCATGTACCTCCGTCATTTGTGATTTCTAATGGTTTTTATATTAAAGTTTGAGATTTTAATTGGTACCTAAAATAAACGATCCCTAAAATAAATCTCGTTATATCATTTTGCCTTTCTTAGAAATCGAATTGCTTTTGTCGTAGCAGATTTTCAGAAATGAGTTTTTGTTATAGTTTCGACATTACAACGTACTTTTCACATGGGAGTTGATAGACCTCAGACATTCAGTACATTACTGTCATATTAAAATCCTTGAAAATCCGTATTAATAATATAATATATAATAATATATATATAATAATAGCCTCGTCTACGAGTGATTCTAACTTTTGTCTTATATTAACGACCATATCAAGTAATTTGCGACTTACCTTTCTGTTTTTTGTAGTTTAGTAATTCAATTACCAATTTATTTTATTTCCAGTTAAATGGGTAAAAAAACACAATGGAAAGGAACTTGCTGTGATGAACGGTTATACTTTCTATTGTCAGAAAAAAAATGCTAGGACGAATATCTGGAGTTGCACATTCGGAAGAGAATGTACAGCAAAATTGAATGTTACCAACGAAGTTAGACCCGAAAAGCGTCAAATAATTTATATTAAGGGAAACCATACGCATGTACCTCCGTCATTTGTGATTTCCAAAGGGTTTTATATTAAATTTTGATTTTTTTTTAATTAGTAAAATAAACGATCTGTAAAATAAATCTCATTATTTTATTTGCCTTTCTTTGAAATCGAATTCCTTTTGTCGTTGCAGATTTTCAGTTATAAAAGTATTTTTCTTGTGGCCTCAGATTCATAAAGCAGACATTCAGAACGCCACTGTCCTAATTGCTCCGCCTACTTGTGATCCTAATTTTTAGACAATCATCAGTTTATTTATTTTCCAGTTAAATGGGTAAAAAAACACAATGGAAAGGAACTTGCTGTTATTAACGGATATACTTTCTTTTGTAAACATAAGTTTGCTAAGAAGAATATCTGGACTTGCACATTCGGAAGACAATGTCCAGCAAGATTGAATGTTACCAACAAAGTCACACCCGGGAAACGAGAAATAATTTCTTTAAAGGAGAACCATACGCATACAGCTCCGTCATTTGTGCTTTCCAATGGATTTTATTTTAAAGTCTGAGATTTTTTATTTGGTAATTATTAAACGTTTTTTGAAATAAATATCGTAATTTTACTTTCCTTTTTTTTAGAAATCTCTTTGTTTTTGAAGTTGCAGTTTTGAGACCTAACTATATTTTTTTTCGAGTTTTAATAGCAATACACGTCATATTTACGTTTAGTTTTTTTGTCATGGGATTCCACAGAAAATTATATTATATTGTGCGAGTCTTTATAATGTGCTCATACGAAAATGAGGGAACCTATTGCTCATTTTATCGACGGAAAACGTTTCGGAAGTAATAAGCCATCCTCATAAATAGAATAGTGGATAAAACTACCCAATGAGCAATTTTAGCAAGAGTGTATTTTTTTTTCATCAATTTTTAAATGAATCGTAAAATTTCTCAAAAAGACGCCCAAATTACCTACTTTTGTATTGCTTTAGGTTATTCTTCATTGTTTAAGCTACCGACTATTAAAGATTTCATGACAAATAAAATAGATTTTTTTTAATACGTTTTCCGTCGTTGAAATTAGTTTAAGAACGCCAGGGTCGTAAAACAATCCTAAAATATTTGCTGTGTCCGTATGTTTTGTTCTAATATTATTCTAATATTAATAACTGTTGTTTGTCATGAGTACGTAGAAAGCTTTTTTATAGCGTTCAGGCAGCATGCAATAACTTTACAATTAAAATTATCAGTTTATTTTAATTCCAGTTACATGGGTAAAAAAACACACTGGAAAGGAACTTGCTGTGTTGAACGGATATACTTTCTTTTGTAAAACGAAATCTTCTAAGACGAATTTCTGGAAATGCACATTCGGAAGAGAATGTACAGCAAGGTTGATTGTAAACAATGAAGTCGCACCCGCGAAGCGTCAAATAATATCTGCTAAGACGAATCACACGCATGCCGCTCCGACGTTTGTGATCTCTAATGGGATTTTTGTTAGAATTTGACGTTTATATTTGCTCAGCGAATATAAATTTGAATATAGTATTAAAAATAATAGAACAGTATTTCAGTAAAAAATGTACTGTTTTATTTTTTTTTTCTTATAAAATGAAATAGGTCTGTGATTAATTTTATTATATTGAGTACCTACATTCAAATATATATAATGGAAATCATATATCCCATTTGGTGTGGTGAAAACAATAAAGGTGTAGTTATAGCGATTACTTTTCAAAATCTAAACAAGTCAAGTAAATAAAGAGCAGAGTAATGTTCTTTACGCAATTTGTGAATTTGCCATTTTTTATTCTCCTTTAATTTGTTCAATTAAAGTATGTTGTACCATTACACTGACACAAAATAAACAACAAACTAACTGAATCTGCATTTTTTTAGTGCAATGGACAAAAAAGAGTCCCGATAAAGAAATAGCTATTTTGAATGGCTATACTTTTTACTGTCGTGTACAAACGAAAACGACCCTTATTTGGACTTGTACCGCTGGGAAGCTCTGCAGAGCCAGGTTTATCACCAACAATGATATTAATCCGCTGAAGAGGGTTTTAAAATCATCCAGGTTGGATCACGGTCACTACCCCCCAAATTATGTAATCTCAAATGGATATTATGTCAAGATTTAATAAATACTTGCTTCTGCCCGCAGCTTTACCCGTGAAAATATCAATATCCATTAATCCTTTTTCTAAAATAAAAGTAACCTAATTTACTCCTTTTAATATCAGCTTTAATTGAAAGTTGTGATTAAAAATTGTGTTTAGCATAATTTTTGGAAAACATGTTCATTTGATTTGTTTAAAATATTGAAATGTAAAACTTATAAATTGCTTTTTTTTAATGTTTTCATCATTTTCTTTTATTTTACAACTGCATTTTACCCCAAAAAATGTTTTCGAAATCATCTTCCTTGTGCACTTGCTCAAATATATAAGTCAAGATCTTTTAAATTATTCGTACAATAATACGTATAATACGTCAGTACAATGAGTTGCGACTTTTGAAATGTTTGAGCATCTGTGTCAGCGTAGTTTGGAGTCAACTTAAACTACGTTTAATTAAGCATAGAAGTTTTAATTTAAAAACCACACCTTTACCCTTACGTTTTTACAGTGAGGTGGGTCAAAAAGTTTCCCGACAAGGAAATAGCTATTGTCAATGACTATACATTTTATTGTAAAGAACAATTTAGATCGACTATTCTGTGGACTTGCACCTTCGGGAAGAATTGCAGAGCGAGGTTGATAACGACCAATCACTTCGATCCTTTGAAGCGGGTAATAAAATCGGTTAAATTAGAACATGTACATTTACCCCCTAACTTTGTAATATCGAGGGGGATCCTCATAAAAATAAGCTAGTTACCAAGGTACCAAGAAATATAAAAATTCTATAATTGTAACTATTTATCGTTCTGTGTTTTATTAGGCTTTTTTTAATTATCCAATAAAATATAACACCTTTTTTATTTTTTTTATTACCCACAATACCCCATATATGCGTACGCTCATGTTAATTACTTTACTTTTATACATTGAATAAGTCTTTAATTTTCAATAATCTGCATCAGTCGACAAACTTAATTTTTTTTCAATGCAATTTGTACGAAAAAAGCGGAGGGGAAGGAGCTTGCTGTTGTAAATGGCTACACATTATACTGCTGCAAGCGTGGGCCCCTGCGCAGCACTTGGGTCTGTACGAACTCAGGAAGGTGCCCAGCTAGATTCATCGCCGTCAGATGTGCCTTCGTATCATTTCATCTAGACCATTATCACAAACGCCCACAATTCTTTATTTTAAATGGTGTGTTTAATAGAACCTAGAATAACTCTCAAAATGCTACATAGGTACTTGGTTATTGGAATCGGAACCCTCAAAATAAATGCTGCCCAGTTAAGCTGCACTCGAAATCGCATAAAATATTAGCTTTGGCATTGATCACTTGATTTTGGATTTAGTCGAGTTGTTAGATTTCGTTATTAGACCCTGAAATTTGTATCAAATCTGATACTATGAGAATGATAAGACGATAAAGATTATACCATCTTACTATACAGGGATATTAGAAAAAAAATAACGACTCGGGTAAGTGATTTGATTCGTGTAAGTATTTGTTTTGTCATGGTGTGTGTCTTTTGTGTCCAAGTTTTGTGTGAGTAGTGTCTATGCATATTTATAATTTGTGACTTTGCCATATATCAATACACAACATTTTTAATGAAGTGTTTATTATAAGTGAAGATAACGACATCGACAAGCTATCCAATGCTGAATAATGAAGAATAGGGATTTGTCCCTAGTGTAAGAGATTTTGTGTGAATAGTTTGTGATAATAGTGTGCAATTTTGTCTGTGATTTGCGTCTGTTCTGTCATCTTTGCATAAAATCACAGATATTTTCCGCGTGGAGTTTTTACCGCCAGTGTGGATACTCTTATATGATTCAATGTTACAGAAGTGCAGTGCGGACATGGCCTTAACGTAGAACGATGTAGATGGAGCAACATAAAATGACTTTTTTCTGTTTGGTTTTCAGTCACGATTACTGTCTATAAAAACAACGCTATGGTGACCGGCTCTTAGGATGCCTATCCAGTACAGCGGATCGAGGCAGCGGATTAGAGAAACGGAAGTTCAACTAATGGAAGTACCTTTAAATCTCCGCACCACGTGAGTCACTGACATTTTGACTGACATGATTGGTTAATATTTCTCCGTTTCTCCGCTTCGCTACCTCGCTCCGCGCGCAAATGAACTGACACCCTTAGCTTAGGTTTCCTAAGGGATCAGTGGCTGCTACAATATTACGACTGTTCTGTGGAATAACATAATTCACATTATTAAATACATTAACACCACGATTCAGAAAAATGACGTAATTGCACAACGCCGTCTATGGATAAAATGCGGTTCGTGAATGGACGGCGCGGGCGGCGTTTTGCGATTTAGTAATTTTATATTATCTTCGAAACTATTCAACCAATTGACAAACTGGGCAAATTGTATCTCTATGATGTTCTTGTGATCATAATAACATTTTTTTCGATAAGGTTTAATATTTTATTGTTTAAAAAATCGTCCAAAGATAAGTACGTCGAAAAATACTTTTTTTAACACATAAAAGCTACTATATCTGCTAAAATATAAAAGATAGAATTATGGTGCCGCGGACTTTTTTGTAGAACTATTCTAGGCGGACCAGGTTGCCATACATTGTTTTCAATTATATACAACTGTTAAGGCAGCGCACGCAAATAACTCTGTTGTAAGAGCTATTTTTTTCCGCATGGATAGACAAAAATTGAGATAGTTCGACTAATATGCATGATATCTTTATAATTTATAGCCTATAGCATTCACGAATAATGTAGCTTTCTACCAGTGAAACAATTTTTCAAATCGGACCAGGAGTTCCTGAGATTACCCCCTACATACAAACTTACAAACAAATGTTACCTCTTTATAATATTAGTATAGAAGTATAGATTTAAATACATTACTATTTCAGTAAAAAACAGCCATGTTAGATCATAATTAATGTCTATATAAAAATGCTAACACCCCTACTAAGTGTGAAATAACCGATAAGTTTCCCTTGTTTGTTTTATGTCATAATGATCACTTATCGTGATACAAACACTGTACTAAACAATTTTAGTCTTCTTCTTGTCAAAATTCTCAGTTTCTCTGGAGCAAACCATCAGGTGAGATAGTGGTCAAACGTATGCCTATCAATAGGTAGTAAAAAAAAACCTGCCTGAAAAAGCTTTCCACTGTACTTCCATACAAATTGTTATCTAGCCTTTTCCAGATGCAGCTGAATACTAGTATTTTACATGAAGCACTGCCTCTGACTCTACAATCCAATAACTGAACATCGCCTCCGCCCTTGGTGAGAAAGGCTGTGAAACTTTTGGACACCAGAAGATCCATAAAGACTGTTTATGATCCCCGAAAAATAATCGGGTCAGCTTGCTTAACATGCTAACCGAGATATTGCAGGGTTAATGGCTGCTAACCGAACCGCCCCAAGGAGCGTAAATTAACCTTGGCTAATTTACTGACTGCTACTTACTTAACCACGAGTCTTATTTTTATGAATTCATACACTAACCAAATATTGCATGACCCAGCCAGACTGCGATAGTTTTTCTACTTTGTCTGGAATAAGCTCCTCTGATAAGCTAACGCAGCCTGACTGACAAATTAGCTGGTAACCAAATCTACCCATAAATTCCAGAACAGTATAACATTTCTACTTTATTTCCAGTTTTGCAATGGGTGAGAAAAAAAGATGGGAAGGAACTGGCTGTGGTCAACGGCTACACTTTCTATTGCCATAAAAGCAATGTCAGGACTAAGACTTGGAGCTGCACCAAAGGAGGGTTTTGCAAAGCAAGACTCATCATCACAAATGACATTAGAGCTGAACATCGGACCGTGGTATCAGCTAAACTGGAACACGTTCATAAACCACCAGCTTTTGTCATATCAAATGGGTTTTATATCAAACTTTAGCAAGCTGTCTAGCCGGAATTGATCGATGTAAGCAACGTCATCTCAAATAAAAAAAAAAACAGATGTGGCGTTCAGCGGAAGCCGACGTCCAGCAAGACGTTTTTCCGCAGAAATACGATAAAGCTATTTTTGTTACTCATACCAATCAATTTTATCCTCTATGTGCAGTAGCGGTAGGTCAATTTATTGCACAGAGCGTTTACGCCTCACAATGTTTCATACAAAGCGATTTCAAATGTCTATAAAAAGTGAATAATCTCTCTATCTTTTCCCTGAACTCTTTTCCAATGTTCTCAACTCTGAAGACCTATCTAGCGTATGCATACCAAGATTGATTAAAATTATTTCATTCGTATGAACTTGAAAGTTGGTATGAAACACCGTGAGGAATAAAAGCTCAAATTTTAGAGACATCAAACATAGAGAGAGTATAATGTTTGCGGATCAATATAATTGTCTGATAGCAGTAAAAATAAGCTATTAAATTTCGCCGTATATATGTAGTGTAAGTGACACTTTACAAAATACTCATATAGACTTAAAATTACTCCTTCCATTATTGCGGTCAAATGAATGAGTAATGCCGATAATACACGGTTCAACTGATTAAATTCGGTTGATTCATACAAATTAATAAGTTAACCCACTTTTTAACCGACTTCCCAAAAAGGAGGAGGTTATCAATTCGGTTGTATGTTTTTTTTTTTATGTTTGTTACCTCATAACTCCGACAATTATGAACCGATTTGAAATTTTTTTGTTTTATCTGAAAGGATATACTTGCAGATTGGTCCCATTTAAATCATATCAAAATCGATTACGAACTTTGGATTTTAAATCGAAATCGTTGGAATTTGACTATTTAGATGATTCTTTGATAATCGAAATTGCGTATTTTGCTTTTCTGCGATTTTTTAGTGGTGTTGTTAGGTGTGGGGCACCACTAAAAAGTGAAAAATAAAAAAACTTTTTACAAAAAAATACAACCGACTTCTAAAAAAAAAACTACACAGTAAAAAATAACTTTAAATTCGGAAGTCGGTGTCAAAATACGAAGAAACTAACAAAAACTTTTTTGTAAAAGTTGACACAACGGTTGTATTTTTTTGTAAAAGTTTTTTTCCACAGAGGTTCGCATATTATTTTTGTGTTTTATTGATATTTGGAACTGAATGATTTTGTTGTGGCACTTACACATACTTTAGTATTGTAATTAGGCTTCTAATATATTCTCGAACTCTAATATTACACACATTATAACCTGTTGTAGATATTTATACTTCAGGCCTTAATAATGTTATTTGCTTCTGATGTGCTTAAGACTATTTATTGACCATTGAAAATAGTATTTTTATTAAATTTATTTTAGTGTGTAAAGCCCGCTTTATTTTAACATTGCTAAACGTAAAAATAAGACTAGCACTTATTATAATGTACTTATTACACATCGAATCCTTTAATAAATTTGAATTTAGGTAGACAAAACGTAGAAAATATTTTTAAATTTCTGTTGGACTAATTGACTAAGTTTACGTTATAATAAAAATTGAATAACTAGAAAAGTTGCCAAAGATTAAAAGTGATCTCTTATCTTAAGAAACAATTGCCTACCAATATCAACAACATTTTTTAAAGATGATTTTGTGGTTATCATACACGTTTCACCCAATATGACATGATTAAAAAAGGATAGTCGACATTTTATTATTCATTTTTAGATTTACATAATCCATTTTGGTTTCTTTATTCGATTGATGGAACCGTGTTAGTACACACACACACACACATCACAGACACTACATCATCATCTCATCACATTAGTGAAATATATATTCGGAGAAGCCATTCAAATAGTTTATAAAGCACTTAAGTTATACGTGGCCAAACCTTTAATAACTAGTGAGTTTCTTTTATCAATCAAAATTACGTAGAAAGTAGAAATTTAACAAAGATATTAAAGTAGTACATGTGGCTTTTAACGTGCTATCTTTTATAGTATTTTTAGGTATTTAAATTACCTTTACTTAGGCTCTAAGCAGACGACCTACATTAAACCTGCTCCCCAACTGCAAAGTTTCAGATTGAATTTTCGTGCAGTTGACTTAGCTGCATAGAAATGCTGATCAAAAACAAAATCGCGCACAGCTAGCACCAACAATTTTACAGCTGACCTAGCACGAATATTTTTAGTTGAATTTTAAATATAAATAAAATCTATGAACCCATAATATTTTGATTTAATTTTATACAACATACACATACAAACATATAAATATGAATATTATACAATTCAAATAAATATGATGTGCGAATTGAGTATTCTAGTTAGATATAGGAAAATTTTACATTACGTTACTATATGTCAAAAATATTCGTGCTAGGCCTTCTGGTCTGTAGTTCAAATGCAGCCCGTCAGCTTAGAGCTTTATAGGCAAACATACAGGTATGTAGGAAATTACAAACGTTATTAAATAAAGTTCTGGTGATCATTATTTTGTTTTTATTCTGCGTACTTTCGGGTTCAATCGCCCATATTCTTGGACTAAATATGGTGAAAGGCTCATAATTCGAAAACACTTTTTTAATCCTTTCATGTCCATGGAGATTTTGCACGTTCTGCTCCATAGAGTTTACAATTTTGAACCTGCAACTAGCCGATAATTCAAAGTTGCCTGAATGGTTTACTTGTAATAAACGTCTAAGCTTGATTTTATAGTCTTATGATTTGAATCGTCCCGAAATGTTACTATTTATCTGTTCTCATAGCTTCATGGAGTGCCGAACTGAATGGGCTTGTGTCCTGAAAAAATCGAATTATTCCGTCAGTTAGATTATCAAAAAATATTTGACCCGTGTTTTTTTTTTGTTACGGGAACCAAAATTGATGAAATTACGACGCTTTTA
The DNA here is from genome assembly GCA_963859965.1 of Ceramica pisi. Lineage (NCBI taxonomy): Eukaryota > Metazoa > Arthropoda > Insecta > Lepidoptera > Noctuidae > Ceramica > Ceramica pisi. The sequence continues at coordinate 6,222,485 of OY982541.1, read as the reverse complement.
AAATTCTCAATACGTCACACCTTCGCATAATTTTTACTGAGTCGTGACGTCACGAGCCCCCACTCCCGAGTTTTGATGCGTTTTATCTTTGTCAATATTCATTGATTTACAAAAACAAAAAAATACGTGTCCATTATTTTTCAATACTCTCTCTTTCTACTGACGGACTAAATAGTTTTGCAATTTGTGGATGATGGAATCTAGCCTATTTTGGTTCCCAGTAGTCCACAGTAACCTGTCATCGGCCTTTTACATAATTTTTGATTGTAGTATCTTTACGTTTTTGCAAGGCTTCATACAAATTTAAAGCTGTAGCATTCGGGCATACTTCGTTTTCTGTTCTAGGGAAAAGGCTATAAAAGTGCTCATATCTAGTACTCACCAGTGTTTCTTTTCAGTGATTTTGCTGGCGAAATCGCGCTACTCAGGGAAACATCTGGTGATGTTCAACGACTACACTTACTACTGCAAGAAACAATGCAAGAAGACGAAATACTTCCATTGGTACTGCTCCACACATAACTGTAGAGGATGCAATGCTAAGCTGAAGTTGGATGAGAAATTCGCTATCGTAGGTCATGAGAATGAACACACTCATCCTCCAGCCAAGTATTGTATACATGGTGGGCAGTACATAAAGATTTAACATTCGCACTATAGACAACGTCGTTTGACGTTGCATGCACTTGTAAAGATGGCTGCATATGTCGCTTGCCCAACCAACTTGAATCATTGTTTTGTGCAAACTCACATTAGCGTTTAATCAGAGAGTGGTTGATGTCATTGAATATATCTTCGCTTGTATTGCTAATTACTCCTCTTGGCTATGCATTATGATGTTCATTAAATAGTCCGTACTATGAACATCTGATACTTTCTAGGTCGTCGTTTCTGCTATCGTCTTTCTAAATAGCTAATACTTCATCTCGGCAAAAGCTGTTCTACACAATGTTATGTACAGGATATGTGTCTTCCCTTTGAAATTTATTGTCTTCCATTTTGACAAGGCTTTCATATTAGACTGCTTTCCTGTTAATTAATAACCTCATTAGATTAATGATTCTCAAGATTTGCTCCTTCACTCTCATTCTGAGTTTGTAAAAATTGTGCAAGTAGGTCATATGTTGCCACTATAGTCACAAAAGCATCCAATTTGTTTTTTTTTGCATGTCACTCGTATTTTTTATCTTCTAATTTTAAGCTGTAGATAACTAAAATTTACTAAATGAAGTGAGAGTAACTATTTCTATGAATGAATTAGAATTGTAAATCCAATAGGGATATTGAGAAATATTATTGGAATGAAATAATAGTATCTAGTTATAGGTATTTTCTGCCTACGTCTAAAGTAGATATCGCTTTAATCAAAGATTTGTATTTTTAATCCAAAATTGGCGTCAGCAGTACTCCTTTTATTATAAAATCGTCAACTCCAAATAAAATAAAGTACATCGTGTTATCTTCTTTTTTCTTTAAATAATAAGAATTTTCATTATATAATATAATGCAGTAGGTAGTGAATGATTTAAGTATGAATAAAATATGCTTTCAGCCTAAGATGATCACATAGGACATTGTTGACAAATATTTTGTAATTTTATTTTAGAATAAAGGGAATCTTAATGTTGTAGCGTTGTTTTATGGATAGTCATCTGTTATCAACATCAAGTATTATGTGTTTATTTTGTAACAAAAGGTTACTCGGTACTGCAACGTGGTTTAAAAATTCTTGGTTATAAGAATAATCACCTATTTTTCGTGAGGTTATAACTTTTAGTAATTTTTCTAAGGTTTAAAAACTGGATACAATTCTCATAATACTTTGCAAGGTCAAAATGGGTCTTATTGAGATTCTTCAGGATTCATAACTACATAAACTAACATTGATTTGCATAGTGTATCGGCAGCACCTATATTGTACTAAATACAGCAGGAGAACGCCGCTGCGAAAAAAATTACATTCTATTGGTGTCTCCGGCAATCAGCGAGTAGCTCTACCGACAGCACGGTCGTCCGTTGTATGCTATAAGGTTTGCCACAAAGCCCTGAAATCTTAAAGAACATACAAATTAGCATCCAAAATTTTGTAAGAAAACAACTTAATGAAACAAAAAATCTGTCTTTCTCCCTCTCTCTCTTAAACCGTGCCAGCTTTAATTTATGCCAAATAAATATTATTATAATAAACATGTATAAATTGTTATCCCCCGTGTCCACACCTTTAATCTAGAAATGGGTACACCTAAGAAGGTACAGAGGTTTCCCTCATCAGTATTGCTGCTTACCAAGTATTATGTTACAGGAGTGCAGTACGTGAAGTCAAGAACAGGCACCAGTATGATTCTACTGAACGATTACACATACGGTCTCGTGTGGCGATCTCCTACTAAGGGCACGACTCATTGGCGATGTACCTCTCACAATGGCAAGAAGTGTAAGGCGAAACTTATCACGGATACCACTGGAAATGTTAGCGGGAACTCTGTTCATACGCATGCTCCGTACAAGTATGCTGTGATCAAAGGAGTGTATATCAGAATTGGGTAACACCATAAGAGTTTTGGCTACCTTCCTTTTTTTAGAAATGGGCAATGGTCAATCGACTCCTCCCGCTCTAGGAGCGGAAGGGAGGGCCAGAGTCTTCTCCTAATGTCCTTTGCGTTCCAGGACTGCGGTGACTTTCTTTCGACTCTCAAACTTTGATATTTACCAAGGGAATTATTTGGCTAAACAAGCCAATTATGCAATCAGTCGGTTATTAAAAACGACGTCCAACGCTTTTTATTATCAGCTTTTTATAATTGAACAACATGTAAACTTAAAATATGGAGGTAAAATATCGAAATTAAAATTACTATTTATTAAAAATAAGAAATACTTAGCGCCAAAGGAGGAAATAAACGTAAACAAAAAAAAATAACCAAATCGAATTATGTAAATGTAATTCGATCAATGTCAGCGAAAAAAAAAACGGAGAGCTTACAATATTTACTAGCCGTGTAGTGACCTACATAATGTTTTAATTATAAAATACATAAATATTTTTTTGTTTAAAATTAGGATCAAAATACTTTTATACATACCTACTTACAAATAACCTAACACCTAGTATTATATAGAATCAAGAATGAAAATTAAATAACTTTCTGTTACTAACATTTTACAAACAAACATTGCAAACAGATATTTTGTATTAGTAGATTAGTTTCTTATCAGCCGGCAAGCGAAGCGATGACGCGCCTATTGGTCTACCGGCCGCGCGAGCGAGATGGCACTACGGTGCCTTGCGCTCGCGCAAGTATGGTGTGGCGTGATGGGCCACGCACCGCCAGTACGTGTATTGAGCCGCTTGAGATCGTTAGCTTGCTAAATCACTTATAAATCCGACTGTACTTGCTTGCTTTCGTTCATCTATATAAATCTATGCTATATATTCTACCACTTCTTCTTCTAAGTGGAACTCGTGTGTGTGTGTGTGTAAACTGTAACATGTGTCGGTGAAATAAACTTTCTTTCTTCTCTTGTGTATTTCGAACTTTCTTTCATCCCTTGTCACTCTTGCGTTCTTCAACACACACGCCATGCCAACTACTATTATTAAATTGACATAGAGTAGGTACGCTCTGTTATAGATTAAAAAAAATATTCACGTTGTTTTTCCTGATGGAGACCGTAGTAGTTATCAGTGTTAAAACTAAAATTAATAAGAATAATCTACTACAAAGAGTTAGTACCATTTTTTTCTTTAAAGCATAAAACACAATTTGTAAGAAAATCATGTAGTTGCTTATATAGACCAAATAAAAAATACCCATATAAATGATTTATGCTTTTATAACCCAAGATAAAATTAATTATCTGGATCAGTTTTGTATTTTATTTTTTTCATATTTTTAGGTTTTTCAAATTCAAAGGTTGTTCACAATTTTACTTTTAAATCTATATAACTTATTTTTTTTTCAGTGGAAATTAAGTACATCACGTCCCAGAGAGGAGGACAGTTAATTCTTATCAACGATTACACATATGTTCGTCATTGTCAGTCAAAGTATACGACTCGTTGGATCTGCTCTACTCACAACCGTAAGAACTGCAAGGCGAAACTCATCGTCAAAAACAAAAATAAAATTGAGGCTGCTAGTTACGAACATAATCATCCTCCAAACAGATACTTTGTGTCTGCAGGGAAATATATTCGGATATAGATTTCTCACATTTTTATCTTTTTGTTTAATATTTCTTTTACTTATCGAATAATATGGAATTTAATGATAAAAGTTCGGCATTTTATTTTTTTAATGATAAATGATAATAATTTTGTAAGTAGGTTGTAAATAAAACTTTTACACGTCAATCTTTTTTGGTCATTTTAAACTAGATGAGGCTTCCTAGCTGACTGCTCTGAGAAGAAACGCCGAAGCAAACTCAGAGGTCATTTAAAAGTCTTCACGAAGTAAGGATTGGAAATTCTGATCACTTTTGGTCCCCTGTTTGTATTCGTTTGTTAGATACTTCAAAACAGGAAGTCATTGTAATTTGAGTATTCCTTTATCTTTGTTTATTTTTTCAGATGAAATCAAATATGTCAAGTCCCGGAGAGGAGCACAATTAATTCTTATTAACGATTACACGTTTGGTCGCCAACGTCAGTCAAAGTATAAAAACACCTCTCGTTGGATGTGTTCCACTCACAACAATAAGAAGTGCTTGGCTAAACTCATAATTAGTAACAATAAAATAGTATCTGCTAATTATGAACACAATCATCCTCCAAGCAAATTTGTTGTGTGTAATGGGAAATGTATTCGTTTTTAGACTTCCCACTTTTTATTTTTTGTTTAATATTTCAGTATCTTTTGTTTAATACTTACCAATGGGATTTTATGATATAAATGTGAAAATGAAATCAATCGTACTTTCGGTCTTTAATTTTTATATTTCAAAACAACCACGAACGCGACGGGAAGATTGAAAATTCCGTTAATTTTTGTATTCGTATTTTAGTTCGAAACCGACTTCAAAAAACTTGGTCAAATGCGAGTCGCCTCTCACACGAAGGGTTCTTGTAACATAAACCGAAAAAATACGACCGAAAAAATACGTTTCTTGTATGACGGGCCCCCTTATTTTTAATTTACTTTACTTTTATTATTTATTGTAATAGCAGCAATAGAAATACACAATTTATTAAAATTTCATTTGTCTACCTATTACGATTTTGCCCGCAGACAGACAGACAGACAGATGGACGGACAGCGAAGGCAGTAATAGGGTTCCGTTGGTAACCCTTTGAGTACGGAACCCAAAAAAGGTGTTGGTCATCAATTTGACTATTAATTTATCTTATATAATATCTTTGTATATTTTTTCAGAGGAAATCAAATTCATCAAGTCTCAGAGAGGGGCAAAGTTAATTTTTATTAACGGTTACACTTACGGTTTTCATCGGGAGTCAAAGTACAAAACTACCTCTCGTTGGATGTGTTCTACTCATAACCGTAAAAGCTGTAAGGCTAGCCTCATCATGAGTCACAAAAATAAAATAATATCTGCTAATTATGAACATAATCATCCTCCAAGCAAATTTTTTGTATCCAGACGGAAAGAAGTAATTCGGATATAAACATCATTTTTTGTGTTTAATTTTTCTGTGTCATCACTATTTTTCTTATGTTTTAAGTGACTCTGCTTTTGTGTGATCTATTTTCTTCATGTACCAAATACATGTTGTATCTATCTAATGCATGCTTCTTTGAAATGTGATCTAATATAAGATTATAAAAAAATTTCAAAGTTTGGCATTTCATTTTGTCTCTAAGTACCACCAGGCCGTTGGGATTGGAAACATTTGTCTTCTCATTTTATCTATATTTTTATTTGAGACCGAAGAAAAGAAAGGAAGTGGATCTTTTGTTCATTAATATATTGATGTAATTTTCAGGGGATTTTAATTACATGGAGTCGAGGCTCGGGACACAGCTGATTCTTAAAGACAGTTTCACCTATGGTCGCCGAGTTCTGACAGAGACTATGTCTCGTTGGGTCTGTTCTACTCATAGCCATAAGAAGTGCAAGGCTAAGATCGCCATTAATAACGAAAATAAAATAGTTTCCGCGAATTATGAACACAATCATCCTCCTAGCAAATTCATTATGTGTAAAGGGAAATACATTCGGGTATAAACTTTATCTTTTTTTATATTTCTGTTTTTTATTCTTAGTTAAAAGTTTTGTGTTTATTTTTTTTACAACGGTGGATGTGGGAGTGTGACTAAACATTGAATGTTTTTATGTTTGTGTTTTGCTAAGTTGTTGTTCTATAATATTGGTTGTTTTATAGTTACCATCGTTATTTATAAGGGAAATATTTTCGGGTATATACTTTATTTTATCATTAGTTAATTCTGTTTCATAACTCGTTATTATTTTTTATTTTGTTCTTGAGTTTTAATTTTTACTCGTGTTATTTTGTTGTGCCATATAAATATTTTATCTATTTAGATTTAGTGAATAATAAAATAAAAATGGCATCGGTTTAATAATACCGACACAAAGGTGGATGTGGGATCGTCACTAAACATTGAACGTTTTGATGTTTGTGTTTTGCTAGCTTATTCCGGTGGCTGCGGCCGCATTTAAGTTTTATTTTCGCAAAAAAGTAAACTGTAATCCTCTCGAGAGTTCCATCTATCTCTGTACCAAAATTCATCAAAACTGGTTCAGCAATTTAACGCATAGACTCATTTTTGCATTTTTATTGTAAGTTAGGACTTTTAGAAATACTTAGGTACCAGACTTGGTTTGCGTACGTCATATTTTGGGCGACCACTAAAAAACAGCGCCATGCTGTAGGTCTGCATTAGCTGAGAGGGAGTTCAAGTCCCAAAAAAAATGTTTTATACATATTTCTTTTTCTTAGTCAATGCTATTATTTTCATATTATTTCTTAGTATGTTTTAAGTGACTGTGCTTTTGTATGTTGTGTTTTCTTTTCTTTTGTGCCAAATAAATGTTTTATCTATATATTGCATGATTATTGTAAATGTAAAAAAAATAGTTAATGCTAAAATTTCAAAATTTAGCATTTTTCTTTGTCTCTAAATACCAGCATGCCATGGGGATTTGTAAAGTCCACTCTTTTCCTTGTACTTTTGTGTGTTTTTTTTTGTAACCGTCATTTCCATTATTTATTTGAATAAATAACACAATACTGTATTTTTTATTTATTATTAATATATTGATGTATTTTTCAGAGGATTTCAATTACATGGAGTCCCGACAAGGAACACGATTAATTCTTAAAGACGGCTATACCTATGGTCGCCGATGTCTGACAGAGACTAACTCTCGTTGGGTTTGTTCTACTCACAGCCATAAGAAGTGCAAGGCTAAGATCGCCATTAATAACGAAAATAAAATAGTTTCCGCGAATTATGAACACAATCATCCTCCTAGCAAATTCATTTTGTGTAAAGGGAAATACATTAGGGTATAAACATTTTTTTTTTAAATTTCTGTTTTATATTCTTAGTTAAATGTGTTTTTGTGTTTTTTTTTTTTTTTACAACAATGGTGGATGTGGTAGCGTGACTAAACACGTGACTAAGATCGCCATTAATAACGAAAATAAAATAGTTTCCGCGAATTATGAACACAATCATCCTCCTAGCAAATTCTTTTTGTGTAACGGTAAGTATATTCGGGTATTAACTTTTTTTTCGTTTGGTATTTTTTTAATCACGTTTTATTGCTATTTTTAAGTTTCTGTGCTTTTGTATGTTGTGTTTTCTTTTCTTTGTTCAGCAAATGAATGGTTTTCCAAGCAAATTCGTTTTGTCAAAACGAAAATATGTTCGGGCATATAGGTACACTTTATTTTTCTGTGGTTTTAAATTTCTGTTTCATCACTAATCACTGTTATGTTTATCTTGTGCTTTTATTTGAAGTTATTGTGTTATATTTTTTTGGTTAAAGGTAACCCAAAAAATATATAAACACAATAACTATTTAATACATTTTTAGTCAATACTATTTAGATTAAAATGGCATCGGTTTAATAATACCGACGCGAAGGTAAATGCAGGAACTTTACAAGTCATTGAATGTTTTTATGTTTGTTATGTTAAATAGCTGTTCTTTGTTATTGGTTGTTTTAAAGTGTTACTTACAATAAGAATTTGAAATTGAGTATTCACCATAGTCCACTTTAACCTGTGTAACTCGTCATATTTTTAGTACATTATATTTTACTGTATTTGTGTGTGCTCTTAGAGCTCGCGACTTCTGCTCACATTCAAGTTTTATTTCCCCAAAAAAGTAGACTGTTACCTTCTCAAAAGTCCCATTTATCTCTATACAAAATTCATCAATACTGGTTCAGCAATTTAACGAACAGACTCACTGTCGCATTTGTAATATTAGTTAGGATTAGGATTTTTAGAAATTCTTAGCGGACTTGGTTTCCTTACGTTATATTTTGGGCGACCACTGAAACACAGCGCCGTGTATAGGTACAGCCCATGCCCATGGTACAGCGTCCCGCTGAGTGGGAGCCTTGTTGCCACAGACACGACTTGCATCTTCCTTGTCTCTGGTTTTTCCTTTTTCCTCATTTTTCTTTTTAAAAATACAAAAAAAAACACTTATTTTTTTATCTTGATACTTGACTTTACTTGCATAGTTTTAATACTAGTTACTAATATTTTTGTTAAGAATTTTAGTTCAGATTTATAGGTTTAATCAAGTCAACTGGCTTGATTAAACATTAACGTGTGACATACTTTTTCGTTGTTTAATTATTTTTATGTTAAATGTGAACATTCTATACCAAAAAACTCTATACCAAAAATTCAAGATTAAATTAAATTTAATTTATTTTTGTTACCAATGCTTTCATTTTATTTGCTACTAGCTGACCCGCGCAACTTCGTTTGCGTCACATTTTCCATTACTGCTCCGCTCCTATTTGTCTCAGCGTGATAATATATAGCCTATAGCCTTCCTCGATAACTGGGCTATCTAACACTGAAAGAATTTTTCAAATCGGACCAGTAGTTCCTGAGATTACCCCCTACATACAAACTTACAAACAAATTTTACCTCTTTATAATATTAGTATAGATTATGTTTAAAGTTACTGTGCTTTTGTATGTTGTGTTTTCTTTTCTTTTTGTGGCAAATAAATGTTTTATCTATCTAATGCATGCTTATTTCGAATTTTAAAATAAAGTCTATAAGTACTAAAATTTCAAAGTTCATCATTTTCTTTTGTCTACTAGTAGGTACTAACACGCTGTAGAGATTGGAAACGTTCACACTTGTTATTTTATCCGTATTTTTAGAGTTCCCTACCCAAAGGGTAACCAACGAAACCCTATTACTAAGCCTCCGCTGTCCGTCCGTCCGTCTGTCTGTCCGTCAGCGGGCTGTATCTCAAGAATCGTTATAGGTAGATAGTTGAAATTTTCACACATTGAGTATGTCCATTGCCGTTTAACAACAAATAATAAAAATTATGGTTGATGGTACGGAATCCTTCGTGTGCGAGTCTAACTCGCAATTGTCCGGTTTTTATTTATTGTAACCGAGTAAAAGAAAGAAAGTGGTTTTCAATTTGATAATGTCTTTGTTTGAAAAATACAATTTGATTTTTTATTTATGACTAGCGGACCCACGCAACTTCGTCTGCCTCACATTTTCCATTACTGCTCCGCTCCTATTTGTCTTAGCGTGTGATATGTCCTTTCTCGATACATGGGCTATCTAATACTGAAAGAATTTTTCAAATCGGACCAGTAGTTCCTGAGATTACCCCCTACATACAAACCTTCAAACAAATGTTACCTCTTTATAATATTAGTATAGACTAGCTTCTGCCCGCGACTTCGTACGCGTTCCCGTGGGATAAATAGCCTTTGTGTTATTTCAGACCATAATCTATCCCTGTTTCAAATTTCACCCCGATCCCTTCAGCCGTTTTGACGTGATTGAGTAACAAACCTACACACAAAGTCACAAACTTTCGCATTTATTTTATTAAATAACAGCAGAAATCGAAATATTTTAATTTCGCCATAACTTCAAAACCAAACGTCCGATTTTAATCAATCAAGGCCAAATATTATCTACATAAACTGTACTTAGTGATGAAATACTTTATTTTGATACGGATTAATAGCATGAGTAAAATAAACGCGTTTAAATGTAGTAAAAAAAATCAAGATTTTTAAATAAAAAAATGGTTGTTGTGCCTCACTCGACATAGATAGGTACAGTGTGTCGCGGACTTTTTTGTAGATATTTATAAGATCTACAATTAATTAGAACAATTGATGGTTCTATCTTTTATAGTTTAGGCAGCGTACGCAAAATAAGTAACTTTTCTGGTTGATTTTTACACCTTGTGTCCGAAAAACCCAAATATCTTACGGAACCCTATTTTTTCCAAAATAAAATATAGCCTATGTTACTCGTGGATAATGTAGCTTTCAAATGGTGAAAGAATATTTAAAATCGATCCAGTAGTTTTTGAGCCAATATACATTACAATCAAACAAACAAACATACAGACAAAGTTTTCCTCTTTATATTATTAGTGTAGTTATTGCAAACTGTCGTAAGGCGTTTTACGAAGCTACTCGCTAGCCTATAATGCGTTCGCGACCATGGCTCATTATTAGCGTATTTCATGTATAACTTTGGTGTTTCTATTCCGATTTCTATGACTCTTTTTATGGAATAGTTAATATAACTTTAATAAGGGACGACTGAGAGTTTTATAAACGTAAGAGTAGACAAATATAATCAGAAAGATTCGAACTGCTAAGCTATCGGGAGTTACACGTGTTATTGTTCGTCAAACATAAAAGATAGACATATGCTGTCGTTGGATATTTTTTATATAATTTTAAGGAGAACATTTCCGTCATACATGATTTCTGTGTTGCTTTCACCGTTAAGGTGCACACGCGACGGAAGCTTAAAAAATGGAGTAACTTCTCCCGTTTTCCCAACATTTCCCTTCACTGCTCTGCTCCTATTGATTGTAGCGTGATGAAAAGTATTCTATAACCTGCTCAGGAGTATGAATAATAATTGTACCAAGTTTCGTTAAAATCCGTCGAGTAGTTTTTGTTTCTATAACGGTTATACAGACAGACAGACAGACAGACAGACAGACAGACAGACAGACAAAAATTGTACTGATTGCATTTTTGGCATCAGTATCGATCCCTAATCACCCCCTGATAGTTATTTTGGAAATATATTTCATGTACAGAATTGACCTCTCTACAGATTTATTATAAGTATAGATTTACTGTTTTATTATATGTATAGATTTATGCGCGATGCAGGTTTTAGTCGGCAACAAACTCAAAACTCAATCATTTATTTCAATTAGACCATTTACAGGCACTTTTGAATTGTCAAGGTCGGTCGGTCCAAAAAAAAGATGAAGCTATTTGCACGTTCCAAAGCGTAGATCTCTATGGAGAAGAACGTGCAAGAAACTCCACGGACACTCTTTTAAATCAATTGATGTACTTAATACAAAAATCATGGTAACATTATCTTTGATCGCTTCTATATGTGAGGACAATGCAAAGAACAAGAAAGTATATAAAACAATTCAAAAAGTACAGATTATAAAATAAGCCAGTGGCAGGTAAGAGATGACCAGTCTCAACTGACGGCGCCCGTTCACGAACATGACGCGTGTATCAGCACCATCTAGCTCAACCATTTTGAAGGGAACCAAATGATCCAACACACGCGCCACCATCAGCGAGACGTTTGTGTGAGCATGACAAGCTCTCAACTGCCACGCTCGTTCATGTCAAACAAGTTTAATAAACAAAATCTTAAATTATTTACATATGCAAATGGTTCCATAGTACTCACATTTACAAACATTTGAAAAAATGAATCTACTTTACTACAAAACTATGGTTTTCAATGGCCAAGTACCTAAAAAACGAAAAATAAAAACAAAATGAAACTGCATGAATGCGTAACTTACTTCTTAGCAATTCAATATTGCAAAGAAAGAATAAATAAGTACATTATACTATAGGAGAACAAAAAAAGGGTAAGCATTACTTCCAAATTTTATATAATTATATAAAAAAAAAACTAAAAAACTATATAGTGGATCCATGCGGCTATGGCTGTGGAGCAAGACCAGCATTTAACCAAGCATTTTTATCATGGATATAATCTTCCAATTTATAATATGCTTGTCTACATAGTGTGCGTTTTATGCATGTTTTAAATTTACTCTCATTTAGTTCGAGAATAGCGAGTGGTATTTTATTATAAAATTTAACACAATATCCCATAAAAGAAGTGTGTACTTTAGCTAATCTGAATCGGGGTTGATCTAATTTGTTTCGATTTCTAGTATTAAAATTATGCCTATCACTAATTTTGCTAAAAAGATGAAGATTTTTCCGAACATACATTATGTTTTCATATATGTATTGACAAGGTACTGTCATGATATTAATATCCTTAAACAGTTCCCTTAGGGAATCTCGCCGACGGAGATTGTATATGGCTCTGATAGCTCTTTTCTGCAGAATAAATATAGACTCGATGTCTGCAGCACGTCCCCATAATAAGATACCGTAAGACATGATACTATGAAAGTAACTAAAATAGACCAGCCTCGCGGTATCTATATCAGTAAATTGACGGATTTTTCTGACAGCATATGCTGCTGAACTCAGCCGTCCCGCAAGAGATGTTAAATGAGGACCCCATTGTAGCCTTGAGTCAAGCGTGATCCCCAGGAAAACTGTGTCTTCGACGAATTCAAGTTTCTCTTTGTTCAATACTATGTCGCAATTTTTACTTTTAACATTCGGTAAAGCAAATCTGATACACTTCGTTTTTTTCCCATTTAAAACTAAATTATTAGCAGTAAACCAATTTTGGACCTGCTGAAGGGCGTTATTTACGACGTCAAGACTTGTGGCACGCCTATCTATCTTAAAAATTAAAGACGTATCGTCAGCAAATAACACCATTTGAGGTTGATTTTTTAGAAGATGGGGTAAATCATTAATATACACTAAAAAGAGAAAAGGACCCAATATTGAACCTTGTGGTACACCCATTTTGATTTTTAAGCCCCGAGAATTGACACCATTTACTTGAACTTGCTGTTGTCTGTCATTTAGATATGATTTCACTAGACTGAGTGCAAGTTTACCTAATCCGTAATGTTCTAGTTTTAAGAGCAAAGTTTCGTGATTAACACAATCGAATGCCTTGGAGAGGTCACAAAAGATTCCTATGGCATCTTGCGCCTCTTCCCACGCTGCATAAATATGTTTTAACAACGTGACTCCAGCGTCAGTCGTACAACGACCTTTGGTAAAACCATACTGTTGTTGGTGTAAGATTTTATTGGTATTAAAATGATTGAGCATTTGATTGAGCATTACCTTCTCAAAAACTTTGCTGAAAATCGGCAATACGGATACAGGTCTATAATTATTGGTGTCTTTATTATCACCAGATTTAAAAAGTGGTATCACCTTACTATATTTCATTATATCCGGAAAGACACCTTGGTCCACACATAAATTAAATATTAAAGCCAAGTAAGGTGCTATGGTCTCAATAATGGACGTACACACTTTGATGGACATTCCCCATATGTCTTCAGTTAATTTAATTTTGATTTGCCGGAAAGCTTTCATAACTATCGTAGGGTTGATATGTTTGAATTGGAATTCAACCGTACAACCTGGAACGTTTGCTTTTAATAAATTAAATGAGACCTCGGGTGAAGAATTTAAAGCTCCAGTCGTTTTTGATGGTATATCGGTGAAAAATTTTACAAATTCTTGAGCTACTTCTAAATTAGAACTTATGGTACCATGCTCAGTCTCCAGCAAAAAATCAGTATTTCGTACCTTATTTCTGTTACTTTCAGTATTGATAACTTTCCAAACTGTCTTTATTTTATTATCTGCCGATTTAATCTTATTGCTAATGTACAGGGCTTTAGCTACTTTGCAAGCATTTCTGAAAACCTTAGAATATTTGTTTACATACTTACTAAAGGTTTCAGTGTTTATGAAAGGCTTAAGGCCATATAGCTCATATAGTCTTTCCCTACTTATCCTAATGCCTCTAGTCGCCCAATCACTAAATACAAACTTAGGGAAAGTATCTTTTGATTTCTTTTCAAAAGTTGCATTAAATTCCTTTAGTACCACCGAAAAGAAGTTACCATAAAACTTATTCGCATCCTCAATATTATGGCCAAGAACATTTAACTTGTTTTGTAAGGCCTCATTGAATTTAGCTAGTTTACCAGTTGTAATTGGCCTAAATTGTATTTGAACTTTTTGCAAGGGTGCTTTATATGTAAATGTTACCAGTTGACCACTGTGATCAGACTGAAGGTAATTAACTATGGATTTATCTAAATAATCGCAATCGCAGAATACATTATCAATACAGGTTGAAGAAGTTGGTGTCACTCTAGTTGGTTCTGTAAAAACATTAGACAGGTTGAATGATTTAAAAAGACTTAAAAATCTACTGCTATTTAAATTATTTTCTAAAATATTAATATTAAAATCTCCGCAAATAATTACGGATTTGTTGCCTGCTACAAGTTTCGCAAGGACATCTTCCATTGTGTTTTCAAATAACGTAAAGTTTTGAGGGATTGGGGGTCTGTACACGCACACTATAACATGCTTATCAAGCTCAACACAGGACAGTTCGATGCAATGTTCCACTGACAAGCTAACAATGTCTTTACGTTGCTTAAATTTTAAACATTTTTTAACTAAGATGAGAGAACCACCGCGCAACATAGATTTTCGGTTAAAACAACTCCCCACACTATAATTTTCATAACTAATTAGCATCTGGTAATCCTTCAACCAATGCTCACTAAAACATACAATGTCATTCATTGTTTTTTCTAAAAATAATTCAATTTCTAATATTTTGGAAGAGACACCTTGAATATTTTGATGAAATATTTTCAAGGAATGCTGCTGACCCTCTTTCTGACATCTATTAAACAGAGTGCAAGAAGATAACTTGTTTTTTGTAGGCATAACAGTAACTATTCTGTCAATGGTATCCTCTGTTGTCTTAAAAACTAGTTTAAATCATTATCCGGAGTATGTGTAGCAATAGGGCTACAGCTCTCCACCTGATTCTTAGTACAATTACTAAACATTGTGGCTTTAAATACACAAGACTTCGACATACTACTTATGTCTGAGTTAATACAATAAGCTAATAGCCTTGCTATTGTGTGTCTACAACTAATTGGTAAATACACAGTATTCCTAGTCGATTTTAAATTTTTCACAAAAAAGTTTGTGTCAAAAAACATAAACTTGTCACTATAATGACTAACTAAAAACTGCATGTGTTTATTTAACACATGAATATAATTATTTTGTCTAATTGACAATTTATCAAAATATGGAAAAGCACACAATATTATTTTATTACAATTTAACTTTAGCATCTCAGTTATATTTTCTGTGATATCTGACTTTTTAACTTTTGAACTATTCCCTATAAATACTGTAATGTTGGTATTTGAATTATAATTATTATATATTACCGACGCCATAATTTGCTTGTATGATGAACCTGGCATACAATAATTTTGTGTAGAATAACTCAGGTGGTTACTAAATAATTTACCTAAACCTCTTCCTATACTGTCTGAGAACATAACCGAATGATAGCCACTATTCACAGAACAATCAATCTCAGGTTGAGCAATTTGAGATAAATCCTGATCAAAAGCGATTAAATCTTGTCCAATGACACAGTCTTCAGACAAATTCTGCACCTGGGACGGGACCTCCGTTTCCTCAGGCTGGGCAGCATCAAGGTTTGATATTGTCTGGCAAGTACATTGACACATGACTAACTCGTTAGCAGCAAGAATATGTTCTTTTATTTGGTTCTGAGATTGAACATATTTACAGTTAAGTGAACTCAGTGAAGCTTCGAGTACCTGTATTTCAGATTGCAAGTGCTGTGTATCAATTTCATATATTTTTATGCTGTCTTCAAGTTTAATTTGATAATTATTTAATTTACTAATCAAGTCAACACGTTCTTTCCTGAGTGGAATAGTTTTGGAAAAGTGTTTGAACTGCATTTTGTACCGATAACATTTTTTGATAAATTTATTTAATTTTGCATACTTTTTTAACTTATTATGACTTACTTTATAACTACAGTTCTGTTTCAATAATGAATCTTCAGTTAGGTCAATTGTGACTAAGGAATGAGGGTTACAATTACTGTTAGTACTAATTAATTCATTAAATAAGCGGTTTGTTTCCTTAACCTGAGTACTTTGTTTCTCATTTTGCAATTTGGAAATAAAACTGTTGGCATTAATAAGTTCATCCTCTAGGTCCCTAACTTTACGTAAAGCCTCCTCATACAAATTACTACAATTGTTGAAACCATCCGTTACTACCCGCAGCTGGTCACGTTCTTCAACAACATCTTGATATTGTTGGCTAAGGTCTACAAGCTCCCGTTTAAGGCAGGTGTTTTTATGGACCATTTTCTTTACTTCCACCTCACTCTCCTCTCTCTCCTGCAACAATTCTTGACATTGGTCATTCGAGGCTTTCAGTTCTTGGAGAGCCATTCTCAGTTTAAGCTCCATATCCTGAGCTGTAGCTTTGCGGGTCATCACAGGCATGGTTTCAGGTTTAGGTACTGAAAATAGAGTGAAAGAAACTATGAGAATCTAAAGGACAGACAAAGAAAGGAAAGTGGGAAATTAAAGGATTTATAAAAATGGGGAGAAATTAGTGTAGTTAAGTGGAAAAATGAGGTAGGCTGGTAAATTTGATTTAAAAGGTATTGTTTATTTAATTTTCTCACTTTGGATTGCCTTATTAATAATAATTGTCTTAAGTGGGTAGGATGCCTAAATTAAAATTATACTGAACTAATGTAATAGTTCAAAAGATTATGCAAAATAACGATCATAAACGTTATTGTTGTTGTATATAAATGAAAAATATAGAACTAAATCAACAGAAACTAGTAATTTTGACGTTCTCTGCGATGTAAACAAAGCCAAATACCTTCTCAACGCAGAGTCATAAACTCTGCGAAAAAGTTAATACAATTTTGCAAGGACGTGCTACCGAGATAAACTGATGAATGTGTGCTAATATAAAATAAAAGTAAACAATACTTCCCCGTTTAATTCCATGCGTAGTTCAAACGTCAGCTGGCGGTTTTAGGGTTACCGGTGACAGCCGGTACCGAAAATGTTGTTTTTCTTTATATATTTGCAGGAAAACAATAACTCTGCGTATTTATGCAATTATAAGACGTTTACATAAAGAATTACACTCTAATTTAACTTAAACACATTCAGGCAACACCTATCGAAACCTTAAACTAAAATTACAACCTGGGAGTCTTTAAGTCAAGAGTGAATTGGTTACTTCTGGGCAAGCGTGCTCCATCTTAGACCGCATCATCGCTTAACATCAGGTGAGATAGTGGTCAAACATATCAATAGTAAAAAAAAGGTTTCGATTACATTGAACTTAAACAGCTTCAAGAATTCTCTAGACATCGTCGCGTATTCTGCTAGCAATATTAGTGACTGTAGCAAGTGGCGAACGCAGTTTTTCTTAACTTAATTATAGCTCAAAAAACGAAAGTCAAAAATAGCTAAATATGGAAAATAATTAGTTTCGAATAGTGTTTTAAACAACATAAAAAAGTACTGATGGGTGGGGGGTGAAGCTTTAGGGGTTGGCTGTAAAGGTATTTTTTAAATAAGTTATTTTAATGATTAGTGGAGTGCCTGGGGCGTTAAAAACGTGAAATCCTCGGACTTCGGTTACAGTGAACGAAATTGAAAAGTTAAAAAAAATTGAAGCTTATAATACGTATAGAAAAGTTTACCTATTACAAAATTGTGCTTTTGACACACCGAATTTAGACTCGCAGTTGGCAGTTTTTGTTTTTAAATCAAAAGCTGATTTAAAAACAAAAACTGCCAACTGCGAGTCTAAACTCGCTTGCAAAGTGTTATTTTAGCACTATAGACCTTTTGCGTTTTTCTGTAATCAGTGGTTAAAGAACTACTAAGTATCAGCATTTTCAAAATTTTAGGCTCAGTGGTTTCGGAGATAATAGAGGGGGAACGGTCAAGTTTGGTATATTTTTTTGAATAACTTCTGAAATAAACAGAGGCGACTAGATGGTCTCTTATAATTCATGCTTCAGAAAAACTCTTACTCGAACTACAAGTTATTGAAGTAGATATATCTATACATACAAAATGCATATTATTGATTAACTTGCCTACTTGATCGCAATCGCGCTATAAATTGCGACTGCTACAGTTTCGAGAAGATTTTGAAAGACATATATTTTACTGACTGAAATGAATGAATGAATGAATATAATTATAATTTGACTCTTGCAGTGACATCGTTACAGACACAGCCAGAACAGCCACAGAAAGTCCGAGCAGGCCCATCTCTGAACTTCTCATCGCCATTGACACGAGTACCTTCTGAACCAACTCCATCGTCAGCTTCTGTTATGAGGCGTTCATCTTCACCCACCATATATACTCGTGTACCAATAGATAATTTTCACTATTTAGAAAGGCTACCACCCACCGCTAAGAAAGCTGTTCCAGCCAAACCTTGTCGTGTTTGCACCAGAAATAAAAAGCGGAAGGAATCATCTTTTGTGTGTGCTACTTGTCCTGAAAAGCCCGCCTTGTGTATAGTTAGTTGTTTTAAAAGTTATCACACCGATCCTCGTTTTGTTTAATTATTTTTTTATATGTGATATACCTACTTGTTTTTTTTTCTATCGTCGATTTAGTAAGAATTATTACTGTTTTCATTGAAAATAATAACTAACTAAGAAGTATATTGATCTAAAATATATTAAACTACTAGCTGATCTGCGCAACTTCGTCTGCGTCTATAATCGGTTAAGTGGTTTAGGAGTTAGATTTACCATAGCAGCGCCATCTATTGATTACTTACTCAACCCAGTCGAAAGGTATCGACATCTGTTAGAATCATTTGGAGTTAACAAATAATTGTGACTGTCAAATAATAACAGACAAATAATTAGCAATGTATTAAAATTGCGACTATAATTTGAGATTTAAACTATCCTATCTCTCAAGTTGGATCGAACTGCACATGGTGTGCGAATTTTATTATAATCGGTTAAGTGGTTTAGGAGTCCATTGAGGACAAACATTGTGACACGAGATTTATATATATTAAGATAATTTTAACCAAAAAGTGTCCTTAAATTTTGTATAGATATTTGTTTTATTTTTTAAACTTTGCTCCACATTAGGAATTTCTCCTGTATCATGGGTGCATTTACAAACATACAAAGTCACATACACAAACAGCCAGAACTGGAACAACTATCTGTAGGCCATACTAATATTTGTTCCGTGCGGAAATCTAACCCACGACTCAACCATTGCGCCAACCGTGCCGTCAAAAATACAGTTTCCGAAAATACAGTTTCAGAGGCCGAATAATACACATAACCATACAATCTGTATGGAGGATTTTTTTGTAAATAAATGTACTTAATGTAATGTTACATAAAAAATTTGGACACGGAAAAACATTGTTTTATTTGGTCTTGGGGCATGTAGAATAACTTTATGGTTCAACAGCCTGACATGTGACCGTAATAAAAACAATAATATTGTGTTAATTTTAAAATAATAATATAACATTGACCGACTCCATGTATTTTTTTAACAAACCCGTTTGTTAAAAAAATACATGGAGTCGGTCAATGTTATGTTCAAGGGCCAATTAAAAAATAACATCTTTAAAAACAACACACTTGCAGCAGATCGTAGCTCAGGTAAAACCTGAGTGCACCCTCGGAACAATTAGATATTGTGTGATTATTATTCTCAACAACAATGAAACTATTCTCCGAAAGTGTAAGGACGCTCGACCCTCGTGGTGGTTTTAGGGGGCTCTGGAATGAGACGGCAAGGGCATATGAAGTAGTTGATATTTGATCACGGCAGTGACCAGTAAGTTTATACTGTAGAGCAGGTGTACTCTAGTACTTAGTGTGAGAGTGTGTGTGTGTGTGTGATGGTGTGTGTTTGTGTGACTATGTGAGTGTTAAACCATGTTTATTCATAAGTGGTTCGGTAGGTCGAATAAAATCGAGTGCTCCATACATTTATGTGCGCATAACTCGACGATATGTTCTGAACAGCTGATACATTTTTCGCGATTTCGTTATTGGCCCCGTTGTAAAAGTTGCTCATAATGATGATTACAATGGCATCTTTAGAATCTTGCTTATAATTATTTTATATTTATACTGTTTAAAGTCTTGATCAAATCTTATAAAACCACTACAAAGTAAAACAGTCAAGCAAAATGAGCAAATCCGTGTAAGTATAAAATTATGAAGCAGTCGTGCCCGAACTTACATAAAAAAATTAGTGTAAACATCCGATTTGTTAACTTCCTCCTTTATTGAAGTCGGTTAAAATCGGCTTGATCTATGGACGCTAGGTTCGTCAAAAAGCGAACAGATTGCTCGTTTTAACTTTTCTGCTCAAATCAATAAAAAATGGAACGCATTTGACGAATATATTTTTTTTTCTGATAATCATGAACACAGACATCCTTCACGCAGATTCTTTTTATTTCGAGAGAAATATATTCGGATATAACATTTACTGGCTTTTGTTTTTGTATTTTTTTTTTGTGTTATTATCTACTTTCTTTTTTTTAATATATTTGGATATAACTACATTCAGTGGTTTTTGTTTTAGAATTTTATTCCATCTTTCATAGTAAATATGTAAACCTTTTGTTTTTATATTTTGTTTATTCCATCTTTTTTATTTTTACTATAAATCCTCCATTGTTTTATTTTTCAGTGGACTACAAATTCATAGATTCCCGGAAAGGATCGCGACTAATTCTTATCAACGACTATACGTATGGTCGTTATCGTCGGCTTAAAGATAGGAATACTAGTTGGACCTGTTCTACTCACAATAATAAGAAGTGCAAGGCTAAGCTTATCACAAATGGCAAAAATACAATTATTTCCGCTAACTTGGAACATAATCATTCTCCAAGGAAGTTTATTTTTTGTCAAGGGAATTACATTCGGATATAAACGTTTTTTGGCACGTTCGTGCCAACGTGCCAAAAAACGTTTATAAATTAAATTAAATTATCTATTTATTTCAGAAATTCATTCCATATTTATACAACATTGTTAGTATCTATGACATCGTCGAATGATCCTGGAGCACTAGGCCATTAGCTTTGGTCGATTTTAAACTTGTTCATTGTATGTACTTATATCACATTTTTTTTTTAATTTACACATATTTTTAAATTCATCATTTGATTTGTTTTCATATTTTTAGTATGTCATGATTCAAAGATTGAAAGATTCAATATTCAAAAGCATTTATTTCAAATAAACCATTTACAGGCACTTTTGAAATGTCAAGGTCGGTCAGCCGAAAAAATAAAAACATGGAAGCTATTTGCACGTTCCAAGGCGTAGATCTCTATGGAGAAGAACGTGCAAGAAACTCCACGGAGACTCTTTTAAATCATGTTATATTTTACAAAAATCTTAGTTACATACGTACTTGTTTCTTCTGCATGTGAGGACAAAACAAAAATAAAATGTGTTCCCTATAAGTGTCCGTAACATCACACCAGGCCTTGTCTTAGTACCAGCGCTATATTTTTCAAAAATCGCAGCATATGCTGGTACAGGAACCATTTTGGCCTCGCAAAGATTAAATTCAGGATTTAGCTTTTGTAATTTGATTAGTATAAATTTTTCTTTATATGTTTACCTTTATGTGTCTTGTACGAGTCCCAAATAATGTTTTTTTTTTCCTTTTCTTTTGGCTTCGTACAAACATAAAAAAAGAATGCCCATTTTTCGCCTTATTATGTATAGAAATAAAATAAATCTTAAAATTCAGCTTATCACAACGTTAAAAAAAGATAACTTTATTTTAGTAAGCTCTATTTACCTCCCACGTGTTACCAAGTTTTCCAACGCATCTTAACTACCCTTTTTTATTTCTATTCTATTTTTTGGACCTGGTAGTGTTAAATCGTAAAAATTACTATATGTCATTATAAACTATACATAAACGTTCACTCACAGGTTTTAAAATGTATGGGATGTGGGCATTTTCCCTTATGTAGCTTGTTCGTACTTAATTAGTATTGTTAGTTTTGAATTCATTTTTATTTTTCTTGTGTGTTTTGTGTCCCAAATATCATTTATATTATTTTTATTTCCGTTTTTAAATTACCTACTTCTTTCTCCTTGTTTTTCCCTTTTCGTTGTATTTCACCGACTGATAAAAATTAACAGCGATTTAACCTCTTTAGAATGTTATTAATTGGACTACAGATCCATGACTGTTTTATTTTTCAGTGGACGTCAAATTCATAGATTCCCAGAAAGGAACACGACTAATTCTTATTAACGACTACACGTATGGTCGTTATCGTCAGCTTAAGGATAGGAATACTAGTTGGACCTGTTCTACTCACAATAATAAGAAGTGTAAGGCTAAACTCATCATGAATAGCGAAATTAATATTATTTCCGCTAACTTGGACCATAATCATCCTCCAAGCAAATTTGTTTTTGTTCAAGGGAAATATGTTCGGATTTAAACCCTTTTTCGCCTCGCACAAACAAAAAATACATGTTGTGCGTAATTCTGTTCATATTGTTAGTTATAATTTTTGTTTGTTTGTATTGTGTCCCAATAAACATTTTTTATTAAATTATTTGTCTTCTCCTTTGTGTTTTCCTCTTCTTTATATTTTGCCGACTGCTTAAAAATAAATAGCCTACACCTTAGTAGGTTACTGATTGGACTATACATCCACCATTGGTTTATTTTTAAGTGACCTTCAAATGCATATAATCCCGTAAAGGGCTACAATAATTCTTATTAACAACTATACTTTTAGTCAGAAACGTCGGTACCGGCACACTATTCGTGAGACCTGTTTTATTCAAAATAATTAAGGTCAGCTTTGTTTCGATTGGAAAAAATATCTGGGAACTATAGAACACAATCATCCTCAAAGCAAATTAGTTTAAAATTGGACAAAAATAAATTCGGATATACCTAACTATAATCACCGGCTTATCTCATTTCTCTTTGATATTTTTTTTCATATCTATGCATGATTTCCAATAAAAAAATGGTTCTCAATTAAAGTATATTTACTGGATTTTATTTTCAGATATTTTCAATCTTTACCGCTTATTAAATATAATTATGTTTTTAATCTTCTATATTTTTTTCTCTTTTTTATTTGACCATAAATCCCCCATTGTTTTATTTTTTCAGTAAACTTCAATTATGTACAATCCCGGAAAGGTGGACAACTAATTCTTCTTAACAACTATACGTATGGCAACTATCACAAGGATAGAAATAGGAATACTACACGATGGACGTGTTCATCTCACCATAGCAAGAAGTGCAAGGCTAACATCTTCACGAATGCTCAAAATAAAATTATTTCTGCGAAATATGAACACAATCATCCTCCAAGCAAATTCGTCTTGTGTAAGGGGAAATATATTCGGATTCCCTAAAATCGAGATCAAAATCAATCTACTGAAAAATATAAAATTATTATAAAAATTCAACAGGTTATGATCAAATACCTACAAAAATTATAAAATATGTAGGCCCTATTACTTATTACTCCGGTACAATCACCGGCACGGATCTTGAGCGCTGACCTTCACCTGCGCAAAAGTGAGTTATTGGGTCCCTTTGGTGGTATGAAGTGAGGCGCGGAGGCGCGGGGGCGGGGAAAGCGCATTGGGCGTCATAGCCGTCACTCGGGATTCGTTCTTTACTCTTGCTGCACGTACCTCACGAAGACGTTTTATATGTCATAAGGTGTAAGATGCGCAGAGCGATCCCTACTCTTCCGCCGAGCGCTCAAGAACCGTGCCGGTACCTATCTGTTACATCCAGTAGGTACACTTATCATTCACGAGAGTGTTTTCTGAGAAATTGAAAATAAGGAATATTAAACCAATACACAAAAAAGGTTATAAAAATATTTTTGACAATTTTATAGATAAGTTCCAAATTACGAAACTTAATAACATGGCTTCCGAAAAAGGAAATCGACAGCCACAGCGGTGTTTAACTTAATTGACCTAGTTATTATCGCACGAACTACTACTAAAAAAATGTGATAAAAATGGATTACGCGGTAAAGCAATTTACCCTACAAACTGATCGTAATTTGTAGAAATGACTATTAAAACAAACTAAAACGGTGAACTGAAATTTAAATCCAAATTAGTTTAGGTTTGTTAAACTAGGCACAGGCGTTTCACAGGGCAGTATTCTGGGCTCCCAACTTTTTCTGTTATAGATCAAAGACATGGCAGAAGTAACTAACGCTCCCGCATACTCTTTGCAAACGACGTGTCCGTAATTATCCGTAATTATCCCTAAAACTAAGAGGGATTAAAAAGTACCCTATGAAAAATAATAACTTGGATGGTTAAAGAATAACCAAACAAAGATAAAATCAAATATAATATAAAATGTACAATTTCAAGAAAAAATGGATTTTAATATCACTTCATAGCATATCTCATTGTTAATATTTGGAAAATGTTGTGGTTATTACCTACATTGATTTAGTTTTATGTAAGTACATTATTGATAAGCGTTATATTTTAATGTAATATCTTTTTTTTTTCACAAATAAAATAAAATTATAAAGATAAACAAATACAAAAATTAGATAGTATGACTTGGGATGGTTCTAGATGAGAGGTGTTCCTATATTAATGATAGTAGGATAATTAAAACGATATAATTATGTGGAAAATTCAGAAAGTTTGTTTATTAGGCACGCCTAATGCACGAGCTTTAGCTCGTGTTGACTACTTTTACACAGTGATATGGAAGCGGTGTGCATACCTATGCACACACCCTACTGACCAGGTGGTCAGTAGGGTGCGGGGCAGCACCAACAGCATCATGTCCATAGATAGCAAGTAGGCTATGTAGAATGTGCGTTGGTGAACCACTGCTGCAGGATATCAGCTAGGCCTGTCACCTTACAGCAGTAATGTCACAAACTTGTTAGGTTATCGTTTTTGTGTTTGATAATGTTTTAATATTATAGTTTGTAAATATATTGTTACTAAGACTAAGAGTCGTGTTACTTAAAATACATGTTTATTAACTTGTATTACGCTCTTTGGCGTTTATCTGACCTAACAAGTAGACAAGCCACATTACAGGCTTATCTATACTAATATTATAAAGAGGTAACATTTGTTTGTAAGTTTGTATGTAGGGGGTAATCTCAGGAACTACTGCTCCGATTTGAAAAATTATTTCAGAGTTAGATAGGCTATTTATTATATAATCACGCTAAGACAAACAAGAGAGGAGCAATAATAGAAAATGTGGCGCAGACGAAGTTTCGCGGGTCAGCTAGTCATGTATATGTTGGTTCTATACTGCGTTATGGTGGAATGGGGAAACTGGGTGCATCTCGGAAGAACTTACATCGCTCAAAAGATATCTCATAGGTGCGATTTGTAATGTAGACCCACTTACAAGTGTAAACCACTGTTTAGGAAACTTAGAATACTTACATTAACTGGTTTTACATTTACATTGAGAAAATATGTAAGTTTAACAAATCACACCCTGAAATGTTTGAAAACTGAGAGATAAATGTGTGTTCAAACTAGATATCCCAATAGACTAATAATTCCTAGAACAAAAAACGAAATTCCTAACCAAATTAAAGAACTTCCAATGGTCCGCTTCAAAAAGGCTTGACACAGGGTTTCACAGGGTGGTTAATTGAGAATCCTTTCTATAATATAAAAAAAATACTTGAATTTAAATCTAAATTAACTAATTTTACCTATACCAAAAATTTGCTGGTCATTAGGTTATGATTGTATATTATGTTAAGCGACTATACTAACATTGTAGGAACTTTTGTAAATATTTTTTACTGCAAATAAAACTTTGACTTTGGATATAAACATTTATTTTTCCTGTTTTGAATCATATTTTCCTGTACCTTTTTATTCTTTTATTGTCTTGGAAATTTTTCGGCATCATGATGAGGATTTTAGCAAGCGTACGAGGGCCCTTAGCCAACCGGAAATACCCCGAAGGGCGCTATCAATGTAATGACGCCATAAACCAATAGTTATCCCTGTATGTCCACTCATTGAAAACCATCGATTGGCACAGGGCTATTGCAAAATGGGAATACAAAATAGTCTATGGGTTTGGAAGGTTTACTGGACTGATTAATGGTACTATGGAAGTTATGTATGTTGGCCCTTGCCTGACCTCTGTTAAAACACGGCTTTAAAACGGTAAAACGGTGACTTAGTGACGTAGCGCCAAGGGGAACATGTCCTGAGGAACTTGAGTAGTGCAGAGGTATATCAGGATAATACTGGAAGTACGGTTAAGACTCCTTGCATAAATAAGCCCCAAAAATCCTGCGGATTGTATCTCTCTTCGTCTGGAACTGTTTTTTTTTTCTGAAATTTATTAATCATTAGAGTACTTATACTGCCTGCCGGAGTCGTGGGATTATTTGCAAGAGACACCGTGGCTCCGGAACACAAAGGGCAATGAAGGAACATGGATGGGTTTTAGTCAGTAGAAGTCTGACACTTTGTATTTGTATTTGTACTATTGCAAACTTGAAACAGTTATATTAACTGATTTTTTTTTCAGTTAACTTGCGTTACGCAGTATCCCAGAAAGATGCACAGCTAATTCTTGTTAACGACTACTACGGTCGATATTATCAGGATAAGAATAAGAATATTACTCGTTGGTCGTGTTCTACTCACAATAATAAGAAGTGCAAGGCTAAACTCGTCACGAATGCCGAAAATAATATTATTTTGGCGAACTATGAACACAATCATGCTTCAAGCAAATTCGTTTTGTATCAGGCAAAATATATTCGAATATAAACAATTTTGCTGTATTTTTTAAATCTCCTTTTTATCTATTTTTTCTCTTGTTTCATTTATGGGGAGTTCTAACAATACCATATTATTAATAAATAAAAAAAGAAGCTCCCTATAAAAATGAAATATAGCAGTGTTTACTTTTTCAGAGGATTTATACGAAACATATGGCTAACCCCTTCATCATTTTCTTTCGGCTTGCTTGATGACTTAGAAGCGGTTGCGGGAGATTGCCTTGAAATGAAAAGCCTTTCAAAGTTCTCCTATACTGCTTGAGAAGATTTTCATTTATCTTCAATAGTAGGTAGATCTTTCGAAGCGTTGGGAGGCCTCCCACAAGGTAGACGTCATCGGTATCTCCTTTATTCTCAGTGAATTCACTGGATACGAGGCGCACAAGACCGGTCGATGTAGCGACAATAGGGAATGTGCATGAAAATGTATTTATGATCGGAATAGTTTATCTAAAAGTATTCGAAAATATAATACTAGCAGTGAAATTAGAATCTAAATTGCTCGAAAAACGAACGAGATACAATTATTTTAATCAAATATATCTGTCCCTCTCGCGAAAACGCTGTATTCTATGGCAGTTGTATAGTCGTCGTTTATTTTGACGTCACATTTCGATCGGACTTCTCTTTATAACTGTTAAGTCTTTGAAGCTTTATAACTTCATAGATGCTGAAGTTATCTAAAAAATAATTTTAAGAATGTTTACTAGACCTAATATGTATTTTATTTTGCAAATAAAAAAATCGCATGCGTATTCCCTATTGGTGGAGGCCTATGTTCAGCGAAGGATGCCTTTAGATGATGGATCTTTAGTTCAATTTACGTGAGTAAGTATGTATGTAGATTCTTTTTTATTTTCACATACGATTAAAGCCCTTTGTAGTGTTTTTCAAGACTTTGTCACTTATCGTTGCAGCACGTACCAGCTCCACAGTTATTGATCTTTGTAATTTGTTTCAGATCATGAAATAACTTTCGTTGAATCCGAAAGAGGACAGACTTTGCTTCTGTATCGTGACTTCACCTTCTCATTTCGTCGGCAACTGTCTCGAAGACAAGGGGCTTACCAATGGGTTTGCACTTCTTATAATAAATTTAATTGTAAAGCGGAATTTCAGTTAGGTGCTGACAGGAGAGTTTTGTCTAAACGTGGACTCCATAATCATCCGCCAGCCATGTATTATGTTTGTAATGGCATTTTGAGGAGAATATAAATAAATTGTGAAAAAATAAATAAAATATAAAAAAAACGTGGAATCATTTTATTGGTTTTCATCTAAGTTAAAAAATGAATTCAGGTAAAATAATAATGTAAGTAATAAATAATAAGTCGTAAATTACAAGTTTTTTTTTTTCATTTGAATCTATATTGCCGCAAGAATTAATGTTTCTTTCAGCTACCCCTTGCAATAAATTGATATGAATGCCAAAATATGAAGGAATGGGTCAGCGCAAATACAACGTGAAACAGCGTTAACACAAACCTGGAAAGAGGGTTATTGTATTCATCATTTTTTTTTACTATGAGATTAAGGGCCTTTGCACACGGCGACGACGCGCAGATGACGCGCGCTTACGCACTTTAAACGACATTCAGACGCAGACAGTATTGCTTTTTGGTCATATCTACAGCGCTGTGAGGTCACACGTCCGTAAAACGTGCGTCGTCGGCGCGTTTAAAATACGCCGTATGCATAGTCTTTAACCCTGAAATCATGAAAAAAACAGCTGTTCAGATCATTTTGTAGATTTTGTACACAAAAATGTCGATGTTTTTAGGGATTGGTTCCATCCAGCAGACTTGACGCAAGTAAATTATTTTTTTATTTATCTTTTCATAGGTATAATCACGACAACGTTGCGAAATAGAAATATAAGAAAAATGGTCGCAGCGTTGTTTCACAACTCCTGCTCCATAGTACAATCTAGGGTGTAGTAAACAAAGTCAATTTGTTGATAATGTTTATGTTAATATATTATACTTACTGTAGCTATCTTTAATGACTTTATAGTGAACTAGCTTCTGCCCGCGACTTGGTACGCGTTCCCGTGGGATAAAAAATAGCCTATGTGTTATTTCAGACCATAATCTATCCCTGTTCCAAATTTCACCCCGATCCCTTCAGCCGTTATGACGTGATTGAGTAACAAACATACACACAAAGTCACTCACAAACTTTCGCATTTATTATAAATAATTACGGAACCCTATTTTTTTCCAAAATAAAATATAGCCTATGTTACTCGTGGATAATGTAGCTTTCGAATGGTGAAAGAATTTTTAAAACTCGGTCCAGTAGTTTTTGAGCCTATTCATTACAATCAAACAAACAAACATACAAACAAAGTTTTCCTCTTTATAATATTAGTGCAGATTTAACTCACACACTGATCCATTGTGGTTAATTGTTTAAATCAATAGTAGCAAAATTTCTAAATATGTGTGTGTTTGCATTGTATAGATAGACTCAAGTACCCTGGCGGTTGGGAGTGTCATGCTCACTCAAAAGCCTAGCTGATGGTGGCGTATGCGTTTGATCATTCGACTCCATTCAAAATGGTTGAGACGAATAGGCCTGGCGCATGCGTCATGTTCGTAAACGGGCGCCGTCGGTTGGGACTGGTCATTACTCTGCTGCCGTGGTTTATTTTAATTCTTTCTTTGAATTTTTCCTTTTTATTCCGGACGTATTTATCATCCTCGTCTTTTACATAGTTCTCACATGTATGTATAATTTCAACGTGATTTAACAAAACTTTGTAACAATTTATCTATTCTCTTTTTTTAAAAGAGTGTCCGTGGAGTTTCTTGTACGTTCTTCTCCATAGAGATCTACCATTTACCAGATTCATGACCGGCCGACATTGACAATTCAAAAGTGCCTGTTAGTTGAAATAAACGCTTGAGTTTTGAGTTTTTTGAGAGAACTTCCATAAGACCGGTACCGGTAACAGGGCCATTAATATCCCAGTTGTTCACTATCCAGTGTTTTCAGTGGAATTATTGTTTTGTTTTTGTTTTCAGGCATCCAGTTTATAACATCGCAAAAAGGCAGGCCGTTGATAATGCATAAAGAGTTCACGTACACTTTTGCTACTCGATCAGAAAAGAGAGGCACTTTCCGATGGATATGTACTTCTCACTTTCAGAGTAAATGCAAAGCTAAGATCGTATTAGATACTAAGCAAACGATAGTGATGGGTGTTTTTGATCATAGTCATCCTCCGCCTAAGTATTATTTTCATAATGGGGAACATATTAAATATCGATAATGTAATAAATTACCTACTTGTTGTAAACTAGTGAATTATTTTTAAATATGTCGTTTGTATGACTTTCATCACTAGGTTCTTGTAGACAGTGCGACGCGATAGGATAACGCGTTTTTATATACATAAATTGCTCTATATATTATGTAACATTTTGTAAGAAAAAAATACAATAAAAATAAACATAAGCCTATTTCGTATTTTTCGACACAACCTCCTTTTTTGTCTTCTTTATATTTAGGGTGTAAACAAAAAACCGACCAAGTGCGTCGCGGCGAGTCGGACTCTCATACGAAGGGTTCCGTACCGAAAGCCGAAAAAAACACGAAGGAGCCCTATTTAAATTTTATACCTAATATTATTTTATTATGTTATAGCGGTAATAGAAATACGCATAATACGCATTCTATGAAAATTTCAACGGTTCTTGAGATACAGCCCGCTGAAAGACGGATGGAGTGGCTTTTTAAAAGGGTTCCGTTGGTTACACTTTGGGTAGGGAACCCTAAAAAATAAGACCACCATCTTTGGTAGTAGACCATTGCAGATATAGAAACATGTCACTTAGCCATACGTAAAATGACGTATGCACGCATGTATTTTTGTCACCCAAACCAAACGCGTATGCAAAATTTAACTGTTCTAAATTTTAATTACCAGCCGGTCGATTCTGTAAACATGTCGAAGTGAAGACATGGGTGAAGTGAACTGTCATTCTGTCTTGATTATTTGGATTGACAGCTCACTTTGTAATCACTTCACGCACGCTTGCGCTTCGACATGTGTACAGAATCGAACTGGGTGAAAGCTAACTTACTAGACAAGTTTAGCTTCAAAAGCTTGCAAAAAAGTCGTCACAACGTTGTGCCATTATTGCATCGCTCCTGTCATATGTCTATCCTACAGGTGCGCTTACGCAGGCAAATTTTTGAACATTTATTACTTTTCAAAATAAATGAATCAATCATTTTTGATAGATTCGAGATCGACTGACATGCGAATGAAATTTGAAAATTAGTAGAATTAGCCCTCTGATTGTGGCTGTTTATATATAGAGTTTGAATGTTTGTGAACGCACCCATGCTGCAGAAGAAATTCCTGGTGGGGGCAATATTAAAAAGAAAATCTACAGCTACTTCAATAAAATGCGACCAGTTTTTCGGCAATATTATTTTCAATTGCTCCATAATTTCATATCCCATAATACATTGCTCTATGCGTTTCTTTTTTTTTGGTTTTCAACTAAATTACACGTGTATTGCCTAGTTTCTTGGAGTTTCCTCATATAACTTAATATTGCAAAACATTTCGCCGAATTGACACTTGCTGCTGTTGCCGTAAATTGCTTGATATTTTGTGTCTTGGATCGACCAGTATTGCTTATTATTGATCAACTAGAGGCTACCCGCGACTTCGTCCGCGTGTAAATTCTCGTTATTCCCGTGTAAATCCCGATCCCTCGGGAACTCCGGGATAAAATGTTTCGCATTTATAATATTAGTAAGATTTTCATTGCCCGTGTAAAAATCTTTCAAATGTTTTAAATTCAAAATCTCGTTTCACACAAGTTCGGTCAAATTGAGGTCCAATTTAGTTTTATCTTCAGCGGGTTTTGGATTGTGACTTATATTTTATTTCTTATTTCAACCTAATGTTTTTGTAAACCAATGTCAATGGCTTTCTGGAGAAAAATATGAGAATAAAATAAATAAAATTGTTTGCCTTATAATACGCGTTTCTCGTTTGTCTTTAACTGTTATCTATATAATCCTTAACTCTTACAATCCGATGGTACGGCAATCCGTCGCGTCCGGGAAGAGATTTTGCAAGGCGGTGACACACCTCCTACTTCCAAACTCCAGGCTGCTTCTGAGAAATAAAACCCAAAAACACATTTTACTCTACCTGGAAATCGAACCTAGGACCCCAAGCTCAGCAGTCGTGCTCGCAACCACGAGACCAACAGGCTGATAATAAATAGTACTAATTTAGTTTTAGAAATAAGCCTGATATAAACCAAGGAAGTAAGTGTAAAGAATCAGTACTCTACGTTTATCGGTGTTTTATTTTTATTGGTGACTGAAACTTATAATTTTTATTACAGACTACACGTTCATAAGATCGAGAGCGGGAAAGCCGCTAATACTGTACAAAGAATATACTTTCTGGCATCATAAAGATTTCCAAAAAGGCACTCATCATTGGCTATGTACTGCCAGTAGCAGGAAGCAATGCAGGGCGAAACTTGTTTTGGATAGCTACAATAATATTTTATCTGGTAACCGCTATCATAATCATGTTCCACCTAAGTATATTATCATCAATGGGAAATATATCAGGGTTGGGTAGTGTCTATGTAAACACTAGAACTATTCTAGGCAAAATATAAACAAAGGCATAATTTGTCAAGTATACGCGATGCCATTTTAGTCATAATGGCATCGCGTATACTTAATTCGTGTAAATTAAATGGCAGCTTACTTCAGCTATCCAATAACTTCTACATATTCATTAAAAAACTGATATTTATGAAAATTTGAATGACTGCTGGTGCATGAAGAAGTTTAAAACATCCAAAACCGAGCGCAGTCCGAGCCTTGTGTTTCAAAAACGGCGCGGAATGGAATGGTAACATTTTTTGATACGTAAACGTTATTAACAGGGTGTTTCATAATACATTATTTATTTTTATTGTACCTATTATCTTTATTTTAATCAATTAATTAAATAATCGCACCTAGAGGTAGTTTATATCGGACCCATAGAGTGGGCCGCCTTTGTAAGACGACTAAACTGGCACCATGTAGAGAGTGTACAGGAAGAGAAGCGTCAATCCCAAGTATTTGTAGGCTAAAAGTTTCGAATACGCTGCACCAGATGGCACATTCAATGCACATATCGTACAACGTTCCCACTGCTACGACTCAGACTGCCCCTCTGTAAAAGGAGGGCGTTAACCACCACGCGGGTTCAGTTGGTGAAATACTTGACTCGTCTTTAATTGTATTCTGTATTCTTAAATCGTGTTCATTTTAATCCCTATTACAAAAACGAAAGTTTGGAGAGATAGATGTTTATTACTCAATCACGCCAGAAAATCTGAACGGATCTCGATGAACTTTGGCATGGAAGTAGATTATTGTCTACTCATATTTTTTATCTCGACTGTATGTTCCCTTGGGATAATTACCGCTCATAAGTAATGTAATGTCGTAACTAAAGTCCGGACGCGAAGCAGGAAGAATTTCGTCCTTTGACCTGTTATTACCTGTCTTGTCTCTGTCACTCCCGCGTAAATAGAATGAGTCTCGCTCGCACAGATGCAATGGCCGCCGTCCTTAGGGATTGTAAACCTTTTACCTGAGAGTATAAGGTTTGTTCTTGTTTGCAT
Organism: Ceramica pisi; assembly: GCA_963859965.1. Taxonomy (NCBI): domain Eukaryota; kingdom Metazoa; phylum Arthropoda; class Insecta; order Lepidoptera; family Noctuidae; genus Ceramica; species Ceramica pisi. The sequence goes on along the minus strand of OY982541.1, from coordinate 6,188,737 downwards.
GTGTGTCGTGTTTCACGTAAAAAAAGAGGAATCGAAATTAGTTAGACTAGATGATAATGTAGACAAAACTGTTAATTCCTTTGTAATAAATGTGATAGGCGAGACGTCTTCGGAAAGCAGTAACCCCGATACAGAGGAATCGGATTCAGATTTATGAATTTTAATTTTTTTATTTCTGCCGTATTAGTAATTGTAACTTTATTTTTATAACTTATAATATTTATTTATTTAATATAAAATCATAATAAATAATTTATATGATAACATTTTTTTTTTTTTTTCTAAGTTGGTAAACTTTCTTTCTCCTTCAAATATTTTATGTACTTAAACTGCACTTAATACAAAAATGTTTGTGACCACTGTCAGTAGGTAAAGAGGTAATTGTACGAAGTTCTTCCTGCTCTGCGACTGAACTTTAGCTCTAAACCTGGTATGTAAATATTTTTTGAATAAAAACCATTTTACTCAAATTCCTTTGCGTCACTGCACCGAGATCTCCACCTCCTGCACAATCTGTCCCAGAAATCTTTTGAAGTTCGTGGCTCCTTGGAGCTCCATGGAGCCATCAGCAGAGACCAGCTGGTCTCCACTCCAGGATTCATCTGCTCCATCAGCCTTAAGTCTTTCGCCAACACATATCCAGCACACTGCGAGCTTGCTCTTTATCAAGCTTGCAGAGTCCTTCACGCTATGACGGTACCACCAGGTCCCCAATTCAGAAGCGCGACTGCTGATCGATCAACTCCTGGATTAGATTCCTAGTTCAACGTGAAAAGTGTTATTGGATTTTTCCGCAAGGAATAAGATCTCTGTGATAGCCCGGAGTTTGGTGTTGGTGGTGTTACACCCCCGTGCCTAGGAAATAATGTTAAGATGTTAGTCCTGTGCCATGGAGGCTGTTCTCTAAGCCCAAAGTCCGTAGTTTCGGGCGTATTCTACTCTGCATCACCTAACCACTAAGAATTAGTGACAACACGTTTTGACAGTTACTGTCAAATCGTGTTGTCATTCATGCGTAGTTCGGGCTCGGGACTAATCGTAAGTCCGTAGGTGATACGAATTAGAAGAAGAATACACCAGCAACTAAGCCCGAAACTACAGACTTGGGGCTTAGAAGAGGGTAGCCTCCCAGATCGTTCAACTGTTGTATCGGATTGACATTCTATCGGAGAGTCCTCATAAACTTGTACACTGTATGACCACCACATTATTTCCCGCACCAGTGGCAAGTCTCCTTTGAGAATTGCTGCCATAGCCGAAATCGATCAGATTGAAAGACTATTTTAATTCTATTCCGTACAGGTTAATTTATTTATTTTATTTAGTTTCAGATAATATCAAGTACATCTCATCAAGGACAGGCAAGCAATTGATACTCCTCGAAGACTACACGTACTTTCATTTCAAATCCTGGCCCAAAAAAGGCACTAATCATTGGCTGTGTACGTCACGAAGTAGTAAAAAGTGCAAAGGAAAAATTACCTTAGGTGTTGACAATAGCATCGTTGTTTTTAACAATGAACACAATCATCCCCCGCCACGATATTTCTTTAGTAATGGAAAGTATATTAAGGTTTCATAAAAGCGTGTTCCAGTAATATTATACATTGGGATGTTTGTTAACCAACTACGTCTCAATGACTGAGCAGATATGGATGAAATTTGATACTGTGTTCTGGATGAAAGCAAACACATCCAGGAACGTACGTTCCTGCGAATAATTTATGGCAGAAGCTAGTTTTGCGAAAACTATCCTGTGGATTTTAAAAGACAGTGATTTCTGAATTTGTTTCGCTATTTCTTCTGTGTGTTAGGTAGGTCGGCGTCAAATAGTTATTTTTAATAAGGCTTGTTAATTCAAAATCATTTGAATGACAAATTATCATTATTTCATAATTTAAATCAATGACATACTACACTAAGAAAATCGCTCCATCGTAGAGACTAGAGTCAAGTCAAGAGAAAATCAATATAAAATAACAGGTACGATTTATTATCCTTATTAAGGCGAATCAGCTTATTTAACCATTCATCCATTTTTTTGTAACATAAGAAACTTCTTTTTTTTTACTTTTTCGTTTTTAGTGTTAAAAAATAACACAGTCCTGTGTTTGTGAGTTTCTTTCATTTTAAATTCGCCCTTATGGGGTAATAATCTTTTCATTACATTAAAAACATTGTTTGTAACTGTGTGAACACTGTGTGCAATATTAATAAATAAATGTAACAGTAATATAATGCATATGTCAATCTATAGTCAAGCGCCCTATTTTATTCTTATCTATACTAATATTATAAAGAGGTAACATTTGTTTGTAAGTTTGTATGTAGGGGTAATCTCAGGAACTACTGGTCCGATTTGAAAAATTCTTTCAGTAGTACACTTAAAAGTGTATAATAAATAAATAAATGAATAGATAGCCCATGTATCGAGGAAGGATATAGGCTACATATTATCACGCTAAGACTAAAAGGAGCCGAGCATTAATGGAAAATGTGACGCAAACGAAGTGGCGTGGGTCAGCTAGTAACCAATAAAATTAACCTTTCTAGGGCCTGAAGACCTGAGAGTTGGGTGTGCTTCTCGTGGTCTATTAGTGATCTTAAAAATAATATTGTAACTGTAAGCCTAAACAAAATCATGAACCACCGGCATCTGTTTCTGGAGGAGTGTGTAAGTAATGTAGGTATAGTATTTGTATAAGAAACCCGACGAAGTGATTTAAACTTAGGGCGGGTTTCATCAATGAAACTGAAGGCGATCAGCATATGAACCACGTCTACGAGCTGCTAGTGTCGTTATTTTCTTTGTAATATTGACAACTCTTTTTATTTTTTTTATTTTAGTTTTATATATTTGGAATAACAAACGATTACATATTGTAAAATATTTACATCTATACTAATATTATAAAGCAGAAGAGTTTGTTTGTTTGTTTGGTTGAACGCGCTAATCTCAGAAACTACTGGACAGGAAAAATTATTTCAGTGTTAGATAGCCCATTTATCGAGGAAGGCTATAGGCTATATATTATCACGCTAAGACCAATAGGAGCGGAGCAGTAATGAAAAATGTCAAGCAGACGACGTTGCACGGATCAGCTAGTTAAAATATAAAATTAACAATTATGCAATCAACAGCGTTATTGCAATTCGCAATTACAAAAACAAGTAAAAACATAAAATCAAACATCCATAACTTACAACAATAAAATCCAAAATAGAAACAATTAAAAAAAATATGAGAAAAAAAATACATCACTAAAACAAACAAAATAACCAACAACAATAATAAAAACAAATTAAAAAAAACAACAATAATAAAATCAAATAACGCAGAATTATAAAATAAATGAGTTGAAATAACAAGAACAATTATTCATAACATACAACAATAAAATCCAACAATACAAACAATTAAAAATATGAGAAAAAAACAGCATTCAAATCAAATTAAAATATCATCAAAACAAACAAAAGAACCAACAATAAACGCAATTTAGATGTACTGATAGCGATCAGTTTCATTGGTGAAATCCGTTCTTAGTCTCGTGAGCCGTGGATTCGGAATCTTGGTAGATAAAATGAGTTTAATGGGCGACCTCGTAAAGCCACAATGTGTTAAGAGTCCTATTACATTTTTTACGGAAATTCATGATTTTTGACGCTATAGTTTTCAGCAGCAGTAAGATATTTTAATTATTTGATCCTGAATAACGATAGTGCCAGTCTCTTTATTGTAAGTTGGAGTTACACATTTTCATTTTTCTTTTCGTGTAATTTACTATAAATATTTTACGAACTCAGTTTGCAAGAAAAAATGTCGGCGATGGAACTTTGACGGTCTAATTCACATTGTTACAATCAATTCTTTTAAAAGCTGAAATTACTAAAAGGTAAGTTGAATGTTTTACTTGTTTATTGGAGTTCTAGAATTTCTTTAAATTCCCTGAGTTTTCACGGAAAAAAACGTAGAAATCCTAATTTAAGCCAGAAATGTCTTGATTCAGCGTCCATTATATTCCAAATAAAAACAATTTTATCAAATAAATTAATATGATATAAAATTTCAATCTACAATGAATACGTTTCATAAGTTTTCGTTTGTCAATATAATAAAATAAAATTACAATAAATAAAATTAAAGTACTATATATTCTGCGTCAATTCAGCGCGCGCGCTCCTCAGTCTCGCGCGAGCGCCCAAATAAACTATAATCCTATTCAGACTAGTAAGTATCAAAATTGTTTCGCGGACTAAAGATGTACTCCCAACGCAGACCAACGTAACTTCGTCTATTGCAAACGAGCATTTACGATTCGTAATAGGACTCTTAAAGGCTAAAAAAAATGTATTTTATTTCTCTTATTTGTGTTACTGATTACTCAATGTTTAGTTATGGTCACAAGCGAGACACGGTCGAGTCTTCGTATATTCTCAGCATATACAGACTCGACCGTGTATGTGATAGTAGGGGGTGGACGTGCGACGCTCTGCCACTTTAGTGCAGCAGGTATCGAAGTTCAAAGTTTTAAGCAATTGTTACGTGTGTAACTTATGTTGTCCTTGGAATTATTTACTACTAGCTGACCCACGCAACTTCGTCTGCGACACATTTTCCATTAATGCTCGGCTAGTCTAAGCGTGATGATATGTAGCCTAAAGCCTTCCTCGATAAATGGGCTATCTAACACTGAAGGAACTTTTCAAGTCGGACCAGTAGTTCCTGAGATTACTCCCTACATAAAAACTTACAAACAAATTTTACCAATTTTAACATTGTTACATTTTTGAATTTCAGTGTACAGTTTACCTATTGTGATAATTTTTTATGGTATCAGGATTCTATTTAGTTGATTTAGATATCGATTATTGTAAGTTCAGCTTTACTTACTCTCTTAATATTGTCAGATAAATGTCTTTATTCAGTTTTGTATTTCAGATTCAGACATTAAGTACATAAAGTCAAATAAGGGCAAGGATTTGATTCTGCTGAGTGAGTACACTTACTACCGGCAGCGGACTCTTCAATCGACAGGCGATGAACACTGGTTTTGCACATCGAGTCGCAGCAGAAATTGCAAAGGGAAGTTATTGTTAGACTCTAACAAAAAAATTGTCAGCGCAAATTATGAGCATAATCATGACCCACCACAATATTTTTACTCGAAAGGAGTTTACGTTAGAATTTGGTCAAAATGAAATTAAACAAATCATGGCAAAAAAAAAAAAATAAACTTTCATGGTCACTAACATTTCACGACATAACACAACAACAACATAAAATGGTGGTTTACATGGTAGCAATCCCGTAATTAACTATTGTAATAACAAAAATGTAGTGTATTTATTTATTTAAATTTTAACAATAGACTAAAAAGATTGTTCGAATTAATGACCTTCGTGCTTACTCTCGTAATATAATTTTATTTTAGAAGAGTTAATTAAACTAACTTATAAAGTAAGATTATTGTAAAATCTTTGAATACAGAATCTAATGGACACAAACTTTCATGTCATTTTGATATTTAATTTAAAATCTGCTCTCTCTAACGTCAGAATCTCATGACAACTTGTTGATATGCCCAATTATACTCAGTTTAACCATTTTTTTTTATTTTTACGAAATTCAACTTCATCATCATCACTGCTGAGCATAGGCCTCTCTTTTTAACCGACTTCCCAAAAAGGAGGAGGTTATCAATTCGGTTGTATGTTTTTTTTTATGTTTGTTACCTCATAACTCCGACAATTATGAACCGATTTGAAAAAATCTTGTTTTATCTGAAAGGATATACTTGCAGATTGGTTCCATTTAAATTTTATGAAAATCGGTTACGAACTTTGGATTTTAAATCGAAATAGTTGGAATTCGTCTACTTAGATGATAGTTTTATGTCATCCAAGTAATCGAAATTGCTTATTTTGCTTTTCTGCGATTTTGCAGTGGTGTTGTTAGGTGTGGGGTATCTACCACTAAAAAGTGAAAAATAAAAACTTTTTACAGAAAAAATACAACCGACTTCCAAAAAAAAAAAAAACGACTCGTACAAAGTAAAAAATAACTTTAATTTCGGAAGTCGGTGTTTTTGTTAGTTTCTTCGTATTTTGACACCGACTTCCGAAATTAAAGTTATTTTTTTACTTTAGTAGTGTTTTTTTTTGGAAGGCGGTTGTATTTTTTTTGTAAAAAGTTTTTTTCTTGTGCCAATCTCCACGCTGGACACGCTGAGGCTGGCACAGGCCAGCCTCATCTAGGTTCTATCAGTGCGTCATCCGTTTTTTTTATTTGTAGCAAAATAGCAAATTAATGCTGAACCAGATTTTATTGTACAAACATATGTACTGCGTAGATGGAATACTTAGCAAATGAATCATTTTTATTTTAATGTTTATTGTAGGTAATATAATTTTTATTTCTAAACATAAGCATTTATTAATTGTTTTACTTAGATTAGAATTGATCGTATTAAGATTTTTTTTTTTATAATAATTTATTTTGCTTTCGATCCGGCTTTCAGTGACTATAGTGTGATAATAAACCTACAATGTTCCTTGTTGTTCAGTAATAAAACTTATCTTCATTTGTTTCAGATGTTTTCAGATACTTAAAATCATGGAACTGCAAGCAGGTGGTAAATTACAACGGATTCATCTACTACAATCGGCCGAACGTTCGTTCGGAAACCTCTGACTATTGGTTCTGCGTAGCGGATGGCAGTAAAGAGTGTCGCGGGAAATTAATATTGGACCTTCGCAAAAACGTCATAATTGAAAAGAAACGACATAATCATCAACCGCCAAAATATTTTTTTTCGGATGGACAGTATATTAGATTGTAAGGGAAAATATTTATATATTTATAAACATGCATTTAAATGATTAAGTGCTCGTTCAGATACGCGGTTATCGCGCGTAAAAATTTAATAAATCTATCTATATATATATGCAGAAATTGACTTGATCGATCAACGTACAACCGAAAATACAGGTCGTTGAAAGCTGAAATTTGGCATGTAGCTACCTTACTCTCCTTAGGGGTGCACTAAGTGTTTCCCAAAATTCCATCGGCAATGGGAAAATCGGGATATGCGCGTACGATTTCGCGGGCGAAAGATAGTATCTACATAAAAGAGCTCCCGCTGTGTCTAACCTCGTGAGGCCGACGCGCCCTTTAAATACCCAAAATAAAGATGGCGACTCAAACCCACAGCTTTTACGGGATGAGTTCGTATTAAATCATATTAGCCGTTTAAATGGATATATTACGAAATCATTATTATTTTTTTTAAATTAGGCTGAAATCTTTAGATATTTCTACCAATTTCCGGACGAAAGAATGATGAACGGATTGTCATCTATTTTGACAAGTGGCAGTTCATGATAGATGTCAAAATAGCGTAGGTGTGCGGCGTTATGGCAGGTGTCCGTGCACGCGGTGAGTAAATCGCTTTATTTTGTTGACATCTTTTACAGTTTTGTATGTTTTTTTTAAATAAAGTGTTTGAGAAATCATAACTGAATATAACAATTAATTAATTTCGTGTTTTCCACTGTAAAATCAAAAGATATATGATGCTAAAATAATTTGTCCATTCTAACGTACTATCGGTTTTCGTTAATATAATTATTTTTAAACACAAATTTTGTTTTTCGTCATTTCCCTTAACAAATTTTCATTTCTAACCAGATTTGCTATAAAATACCGGTAATAGGGCGTGCAGACAAAGAGTTGCTTTTGGCTTATCCTTGCTGTGTTTTGTTTTTTCAGCTTTGCGTGATCGCGATATTGAGGACGCAATTTTAAAAAGGCTGTCAGACTCTGAAATAGAGGAAGGAGAAGTGGAAATAGGAGAGCCAGATATTGTTGATGTACATTCAACCTCCGGTTCAGATTCTTCTAATGATGATATACCTTTCTCTGAGTTATCGTCAAGGCCAAGAGGAAGACCGCGGACTCGAAGCGGACTATCAAGACGATTTCGTCGTGTTCTTACTCTTGGAGGCTCATCAACTCGAAGATTGGAGGATACTGAAAGATCAGAAGAATGGACAGAAACTAATTTTACGCCACCAAACATTCCGTTTACTCAACCTGCTTATCCAGAAGTTGATCCCAGTAACTTTGCTGATCATTTCGATTATTTCAGGCAGTACATTGATCATGATTTAGTTACATTGATCGTGGAAAAATCTAATCAGACGCATCTTTTAACATTTGGCAAAAATCTGTACCTCATGGAGTCGGAACTTTACATATATTTAGGTATCACTATGGTTATGGCCGGTATCAATTATCCCAAACTTAGAATGTACTGGGAAAAAAAATATCGAGTCGCCCCGATCGCAGACAATATGCCGCGAGACAGATTTTTCCAGCTGAGAAATTCGCTAAAGTTCGTCTATGACGATGATGTTAGCCCAGAAGAACGTACTAAAGACAAACTATGGAAAGTCCGCCCATTGATAGACAAGATTGTGAAAGGATGCAAGATGCAATCAAAACAAGAACATCTATCAATAGATGAGATGATTCTACCCTTCACTGGACAATGTGGGATTAAACAGTACGTCCCTGGAAAACCCAATCCAACAGGCTTAAAGGCCTTTGTACTTGCAAATCCTGATGGTATGGTCTGTAATTTAGACATCTATCAAGGACAAACCACAAACCCAGAATATGATGATACAAATTTTGGTCTCGGCATGAAAGCAGTACTCAATTTAACAGAAGATCTAGTACCCGGTCATAAATTATACTTTGATAGGCATTTTACTACAATTTCACTCGCAAAAGAACTATTGCTGAAAAACTTGCTTTGTGCGGGCACAATAATGAAAAATAGGATCCCAACAGTGGCAAGTAATAAGCTAAAACAAGACAAAGACATGAAAAATGAAGGAAGAGGAACAACACAAGTTTTAGCAAATAGCGGAGGTGATTTGGCTTTGACTAAGTGGTATGACAATAAAGGAGTGACTTTGTTATCAACAATACATGCCAAAGAACCCATGGATTTGTGCAGAAGATGGAGCAAAGTAGAAAGATCCTATTTACAAGTACCAAGACCCATGGTTGTTAAAGCTTACAATGAAAATATGGGTGGAGTCGACTTAGCCGATAGACTGTTGTCAGTGTGCCCTAATCGGTATCGTACACAAAAATGGACGCAGCGTGTCTTCAGTCATATGGTTGACCTTGCCCTTTCTAACTCGTGGCTCCTCTACAAAAAACACAAAAGAGCAGAACGAGTTCCAGCCAATAAAATTAACCAATTACGCGATTTCAAACTAGAACTTGGAGAAAACTTGATCGAAGCTTATTCAGCAACAGATGTATCTGGCACTTCGGAAGAAGGTGAGGCTTATGAAGATCGTGAACTGTCTAGAGGTAGAGGGCGTCCAAGTTCTTTCAAAATTCCATCGGAAAGATTGAGAAAAAAAGGTGCCAAGCACCTGCCGATTATGTCGGACTCTCAAAGATGCAAACGTTGTCATAGAATGAAAACAAATGTCTTTTGCACTAAGTGCAATGTCCACCTGTGTTTCACCAGACACAGAAATTGTTTTAAGGATTTCCATTCCTAAAATAAAAGGAGAAGAATAAGTCGATTTAATGTAGAGGACCATTTTAAAATTATTTGGAAAAGTTAATAAATAATTGTGTAATAACAATTGTAATTTGATCTCTCAGAAGGTGATTTTTGTAAAAAAAAAATGTTATTTGATTTGATTTGATTATAATTTGATCTCTGAAATAGTTATTTATGATACAAGAGCGGTAAGTTGGTCTTTACAAACGAGTAGACAAATGTAAGCCCGAGACGAAGTCGAGGGTTTACCATAGTCACGAGTTTGTAAATACCAAAACTCGCTCGTGTGTCATACAACGTTTTTCGACACATTAGGTATATAAATAGATAATTAAACAAACTTTTTCATTTTCTATTAAAATTTATTGTTAATCATTAAATAACGTTCTCGCGATTTTGGCGGCAAGAGTGAAGAGACCATTTTCTGCAATTGGCGCCTCATTCAAGATGTCAGGTGGAGTAAATTCCATATTTATATTTATCTGATTCCTCGCTTGAACACATATTCTAATTAATATTATAATTAAAAGTCGCAACTATCTTTGACGTTTCTAATTGAAAATGGTGTGAATTTGCAAATAGGGAATGTGTGTTTGGAATAATGTTCGTTTTTAAAATAAGAACGCGCTTCCGTTTGCGTCTGCATCTGCGTGAAACATTTTAGTAGAATTATATATATTGTAAATTGTATTATATATTGTACCAATCGGATTTTTTTGACAAAATCGTTTATTTAATAAGTTAATTTTTTTAAATTGTATCCTCGAGCCTTTATATTAATAACCCACTCGATAGGTTAAAAAAGCTGAAGTCATTAAAATGGCCCCGAAGCTCAGATATTTTAATTTTTATATACCTATCCAGTATCATTCTCACTATTTAGATGAATCTAACTACGCCTTTCAAGCTAAAATCTATCAAGCCACAGGGTTAGGCTACAGTTTGCCCAAGCAATATGACATCATACGTAAATACACTCGAAAAAAACATAAGTGTAACAGTCGGATAATTAGAACTACATCTATTGTCTCATTTTTTCTTCAATATTAAAGTGCGACAAACCTTCTGAGCAAAAAGTTCTTCACAAAAAAAACGCGAATGGAACGCTTCCGGAACGGACGCAGACGGAAGCATTTTTGGCTGACGGATGCAGACGGATTGAATTCTTATAATAATATTGTTTATGGACATTTAAAAAAATACCGTAAAGAATACGCACGGCGCCATACATTGGAGCGTGCGGTAAAGTAGGTACTTAGGTGAGAGTACCTACTTTACCGCACGCTCCATTGTATGGTCCGTAATTTTCAACTTTCGAACAATGTATACAGGCCTCGTAAATGCATTTTTGAGCAAATGTGTCGAAAAGGTGATTTTTGTAACAGAAGAGACTGACATAAAAATTATATTGATTATTTCTAAGGAAAAGTGAAAATAAAGACATTTTGCAAAAAATATATATTAGTCATTCTAACCTAAAGGTCATTCTGGTGGACAAATTATTGTCAATTTTTTTTTTATAAAATGGCATCTATTTTCATTATCATAACGATGCCCTGAAAGTCTCACTTCAAACCAATAACTCTAACATGTCAAATTTTCAACAACAAGTCTCGGGACTTAAGCACTATAAAATTTTTGTCCATTTAAACGGACTGTTCGGTTTTAATACCTAGTGAATCCAAAATGTGTCTGGGTCTCACGAGGTACTAGTGCTAACTTGCATTTTAATGTAATGATCTAACGTATAATATATTACTATTATTTAAATTATATAGTCACCGATAGACCGCTTTTGCATCATGTTATACTCAGATTTAAGATTTAAGTCAGTTAATCTTACCATCGCGTAAGTCAATGACGTCAGTAGTTTAGTTTAGTAACGTGTGAATTATTGAATTTGTATAAATAACAATTTTATCTTATAGTAATATAGTAGCCGCTGGCCGTTGAGTGTAGTTATAAAGGAAATAAATACCTTGTACTTTCACATCAAATATAGCTTCAAATTATACTAGTAAACTACTGTCTTTCCTTTAGCTCTTTAAAATCCATCCAAAAATTGTCCTAATTGGAAAGATCGCACCTCACAACCTCTGCGTTCTTTCTTCTTTTTTTCAGTAGATCCAGAGATCTAGAGATCCAGAGACTGACCTGATTTTGAAAATTCGTTTACGAGTAGAAAGCCACGTGATTTGTGAGTGTATATATTTACCCCAAAAATACCGCCCAACGAAGCCGGCACGAGTCAACAAGTGTAAAATGATTATATAGTTATTTCACCTCAATTACAGCTTCAACATTAATCATGATATGATGTACACAATATACTCAAGTTTAGGAACTAAGGCTACGTACGCACTAGCGGTCAGCCGCGGTGGCGGTCAGCCGCGCGGTTCCAGTTTAATATGCAACCGCTTTTTTTATTGCTTATAGGTTTGCTCTTGACTCTAGTCATAGTCAGAGATGACAGAGACAAAGGAGATAAGCGTTTGGAAACACAGACTCAGGCAGAGAGTTCCACTCCTTTGCTGTGCGCCGAAGACTATATTATCTATGCTGTGCGCATTATAAAAGACGTCATTAAATAGCGGTTAAGTGCGTACAACTACTAGCGGTTGCATATTAAACTGGAAAAGCGGCCAGCCGCTCAAACGAACCACTAGGCGGTTGAACCGCTAGTGCGTAGGAGGGATACGTCAAATAAATTATTTTTTTTCTTGTTATCGACTATCATTAGACAATAATGTCAGATTTAGGTATCTGCAAAATGGTCGGTACCACACACCTAGTCTTATAATGTTCCAAATTACTAACCAACTTTTTTTCATCTTATTTCCTCAGATATCAAGTACATACAGTCAAAGAAGGGGAAGCAGTTGATTTTGCTGAGTGAGTACACTTACTACCGGCAGCGGACTCTTCAATCGACAGGCGATGAACACTGGATTTGCACATCGAGTCGCAGCAGAAATTGCAAAGGGAAGTTATTGTTAGACTCAAACAAAAAAATTGTCAGCGCAAATTATGAGCATAATCATGAACCGCCACGATACTTTTTCTCCAACGGAGTTTACATTAGAATGTAGTCGAAATATCATTAAATAACCGTAAAATAATATTTATTTATGAAAACTTTATGCTCAATAGTGGTACATGGGCGGACTAAATGCAAGAAGGCACAACACACATTATTGAAATCAATTACTGAATAACCTTTGTGTTTTCTGATTCCCGTTTATTGCAAATTAATTAAATATTGGTGAAATGAGTCTTATTATGATATATCATGCGTACTGTTGACGCCTTGCATGTGTGCATACACAAGAACTTTACACACATGCATATGGCATGGCGCAAGAGGCGACGCGCAGCAGCAGCGGTACGCGCGGGGTAGGTACTTGCATGGCGGGCGCGGTGAGCCTCACCGTTCGATCAGTCTGCGATCGACACCCGTCGACCTAGTGTGTGTTGATTTCTTTACTCTTTGGAGCTCAGTTTAACTGTCATCATTGTGAAAAATCAATAAACCTCATCATTATAGTACTTGGTATCTCATTTAGAAACAACCCGTCAACACAACAAGTCCGTGTTTTCGTTGCCGAGTTACTTAATTAAGGCATATATTTGCATTTTGTGTGCTTGGCTATTAGAGCGGTACCTATATATATAGAACTTGTGACAGACCCCAGCTCAGAAACTTTTATTACTGCTTTAAATAGATTTTTTGCCCTTAGAGGATAACCTGTCAACATCTTTTCGGACAATGGCACATGTTTCGTTGGAGGGCTCGCTTCCATCTTCGGCCTAATCATCACTTTCCATCAGGTGAGATTTGGGCCAAGAGTTTCCCCGTTTTGCATAAAAAAAGCAACTAATGAATTGGCTTGGTTTTTAAAATCAAATGAAAACTATTTTAATGTACACACTTCAAATGTATCAATAAATTCTCACCGGCCTATAGCTCATACTTTAATGGATTAGCTGTGGATCAGTTAAACATCACTTGAAACGTATATGCAAACTTTACTTACAAAGAAATGAACACATTACTTACTCAGATAGATGCTATCTTGAACTCAAGGCCTTTAATTCCTTTGCTTTCTGATCCTTCAGACCTATGAGCCCTCATACCGTCATATTTCCTTCTAGGTGGCACAATATGCTACTAGGTAGAACACTTTCACACGATATATGAGAACTCAACAGTAACAGACTTATTTCTGGAATAGATTTAACAAAGAATAAGTACATTACAGAGCCGCAAAAACGACAGAAATGGTGCAAAGGAGGAAGAGACCTGCGACTTGGAGAGATAGTGCTAGTCCAGGATGATCGACTGCCTCCAAACAGATGGCAGCTCGGGCGAATAACCAGCGTTTATTCAGGCTCTGACGTAGTGATCAGGGCAGCAAATGTGAAGACAACGTCAGGCACTCTTCGGCGCGCCTGCTCTTTATCCTTTGAAGATCATCCTGATGTGTCTGCAAGCCACAGTCCCTTGCCGAGGGAAGCAACTTATCGGCGCCTTGCATGTGTGCGTGCACAAGAATTTTAAGCACATGCATTATGGTACGACGCAAGAGGCGACGCGCAGCGGTAGTAGCGCCGCACGGGGTTACCTGCGCAGTGGGCCCCACCGTTCGACCAGTCTACCGACGACACCGGTTGATATAGTGTGTCGATTTTGTTTAAATCTTTGGAGCTAAATTTTACTGTCGTTATTGTAATAGTCATTAAATCTCATCATAATGGTACTTGAGGTCTCATTAAAAACCCGTCAACACAACGAGTCCACTCTTTCGCTGCCAAAACACTTACCTAATGCTTTAAATCCGACTTTAAACCACTGTGGTGTTTAACCTACATTGCTTCATGTGGTGCAGTAATAAAGATTATTTTCATTTGTTTCAGATGTTTTCAGATATATAAAATCATGGAACTGCAAGCAGGTGATAAATTACAATGGATTCATCTACTACAATCGGCCGAACGTTCGTTCAAAAACCTGCGACTATTGGTTCTGCGTAGCGGATGGCAGTAAAGAGTGTCGCGGGAAACTAATATTGGACCTTCGCAAAAACGTCATAATTGAAAAGAAACGACATAATCATCAACCGCCAGAATATTTTTATTCTGATGGACAGTACATTAGATTGTAAGGAAAAATATTTATCTTATCAGTTACTGCAATGTGCTGAAACTTTCGCAGTAAATTTGCTTAAAATTAACCAAAAATGTCACGTGTATTGTTTATATAATCAAGTTTAGGAACTAAACCCTGATTTCTGAACTAAGCATTTGGCGTTGGGTATTTATCAAACTTTACATTGATAGTTCTCCTGATCGACTTTGGTTTCCGAACGTAGACTAGCCATCAACGCAGGAGATATTATGCAAGTGTAGGTATATGTGAGTGTGCATACATAGATGCGCTCCTTTTCCATCGCCCTCATAATCCGATGGGTTGGCAGTAGAGTATGACATGTTCTTAACTACAAATACTTAATTCAGAAATCGGGTCTAAGCCTTAGGCAATTTTGTCAGTAGCCATGTTTTAGACTTTTGAGTGGTTAAATCACCTATTATTGTGTGAAACAATGACCGCTGGTCGTTTAGTGTTAAAGTAGAAATAAAAACATTGTTATCGCACATCAAATAAAGCTTCGGCGTGTATTATCAAATAATAAACTCTGCATTCCACTTTAGAAACTAAATTTATCTAAACATCGCGTGAGTCAATCACGTCAGTATATTCTATTCTATAGTCCCCATCAAGAGTCTGACTTGTGGAACAAACCAGTACCACAAGACGACAGCGCCTTATATCGATACAATATAATCGACCCAGTGAAATTGTTTGTCAGTTTCGTATTACACGTTACTGTTAGTTTGAATTGATTGAATTTGGGATTGTTTGTTGTCGCTATTTGACTTAGTAGAAGCTTTTTGTTAGCAAAATTGATAGTATTTTTGTGTAGTGAGTATTTGAATTTGTGTAACGACTTTGTCTTATGTATACTCTCACATAGAATCTCGTAATAATTTAAATTTAAATATTAACTGGTGTCTGCATATATTAAACTATAGATTAGAACAGTCGTAGTCGTTCAAATACCACACAAAACCAAATATGTTACATGATCAACATTATTTACTAGTACTTCATTATTTTTCAATAAGAACTTAATATTCTTCACAACTCTAGCTAGATAATTTACTATTTAAAAACACTTAAGTAAATTATAGTAGTGGCCAATGAACTCTCAATTTCTCTCAAGTTATAAGTATGTTTAAGTTTAGGAACTAAGTTAGTTAAAAACTTTATCTTACCATTGCGTAAAATAATCTTGTAAGGACTCTTGACAGAAAACATACAGTTCTCATGAGTCAGGAGATATGTCTAGAGTTTTCTGAGATGAGTATTTGAACTTATTTAGCGATTATTTCATAAAATGGTATATGCAAGCCGCTGGCCGGTTAGTTTAAGTTAAAATGTTATACCTATATTAATTGTATTTTCACGTCCTTATACAAGTTATAAAATATATTAAACTAATCCACTCGAAATGTTTATATTAATTGTGTTTAGGAACCAAGTCAATATCTTTACTAAGTAATCCAATCTTGAAAGAGAGTATAGTCAATAAAAAAAGCGTGTTTTAGACACGGACTAATTAGATTTTTTCATTAAAATACCCTATTATGTCAGTTGCTTTAATCATTGTATTTTTTCAATTGTAGCAGCCACTGACCGTTAAGTGTTAATCTTTGAATAGATATATTTTAGTTACACGTTAAAAATAGATTCAAATGATATAATCAAGGTTATGAAATATCAGTAATTGTCTAAATCCAATCGTCGTGTACGGCAGTTTAATGGATTTGTGTAACAATTTTGTCTTGTAGTCGTTGATGTCTTTAAGTAGGTAGTGTAGTCGTTTATTGTTAAACTAAAAGTATATTCCAATTGTATCTTCATGTCCAATAAAGCTTCTTCATAGCCATAGAGTTTTGTTATTATTAATGCATCTATGGAAGTTTTATAGAGGTAGTATGTAGAGGCGTTACAATCTAAAGTCTTGGTTTTAGAATTTTCTTGGTTTTAAATGTAGGTATTTTAGACCTACTTTTAATGAAAGTTTCAGTTTTTTGGTAAATTTACTGCCTGGCAACCAACACACAGTTCCTTCAAATTTAAAGACCTACCTACATGAAACTTAATAGCTTTACGCCTTTCTGCTTGATCAGTCTGCAAAAACTTGTAACGTTTTGTGTTTTAACTAAAGTTTAATTTGACTATAGCTGAAGTCTATATTTTTTTTTCAGTAATAAAGTACATTAAATCGATGAGAGGAAATCAGTTAATCCTGCTGAAAGACTACACGTATTTTTGGCAGCGGACTATTCATTCAAAGGCCATTGAACATTGGATTTGTACGTCCAGTCGGAGTAAAAATTGTAAAGGTAAAATAGTGTTGGATGCTAAGAAAAATATAATCAGATCCAATTATGAGCATAATCATCAACCACCCCAATTTAATGTAATGGATGGAGTGCTAGTTAGAGTGCCATGCAATAAAATAACCCTGTGAAGATTTAATGTAATGTAGACAACGTTTCATGTTAGAATTTCAAATATAGAGAGAAAAAATTGGTGACTTACGGGTTTTTAATTATTAACTTCTGATTATTAAACAATAATTTGATGAAAGAAAATTTATATTAAAAAATAAGTGTACGTCAGTTCTGTGATATTCGTTTTGTGGTGTGTACGTACTTATCGTTTGGGAATAATTCCATCGCAGAACAGCTAAGGAGTGGAATTTCCTGGAGGCTGTGTTTTCTGATAGCTACAACCTGGACTGGAGCCTTTAAGTTATCACTGACTAGCAGACCCGCGCAACTTCGTCTGCGTCACATTTACCATTAAGGCTCCGCTCCTATTTGTTTTAGCGTGATGATATATAGTCTATAACCTTTCTTGATAAATAGGCTATCTAACACTGAAATAATTTTTCAAGTCGGACCAGTAAGTAGTTCCTGAGATTAGCGCGTTCAAACAAACAAACTCTTCAATGCATTATTCTAGAACAAATTTGATTTCCATAAAAAGGGTTATAGTGAGTTAACCTAAAGGGATAGATATATGCTGTCGAGGACTTTTTTTAGAAGTTTCAAAGAGGAATAATTTCGTAATACTTGATTTTTGCGTAACTTAAACTGTTTACGCAGCGCACGCAATGGAAGCTTTTTTCCCACTTGCGACATTTCTTATTGCTGCTCCGCTCCTATTGGTCATAGCGTGATGGTATATAGCGCAAAAATATTTTTTCAATTCGAGCCGGTAGTTCCTGAGATTAGCGCGTTCAACCAAACAAACAAACAAACAAACTCTTCTGCTTTATAATATTAGTATCCTCTTAAGACCACAGGTACACATACGTGCACCTACATTTTTTGGGGAAAAAACATGTAATAACGACATCTATTGACATTTTTGAAAACTAAAACGGCTTTCTATAAGCAAGGAAGTTCAAATAAAAGTCACAGATGGCGTATACGGAATCAATTAACTTTAAAATTATTTGTTTGAATTTGACAGATGGACTTTTTTTTCAACCGTTCCTGCTTTTGTTATTATAAAATCGTTTAAAAATAAAATTACGTAGATTTTAACGAAATAGTGGTGTGTTTCTGTTGTCAAAAATCTGGAGCAAAGTGTGCAAAAGACAGTACCAGGTTTTTTTGTTTTCTTGTACTAATATTGCCTCGATGTTTTTTTGTTACACATATGTGTACCTCAGTGTCTAATATATATATTTTTTTATTGTAGGTGATTTCAGCATGGCGATGAATGAGGAAGAAATAGAGAGATTATTGAATGATAGCGATGTTGATTTTTTTGATGATGATGACGATGATGAGTATTTGCCTCCAGAAGACCTTCGAGATCTTCAGCAGCCGGAGGAATCTAACGAAGTTGAAGACGAGGGGCCATCTGAAGAACATACGGAAGAGGTGATTCAGAGTACACCGAGGTTGTTTTGGCGTACTAAAGAGATGTCAAGACGGGGTCCAGATATAGCGGATGATGAATTAATTTCCCAGGGTTCTTCAGCGATAAATACGCTGTACTCCTTTTTTGAATATTTGGGGCAAGATTTTTGGGATTTAGTTGCAGAGCAAAAGAACTTGTATTCGGCACAAAAGCGTGATCTTCGATCAGTTAATACAAATTCTATTGAAATGATCCGTTTTTCCGGTGTAATTTTGATGATGGGTACTCTGAAATACCCACAGGGCAAGCTCTACTGGAATAGATTTCTATGCGTGCCGATTATTAGAGATGCGATAACCCGCGATAGATTTTTTGAGCTTCGCAATTTTATACACTTTGCGGATTCAGGCCACCCCAATAGTCTTGATAAGCTATGGAAAATACGACCTGTCATCGAGCCTATCCTGAATAAGTGCCACACATTACCTCGGTCAAAACATATGTCGATAAATGAGCAAAAGATTCCCTTTTCTGGAAGATGCGAGTACCGGCAATACGTACCGTCTAAACCTAATCCACTTGGACTAAAAAACTTTGTGCTAGCTGCTCGAGATGGCCTGGTACTGGACTTTGAGATTTATGTTGGTAAGAATACCGCTCCCTTAGATATCATGCAAAGTCTTGGATTGGGTGGCGGCATTGTTCAAATTCTTTGCCGCACGATAGACAGCAGTTGTGTTCTTTACACTGATCGATTTTTCACGAGTTTAAAACTGGCTGAGCATTTGAATAAAAGCGACAAAGAGATCTATTTGACGGGGACAGTTATGACGAATAGAATTGGAACAGTTAATAGTAAATTGATGACAGACAAGCAGTTACTAAGAGGTGAATGGGATGAGAAAGTAAGAAGCGATGAAAACATATGTATTTTGAAGTGGAAGGATACAAAAGCTGTAACAATGCTCTCTACATGTGTAGGGAGTACGCCTGCAGATACTTGCAAGCGTTGGTGCAAGGTCCAGAAACGGAAGATTGACGTCAATCAACCAGCTGTTGTAAAAAATTACAATACTTGTATGGGTGGTATTGATTTATGTGACAGATTGATAGCATACTATAGAAGCGCAATGCGTACAAGGAAATGGACAGTTCGAGTCTTTTCTCACTTTTTAGATTTAGTAGTCGTAAACTGCTGGATTATGTACACACGCTGCTGTAAGGAAGAAGACATTCTGCGCAAGGATAAGCTGGGATTACTGGAATATAGGATCAATTTAGCTAAAGCGTTGATCAAATATGATGGTGGGCGAATTGATCCTCATTTCACTGGCAATGGCACCAGTTCAAGGCCCAGCTGCAGCACTAGCTATACAGATGTACCCAGTCCCAGTCCTACTGAGAGAGGAGAAGTCTGCATTGGACCTCCAGCAAAGAAACACCGGCTGGTTGTATCACAACCGATATCAGAAGTTAGGCTAGACAATGTGGGGCACCTGCCTCGTTATGTGGAATCTAAGTTCGCATCAAAATGCAGACATCCATTATGTTCTTCACGGTGCCGCACCATGTGCGTAAAGTGTCAAATGTTTTTATGCATTTTGAAAAATAACTGCTTTGAAAGCTATCATACTACCAAAAACTTTGGTCCTTAAATCCCGAAGTGCACATATGTGTACCCATTTTTTTTTTCTAATAATAATAATATTAAAAAAAAACAAATCCTGAGTTTTATTTTAACCTAAAAGAACTCGAAATTAGCATGAGATACTTTCTTACTCATTTCTTTTAAGTCTAGGTTTTAAGAGTTACTTCTAGGCAAGCGCACTCTATCTTCGACCATCGATATCATCACTTTTCATCAGGTTAAATAGTGGTTACTCGCGAGTTTTTTATAGTGATCAAACAAACAAAAATGTCTTCCTGACTTTTTTTTTCTTTCCAAACTCTTCTTTCTTTTTTTAAAACTGCGAATATGCTTAACAATAAAATACCTACCATGAATATGATTTTTATGGTTTTATTTTGTTTCAGATAACATTACATACGTTACGTCCTTGAAGGGCAAAAACTTAATACTGCTCAAAAAATACACTTACTACTGGCAGCGGACTCTTCAGTCGCATAGCGTTGAACATTGGATGTGTACCTCGAGTCGCAGCAAAAAATGCAAAGCGAAAATAGTATTAGACTCGTACAAAACTATTTTATCTGCAAATTATGAGCATAACCACCCACCTCCGCTATATTCTCTTATTGACGGAGTGCATCATAGGTTATTCAAATAAGAAATCTCGTGACCCAAGGGTTGGTTTTAACCAACCCTGGCAAGGAGGCATTGCCATGTTGCATAGTAATTGTTGCATTACTATGCAACGCGGCAATGCCACCTGCAGTGTTTTGGGTATACTTCCTCAATGATGCAGATTTTTTTTAACGCCATATGAAATATAATATGGCGTCATGGGTATCATATTAGAGTTTTATTTTGTAAATATTAGTTAAGTATTTAAAATAATATTTAAAAATGGTTGTGTAAAATATACGAGAATTTAAAAGTAGATTTTAGACTTGTTCGAATAAAGTCTTAAATAAATACTACTTTAAAAAAAAGTTACTCTAGTCCAAAATCTCACGTCTTCTTATTAGTTGTGTAAGTTCAATCAAACAGTTAACGCGAGAGAATTTATATAATAGTAATTCTTAAAATTGCAAAATTAAAAAAAGCAAAGATTATCATTTAAAAATTAAATGTGCTTTGCTTGCTTGCTTTGGAATTCGATTGTTTCCACCAATTTTAAAAGCTTCTGTGGCGTGCTAGAATAACTATAAATAGGTATTTAGCATTAGTTACCACTAACGCCATCTAGTGTCGAGTATCAGAAGTAGTAAAGTCAAGAACTTTCTGTACTAGAACCTTCTAGAAATCTGGACACCAAAGTGTCAATTCTCCTATGTTTTTAACAACTTTCGCACTCGCATATCAATCGCAAGCTGTCAAAAAAGCCATAATTTCCAAACATTTTATTGACAGTTTGCGATTGAGATGCGGATGTGAAAATTAGTAGAATTGGCCCTCTGGTCAGTTGCGGTCGGTGTGTATGCGAACATTCTAGATCTTTGGACGATTTAAGGTTCGGGAAGTAACTGACGCCATAAAGAAGGCCGGTATGGATTGCGACCGAGTCAATATTGGATTTGCGATGCAACGGATGAGTTCGAAAAAAAAACTAGAATGCGAAAGTATTGACATTGTGTTATCTACTTAGCGAGTTTAAAGTTGTGGATAGTGTTGTACATTAAAGTGTCATCTTGGTTATAAAATCGTCTGTTTTTATTATCACTAACCTCAAGCCCATTACACTATTAGACCTTGTATATGTGGCTTAAGTTTTGCCAAAAATGAATTTAGAAGATAATAGTAACTCTTAATTGTGTGTGTCTAATTTTATTTCAGAATACAAATACATAAAATCCTTAAAAGGGAAGCCGATAATCCTGTACAAAGATTACACGTTCTCCCATAGACGGTTGGCCCCATCCAAAGGCACGGACCATTGGGCATGCACGTCGTGTCGGAGCAAGCAGTGCAGGGCGTCACTAGTGTTGGACAGCGATGGCACCGTTATACAAGTAGCGAGTATCGAGGACCACTCCCATCCGCCGCCTCAGTTTTGTGTCCTAAATGGACAGCATATCAGAACTTATAATAAAACCTACCGCTGTAGAGATTCGTGAATCTTATAAACTTAAGTAGCTAGAATTTCAATCTTAAGTGGAAGTATTGCAGAATTTTTTTACATTTTATATTCACGTTTAAATTGCAAATTTAACAATTATTATATGACTAGATGACCCGCGCAACTTCGTCTGCGTCACATTTTCCATTAAGGCCGTACCCTGACCAAATAACGTTGAGCATTTTTTCCCTCAATAACAGCGCAAGAATGCAATACCGAATACGCTCAGAATGTTGAATAAAATCGTTATAAAATCTAATTTTGGTTGTTTGAAAAAAAATTCCACCAAAAAGTACATAATTAAATTGCCTATCCATTAGTGTAAGTACAAAATCAAAATAATCGTTAGTTTTCGAGAAGATGCCTGTTTTCAGTATTGTTTTCTCATTTCTGTAGTTTCGTTTTGAGGAGATTAATTAAACATAATAAAAAATAAAAATCTACTATTTTAAAGCCAAGATTATGTAGAAATTTAATGTAATTTTTATAAGTTGATACTTCTTTTAGATAACGAGTAGATAGCTCCAAAAAACTGCACAAAAAACGGCTAGCGCTGCGTTTTGCTCGGGGACGCGCCTTAATGCTCCGCTCCTATTTGTCTTAGCGTAATGATATAATAGCCTATAGCCTTCCTCGATAAATGGGCTATCTAAAACTGAGATTAGCGCGTTCAACCAAACAAACAAACTCTTCTACTTTATAATATTAGTATAGCAAAACTTTTATTTTATATTTAGGCAAAATTTTGTGTATATTTATTTAATTGGCGTTATCGTTTTTCAGATTTTAACTTTAACTTGTTAATTGTTTTTTTTTTAATAATAAATAACAGAAGGAACAATAATTTTAACTTTATCAAGGTTTGACATTGACCCAAAACTTGTTATTAATCTGAATGATAATTTAAAAAAAAATTGATTTTGATGATAGTGAATTGAATAAATATTTATAATGTGGAGTAATTGTAGTTTCATTACATAAGACTTGCTTTGCATTTTTGCTATTTTAATATACAAAATCAGAATCTTTTTAAAAGTATTTTTTAAAAGTTTTATTAGTATATTACAAGAACCACAAAATGTTAAAAATGTTTCAGGTTTTGATTAGTTGTTTAGTTGATATTTTCTTTTAATTTTGTGTTTTAGTTGGTAATTTATTTTGTTTTTGTGTGTCGCTTCTGGCGGAGTAAATGCATTTTCATTCTTTTTTTTTCTTTCATTTATCCAAAAAAGTAAAAGGCTTGCATGTTGATTCAGTTTCAAACAATTATTTTTGATTAGCTAACCCGTACTTTGTTGGGCGTTATTTTTTGGGTTAATATTATATAACCTATGACACTCAAAAATAACGTGGCTTTTTATTAGTAAAAGAACTTTCAAAATCGGTTCAGTGGATCTAGTGATTACCCCCACAAACTCACAAACTTTACCTCTGTATAATATTAGTATAGATATAGAAGTATAGATGATAAGTTTAACCTGATAATTCATCTAGGGTGTGTGCTCTAGACGAAGAAATGCCTCAACGGCCAACAGTTCACAAACATCTTTTTTTAATGTTTTTTTACTAATTGATAAATTTCAATCAAACACATTTATTTCCAGATTACAAGTTCATTACATCGATGAAAGGAAATCCGTTAGTTCTTCACCAAGGCTTCACTTACTGTCATCATAACAGGTTTGAGAAGAAGGGCACAGATCATTGGAAATGCTCATCTCGGCGAAGTAAAAACTGTCGGGCGAAGATAGTTATAGACAATTGTGGCATCATAACTTCAAGCATTCACGGACACAGCCACCCACCCCCAGCGTTCAATATTCATAATGGAGAATATGTCAGATTGTACGATAGACTTAGAAAGAGGAAGAAAATTTAGACTCCTATTTCCTTTTAAACACATTGGACTCTGGCTGGCTCGCCGAGCTTGACCTAACTCTCATAAAAGCCCAAGCACTTGGTGCCTTAAACCCTATACTTAAAAATGTGCATTTTTTGGGCTTATTATTAGTATAACTTTCTACAACGTGTTACAGAATTTACGCAATGCGAAAACGGACCAGTACTCAAAATTATGAACAACTTGTACCATGAGAGCAAACCCGAAATCACGAACTAAATATTAGCTGTTTAAAACACTTATTCAGCTCCATTTGCGTTTCGCTGAACGATTTTGGTCACACTTATCAGCCGGATACAGCGTCGTAAGAATGAGAAGGCAGCAGCGGCAGAACGCTGAACTCTATCTATAGCAATCGCATCATAATAACAAATTTGTCCTCATTTTATACTTGTTTGCTGCGAAAGCTGAATAGATGCGGAAAGTTAAAAGGATGCGTACGCGTCTCCATTGATACAAAATAGTTGTTTTCTAAGGCTAAGAACTCACGGAGCAATTTTCACCCGCGACCGCCGCGGTTGCGGGCCCACAGCTTCTGTAGAATGCAGATATATATGTTAAAAATTAAAGCACAACTCACGACGCGATTTACGCCCGCGGTTTTACAGAAGCTGCGGGCCCGCAACCGCGGCGGTCGCGGGTGAAAATCGCTCCGTGAGTTCTTAGCCTAAGGGAATAAGCTCAATAGGGTGAATAAATGTAAATGTATGGGGCCGTCCGTTCGTGTTTCGTCCCGATTTCAGTATTGGTCCCGTAGTAAAAGTGGTTCATTATGATGAGTACAGTAACTTCTCTCCAGGTATTGCTTTCTTTCTCTTACAATTTCTATGGTATGTCTGTCTTTTTATTGTGTGGGCAGTAAGGTCTAACGACCCCAGACACCCTAGTGTTAGAGTTTGTAAACCGCCTTAAGGGTCTCTGACATGGTTTATTTGACGACCGCCATTTGGCGGAATAATTTTTTTATCAGACAAAAAGGTGATTCAAGCCTTCAATGTCCTAGCCAAACTGGAAACAACTTTACAAAGTATGCTTCCCGTGGGAATCGACCCACGAGCACTGGTCACGAGGCACACGCTTAAACTACTCGATCATATGTCTGTAAGAACTGTCTAATATAAATGTGCATCATATAAGAGCTGACTGCCAAAATTATAAATCCATTTATAAAATAAATTAACGGTTAAAAGTTAACTAGCATTTTTATTTTTAATTATTATCATTTTCAGGACGTTGACGTGGTATCAGTTCTTAAAGTATACGGACTATTTTTGGTCTTATGAGCCGGCTGTATATTTATAATTCTTATGCATTTATTCAGAAGCCAGCAAATCTGACACCATCCTTGCCAAGGAGTATCGTGTTACCTAGTTAATGGGTTCACGACCACTCCACGTAAAATACTGGTATTCAGCTGAATCCGGTTTAACTGGAAGGAGAATATTCGGTTTGTTTGGTAGAAACGCATTACCTATTTAAAACCAAATGTTTTCACAGATTACCAGTACATTACATCAAGAAAGGGACACCCTCTAGTGCTGTACGACGGCTACACCTTCTGCCTTGACCACGTCACGACAAAAGACTACGCACACTGGAAGTGTTCGTCGCGCCGCAGTAAGTCCTGTAAAGCCAGGATCACACTGCACACTGACGGAAAAATTGTAAATGTCACCCCTGAACACAGCCATCCGAAACCAACATTTAATTTTAGCAAGGTAGAATTTATTAGAACAATGTGTTATGATAAAATCCGAAGTAAAAAAAACCTGTAAAAATGTAGCAGCTTGAAGCCATGTCATATATGAAGTGGGCAATTTTTTCTGTAACTTGTATGGTGTACAGAATAAAGAGTATTCTATTCTACTATTATTCTTTTAGGCTAGGCGCGCACCGGTGACTTTTTACATCTCTCTGTTGCACTTCACAATTGCGAAAGAGAGGAATGTACCAGTGCGCGCATGGGCTTAATTTTTACATCTCTCTGTTGCACTTCACAATTGCGAAAGAGAGGAATGTACCAGTGCGCGCATGGGCTTAATTTACTGGCGCTGTCAGATTACTATTGTGATCCAAATATTATGATTCTACTAAAGAGGCCTTTTTAGACCCACTCTTGCGATAACTGTGATGATGATGATATTTCTTTGTGCATTGTCAATGATTTAACATTTAATTAAAACGAAACTTAAGAATTAATTTATATTATTTTATTTCCTAATGATATGCTCGCGTTCGGCTTCAATCTCACCTGATGGAAAGCGACGACGTGGTCTACGATGGAGCTCATTTCTCATCATTATCAAGAGATAGACCACTACACAACCTCATCCCACCGGCCCCCTTTCTACTTTCGGATATTCAGACGCACCGCAACTTAATGGTAAGTTGCGGTGCGTCTGGATATCCCTACCTTGTTGCTGTTCCACCACTTCGCACTGAGCGTTTCCAAACGTCTTTTACAATGAGCACAGCAAAGGAGTGAAACACTCTGCCTGCGTCTATGTTTCCGAACGCGAAAAACCTAATCTCTTCAAAGTTAGAGTGAACAGGCTCCTTCCGGGTAAGCTCGACCCATCGTAGACTTTGTCTCTGTCATCTCTGACCAAGACTTAGAGTCAAGAGCTAACCCATCACAAATAAAAGACCAATCACCAATTTGAAAATGATGTCTGACGTTAAAAAAAAAATCATCTTGATTTTAGATTTCCAGTACATCAATTCGAAGCAAGGCAAGCGGTTGGTTCTACATAAAAAATACACATACTGCTTCAATAATTACTCTTCTACCAAAGGAACTACCACCTGGAAATGCTCCGGACGTGTCAGAAAAAACTGCACGGCAAAGCTTATAGTACATGATGATGGTTGCATTGTATATTTGAACGGAGAGCACACCCATCCACCACCAGAATTCTACATCAATAATGGAAATTACATATTATTATAGTTGTTGCGTTTTAGCATAACACTAGCGGTCATTGTCCTTGCACGGATTCGAAAAACGAACGTCTCGTTTTTCAAATGTTGACGATCCCGATAGACCTCATTTCCGTTTTTGGAATGAAGTATGAGAAAAACTGCGGTGCGTCAATAATCGCTATTGTTATGTTAAAATGATAAACCATAAGGGAAATGATTGGATGTCTGCACCACTCTGGGTCATATATGAAAAGACTCATATACGAAGTTATAATCTTCAAATCGAGTTATGTATTTCGTTTCTTTATTAATAAAATTTACTGCACCTTAAACGTATTTCAATCATATCCCTTCATTAATATATTTTTATTTTTAACACATTAAATAGTTAGATTTATTTTTATATATTTTGTAAACGTGATTTAATTTTATTGTGTTTCCGAGTAAAAATACACAATTATATCGTCCAAATAAATGTTCTTTGTTTCAGCTTTCAAGTACATATTGTCGAGGAAAGGTAAAAGGTTGATTATACACAAAGGGTTTACATACAATTTCCATCATAGCTCTCAGGCTAAGAGGACAGCTCACTGGCTTTGTGCGAGACGGACCCTAAATAACTGTAAAGCGAAAATAGTGGTGGACAACAATGATTACAATTCCAGTATCCTAGAATCCAGTATTCTAGATCATAACCATCCAACGCCTCGGTTTTTCGTTAAAGACGGAAACTTTATTAGATTTTAAAGCATTTTTAAGCTCGTTTCCACGTACAATTTTATGTTAAAATATTTTTTTTTTAAGTTAAAGAAAGAAATAGCTATGTTACGTTATGGTGTATGTCACTTTATTATATATAATAAAGTATGTTCTATCTCTCTCAGTTTTGTTTTTTAAACTTTAACCTGAATCCATTTATTCAACAGATCGAGGCATTCAGTTTAAAAAAGTATGTAAGCTGAATAATGATTTCATTTTTTAATATACATTTGTACTTTAAAATTGCGCATATTTTTGTGTTTTTTTTTTTTTGTTAAGCTAGAAATTTCATCGATTCGAAGAATGGCAAGCATTTGATTTAGCACAGAGAGTACACAAACAGCTTCATTAAATATTTTGCTGGAAAAAATAATACATACTGGCAATGCACAGGGCGAACTTCAAGAAATAAGCTTGTTTACTGGAAAAATCTAATGAGTCCGTCAGTTAGATTATCAAAAAATATTTGACCCGTATTTTTTCTTTTGTTACGGGAACCAAAATTGACGAAGTTACGAACGCTTTGAAAATTCTCAATATATCACGCCGTGGCATAATTTTTAGCGGGTAGTGACGTCACGAGCCCCCCCTCCCGAGTTTTGATGCGTTTTATCTTTATTCATTGATTTACAAAAACAAAAAATACGTGTTCATTATTTTTTAATACTCTTACTGACGGACTAAATAGTTTTGCAAGGTATTTTAAACCTAACAAGTTGAGTTAATTTTTACACCTTAATGTCACTTTAATAGTAATATTTATTCGCATAAAATTTGTACATTTTATCACAATTGAGAGTGCATAATCGACAGTTAGTGTACACAACAGTATTAGTATTTGGGGCCGAACTAGGCAAAACCTGTATTCCAGCCCAAATAAAATTGTATTCTTCTTTCAGAACCATTAATACTCATTGAGTTATAATAAAACCTACTTACTCTTA
This sequence comes from Ceramica pisi, assembly GCA_963859965.1. Classification (NCBI taxonomy): domain Eukaryota; kingdom Metazoa; phylum Arthropoda; class Insecta; order Lepidoptera; family Noctuidae; genus Ceramica; species Ceramica pisi. The sequence goes on along the minus strand of OY982541.1, from coordinate 6,159,878 downwards.
TATGTCTATTACATAATAAATTTATCCTTTTCAGATATCAAAATTATAAATTCGCAGAAAGGCAAGCAGTTGATTTTGCACAGGGAGCACACATACTGTTTCACTACATATAATTGTAAAAAAAAAACTACTAATTGGCGATGCTCGAGACGACTCAATAATGATTGCAAGGCAAAAATTGTGTTTGGTAATGGTAAAATTATATCTGGTACTCTAGACCATACCCATTCACCACCAAAATTCTTCATCAATAAAGGAAAATATTTTAGAATTTAACTACTTCATTAGTTTTGATTTAAAACATTTAAATACTTTTAATTTAAATCTCCTATGTAATCTTTTATAAGTGTATAATTGTCAGCCAAAGATCGAGATTTTGTGTTTTTTGAACCTAATAAAATATTTTTCACAACACCTGCACAGAAACGTCTCATTAAATGCCAGTTAAACTCTACCTAAAGTAAGTCTGTCTAAAGTAATATAACCCAGCGGGCAATAATTGTTTAAATGAGTATTTGAATTTGGTTGAGTTCATTTTGACACCTTAAATCAGCTACTCTGATAGAATTTGTATCCTTTGACTGTGAATTTTTAAATCTAACTAAATTATAATACCACCTAATTAATATTTATCTAAATTACATATAAAATTTGTCCTTTTCAGACATCAAATTTATAAATTCGCAGAAAGGCAAGCAATTGATTTTGCACAGGGAGCACACATACTGTTTTACGACATACAATTCTAGAAAAAAAACTACCTATTGGCGATGCTCAGGACGACTAAAAAATTATTGCAAGGCAAACATTGTAGTTGGTTATGGTAAAATTATATCTGGTAACCTAGACCATAACCATCCACCTCCTAAATTCATCATCAGTAATGGAAAATATTTTAGAATTTAGCCACTTCATTAATTTAATTTAAAATACTTAAACAGTGTTAGTCTTAATATCGTTATATTACTTGAAAAAAAATACAAACATCCGAATTGAGAACCTCCTCCTTTTTTTGAAGTCGGTTTAAAATAATTTTCATTACTCAAACACGGAAAGTAGGCCTGAAGTTGCAAGTATTACTTGTTGTTCCGGGTTGAAAGTATTACTTTTCAGCCCTCAGGGTGAATTGTTTTCAACTGATAGCGTCAAATTATAATAAAAATATTGTTTAATTTTTATATTTCTATTGAACCATGTGTCAACTTTCTATACAGCCACTCAATTATAACGCAATGTAACACTGAAAAAACACAATTATGAGTATTGATTAAAGATATGGATTTTTTCTTTAGATAATTCGTGTTATTCATTTCACGTATCGTTTGACGCGTTGAACGCCGTCTCGGGACTAAATGAGTTGCTTTATGGCCTAAGATAACACAACAATTTACTATTCATATTTTTTATGAATGAAAAATGTCAGCCTCATATTATATTATAGATCTTGTGTTTTGTTATCCTAATAAAAGATTTTTCACATCATCTGTACGAAAACGTCTTATTATATGTCATTCAAACTCAAGCTAAAGCAATTCATTAATGCCCGCCGGGTTAAAATTGAATTCAGTAAAATATTGTTGCCCGGAGGTCAATAATGTGTTTTGAATTTGAAACTCAACTTGGAAACCGACGGGTAGCGGTTGCGGCCAGCCAACTCTCTTCATGGCTTGCGAACAATGTTCTCGCAGTAGGTGTGAAAAGTAGTATGCTTCTCGGTGATAAAGGTGTCTTTGCCTTGGGCTAGCTTGAATCCCTCGCTGCATTCAGGATTCAGGCTATCTTTACTTTTCGAATCCTGAATAGGGTTCGCGGATAAGGTCGAGATTCAATATAACTCCCGTGACATAAGACACTGCTTTATCCCCATGGTGCGTAATCTACTATTAAACTTAACTAGTAGTTGACCGTTCGCGAAATAAAAATGACTATATTTGCTTTCTTTCAGATTTCAAGTACATCACGTCGAATAGAGGCACGAAGTTAATTCTGTACAAAGACTTCACTTACAATTTCACCAATTACTCTTCTACTAAAAATACAACATACTGGCAATGCAGCGGAAGTTCTAGAAAAAAGTGTAAAGCAAAAATTGTAGTAGATGCTTATGAAACTATCATATCTGGTAGGCTTCATCATAGCCATTCACCACCACAGTTTTTTATAAAAGATGGTCATTACATTAGACTTAGAAATACTTAAAATAATTCAAGAGCCTTTAAATGGTTTTCTTGAAATAAACGGTTTGATTGTGACTTTGACTTTTATCACTATCCCTATTTTCATTTATAGTAACGAACTAGTTGTGAATAAATATCAAATGAAACCTTTAAACACGCATTTTATTTTTTGTTTGATGTTGAATTTTTGCAAAAAAATCTAACTTTCAAGTTGGCAGTTACTTTTCTTAATATCCGGTATATCAAAACGTTGTAATGATATAATTGAAATCTGAAAGTCAATTTGAAAGTATGATTAAAAAAAAAACAATATTTTTTTATAGATTAGAATGGGATGCGACCTTTTGAAACTGAGACGCGCGCGGTCCGCCGGCCAGTTGGCAGCGGTTCTAAAAAGGCCACTTTAGCAGAAGCTACTTGAAGAAAGAACTGCCATTTTCGATTTACTTTGACAAGGTTCCATCCCATTCTGATCGTGTGCGGATTATACACTCTTAACTTGTTATTCGCTTTCTTTCAGATTTCAAGTACATTAATTCAAATAGAGGCAAGCGGTTAATTCTATACAAAGAGTACTGTTACGGTTTCACTAATTACTCTACAACTAAAAATACTACATACTGGCAATGCACCGGCTGCTCTAGAAAAAAGTGTAAAGCGAAAATAATTTTGGATGCTTATGAAACTATTATATCTAGTAGCTTATATCACAACCATCTACCGCCACAGTTTTATATAAAAGATGGTGAATATATCCGACTATAAAAAGAAGTGTCTAAAGTGTCACTGTGATTTCTGTTGTGTGGCTGTTTGATTTTTGTTCAAATTAAATATATAAACCATTTCGTTCAATAGTGTTTTATATTAATCACCACTACATATTAAAAAATAAACGTCAAAAATAAAAGTCCTCCGCCGCGTTTGTCTGTATGTTCGCGATAAACTCAAAAAGTACTGCATCGATTTTCAAGCTGTTTTCACCAATGGATACAGTGATTCTCGATGAAGGTTTTAGTATATAATTGGACAAGCCGGCGAAGCCGCGGGCATCAGCTAGTCACTACATATTACAAAACAAAGTCCTCCGCCGCGTCTGTCTGTCTGTTCGCGATAAACTCAAAAAGTACTGCACCGATTTTCATTTATTTTCACCAATGGATAGATTGGTTTTTGAGGAAGGCGAACATCAGCTAGTATATTATAATTACCGCGTCTATCTGACATCGACGCACAAACGATTTCCATGGGTTGGGCATGATTCTGGACACCCCAGTGTGGAATTTTTCGTCGGTTCTTTTCTCATTTTTTTCAAGAGTGCCACAAATAGGTATCACATCAGCTGAGCTGATATCTATTTGTGGTCTTATTCAGATTGCTCTTTTTAGTGAAAGTAGTTAATTAATTATTTTTTTACTAAAAATTTCATTGGGTTAGGTCAGAATAACGATTATCAGCAGTCTAAAGTAAAAAAACCCTTGAAAAAAATGAAAAAATGAGAAAAAGCCGACGAAAAATTCAAAGTCTAGGGTGTCCAGAACCATGTCCTGGATCCATGGAAATCGTTTGTGCGTCGATGTCAGATACACGCGGTATACTTGACGCCGCATTGCTAGCGCCATCTGTTGAAGATTTTTCAGTAAAAGTCGAAAACTAGGGCTTAAAAAAATGTTTGAGGATGTGCAAAAAGCGCTCTTTCATATGGTAACCTACATGCCCTACTTCCAATTTTTAAGAAACCCTTTCAGTCGCTGTTGCAAAAAATGTACCTACATTTTTATTTCTCTCTTATTTGTAAAATAGTTGAACAAACGTCATCTATAACTGCTCCAAATTTTTAGGTTGATGGTAGATATTAGTAGTTCTTGAGATATCCAGCTGTGACAGACGGATAGACTTAGTCCACACTTTAAGAGTTATTTTTTACAATATTTTGGTTCGTAAACCTAAACATGCAAGAAATGACTGGTGTAAACCCGTCAGTCGACTAGTTGTATGTTGATTTCTTGAAAGACTTGCAGAGCACTCGGACACCCTGGTCCTAATGTTTACAGCGCAAATATAACATAATTATTAGGGTTATAATGATGTTACATATATTTGCGCTGTATGAGATTTTCTGCATCAGAAGCAGCCGCCCCAGTACAATCTGCCGCGCTAAGGTGGAGTAGCTCAACGGTGTCGGCCATATGCAGGCACATAGTTTTATTGTGAGGCGTTTTTGCATTTTTTATTAAAAAAACGCCTCACAATAAAACTATGTGTCTCCTTTCATTTTTTATTCACAATTTTACAATGTGTCCTAACACATTGTAAAATTGAGTTGTATCTTCTATGCTTTTAGCCTTATTAAATCTTTAGTATTTTTTCGCGTTTTAATAACTATTTACACTGGCTCGATGTGGCGCGTTTTTGGGATTGTAACCACTTTTTAATTTGTTATAAATTTGTTTTAAGTACATCAAATCGAAGAGAGGCAAACAGTTAATTTTGTATAGAAAGTATTCCTACTGTTTTAACAAATATTTATCTACCAAAAACTCAACTTTACTGGGTTTGCTCCAGCCGTTCCGCAAAGACTTGTAAGGCGACACTATTTTTAAGCGATCAGGGTCAAATTTTATCTGGTAACCATGAACACACTCATCCTCCACCCACATTTGTCTACCGTAGTTTTAATAAGTAAGTGTTTTTTGAAAATTGTGCTAGTATTCGAAATCTTAGTCAGATTGAGTTGTATGTTTTGTATGTTTTCCTTATTAAAGCTTTAGTATTTTTTCGCTTTTTAATAACTAGTTACACTTGCATGATGTGGCACATTTTTGGGATTTTAACCACTTTATAATTTGTAATAAATTTGATTTATTTCAGATTTCCAGTACATCAGATCGAAGAAAGGCAAACAGTTAATTTTGTATAGAAAGTATTCCTACTGTTTTAACAAATACTTATCTACCAAAAACTCAACTTACTGGGTTTGCTCCAGCCGTTCCGCAAAGACATGTAAGGGGACACTATTTTTAAGCGATCAAGGTGAAATTTTATCTGGTAACCATGAACACACTCATCCTCCACCCACATTTGTCATTAGCAACGGTGATTATATCAGAATTTAATGAACACGTAGGTGACTTAACATATTATGGTTATAATATAAATAACCTTTGACGGCAGCTTCGATCGCGTTAAAGTAGCATATAACCGTCTCGAGAGTCCCATTTTTCGGATCTAAAATTCATCAAAATCGGTTTAGTGATTTTAGCGTGAAAGCGTATTAATCAAATTCACTTTCGCATTTATGATATGACGGCGCATTGCTAGTGCCATCTGTTGGAGATACGTCAGAACTAAATTTGACGTCTGTCAGTCTAGCAGAGCGTTGAGTCAATGGTCGGCGCCGCCATGTTGAACGTCAGTTGCTTTCGAACGTAAACGGTGAGTGCACCATGTGTACGACGATTCGCGATTGTTCTGCGTAATCTTGTGCGTTTTGGTTTCGAAGTTAATTGATTCGGTTGAGAGCCAGTCCAGACGCTACATACATCTCGTGGAGATGCTTTCTCGCGTTGAGCCTAATTTGGGACGCGCGTATGCCTTCGCGCTCCCGTCTGGTCAGGCTCTAAGTGTTTGTTTAATAACTCGCGCGTATATTTAGCTTAAGTTCTGTTCTGAAGAAATTTTGTTTAAACTTTTAATTAAATAAGTTTTATTGTGACTCAAGCGATCATATTTTTCTGCTTCCTGCCTACATTGCCATGTACTAGAGACATGGCTGACTCTGATGGTGACGGGCATCTGCCTATATACTTTTAATCTGTATTATGTTATTACATTGGGTTTGGACTATATTTTATTACTTTGCTCTAATTAAGATTTAAAGTAGGTACATTAAATCAAGTAGAGGAAATCATCTTTAAAAAGTGTTAATTTACCAATGGATGCACCTACCGGAAATGCACAGAATGTAGCGATAGAAATGCAAGAAATTACTACTATAGGTACTATTAAAACGAAAAACAAAAGACAATAGAACCATTTTAAGAATACCTATACTTTTTAGGAGTATTTTTTGTTGTTCTTAATAATAAACATGCGCTGTGTTCTGAATCAATGTGAACCTGTTATTTTAAGGTTTAAAAGGTCGGAATAACTTTAAAACTTTAAAATAATCCCTAGTTTTTCTTGATATATTTTTACTGCTTCCACTTGCGTCTCTTTTTTATGTATTTAGGATTACTGTTTTGATATTTCATTGCAAAAATAAAATCATTGGATTGATGTTGAGTTTTTATACTACTTCTAAACAGAAGGGCCTCGGATTCCTGCTTATTCGGTGTTTTCTGTAACGCGATGCGATGGGTTTGTGTAGGAATTACATAAATAATGAGCAAGTAAATTAAATTAATAATAGCCGGTAAATATAATCCGATCCGACGGTCGATGGAGCAGACATGTGTTAAAGTGGACACCGCGTATGGGCAAACGTAGTGTGGGACGCCCTGCGGCACCATGGACCGATGATTTAAACATGGTGGCTGGCAGCGGATGGATGCGGACTGCTGTGCACAGGACCGGGATGGTTGGCGCTCTTTGGAGGCTTAAGTTCAGCAGGGGACGGCAATTGGCTGATGTGGTGATGATGATGAAATATAATCCATATGTTGATGTCTTTATTTATTTCAGATATTCAGTTCATTGCGTCTAAGCAAGGCAGGAAGTTACTTTTGTATAAAGAGTACACATACAGCTTCACTAATTCGTCTCTTGTCAAAAAAACTACCTACTGGCAATGCTCAGCCCGAACAACAAAAAAGTGCAAAGCAAAAATAATAGTAGATGATTATGGCAAAATTGTATCCGGTAACCCAGACCACACTCATCCTCCGCCATTATTTTATGTTAAAGATGGAAAATATATCAGAATTTGACAATAAACTTTTGGTATGAAGCCATCTTTCTTTAAATGTATTGTGAAATTTTATCTTACAACTTTACTTTTGTTTCAATTTTTTTTTTTGGAATGCGTTCTCAGACCTATTGATTTAGGTTTAGTTTTATTATTGTAATTAAATCGTATTATTTAACTTATATTTTTTGTTATTATAACCTTTTTTTAAAAATAAAACTAATAGCCATAGATATAATATTTCGGTACTAGTAGCCCACCGGTATCGGTAATAGGATCCAAGCTGCCGGCGGCCAGGGCTCCAGAGAAAGCAAACTCTTCATAAGATGAGCCGTGTCCACAAGCATCGCTTTCTGAATCAAGACCTTTTTTCAACCACCTAACGAGAGCCTTCTAAGGCGTTGGTCAAGGCTCGTGGCTATTCAGTCAGTGGCTGACATGTCTATTGGTACAATGATTGCTGAGTCCACATTCCACATGACGAAAATCTTGCAAGCCTCTCAAGGAATTTGAGTTGCTTGTCTTTCTCGACTTTCACGAGGTCCTCGTCATGTGGGACGTGTATGCTTACAATCTCTCCACCTTCTTGAAACACGATGAAATAGTCTGTCTTCCACGACACAGGGAATCCTAGTGTGAAGACTAGTGATCTATGTGAATTTATTCTGATTTTTTCTGAACAGTCAAGATGAATAATTATTTTATCATTATACACCCCTTGACTCGGCCCCACCACCACTATATCAGGCTTATTGGCCAGAATAGTTCTGATGCTAGTTCAATGTGAGATCGCATCATTGAGAATAGTGCGCATATCTGAAGTACAGCAGTTCTTATTCCACTAGAAAGTGCTTTAAAACGAGTTGTTGATGTATGATCCTGACTACAAAGGTGTGCCTATGAAAATACTCGCCGTTAGCAAAACGGAAAGAACCAGAGATAATGTAACGAACTGATTCTCCTGGACAGTGACATGCCCGACATTATTCTTCTTCTTATTGTGTGGGTAGAAAGGTCTGACGACCCCACACTCCCTAGTGTCAGTTTCTAAACCGCCTCAAGGGTCTCTGACAGGGTCGATTTGACGACCACCTTTTGATGGCCGGGGCCATCGGCTTAAACGTGCCTTCCGAAGCACGGAATCATCTTTATCAAACAATCAGGTGATTCAAGCCTGCAATGTTCTAGCTAGCCAAACTGGAAAACAGCTTTACAAAGTATGCTTCCCGTGGGAATCGAAACCACGGCCACCGGGTCACAAGGCAAACGCCTAACCCACTCGACCACGGAAGCAGATTATGTCAACATTATGTCAACCGTGCTGTCCTTCACAATAAATCGCCGGTAGTCAAAACTCACCCGATTCCATCCTCCTAGTCAGTAAAAGTCTGACATTCTGTTCCGCTCCATCCAGCGTGGAAGGAGTCTTGATGATTTCCCATCCACAAAAAAAAGAATGCTGTTTTATTTATTCTGATGGCTATCATATCTGCATTTGAAACACGCAGTTGATCTTGCATTATACTGTTAGCCTGATACAAGAAGTAAAAATAAATAAAACCAAGTAATCATTGAAATATATGTACCTGCTTATAACCTATTATAAAGAAAGACTAGATTAGTTTTACTACTATGTTATAATATAGTGTTTGAAACCACACTACAATACAAGGGAATACATAAAATGCCCACTTTAGTATGTATGCGCAACCGTGGGTATTTGATGCCAATTCTACTAATTTTTAATTTTCATACATTTTTGACAGTTTGCGATTGAGATCCGATTGTAAAAATGAGCAGAATTGGTACTCAAGACGGTGTTTTGTTTTTTTATCCTAATAAAATGCTATTAATTATTACTGACTTTCAATAACTGTTTAGAGTCACTTTTTGTGGCATTTTCATACTGAGATATAAAATTGCTTTCAATTTGAAAATATTATGCTGTTTCAGATTTCAAATACATCAAATCGAAGCAAGGCAAACAGTTAATTTTGTATAGAAATTATACTTACGGCTATAACTCTTCTACTAAAAAATCAACGTACTGGGTATGCACTAGTCGCTCATCAAAAAATTGCAAGGCAACAGTATTCTTACACGATCATGGTGAAATTGTTGCTGGTTATCAGGAACACTCTCATCCACAGCCAGTATTTATAATCAGTAATGGTAATTATATTAGAATTTAAAAGACACAACAGTTTTACTGTGAGACTTCAGGACAAACAGTGAAATATATTTTTTAAACAATCTAAGAAAGGAAGTATTCAAAATAATTATATGATGTACTAGCTGACCCGTGCAACGTCGTCTGCGTAACATTTTTCATTACTGCTCCGCTCCTATTGGTCTTAGCGTGATGATATATATAGCCAATCGCCTATGTCGATAAATGGGCTATCTAACACTGAAAGAATTTTTCAAATCGGACCAGTAGTTCTTGAGATTAGCGCGTTCAACCAACCAAACAAACATTAAACAATCAAACAAACAAACTCTTCTTCTTTATAATATTAGTATAGAAGTATAGATATGTACAGATAAACTTAAGTAACTACGAAATACTTATAAATGATTAGAATAATAAAACCGTACAAAACAAATAAATCATTGGGCATCAAAAAAATCCTTCACATTAATGTCAATGGCAAAAGTACTCAGAAGACTGGCAGTTGCCGCGTTGTATGGCAAAGCTGATTCTTTGGCCGAAGTAAAGTCCTCTGGTCACGTGAACAGTTGACTGAATGTTAGATTATGTCTTGAAAGACTTGCTGAGCACTCGGACCCCATGGACCTAATGTATCAACTCCAAACGGTTCAAATATACCTATGTAAATACCTGACCCCGATAATGTTGTTATATTTGCGCTATTTAAGATTTTCTGCATCTGCAGCCTCGCCAGCACAACACGCAGTGCTAAGACGGGACACATGCAAAAACATATTGTGGAGCTTAAGAAAACATTTAAAAACTATTGTATATAAAAAAAACAGTGTGACCAGGTTTGTTTTAGTTGTTTTCTGCTACCAATGTGAGGCCAAAATTAGACAACCACGAAATAGACAAGAATGAGCGAAAAGTCGCTATGGGACTAAGTTTCAGTAGGATTTCGGTATCATTATATTAAATCATATTATGCAGCATTCACCATCTATAATGTACATAGTTTTAATATGTAAGTGTTTGTTGAAAATTGTCTTTGTATTCGAAATCTTAGTCAGATTGAGTTGTATGTTTTCCTTATTAAATCTTTAGTATTTTTTCGCTTTTTAATAACTAGTTACACTTGCATGATGTGGCGCATTTTGGGATTTTAACCAATTTATAATCTGTAATGAATTTGCTTCATTTCAGATTTCCAGTACATCAGATCGAAGAAAGGCAAACCGTTAATTTTGTATAGACAGTATTCTTACTGCTTTAACAAATTCTCATCTAAAAGAAGCTCAACTTACTGGGTGTGCTCCAGCCGTTACGCAAGGACATGCAAGGCGACACTATTTTTAAGCGATCAGGGTCAAATTTTATCCGGTGACCATGCACACACTCATCCTCCACCTACATTTGTCATTAAAAACGGTAATTACGTCAGAAAATAAAATTAAATGAATGACCAGAGAGACGTGTAAGCTAGTATTCCTATCATGACATGGCTTGGCAATAATCAGAGGGCAAATACTACAAATTTTTAAGCAACGCTTAGCAAACTTTTTTGACAGATGGATGGCAATCGCAATCTCCATCTGTCAAAAATGTGTGAAAAACCAGCCAAGTGCGAGTCAGACCTGCACAGGAACGGTTCTGCTGGTCACCACACACCATCTCACCGTGATCACTTAGGTAGAGTGAACGACAAGGGAGCTGTCAAGCCATCTTGTTTGTATGGTTTGACAGCTCACTTGTCGTTCACTTCGCCTAAGTGTTCACTTCGATATGTTTTCAGAATCGCACTGGTGTACAATAAGCCTTAATTTTTATTATTTGTTGTCATAGCGGCAATAGAAACATGGTAACATGTATTGTGAAAATTTCAACTGTCTACAATCATTCTTGAGATACAGCCCGTCGACAGACAGACGGACGGACGCACAGCGGAGGCTTATTAATAGGGTTCCGTTGGTTGCTTTTTGGGTACGGAACCCTAAATATGAGGTGTTTTGACAGATTGCGACTAAGATGCTAATGGAAATGTTGCTTGGAAATTAATAGAACGTAATAGAACTGATACTGAGGTTTTATTTGGTTCTGAGTTAATTGATATTAAGTTATTTTTCTTTAATTTTGTAAGTTTTGTGCGTCATTTCTGGCGGAATTAACGGATTTACCATCTCAATGCAGGGTAAAACCTCACTTCAGAAAGTCATGATGAGAATGAAACACTATGCTTTCTCAACGCTTTCCCATGGTTCATGGTTTCAGTTCAATATACATTTATTAGTCGAAATTTATCCCTACGGAACATTCTCTCGGGATAAAAACCCTATGTATATGTAGCCTATGTGTAGTTCCAGTCTACAATCAATCTCTGTCCCAAATTTCATCAAGATCCGTTCAGCCGTTCTGTCGTGATTGAGTAACAAACTTTATTCCAACAAAACTTTTGCATTTATATTTATTTTACTTTTTACTGTTTATTTTTATAAAATTAGTTAGATGCTATTCCAGACTATGATCTTTGTCTGTTCCAAATTTCAAACAGATCCGTTCAGTCGATCAGAGGCCTTAGTGTGAGTTTTTTCGACTCGCGTTCGAACGCGTTCGATTGCCACTCGTAGAACCTAATTTCCCATACTACATTCTAACGCGCTCGCAATCGAACGCGTTCGAACGTGAGTCGAAAAAACTCACACTAAGGCCTCTGGTGTGATTGGGTATGAGTTACTAACATCCATCCATCCAAAGTTTCGCATTTATAATATTAGTAAGATTAGATAAGATAGAAGTTAGATTACATTAGACTAGCTTCTGCCAGCGGAATGCCAAGAGAAGATTCTCCTGGTATAGAAAAGTATCTCATGTCCTATACACAGGAATAATATAACCGTATTCCGAGTTTCATCCAAATAGACAGACAGATTTACTTTCGCATTTATATTTATTTATTATTTTTAGTTTATGCACAGTAGTAGTAGGTACATACGCGGCAGGTCACTTGACCTGTTCAAAAATTCGTAAGATGGATGATTCAAAAATGCACAACGTTACTGTTCAAGTTTTCACTTCTGCCGGCACTCCCGGAGTGCAACCCGTTTTTTTTTCAATCATGTACTTATAATTTTGTATTCCAATGTATTTTGTAGATTAATATGCACCAAATATATTATTTTAAAAATTTTGTTGTTAATTAAATATTTAACACTGTTTGTGCCTTTTAATAACAAGTTCAATAAGCTTGATATTGCTCTCATACTCGACCGTACCAGAAGGAAAGTAATGTTTTATTCTAAGATGCTCCGACTTCCAATTTAGTAATATTATTGTTTTGTTACAGATTTCAAAATCATCAAATCACAGAGAGGCAAAGAATTAATTCTGTACAAAAAAAATTCATACTGTTTCAGTAAATATTTTAATACCAAGAAAACAGCCTACTGGCGTTGCACAAGTCGAACATCAAAAAAATGCAAGGCAACAATATTCGTAGATGATCATGGTAAAATTGTATGTGGTATGCAAGACCACACCCATTCACCACCCGTATACTACGTCAATAATGGGCAGTATATCAGAGTCACTAAATAAATTGTGTGAAATACCAGATTTTAGGGAAGCCATCAAAGAACTGAGTTTTGATGAAGATTTTAATGGATAGCTGGCTGCTTTTCTTATGTTTTTTTATGAATGGGAAATCATCAAATGACTCCTTCCGTTTTGCGTTCCAGGGCTGCGGTGACTCTTTCGAACAAATTCCGCAGCTTTGATGGTTTTCTTATGCCTGTTTTTACAATTTTGCATCTAGTTAAATTGGGTCGTGTTTCTAGTTGGATTTTACACCCAATTTATAAATATTTTGCTGCATACGATGCAATCTCGGCTCTGCTGCAATATAATTAAGAGTTATAGCCAGTTATTTATTTTAGCATTATTGATAGTCATTGACTCTCAAGCTTCTTCCGTTGGCCTACTAGCTGAATCGAGTGGAGGGAAGAAAGATTCCATGGCTTTGCTCTTGAATTCTATCTCATAAACACCGTGCATTTTTCTTTTTAGTCATAGCATCAGTTTTTTAGTATTGTTACAATCTTCGTAATCGGATTAGCACTTTTCGAGATTGTTCTCCAAACAACCATCAGTTTTACTTCAGTACATTATTAAGTTAAGATTCTGCTGCATTTTTGTGTCGAAGCTTATTAAATTGTTTATTTGTGTCCTCACGTGTGTAGGTACTATTAGTTTTCCTAATAAAATTCTGTGTTATAAATTTCATCTTTATTACGTGGGTCCCGTGCAAAACGCAGGGCTAGTCGTTTTTTGTGCAGTTTTTTTGGAGCTAAAAAATACATTTAATTACTACGAATCTTGGCTTGAAATCGATAGCTTTTTTATTACTAAGTACATTGTTTAATAAATCTCCTCACAACGAAACTACAAAAATGAGAAATCATTATTGAAAGCATGCATCTTCTCGAAAACTATTTATTTTGATTATTTTGATTTTGTATTTACATTTTAATGGATAGGCAATTTATGAACATTTTGGTAGAAATATTTTTTTCAAACGACCAAAATTAGATTTTATAACGACTTTATTCAACACTCTGAGCGTATTCGCTTTTGTAACTCTTGCGCTGATATTGAGGTAACAAATGCTCAAGGTTATTTGGTCAAGGTACGGCCTCAATGTACCGTGCGTGTTTTATGTATGTGCTAAATAAAATATATTCTTTCTTTCTTTCTTTCTTTCTATCAATGTTAAATTCTGCAGCGTATTGGCCCGTGTAAAACATTACGAAAGTTAAACATTATTCCAATGGAACATTTTTTTCGGAATAAATCTTACTGTATTGTAGGCCAAGTTTCATCTAACTCGATTAAGAAGTAAAATTGTGAAGAGGTAATTAATAAACTAACAGATAAACACACGAGTTTCTTTCGCATTTTCAATATTATTATAAACTAGCTGACCCGCGCAACTTCGTCTGCGTCACATTTTCCATTAATTCTGCGCTCCTTTTTGACTTAGCCTAATGATATACATATAGCCTATAGCCTTCTTCGATAAATGGGCTATCTAACACTGAAAGAATTTTTCAAATCGGACCAGTATTTCCTGAGATTAGCGTACCCAAACAAACAAACAAACTCTTCTGCTTTATAATATTATAACTCAGAGGTTCTCAGATTTTGTTGTGCAAGGCGTTGCGAACGTTCGACACTCGACTCTCGTGCGCGTACCAGAGAGTTTCTCTGATTTTGTTCAGCAAGGCGTTGTGAACGTTCAGGTGAATACTCCCATACGGCGTATTCTTGCTGCCCGTGCTTGAGAACTATGTTTAGTAAGTTGAGACCTGGCTCTCTTAGGCATTTTCAAATGTTTAAGAAAATGTTAATAGCGTGTAATATTCTAGCTCTGAAAAGAACTGTTGGTTAGCCCTGAAAAGAACTGTTGGTTAGCCCTGAAAAGAACTGTTGTTTGGCTTTGAGAAGAACTGTTGTTTAGCTCTGAGAATAACTTTTGGTTAGGTATAGTTTTAAGAACGAAATCTAAAAAAAATCGCACGAAAATTATTAAACTTCGCGCACGACCGCTGCGTAGGGAGCCGACCTCGCGTCTGAGCCACGCGTGTACCTTATGTAGCCTACACACTATTCCCGAAGTTGAGCGAATACGATAGTGTAGAAGGGCACTTCGCTTCGCCTCGTGCAACTTCGCTTCGCCCCCGGCGACTTCCAGTTGTTGTCGGTTTTTGCGCCCGAGTCAAAGGACTCGAAGTTCGAACACGAAGCGTCTGTCCACACTACTCGGCTCACTTCGGTTCGCGTCAGCCATAGTAAATACGCAGGAATTTTATTATGCGAGAGTACACATTGCAACGGCAGTTGCCACATGAACGTTATCCATTATGCCTATCGTGAGGGGAACGGGCGACTGAGCTCCTCGCGAAGTTGCTCGAGTGTGTGGACACCTACTTCGGAATTCGGTAAACTTCGGAGAGCACTTCGCCTCGTGCAACTTCGGAATAGTGTGGAGGACACTTTATATTACTCATAGATCTAAACTCCCCTCCCGCACGCGCACCCCCGCCTTGGTGACGTCCACTTCGCAACGGGCCGTGCAGCAGAAATCGTAATATTTTAATTTCGCCATAACTTCAAAACCAAACGTCCGATTTTAATCATTCAAAGACCAAATATTATCTACATAAACTGTAATTAGTGATGAAATACTTTTTTTTGATAAGGATTAATAGCATGAGTAAAATAAACGCGTTTAAATGTAGTCCAAAAAAAAATCAAGATTTTTAAATATAAAAGTCGTTGTTGTGCCTCACTGGACATAGATAGGTATAGTGTGTCGCCGACTTTTTTGTAGATATTTATAAGATCTACAATTAATTAGAACAATTCATGGTTCTATCTTTTATAGTTTAGGCAGCGTACGCAAAATAAGTAACTTTTCTGGTTGATTTTTACACCTTGTGTCCGAAAAACCCAAATATCTTACGGAACCCTATTTTTTCCAAAATAAAATATAGCCTATGTTACTCGTGGATAATGTAGCTTTCGAATGGTGAAAGAATTTTTAAAATCGGTCCAGTAGTTTTTGAGCCTATTCATTACAATCAAACAAACAAACAAACAAAGTTTTCCTCTTTATAATATTAGTGTAGATATGGATAGTTGTTATGGTATTCCTAATAACTTTGCAATTTTTTCAGATTCATCAATCAAGTACATTAAATCAACAAAAGGGAAGCAGTTAATCTTGCACAAAGAGCACACTTACTACTTGTGTCACCGCTCTCCTACAAAAGGAACATCCTACTGGTATTGCTCAAAAAAATCCGCTAAGGTTAATTGCAAGTCAAAACTTGTTGTAGATGATAAAATGGGTCGAATTGTTATCTTTAATAAAGAACACTGCCATCCTCCACCTAAATACTTTATCAGTCATGGACAGCAGTGGCGAAGGGTGAATTTTCTTATAAGGGAAGCCGGACCAAAAAATGCTTACCTTGCTCAAGTGTGATGCGTAAATTCCAGCTGTTCCCTGTATCGGGCGTTTCATCAATCATGACTATTCATGACCGATACAAACTGAGCTTTATTTATTTCAAGTTTAATTTAAAATTCGCGTAAAACGAATGCGATAGGTAGGTACTTTGTATTAAATCATTTTGTATACCTATCACTCGAAAGGCCAGAGAATGTGGGATTTTGTGTTGAGGAACATTGTTCCAAATGCGAATCGATTACAGTATCATACTTGCTTAAATATAACAACGTTTCGATATAGTTACCGCGGTTATCGGATGCCGGGATTTCGTGGTGGCCGCGAAAAGCTAATTCTTGTTTACCTAGTAAAATTACTGTGTCGATGAACCGTTTCATTAAACTTCTATTCCGATCTACTTTTCTATTATGAACTTCTTACGTATTAGCAAAAAATGTTTCTATCCTACGATTTCCGAAATCATGCAAAGATAAACAACTTCGGATATAAATGTTTTTCGATCTGAACATGTTTTTTGGACGAATTTGAAAGATTATTAATATCTTTAAATCCCGTGTGGCTCCATAAGCTACTAGAATTTGAACAGCATGCAAGGGAAACAAAACATTTTATTTAAATTTACAACTTTCCGTAAGCCACGGGTATTTGTCGTACAAAGAACTGTTAAAATGTTTGAAAAAACCATCGCGTCGTTTATTATTTATAATCATGTCAGGGCGAGCACGGCCTATCTGAATTACATGTTTTTTTTTATTTTTAAAACTCAACTTTGAAAAGGTTTCCTCAGTCAACAAATAATCTGTCAGACAGCATACTATGTTCAATAATGCCGCCATGCTATCGAACTTACTTTATAATAACAAAATCACTACTTAAATAACTAATTTCTAGTAAAACTATAAACTTACCTAAATACCTATTTAAATAGACGATCACCAAACAATACAACGCCACTAAACTTGTTTTCACTACGCAAAACTATCACTAGTTTACACAAATAACTCAATTTCAACAATAATACACGAGTAATGCTACAAGATTCTAAATATTATGATACGAATATAACAAAACAAATGAAACAAGTGAAATCATTAGACATGACACATAAACAAGCGCGAACCGCGAAAGAACCAGTGTTGCCGTTAGGACAATCTTGTTTGTGGCTACATCAAAGTTAAAAATGTATTAATTAATCCTATTTACAACAAAAAATTAAAAATCAATAAATGAAAGTCTACAATGTTATTAAAAATTCTGTAATATCTTCGTCAGTGGATTCGGTTTGTTTTACTGATTTGACCGTTTTTGTGACTTTTGTTAAAACTTCAGGTGGCCTAACATACCTATTTTAAATTGGTTTCTAATCATAATAATGGAATTAAGTGTTAATGCACATAGTCTGTTTCTTAATTTATTTTTCAATCTAAAAAGCAGCCAGAAGTAGCTAGATTTATTTTGGTGGCTAAAATGGATTATTTTTTGGCAAAAACACAAAGTGGCTAAAACGGCAACACTGGAAAGAACTCTGTTGTGGATCTGTCATCCAAATATTACTATCCGAACAAATTCGATTTACAACTTCAGGATCATTCCATCTCGTTCTGGCGTACACATTTCCTATCTCTGTCCTGATCGTAACTCGACAAATTCCGGCTTGCTAACTGCCCAAATCTAGCAGTGTTATATTGTGGCCTCAAGGTCACTATCGCTACAAGAGACTATGAACTAAATGTACTGAATTCCGGTGCGAGCGGCCGGCTTACTTTAGGCATAGATTGATTCTTTGATTGTTACTTTTATAAGCAAATGTTATACCTGCAATGTAACTTCGTAAATAATAATTTGTTTAAATGATAATTGAAAACAAATTAATTTCATACTAGTATTTGCCATATTATTATTTCGAAAGGGAAGCCGATAGGAATCGAGTTGTATGGACCCTTCGCCACTGATGGACAGTATATCCTAACGCATTAAAAAAAAGTAAGGATATTTTTAATCCATTAACATATTCTTAATTCATTATTTATTTATGTTTACTTTATTGTACACCAAATTTAAAACACGTACAGAAAATCTTAAACCTTAAACATACAATTGGCGGCCTTATCGCATTCCGCGATCTCTTCCAGGCAACCTACGTACATTTTTAATCCATTAATAAGATTGATATTTCGTATGTATTTTTTTGTTGTTGTTTGTTCTACCTTTCCACCAAAGTTGGGTTTCTTAAAGTTAACTAGTTGTTTCTTGTTAGAATTATGTAATTTGCCATGACGAGAGACAAGAGGTTTTAATGTAAATACCTACATACTTTTCTGACGATTTTGCTCCCGTGACTTAGCAGATATATAATCATAATCGATTTTTTAGATACTACCCGTACCGCATACAAAACAACAAAAAAATACCTTTTAACATAGTTATAATCATTAATGAAAAAAAATATTTTTGGTTCGAGTTTTTTTTTTTGCTGAGTTTAATTTTATTCTTTGCCTTTCTTTATATATGTACTAGTCTTGTGTTTTGTTGGTGCATTCATCCGAATTACCTTATATTTAAAAACTGTTTCTTGTTATAAGTAGTAAGGTCTTTCTAATATTTTTATATTCAGAAAACAATGTGTTTGAACTTTTGGAATAAGACATGCTGTAATATTTTTTTTATGCATGCACAAAATAATTATTAATTATTTTGTGCGCGGAAGAAAAACATATCTCTATTGTCATACAAATAATAAGGTAGGACCTCAAAGTAAAGGGCATCAAAAAAAAGTCAAGGAAAGGGAAGTCAAGGGCTCATGGAGATGCTATCAAAAAATTTACTCACTAAAATGTGGGAAATCAAATATAATTACTTGTGTCTGTATCATGTCTGTGATTGAACTAAAAAATGCCACTAACCTGCATCAGACTGCTTAAAAAGCGACTTGTTCTGTTGAACTTTTAGTCGTTTATGGCGGTTAGGTTTTTTGGAACACGTCTATTTGTTTTTGGCTAACGTTTTTCTGTTGAGACTAATTCTTTAACTAAGCACAAAAAAAGACTGAACAGGCATTTTATGGGCATGCTTGCTCCATCATAGACGTCATGCATCGCTTTCCATCAGGCGTGATTGTGGTCAAGAGCAAGCCCATTAAATAATAAAAAAGAATGTGGAACGTTTTTTTTTTCATGTCCTGTACGAAGATTGATCGGAATTCAATTCTATTTAAAATTCGTCTTTTAATAAGTGCTGGGATACCTGTAACATGTTTATATTCACAAAACGATACTTTTGAAATTCATGATAACTTTCCTTTATTTCAGACTTCAAGTACATAACATCGAGGAGAAGTAAGTCGTTACTACAGTATAAAGAGCACACATACAGCTTCCATCACTGCGCTCCTACGAAAGGAACGTCCTACTGGAAATGCTCAAAGAAATCCACAAAAATGAATTGCAAGTCGAGACTGGTTGTAGATGATTTAAACGGTAAAATAATATCTAGTCATGGAGAACACTGCCATCCTCCACTCAACTACTCTCTCAGCAGTGATATTTTTAATCCAATAATATATTCTTAATCCATTAAAGGAAATTTTACTTCGTATGTTTTTTTTTTGTTGTCTGTTCTACTTTTCTACAGTAACGTAAATAGTATTAGATGAGTGCTTGATTTTAGTGTAAATAATTTTTTCCCGCGATTTTTTTCCTGTGACCTATTCCACAGTAACCTATTGCGCAGGTAAAAGTATGTTTTCGTAAACATTTAGAAGCCCTAGCGATACCATGGTTTTCTTTTAGTAAAATAATCGTAATGGTATAAGAACATGTTTTAACCGACTTCCAAAACGGAGGGGGAACTATTGGATGAGGGATATGACCTATCCCTCATCCAATAGTTAGCGTAAAAATGTAATGAGCATCTAAAAGTTACAAAACTTAAAAACATCAATACTCATTGAATAGCTTTGGCCCAAAAATATCTGTGAACAGATTGAGGTTACAATTTTCGGTGACCAGACATTTAACCAAAAATACTGAACACGCTAATATAACAGAATAGACACATATTTACGGAATAAATAGTAACCCTAGAGATCTAGTACCTAGTTTTCTTTTAGTGAAATAATTGCAATCCTATTTAGAACCTTCAGAAGCTACTCGTATATAGTACAGACAGAACAACATAAATAAATCTCTTTATAATAAATACGACTATCTTCTGCAAGCGGCTTCGCCCGCGTGATCCCTAGAGAACATACTCCCTGGACATATATGTACATATCCTATGTGTTATTTCAAACTATCATCTACCGCTATGCCAAGTTTCATGAAGATCGTTTCAGGCGACGTGAAAGAGTCATAAGCTTTCGCATTTATAATATTATCAGTTTAGTAGGAAGTGTATTCTTTGTTAAGCGGTTTTTCTGCAGAGGAAAATGATATGACTGTTTCCCATCCTTATCCTGTATTTTGTAGGTACATTCATAAGACTAAATTCTATACAAAAAATATCTCTTTATGTGGTTGAACCAATGAATGTGTGATCCATCCATCGTTATGTGTGATATTCATGAAAACTTTGCTTTTCAGACTTCAAATACATAACTTCAAGGAGAGGCAAACCGTTAATATTGTACAAAGAGTACACGTTCTACAAGACTCATTGCTCTCATACAAAAGGAACGTCGTACTGGCAATGCTCAAAGAAGACCGCAACAGTTAATTGCAATTCGAAAGTAGTTGTAAACGATCATGGTAAAATTGTATCAAGTCCTGAAGAGCATTGCCATCCTCCGCCTAAGTACGTAATCAGTCATGGAAAATACTTTTTGATGAGTTAATAAAAGAAATGATCTTGGAAATGTGTTTTTCATTGCTTATGCTGTTTTCGCTCGGCTCATTCCAGCTTTAAAAAAATAAGAAGAATGAAGATTTCTTTGAGAGATTTAGGGAAGACTTAGTCCGTCAGTTTTACTCTTTGCTCTTTTTAAAATATTTAATCTATTTAGATCAATTCTTGTTGCATTATCAGTCTTTAAAAATCGCCGGATTACATTGGTTACAATAAAATACATTCGTTCGTACGTTCGTACGTATCCAGTTTAAAAATTTAAAATTTTCAAAATGACTATCGTACCTTTCCCTAATATCCCTACGTATATACTCGAACAATAAATTAAAAACCGTTTTTCATTAATAGAGAACGTTAAGATTCACGATATTCAAATTCAGGACAACTTTGTGTCATTATTTCTGTTTTTGATATTAGGAAAGTCAATAAATGTATGTAACCACATACAATGACCGTTATTGCACGGGTATCTGACATCATCATGTAAATATTTAGATATGGTGAGAGTTTATGATCTCCAGCGCGTGGCCTAATTTACAGAAGTCATTTTTATTTCGGACCATATAAAAATGGTCTTAAGGCGTGGGACAAATACATTAATTAGACATTAAGTCCGCCTTTGTACAGTGTTATTACTTGTGCATAAAGTTTTAATAAATAAATAAATACAACAGGCGTCGGGCGGAGGCGAGGCGCGGGCGCGACGCCACTTCTTTGATATTTCATACAAAATGTATAGAAGAGGTGGGGCGCAAGACATACTGAGACGGCGGGGCGCGGGCGTGGAGCGGGCGCCGCTTCCTCGCCCCCGGCGCACCACAAGAAGACGTCATCTTGCATGCATCCACTGTGTTC
This sequence comes from Ceramica pisi, assembly GCA_963859965.1. Taxonomy (NCBI): domain Eukaryota; kingdom Metazoa; phylum Arthropoda; class Insecta; order Lepidoptera; family Noctuidae; genus Ceramica; species Ceramica pisi. The sequence continues at coordinate 6,137,922 of OY982541.1, read as the reverse complement.
GCCCGCGCCACGTCTTTCGACACCGTTTGCGCGCCTTTTCTGCACTGCACCGGCGCCGCGCCCGCACCTCGCCCGCGCCACGCCCGCGCCTCGCCTGTTGTATTTGTCCCACGCCTTAAACAGGCGTCGGGCGGAGGTACTTTGGTGAATATGTATTCATTTTTCGTCAAAGTATACGAATAGCTTTTCTATAGGTACCTACACAATTTTCTACAAGTATAATTACGTGGACTTCAGTTTAAAAATGGCTCAATGTTATTTTCCACAACAATAATAATAACAGCACAGTCTCACAGATTAAATTTGACGTGAACGTGAATGTTGCCATACTAGAAAAATCTCCCATCGATTTTTATTCGGAAAACATGTGGCTTTCTACTGGCAGCCCTGTTAACCATGACAGCTAGTATTTTCAGCTTTGAAACAACGCTTCTTCTTATTTAACGAACGTCAAACATTGTCCGTAATCGTAATTTTTTGACGTACGTAGGTATGTTACGTTAACCAACTGTTTGATACAACCCGCCCTGTGCTCAAACTATCTGTTAACGTAATCGTAATTTTTTAGCATACGTTGACGTATTGTGAAACAACCCAATTTTTTGATTTAACGATAGTTAGCACCATATTTGACGTTTACGCGTGCGTAAAGTGTACGTGAAACAACCCGCCCTTACGATTACGAAGTTCTCCATCAATCTTGTTTAAATTATTGATTTATTTATCAGTGACACAATCGTATCCGGATCTGGACCTCTACACTTATATTTATATTTACCTATATTTATATATATATATATATATAAGTAAACCAAAAATACCTCAATAAAATTAAGTCTAAAGAAGTTTTTAGTTTATTTTGCATTTGTTGTATTGTGGCTAATTCAAGAACTTAATGTGAAAACACAAGAACGGAATGTGCATGTTATTGTGTTTTTGCAGGTACAAAGAATAGCAGGTACAGGGTAAGAAATTCCGTTTTTATTTAATAAGTGGTTGGATTGCCTCGATGCAAAACTTTTACTTTTAAGAATAATCTATACTGATATTATAAAGCAGAAGAGTTTGTTTGTTTGTTTGGTTGAACGCGCTAATCTCAGGAACTACTGGTCCGATTTAATAAATTCTTCAGGGTTAGATAGCCCATTTATCGAGGAAGGTTAAAGGCTATTATCATCACGCTAAGACAAATAGGAGCGGAGCAGTAATTGAAAAAGTGACGCAGACGAAGTTGCGCGGGTCAGCTATTTTATTTACAAATTAATTTATTATAATCTTGCTTTATTTTAGGCTTCAAGTACATACCTTCGAGACCTTGGAAACACTTAATACTGTACAAAGGGCACACTTTTAGCTTGCATCACCGCGCTCCTACTAAAGGAACGTCTAACTGGGTGTGCTCAAAGAAGACCGCAAAACTAAATTGCAAGTCGAAACTAGTGGTAGATGATCATCATAACGTTATATTATCTGCTTATGAAGAGCACTGTCATCCTCCTCCTCCTCCATCCTAAAATATGTGATCTTTCATATTCATATTCATTTATTTGCGTTCCACAAGGTAAACACAGATGAAAAAAAAAAAGGCTTACAGCTGCGAACCGTTGTAAACTCAGTCAGGGGACAGCAAAAGGTACTGATATCACCTATAACATTACTACATATTATGATGATTATTATTATCATTAATACCAAAAAAATACTTAAATCATGAAAATTTATGTTGAAAAACTGGTTACACACAATTCAATTTGTTTAATGACAATAATATAAATGAATACTATTTAGGGTCAGCTGTTTTCTTAGAATAAGAATGTATTATTTAAAAAGTTATATTTAGGTAGCTAAATTATTAGAAACACTTATTTAATAAGAGATCATAATAGAATATACAAATAATAAAATAAAATAAAAACTGCCTTGGCAATTATATTTTTGAGCCGTTTGGGGTTGAAACTTGACCGTGGGGTCCGAGTGCTCACGTGTTATTTAAAGAACTGTCTAAACGCTTAGTTGACACTTACCGTAACCCAAGGTGCTGGCTTTTATTAAAATTAAAATTTATTTATGAAATAAAAATGATAAATAAAATGAATAATATGTCGTATGTGTTTTAATTTTGGTTGGCTATTCTGTTTTTTTTCCTGGCATCATACCAACCAGCCCCGTAAGGTCTCTTAAGGTACATTCATCCTAACAAAGATAAGTACACGTAAAAAATATGATTTTTATAAAATGGTACTTTACTGAGGAATCATGATAAAGTTGCATTATTTCAGACTACAAGTTCATAACTTCGAGGAGAGGCAAGCCATTAATACTATTCAAAGAGCATACATACACCTTTCAACACCGCGCGCCTACAAAAGGATCGTCTCATTGGAAATGCTCAAGGAACAACGGAAAAATGAAATGCAAGGCGAAAGTAGTTATAGATAATCACAAGAAAATCATATGTGGGGATCAAAAACATTCTCATTCTGCACTGAAATCTCTCTCTTTTCTCTCTGTTTAATCGGTAATGGAAAATTCATCTTTGTTATGTACTCGTACAATAGGAAAGATGTTTCTAGATCCTTTCATTTAATTTTAATCCACTAAAAATAAACTGTTATTTCGTTTGGGTTTTTTTGTTGATTCTAGCTTCCTACTACTCGTATAACGTACGAATACCATCATGAATCCGTTGTAAACAAAGGTAGTGATATGCGTTTTATTTAGCTCGGTCTCCCTCACATAGGTACTGGAATTATGATAGTATGAATACGTCATAGTAGGTCTCGCGGTAGTGTCACACTGTAGGTCCAGCTCCTTTAACTAACATAGTTCATAAAAGATCGGTACGTAGTTTAAAGAATCTCTGGTCTCGTTATTTGTTGACCTTTTAAGCAGCTTACGCCTCCAGAAACATCAAAATATTGCTAGGCAAACTAAGTGTTATTTTTAATGATCAGGGTTTTGTGCGCGTACTGAGTGAACTTAGCACAACCACAGCTTCTAGGATTGCTTTCAGTCTACCAAGAGCAGATTGTGATGCCAACAGAACGGTTTCCCACAGGGCAGTGTTTTGACGCCTACACTTTTCAATATCTATAGAAACGACCAAGCTATCACCTAACATACTAATATACTACTGGACCATATTATGCGAATAGCTTGTATACCCATTTCATCATCATTTTGTAATCTCTTATGCCACAGCTGGCTTACAAAACTTCAATTCTCGTGTGGTTGGCCAAGCGTTTGTCAAAGTTGTTATTGTTATGCTGAGCGTTAGCTGCGGCACATGTTTCCGTCTAGGATATAACTGTTATTAGATTATGTATAGGTATAACTACTTGTTTTTGTTAGTAGGCTTTTGTCATAACATCATTTTATTTGAGTCACTTTCATTTGATTATAAAGTTTATATTTCTTTCTTTCTTTTTTTTTTAACACAGTATGACAGACTCGGGCCGAACCAATCTAAGAAAGCCAAATAGTTTCCATTGTCGCTACAGGCAAATCAGTCGCTCAACATCGCGTAATGAAGAGTTGAGGTCGAACATTGCTCGCACCCCAAAACACTTTCATAAGCTACTTCATGAATCGCAGTTGCCGTTTTGGACGGCACTGAATCGATTCCATACCTACCAAATTTTTTCGATTCTAGGTAATCGAATCGAATTTCAAATTCAAATTTTAATTATTTTGACAAACCACTCGATTGCAAATCTAATTTTGCAAAATGGTTAATGATCGATTCATTTACCAATGCGAGTTTGGTGCCTATAGTTAGACATACGGCCGATACGCAAAGAAGAAGTGCAGTTTAAAATTTTAAATTTAAGGTTTTAAAGCACATTCTTTCCGGGTTTTATCCTGCTGAGTAAAAGTAGCTTCAAAGACACCGTAGCTTTCTTGTCAGTTAATGTTGACTTTAGATATCTAAATCACAATAAAGAACAATCTTAACATAAGCCTTTATGATTTTTGATTGAATTCATATCCTGTTCTTGTGTTTTTGCATGGAACATATTCATACTTTTAACATTCTGCAAGTTTTTGTAGTGTAAGTAGTTAAGATTCAATCGATGTGATTTTTATGTTTATAAAACTGGTACTTTATAAATTGATTGTTATTGCTTTATTTCAGACTTCAAGTACATAAATTCGAGGAGAGGCAAAACGTTAATATTATACAAAGAGCACACATACAACTTGTCTCACCGCTCTCTTAGTAAAGGAACGTCCTACTGGCAATGCTCAAGGATACATAATTGTAAAGCGAAACTAATCGTTGATGATTATGGTAATATTGTTTCTGCTAACCAAGAGCACGGCCATCCACCACCCGTATACATTATCAATGATAGTGGAGAATACATTTTAATGCGTTCGTAAAAGAAATTATATTTCATAGTTGTATTTTAACTGAGGAGAAAACGAACACTAATAAAGCTTGTTTTTAAAAAGTTTTTTTTTACCTTTAATTTATCTCGTAAGAAATCTTAAAAGAGCTTCATCAGTTTTTTTTTACCTTTAATTTATCTCGTAAGTAGACGATTCTTCTGCACGTTCATTGCCACTTCACGCGACGTCGCGCAAAGCGGCCTATTACGCTGTGGCTGTTCACGCGACGTCGCGTTATGGTGCCTTACAATTGTATATGAGCCACAAAATAGCGGCCGCAGCGTATTGGATTCTGGTATTTGTTTTGGCCACTAGGGAAGGAAATTACCTATCAATTTGTAGGCGTGGCCTGCGGTTAGCCATCTTGAATTTTTTGTTTCGCGTGCAGCTAGCCGCGCACTAGTTTGCTCTGTGCAGCCACGTGGGGCAGGAGTGTTTTTGTTTTTTCTTGGCTGTTTTCGTTTTGTTTACATCAAAACTTTGTATTTATATATTTTATATTTTTATAATTTTTTTTTTTTATTTGATTTTTTACCTATATATTTTTTTTTTCAGGCAAGCCTAGCTTATCGTTATATGATTTTAGAGAAAAAGTCATTGAGTCATTTTTGCCTGAACGTCAAGTTGAGCCACAAGTGTCGCAGGCGTCGCAGCAATCTATAAACCACAGATTGACTAAAATAGAGAAATCTAAAGAGCGTCTTTTCAGTACTGGTAGAATAGCTACTGTAACGGCCAGAAAGGATTGTCGAAATTGTTATTCGAATAAAAAAAGGGTAAATACTACTATGGAATGTAAGCAATGCCCTGATTTCCCCCCGTTTTGTATTGATTGTTTTTTTGACCTGCACAAGTTTGCTGGTTTTTCTAATAAGTAAAATCACCTACCAAAGTGTAATTTTTGTTTTTCTTAGTCTATCTATAAGTTCATTGCTACCTATAAGTTACATGATTCTACATTATTATAAGAAGTGATTTTGATCTCTAATAAAAGTTTATTACAAAATGCATTTGAATGTTTTTTTACTAATAAAAGCCTATTTTGCCATGTAAATACAAATCACGCGAATTCGCGTTATCAGCCATGTGGGCAATATGTATATAATAGATGCGTCCCGTATGGCCGATCACACGTCTTCGCGTGGTAAAAATATACACATATATTTATGAACTTATATATTATATAATGGTAGATTCCTTATATAAAAGCATTACTGGCACAATAAAAACCACATCCAACGATTTTTTTTTAATTTGGCCATCTATGTAAGTTCAGCATTTTGGCTTGGCAATGAACGTGTTAAGATTTCTTTCAGAGGTTTGGTAAAGATTATAATAGGTAGTTGGCTGGCTGTATTGTCTGTCTTTGAATTGTTGAATCTAGTCAAATAGAAAAACATTTCTAGTTTCATTATTAGCCTTTAAGAATTAAACGATTTAGTTTCTTATAATGAGGTTCATCACAAATATTCACAATACATTTTAATGTTACAGCGGTTTTACACGTAAGTTGATGTTCGGTGAGCTAGTATTAAATGGCTTATGTTTAACTTACCACCAGATATAGTAACAAATAGCAGACAAAAGTAGTAAATGATCACCAAAATGAAACTCGCATTTTAATGTAAAATTATAACCAAAGTTTTAACACTTTGCTATCCTATTTAAGTAAAATGACTCCAAGTAAATCATGAGTAACCCAAAAATAGTAAATGATCACCAAAATTAAACCAATCTGGCGCTCGGCGGCCGCTACCGCGGCACGCTCGCTTCGCTCGCTCGCCTTCGCGCGCTAATGGTCATGGTTCTAACCTAACCTCACCCACATGTTTCACCAGCCATAGATCTGACGCAGACACGTTACTGTAGAATTTGAATATTATACTAACTGAATATTAATTTGCTCGCTAAGATTTGGTGATCATTTCCTAATTTGGTGGTCGAATACAATTTAAAGTGGAGTCGTGACTATTTTTCTGGTGTTAAGTAGCTATTTTTGGTTACAAAACTAAGGGTATCAAAGCATTTTATGGTGGTCATTATATTTATTCCCGTATTAAATTATCAAACATAATTTAAGCCACCTGAATCTTGCTCTTCAAACATTTTGGTTCGATTTCGAGCAATATGTCCCAAGTTTTAATGACCTGTTCGTTTGATCTTGCTCGAATGAACTTAAAAACGTCGAGCATGTACGCACTTGTGGACTTATCAGTATAGTGACTTTTCCCACGATTTTGCTCTCGTGGCTTATCCTACAGAAACCTTCCATTGTTCTTGAATATAAAATAGTAACATTCTTTCAGAAACTAAAACTGTTATCAGATTAGAAATTTCAAAAATTACCACCTACAATCAAAAAATGCTACCCAATTATAATTTTAAGCTTAGTTACTTTATAGCTGTTGAGTCTCAATCCGTTCTTCGCATCGTGATAGTTTGTATTTGTAGGTACGTTTTTACTAATAAAATTCTATACAAAATTGTGCGTTTTAAAAATAAGTAGTTTGATTATCTTCACTTGAAGTTCGTAGTTAAACAAGCGAGTTTTTGAGAGATCAAAGGCCTGAAGGTTTCTTTGAGAAATATTTTGGTAAATCGAGTTCGATCAATATCGATTTCTCAGGAGCACTTTACATATCTGCTGAGGCATTTACATTTTGTTTATATTTCAGAGTTCAAATATATTAATATAAATAAGGGCAAGCAGAATATTCTGTACAAAGAGTACGTATACAGCTTAACGAGTACCGCTTCTACCAGAAATACTAGTTATTGGCGTTGTTCTGCACGCTCATCGAAACAGTGCAAAGCAACGCTATCAATAGATGAACATGGTAATATAATATCTGCTACGCAAGACCACACCCATCCACCACCGAAACTCGTCTTCGCAAATGGGCAATTCCATAGAGTCTAAATAAAATTAAATTAAACTAAATATAAAAAAATAATTCAACATATTCAAGCGTTCTGAGGGTTATATTTAAATAGGTGTCTGGATGTGAATCCTTTTATTATTTTCTGATTTAAAAGAGTGTCCATGCAGTTTTTCGTACTATCATCTTCGTAGATATCTGCGCTTTGGAACGCGCAATATCTTCGAGTTTCTGACTAGTCTAGGTCGTAATTAGATATAATTTGAGTTTATTCTTTTCCTGATATATAAAATGTGAACAACCGTGAATATTTTTATAGAAGTATGTTATAATTATGTTTAAACACCAAAAAGTATCCAATGAATGCAACTGAGTCCCATTAAATGGTTTTAAAATTCCAGTTGTTTTTTTATTCTCTCCTGGGCCAATGGTAAGCCTAAACGACACCATTATCATTTGGAACTTTTTTTTTACTTCTTTTTTACGAATAGCGGTAATTAATGTAATTTTACCAAAAAATGCACCGTCTCAAACTAATACCAAACGATTGATTTTTGCAGATAAAAAAATACAAACAGCAAAAGATGGTATCAAAAGCAAGGAAAAAAGAAAAAAATATAACGAAGAGGACTTGATTCATGCTACAAATGCAGTCAAATGTGGTATGAGTAGAAAAAATGCAGCCAAGCTGTTTCAGGTACCGAGATCGGCAATTCAAATACGATCCAGCAATCCAGACAAAACTAGTCAACGACCAGGTCAACCTACAATTTTAACTCTTGAAGAAGAAACTGCTCTAGTCAACTGGATAATGAACAGCTCAAAAAAGGGATTTCCTAGGTCTAAAGAAGATATTGAATCCAGCGTCACCGAATTTCTGCGAAATACAAAAACAGTAAACTCTTTTAAGAATCATCAACCAGGGAAGAAGTGGATGAGGCTCTTTTTGAAGAGACATCCTGAAATTGCAATGCGCCCTTGAAGCTATATGATAGCAGCAAGTTTTTAGTGACAAAAGATTTTTAATCATTCCAAGGGATGCTGTGACGTTCTATAGTTTATACCCATACCTGGGATAAAGGTGTCTGTTTATGCAAGTGTTGTATGTGCGTAAATTATTTTAATTATTGTGATAGCTCTACTTCTATGTCATATTTGATCTGAAGAATCTAATTGTATGTGTGGTTCACGTCGTATTTGATGTGCTAGTATTTTCATGTCAATAAAATCCTATAAAAAATAACGCCTTTCAATAACGCTTGATGTTATATTTACCATACAAAAATACTCGAAAAACCAGGTACTTTTCAATTAGATAATAACTTTTTTTTATTTTTTTTGTTTAGGGAACTTTTAACAAAATGTTACACCAGTTCCATCGTAACCTTAACGAAGGACATCACAATTACAAAGTAACTAATGAATAAACTAAAATAGCTGCCGGTGACATTGGTTTAGTAAGTATAACATTAAGGGCCAGTTTCACCGGTTACGGATAAAGTGTCGGTTAGCCTATTAGGAACTTATCTGCCAGATGAACTAAAACTTTTGGTTTCACAGGTGTCGGATAGCGATATCTGGCAGATTTATTAAGTATTTGAGTATTATAAAGTATTATAAGTATCGGTTAGTTATCCATCAGATAAGTAACCGACACTTTATCCGTAACCTGTGAAACTGGCCCTTAATCTACCTAAATCTAGATTATTTATATTAAATTCGCTAATTATCCTACTTCTTTCAGACCCATTTCTAACACATTCCAGCAAGAGGTGATGGATATCTTCTACTTTACAATCGCAAACTAAGCAATTCGGAGATTCCACCTTTCCCATTCGAAATGCAAAGGCTCTTGTCAGCAACACAGAGGGGCCCGAAAGGGCCGACGCCTGCCGGAGTCGCGGGATTATTCGCAAGAGACCGTGGCTCCGGAACACAAAGGGCAATGAAGGAACATGGATGGGTTTTAGTCAGTAGAAGTCTGACACTCCCTCCCGCTACACCCAGAGCGGGAGGAGTCATTGGATGATTTCCCATCCCTAAAAAAAAAAAAAAAAAAAAAAATGGTATATGTCCGGAACGAATTCTGAAAGAAGTCACTAACATCTTTCGACTAACTTTAAAGCTACTAAACCAAGGAGCTCGAGGAGGCTCACATTGGATTGTGTTATATCCCTATAATTATCTTTTGATGTTCTCCTGAAATATTCTTTCCACTCTTCATAACAATAGCTTATTCTGCACAATGAGTACACGTATAGCTATACGAATTACTCTGCTACCTACTACTGAAAACTACTTTCTGGCGACGCTTCAATGTTTGTAGAAAAATATGGGAAATTGTATTTGGTTGGCTAGAACATCCACCACCCAAAAAGATCATGCTAGAATTTTATATGGTTATTGAATTTATTTTCGGAACAAAGAAGGAACCCTAAAAATGGTTCTCGAGATCACGAGAACCATTTTTAGGGTTCCGTACCCAAAGGGTAACCAACGGAACCCTATTATTAAGCCTCCGTTGTCCGTCCGTCCGTAAGTCTGTCCGTTCGTCTGTTTGTCAGTAGGCTGTATCTCAAGAACCGTAATAGATAGAGTTGAAATTTTCGGATTGTGTATTTTATGGCCGCTATAACAATAAATAATAAATACGGCCAAATGCGAGTCGGACTCGCGCACCGAGGGTTCCGTACAAACCTGTAGGTATTATATTATAAGCAAAAGTTGCGATTTACGATTTATGACGTATTAAAAACAACTACTGACTAGATCTCGTTCAAACCAATTTTCTCTGGTAGTTTACATGGTAATAATATAATACATCATATATTTTTTTAGAAGAGAGAATGATAATTCTCTTATTTTAGAAGTTACCGAGGGGGGGGGGACACATTTTACCACTTTGGAAGTGTCTCTCTCGCAAACTATTCAGTTAAGAAAAAAATGATACTAGAAATTCCAATATCATTTTTGAAGACCTTTTTTTTTTAATATTTATAGGCGTACGTTTGACCGCTATCTCACCTGATGTTAAGCGATGATGCGGTCTAAGGTGGAGCACGCTTGCCTAGAAGTAACCTATTCACTCTTGATTTAAAGACTCCCAGGTTGTAGCTATCAGGAAACACAGACTCAGGCAGGGAATTCCACTCCTTAGCTGTACGCACAATGAATGTATTCCCAAAACGTTTTGTGCGTATAGGTGGGATGTCCACCATATACCGGTGGTACATCGCCGTACGTCTTGTCACAGTATAAATATACTGTGGTCTTGTGGTCCGATGGTGGAACGGGCTTGGCGGAATTTAGTTATGCAATTCCGTCGCACACTCCTCAAAATGTAAACGATAGAAAACCGACAGGCCAGCAACTCGGCGTCGATGCTCAAGACTTTGCAGCTGCAGCAGAGCAGGGTCGAATTGACTTCTTTTAGCGGAAAAAGACACGCTTGGGTCTTCGCAGCATTGAACTTGACCAGATTGGCATCGCCCCATTCGGAGACAGCCTGTAAGGACACGTTCAAGCGCTCAACCATAGCCTCCCGGAGAGACCGGGTCTGTGACCCACCAGCTCGTTCGTCAGACACGTATCTCTCAGCAACAGTGCTGTCGTCTGCATACCCAAAAGTACCGGGTTTTAGCAGATCGTTAATATGCAGCAGGAACAATGTTGCCGAGAGTACTGACCCCTGCCACCCCTGCCTGTTCACCTATCCATAGATACCCCACACGTATGGGTAAAAATAAAATATTAAGGGCCAGTTTCACCGGTTACGGATAAAGTGTCGGTTAGTTATCTGATGGATAACTAACCGACACTTATAATACTATAATACTTTATAATACTCAAATACTTAATAAATCTGCCAGATATCGCTATCCGACACCTGTGAAACCAAAAGTTTTAGTTCATCTGCCAGATAAGTTCCTAATAGGCTAACCGACACTTTATCCGTAACCGGTGAAACTGGCCCTAATAGTAGTAACAACAGGTCCTGTGCGTCTCGCATCCATCGGCTACACTCAACCCTCACCAGGTCATCGGTCCACTTTGTGGGAGGCCTTCCATCGTTGCGTCTTCCATTGGAAGGCCTCCCACAAAGTTCTAGTTCTTATTAGTACCTAATTAGGCTATCTGATCAAAATATATTGTTTACTAGCTGTCCCGCGCAACTTCGTCTGCGTCACATTTTCCACTCCTAAATAATATTGCAACAAAAAATTGAGATGTAAGCTACCCGATCTTTAAAGTTGGATAAAACTGCATATTGTGTGAAAATTTGATCAAAATCGGTTAAGTAGTTTAGGAGTCCATCGCGGACAAACAACGTGACACGTGATTTATATATATTAAGATTTTGAACTGACTTTTCAACTTGATACTAACTAAGCTTTATTTCAGATTTCAAGTACATAAATTCAAAGAGGGGAAATAAACTAATTCTGTACAAAGAGTATACGTACAGCTTTAATAATCACTCTAATACCAAAGGGACAACCTACTGGCAATGCACGAAATGTACTTCAAGTAAATGTAAGGCAAAACTGGTAGTAGATGACAATGGTAAAATTATTCCTGGTAAACGAGATCAGCACAACCATCCACCACCACAATTTTTCATCAGTCATGGACAATATATAAAAATCTAGATGGAATTTTAAGTAGCACTTTTTATTATTGAAAATCTCGCGGTCGGCCACAATCTCACCTGATGGCCAGGAACGATGGAGCACGCTCGTCTAGAAGTAATCTGTGCCCCCTGAACTTAAAGACCTCAAGGGTGTAGCTATCAGGAAGTACAAACTCGGGCAGGGAGTTCTAAGCTGTACGCACAATGAAAAAGTTTTATGCGTAAGGGTGGGATGTCCACCATGTGCCGGTGGTGCTTCGCCGTACGTCTTGTAGTTCAATGATGGGACGGGCTATTTGGAACTATACTATTGTCCGATTTTGACGAACTCTCCCCTCCTCCTCGCACATCTCTGGTGCAAACGCAGCCTTAGACAGTGCTGAGCGAGGCTAGGTACATAAGGCGATTCTATTGGTTCTTAACAAACAGATCCCTTGCTACTCATCCTCGCACATATCTGCTGGAAACGTAGCCAAGCCTTTAGAACAATCACTTGAAATGTAATTAATGAAATGTGAGTATCATTTTGGTAAGCCCTTGTCTAAATCTTCGGGAAATAAAGGCGTTATTGTATCATGCTTCACTAAAATGACTACTAATACTTAATACAAATGTTAATGTAATGTAATGTAAATAGAAATGCTATTGTTTTATGTTAATTTCTATGGGTTGTTATGAGTATAACCTGAAATAAATTAATTTAATTTATTAACAACTATCATTTTATTAAGATTATCACTATTATAAGTTGGTAAGTAATCTCTTGAATAAATGCTCGTTTGATATAAATCATGGTCCTTTTTTTAATGTTGGGCTAATGCTTAAGGTTGCAAAGATCACACGTTCTCCAACCATCACTAAGCTTTAGCTCGTAGAACAACACTACTGGCCCTGAGCCGTTAATATTTGCAAAGCCAAAGTGTTTGCAAATGGTCATGGTCAAATTAAATCCAAATCCACTGCCATCTCAAAAAAATGCCGATAAAAATTACTGTATCACTATATTAATTACATCATCATTATCATCAGCCAATTGCTGTCCACGGCTGAACGTAAGTACCAAGTCATCCCGGTCGTCAGCAGTCTGCTTCCATCCGCTGTCAGCCACCTTCTTCAAAATGATTGATCTATTATTCACATATACGTCACAAATTATTCAAACTGTCAACTTCATAAACAGGGCTTTATTTCAGTTGTCCAGTACATAAAAACACTGCGAGGAAAACGGCTAGCTCTACATAAAGGTTACACATATAACTTCAACCACCAATCTGCCACCAAAGGGACTATCCACTGGCAATGTTCAGGAAGAACCAGAAAAAAGTGTAAAGCAAGAATACTAGTTAGTAGTCATAATAAAATTATAGTCAGTAACCTAGACCATTGCCATCCACCACCGCGATTTTTCATCGATGAAAATGGCACCTATGTCAAAATTTGAATTATACTTGAGACCGAGAAACACTACGAAAATTCTTCATCAGCGATTGAGAACAGTTTTTTTGTCTTTACTTAAAAATGATGTATAAAAACTTAATACATGTTCAAAATCGGGTATCCTAGAGCAGGATACAATATCATACCTAAATATTTAAACACCTATGATGTAATTAAAAATTATTAGCTTAACTTATTGTGGATTTTATTTTGTGTGTGAATTATAGTGAATTTGTATGTGATTAACCTTTAATAAAGCTTTTTAATTTGTTTTTCTTTTGAAGTTGTGATTTCCCTTCGAGCGTAAAATCAGGTCATTTTTAACTCAAATGTTGACTGGTAGAGAATGCCTTAATGCAAGTCCTATGTACCTCTGTGCAAATAAATTTAAAAAAAATCACCAGCATATTTCTAACTAAATAGTTTTTGTGTTTCTTTGTTTATTTTAGAATACACGTTCGTAAAAGCAAGGAAAGGCAAGCCCTTACTTCTGCACAAAGACTATACGTACCACTTCAAGCATCGCTCATTAATAAAGAACACTAGCAAGTGGCACTGCAGCGTCTCAAAATGCAAGGCGACAGTAATTATAAACAAGTTTGGTAAAATTATATTTGGTGACCAAGAACACTGCCATCGCCCACCCGAATATGTTGTCAATGATGGATTTTACATCAGGCTTTAATTTTTTTTTCACCCGACAGCGCCAAAAGGATGTGTAATATATGTATGTAATTATCATTGGCAGGTCCTGTAACTTAAACGGCTTGATATAATCTTGGATGTAAAAGCGGCACTGGGTGTATAGAAATTGAATGGCCGATTTTTGGCGCTATATAATTTCTTCATAGACTTGAAGTACCTTGATTAATTTGAATTATTGTTAAAACATGTTCAAGATTTGCTTTTTCTTAACTGCACTGAAACAGAAAATACTTTAAGAATAAATCATATTATGCACCATTATACGTACTTGTACTCACCATAACTTACATTTAATTGGTTACTTTTTAGTCTTTAGTTTAGTAAATTATCCTTAAAGTGCGTTTATACAGGTCGGCTCGGCGCGCAAACACGTGATCCGAGCCATCACATGCATGGCTCCTCGTCTAAATCCAAACCACGGTAATGATAATATTACCGTGTCCGAACGCAAGCCTACTCGTATACACGGTCTGAGCTGCGCACACCTTTGATCCGTGTCAAAAAACCGACAAGCAATGAATCATACCAACTTTGCCAAGCCGCGCCGAACTAGGCTGCTTAAACGGCGCGTAGCGCGCCGAACCTGGCTCGGCTAGCATGTTTGCGGACCATTTAAACGCACCTTTACCTTACCAAAAACAAATAAAAAATCGAGATTTCGGTTTAAGAGGGATTTAGTGAGAAACCTTAATATTTAAACCATTTGTTGTGCAATAAATAAAAATAAGTAGCTAGCTAGCATAACTTAATGTACTTAGATTTTTTTAACGTGCGGGATATACCTAAGTATGTATGATTCTCCTTTTATTAGGCTTTTTTATTTGTCTTTTTTTTTTAGATGAGATTTTTGTGTGAACAACATTATTCTATGTGGCATGCGTTGCGCCAAGATACCTCTTATTCCTTTCTTTCTTAATTTTAACATTCCAGTCGTGTATCGTTTGGTTAAGGTTTGCAATTGAATAACGTAGTTTTGAGCATTTTTTTTTTAATTTGGTTACTTTGTTTTAGATAACATATTCGTAAAAACTAGATGGTTACCTAAGTGGTATCCCAATAAAATCGTTTAAATATTTCCAGCCCTTTTCTTCATGATTATTTTCCTGCTAAAAATTGTTCATACCTGCAACTTAATAATCATACGTATATTTATTTCAGATGTCCAGTACGTAAATACAATCCTAGGCAAGCGGTTGGTTCTATATAAAGGGTTCACGTATAATTTCAATTACCTGACCGCAAAAGGAAACTATTGGAAATGTTCTAGCAAAACCCGAAAAAAATGCAAGGCAAGATTATTAGTTGATGGTCGTGGTAAAATTTTATCTGCTGATCTGAACCATTGCCATTCACCACCAACATTTTTAATTGATCCTTCTGGCCTATATGTGAAAGTTTGAAATGTTCTCGCATCTATTTACATTTTTCACAGAGTTTTTTTAAATGTTTGCAAAACTTTGTTCACTTTTATAATAATATGTATCGTCATATGTGTTTATTTTTTACAGTTTCTATTAAATTTGTTTTGATGACCGTTTTTTTAATAAACTAGTCTAAATATTTGGACTAACGTTTGGGTTTTTATATTTATACGTAGAAAGTAAGCCACGATCGATTTTAGTAATGGTGTTACGTTGTTTTTTTTAGGTTTCAAGTTCATATATTCGAAGAAGGGCAAGCAGTTGATATTGTACAACGAACACACATACCGATTCAGATACAGCACTGTAAGAAAAAAAACGACATACTGGCAATGTTGTGTAAAAACATGCAAGGCCAATTTAAACATTGATCATGGTTACATTATATCTTGTAACGAAGACCATTGCCACCCCCCACCAAAGTTCGTTATCAGCGAAGGAGAATATTTTAGAATATAAAATGTATAGTTTATCTTGTCGATGTTATTAACATTAAATATGTTCATGGTTGTACTTATTCTTAAGAATTTTACTTTGATGTAATAAGTATTATTGTTCATTGTCATAAGTCCGTCTATAAATTTAAATGTACATTTGAAATATTTGAATAAAACTGTAAAAACATTTCAAAATTTAACATTTCTGTCGGTAACAGCGTCCAGGTCACATTCTTTTACAATTTATTTTATTGATTCAATTCAGTTTCTGAGGAGCTCGTGGCTATATAATAAAAAGCCGCACTGGTAGATCTTCAAGGTTAAGCAACGCTTTCCAAGGTTAGTCTGTCTGGTACCGAGTTTCCTCCGTGACTCGGAAAACACCTTAAGCCGTTGGTCACGGCTTTCATTTGTAGATTTTTCGCAGTCGTTACGGATAGCCAAAGCCAGTTAATCTGACTCCAGTGTTTCCATAAAGTACCGTGTTTAACCAGTTACTGAGTTGTGCAGGTCTGGTAGGCAGCCGCTCCGCGTAAAATACTGGTATTCAGCTAAATCCGGTTTGACTGGAAGCCGACCCCAATATAGTTGGGAAAAGGCTAGGCAGATGATTCAATTCAGTATCTATTTTTATTTGCATAATTACAGTTAACCTTTTCTAACATACATACAGACTTACAAACGACTAAACTAATAATCACGGCATTATAATTTATAAAATCGAATTAAATCATTCGGCATCAAAAAAACAAATGTTAATTTTAATGTTTTAGTGTAATGAATGTATACTATACATTGTGAGTCTTAATGATGTGCATATACGAAAATGAGGGAAACTATACCTAATTTTATCGACGGAAAACGTATGAAAAATATTTTTTTTTTTTAATTTATCAACTTTTTAAACAGTTTGTTCACAACTGTGACACCATTGCAAAAGAAAACGTGTAACTGTTCAACGTAATGATTTATTGCGATGAAAGTAATTGGCGGCTGTCCTTACAAAATGAAAAAAGTGTTGATAAACTACTCTCAATTGAAAATAATCATGTTTTTTAGCAATAATCTGTTTTCTTTTCATCAATTTTTTCAGTAATCGTAAAATTTCTCAAAAAGACGCCCCGATTTTTGTTAACACTATTTTCATTTTATGTTCACTTCCGATCATTATGGAGCTTGTTTCATTGCAATAGACCTTTTAGTTGATAAGTTACACAGTTCTGTAAACACTGGGGTCACAGTTGTTAACAAACTTTGAAAAAATAGATAAAAAAAAATGATTAAAAATATATATTTTTTAATACGCTTTCCGTCCATAACGTTAGGTATAGTTTCCCTCATTTTCATATGTGCACTTTACAAGGACTCACACTGTTTGTACTTATAAGACATTTTCAGTATTAAACATAACGAGACAGAATTAAATTATGACATATTTGTTTTGGTTGCCTATGAAATTAACTTCGGTTGAGCTATAATTTTTAATTTCAAATAAACTATATGAATTTTAAAATCAAGTTTTATTTTGAATTTTTGAGAAGTTTCTGGTACTTGTTTTAATATATTTTTTCTCCTCTGGTGTTGGTGGTTACAGCGCTTTTGCAATTAAAATTTCTGTGGTTTGTTTTCAGCCTTTTTTTTGAGTTCCTGTTTTTTCGTATAATTTTCTTCCTTTTCCTTTGTCAGTTTTCTTATTTTCTTGCATGTCAAAACGCTTTCTCCTTCATTTTTTTTTTCTTTTTATTTCTATGCTTTTCTATTTATTTCAGGTACTTACTATAGATGTGCTTTCAGCAGAATGCACTTACTGAATTTTTGGCTGTCTATGAGATCAAACCCCCAAAAAAAGGCCAAATATGTCTTACAGAAGTTGATTAAAACTATACCTAACGTTTCAAATATCGATATCAGTATGCTTAAAGCAAGGGTATCTTACATTTGCATCAAGTTTTTGAACTTTTGGAAGACTGTAAACTGTTCGAGAGCAAGAATGATCGCCAAATATGGTCAATGGCTGAATAGAGTGGAGCAGTGTGATCTTTTAGTGGCTTCGGAATCTTCCAAAGTGTTACGAGCGCCTAAAGCACAGTCTCCTTCCGTCAGTCTCCAGCGTCGGCTGCGATTTCCTAGAAAAGTGATTGAGAGGGCCTAGCCATGCCATGGAGACATTGGCACAACATAGTAACATTATTTTTTTACTCTGATCTACTGGAATCAATCAATAGAATCAGTCCATTTACCTAGCCTCTGTGTTTTTAACAAACAAATTCCTTCCTACTCATCCTCGCACATCTCTGGTAGAAAGCACTCAATGGGCGAGTTTTTTAATCCATAGTTAACTCTACCATCTAATTGGTTTAAATGGTGCTGAAAAAATCGTTGAAATGCGTTATTTATTGACATACTAGCAATGAATTGTGTAATTCCAGGTCATTATGGTATTTTGGCAACACCGATCTATTTACGGTATAATCAAGATTGCATTAAAATAAAAAATGCACTATTTCAATTGCACGAGTAACCTTAAGTTTTTTACCCTTCAAATAAAAAACTCGCTCTTAGCACTGTAGCTTGAAGTAAATCTTGAATCTATCATAAAGAAATCTTTCGACTTATGTTAGTTTCGAATATCGGGAATTTTATTTTAAGTCTAGCACTTTATTTTCATATTTGTTTTTTATTTATAGAAATAATTCCGGTTTTAATTTTTAGAGTATATTTTTGTTACATTTTTTTTCTTTTGTTTTATTAAACCGATATTAATAAAATATGAATGGCACAAAAATTTGTGTTTTTTTTTTCTCTTATAAACTGATATAAATGACAAAAGGTTTATGCATTGGATCATAATTATTATAAAAGGGTCATATATTCAAAATAATTGTATACTCAGTACTGTCTAAATGTCCTACCCAATTATTTTCATAACGAGATACAACGGACTAGAATTTCATAAACAAACGAATAAATTTTTATTTGAGCTTAATATAAAACAACGACACATTTGGTACAGCTAAAACAATTCATTAAAAAAAAAACCAGACATTGCGTAGGTTCCGTTTCATACAAGTATTCAATGTCCACGTCTTTGACGGTAAACTAAAAAAAATATTTAATTATTAACCATTACACAAAAGTTAAAAAAAAAGAATATATTCAGAGAATGTTTCAGAGAATATTGTTTATACTTTCAACATTTCACTAAACAAAATATATAAAATAATGTTTAGTGTTTTCCAAATTTAATTTATTAATGAGTCTCCTGATTTTACACATATCTGTTATTCTTCTCTGTTATGCTATTTTAACATTATTTCCATGGCAATAAAGAAATTTGATATACTGGCAACATTATTTCACTAGCTGTCACTACACGACGTAAGAATAAACGCTCGGCCATTTTTCGTTTCGTTGTCGAAGAAAATTAGACTTTTAAAAGTAAATATTCAATGTGAGTCGTTTACAGTACTGCCCCCGATGTCATAATTACAGTAAGTCGTGTTACTGGTGGTATGACTTTTTTTACAGTACTGTGATCTTTAAATCAAGACCTTTAAGGAACATTTTTCTTTTTTTTTATATCTAAATTATTAACTAAGTTACGATAAGCACAATCACAGTAAATGTTGAGAAGAATCAACCGTTCGTTAAAATAATGACAGTAAGTAGACTTACTCTATTAAAATTATGTTTTATTTTACATTTTCACTATCATATTTACAGTAACTAATGTTCCGGTAGATTGACATTATTCAAATATGGTGTTTTCGCTACACATATTAACAGTAAGTATAGTTACTCTATTTATTACTTGAGTAGTTCACAAAAAATAAAACCAATCCGTAAGCATACATCAAGTAAGTGAGTGACTTACTGTAACAACGCTAAGAAAAACGACACCATAGTCGAATTCAATTTTTATTTTTAACAAAGTAAGACTATGTACTAGATAAATATATAATAGGTGAAAATCAAACTATTTTATCAATCTAACAGTAAAATCGATAGTAACTCAGTTCCATCACCAAGTCGAGACAAAATTGCGTAACACCGAAGTATATGATTTCGTTGCACGTGTGAAAAGTGTGAATTCTTTGAAAACTATCGTTATAGAAATGAACTTTACTGATTTTTATAAGTATGATGAATGTGTATCGCAACACAAAATTCGAAACTCCTCATCGCGTATTTACCTAAAAGACATCACATACGTTAAAGCAGAAAGAGGCTATTTCACCCTAAAATTTAAAAAGATCAAGATGACGAAGACTTTCAAACTTTGGACTTTTTACAAAATACAGTCTTAAAAAATAACATTTCCTGAACTTAGGCCAAAAGCTGCTCCACGAGGTATAACAGAGGATAAGAAAAAAGAGATACTGGAAAAGCTGGTCCCATTGATGCCAGCTTTTCCAGTATCTCTTTAAATAGACAAGCAATTTGGTTGAATATACCAACTTCTAATGCTTCTGATCTTGAAGATTAAAAACAAGATTTTAATCTACAAGATCAGAGTTTCAATTTTATTTTTATTCGGTTTTTTTTCTCATTTTTAATACAACATAATTATTATTTCTAAAACTTTAAGTCTAAGAAATGTGATTATGCCTTTAAGACAAACATTGTTTGTTATAATTAGGTAATAGAATGATCTCAAATAAGTGGGAGATTTTAGTTTCTGTACAACTTAGTGGGACTAGACTTTTAATGATAGATAAAAGAGATTCTTGGAATTCATAATGATTATAAACCTGTTTTAGTTGTTGTTAATTTTATTATACTACCTATTGATAAATGGAGGAGATACAAGACTGTAACTGATAATAATTAATACTTATTTTCAGTACAATTTTCATGGCTCAACAAATATTTTTTTCTATTATAAAAATTGGATTTTTATTCATAAAACATTTAAATTAATTGCCTAACACTATTTACAAAACTGAATGTATCGATGTACGGAATTAGATTGCAGACATGCCCTCTTATTTCCAAAATACGGGAAGTTTGTGAGAAAAGTCACTGGATTTGTGGGCTAGATAAAGAGGTTGTAGTAAACATAGTTACAGTAACTTACATCGACAGAATATTTCGTTAAATATAATTACAGTATGTTACCGACTTACTGTAAATATGTTTATAAAGTGTTAGTTGGGCTGATAAAAGTGGTAATCATAGATACAATTCATTAGATAAAATAAAAACCATCAATGTGTAACAAATAAATTATTTTCAGGATTAATCTACACAAATGTATCTTTTATTATCTGTTTAAATATCTAAGCTATCTACTATAATGATCAAGATACACCAATTTAAACATCTCGAAACAAAAGTGCGATTTCCCACCATTCACATTTTTTGACTTACTGTAATTATGACATGGGGGGCAGAGTAGCGGTAAGTACTTACTGTTTTATTACTCATACTAGGAAATGGCTGTATTGTGATATTTGTTATAAAGTATAAAATATTCGTATATCATGTGAATTGGTGTGGAAATAAATAGATTTGTAGGTTAGACACATGCAATTAATTCATATACCTACATACGTTATTTTATCTGTCCCTTTTTCTGTTACGTAATAGATATGAATGATTAGGCGTTATTCACATTGTCTCATGTATGAATTAATGAAAATAAAATATTAATACTTATTGCACCGCAGGTTAGCCAAAACATTTTTTTTACTTTTTATTTGAAGTATGTAAACTTTGCGTATAATGTGCCATGTATTGCATTGCTGTGCCATGTATTGCATTGCTGTGCCATGTATTGTCTGTGTGTGCATTTTTTACTGCGTATCCTCAGTCTTTACTGCATGAGCCGTTTGTACTAACCGCGCAGCCTCGCCGAGGCGTATCCAGCCTCTCGTCGGCCGTCTCAGTATCATTTAAGGGGATGAGCCAAGGTAGCCCGCGAAATTCAAATTATCTCGGGTTTTTTGCAATTAACAGGTCAGTGTAAAGTTGTATGTTGATAAAAATATGATTCACGACTGTAACAAATATGGCTTTACATAATCCTTGGAATCCTTTCGCCTTAATATTAATATAAACTACCACCGCGCATCACATTTTTATCTTCATACAACCTACTACAAAGATGTAATTTTCAAAAACCGGCTAAAGGCGTCCTGTAGGACCATGCACAATGTAGGGTTCCGTAGTTGAGATGAACTTAGATTGGAAGATTTACCATATTGTTTTCAGACCATAGAATACTTATAGGTTTTCCTGTAATCTATAAGTATAGAACTATTGTCTGGATTTTATTTCAAAATTTTAGGCTCGGTAGTTTTGGAGATAATGGTGGGAATGGTCATTTTTTATCTATTTTCTTTGAATAACTAACTAAAAAAATATACTTGAGACTCTCACAGTAAGCCCTTTCATTTGATATGTCAAATGGTACAGTGTGCAAAACGTTTTGTTATATTTTCTTATTTGTCTCCCAAAAGTGTGTATATCCAAAATTCATTTATTTACGTAACGCGTCCATGTTTGAGTCACAGAACTCGGTATGTGTTCCAATTTCCAATTTAATTGGCCCATGAGATTCGGAGCAAAAAACACGAGTGATCCTATAGGTAATGGTTTCGTTTTTTTTTTCGGACATACAGAACCCTAAAAACGTAAGAACATTTGAATTTCGCGGGCTACCATACCATTCGCCTTAAATGACTGCTTCCTAAACTAACAACTGATGTGTTATAAATACAAAACAGAAGCATTTGCTAGCTTCAAGCTTTTTTTTTTTTTTTTACTTGGTATGGGTTTGCTCTTGACTCTAGTCTTGGTCAGAGATGACAGAGACAAAGTCTACGATGGAGCGAGCTTACCCAGAGGAAAAAATCAAACTGTCGAGGCGCTGCTCAGTAAACCAAGTGGAATACTAAAGCTAATCAAACCTATGGGGAACTCATTTGGAGACTGCGGGGACGCCCGAACCCCCCCGGATATGGCCACCGGGTCCTCCCATCCAGTCGCCGGCTGGCACGGTGGAGCATACCGGGATTTTTCGCAAGTTGGCGGGGCAGCCTTTGGCACGTGGCTGGCGCGCTACTCGGGCCCCCTACTGACTGCGGTCGGCCAACGGCTGGCACCGTGCTTCGGATCCCGCTACCCTCCAAAATGAGTCACCCGGTAAGCCTTGCCAAGCAACCAAGACCGGCTCTGAACAGCGCAACTGACAATCTCTTTTTCCCCCAAAGGCACTGGGACTCCCGCGCACCGACGGAACACAGCAAGCTGCTTGGCGCCGGACTCCGGCGGGAGGGTGGTCGCGAGCCAGGCGGCTCCTTACGGAGCCTACCACCGCTTGAGTGGGATCGTTTAGCCGTACCACAGGCAAGCCTGTGGTGCCGTTGCCCGGGGTGGACCGCTAGGAGGTAGATCCCAAACCACCCCAAAAAAGCTGAATCTTGTTTGTTTTAGAAAATATGCCATTAACACCAGCTGAACGACAGCGCAATTATAGAGAGCGAATAAGCCTGAAATATGGGAGGAAAGGAAGAAAAAAGAAGCTGAAGACAAAAGAAAAAAATATTTAAAAATTTCACAATAAATTGTCAGAAACAGAAAAAGGCGAAAGCAATGGCGGGAATTAAAACAAATCAAGATAAGAAAGGAAGTCGCCGAAAATACAAACAGACGCACTATTAACCAAGGAAAATAATAATTTAGGGAAATAATAGTTTGTGTAGCAGTAGCACTTAAGATTATATCTTCTGCTATCATGGAAAGTGGCAAGTCATCTTCGTTTAATACTGTCGTATTAATCTCTATTTGGTTTAGTTCTTTTTACAAATAATCGTGTGATTATATTTTTAATTTCTTTCCTTATGAGATATTTACTTGGCAATTGGAAAGTCTCATTGCCTTTCCATTGCTCTAAATCAACAACAGTCGGCGCACCGCTCGCGTCCTGAGTGGATGTGTGGAGCATCGCTGACCATTGCCGCCCAATTCCGTCAATCTCGAACGTCATATTAGGCTTCGGGATTGATCTCGAAAAATTACACGGGATCTCGCGAGATCGGGATTGCATTCCCTAGGCCCCAGTATGCTGAACGGAACGTTTTGAACAATGTAGTTAACAGCATTTTATTTTGCTTTATACTTGTTAGGCGGTGGCGATGGGGCCTAAGCGTACTCATATTGGATTTTTTGTTTTCTTTTTGTTAATATATAGCTACCTTGTAAGTCGGTGGCGAAGGTTTGTACTCAAATTATATTTTTAGAAAGGCTTGTGTTCTCCTAATAAAAAATAAATAAACTATGAATCAACTTCGGGCGCCTTGGAGACCACATCAAAATAAATTATGCCGGAAAGTGTCGGACTTAAAGATTATACATTAATCTGCGGGTGGATAGCTAAATAGAAAAAATATGAAACTAAAACCAGTTAAACTCTTTTGTCTTTCTCTATTCATATGCCAGTAGCTTCCAAATTACAGGGCTTTGTAAGATTTAAATCTAATCTTATAGTTAAAGTTTTAGACTACAAGAAGTAAAAACAAATTGCAAGTACGATTAAATCCCTACGTAGGTTTAAGCACTAAGAAAATCCAAAAGAATATACAACAAGAAACAAAAAGATTTGGCTAAAACCATTACAGAATTTTACTAACAAGATGATGAGTCAAGAGCATCTAAAAGAGCCGGAAAAAAAAAGACTAAACAGTCAAAAAAGAAAAAGTCCAGAAGAAATACCTACTTGCCAACTTAACTGATATTTACAAAAAAACAAACAAACAAGAGACTGGAATAAATGTATCCTACATAACATTTGTAAGATATAAACCTTTTTTTAATGTACGCCCAAATGTATCGGACCGTGACACTTGCATTTGCAAAAAACATACACATATGGAATTTAAATTTACATCACTATAGAAACTTCAGATTTTAAAATCTGATTGAATATTAATATCTGAGAAACTCTTTTTCATTAAAAAATTAAATTTTTAATACTGTAAGTCCTTGGTCAGCACTTAATCAGAACTGTAATTATTAAAATTATGCAGTTTAAACTGCTTTACGAATTGTTAATTGATTTATGGCAATTATACCAACTAAAATACGATCACCAAAATGTTGTTTCACAATGTACCCACCTAGACCCCCACACCAGCTTCGCACTCGTAGCCTGTTAAACTTATACTGTAAAAAGTATGTATAAATAGTGATAGTGATAATGGTCTAATCTACTATTCCAGATGTTTTAATTAGCTCAACGTTAATTATTCAATTTAAAAACGTGTGCTCTTTAAACTTGCCCTAATAATTCCTTTCTGTTATTTTTCTGTTACAATCAAATAATATTCATATTTGTTTCCTATCCGTTACTTACAATTATTTTGAATATGACCCAAAAGTATTTTGCAATGCATTTATACAACCTATTGCATTTATGATTGCAAGAATATTGGGTTAAATAAAACCATTTTATGTGTGGCCATAGCGAAATGGCTTTGAATAAGCCATTATATCGGGTTCCGTAATAAAACAAGGAACTCTAGTTTCGCCATGTCTGTCCGTCTGCAGCTTTACTCAGACTGATCATGCTTCGAAGCACTAATTTTGGCACGGTTATAGATATTTATTACGCCTATAAAGTTGTAAAATAAATTTTAAAAAAATATCGCTAACTAGTCGTATTTTGAGTAAAATTCGTCCAACTTATAAATTGTTGCTGAGTAAGTAAAAATAACGTACTGATTCCTCAGAAATTTTAATGATTTAAAAGTGAATTTGTAATTTAAAAGTGAATTTGTAATTTTTACGTGCTAAAATTTATATTTTTTGACATGGATTCCGAGATAGGTAACTACGCAACCCTAAAGTGAGCGTGGCCCGACACACACTGGACTAGTTTTTATTAAAGCATTAAATTGTGCCTACTTTGGGATGTTCTTTTTGTTTCGTTCTGTTGTTAATTTGATAGCTTATAAAGTTGCAATAAGAATAAATAAATATTGTTGTTCCAGGTCTTCCATTATACTACGAGTTTATAAACACAAGCCATGGTTCACGGTTAATTTTAGCTTATGGCTTCACTTTCTGCCACCAGAGAAAATATGCCAGAGCTTGTACCAGTCATTGGCGATGCTCCTCTAAGCAGAGCAAGAAATGTAAAGCAACGATCATATTATTTGATGACAACACGATCAAGATGGCGAATCATGATCACAATCATCCACCACCCCATTTTGTTATTAAAAATGGGTTATATTTTAAAGTTAAATAATTCAGTTGAATCAACTCTACAACAATGCCGTGATAATAATAATAATTTGTTTATTTTTTTACACTAAAAATTCATATAATTGATTTTTAACACTGACAGTGCCTTAATATTGTAGAAACTAGAGTTATGGGAAATTTGTGAAACAAATATTTTTACAATTGGGGATATTTTTATTTCCGGGATTTAATGACCGTTATCTTAACATGGATATGCCTTCTGAAGTCCGTGATCAGTAAGTCATATGAGATACAACAGTGTGTGCTCATGATCTTAAACAATTTCACTTAATTTAATACATCCATACTTTATTCATATTACCATTTAGGTTCATTGACCTAAAATAATCAAGCCGATCCCTGATTATAATAATATACAGTGTCCCAGAACTCAACGTCATGCCGGAGTCGGGTGATAGCACAAATCATAATAGTTACCAGAAAAATATTTAAAAAAATCTTAGTCATGTATTTTTAAATTACGGTAATTTCTTTTTTTTTTTTCGAAAAATGTACACCCTGTGATGATGGTTTTGAGCTCCTTTAGCTACATAATATCTTTTTTAGTTTTTTTTTTTTTGTAATCTTGAGTAGTGCTTGTGTAACCTGTTGTTTTAAATTCTTAGTTATTTTCATTTCACGAAAAAAAAAGAAGTTACTGTAATTAAAAAAAAAATAATTACATGACTAATATATTTTTCTGGAAACTATTATGATTTGTCCTATCACCCGATTCCGACTTGTCGTTGAGTTCTGGGACACCCAATTTGAATGTAGCTACTGACAAGCGGTAATGTTTGATAAAATGAAGTTAAGATTAATATTATATTAATATTGTCAACATTAATATTAATATTTTAGTAAGACTAAATCTATTTTCATGGTTGTGAAATAAATATTTTTTATGAAGCAGATGTCTGATTCAACATAGTATACCGCGTGTATCTGACATCGACGCACAAACGATTTCCATGGGTCCGGGGCATGATTCTGGACACCCTAGACTTAGAATTTTTCGTCGGCTTTTTTCTCATTTTTTTTTATTTTTTTCAAGGGTTTTTTTACTTTAGACTGCTCATAATCGTTATTCTGACCTAACCCAATGAGATTTTTAATAAAAAAATAATTAATTAACTACTTTCACTAAAAAGAGCAATCTAAATAAAGCCACAAATAGATTTCAGCTCAGCTGAGCTGATACTTTGTGGTACTCTTGAAAAAAATTAGAAAAGAACCGACGAAAAATTCCAACACTGGGGTGTCCAGAATCATGCCCTGGACCCATGGAAATCGTTTGTGCGTCGATGTCAGATACACGCGGTATGTATGAACTATAATAATGTCTGGCTAAATCGTGGCAGACCCAGATGGCAAGACAAGCCTGTCGGCTATTTCTGGATTGGTCCACACTTGCTCAAAGAGGGGAGAAATGGAAAAAAAGGAGCCCTTTAACCTGCCGATGCTGTGGGATGGAAAATACGCTGAAAATAAATAAAGATTTTGATAGACTTATCTACTCTCAATAGCGTTACACAACCCTGGGGGGCTACTATCTAAGCCCGACATAATAAATAATAATAATAATAATAAAAACGTTTATTTTTATCTCCAACAAATTACAACACAGTTTTAGTTGACAGGTAGTTCGACAATAGATAGAGGGTAATTTGTGGGAGATCTGGAGTCCAAACTAAGCCTAGGCCTGTATTTTAGAGCTCCAGGCTCCCCCATTGCATCATAACTTGAGACAGTCAACGTGCATGTGTGTACGTGCGTGCATGAGTGTGTGTGCATGTAAATATAATGTGTATAGATAGGATATATTTATATGTATATATATATTTATATATATATTATGTATACGTATATAATATTAATACATATTGAAGTAGTAGTATACAATAAATAGAGAAATATAGACAAACCTAGCTACTACTTTGCTACATCAAGTAATTTTTCAGTTTCATTATAATTTAAAGAAAGTAAAAATTTAATCAATTTATTTTTACATTCGTTTTTACGACAGTTGGCTATATTTATAATTTTATTTAATTTATTGTACAATTCGCCTCCACGAAATGGGAAATATTTTTGCGCAAATGAAGTATTAACCGCATTCGTCCTACATATTGCATAATTTCTTCTGGATTGTGGTATACGTTTTTTCCGTTCTTCAGGTAAGTTGGAGTGTTGAAGAAGTATAGTAAGCAGTACGTAAAGTTGACGAACAGTTAGCACTTGGGCTTCTTCGTAAAGTGTTGTGGTGGAGAAAAGACGCGGTTTGTTTAAGCTGACTTTCAATATCATCCGCTGGGCTCTTTCGACAATCATCAGTTTAGATTTACATGCTCCACCCCATGTGGTGATGCAGTAGCTGATGATTGACTGCACCAGGGATTCGTATACCATCCTCATCGTTTGGTTTTCTGCTACACCACGAAGTTCTTTAAAAATTTTTAATAAGTAGACTACGCCCGCAACTAATCCCGAAACTACGGACTTCGGGCTTAGAGAGTAGCCCCCCTGGACCCTATTATTGCGATGCGGTTACGTTGTGGCTAGTGTTAGCTGACAGGCAGATCGTCAGTGGCGCGCGGTACCGTTGCGTCGACGCAACCTGGTGTTTGCAGCGCCGGCTGTTTCTGAGGTAGTTGTGGTACATATGAATTCTACCTTTAATAATAACCTTAATAGTGTAACATCCTAATCACGTCATATTTCTTCCTCATTGCGGATGGTCGTGAATCCCCAGATGACTGGTCAATTTCTGTAAGTTAGCAGTAGTATAACATAAGTCAACATTAGTAATTAATAGATACAGTATACCATACCTACTGATTAAAATATAAGTACCTAAGTTAAACTAATGACTTTTTTTTTATTTTTTTTTATACAAAACGGGTAAACTCTTGGCCCAAATCTCACCTGATGGAAAGTGATGATTAGGCCGAAGATGGAAGCGAGTTTCACCCGGAATCCTCTTACACAGAGGAACTGGCTATCATACCTCTAACTGCCGGAACACAACAATGCTGTTAACATTGTTGTTATGGCGACAGACTTAGACATGATGGTGGTAGCTTGCCAGGCGGACTTAGAAGAAGTCCTACCACCAACCAAACCGAGCAAAAAAATTTGCCCCCGCTGGGAATCGAACCCGGGACCTCTGGGTCTGAATCAGGTGGTATAACCACTAGACCACGGAGGCGGTTAGTGTCACCTGTTTAGCACCACCCAGGGACCACGTGTAGGGATTCGCTGAAGGGTATTCTCCTACGGACGCGGGTGACTCGGCCCCCAAAAACTTTGACTTTCAATATACAATTAATGTGGCTCCATCTGATGCTAAATTTCGCAAAATTAAGTATCGCAATATTTTATGTCACTTTAATTTTCTCTGGGAAACCTGGAAGCTTGTCAAGGCTTTCCTTATCATTGAAGGTCGGGGGAAACAATTAAAGATTTTTTTTTTTTCATCCGACTTCGATTAAGTGGGATGTTCTAGCCTATTGAACATATAAAATTGTTTATATTTCGTTTATTCAATTTCTTATCATTACAATGAGCCTGTTGAGTCCCACTGCAGGGAAAAACCTTCCTTTCCTTTGTCCCACCTTTCTCTGTCCTTTGCTACATTTCGCCAATCCTTTAGCAACGACTGAAATTAAATTTAAAATAAAATATTAACGTGAAACACAACTTTTATTTCAAAACATTTAAGTTGTCATCAAAGTTTATTTGATAATGAAATATAATATTCAAGAACGATACGAAATTCTTTTATTTTAAATTATCCAAAAATTGTTTAAACGAAAAAGATTACAAAATAAGAAATTTAATTAAGTCAATGTTGAATTGAATGAGTTTAAATCAACTTAAGCGGCGGATAAAAAGTAACCTCGTTGGTAATTGTATTTTCGAGTTGTTTGGAGTTGAAACTCTTGGGTCGTGGGGCCAAGTGCTCAAAACTTATTTAAAGATCTGTCAAGATGCTTATTTGACACTTCGTGGAACCCAAGGGTTGGCTTCTACCTCGGACAAAGGATAAGTATTGCCATACAACATGGCAGTACTGCCGGCCTCATGGGCAATGTGCCCAGTACCAGTAGCCAGCGATGCGGACGAATTTATCAATGCCATATTTTAGACTAGCTGACCCGTGCAACGTCGTCTGCGTAACATTTTTCATTACTGCTCCGCTCCTTTTGGCCTTAGCGTGATGATATATTGCCTATAGCCTTCCTCGATAAATGGGCTATCTAACACTGAAAGAATTTTTCAAATCGGACTAGCAGTTCCTGAGATTAGCGCGTTCAACCAAACAAACAAACAAACTCTTCTGCTTTATAATTTAGTTTTAGTTAGTTAAGATTTTTGTGATATGTTTTATAAATAAGTAACCACGAGAAAAAACCGTTTTCATCAAATTGCAAAAAACAGACAAAGGATGCATGGTGTCAGCTTTAAACTATAATTTTGTTATTTTCTAACTACTCATTACTTACGTTTTTCAGATTACCACGTGATCAAATCGATTGAAGGCGCCAAGAAACTTATAATGTACAACGAGTACACTTTCTGTCATGCTCGCCTCGTCAAAAACAAGGGCTTACATCGTTGGAGATGCACAGCGTGTGCTCACAGGAACTGCAAAGCAAAATTAGTCCTGGATTTGGAGGGGAAAATTTTATTCGTACACGATTACCACAATCATGCACCGCCGAAATATTACTTTCATAAAGGTGCATATTTCAAAACGAAATGAATTTTTCAAAATAAAATTTAATAACCATTTTGAAAAGTTAGTTCATGATCAATGTGAATTTACATATTGTATATCTTCAAGCACGTACTTAAAAAAATATATTAATTAAAATTAACATCTATGTTTTAAAATTATTTTCTAGTACATAGTTACGCTCCGCTTTTGTGTATATAACTGTCATCTTTAGTCAATAATAGTTAAATATATTAATAAAATTATCAAACTTCGGAATGCATTTTTGATTAATTTGAAATAACAATCATATTAAGATTGTAACTTGTATTATATATTATATATTGCTTGCCGAGGTTGGTCTAGGGATGGGTGACCATCTTAACACGTTGCGGGACGCACTGAATTAGCATACTGTTAACTTACTGTTTACCTGTTTATGGGTTGTGGAGGTCTGGTAGGCAGCAGCTCTACGTAAATTACTGGTATTCAGCTGAGTCCGGTTTGACTGGAAGCCGACCCCAATATAGTTGGGAAAAAGCTAGGCAGATGATTAAGATTGTAGGTTGTCGTTGTAAGTAAGTGGGTACGTAATGAATATGTTACTGGAAAATTGCAAACACCGTAAGATTGTAAAATATCCCGTGAAATTGTAAATTATTTTTTCTAAATAAACTACGAAAGTTTGAAAACTGTTGAATTTGGATGGGATATTTTGTATACAAAACAATTTTTTTTTACAAAATATCGAGAAATTATAATCATTTTCCAGTGACATATTATATATTTAGCGATTTCGTTATTTAGCGATATTGTTTATTAGATGACTTGGAAACTTGAATAAGCAAAAATTTTTTGATGGTAACAGCGCTACAGTATTGAGGAAAACCAAGAAACAAAAAAAAAATCGTAATGCCAAGTTTATTTAGCAAGTTTCATAGTCGTAACATTGGTTGAAAATAAAGAAACGAAAAAATATTTATGTAAGTAGTTTTACATTAGAAGAGATACCTAACACTTAACTTCTTTCAGAAATGGACCCTCTACAGCTCAGCTCGGTCAGGCAGACACAATGCTCGTCAAAAGGATCGAAACATGTAAGAAATCGGAAGAAGACGGTAGTCCCTGATGAGATCCGCCTCTCTAATGTAGGCTCCCACCTACTTGAGCGAGTGGACTCGTGGAGACGCTGTCGTTTGTGTAGCTCAAAAACTCACGACAAGAGGTCGAGAATACAGTGCTCAAGATGTAAAGTCCCACTTTGCGGATTTCCCTGTTTTGATTTATTTCATAGGCAGCTTATTGTCTAGTAAATTTTGAATATGGAATATTAAAATACGCAGATTGTTCCGTTATTAAAATTTATTGTATTTTTTCTGTGTATAGTTTTTTTGTAATAAAGTTTCTTTTTTCGACAGGATGTGGCAAGTACACTTTTGTACTGGCCACTTTTTAAGAACATTTTTTTTACTATGACATTCTTAAAATAAAAATCACTTTTCAGATAAAAAGTACATCAGTTCACAACGAGGGACACAGTTTATACTTCACAAGGACTACACATACTTTCACAAACGTCACGTCAAAAGCAAAGGCATCCATTATTGGCTTTGCATAGATAACAAGCGCTCGCGCTGCAACGTCACGTTAAAAGTTCGCGATGATGGCAACATTCAATATGCAACTGGCAACATTGAACATAACCACCCTCCCCGTAAATATGTCGTCACTAAAGAAGGGAATTACGTCAGGATTTAAATTTGACCCTCTAGATTTAAATCCGAATTTTTGTATTTAAAAACCTAAAACCCATAAACGTTCAGACAAGTTAAAGTGGCTAATATTTGCAAATATACAATATTCGTTTTTGTTTTGACTTATATCTGGGAACGGTACCTATTATTTAATATTGTAAAAAGTGAATTTCTCAAGTGTTTCTGGATGGCCAAATTCGAAACTCATTTACTAACATAAAAAACATAAATAATAATAATAATATCCTTGGACATTTCACACAACGCCATATAGTCCCAAGCTAAGCAACTTAATGCTTGTGTTATGGTAACGAGATGGCTGATAAACTACTTATATACATTTTTTTTTGTAAATACATACATATTATAGATAGAAAACACCCAGACTCGGAACAAATACATGTAGGCCGTACAAATATTTGTTCCGTGCGGGAATCGAACCCGCGACATGCTGCGCAGCAGTCAATCGCTCAACCACTGCGCCAACCGTGTCGTTAATAATAATAAATAAGATAAACAAATCTAATAAGTATCTATTTTATAACAAATGCTGCTTTTTAGTAAACCATAAAGTCAAAGCAGAGTCCCGCTTAGGTTGCAACAATCCCGACTTTACCTCGAAATATCTCGGCAACACGACACTATATGGCACCATTTTCGTTGATGTGTTCTCTACTCAAATATGAAGGCGGCGTGGAGCTATGCAATGGTTCTATGCCCTTTCGAAAAGTATCCATTTAAAACTGTCGGTTTCATTGTGCCATCATGTATGTGGGAACTTGAAGTGGTAAATCGTAGTAATTTCTCACTAAGCACATTTGTACTAAAGTAAAATCTTATTGTTAAACAGATCTTTATTAAAAAAATCCAAATTTTCGTTGCTTAGCAAACAAATCTTTTAAATTATAAAAAAAAACGTCTTCTAGCACTTATAACCAATAAACTTTTCAGCAAATCCGTATTTGAAGTGGAGACCCGCTTTGGTTATTCCGGAATATAAGAACTTTGCGTAAACTAAAGTCAGGCTGTTCACGTTACAAGATCTGGAAGTCAGGCATTTTCCAAAATATTTAGTAAAGCGGCTTAGATGTACAGTTTGCGGAAAGAAGGCTCGTTAGCAATGCAAAAAGTGTGTAAACACATTGTGCCTTGAACGAGGTTGCTTTGAAGACTATCACTTTGTATTATGAACAAGTGCCATGTTCCCATTTAAGGACACATATTTGAAAAGCTTTGTATTTTGTTTCACAAAAAAGCGAATAAAAACATTTTTTGCAATTCGTGTTTTATGATTTTCTACAATCACCCGGTAATCTGGTTCCTAAGCAGCTGGTTGCATAAATTATTTATTAATGCAATTGAAAGTCATGTTGATTCTAACTTTTAACAGCAAGAGCGTAGCGTGTAGCGTAAATACTCCGCTCTGGGTGAAGACTCTTACTGACTAAAACCCCCTTGTTCCCTCCAAATGTTTCCTTCTTTTTTTGCGTTCCAGGACCGCGGTAACTCTTTCGAATAAATTCCGCAACCCTGGCAAATCTCTATCTATTGCAAGTGGCTTGAAAGAGATCGCGAGTTGCTATACTCATTTATTTCAATTAAACCATTTACAGGCACTTTTGAATTTTATCAAGTTCGGACTGGCAAAGATAAAGCAAGCTATTTACACGGTATTTTACGAAGTGGACAGTTGTATTTTATGTTAAGGATTTCGCCATGTTTTTTTTTATCTTCATGTACAATAAATATACATAATTAATTTAACAGGTCTTCAGTTCGTGAAGTCGGCACGTGGTAAGACGGTGATACTATACCAAGGTCACACATACTGCTATGCCCGTTTGAGCAAGGATGCTCACCATTGGAGGTGCACCTTATGCGCCCACAAGAGCTGTAGGGCGAAACTAGTGCTGAACTTAAACAATGAATTTGTGTCTTCAGATGATAACCATAACCACCCACCTCGAAAATTCTTAGTTAGAGATGGGATTTATATTAAAATTTAATTAATTGATAGTATATTGTATAGTTTAAAGGCTTTAGACAAAGTGGTAGTGGGATAGGTTCATCACCCGCATGCCTCGCAACATTTTACGTTACGTGGGCCATGTCGTTTGCTTCCGCGCCGAGAGCGATTGCTCGCACGATATACAGTGTGAGTCTTTATAATGTGTACATACGAATGAGGGAAACTATACCTAATTTTATCAACGGAAAACTTATAAAAAAATAAAATCATTTTTTAAAAAGTTTGTTTTTTAACGGTGCCCCCAGTGCAAACAACTCGAACTTTTAAACTAAATGATCTATTAATACGTTTTGTTTAATACGTTTTCCGTCGATAAAATTAGGTATAGTTCCCTCATTTTCGTTGCACATTATAAAGACTCACACAGTATGTGTGTAACATTCCATGTAGTTGCAAAGGGAGATTTTCCGCAATAACGCTCCATTTGTCTCCTCGTGTATCTTTGACTTAATGTATTAGTTGTAAAATAGTAGTAGTAACCAATGACGTATTATATATAGACACGTCATAAACCAACATCGCGGCGCTTAAACAAGGCAAGAATACTAGATAGCTATTAATACGCATGTAGAAAGGGAAAGAAAATATGTCACCGTACGGCGGGATGCCTGTTGCTAGAGGGAGATAAATATACATCTTCAGTTACGTCACAGGATAAGTAATAGTCAAATTGACATCAAAACAAACGTAGTGTCGCGCGACAGGTTGTTGCATAACTAAGCGCGATGTGGCCAATTGGCTTCATTTCATGTTGTCATTTTAGAGTGCGGACAACGTATCTATAGTTTTATATATCATTGGTAGTAACCATGTGGGTAGGTATCAAACGACCGGTACTCGGTAGGACCGGACGTTTCCGGTCTTTGTATTACGTAAGTGCTTATTTTCGGAGGTCTGTTGTTTTTTTTTTTAATAAGCTGCACCTTTATGCTCTTCTATCAGTATTTGTTCTGTCTCTTTTAGGTGGTTTGCCTGTAAGTAAATAAAAAAAAAGTTAATAAGTAGTGGTTATTTATTTACAGCCGATTGTATCACTTTGTAGAGCAGAGTTTTTTCATAATATAATTTGTGCAAGATCGCTTTTAGAATTTATATTAATTTAATGATGTTTCAATGGTATAAACACAATTTAAATTGTTCCTGATAAATAAATAATTAAAAAGTAAAGGTCTCCCTTTCTTCCTTCCCTACATCCGGATTTTAGGCAAGTGTGGACCAATCCTGTCGATCGGTGTCAAGCTTATCCACCGCCACCTTTGCCTGGGTCTGCCGCGAAGTCGTCGGACATTTTCTAGGACCCACGTTATGGTTGATTTAGCCCATGCACGTGCGAAATGCGGCAAAGGTGTCCGGCCCAATCCCTGCTTAGCAGCTTTTTGGGTGACGTCGGCTACTTGTGGTTTGGAGCGCAGCACTGCATTCCTAACTCGGAAACGAGTCTTATAGTAATAAAGTTTTCATAATATTTCTCTATAACACTCATTGCAAAATTTTCTTGTTTCACTTATTTTTGTTAAAACAGGAAAATAGTCAAAATTTTTAGAGCTTTGAATAACGATTTTAAAATCCGTAAGTACCTAACGTTGTTTAAAATAAATATATGGAGATAACGATTGGTACTTACCTACTGACATGCAACAATTTTACAACTAAAGAATTTTTGTTTCAGACTTCCAATTCGTAAAATCGCAACAAAGCAGTAAATTGATACTCCACAAAGAATACACGTACTGGTATGTACGAAGAAATATTAAAAGAAGAACAACGACTTGGAAGTGCTCCTCTCACAACAGTAAGAAATGCAAGGCCAACTTGGAGTTGGACTATACAAATAAAATTGTGGATCTGAATATTAAACACACTCATCCGCCGCCCAGACTGAATCCTTTGTTAATCAAACCGATTGCAGTACCTACAGATCACTTATCTGTAACCTATGGGGAAGATGGGCATAGAAATTAGAATACTGGCTTATATCGTAAAACGGGATGAATAGAAACGCAGGAGCAAATAGAAACAAAACTTTGAAGGGGATTTTCACTTTGTTTGAATTCTACTGGTAGCATTTAATTACTTCAATTTTTTAATAAATAAATTATATACGGTTTGATAAATAATGGACAAAATATCACTTGGATAACACTAGACTAGATGATTACTAGACTTTGTCTCCGACCCAGACTACAGTCAAGAGCAAATACATCGCAAAAAAAAACTTAGTAGGTACGTATATTGATTGACGACACGGTTGGCGCAATGGTTGAGCGATTGACTGCTGCGCAGCATGTCGCGGGTTCAATTCCCGCACGGAACAAATATTTGTACGACCTACAAGTATTTGTTCCGAGTCTGGGTGTTTTTCTATCTAATATGTATGTATTTACAAAAAAAATGTATATAAGTAGTTTATCAGCCATCTCGTTACCATAAAACAAGCATTAGGTTGCTTAGCTTGGGACGATATGGCATTGTGTGAAATGTCCAACGATATTATATTATATTACATATTATTATAGAAACTTAAACTTTTTTAAATAGGTATTTAACTTATACAACCACATTTGGCTAGATTTAGATTATAATCCCATGTAGTAGGTGCGAGCTTATAACCATAACACAAACACTCTAAGAGGCTATCAAGTACTTAAAAGTACCTTATACACTGCGATAGTAAGAATAGGACGTCAATGAACTCTATCTGTCAAATGTCTCATGAAAAGTACGGTTTGCAAAGAAAACTTAGTTGCATATCAATAACTGTTTATTTTACTTTGTTTAAATAAGTATTAAATGAAAACGTTCAAAAGTAGTTAAATAGCTGAATATAATATTTAATTATTTAAAGCCATTATGAGTTATTTTAAAACATACTATTACACTTTTTTCACTCAATATTTGCAAATAAAAATTAAAAAAAAAATCTTTGCTCATGGAACCTAACTGGTTTGAATTGACAGCTATGATGTCACAATATGGCGCTAAGTCGACCCTATTCTTATTTGAATCGCATTGTATGTCATGTAACTTAAGACGTTTTTTATATTTAAATGCTTGTTAGTTAAGTCAAGTATGTTAAATGTACATGAAGAATACATTTTCCATTTAATCATATAATTACGCGCAATAATATGTTATACTTAATTTTATTTAAAATGTAAAACAGTCACTTAGTAACAAGAATATTTTATTTAAATGTTATTGATATATTGTATCTTTACCAACGTAATTTTCATAGCACATCCAAAAAAAAGTAAGATTAAAAACAGTTTTTTTTTTAATAAAGCCAGAGAATTCATATTTCAGTAACATTTTTTTATTTTTTAGATTATATCTTGTTGAGTTTCAGGAAGTTGAAAATATTAAGGTCAGAGCATAGTACTCACAGCTTGCGTGTCACCATATGTATGTATAAACGACATAATAACACATTTTCTTATACGTTTACATGAAAAAATATACCTGAAAAATACGGTCTACAAAAAACTCAAAGTTAGAGTGAACAGCTGGCTCCTTCTGGGTAAGCTCGCTCCATCGTAGACTTTGTCTCTGTCATCTCAGACCAAGAGCAAACCCATCCCAAATAAAAAAAGCAAAAAACAAACTCAGCAAGTTGGCGCATATTATACTATATTTACAACTTTTACAAATGGTGTCGATGGTGACCTATCATTAAAATAAGGATATAAACTACATATCATCTGTTTACAGGTATTATGCGTCGTTTTGATAGAGGGGCTCGTAGCTAAATAATAAACGACGTACAGGCCGAGGTTAAGGAACGCTTACCGAGATCGCTCTGTGGATGGGTGACCATTAACATACCGAGACTCCTCTGTGTCTCGGAAATCACGTTAAGCCGATCCCGGCTGTTTTTTAAATCTTTGGCAGTTGCACGTAAAATACTGGTATTCGGCTGAAACCGGTTTGACTAGAAGCCGACACCAATGTAATTGAGAAAAGGCTACGCAGATGATGATGATGACGTCGTCCTAATGAGAAGCGCGCAAAGTCGCGTCCATTTGTATGGCAGCCACGACGATCGCCTCGTCGCTAAGGGTGCGTTCTGATCGTTTTGGTTATCACAAAGAACAAGTAGCACGTAGTTCGACGAAGGACAGTGCCCACGCCTTAAAAAATAGTTCAAAGCTACGTTGGGATAAGGGGCTGCGGCAGACCCCGAAGGAAATGGTGGGATGACCTGGATGGATTCCTTAAGAATTTGAAGGAAGAAGCACAAAATCGAGAATGCTGGAAAGAATGGAGGGAGGCCTCAGCCCGGCAGTGGGACAGTGCGATCTAGTAATAATAATATGTTGGGATACATCATATAACGTCCATGCCAGTAATCAGCAGTGCGATCCTGTAAACATGTCGAAGTGAACACGAAATACAAAATCCTTTATTTCAAATAGACCACTTACAGGCACTTTTGAATAGTCAAGGTCAAATAGATGAAGCTAATCCTGCCGCGCTAGCGACAATAGCAGCAGGTTGTTCTGCAACATAACACACCCACCGACCCCGTCTCCAGCGCGGCGGTTGCACGTTCCAAAGAGTAGGTCCTGTGGAGAAGAACGTGCAAGAAACTCCATGGACACTCTTTTAAACCAGTTGTCATTGTTTACAAAATCATGGTTACATTCGTTACGAAATAAATTATGAGTAAAATTATACAATGCAAAAGATTTATTTATTTATTTATTTGGGACAAAAAACAGTTATACGTTACAGCATTTACAGAAAAGTAGTTATAATAGCATAGTGGAGAAAACGTATAACCCACACTGTCGTCCACGAAGTGACATCGGAGTATGAACATAACGAACGCGTGTCAAACGGAAAGAGAGAAGATGAAGATAAGAAAAAAAAAAAAAAAAAAACTATAGAAGATAAACAATATGCAGGTACCGACGAACCAATGTCTTATGGGCAATTCGCAAGAAATTGTGAGACCATTCTTTTAAATTTAAGTTGAGACAGCGCGAAAATGTCAAAATCTTGGAATTGTGAGTTATAGTTCTCTAATAGTCGGCGAAGAGGGGCTCGCACCCCAGCCTTCGTTCTACAACGCCCAGTGTAGAATAGTTGAGGTGCGCGTACCTCCCGCCGAATAACAGTTCTAGGGACTGCGAAACACAATCTATTCGTTAGCTCAGTACAATTAAATTTGTTATTGCATATACCGTGTAGCATCACAGCCATTATAAATAAACGTCTAGAATCCAAGCTCAATATCTCGTAATGCTTTAGCAAATCTGCATAGGGAATATAGGTACGGAAACACTTGTAGTGCATAGCACGAAGAAATTTTTTCTGAACCATTTCTATTGCTTTTTTATATTTCTCATAATACGGGCACCAAATGGGTACCGCATATTCCAACTGTGAACGTACAAGTGTTTTAAATAAGAAGAGAAAAGTAGAAGGCTTTTTGAAGTCTTTACATGAACGCATGACGAAACCATACATCCGAAACGCTTTGTTGATAATGTTATCGATATGGGTGTCTAAATGTAATTTACAATCAAGCAGTACGCCAAGATCACGCGTGCACTCGTTTCTATTCAATTGAATGTCGTTCAAGGTATATGGGAAGTTAATAGTATTTTTATTTTTAGTAAAAGAGATGAAGTGACATTTTGGTAGACTAAGATGAAGTTTATTGACCAGACAGTATTGAGACAGCCTGCATTAGTCCTCTTGTAATAACAAACAATCCTGAGAGCTTGCACAAGCCTTATAGATTTTAATGTCGTCGGCGTACATTAGAAATTCAGAGTTGACTATGCAGGATTTTATATCGTTTATAAACAATATAAAAAGCAATGGGCCTAAGATAGATCCTTGAGGCACACCCGACCTGACGACCACATAATCAGACTCGAATCCATTGATGACAACTTTTTGGGTCCTATGAAATATATATGATGCAAACCATCTGAGTAAATTCCCTCTTATGCCATTGAAAGCAATTTTATCCAGAAGCAATTTGTGGTCCACCTTGTCAAAGGCTTTCTGGAAATCAGTGTATACAGCGTCAACCTGCGTGCGTATGTCCATGTTTTCAAACAAAAATTGAGTGAAAATGATTAAATTTGTAGTTGTCGATTTGGATTTAACAAAACCATGTTGCTCGGGTATAATAAGGTGATTTATCTGTGGAAATAAGTAGCTGTGCACTAGACCCTCAAAAAGCTTGGACAAGCTGGATAAGATAGATATGGGTCGATAATTCTCAACGTTACCTTTGTCACCACTTTTGTAGATGGGCGTGATAAAAGCCCTCTTCCAAACACTAGGGAAAATCCCTTCCTTGAGACATTTATTAAATAATATGTGTAAAGGGACACAGATGATTTGCGCAGAGTTATTTAAGAAAGAAGGGGGCAAGCCATCAGGACCAGCTCCTTTAGATAAATCTAATGAGGTAAGTGCTTTGAGTATGTCACTCTTTTCGAGGTAAATATCCGGAATGCATACAGAATTCTCATCAAAGGTTTCTGGGGGTGTCCAGGTGTTAGGGTCAAAAGTTGAGGGCTCGTATACTGAGTTGAAGAAAGCGGAAAACATTGAACATATCTCAGCGGGGCATTTAGAAGAATCATTTTTGTACTGCATGTTAGCTGGGATTCCAGAACCTTTTTTTCGGTTAGAGATGTACGACCAGAAGTGCTTGACATTAATAGGTATGCTTTCTTCAACAGTTTGCATGTACTTATTGTAACATTGTTCACAAAGTAGTTTGAAACGTTTACGCTGAATAGAGAACTTTTCATAATCAGATAGGTTACGGAGTTTTTTCCATCTTATCCACGCTCGTTCTTTACTTTTGAAAGCTTTTATTAGAGAAGCGTTGAACCAAACGGGAAATGTAGATGATTTTTGACGTGACAGTGGAACGTGCTGTCTAACAATTCCATATATACA
Source organism: Ceramica pisi (assembly GCA_963859965.1). Lineage (NCBI taxonomy): Eukaryota > Metazoa > Arthropoda > Insecta > Lepidoptera > Noctuidae > Ceramica > Ceramica pisi. The sequence continues at coordinate 6,096,346 of OY982541.1, read as the reverse complement.
GTTATAAAAAGTATCCACGGCCTGTTCACTTGAGAGATTATGAAACAGTTCGTCCCAGTTTAACTTACTTAGTTCTACATTAATTTCTTGATAGTCAGCTTTAAAGAAATTATATTTTATTGTAGAATGACGCTTCATGGGCGTGAATGGTGTCATCAGAGATGTTAAAGCGGAAAATGGAGGGTGGTGACTGTCAGGCTGCAGCAATAAAATGTCGGACTGAATCTGACATTCAGTGTTGCTAATGAATAAGTCCAAAACGCGACCCAAATTATTTTTTATTGTGTTGTATTGATAAGCATTAGTAATAGCCATTAAGTCCAATAAAGATCGACCAACATTATTTTGAGACTGAGTACTCACATGACTAGCACTGCCCGACCACTCGATTTCGGGGAGATTGTAATCACCAGCTATATAAAATGATTCAATAGAGGGAGCCGTAAGAATGCTTTCTAATGTAGACAGATGTGATAAGTAAACATCGTCCTGTGTGCGTGGAGGTATATAGGCAGCACTAATGACGTGGTGGGAGCTGGGGCGCGACGCGGGCAGTTGGATCATAACGTGCTCGATGCCAGTGGGAGACGGACATGTTACTATCCTCACAGGCCGAAGCCCGCGCAGCACGGCTATCAGAACACCCCCGCCCTCGCGCTTGTTTGTGGCAATGCGGTCACGATCGTCTCTAAAAACCAAGTAGCGGTCATCAATGAATTCTTTGTCCATTATATTAGGTGTTAGCCATGTCTCAGATAATATGATTACGTCAAACGATAAGGAAAGAATGTTGGTGTAAAGTGTATGCAGTTTAGTGCGGATCCCTCTACAGTTTTGATAAAAGAATGATAAATTATTGTTACTAAGCATTGCGAGTAAAAATTAAGTAAAAAAGGACTCTAATTGCAGCAAAAATAAAAGTAAAGCAAATATTTTTATATTCAGGTATATTTAAAAACTTGGATTCTGTTCGTAGTGGGTAGCGGTAAAACAAATAGCGGATAGTTGGGTTACATACAATTACGTGGTTACGATAAGTGTTAACAACAGCTAATGAGCGAGTTTTAAATAACAAGTTTTGTAGAAGACATACTGAAATGTGCGGTATATAATTTATATCGTTTACGTTTGCGTAAGAACAACAAAGACAAAAAATAATATGAGACAACGAAATAAAACTATTATTTGTAACTAAAACAATCATTGAGATACATTGAAGACATGCGATACGAGTTGTAAACATTTTATTTTTATAGTAAATTCGAGCAAGGGTTTTTTTAAAATCGATATTTATGTAAAAATAACAAAAAACTAATCTATTCACTCTGACGATTACACTGGCCGATCTTGTTGACATCGTTATGACAGCGTACAGCAAATGTTTTAGAGCCATCGGTAGCTTTAACAAGTACAGTAGCGTTTCTAATCCAAACATACTTAACGTTATGTTTCCTAGCCATCTCACGACATGTACGAAATAAGTTTTTGTTATAAAGAGTGAGATGCTCGTTTATATAAATTTTATAGGGGGTACCTGACATACCGATAAGGTCAGATGTAACATTTTTAGACAAACGATAGGCACTTAAAACATTATCACGAAGGGTGCGTGAGGCTAATTTCACGATTATGTTCTTGGGTTTGTTACTTTCCTGTGTACGTGCGTGGGGGACACGGTGAACGGCTAGCACATCTTGACGGGGAATTGAGCACTTGATGGTAGCACCAATCTTTTCGACAAGCCCAAGCAGGTCTTCATCACGTCTCTCGGGCAGGTTGCAGATCTCAATGTTATTGAGACGGGCTTGCTGTTCCATCGACTCAAGTTTTATTTCCAGTCCGGATAACTTTTCATTTAAAAAGTTATTTGATGAACGAGACGACAGCTGTAGATCTTCAACTTTTCTCTCGAGATTGGTTACGCAATTTTTGTAGGATTGGTTTTCCTTCTTCAAATTATCTATCTGCTGTCTCATCTCCTCAAACTTGCCGTTCATGAAGTCCACGGAATCCCGAATCTCCTGGTTAATAGTCTGTATTGTGGAATTTTGTGTTTTCAGGGCCTTAATCTCAGCAACAAGTGTTTCAAGCGCCGAAGTTTGCTGCTCCATCAGTTTCTGCATATGCTCCTCTTGTTCATGTTTCCAGGTTTTTAGGATGTGTTTTAGCTCCAGATTGTGTTCCACAAGCACCGTATTGGGAGAGAAGTCACAACGAGGTCGTTTATGACGCGACTGGATGTTTACATTGTCGTCATTGCACACAGCCTTTGGAATATCTGAATCTGACATTGATAAGTCACTCGTCAGGCTATTGTTCTTAGCTGCCGTTGCTGGTGGTGTACGTGGCATGGTGATGCTGATGAGTGTTTTTTGAGATGGTAAGTATTGACAGGTTTGCACACAGGTACACTCGCAGTAGTATCGTTGAGTTGACAAAAACCGGTAAGTCACGATATTGAGATACGAGCAGGATAGCAATTATGGCGACCGTACTGTTTACGCGGAGGTGAAGGCGGGCTCGCGGTCACTCGCGCGCGTCTTGGTGGCTCGCGGGGCTCAAGCAAATGCAAAGAGAAATTCTCCAAACACTATGAGCTTAATTGATCATAAGGGTTATAGTTCCGGTTATAATATTTGTTTAAGACGATAAAAAATTAGAAAAGTATAACACACGTCCGCTCTCGAACAGGGCACGGAGCCGGACTGAGTCTAACAGTGCAAAGATTACAATCTTCAGCAGGTCCAACAATGTTTTCACATGTTCATCAAAGTTTGGGCACTTTAGTCGCTGTGGAGCGGACCAGCATTGAGCCAAGCATTTTTATCATCAATGTAGGTATTCCCCTAGTTAATAATATGCCTGTTTGCGTAGTGTGCGTTTTATACAATTTTTAAATTTCGTCTCATTCAGTTCTAATATAATATATGTGGTGGTATTTTGTTATAACACTTTAGACAGTATCCCATAAAAGATGTTGCTACTTTAGCAAGTCTGAAACCTGGTTGAATTAATTGGTTCCTATTGCTAGTAACATAGTTATGTCTGTCGTCTCGTTTACTGAAAATATGTAGATTCTTTCTAACGTACATGATATTTCACGTAGGCGAAGTGAACGACAAGTGAGCTGTCAAACATAAGTTGGAATGACAACTCACGTGTCGTTCACTCACTTCACCTAAGTGGAGTGAGCATGAAGTGAACTGTCATTCCATCTTGTTTGTATAGATTGACAGCTCACTTCACGTTTACTTCACTTAAGCTTACACGATAAGAGGTTTACAGAATAGCATTGCAGTTTACCATAAAACCTAAAGAACTACTATATAAATTAAGACCTTTTCGTTACTTTGTAAATATCTAGACCTGGTCCAAGTATCTATAGAATCGTATGTAGAATAGTTAAACGTTGCGGTACCGGAACTAATTATGTAACTTGTGATGTCCAAAAAGTAGACTTTGCTGATTCGTACGTAGATAATGAAGTAGCCGATAAAGATAGAGTAGTGGATAACGGTTGGGTACAAAACAAAACTAAAATCAAATAAACAGTAACAGATATTTTTTTCAGAATTAACGTTCATAATGTCGCAAAAAGGCAAGCAGTTAATATTACTGAATGACTATACGTACTGGCATGCAAACCAAGCTAGGAAGAAAAAAATAGGGCGTTGGAGATGCTCTTCTCACAATAGTAGGAGATGCAAAGCTAAGTTAGAGTTAGACCATTTAAGACACATAACACAGGCTAATTTGAATCATAATCATCCACCTCCTCAATATTGTATTAATAATGGAAAATATTTTAGGATCGCCTAAGGGGTTATTATAATATCAGGCGGTCATCGCGATGATTGCTTTCCATTACGAGGACGCCTTAAGGGAACAGACTTGTAACATGCGATATGCTTTCGCCCTGTGAAGCGCGGTTGCCGTTTTTAATCTCGTCATAGACCGTGTGTTCCGCTCACATTGCCACCAGGCAGCGGCTAGGGATCCCATAGCTTGTAATACTCCTGAAGCTGAGAAAAAATTTCGTCTGACATAGCCTTATGGATTGTCTGGGCCGTTAATTTCTATAAACGGCAACAGTCACTGACTCGTTAGGTTTGCATGGAAAGTTTTGACACTGCCGTTTTATGCAGTGGCCTCCGAGGGGGCTCCTTGTTCTTTAGTTTTCGTGAAGTTTTTCTTCGCTACTTTTTCAATGGGTACGCGTTGATTGGCATCGAGTGTTATAAGTGTTGTGCGACCTGAACGATTCTTTTCGAATTCTTCATTGCCTTTTCCGTGAAACAAACTTTTTATGATGCCATAGATAAGATTTTTATTTATTTCTAAATAGATGTTCTTAGTCTTACTTATTTAGTTGAATTGTTTTTTGTTTCTGTTTCGCTGTTAAGTGGATATTATCATTGTTACTTTAGCGTTTTGGTTAGTATCATTATCACTATTTTTATTGATTTCGTTTTTGTTGTTGAGTAAAGATTTTTTCTTATTTGAATCTTTGTGGATATAAATAAGGCAACCAAAAGCACCTTTATATTTTGTTATAAAAATATTAAATAAAACTTTTCTTTCGTTTGTTTAAATTTCTCTATTATTTCTTTTATTATATTAAAAAATGTTTTGGAAAATGGAAACCATTTTGACAATTAAACATCTAAGATTAAAAAAGTGAATATTTTTATAGGTAGTTGAAAGATTTAAATTTTTTAACTATAAAATATTGAAAATCTTTCAGACGATCTTCACGGGTTCCAATATTCATTTGCAAAGCCTAGGCTATCAACTCTGCTTTTGTAACTGAATAATATTGACAGCACAGCATGTACTCATAGAAACTTCTCACACAAGCCTTGAACATTGGGAGAAATAGTGAATGGGGCTGAAAGTTTTCTTGAGTAGAAACTGTCTGTACTGGAAGGACGACGCTTTGGAAGACAAGGTCGACCCATGACTTAGGAAAGGCTGCTCGAATCCGTTGGATGCGAGACGCACAAGGCTGGTCGATGTGGCGACACTTGGTATCCTACGTCAAGTAGTGGACGTCGTTCAGTTAAAATAATGAACAGATTGCAAAACGAATGGTTGATGGTGCTGCGCGGGAGACCCCAAAACGGGGTTGCAGTACTTTTTAAGATTTTTGAACGTCTGAAAATCGAATTAATTATGAGTTCTTTAATAAATAAAAATCATAATGGTGCTCCCACATTGCCGTTAGAAATTGTTTAGTAACGTTAGTAAACATTTGTTGGCTAACATTATATAACAAATGTTAAAAAATGTTTTCATGTTAGTTAACAAATTATAACAAAATAAAACATGTGTTACCTTTTATTACATTAGTAAACATTTTCTATTAGTGTAGGAGCACTTATAACATGTAACAGTTTCTAACAAAGTGCAACAATTGTTAACATTTGTTAGTAAATGTTTTGGTGTTATAAAATGTTTACAAACATTTTATAACGGCAATGTGGGAGCACCATTACATAAAAATTGAACATACCCTCAAGTAAATCGTAAAGATAGAAACGCGATTTAGAATGATTGGCTCGATACTTTTTTTTATCAAACATGACACTAAATTACAATTTTAAACGTGTACTGTTAAGAGATTTTATCACGAATATATATAAAAGTTATATCATTAGATAGAGATTTTTATTTTGAAGTAAATGTTGAAACCATATTGTATTATTTCTTTATCAGTTTTCGCCCAGAAGAAAAAACAATCAAAATTTAGGCATTATTTCGCTCGCCGGACAGTCGCTGTTGTTCGTCAAAACACACAGTACTGCAACCTCGCCTTAATGACAGACAAACGAAGTGATCCTGTAAGAGTTCTTTTTCTTTTTGAGATACGAAAAAAAATGCTATTCATTAAAGTTGTACAAACTATTGAAGGTTTTTTAATTATTGTTTCAGAGCTACCGCAAACCAACTACTATAAAGTATAGCGAAAGCCAAAGAGAAAATATAGTAATATTGTTTTCTATTTCAGCTTTCACGTTCATCAGATCTCAAAAAGGGAGCTCGTTGATACTACACAATGGCTACACGTATTATAATACTCGCCAGTCGAAGCCTGGGCTGTCCCGCTGGAGGTGTTCTTCCATGAAAAGCAAAAGCTGTAAAGCGCTGTTAGTGCTGGATGGCGACTACACTACCATTCTAGATGGAAACTATGAGCATACTCATTCTCCGCCTATGTACCGTAAATATAACCAAAGGATGGTTGTTGTACAGAGATCAACAGTATAACAGACGATAATAATTATTGTTGTTAAATTAACAATCGGTTTCTGGAAATATAGAAATAATCGACGACTATTGGCAGCTATCGTGCGTTTTAATTTTCGTTCCAGAAACTGAGCCTAGACTTTTAGAATAAAAAAAAAACCAGAACATATTGTTATAATGAAATTTCATGTATGTAGGTAATAATGAATATGCAGATGCTTCATGTTTATCATTGTTGCACCAGTCTACCTAAAGTGTTTTTAAAATTTATGGGTGTTAATGATTAAATTAGATTGTAAAATATTTTGGTTTTTATTTATTCATTCGAGTTTATACATACTTATACCTAATTATTTTATTTCACTGCCTTCAAAACTATGAAGTTAATGCATTTTTAGGGACCAAACATTTCTCAAAGGAGAGGCAGAGGGATCTAATCCTCAGACGATTTCCTCTCAGCACAGGCCGATGTCTCGGTGTAAATACATAGGGGCACGGAAGTGCGCCAGGCCAAGTTCTGGTTATAAACCTACTGACAATCGTAATATTAATAGTTTATTCCGCCCAAGACAGAGAGATTTGGAAAGTGAAAGGGGTGGCCGTTGCCCAGCAGTGGGACACATGTGTAGGCTAACAAAAAAAAAAAAAAAATGCCGCCAGTCTTCTGCACACATTATCATTTGACAGCGTTGAGCACTAATTTTTGCTTCTATATTGTAGTTCAAATATATCATATCATAATTCAGAGTCGTGTAAATCATAGCTTATGCCAGTTTTAAGTCAATGGCCACTCTTCTGTTTCCACGTGTTGCAAAGTTATATCATAAAACTTATTTTCAAAATGGTTTTAAGATTGGTACTTTGCTGCAATCCGTCCCCTTCCTTGTTGTAACGTTGTGAGAGAGACGGAGCTGAAAATGATTAGTAGGTACTTTCCTTTTTTACTTTTTTATTTTGATAGTAAAAACTAGCGTCACTATACTGGTACCCATAACACAATTTAAATCTTTCCTTGGGTACCAGAATTCAATACAAATACTACTGACAAGATTGTTACTCTGTAATGTCTTTGTTCTTGTTGCATAATAAGTAATTGTTCGTTAGTGTTTGATTGTTTATCATTTTTAGTCCAATAAACAATTTATTTATTTTTATATATTTTTTTATTAATGTTATTGCAGGATTGCGAAAAAAACGAAAAAGAAAAAAACAAAAAAGTGAAATGAGTGACAGAGACAGGGAGAAAAAGAGAAGAAAATGGAGAGAATATTCTCAGCGCTATCGTAATAAGAGAACAATAAGGTGATAAAATCAAAAAGAATAATATTAAATTGAATTTTGCAATGCAAGTGATGGAATACTCTGGTCATTATTCATTTTTACTAATTTTTTGGAAAATAAGTTGTTCTACGTAGGTACTAGGTTTGTAAGAGTCAATTTTTGTAAAATATTATTGTTGATGAATTATTATGGAATACTCAGTGCCATTTTTATCGGCATTTAGTTTATGTTCTTATTTATACAAGGTGTAACAGAATAAACGCAGTATCTGAAAAGGGTTCATTGTTATTCATCATAATGAACAACTTTAAAAATATAGACTACCCCTTACATTATTTATTTACTCATCAAAATGTACTTGAACAGCAGATTTTTTTTCGCGTTTATTTTGTAACACGTTCCTTTGTGACAATGACTTTACAGTTATGCTCTATTTTGTATTTGGTAAGTTCAAATAGAACTATTTACAAAATGTCATATCAATACTTAAAAAAAAAACGCTTCTTTTGTTTTTCCTTGTAACTACCGACCTATACCTACTTCAGCAAGTTTTAAAGGTCAACAAGTCAACAAGTTATAAAGGTGCGCAAGTGGCACAATATCCGTTTTGAGTAACACTGGACTACAAGTAAAATAATGTTTCGCACCCTGCGAATCCGTTTATTGCGAATAATTGACGTGTTGCCTATGTAAGTGAAAACTGGGTAATACCGGTAATTAAGTAACAAATTGGTATTTCAATCCACCTCGCCTTGAATGCCCGGGGCCAAGACGAGATAAAGGAAGCGCAGGGCGCTACCTTTTCTCGAATCGTTTCGTCATATTTTTATACCCTTATAAATTCGGTCTGTACTGTGATAGAAAGTCGGAATTCTCAAGATGTGATTTCAATTATTGATTTTCTTTCCATTTTGTTTCAGAATACAGAGTAGTAAAAACCCAATTAGGTAAGGAGTTTTTACTGTACAAAGGTTATAATTTTACTCTTTATCGCGCTGGAAAAAGAGGCACTCAGAATTGGAGGTGCCCAGCACACAACAGGAAAAAATGCAGAGCAAGACTTGTACTTGATAATCATAAAAATATTTTTTCTGTCAATAATCGACACAGTCATCCACCACCAGAACATTTTATTCTTAATGGGACATATGTTAAGTTGTCATAGTTATATTAAAATGAGTACTTTTTTAATGATGTTACGTTTTTGTAAATTATGAAATTAAAATGTTGTGTTGGTATTTTTATATTTTGTAATTTTATTTTTGATGTCTCCACTAATACAAGTATCTAGTAGGCCACTCATTTCTCGGTCGAATCTTGTAACCAGTTTGGCGTGTTCATCATGTACTTAATAAACTTTGCCATTTGTCATCTTTTGGAAATCGAAGTCGAATCGAAGAAAATTTTCACAAATGAGTCGCAGAGATGAATAACATACAGCGTAAACAGTCCAGTATTACTACTGTACACTACAGTATTATTACGTGTGACCATAATATTCAAGATCCAAAATGTTATCTTTCTTTGTTCACTGTTGGAACTTCTAGGCAAGCGTGCTCTATCCAGCGACCACACCATCGCTTACCATCTAGTGCGTTTGTGGACAAACGCGTCCCTACAAAAAAAAAACATAATTAAAGCTATAATGTGTATAAGAAATATATCTATACTAATATTATAAAGCAGAGGATTTTGTTTGTTTGTTTGGTTGAACGCGCTAATCTCAGGAACTACTGGTCCGATTTGAAATATTCTTTCAGTGTCAGATAGCCCATTTATCGAGGAAGGCTTACGTTGCACGGGTCAGCTATAAGAAATATAGGTACTTTGATTGAAATCTGTTGAAGTGCCTTAGGTGAAATTTAATTTAAATAAAATGTATGTAGCGACCCTAGCGAGGCGAGTTGCTGAGTTGCATTTTTGATATAGTACAGGAACGTCAGAGCCGAGCTCGCCAGTCGCTTACATACCTCCGTTCAGCCACGTCACGTTTGCCTATAAGTATTAGTATAACTGAGTAATTGTGAACCGAAAATAAACCTTAATAATATTCAGTACAAATCCAAGTGTATATCATTTATTCCGGACCATTTTACATAACACGCACAACAAGTGGTGACCCCGAACGTTTACAGACAATAGTTTTTGTATAGTTTTTTTTTTTTGCGCAGTAAGCGAATCGTAGGTGACGTGGCTGGCGCGTGATAACCGCGTGGGTGCAAATAACAGGAATAGTCTCGAAATCAGTGAAACAACCACCACAATGAACCCCCCATCGGCAACCGAAGTAGCAGCGGTATCGGTGCAGGCAAGGATACCAGATTTTTGGACGGACTTGCCCAAATCATGGTTGGTTGGGTGCTGATGCACCCACTAACGATGGCACAAATAATTCCCCATATCAAAAACATTGTGTGGTTTGAACTTGGAGGTAGGCGCTCCTGACCGCAACACAATATTCCCCACTAATGCGGTTGTTAACGAACACAAACATTTGTAAATTGTTTTTTTTTTATGTTCCAATAAAGATTTCTGTGTAATTTTTTTTTCTAATATTTTAAACACTTTCAGATTATTCAGATTATGACGTAATACAGTCGCGGTCTGGGAAAGAGATGATCCTGTTACATAACTACACGTATAGCCAATTCCGCAAGTTTCAGAAAAAAGGGACAAGTCATTGGCGCTGCTCCTCACACAATAGTAAAGGCTGTAGAGCAAGACTATTGTTCAACAGCAATATGCAAATTTATTTTGCATTTACCGAACACAATCATCCATATCGATTAGATAATGAATAGTTAGGCTAAGAACTCACGGAGCGATTTTCACCCGCGACCGCCACGGTTGCGGGCCCGCAGCTTCTGTAGAGGCGCGGGCGTAAATATCGTCGTGAGTTGTGCTTTAATTTTTAACATACATAACTGCTTTCTACAGAAGCTGCGGGCCCGCAACCGCGGCGGTCGCGGGTGAAAATCGCTCCGTGAGTTCCTAGCCTTAGAGGGAAGCATATCCAAAATCAATAAGACTGTGTGACTACAGCTGTAAATACGTCTTGTTTTTGAGCCTTTAAGTTAGGTTACTAATTTCTAGGCAAATGCTCAATCTTCGACCGCATCATCGCTTACCATCAGGTGAGATAGTGTCAAACGTATGCTTATCAATAGTAAAAAAAAAGGTAATGTGATTCATACCTGCTCTAAAATGTGTATTTTTTTAAGTATTAATTATGTTTAAAAGCGTATTTTAATATATACTTGTAACCAATAAAGTACCTTCTTAATACGAGCATTTTTATTTCAAAGAAATGTCATTTGACGTGTAAAAGGGTGACTTGTAACCTATTTGCAAAATAAATATCATTGAGCTTAACGAACAGCTGGTAGGTATATATGCCATGCAAAAAAAGGTTTCAAAATGTTGACCGATTATACAAAACTCATAATTATAACTCTTGCTCTGGAAAAATAATTATATATATGACAGCGTCAGCGATGGCTGAGCGATAGCGTCATCATTGCCTGGGTTCGGTGGTATCGGGTTCATTGTAGAACAATAACACTCAATATGTATAATAGTACTTTATGAACGTCAAAGCTTACAAATAGACAGGTCCCCAAAAACGCCCGCCCGTCACCACTTCCTAGTGTTTTAGCTGTGAAGAAGAAGTGGCCAACAATCTCCCCAGCAACACATCTGTCTCTTGAGTTAGAAGAACTCGCAATTATAAGATCATAAAAGAAGAACGACAGTTTCGTTCTGGAGGAGAATCCTGGTTGGTGTCTCGAGCCATAGCGCCCCCGGCAAAGTCCTCATTCCAACACGACTCTGTCCTCGTGCCGCCATTACAATTGACAACTGACGTCATGACGTTTACCTTAGTACTACAATACTCAAATCAGCAACGAAATATTAAATAATATCGTTATCCACGACATATAATTATAAAAAAAATATTTGTTTCACTAAGTAGGTATCTTATGAAAGTGTGACAATTGCTCAAGAATAATTAGGTTGCCAAACCACGTCCGATAATAATCGGCGACCGATTTTTTGTACACGAAAAATGGAACGTCGCAATACTGTAACGTACACGTCCTACAAAATTCGGTAGTTTTTACCTAGCAAGGAAAAATTGGCCCGATTGTCGGTCGTACAAAAATTCTGACGTGGGCACCAGCTTAATAATGGTGAAGGGCAAAAAGAAGATAATGATGATCCGAATTATAAGCGAATTATCTTCTTTTTGCCCTACAAGGTTATTTATTACCGTGACTATGTTATTTACCAATTAATATATTCTTTTTTTTTCAGGTTACACTTTTATCGAATCCCAGACAGGCAAGAAACTGTTATTATTCAATAAATATACATACTCTCAACACAGACAAGCATCAGCGAATGGCCGCCACCCCTATCGATGTTCCTCTCACAACAGCAAGGGTTGTAAAGCAAGAGTGGTGTTAAACGTAAATAACAAAATAACTGGCAACTTTATACATAACCATCCTCCTACTAAGAAACAGCTAAAAGCTTACAATTTATATATGTAGAAATCTAGGCAGTCAGGGGAAGGCAGTTGAGCCGCAACTTGGCAGCCGCATTCAGGCCATCACAGCTAAGCTACTGAAGCCAAACTAACGTAGTCAGGATATCGCACCCAGGCCAACACAGTCCGGAGGATACGGTGGAAGTCTGCCCTGCTTGGGCGGAGCAACGCCGTGTCCGCGTTGAAACGATCGGCGTCGGCGACCTTTCACGTCCGGCCCTGGTTCAATCCATTTTCCGGAGCGAGGAGGCGTGGGAAGCGTTCACCTCCTTCTGCGAAGCAGTAATGCTAGTGAAGAAGGAGGCCGAACGCGTGAGAGAGAGGGAAAGCTCACACCGCAGCCGCTGCAACAGAAGAAGACGCGGGCTTACGGACGGCGAGCCCGGGTCGACGGTGCGCGTTGTTCCACGTGCGCTTCAAAGAGCTGTCAGCATAGAAGACGGGGCCCGCTAGTGCCAGTGCCTACCAGGGTTGCGGAATTTGTTCGAAAGAGTCACCCACACACCCACAGGGCCATCCCTGGAACGCAAAGAGCATTAGGAGGAACACGGATGGTTTTTAGTCAGTAAGAGTCTGACACCCCGTTTTGCTTCACCCAGGGCGGTAGGAGTCATTTGATGATTTCCCAAGGCTGAAACAGTCGGGCTTACGCAGACAGGTTACCGCAGTCTAGCTGCCGTAGATTTCAATAAGCTCTATTATTTTATTTGGTTTTTTCAATATCAAACATTAAACCCTTAACAATAAAGTTGAACAGGTATTCAAGGATGTTTCATTTTTCGAAAAATATTTTCTTAGCTTATAAAAACTACAACTGACTTCCAAATAAACACTACAAAGTAAAAAATAACTTTAATACAGGAAATCGGTGTCAAAATACGGAGAAACTAACAAAAACACCGACTTCCGAAATTAAAGTAATTTTTAGTTTGTAGTGTTTTTGTTTTATTTGGTAGTCGGTTGTATTTTTTATAAAAAGTATTTTATTTTTCACTTTTTAGTGGTACCCCACACCTAACAACACCACTGCAGGCGTTGATGACAAAAAACCATCATCCAAGTTAATGAATTCCAGCTATTTCGATTTAAAATCCAAACTTCCAAACCGATTTTGATAAAACTTAAATGGGACCAAGCGAGAAGTATAATAATCCTTTCAGATAAAATAAGAATGCTTCAAATCGGTTCATAAATGACGGACGTATGGGTTAACAAACATAAAAAAAACAACCGAATTGAGAACCTCGTCCTTTTTGGGTCAGTTAAAAAATAAAATGGTTTCAAAATCGCTTTAATAATACCCACATGAATTATCTGATATTATCCAAACGGCGCTGTTATTTTTGACTTTGCCACTGCAAAACTCAGCTTCACCAGATCCTGGGTCACAGAAACTCACCTGGTGGCTTGCATTGCTTCAGTGCAGTATTAGTTCATTAATTATGTTTAAATTTTGGCTTGTTTAAGGTTACACCTTCACAAAGTCTCGTTCAGGGAAGAACTTACTCGTGGTCGATCGATATACATATTGCCATCTAAGGAAATCACCTAAGACTGGCCTGGACCACTGGAAATGTTCTTCACATAATGGCAGGGGATGCAACGCCAAAGTATATATCCACGAAAGTGGCCAAATAATTTTTGGAAAATTCGAACACAGCCATTTGCCTAGGGAACCATGGAAAATATAAGCTCCATCTTTTTCCATTTGTATATTTTTTATGATTGTGGATAGAAAGCCTTCTCATCTCTAGCTTAATTTACTCTGTACATTTCGTGCGTTTAAAGTATTAAATAAATAAATAAAATATCAATACAATACGTACAGGCAAATAAAAGAAAAAGCAAGAATGCTAATGGAACGTATTTAAAGTTAATAAATTTTGTACTGTTTTTGTTAAATTATTGTAATAAATTTTATTGTTATATAATTTTGTAATACAAGCACAAACGACCTCAGAAGTTATCCATCGTTCGAAAAAAAGCTTAAATAGATAGTAGAAATATATTTAAAAAATTATAATTGAAAACGGTTCCTTCGAAATCCTAAAATACTAGAAGCACAGGTTGCAAAATACACCGGAGGACCAATCAGATTGTGATCTGGCTGGGGAAAAGTGATAACTGTTACACAGTTTTGTGGGTGTATATGTCACCGGACAGAAATCTTGATTAAATTTTTCAAACACTTTCCAATGACATATACAATGTATCAGTTTGGTCTAGAATAAATAATTTATTTATATATTTTATTTTTATTTTAGTTAAATTCCGAGAGTGAAGAAATTTATTCTTTAAATGCTGATAATGACACTCACAGTGATTCTGTTGATGCCTGCCGGAGTCGCGGGATTATTCGCAAGAGACACCGTGGCTCCGGAACACAAAGGGCAATGAAGGAACATGGATGGGTTTTAGTCAGTAGAAGTCTGACACTCCCGCTACACCCAGAGCGGGAGGAGTCATTGGATGATTTCCCATCCCTAAAAAAAACAGTGATTCTGTTGATAGGTATGCATTATTCTAAATAATGATTTTTATAATACAGGAAAACAGAAAACTCAAAATTTTTTAATTTATTGTTTCCCGATCAGTACCTCTCTCGGCTTTACGTAGAACTAATGAAAATCTTAGAAGAGGTTGACATCGTTTGGCACACGACCGAGTACAAACTGAATTTATTTATGACGTCCCGGAATCTCTTAAAGGGGAATGTTCAAGTCCTGGAAACTTATCAGCTTTAGATCAACCCAGAAACGGCATACCCCCAGAGCCTGAAGTGGATTTACGCAGAAAGAGGAAACTGTGTTTCTTGCAAAATTGCAAAAACAAAACTAGTACACAGTGACACGTGTAAAAAAATCTTTGGTGGGTCTTTTAATACCAACAAGATATTAAAATGTCAACAGTGTGCTTTATAGTTTTTTACTGTATAATAAATTCATTCATAACTATCGTATAGGCCGACAATGGGCTTGTGTCCTGAAGAAATCTAATTAGTCCGTCAGTTAGATTATCAAAATATATTTGACCCGTGTTTTTTCTTTTGTTACGGGAACCAAAATTGACGAAGTTACGACGCTTTTAAAATTCTCAATACGTCACACCTTCGCAACTTTCGCAACTTTCCGGTTATATAATTATATATAACCGGAAAGTTGCAAACGCTGTAAGATTGTTAAATATCGCGTGAAATTGTGAACGTTTTTCTTAAAAAAATGAGACACGGATAGGTTCGAGATTATTGAATTTTGATGGAATTTATTACAAACAAAACGTTTTTTTTTATAATACATCGCGATAATATAATCTAATCAAGATATAATTAAAATCTTACGGAGTCTACCACTTTCCGGTGAGATATATAAAAAAGAAGACAAATGGCAGATGATGGTTTCATTTAAAGAAAATTTTGACTATTTTTATTTACATTTATTACTGTTGTGCTTGGTGAATGTTTCGATTAAACTACTATTCTATACATAATGTTTTTTCTCTTTTTTTAGGGTACACGATAATAATGTCTCAGGAAGGCAAACCGTTGATTGTTATAAATCAATATACTTATTACCAAGCAAAGAAATCATTGAAGACTGGAATTGGCGAGTGGCGGTGCGTCTCACACAATGGCCAAGGATGCAATTCAAAAGTATTATTCAACAAAGGCGGCATCGTATCGGGACAGTTTGAACACAACCATCCTCCCTATACTGATATACCTCTTGTTAATTCATGGCGATTGTAAACTCTATTTTCTAGACAGTAATAACTATTGTTGTAATGGAAGTTTAAACGAGTAGGTAGTATAATCATTAAATTCGTTTTGAGACCTGTAGGCTAATTCACGTAGCTAAATAAGTGCTGTTGCAGTGCAGTTTAAGTTACGTTTCGATCAAAACAACGCTTTTCGTATTCTGTACCGCTGTTAGACACGCTCGCGTCAAGTGCGTGTCACGCGAGCGCAATAATGGCATTCTACTGTTGCGCGTCTTTGGTGTGTGTTTCGGAACGCAACGTGATCGGTATTCTACTATTTGTTTGACGTCCCAAAACTACAGCTTATAAGCTTAAGTTTAATTTTTAATATTATAATAACGTCTATATTCATTGAAATTTATTCGATTCTAGTCGATTATTTAGTGAATAATATTTTTTATCTCTACCGTCAGTAAGTTTGTTACTTTGGTTGTCGTGTAATTGACGTGCAGTTCACGCGCAGTTTACGCGCAGTTCAAAGATTACAAGAAAACCGTTTATCACTCGAACTTAAACTTAATTGCAACTGCACTAAAACTTAATCGGTGCGTCATAACATTACGTGAATTAGCCCTCAGAGGGCTAATTCTACTAATTTTCACATTCGCATCGCATTCGCATCTCAGTCGCAATCTGTCAAAAATGTATGAAAATTAAGGCGTTTTTGTCAGTTTGCGATTGACATGCTAATGCGAACGTTGTTTAAAAATTAGTAGAATTGGCCCTCAGATTATAGGCCCTGGTTAAGATAATGCACATTCTTATATAAAAAAAGTCGTTTAAGCGAGTGTTAGACAGAAAAAATTGTTTTATTTAGAAAAACTGGCCAAGTGTGTCGGATTCGCATTGGGAACTTATTCTGAATTTACACAACTTGGGGTCAACGGCAAGTGCGCCATATGTTTTGCGAGTATCAAAAAGTGCGGCATTGCGAACTTTTTGTCTACGATTCTGACCTTTTCATTTATTTCCATGTTGACAATACAACCACTCGGTTGTGTAGACAGACATATAGATAAACGGACGGAAGCAACTTTAATTGATAACCCTTCGAGTGTGAACCCTCACAAGTAGCAATATAATTATGTCATCATCTGCCTAGCCTTTTTCCCAAGTATATTGGGGACGGCTTCCAGTCAAACCGGATTCAGCTGAATACCAATATTTTATGTAGAGCGACTGCCTACCAGATCTCCACAACTCATTGACTGGGTAACACGATACTCCTTGGCAGGACTGGTGTCAGATTTTCTGGCTTCTGACCTTCTGACTATCCGTAACGACTGCCAAAGATCTCGAAATGACAACCGGGACTAACAGCTTAACGTGCTTTCCGAGGCATAGAGAAAACTCGGTGTGTACAGATGGTCACCCATCCACAGACCAACCTCGGCAAGCGTTGCTTAACCATGCAGATCGACCTGTGCGGCTGTTATTATTTAGCCACGAGCAATTATGTATGTTCATTTTAGGATCCTCAAGAAAAATAAACAAAGCAATAAGGGAAATACCACCTATAAGGTTTTTAGCCTGCACTTGTCACCTACTGCTGGGCAAAGGCCTCTCCTTTCTCCTTCCAAATCCTTTGCCAAAATGATAATATAATATTTTTTTTACACAAATGCAGGCATACAATAAAAGGTTTTTAGAAAATTGACATACCCACAGTTACATAGAAATTAAAGTACATTATCTCACGACGACTTATTTGAGGAGCTTGTGGCTAAATAATAACAGCCACACGGGTCTATCTTTAAGGTTAAGTAACGCTAGCCAAGGTTGGTCTGTGGATGGGTGACCATCTTAACATATAACGAGTTTCCTCCGCGCCTCGGAAAGCACGTTAAGCCGTTGGTCCCAGCTGTCATTTGTAGATCTTTGGCAGTCTTTACGGATTGTCAGAAGCCAGTAAATCTGACTCCAGTCTTGCGAAGAAATACCGTGTCACCCAGTTAATGGGTTGTCGAGGTCTGGTAGGCAGCCACTCCACGTAAAATACTGGTATTTAGCTGAATCTGGTTTGACTGAAGCCGACCCCAATGTAGTTGAGAAAAGGTGATGATGAATTTATCTAACGACGAATTATTTCTGAAAACGCCATTTGTATTGCAGTTATACAAGGTTCCAAGTACCTATAGCTTAGGTTCCCATAACCCGACAGTACATTGTACATGTAAATGTACACTCGTATGAGCTGTAAAGCTCATCCATGGTTATTTTAGTTTAAGGTTACATTTTAAGAAAGTTGCCGAAAGGTTAGACTATGATTATTATAATTCGTTATAATTTATTTCCTAAGAAATTGAAAAAACAAATTGGTATTATTTTTGTAGGCCGTTTTTGTTTCAAAATGTAAAAAAGAAATCAATTGACAAAACTTTATACAATACATATATGAAGTAATGTCACTTGAGTTAACGTTAACTGTTTGAAAAATAGCAATTCGTGTTTAGTTTTATGTGATTCTAAATAAAAATATATTAACAAAGTATAACAGTGTTTTTATTGTGAACATAGTTTCCTCAAGTTTTTTACACAATTTTTTTCGCCATGCATTTTATTTGTTGCTTAATTTTCAATAGATGTTGTAAGCATGCGCCTATTTATACCGCATGAGATAACGCAGGTAAGAACAACATTAAAAACATTTATTTTTCAGTGAAATTCATAAATTCTCGCTACGGAAATATACTAGCTCTTTATAAAGACTACACGTACAGCTTTATCAAGACTTTCAAAATGAAAGGGACGACCCATTGGCGATGCTCTACACACCACAGCAAGGGCTGTCGATCTAGATTAATTTTAAACTGCGATAACTCAGTAGAATTCATTAAAATAGATCACACTCATCCCCCTTATAAGTATTATATCTATCAGAATAAATTTGTTAAAGTCGATTAATAAATATAAAAAGCAATATTAAGTGAGCAAGTAGTTTCAAGAGACATGGAGTCATTAAATTGAAAATTTGAGTAAAGAACGTGTCAAACTCTATTTTAAAAGCTAAAAGCTGACAAATATGCTTTTCTGTTGTTACCTATTATCAATAATATAGGATGTATAAATAATATAGTATTTAGGTGCGGTGTAAGCGTATAACAGTGTGCCAATTCTAGTAATGTTTAACCGACTTCCAAAAAGGAGGAGGTTCTAAATTCAGTAGATACATATTTTTTTTACTTTACACCCGCGCTGAAAGAAGCGTGAGTTTTACTTTTTAAATATTCTGGCGCCAAATTGTTTACTTTCGATCGACCGTGCGGGTGTCTCGCATACGGGGCGGGCGATCAGTGTCCTGTTAGCCTTGATGAAAGATGGCGGCGCGGCGTTTATTTTTACTTGTTGCTCGTATTATTTATTTAGTACTGTATAGTATTTCTATGTAAATTACAAGTTAAAAGAACATTAAGTAAGTGAGTTATTTTACTATGATAGATTTCATTGTAATTTTGACACAATTTAGTCAAGTTTCACTGCTACGATTGTGTGGCTTCGATTGTGCGTGCGAGAAATAAATTCAAAACATGTCAACCGTTATTTGCTTATTTTTGCCTGGATTTAATTAAAATTTATATGCTTTATCATGTTTTTAGGTCGGGATTTAAATGACGATCAAGTTTTGCAAATCTTGGGCGATGGAAACCTTTCCGAAATTGAGGATTTTGATGAAGATGATGACAATTTTCAACCAAATGTGCTGGAAGACCTCAATTTTGACGAAATGTTCTCAGGCATAAAAACTGAAGAAGAACCTGAGCTGGACCCTGAGCCAAACACTCGCCCTGAACCTCTCGCACCTTCAACAATTGAACGCCGCCAAAGAACTACACGTCTAGCTCCTCGAAGGCGGGTCTGGAAACAGGTACCTTTCCAAGATTCATCTCATGACTATCCTTCGCTGCCAGTGTCTACTATGAGGACCCCTATGGAATATTTTTCTGACTACTTTGATAAAGATTTTTTTGAAGAAATATCTAGGTGCACAAACTTGTATCATCTCAGAAAAACAGGCCGTGAACTTAATACTACTGCAGTCGATATAGCCAAAGTACTTTCGATTCACATTATCATTGGATGTATTCCTTACCCTCGTATACCAATGTACTGGAGAGCAGGATTGAGATTGGAGGTCATTAGCAAGCAAATGGCTCGTGACCAATTTTTAACTATTCGTAATGCACTACACGTTGTTGATTCAGACGAAGCTCCGCCAAGTGAAAGAACCAACCCACTGTGGAAGGTACAGCCGATGATAAACAAAGTAAAAGCTACTTGCAACAAACTTGAAAGAGTCCCCGGGTTTTACTCGATTGACGAACAAATGGTGCCATTCACTGGTAGGTGCAGTCTTCGTCAAGTAGTTAGAAACAAGCTACGCCCCGTTGGACTTAAAAACTTTGTACTGAGCACAAGTGAAGGTTTGATGCTTGACTTCGAAATTTATCAGGGAGCTAAATCAATGTTTGGAGACTCTCCACTCGGGCTTGGGCCATCTGTAGTTCTCCATTTGAGCAAAAGTGTTCCACCTGGAAGCTGTATTTACCATGACAGATATTTTACTACTGTCGCATTGATCGAAGAGATGCACAAGAGAAATCTTCACAGCACTGGAACGATACTGATCAATAGAATCCCTGACCGTGCAGCAATTCAATTTAAAACTGACGCTAGCATGACTCGAGGTGAAAGCCAAGCGTATGTCTGCAAACCAACGGTTATTGTTAAATGGAAAGACAATAAGTCTGTTTTAATGGCGTCCAATTGCACCGGCTCGTCTACTACATCTGTAGTAAAACGATGGGATAAAAGCAGGAAGAGTTACGTGGATGTTTCCGCTCCTAAAGTGATAGAGCATTACAAACAGTACAAGGGTGGAGTGGACGTACTGGAACAGCAGATGGAATACTATAGAACTTTTATTAAAACCAGAAAATGGACGCTGAAGGTACTCATACATTTTCTTGATTTGGCAATTGTAAACTCGTGGCGGCTGTATTGCAATGATTGCCAAGCCAATAATTTAAACAGGAAAGACATTTTGTCCTTGTTAGATTTTCGTCTCAATATAGCTGACGGATTATCTTGTACACCACCCAAAGAACGTCGAATTTCGAGTGATACCGAAAATGATCCGGCAGTGGAAAATTATTTTCCAATTAAAAGAAATTACAGACCGGCAAATAAACCCTCTGAGGCAAAAAGATATGATGGTTATGATCATTTTCCAGTGTTTGACGAAATTAAAGCCCCAAGGGTGTGTCGGCATGAAACTTGTGGCAGCCGCACGAAAATACGATGTGAAAAATGTGATACTTATTTATGCATCTCACGTAGAAAAGACTGTTTTAAATCATATCATCAAAAGCCATAACTTTGATAGTTTCTTATTGTTTTTAAAATTATACTATAACTTTGCTAAGTTTTAGAAGTTTTGTCTTGTTTTGTTGCAAATTATAAAGTTTTTTTTTTAAGAATTAAGGATTAGGTAATAAGTTTTATAATGTGGACTGATGACTCGAATGATTGATCAAAGTACTAAGCTAATTAACAAGTTAACATTAGTTTTATTTTCCATCCAACTATCAAGATAAACGTCCAATTTAAATTACCCTCACGATCGTGAGTAGTCAAATTGTACTTGAAACTCACGATCGTGAGGGTAATTTATATTAACGTTTATCTTATCGGGTTAACTTCCGGGTTGCCTATAAACCTGAGATTTTTTTCTGAATTTTTCTTAGCACCTAAGGCTGTAGAATGCTAGATAAACATGACGTAGTGAATTTAAAAAAAAAAAACTACCGGGTGTAAATGGGTATGTACAGTACACCGATTACTCTGAGGTTTCTGATCCGATATCTGTGATTATTTTTATTGTTCCATGAGGCATACTTGCCATTTGGTCCCGTAAAAATGTAATTCAGTTTGGCTCAGTCATTTTTCTTTTATTAAAATTTTTGAAGACATCGTTTATGTATCGCTACTTGAAAGTGAAAAATAAAAAACCTTAATTTCGGAAGTCTGAAGAAGGTGTTTTTAGATTGGTTTCTTTTTTTTTAACATCGACTTTAAGGTTATTTATTCTTTGTAGTGTTTTATTTCGAAGTCGGTTAAATTTTTTTATAAAAAATTTTCGAGTAGTAGAATAAGCCTCAGATGTAGGAAAAAGATGTTATATTATAAAGTTTAGATTAAACACTACGTGCCGAATTGCAGTTGTGGTCTAACCACAACATTTGGTTTATTTTTGCGTGTGTGTTGTTCAAACGGCGGTATTCAGCGGTGACAGGCGCTATTATGGATAGTTTTTAGTAGACACTATTACTATTTTTTGGATGGGAAATCATCAAATGGAAGTCACTTGATGATTTCCTTCCACCCTGCGTGGAGTGAAGGAGTGCCAGTCTTATACTCACTACATAAAGCCCCTCGTGATCCTCCAAATGCCCTTTGCGATCCAGGGTGGCTACTCTCTAAACCCGATGTCCGTAGGTTCGGGCTTAGTTCCGTACCACCTATGGACTTACGATTAGTCCCAAACCCGATTTAAGAATGAATGACAACAGGATTTTACAGTAACTGTCAAATCATTATTCAGACTTCGAGCTTAGAGAGTAGCCTCTCAGGGCCGCGGTAATGGGCTTGTGTCCTGAAAAAATCTAATTAGTACGACAGTTAGATTATCAAAAAATATTTGACCCGTATTTTTTCTTTTGTTACGGGAACCAAAATTGACGAAATTACGAAGCTTTTTAAATTGTCAATACGTCACGCCATGCCATATTTTTAGCGGGTTGTGACGTCACGAGCCCTCACTCCCGAGTTTTGATGCGTTTTATCTTAGTCAATATTCATTGATTTACAAAAACAAAAAATACGTGTCCATTATTTTTCAATACTCTAACTGACGGACTAAATAGTTTTGTAATTTGTGGATGGTGGAAACTAGCCTATTCTTTCGATCAATTCCAAGTCTGTAAATACTGTCTTAGTATATTAAGCTAGTAAAACTTACGCATCTGTCTCAACAACGCATTACTGAAGGTAACATTTAATTTTTTATGGTATACAATAAGAAAAATCTGCTGTGTTCGCATTCGTATTTCAGCCGTAATCTGTCCAAAAAACCTTAATTTCCATATTGCGGAAGAGACACGAATGTGCAGTATGCTTAAATAAATGTAGATTTGGCACTGTTCCACAGGTGGAACTCATATATGTGACTTCATGTAAAAAATCCAAAGCGTAGCTACTTCTCTTTTACGGCACGAATATGTACGGTTAATCCTATTTGAAATCATAAAACGCTTGAACTTTTGTTCACTCCTGCTATTATATAACGTTTTAATACTAGTTAGTTCTATGTGCAATAAAAAATATGTATTCATAACTTATAACCATGTATAGAAGTGAATTTTATTTAGAATGAATTCTCACTTCAGTCTTCTATAATTCTCTCTCTCTCTCTCTCTCCCGTTATCTCTCTTTGTGATTAACAACAGGGATGTTACAGAACGTTAGTTTCGAATAGGGAGGGATATTCGATTTTTTTTATTATAAAAGTAAAGCACATATTGTTTGGGCAGAGAAATCTATTATAACGTGACTCATTCAGGCTATGGCCATAGCCGACACTTTTATATCTTTATTTCGGATATCCAATAGTTACGGTTACAGAGCTCTTTAACATCCCTGGTTAACAGAATAAGTATACTCAACTATTCATGTTAAGGATTTTATACCAACTAAAAAAATATCGTGCGAAATTAAATTATCTCAAATTCATTAGATCAATAAAACTCAACAAGTAAACAATCTTGTGGCATTTTTATATTCAAAACTTCTTCGACAGCTTTTTAAAGTTTTACATCGAACTTAACTAATCTTTTTTCTATATCTGTTTGCCTTTTTCAGATAGCAAATGGAGTTTAGAAAATAATGGTTACATCTATTACTGTAAAAGGAACACCGGGCCGCGCGTGCGCTGGTACTGTAAGCATAGGAAACAAACCGCTTGTGGGGTATCTCTGATAACCTATGACAACCAAATCGTACTACAAACTGGTACACATAACCACTATTAGAGACATGGAGCTTAAAGGTCATACGTGGCACTTTTTTAACACGACGACACGCGCCAACGAGCTTTGAACGAAATTCAGAAGCACAAAGTACTGCTTTTTGGTCATATCTACAGCGCAGTGAGTGCACGTTTGTAAAACGCGCGTCGTCGCGGTCGGCGCGCTAAAAATGCGCCGTGTGGTTCTAAGGCCAGCCGCATTCATACGAATTTCAACACAATCAAATAGTTTAGTTAAATGGCATGGTTGTCGATAGTGCGCATAAATCAACGTAATTTTCTAACCGAAACTAAGTCGCGGGTCGATTTTTTAGTGGTGCTATATAGGTAAGATTAGGCCCTGCCGGAGTTGCGGGACTATTCGAAAGAGATACCGCGACTCCGGAACACAAAGGGCAATGAAGGAACATGGATGGGTTTTAGTCAGTAAAACTCTGACATTCCCTCCCGCTCCGCCCAAGACGGGAAAAGTCATTTGATGATTTCACATACCTAAAAAAAAAAATGGTGTAAGATTAGGTGAAGTGAACATGAAAGTTGTCAATTATGGCAGCACACAACAGCAAACAAGATGGAATGAAAGTTTTCACGATTAAATGACAAGTTGACACGATAAGTTATTGACAGAATACTTCGACTGGTCGACGATAGTTGTGCGACTGATAAATCATAAAGCCATTAATTGATTTTTATTTTTTTTTGTCTAGCAATTATCTGGTTGTTAGCCTGCGGACCTCTATTGTTCTCCATACATTTTGGACACATAACTTAAAAGTAGTGTGATTAAAATTGTATGCATGCGTCTTGCCTTGCCTTTGCCTTGCAAAGCATACTTGCAGCGATTGCGGTGTCTGATGAAATGTCACAATATTGTGGACATAGCTTAAGAGCTATGTTACGTAGTAAACTACTTTTCAACTAGTAGTGATTCACATTCACTTTGATTATTATCACCATTTAATTTTAATAAATCAGGGTCGGAGTTATTTTACTTATAAATTTAATTGAAAAATGTAAAAAATAAAGCGATTATTTTACTAAATATATTTTTAATTTTAACAGTTAAAGCAACCTATTTTTCCTCTAAAACGTACGTAATTATGATCGTATTTTGTGTTATTAAAATCAGTCCTACAAATTCTTCAAATAAACATACTTATCACAGTTAGACCAAACAAGATACTATAAATATTCGAATATTATTAATTTTAGTCTCACTTCCAGAATACAAGTTAATCCCCTTACCTACTGGCAGCTACTTGCTCAAGATTGGTCAGCACACGTACTCGACAAACCGGGTCAACTTCTCGGGTCATTGCACCTGGTACTGTTCGAAGAGGATCAGCAAAAAGTGCCAAGTTCGAGTGAAAATGATCAACAAGGAAGTGGTAGGGTGCACAGGGGAACACACACACGACCCTACTGATTGGCAGAACAAATTGAAATCAAATATTGATAACCTAGAGTTTGATAGCGGACGGTATTTTACAAATGTTTTGAGGAAGTCGATTTAGTATTTGCATTTTATTTTATGTACTTACTAGCTTTCTCCCGCTACTTCGTACGCGCAAGTCTCGTTTGTTTTCTGATCCCGTAAGAATTGCGGGAAATCCTCTCTTAGTGCACCCATAAGGAGTGTAAGGAAGCTACATGCCAAAGATTAGCTTTCTACGATCAGTGGTTTCGGATGTGCGTTGATTGATATATTTATAAATCGAGCCGTCCGCGTGCTAAAACGCGCCGACACCGAGTCGCCAGCTTGCACCTCGCGGATAGCGCGCGTACGGCGAGCTTGACCTTGCACCTCGCGGCAGACGCGTGGACTGCGAGCTTGCGCCTCGCGGATGACGCGACGCTGCTGTGCCTAAGCGGTGCCGTTATAATGCGCAAATTAATAGAATAAAATAAACAAATGTGCCATGACCTTTACACCCAAAGAACGAAAACGCTCATTGGGCGAAAACATAGGTCACAACACGTGGATGTGGTTGTGTCAGCCTGAGTACAGAACGCGACAGGGTTTTAGTATAGATAATGTAATAAAGCTGAAGAGTTTTTTTGTTTGAATGCGTTAGTCTCTGAAAATCCCAGTTGGACTTGGAAACTTGTTTTTGTATATGATATCCACATTTATGAGGAGGGCTATATGGGAACTATAAACGGGATACGCGTGAACGAAGTCGCGGGCAGGAGCTTGTATTTTTGAGAAAGTATTTTAAAACTTTCGAAGTAGATGAGTTGTAACTGCTTAATAGATCGAGACTTGTCCAGTACGAAAAGTCATATAAAATCGATTAGAATTGTATTTATAAATCTAATAGTCATAATGTATATAATACCACTTTTTTTTGTTAACCTATCCCGGAATAATGTAAAACCGTTATACTGCATTTATTAGTTACGTCACACAATTAAAAAATAGTAAATATTCAAACCAGTCAAGAGTTTACCACAAAAAAAAAATACGTACCTACTATTTTATCGTTTTTCCTTATTATTTGTATTTTTTCTTTATCTTTTTTTTTTATTTATATTTTTTATTTTTTTAGGTTTGGCCAGTACCTACCCATATAAAGTTATGAAACTGATTTACTTTGTTTCAATTAAACAAGAGCATTACCAAAAAGCAAGATATGAGAACATTTACACCCAATTTGAGAATGAATGGTTTTCAGTTTTTAACTCGAGTTCAATTTCTCAATTCAGAAATTATGGCAAGAGGGCCAATTGTACTAATTTTCACATTCGCATCTCAATCGCAAAAGGTCAAAAATGTATGAAAATTAAGGCTTCTTTGACAGTTTGCGATTGACATGCGAATGCGAAAGTTGTTTAAAATTTAGTAGAATTGGCCTTCAGATGTTATAATCAGTGACTTGAAATGTATAAGTATATAGTGGCAATATAGTATAGTACTTATAAGTGTATAGTGAGACGAGGTTATTCTTTCTAATTCCAGATGTACAATACATAAAATCAAGAGTTGGAAAAGAACAAGTATTATATGACAACTTCACATATTCGTTCGTGAGATCTTCTGAGAAGAAAAACTTGGTACATTGGCGTTGTTCTTCCTATGTTTATAAGAATTGTAAAGCCCGATTAGCCATTAATAATATAACCCAGAAGGTTATGGTCAAAGGGTATCATACTCATGAGCCTCCTAATTTCTATGTTTGTAAAGGTGAATATATTCGTCTTAAGCGTTAAACTATACTATGCTCAATAATAGAAACAAAAAAAAATTTTTTTTTTCATTTTTTTTAAGCATAGATTGCTTTTAGCCATAAGGCTGC
This sequence comes from Ceramica pisi, assembly GCA_963859965.1. Lineage (NCBI taxonomy): Eukaryota > Metazoa > Arthropoda > Insecta > Lepidoptera > Noctuidae > Ceramica > Ceramica pisi. Next base: position 6,069,135 of record OY982541.1, on the reverse strand, counting down.
CCATTGTGTCACCCAAAGACTGTGTCAGTCCTATGTAATGTTTTTGTCATCTTTCTTTTCCGGAACTTATTTTGTGTACATAATAAAGTCTATTCTATTTTACATATTCAATTCTATTCTCTTCTATTCTATTACAAAAGTGAAAGTTATTGGATGTATGGATGTTTGTCAATCACGTCAAAACGGCTGAATGGATCTTGATGAACTTTAGAGGAGATTATAGTCTGGAATATAAAGGATTTTTTTTATCCGTGAAGTATGTTCCCTTGGGATGACACGCGGGCAGCAGCTAGTGGTTATTATTAAGATTCTTATGTTTTGTGATTTTAACTAAAATGTTTTTTTTTTTTGTGTATTTTGTATTGTGTATGTAATTGCAATAGTGAACGGTAAAATGTAAATTGCTGTTATTAAAATAATGAATAAGTTATTCACATTGTTTCAATTATTAAGAGTGTGTATTCCGTCCACTAGCGCCGCCAATCGTTTTTTATTTAATGTGGTAAATTTAAGACACGTAGTTAAAAAACCGCTCTGTAGTGCACTAAAGAAATGTATCTATTATTTTTTGACAGCTATTTTTATTACATATCTCATGGCTAAATAGCCAAAACGGCAATTATTGCTAAAAGTGGCCACTTTTAGCAAAAATATCGACTTTGGCAACTATTTATGTTCTAAAGTACAAAACAACTCTCAAAACATAATAAATACATTTCTTCAGTACACTACAGAGCGGTTTTTTATCTACGTGTCCTAAATTTACCACAAATAATAAAAAACGATTGGCGGCGCTAGTGGACGGAATACACGCTCTTAATCTATAACTAATAACTATTTAAAAAAACAACCAATCAATATCAATATTTGTTTTACAAGAACACTGCAAACTGTATTTTATTTTTTCCAAGTGATTGTTTCCATCAAGCTTTTGATTCTAACGTGATTCAGTGATTCATTTTGTATTCACTTTTCTGATTTTTCTATTCAAATTATTATTCTAGTTCCAGGTGTACAATACATTAAATCAAGATGCGGTAAACGACAAGTTTTATACGAAAGTTACACGTATTCGTTCAAGAGAGCTTGTAGAATGAAGAGCTTAGTCCATTGGCGATGCTCGTCCTTCAACAGTAGGAATTGTAGAGCTGGCTTGGCCATCTACGAGAGAACCAAAGAAGTACTAGTTAAAGGACATCATACTCACGAGGCTCCTCAATTCGTTGTGTGTCACGGAGAATATGTACGACTAAATAACTAATATAAAATTGCTCGTCTCAAATATGATCCAGTTATACCGGTACTGTTGAAGACTTGGAGCGGTTCGGAAACTTATCGCGATCAATCTGCATTCAAGAGTTGTCAGTGTCAGTATTCCATGGAAAATAGTGACACTGGCAGCTCGTAAACGTGGTTGAAGCTGGTTTCAGACTACGCTATAATATATAGCATAGAGTATACCGCGTGTATCTGACATTGACGCACAAACGATTTCCATGGGTCCAGAGCATGATTCTGGACACCCCAGTGTTGGAATTTTTCGTCGGTTCTTTTCTCATTTTTTCATTTTTTTCAAGAGTACCACAAGTAGGTATTAGCTCGTCTGAGCTGATATCTATTTGTGGTTTTATTCAGATTGCTTTTTTTAGTGAAAGTAGTTAATTAATTTTTTTTTATTAAAAATCTCATTGGGTTAGGTCAGAATAACGATTATGAGCAGTCTAAAGTAAAAAAACCCTTGAAAAAAATTAAAAAATGAGAAAAAAGCCGACGAAAAATTCTAAGTCTAGGGTGTCCAGAATCTGCCGGAGTCGCGGGACTGTTCGAAAGAGATACCGTGGCTCCGGAACACAAAGGGCAATGAAGGAACATGGATGGGTCAGTAAAAGTCTGACACTCCCTCCCGCTACACCCAGAGCGGGAGGAGTCATTGGATGATTTCCCATCCCTAAAAAAAAAAAGGGTGTCCAGAATCATGCCCTGGACCCATGGAAATCGTTTGTGCGTCGATGTCAGATACACGCGGTATACCTATAGCTCATAGCACAACAATATCGCGCTCCACACATTGTCAATAATATATAGTATAGTACAGTGTGAAACTGTGAATGTGTCCAAAACATGTATGGTGCGCGATATTACCTTTCTATGAGCTCTATACTATATGCTATTATATTATATTATAGCGTAGTCTGAAAGCAGCTTTATATCTTGATCGCATTCAGTTTCAGATTGATGAAAACCGCCCTAAATGAATGATTCCGCTAAAAATGCAGCCACTTACTAGAGGCATCACCTACTTAAAAATAAGGAGATTATGGTGTTATCACAATCATTGTATGTTCTGAAATCTGTGTGTTTTGATGTGAAATCTGTGTGTTACAAAACTTTATTTTTCGACGCTTTTCTTTATATAATGCGATAGTTAGGTAACGCTATATAAAATGATCGTATTAAAAGAATTAACTATTTCCATTTTTTTCAATTAAACCTTTATAATATAAAACCCGGTTCCACCCCTACTGTGGACCTGACTCGGTTGGGAGAAAGGGACGGAGCTATACAGGAAAGAGAAAAGCATTTTATAGCAAATAAGAGTTGAAAGCTGTTGTTACCCCTAAAAATAAATAAATAAATAATAAATAAACACATCTGGGTTTAGGGATGTCCTACGCAAGTAGCTCTTCAATTTTTTATTCGAATGCGAATAGAAAATATATTCGCATTACATGCTGACTCATCATTTCCTCGTCGTTTTTGTTATGATGATTCGAATTTGGCTGTCTCATAAAGTCAAACTTTGATTTAGGAAACACTTTTTCTATGTTTTTTACGGATATTTAACTAGGTATTTCCATAAATTTTTGGTTTTCGATAGTTTTGTCGATTTATTTTGTGTAGATTTTACTTTATTATATCGTGAAATGAATTATTTTGCAATAAATATTTACTTCTAAGATAGCTTTTTTCATTTAAAACTCAAAAAAATACTCTAAAATCTTTTTTCAGATGCAGTTCTTTTGCCAACAAAGAGGGGAAATTTTACTTTACACTTTGGAAACTACAGTTATTGGTGTAACTTATACAAGGCGACGGGAATCATGGAACGGCCAATCAAAAAGTGGTACTGCTCCAAGAGAAAGGTAGAAAATTGTAAAGCAAGTGTCAGGACTGTGAACGGCCAAGTAGTGGCACTATACGGTGAACACAATCACTAAAAGTGTGGACACATTAAAAATGTTATCAAGAATTGACAAAAGTGCCAAAATATTTAGTACCCAAAATATATTCTATGCCTGATAAAGTTTAAGATGCAGAAACGGAAAAATGACTTGCTGACTAAAGCTATCCCGCAACAAAGATTTGAATTTGAATTTGACTATTCGGACATAACATATTCGGACACAGTGTCCGATTTGACACATTTAAATTTCAGTTTTTTTTTTCACTGACAATAATTCGGACACCATCAAATTATTGAAGCTTTTCAGTTTAGTCAGATTAAAAGTTAAAAATAAATATAATAAGTATCAATAAGAGTTATCAAAACTATTTTAGGGTGACAGGCACCACATCTTATACTTTTGGAGTCGTCTGAATTTTTAGTGAAAAAATAATGAGGTGAAAATATGTCTATTCGGACACTGTCCGAATATGTTGCGTCAGCAAGTAGGAAAAATACTGCAACTGAGTCCAAGAATACGAGGAAGCATGACTTAGTTGTAAGGTTAGCAAATAATATTTCAGTTAATAGGCTTGTTTACTGAAAAAATCTAATAGTCCATCAGTTAGATTGTAAAAAAATATTTGACTCGTTTTTTTTTTCTTTTGTTACGTGAACCAAAATTGATGAAGATACAAGATCAATACGGCACGCCGTGGTATCACTTTTAGTGCGTTCTGACGTCACGAGTTTTTATTTTTATGTTTTTTTATCTTTGTCAATAGTCTTTGATTAACAAAAACAAAAAATACATGTCCCTTATTTTTTAATACTCTAACTTACGGACTAAATAGATTTGCAATTTATTGATGGTGGAAACTAGCCTATTAAAATTGAAGGGAGGCTAGGCTAAAACCAATAGACTCCCATAAATAGGACCCTCCTTGCTTGATTAAATTAAGGTAATTATCTGCTAATAATATAATTTTAATCAAATTAATAGCAATATGTTTATGACAGAAGACAGACTGCCATCGTATAGATAATTGTCGTCCATTTGTGCCAAAAAGTGTTTAATAAAAATTGGGCCAGTATTTAGAACGCTTAGGTATTAACTATGTACCTAGTTAAAATGTTATTTTATTATTTGTAAGTATTGTGTTTTATAAGTAAATGTACTTATTACGTTTTTAATTTGTATTTCAATTGCAATACGTAGCTTATTAGATTAATATTATTAAACTGAAATTGTGTTTTTATACTTGTTTTGATTTTGATATACAGTAAAGTCTCACTGATCCGGCACTACAGAACTCCTACCCCTACTTATTCCTTAAAGCGCTTATTATACTACATGGTATTCAGGGCCTTGAGTCCAGATTTAGGGCGGTGCAATAAGAGTTAGAGTTACGCTATCACACTGCCCGGTAGTAAGGGGGTTAGAGAGCTAAGAAGACTGGGCTGTTCAGGTCACGCTAATTAGGGTCCCTTGCGATGTAGGGAGAAGGAAGGGTTAAGTAAACACTATAATGATTTCTCCATGACTCAGCTGGAGACTGAAGACTGAAGTCTGAAGTCATTCTTTAATTGTTAAGAGCGATATATATACATAGTGCGTGCGTGATATTATTATAATAAAACTATGAATATATATCTTACTTAAACTACGTGCTATACGTGACGTACTGATGCACGAGTACGTGACATCACACCACACCCTAACTTTTATTACACCACCCTAAATCGGGTCTTAGGGCCCTGAATACCGTGTATTGTATTAAGCGCTTAAAATAAGGGACTAATTATTATTTAATAAGAGTAAGTGCGAAAATTTAAACTAGAATTACATTTATGATTAATTTTGTGTGTTTCCAGTATTTTTCTTAACCCCAAGAGGAAAACACGGGATGATATACAAGAACGCGAAGTACTATCAACAGATAGAGAGTTTAGGCATAAGATGGAGGTGTACAAAGAGAGGATGTAAGGCGTTCTATTACGAGATAGATGGAGTTCTAGCAAGGAAGCACGAGGAGCACACACACTCACCGAATTACTATAGAAAGTAATAACTTGTGACTCCAAGTAACATTGCTCTGTACAAAGCCACGGTTACTGTTGACGTAGATTATTTTAAAGAAAGTTTAAATGTGGTTACAGTGAGAGAAAAGTAGAAAGATTATGGTTTTGTCTCAGTATGAGCTGGATGATGACGCATGTGGCTAGATTGGTACCAAACCTCTTAAATGATATTTAATCAGTATTATTGTGGTAGTATATTTACATTATTATGTAGGTGTAATCATGTTTCCTCAACATTTTTCATTGATCTTGTTCTAGATTAAAATTCTTTTGATTTTTAATTGTTAGTTTTTATCCTAAATTATTAAAGGCTTAAAATAATCGGTTTTCAACTTGCGTATGTTTGTTTGTAATAATTGCTTCTAGCGCTTTATCATAAATATGATTACTAGTTTTTTAATAGAGTGATATTGTTTTGTTTATATTACATTGTTTTACTGAAATAAAAAAAATATATTTGCTTAAGTAAAAAATTTATTTATTTAAGTAAAAAAAAAAATCTTTCCTTTAAGACACTATCTCATTGCTAATCACTATCACTACATATTATAAAACAAAGTCCTTTGCCGCGTCTGTATTTTCTAAACTCAAAAACGAGGAAGGTTTTAGTTTATAATTTGTCAAGCGGACGAAGCTGCGGGGATCAGCTAGTGTTGTAATAAACTCACCTTATTCACTTATTGGTGTCTTTGGTATTTTTACATTCCAGGCCAAATTATTGTCACGAATAGAGGGCATAAGTTACTACTCCTGAATGGATACACTTATAATCGAAATAGTGAGTCGTCAAACAAGACCAGGTGGCGATGTTCTACCAGGAAATGTTCAGCTAGGATCCATACCATTGATGATGTCATTGTCTACTCAATTGAAGACCACAACCACCCTCCGAGAGATTCATATAAAACATTAAGTTAGCAAAAATCTGTTGAGATTTATACATTTGTTACCGTAGGTATCAAAATTATATCTTTATGTTTAATAAAACATTTTCCATATATTATTTTTCTTTGTTTAAGATCGAAGATGCGATTGCATTTACTTCAACCTTTTTAATTATAAATTTATTCGTGTCTGTAAATCCAAATGTGACTATAACTAATGAATTAAATGTATTTCAGCGAACTATATAATGTCCATAAGAGGACATCAGTTAATACTATTAAATGGATACACTTATAATCGAAATAATGTGACACTACACAAGACCAGATGGCGATGTACTAGCAGGACTTGTTCAGCCAGGATCCATACCGTTGATGACGTCATCGTCTATGCTCTTGAAGACCACAACCACCCCGCGAAAGAACAAAAATATTATTTATAATTGCATTTACTTAAATATTTTTAGTTACAAAATTTATTCGTGTCTGTAAATACCAATGTTTCTATATGGTGGCCAAATCGGTGGCATAAAATTAACTTTGTTTAATCCACATTTCCATTTACTGTCAAAAATTTTATCGCAATTGAAAGTTGAATGCATCGCGTTTAGCCACTGTATAAAATTAACTACCTGATCAACTTCGTCTATGTCACATTTTTCATTACTGCTCCACTCCTTTTGGTCGTAGAATGATTTTATATAGCCTAAGCCTTCCTCTATAAACGGGCTATCTAAAACTAAAATATTTTTCAATTCGAACCAGTAGTTAGGTTAGCGCGTTCGACCTAACAAACAAACAGACTCTTCAGCTTAATAATATTGCTATATTAAATTTATTTCAGCGAAATATATAATGTCCAGAAGAGGACATAAACTACTACTCCTAAATGGATACAAATATAATCATCGTTACCAGAATGAAAACAAGATCAGTTGGCGGTGTTCAAACAGGAAATGTTCGGCTAGGGTCCAGACCATTGATGATGTCATTGTGAACTATTTTGTAGAGCACATCCACCCACCAAAATCTAGATAGTTTTTTTTGTAGCATAATTTATTAATTTTAGTTATTTATTGTCTAATCGATACTAAATAAACCTTTAGATATGCTTGGAAAATTGAGAATTATTTTGACAACGTTCTTCGAGATAAATCGAAATTGTTATACAGGCCAAATACCTGCGAGCAGCGGCTGGCAAAAGTTGTATGAAAATCCATATCTGTCGTGGTTTAGCGGCCAATAGTAAACTCTATTTCTGTCGTGTAATTTAAAAATGGTACAATGTTTTACTCCGAAACAGGCAACCAAGGAGGTACCTTATCAATGGTTTATTTATTTAAATTTCGAACTGGCTTACAACTTAAAAACCTGTTAATAATTTTAATGACATTTTGTATTCCAGGAAAATACATTTTCTCAGAAAGGGGGCGTCGGTTACTATTACTAAATAGATACACTTTTAGTCGTCACCGAGAAAGTGGAAACAAGATCAATTGGCGATGTTCACAAAGATCTTGTTACGCTAAAATCCAAACCATTGATGATGTCATAACGGAAACTCTTGGAGATCACAACCATTCACCGAAAGCCGTCATGGAAATTCCTTTTGTTGAAAAAAAGACTTTGTGATTCATAATAGCCTTTTTCATAAATATTTTTTCCCTTATGTTACAGCTCATCAAAAGGATGAAACCTATTTTTATTACCTACTATCTAGCCTTATAGACTAGTAAGTAATTTAATTAAAACCTAAACTGTTAAATTGTCGTTACTAAGAATGTGTCCAAAAGTGCTTTTCTTATTGTTTCTATTATAATTAAAAGCATAAAAATGTTGTCACTTCGTTTTTAACTTTTTTTTGTTGCACTTACCACTACTCTCTGCATCAAATAAATAAATATCTACAATTTTGAGTTATTCACATAATAAGTAGTAATCTTAAACATTATTGTCATCTGCCTAGCTTTTTTCCCAACTGAATTGTAGTCTACTTCCACTCAGACCGGATTCAGTTTAAAATCAGTATTTTACGTGGAGCCTAACTTACCGCCATAACCCAGTAACTGGACAACTGGACTGGACTGGTCTTCTTGAAATCAGATTTTCTGGTCACCCATCCACAGACCAACCTTGGCAAGTGTTGCTTAACCTTGAAGTTCGACTCGTGCGACAGTTATTATTTTGCCACATGTTAAGCCTGTGACCGTAACCAATATATAAAATAATATGTGATTTAACTTTCGTGTTCCAGTCAATTTCGTTTACTCGATATCGAAAAGAGGTCGCAAGGTGATACTCCGTAATGGATACACGTACACACTACGTAGTGAGTGTAGATCCAAGATCAGGTGGCGTTGTACAAACAGATCTTGTCTCGCCAAAATCCTTACTGTTGACAACGCCATAGTGAGCGCTGTTGAAGACCACAACCATCCACCGACAGGCGTCAAGAAGAAAATTCCAAGTTAAGGGTAACTTTAACTTTTGCGTAAATAAATTTTAAACATTTAAAAAGTGTTCTTTAATTTTCTCTGTTTCTTAGTTGTTGATTTTTTTTTTTGCATTTAGCTAGTGCCTTTCAATTAGTGAGCGGCCTGGAATTAATACAAATTGATGTATGTGTAGCATCACTGATCCGCCATCTTGTTTTTTATTTGGAACTTAATGCGTGTGTTCCGTAATATAACCCACAGTATACTGGCCACTGCTCATTACGTCATGAATCCGGCGCCATACTGTTGATTCATTCCAAAATGTACTATCCAGTGCGTTGATGTCGTATATTGATGCCGTATTGAAAGTAGTGTTTGTGCTCTTTTGCAATCATTATTGCAAATAAGGCAATAAAAATATCCTCAAAGTCTGATGCGTACACGCCCGTTTCATATATTACAATATACTTCACACTTGTTATATTTCGGAACACACGCCAGGTAGTGCGGCCGGATGGGGTCGAATTGGACAGAAGTGACAACACAAGTGACAGTTGTCTCTGGTCGGTTAACATTTGAATTTAGTTAATGACAGATTTTGCTGAGCCGATTCAGAACACAGACAAATTCCGTAACTGTAATCTGTTCGCATCTGCCTAATCTAGTGTTTGATCATACATTATGGTTAACCACTGTCTTGGTCGAGTTGATAACGAAGTATTCAAATTTCTCTCGCTACATACATAACGTATTGTGTTCCAGCGAATTATATATGGTCGAAAAGGGGACGAAAGTTACTGCTTCTAAATGGATACACGTATACTCAGCGTAATCTGTGGGAACAGAAGATCAGGTGGCGGTGTTCAAACAGAACTTGTTCAGCCAGAATTCATACGATTGATGACATCATAGTGTACGCCCTTGAATACCACAAGCATCCACCACGCGGTTTTCAGAGACTTTTTTAAAAATGTTTTTTGTATTAATATATAATATATATTTTATTATATTATGATTTGTTTATTTAATAGTCAATTTTATATCGGAGGAGATAGAAAATTAATTTATCGGGTTGAGGTTATTGTTGTTAAAAATATAATATTTAACTTTTTGATCATGTTTTTCTTTTCTTCCTTTTAGTGTTTTTTTTTTTTTAATTTATTGCCAGTATTTTGCAATAAAAAATTAAAACCAACTTTGTCAACTTATTGATAAATTTATTGGATAGATAATTGAAACACACCAATTAGTAGTTTGTTTTTGTAAATATAATTGTATAATTTTAATGTCATGAATAATTTATTTGTTTATTTATTTCAGGTCTTTCGCTGACACCATTTTTTTTTTCGTAGCAGTCGAGGCAAAAACATGCTTATGATTGGGGACATAAAATACAGAATAAATAGAACTTGTTCAGATAAAACGAGATGGCGGTGTGCGACTCACGAGCGCTTCGGATGTCCAGCAAGACTACACACTGTTGACAATGATGTAGTTTATTTTATTAATGAGCACAAATTGAGTTAAATTAGATTGTAGTTAGGTCATGTAAGGTCCAAACAAAGCACTAGAAGATCAATTCTCGTTCCTATTTTTTTAATATGTATATTTAGAAATGGTTCAAAAAGAAGTCGCAATATCACATCTCGTCGACAATGAATGTCAAACAATTGACAAAAGACGGGATTTTTTTTTGACAAACACGGGAATTACCTCTTTGAACTAACTTAATATGTAAAATAATAATAATTGTATTGCATTTTTTTTCCACATTACAGGTTTGGTTCCACTACCTAATTATGACTTTGAAAGTGGAACCAATGAATATGAATACTTGTAAAAGTGTAAGTTTTGTTTGAACCTTACATTTGTGTATTTTTCAATTTATGTTAGTACGCTTTTTACACAGAGGTTGAGTTGAGATAGGTATAGTGAAGGGGCTTTTCATCTGGGATTTGGCTTAGAAGCAGTATCTCCTTGTCACTGTCGTGCAAGTGGTAAATTTCAAGTGATGACAGAGACGAAAAAAAATTACTCAGAGAAATGTTTGATAATATTTATGTATCAATTTAAAACCCTTGCCCTTTATTTTTTAGTGAAATACCGCCCCTTTTTTCGCGATTTGTGCTCATGCGAATAAATACCTAATTTACTCTTAACTAGTTACCTAATAAAAATAAACTAACTTGCTTTCATGAGTATTTGATTTTATTTTAGACTGTAGAAGCGTTGTCGGGTGTCTCACATGAGGTGGTTTTTAATGAAAGACATAACATTTTATAAGTTTTATAATACTTGTGATAAGATTTATGTTAAAATGATTTTAGTAATTTTAAAAGTGCTTTAAAAGTGTCAACTTATGAAACACGCAAAGTTTTCTTGGATTTTTCATTAGTTACCTAGGTACCTTTCTTTAATTAATGTGCGACTTTAATTCTATTACTTTATAACTGTTTTCTTTCTTAAAATATTTTGTCTTAACGAGATCATTAGTAAGTAGAAATAGGTATTTGTGTGTATTTGTGCACGAATTAATGAAACATAGTATGTCAAAAACGTGATAAAGGTGCCCATTAGAATAGGTAGCTTTTGTTATAAAATCGGGAATTCATAATTATAATAATGATATTCTGAAATTATTTATAAGAGTCACTGTCAATGGCTTTTCACCCTTAGCCCAAATAAGATACATTATTATTTACCAGTGCTGTATCACTATATATTTTTATAATTCCGGCGCATTAAAAATATTGATACTGTTGATATTTTTAAAAAGGACAACTCAGTTTCTGGACTAAAAAATATTGTAAAATCAATGTTAGAAAATATCAAACAAGGATTGGCAGCTGTTGATTGGCTTCATACGAAGGGTGGCCACAATAGCCAGGTGCAGGTAGCATTTGTCAGTTGAAGCGCCGTCGATCGGCAAAATAATAATGCAGTCTGTGGATATCTCTTTAAAGTCTTCTAATGTTTTGCATGCAATGACGTATTATATATAGACACGTCATAAACCTACATCGCGGCGCTTAAAAACGGCGAAAATACTAGATAGCTACTAATACGCATGAAGAAAGGGAAAGAAAATATGTCCCATACGGCGGGATGCCTGTTGCTAGAGGGAGATAAATATACATCTTCAGTTACGTCACAGGATAAGTAATAGTCAAATTGACATCAAAACAAACGTAGTGTCGCGCGACAGGTTGGTGCGTAACTAAGAGCGATGTGGCCAATTGGCTTCATTTCATGTTGTCATTTGAGAGTGCGGACAACGTATCTATAGTTTTATATATCATTGTTTGCATGGTCCATTAGTTACTAAATGAACATTATAAAATTTCATGGGAGAGTTGTTTCAATAAAATGCAAATACAAAATAATGTTGTTTCATTTATGCCCTAAATGCGGTGGCTTTTTAGGTAAGCTATGCACAGATATGGCAAAAATATGACTTTCATTATTTCACTTGTACTTGTATTCATACGATTGATGACATCATAGTGTACGCCCTTGAATACCACAAGCATCCACCACGCGGTTTTCAGAGACTTTTTTAAAAATGTTTTTTGGATTAATATATTATGTTTTATTAAGATTTGTTTATTTAATAGTCAATTTTATATCGAATGAGATAGAAAATTAATTTATCGGGTTGAGGTTGTTGTTGTTAAAAATATATATTTTTACTTTTTGATCATGTTTTTCTTTTCTTCTTTTTAGTGTTTTTTTTTTATTTATTGCCAGTATTTTGCAATAAAAAATTAAAACCAACTTTGTCAACTTATTGATAAATGTATTGTATAGATACTTGAAACACACCAATTAGTAGTTTGTTTTAGTAAATAATTGTTTGATTTTAATATCATTAATAATTTATTTGTTAATTTATTTCAGGTCTTTCGCTGACACCATTTTTTTTTCGTAGCAGTCGAGGCAAAAACATGCTTATGATTGGGGACATAAAATACAGAATAAATAGAACTTGTTCAGATAAAACGAGATGGCGGTGTGCGACTCACGAGCGCTTCGGATGTCCAGCAAGACTACACACTGTTGACAATGATGTAGTTTATTTTATTAATGAGCACAAATTGAGTTAAATTAGATTGTAGTTAGGTCATGTAAGGTCCAAACAAAGCACTAGAAGATCAATTCTCGTTCCTATTTTTTTAATATGTATATTTAGAAATGGTTCAAAAAGAAGTCGCAATATCACATCTCGTCGACAATGAATGTCAAACAATTGACAAAAGACGGGATTTTTTTTTGACAAACACCGGAATTACCTCTTTGAACTAACTTACTAGGTAAAATAATAATAATTGTATTGCATTTTTTTTCCACATTACAGGTTTGGTTCCACTACCTAATTATGACTTTGAAAGTGGAACCAATGAATATGAATACTTGTAAAAGTGTAAGTTTTGTTTGAACCTTACATTAGTGTATTTTTCAATTTATGTTAGTAGGTACGCTTTTTACACAGAGATTGAGTTGAGATAGGTATAGTGAAGGTTCTTTTCATCTGGGATTTGGCTAAGAAGCAATATCTCCTTATTACTGTCGTGCAAGTGGTAAAATTCAAGTGTAAGACAGAAACGAAAAAAAAAAAATACTCAGAGAAATGTTTGGTAATTTATGTCTCAATTTAAAACCCTTGCCCTTTATTTTTTTGTGAAATACCGCCCCTTTTTTCGCGATTTGTGCTCATGCGAATGAATACCTAATTTACTCTTAATTAGTTTCGTAATAAAAATAAACTTAACTTGCTTTCATATGTATTTTATTTTATTTTAGACTGTAGAAGCGTTGTCTTGTCTCACGTGAGGTGGTTTTTAATGAAAGACATAAAATTATATAAGTTTTATAATACTTGTGATAAGATTTATGTTAAAATGATTTTAGTAATTTTATAAGTATGAAACACGCAAAGTTTTCTTGGATTTTTCATTAGTTACCTAGGTACCTTTCTTTAATTAATGTGCGACGTTAATTCTATTACTTTATAACTGTTTTCTTTCTTAAAATATTTTGTCTTAACGAGATCATTAGTAAGTAATTATAGGTATTTATGTGTATTTGTGCACGAATTAATGAAACATAGTATGTCAAAAACGTGATAAAGGTGCCCATTAGAATAGGTAGCTTTTGTTATAAAATCGGGAATTCATAATTATAATAATGATATTCTGAAATTATTTATAAGAGTCACTTTCATAATTATGGCTTTTCACCCTTAGCCCAAATAAGATACATTATTATTTACCAGTGCTGTATCACTATATATTTTTATAATTCCGGCGCATAAAAAATATTGATACTGTTGATATTTTTAAAAAAGACAGCTCAGTTTCTGGACTAAAAACTATTGTAAAATCAATGTTAGAAAATATCAAACAAGGATTGGCAGCTGTTGATTGGCTTCATACGAAGGGTGGCCACAATAGCCAGGTGCAGGTAGCATTTGTCAGTTGAAGCGCCGTCGATCGGTAAAATAATAATGCAGTCTGTGGATTTCTCTTTAAAGTCTTCTAATGTTTTGCATGCAATGACGTATTATATATAGACACGTCATAAACCTACATCGCGGCGCTTAAAAACGGCGAAAATACTAGATAGCTACTAATACGCATGAAGAAAGGGAAAGAAAATATGTCCCATACGGCGGGATGCCTGTTGCTAGAGGGAGATAAATATACATCTTCAGTTACGTCACAGGATAAGTAATAGTCAAATTGACATCAAAACAAACGTAGTGTCGCGCGACAGGTTGGTGCGTAACTAAGAGCGATGTGGCCAATTGGCTTCATTTCATGTTGTCATTTGAGAGTGCGGACAACGTATCTATAGTTTTATATATCATTGTTTGCATGGTCCATTAGTTACTAAATGAACATTATAACATTTCATGGGAGAGTTGTTTCAATAAAATGCAAATACAAAATAATGTTGTTTCATTTATGCCCTAAATGCGGTGGCTTTTTAGGTAAGCTATGCACAGATATGGCAAAAATATGACTTTCATTATTTCACTTGTACCTACTTGTATTCATACGATTGATGACATCATAGTGTTCGCCCTTGAATACCACAAGCATCCACCACGCGGTTTTCAGAGACTTTTTTTAAAATGTTTTTTGGATTAATATATTATATTTTATTATGATTTGTTTATTTAATAGTCAGTTTTATATCGGGTGAGATAGAAAATTAATTTATCTGGTTGAGGTTGTTGTTGTTAAAAATATATATTTTAAGTTTTTGATCATGTTTTTCTTTTCTTCCTTTTAGTGTTTTTTTTAATTTATTGCCAGTATTTTGCAATAAAAAATTAAAACCAACTTTGTCAACTTATTGATAAATTTATTGTATAGATACTTGAAACACACCAATTAGTAGTTTGTTTTTGTAAATAATTGTTTTATTTTAATATCATTAATAATTTATTTGTTAATTTATTTCAGGTCTTTCGCTGACACCATTTTTTTTTCGTAGCAGTCGAGGCAAAAACATGCTTATGATTGGGGACATAAAATACAGAATAAATAGAACTTGTTCAGATAAAACGAGATGGCGGTGTGCGACTCACGAGCGCTTCGGATGTCCAGCAAGACTACACACTGTTGACAATGATGTAGTTTATTTTATTAATGAGCACAAATTGAGTTAAATTAGATTGTAGTTAGGTCATGTAAGGTCCAAACAAAACACTAGAAGACCAATTCTCGTTCCCATTTTTTTAATCTATACTATAATATTTTAAAGCAGATGAGTTTGTTTGTTTGTTTGGTTGGTTGAACGCGCTAATCTCAGGAACTACTGGTCCGATTTGAAAAATTTTTTCAGTGTTAGATAGCCCATTTATCGAGGAAGGTTATAGGCTATATATCATCACGCTAAGACAAATAGGAGCGGAGCAGTGGAAAATGTGACGCAGACGAAGTTGCGCGGGTCAGCTAGTATGTAAGTTTCTTAAATGTTTGCAAAGGTACACCTGTACGGTCTATATAATATTGGGTAAACTACAGGTTTTGTCCATCTTTGACTAGGTAGCAATAGAAGGTCAACCTACATTTTAGAAATGGTTCAAATACAAGTCGCAATATCACATCTCGTCGACAATGAATGTCAAACAATTGACAAAAGACGGATTTTTTTTTTTTAAACGCGGGAATTGCCTCTTTGAACTAACTTACTAGGTAAAATAATAATAATTGTGTTGCATTTTTTTTCCACTATCAAAGTCATATATTCCTAATTATGACTTTGAAAGTGGAACCAATGAATATGAATAATTGTAAAAGTGTAAGTTTTGTTTGAACCTTATATTTGTGTATTTTTCAATTTATGTAAGTACGCTTTTTACACAGCAGAGGTTGAGTTGAGATAGGTATAGTGAAGGGGCTTTTCATCTGGGATTTGGCTTAGAAGCAGTATCTCCTTGTCACTGTCGTGCAAGTGGTAAATTCCAAGTGTATGACAGAGACGAAAAAAAAATTACTCAGAGAAATGTTTGATAATTTATGTATCAATTTAAAACCCTTGCCCTTTATTTTTTTGTGAAATACCGCCCCGTTTTCGCGATTTGTGCTCATGCGAATAAATACCTAATTTACTCTTAATTAGTAACCTAATAAAAATAAACTTATCTTGCTTTCATGTGTATTTGATTTTATTTTAGACTGTAGAAGCGTGGTCGGTTGTATCACATGAGGTGGTTTTTAATGAAAGACATAAAATTTTATAAGTTTTATAATACTTGTGATAAGATTTATGTTAAAATGATTTTAGTAATTTTAAAAGTGCTTTATAAGTGTCAACTTATAAAACACGCAAAGTTTTCTTGGATTTTTCATTAGTTACCTAGGTACCTTTCTTTAATTAATGTGCGACTTTAATTCTATTACTTTATAACTGTTTTCTTTCTTAATATATTTTGTCTTAACGAGATCATTAGTAAGTAGATATAGGTATTTGTGTGTATTTGTGCACGAATTAATTAAACATAGTATGTCAAAAACGTGATAAAGGTGCCCATTAGAATAGGTAGCTTTTGTTATAAAATCGGGAATTCATAATTATAATAATGATATTCTGAAATTAATTATAAGAGTCACTTTCATAATTATGGCTTTTCACCCTTAGCCCAAATAAGATACATTATTATTTACCAGTGCTGTATCACTATATATTTTTATAATTCCGGCGCATTAAAAATATTGATACTGTTGATATTTTTAAAAAGGACAGCTCAGTTTCTGGACTAAAAAATATTGTAAAATCAATGTTAGAAAATATCAAACAAGGATTGGCAGCTGTTGATTGGCTTCATACGAAGGGTGGCCACAATAGCCAGGTGCAGGTAGCATTTGTCAGCTGAAGCGCCGTCGATCGGCAAAATAATAATGCAGTCTGTG
Organism: Ceramica pisi; assembly: GCA_963859965.1. Taxonomy (NCBI): domain Eukaryota; kingdom Metazoa; phylum Arthropoda; class Insecta; order Lepidoptera; family Noctuidae; genus Ceramica; species Ceramica pisi. The sequence continues at coordinate 6,052,151 of OY982541.1, read as the reverse complement.
GATATCTCTTTAAAGTCTTCTAATGTTTTGCATGGTCCATTACTTACTAAATGAACATTATAACATTTCATGGGAGAGTTGTTTCAATAAAATGCAAATACAAAATAATGTTGTTTCATTTATGCCCTAAATGCGGTGGTTTTTCAGGTAAGCTGTGCACAGATATGGCAAAAATATGACTTTCATTATTTCCCTTGTACCAATTATTATTTCACCAACAGCGTACAGTAACATATTATCACCAACTTTCAGCCCTTCATCCAGCATTCTTCACCAATAGAAAGGGATCCAGGATTCTCATGATTGGTGGAAATAGGTATAGAAGAAACGGTGCGGGAGACTCTTACAAGACTCGTTGGAGATGCACCAGCCATGCCAAATACGGTTGCAAAGCGGTCGTCCACACTATCGACGACCAAATCGTTTATTTTTTAGATTATCATGCTACTAGCATGGAAGGTTGCTCGTAATAGATAAATATAAATAAATAGATAGTTAAATATTGAAAGCACCAGAATATTATTTTTACATTTTATGTATTTATTTTATACAATTATATTTAATTAATATTATTTTAATGTTTGTACATTTGCCGCTCTAAACGAAAATTCTTTCGTTCTCTGTCTTCTTTTGTATCTGAAATTCTAAAGGTTGGTTTGTACCTGTGCGGTAAGACCGCCCATTTTCCATTTTTTTTAAATCGTTTATCCTGTAATTGATATTAGGTGCATAATATACTATATATATCGACGTTTGAAAGGCTAATTGGTCTAAGTGTCATTTTTTGCAGTATTGAGTTTTATAAAAACAATATCTTACTATATGATGTAGGAATATCAAAATTTGGTGCGCTTTGACAGATTGCCTCTTGAGTTAAAACGATCGGAATTTTATTGATTTAAAGATCTTCTGTACCATTCTTGAGGTTTGGAATTAACCAGTAATAAATAAAGTAAAAAGTTTTATGATTACATAACAAAACAGTGTTGAGCAGAGAAATGAGAAATAAGGAAAATTAAACGTTTTTGCCAAAAATGCAATAAACCTCTATGTTTATCAGGAAACCTATAATTCAACAATTCTATACCATAATAATTCAACAATTAATAAGCTTGGGCAGAATTATTAGTTTTTTTTTTAAGTAACTGGCTTGATCAGAATTTATTTTTTGTACAATTGAATTCTAAGTCTGTCGCCATAACAACAATGTTAACAGCATTTTTGTGTTCCGGCAGTTAGAGGTATGATAGCCAGTTCCTCTGTGTAAGAGGATTCCGGGTGAAACTCGCTTCCATCTTCGGCCTAATCATCACTTTCCATCAGGTGAGATTTGGGCCAAGAGTTTCCCCGTTTTGTATAAACAAACAAAATTCAAATGGGTGTGAATGTAAAATAATTACTTTAATTATTAAATAATATAAAAGTAATAAGTATTTTATTTTAAACTTGTTTTCGCCCGCGACTTGGTTCGCGTCTATCCCTTTTTTTCCCATTCTCGTATTAATTTCGGGAAATCCTCTTAGTGCACCCCTACGGAGTGTAAGGAAGCCACATGCTAAATTTCACCTTTCTAGGACCAGCAGTTTAAACTGTGCGTTGATATATACGTCAGTGAGTGAGGTTTGCCTTATATATATATAGAAAAAATCTTCAGAAAAAAAGGTATCACCTAGAGACTAGACTGGTAAGAATACTATAAACATTATGCACACTTTGGGCTTCTAAAGAAATAAGTTTTCTCAGTCGAATGCTTTTGTTAGAGTGATCGTGGTTGCGCAGAGGAGGTAACTGGAGAGATGTTCGGTGTGTCGTCGTATTTCCCGCGGACTGCTCCCTCAGCGATGCGCTTCCATTTCTGCCCGTTGGTCACGTAGCATTTCACTGGGTACTACTGTACTCGCAACGTGACTATAGTGGACTCGGTAGTTTTCTGAATCAGTGCAATTTCAATTTTTATTGCGAAACACAGTAGGTACATAATTATACATTCTAGCTGTTAGGTGAATGCCTAATACACTGTGTTTTACCAATTTAGGCAGGCAAAATTATTATTTAAATTATAAAATGTCACTTATCTATACTTTTATCTATACTATAACAATTTATACTAATATATAATATTGTAAAGCAGAAGAGTTTGTTTGTTTATTTGGTTGAACGCGCTAATCTCAGGAACTACTGGTCCGATTTGGAAAATTCTTTCAGTGTTATTTATCTAGGAAGGTTATAGACCGTGGTGATGGCGTGATGATATAGTGTATATTATCATCACGCTATGACAAAAAGGAGCGGAGCATTAATGGCAAATATGAAGCAGACGAAGTTACGCGGGTCAGCTATTTATTACCCATAGGTACTTATATAAAATCATAACATGTTGTAAATTAACATTCCAAATATAACTAAAAATCCATAAATATCAATCAAACCAATTACTCAAATGAAACAATGTCAACAATTATCACTAAAATCATGCTGCCAGTCTAGCGAGTTGGTGATCGACCGCGGTGGAAGAAAACAGTGCAAAGTTAAAAATAAAAAGTAAAATAGTTTCCTGAATAAATTACTTACAAATCTCTATCAGTTTGCCTACTGTTTTTAAAAGGATTAAACAAGTTTTATTTTTACAGATATCGTTCTCTTACGATCACAGAAAGGCAAGCCATTGATCGGGATTGGCCCCTACACTTATTATATGAAAGCGTCCCATAGAAATAAAATCAGATGGGTATGTTCGACACATCATAACAGAGGCTGCGGGGCTTCAATCTACACTATAGATGGAACAATTGTTAAAATGATCAACGAGCACATTCATTAAATTAATTAAAAGACTTACGTACACATTTGGTAATTATAAATAGTCTCTCTCTCTGGAGTCGGTTCCTTATGTCTGAGGATCATGGTTAGCATCAGGGTTGCATCTGGACTGGATGATATTGATATGTCTCCACCGGTGTCTGTCCAGCGCGTCTCTTATAACTGAGTAGAATTTAGAGGTCGATGAGTTCTTCACTTGATCGGTCCATTGTTCATTATTACAAATACTAGCCATGCCTATCCTATAATATTTTGTCAGGATCCAAAAAAACATTATATTTTTGGATCCTGACAAAATATTATTTAATTTCTTTGAAAACGAATCGATAAGTTGATAATCTCGCTGATCATAATATTTTAAAGTAAAGCACGCGGGCTGTTCATCTCGAGATATTGGTGGCATTTTAGGTCAAACATACTAAAACCAAAATGAATAGAACTGTACTAATAAAACCCGCCAAGTGCGAGTCGGAGTCGCACACGAAGGGTACCATGAACCCTAATTTTTATTATTTGTTGTTATAGCGGCAATAGAAATACATAATCAGTGAAAATTTCAGCTTTCTATCTATCATAGTTTATGAGATACAGCCTGGTGACAGACAGACAGCGGAGGCTTAGTAATAGGGTCCCGTTTTTACCTTTTAGGTACAGAACCCTAAAAAGTATTGCCATATAATATTTTTTCACAATTTTAAGTTTAATTATGTTTGTTAATTTCACCTATTTATACATTTGTATGAGAATTGATTTTAAATTGAAACTATGACTGATATGATTTGAAATGATTACTTAAAATGATTAAACTATGAGAAATTAAGCCAAAAATATAGTTTTTGACGTTAGTTGTTAATTTAAAGTTCCTAAGGAATGAGGACTGTTGAGCCTTTTGTAGTTTTAATGTTATTCAATAAGGTAAAAGACAAACTGTTTCGAAAACTATAAGCTCTCATACATTTTTTTTTAAATTGTTGTGTCTAATCCTACTAATGAAATTGTGAAAATATGTTTGGAAATATAGATTTTTGTTAATCAATCATGGATCAGCGGCTGAACAGATTTGGGTGACACTTGGCACATGGGTAGACAATGTCCTGGATAATAGATAATATGAGATACTTATTTATTCCGGTAATGCAGACCTTGGAAAAATTTCAGACTTTCAGGGAATGGGCTGGCAGAATTTATTATATTTGTAGAAATTGTTTTGTTGTTTGTTCAATGAATAATACTAATGTCTTAATACCCAAAGTCTATGTTAATTGTACAGCGATGTTAATAGCTTGACGAATATTGGTTCTAGGCAGCCCACCGTGCAGTGAAGTAGTAATATCTATAGGACCTATAGATATCTTATTTCCAACGTAACTTAAAAGCTGGATTTTAGACTCTCTATGCAGTGTTTTATACGAGCAGTGCGTTTTTTTTCCGTATAGCGGAAAAGTGTGACGGAGGGCCACCACGATTCAATTTATAAAGTGTGGCAGCTTGCATCAAGTATACTAAATATGCTATTTTCTTCATCGCAAAGGTTATTTTTTTTCACTCAAATATTAAGTTAGCGCCAGCCAACAGCATACTAGTGTACCCACTTAGTAAACCCATTAGATACATACTTGCATACTAGTGAACCCATTTCATAAGTGTGTTATCATCTCATCCATTTAACGAATCATTTAAATTATGAGATGTCTATATTTTTCTGTCAGATATTTAAATTATAAATCTAATACGGAGTAAGGTATTTAAGAATTTGGACTGATTGTATCAATTATTATTATTTTAAATAAATTTAATTCATATTATTATCATATACTTTCATTATAAACATATCAAAATCATTAGGTTCTGTCAGCTAAGTAGTTGTTGCTAGACTGTCAATCATAACTCGAGAATAATTTATTTTAACTCTCAAAAATAACTTATTTTTAACATTTTCTTCCAGGAATGGCTGCACATTATCTATACACTAGTCGGGGCAACAAAATTTTGGTACTAAACAACTTCAAATTCAGATACAACGGCTATGCGGGTAGTAAAATAAGATGGCGGTGCGCGTCGCACGAGAAACTGAAGTGTAAAGCTGTAGTGCACACTGTCGACGATGTTATAGTGCGATACATTGATACTCACGCACCTTATGACTTTTAGGAAATAATTTATTACATCCGAAATTCTAGAAAATATAGATTGTAAGAGCCGTCTCGTCTTGCATCCGATCCGATGGAGCCGTAGTTCTATTTGTTAGTGGAGGGACTGCGCACTAGATTCGAATACCATCTCTCAGTATTCTGAATATATCCAAATCGGATAGAAGTCGGATCTCCGGGCGTCGGGCGGATTCGAATAGGATGCAAGGCCCGGAACGCACTGAGAAAATATTGAAAAAATGACAATCTACAGTTTTTGTCTTTCTTATAATTATAAGAAAGACAAACACTGTAGATTGTCATTTTTTATAGTATTTTTTATAATAGTTTTTTTTTCTCTTTATACGTTTTTATAGTTTATTTTTAATCATGTTATGGAATAAGATAGGGTTAGATTATTATTAACGTATTTGTATATTGCAATACGTTATTTTTGTCTATTTATTCTGTTGTAATTAATAATTGTCTAAGAATAAGAGGAAATATAATAAATGATGTACACTTAGGTAGTACTTTAGAAAAATGTGTAGTTTGGAAAGTAAAGTTTCCCATCAAAATCGACCCTACAACGGAAGCTCCTATTAACTATCTTCCCAACCTTTTGAAAGAAAACTGTGTTTAGATGAGCAAATGATTCCTTTTTTTTCATCTACATATAGTTCCAGTTCCATATATAAAAGGCAAGCCTAATCCAAAACCCATCTAACTATTATTTTTGTATGACAAAAATAATCAAGCTTTAGACTTTATAATATACCAAAGATATTCCCCAGAATTAGTTGAAAAGATGCTTGGAGTACCAAAGAAGCAACCTCATTCACTTTGATCTTACTGAGGACTAGCAGACACTGATTTTGCGGAACACAATGTTAGCGACTAAAAAAGGTCGTACAAGTAGAAAATATTTGTACGAAAAGGAATATATTTTGTTCCAAGGAGAGCGGGAGAACTACGCCCTACAACTGAAATAGCTCGCGATTGTGTTGGACTTTTTCCAGGCCAGCTAGACCTTTCCCAGACCATGATGATGGTCCTGGAAAACGGTGTAAATTTTCCGGTTGTAAGGGAAAATGCAGAGTCAGGTGCATTATAAATGTAAGGTTTATTTATGGCTTTCGGATTACAAGAACTGCTTTCTAGCTTTTCACAATGGAAGTTCCAATTTTCATAACATTGTGCTTATAGTGTTTTTTTTTAAATTTAATTTTAGTAATTGAAAAGTAACATGTTTAATTTTGTTGATTTTTATTATTTTTTAAATATATTTCTAAAATGCATCCCTTTTAATTCTTTTAGTACAACCACTGATATACATTTGATGTAGTGTCACGTAAGCCTAAGAGCCTGTCCTAATGGAGCGTTTTAGGCGCGAGAGCACTCGCGCGTAGTCACTTTTCAGCGCGTCATTCTCAACCCGCTCGTCTTCTGCGCCAGTTGGGTACTTTGGCGCCATTGGAGCGTTCAGAATTACGCGCGTGTACGTGACGAGTATTCTTATTTAGTAGTTTAAAATAACTTTAATTGGAAGCATAGTCATCATCATCATCATCTTCCTGCCCTTATCCCTTATAGTATGATATCAAATTAATATAATCCTTATTTCAAGAAAATTTAAACCTTACAATCCGGCCACCGCACTACGCGCATAAAACTCGGCATCTGGAAGCAACATAAATTGACACACGCGAGTGCCTTAGACATCTTCATAGTAAAATTAGTTTATCTAGAAATTTTATGTAAATCCTTAAGTTTTTTTTTTTCAATTTTCCTGTTCTTCAGCCTACTTTACATCCCAAAAAATCCTCACATTCCTACATTAAAAAAAAACAAGTCTAAAAGGGTTAATTCTAATATCTTTATAGGAAAATCATAATAGTTTTTTTTTTCCAGCAACATTCGTAATGTCGCGTCGAGGTCGAACACTTCTACGCATCGAAGGCTTCACGTTTTGCAAGCAACACGTGTCGGGGCCAAAATCCAGATGGGTGTGCTCAACACATAACCACAAGCGATGCCGGGCTACTGTTCACACTGTCTTCAATCAAATTGTTAAAGTTAATAATAATCACGTGCATACGTAATGAAATGAGTAGGGAAAAATTATCGCTGCAAGATACGTCTTCTAGGTTTTTGTTTAGTTATAATTATTATTGAATTTGGCAGCGATTTATAATGTGTTTATATTAATTATATTCTAGGTATTAATCTGACGAAAATAACAAATATAAACACTTTATGTGACTGAAGTCTAAGCTTAAACCAATCAATTATTTCGACGACACGGTTGGCGCAGTGGTTGAGCGATTGACTGCTGCGCAGCATGTCGCGGGTTCGATTCCCGCCCGGAACAAATATTTGTACGACCTACAAGTATTTGTTCCGAGTCTGGGTGTTTTTCTATCTATAATATGTATGTATTTACAAAAAAATATATATATATATATATATATAAGTAGTTTATCAGCCATCTCGTTACCATAACACAAGCATTAGGTTGCTTAGCTTGGGACTATATGGCGTTGTGTGAAATGTCCAAGGATATTATATTATGCATTTTATACACATAATTAATTAACCCAATATGGGTAACTTTTTTTTTTGTTTTCGGCATGAATCCCACAAAAGGCCTCTGGACTTACTGTTTCACTCGTGGAGGTTAATTATTATTGCGACATAGTGGGTCCACACGGTATTGACTTTTGTCTGTACAGTCTTTGAACTCTGAATAAAATCACACCGACATTTTATTGTGACAATCTAAAGCTGCGTACAGACTTAGGCTACCTATCATGAAACTAAAGAATTTGCCGTCCACATTATTGCAACGTATCAATGTAACACACTCTATTTGTATTCTCTACCGCTGTTAGACACGCTCGCGTCAAGTTTGCGTCACGCGAGCGCAATAAGGGCATTCTACTGTTACGCGTCTTTGGTGCGTGCTTCGGAACGCAACATGATCGGTATTCTACTATTTGTTTGACGTCCCAAAATGACAGCCTAATAAGCTTAAGTTTAATTTTTAATATTATAATAACGCCTTATTCATTGAAATTACACTTTCACAACACACAGACGAATCGTGGAGTGAGGAAAGCGTTTTCTCAGCAGATCGACACAACGTTCACGTGCACGCCGGAAACAAATGCGCGTAGGTACATAAATGTTCGTTTCATGCACACGCTGCGTCGACACTGATAAAAAGCTCCTTTCACGTTACATTGCTTGTTACTTTTCATCCGTCTCTACACAGCATAAGAAGTCGGGTTTGACAGCTGAGTAGAAAGGGAAAGAATATCGCTTAATCAACAAAAGAGATTTATTTTCATGTCTCTTTCATACTAGTAAAGCAATGTTGTATCCTGTGGTAAATTTCGACTTCTTAGATTGTCGCAAATAAAGTTTGCATTACTTTATTGCACAGACAACATTCTACGGAAGTTTATGGCAATATGTATCGTGTAGATAGCCTATGAGCGTGTCCGAGTGTGTAAAATACCTTACACATTTTATTAAGAAAAGAATATCAAATAGAGTTTTGTGCAATATCGCTTTCAAAAGCGAAAGCCTTGCTATTTTAATCTGAGACTTATTATTTTGCTTTGAAGGTCGATACATATTTAAACAATTCATTTGTGTATGTATCCGCAGTTCGAAAAAATGTGCAATCTTATATTTTTGTGAAAAAAAAAATTCCTTTTGCAACTGCAATCTTATGGAAGAAGCCTGTTGGAATATTAAGTTTATTCATTTTAACCGGTTGGGCCCGTGTGGTTCCAAATGGGCTCGCTAAAATAAATAAATAACATTTTAAAATGTTTGATTCTTTTCTCATTAATGCCTATGTAAAATTTTAATTATAGATATTATGTAAGTTAACCGTGCAGCCTTTATTAGTTTTAACCAACAAGGAATTAAAATAATTTATATATTTAACCGTATTGTATTTTTCATCTCCCATTTCTGAAAATATTCTTAAATTCAGTAGAATTAATGAGATGTAGCATTAAAGACACCTGGGGAGGCCTACTGTCTAGGCCTCCCCAGGTGTCCAGTTGATTCCTGCGGCTTTCACTAGGTCCTCGTTTCATCCTGTGGGAGGATTTTCAGCTCTGCAATTATAAATAATGTCAATAGCCAACTTCAGCTGACCAGAAATCCGCTTCTTGGTACGAGTACTTACATGTCAATAAATTAAAAATGGTCTCAACTAAACTTTACTCTGACTGTCAGCGTTCCAATATAGGACTTAAATTCATAATATGGAATACGACCAGTATTTCATATTACGGAGGGAATACTCGGTTGCAGTCGTTTAGCCTAGAGGGCAACTCCAACATATAAGGGAAAAGGCCAGGTAGATTGATTTCCAGTAAGATGAATGAGAATTATGTACCTTTAGAGAACCAAAGTAAAAAAAAAATCTTAATTAAATTTCAGTGACCATGTCGTCATCGCGAAAGGGGAAACCGATTATAAACTATAACGGCTACACATTCTTCAAAAAGCGCAGTAGTGGTATTAAGAATTATTGGAACTGTTCCACTCATCACACCAAAGGGTGTAAGGCTACCATCATAAAAGTTGATGACAATATTATTAATGTAACACATACACATAACCACTGAGAAAATGCTGTTGGTGACTGTTGTGTGCCCAATAAAAATTGAGACAGTCGACCAAGTCGAGTCGAACCAAGAAAAAAAAGAGAAAAAAAATGAAAAGAAAAAATGGAGGAAAATTCAAGGGAATTTCAATTTTTGAAGGGGCTTTTGTCTATGTTCAGTCTAATGGTTATAATACACGGTGACCTCGGAGACAGAGCGCATTTTCCTTTCGTGCAACCAGTATTCTTGAAAAAATAAAATATTTTATTTACAATTAAAATAAAATTATTATTTTTGAAGAATTGGCATCATTGTAATATTTCTATCAAGGTGTGAAATCTCACATTTTCTATTTTGTTGGTAGATCTAACGAAAATGCTCTCGCCAGAGGCTGATATATTTTTAAATTTTAAGAGGATTCAGCAAATAAATAGGATTTATCGAAAGTTGTTTCATTTTTTAATTAAAAATGTTTTATAAAAATAACCTGAGCAAGAAAAATGCTTCCAAAAATATATTAAAAGCAGAATGAAGACCTGCCTTCACTCTTCTTTTAAAGTTCCTCTTGAAATATACTTTAACAGGCTTTGTGTTGGTTGTAAAGTTAAACATTAATTTACCTAATTCCAGTAACAATGGCGACATCTCAAAAAGGGAAGCCAGTGATAAAATGGAACGGTTACAGGTTTTTCAAAAAGTACAGCACAGGAATCAAGAACCATTGGAAGTGTTCCACTCATCATTCCAAAGGATGTAAGGCTACAATCCTGACTTTAGGACAAGAAATTGTAGATATGACGGGCGAGCATAACCATTAAGCTGCACAAATGGAAAAGAAACTCACACTGATGAGATGAACGAAGATGGCAGGAGGAAACATCGCAATATACAAAATAATGAAGAAAAAATAAAGATCTTGGGTTAAGGAATTATCTATGAATACATTTAAATTTTGGTACTAACATTAATTTTAGGATAATAAAGGTATTAATGCTGTATTTGCAAGTCATGGAATTTTTATACCCGATGTGGCCAGCACTAAAAGGTTTTATGTAAAATGATGAATAAATAGATGAGAAACATTAACCGTAATTTTTATTTTATTAAAATAATTATTATTACTTAACGCCAAAGCGAAATAGATTATGAACTTTTTGCCAATATTTTGATTTTGCTTCAATGTTTGCACCTACCAACCCACTTATTCAAAATTATTTTTTATTTTATTTTTCAGATTACTTTTTCACACAGTCAAAACGAGGGAACCACATCCTCTGGGTCGGGAATTACAGTTATTGTTTGAAAAAAAACTCAACAGGATCTCGGAAACGATTGTGGAGATGTTCAACGCATTGCAATAAAGGATGCAAGGCTCGAGTTCATACTATAGATAGAGAAATTGTGTATTGTGTGCATAGTCATAATCATTGAAAATTTAGATTTTAATGATGAAGAATGAAGTTTAAGTATTAGTGGCCCTATGCCAGAAAGAGCCGAAGCAATTCGTGACGTATAGCACTATTCCTCTCTCGAGCAACGAAAGTATAATGCAATAAGGTACTTAATTATATGGCTCAGAATAGCCCCGAATTATTGGCCTTCACGTGACCCAAGGGCTGGCAAGCATTGCCATACAACGTGGCAACAGTCTTTTGGGCTCACTTCCAGTCGATAGCGATGCTTAGGAATTTTTTGACGCCATAATTTAGTTAGGACTTTTATTTTCTACTTTAAGTTATGTGCCCGAATATCTGCCAGCACGAAATATTGTGATTTCTTATTATTTAGTATGAATTTTAATATTTATTTTTTACAAATTACAAATCATTACACTGTTCGTTGTTTGTTTTATTACTAGACCTCAGTTTTTGGCTGTTTTATTTATTACAACCTTATGCAAATATATAGGGGCCTTTATTATTTTGTAATCGGACGAAAAAACCACAGTGCTTTTTTATGAAGACAGTCACAGTCGAGCAACGTGATTTTTAGTGATTATCTCCTCATTCGTTAAGGTTTAATGGTTTTTAACCGACTTCAAAAAAGGAGGGGTTCTTGGTTCTTGATTAGTTGGAATCTTTTTTTTATGTATCGTTCCCGATCATTCGAAGACGCTTGGACCAATTTGATCAATTCTTTTTTGTTTGAAAGGGTAAACTTCCTGGGTAGTCCCATGGTCATCAGGTCAGGGTCTGATGATAGGACCCTTGAGATATAGTGGGAAATCTTCAAATTTTATGGGCACAAATAAAGTGATTTGGATATTTTTATACAGAGTATTTTCTTGGAGTGGTCCCATTTCAATTTGGTGATGATCTGATGAAGAACTTTGGAGATAAGCAACGGAACTCTTCAACAAATAACAACAACTTCCTTCCAAATAAAACACTAGAGAGTAACTTTAATTAAAATAACTTTAATTCCGGAAGTCGGTGTTAAAAAACGAAGAAAGAAAGCCAAAAATACAGAGTTCCGAAAAAGTCGGTTGAAAACATTCAATAGTAAAAAAACTCTGTTATTACAACATTACATTCGTGACGAACAAACAACCTGTTGAAGGCAAAAATCGCAAAAAAACATGAGATAGCGACATCTTTCCTATGGATAGTAAATCATCTAAATGACTCTTCTCACTTTGGGCGAAGCAGAAGGGTGTGTAAGACTCTTACTGACCAAAACCCATCCGTGTTCCTCCTATTGCCCTTTGCGTTCCAGGGCCGTAGTGACTCTTTCTAACAAATTCCGGAACCCTGGCAGGCACTGTCTACTATGCTGACATCTCTTTGAGACGCGCGTAGAACACAACGCGCCGTCGACCCGGGCTTGGTTCTGATCGGACAGTGAGCCACCCAACGCTCGCCGTCCACAGGCCCGCGATAACGTTGGACGGGAATCGCCCTGTGACTCCCGACGTCCGGGGCGTCTTCTTCTGTTGCGGCTAGGACGTGAGGCTAGCATTATTGCTTCGCAGAAGGAGGTGACCGCTTCCCATCTCTCCTCGAGCTTGCGACAACTGATGGTGATGTTACAATAACTTGCAATTGTTCAAACGTCCCTATATATCACAATTTCTTTTACAGTAACTTACACAACGTCATTAAGAGGCAAGCGAATTTTGAACTACAACGGCTACACATTTTTCAAGAAACGCAGTAATGGAGTCAAGGATTTATGGAAATGTTCTACACATCACAGCAAGAAGTGCACAGCTACTATCATGTCTGTTGGTGACGAAATACTGTCCATTAGAGACGTACATAACCATCCAAGATCTATTGTGTCCTTAAAATAATGTCATACAAAGTCAGGAACACTACGTTCAATATAGTAATGCTCTCAACTCATACAACACGTTCTGGAACGGCCTAATTTAAGTTCCGTTTATATCTAAGTACAAACAGCGAGCGTTCCATGGAGTCTACTCTCTAAGCCCAAAATCCATGGTTTTGGCCATAGTTCGGGCGTATCACCTGTGGACTTACGATCAGTCCTGAACCCAAATTAAAAATGAATGGCAACACGATTTGACATGCGTCATTCATTATTAGTGGTCAGGTGATACAGATAGTCTAAGATCCCACTGCTCGATTCGGTAGCTATCTGTATTTTTAAAGAAATTAATCTTAAATTAAAGTTGAGGAAGTATTCAATGGATTAGCGATAGCCTATAAAAAATAGCCCCAAATAATTTTTGTATTATTAATTTGTTAACATAAGTTGCAGCTATATGATTTTTTTACTAATTTTACTTCATCTTAAAGAAAATGATGTAAACTGTAAAGAATGAAAAAAAAAACTTTAATTTCGAATTAAAATTAAAATACCTGTACACCCTAGCGTTGCAGCTAACTTAGAGCTGGAAACCATTTTTTTTATCTTTTCTTTACATAATTTTCTTTAAAATGACGTAAAATTAATTTTAAAAACATATACCTAGCTGCAATTTAAATGACCAAATTAATAATACAAAAAAAAGAATTTGCGCCAAATTTTTATAGGCAACCTATCGCTTATCTATTGAATACTTCCTCAACTTTCATTTAAAATTAATATTATAAAAAAAACAGATAGCTGCAGAATCGAGCAGTGGGTTTCCGTACTAAGAGTAGAAAACGGCCATAATTAAGTATGACCGAAACTACGGACTTTGGTTTAAGAGAGTAGACCCCCTGCACACGTGCCGTGCCCGACACCGACAGACATTTATTCACATCTTGTTCTTGCTCAGTAGAATGTCATTAGAAGATATAATTTAAAAATTTGCACGCTTGCTTGCAAGCAGAATACAGTGACTTTTAGGAAATAAGATCTTTTCTTGTAATGTAAATGTATTTGCTTGCAAATAAACATTTTTATTTGAAGATTTACACGTAATCTTAAAAAAACGTAATAATGACGAATTCTCGTATAAATATAGAACTGAAATTTTTGACGGTAACATGCACCTGTATAAAACAAATCTAGTCACCAATATCTATAAGTATAAATTATTAGTAGTAAAGTATTAACTGTTAAGTAGTCTGTGAACGTTATTCAATATTTTATAACGTTACGTCTCAGGAGGTTTCCGGCGACTGGGACCGCAATTAACTCGAGCCAGTCGCCGGAAATCTCACGTCAGTGAGCACAGTCTTAAATGAAAAATGAAAATGAAAAAATGCTTATTAGATTTAACAAGTTTTCTTACATTACTAGGTAGTGATTGAAGCCTTCTTTTTAGCTAATAAAGCCTGTATAAGGAGAGTCCGCTCTTCCATACATTGTTGGTATTAACTAAAAACTTGTTTAAATTTGTAAAATAACAAAAACAATAAAAATATAATGGAATCTAATCAACGAAAACAGTTAATTCAGAGTGTTGTGTTTGTATGTGTGAAATGTTTCTGATCTACTAGTGGTTGCATTGTAGTAGGTGTATGAAAACATGTAAAAACCATGTTAATTAAGATTAAAGTCTAACCTGTATGCTATACATTTCACTTAAATTCATGGACCTTCTCAAAAGTGATTGAGTAACTAACAAATAAAACAAACGTTTCAGTTGTTCTTATGTAAATTAAATTAAACTTATGTATTCATTCAATACTGATTTTTAAAATAAAATACAGATTAATCATTTGTTAAGTTTCATTGAGTTTCATAAGCTTTATTGAATTTGCTGGAATTGAGCGTGATCGAGATTGTTTTCGCTCGACTGAATAAAAGTTTTTTTTAAATTTGATAGGTTTTATTATTAACAATTAGTTGTTAATAATAAGTACAGTTTTATTACTGCTGCTACTTAACATTGCTTACCAATCAAGACGGGATACTCTAGAGTATTGAATTGTATCTAGAAATTAGAAAAGCACCTGAAGTACCTGCCTTCAATAAACTTAGCTGTAAACAAACTAACTAATAGTGAAACTTAACATCAACTCTTATTAACCTTTGTCTTACATTTTTGTAGATTTTTGCGAATTTACGGAATCAAGCACTACTGGGAGAACAATGTTAAGAGTCGGCGGTTATCTGTTCACCCACAAATCTTCAAGAGGGATGAAGGTCCGTTGGGTTTGTTCCAGCCACTGTTTCCGAGGATGTAAGGCTCAAATCTACACTGTCGAAAATAACATCATCAAGATGAACAACTTTCACAATCATCCTAAAAAGAAAATTGATTAAAATTTTGTAGCTAATTGAATTATTATTTTTATTGTTCTTGAGAAGATATTATGTCTTCATTATTGTTTTAGTAAAATATAGCAAATTGTATTTCATAAATACCCGTTATATAAGCAATACATTCTATGTTTTGAGAGTCTTAACCTAGGGATCAATAATGAAAAACTAAATGATTAATATCGTAAAATATCATGTAGGGAAAAATGTTTTTTGGAAAAATAAATTTCCTTTCAGTATAAATGCACTTCAAGATTACAATTTTATCTACATCTGTTTTACAGTTACAATCGTTGACCATATTCTTAGTAAATAAATGTACCTACATAACGTAAGAATTGTGTAGAAAAAATACATACAATTCAATTTTGAAGGGAAGGAAGTAACATTAAGTATTTCATGTAAATTGTCATTTGCAAGCTTTAAGTTTTTATTTATTAATTCGAAAGAGGATGGCACATATAGGACACATGTTTATTTCTATAGTAAGTTTAATGAACTTTTCTCTTTACTTTGATATTTTTCTGTTTGTTTTAATTTCCATTAGTTTTCGCTGTGTCAAGTTAATGTGTTGGTACTATACCTATTGGGCACTTATATACTTAACAGAATAAACGCAATACCTAAGAATAGGTTATAGAAGTTATCGTTATGAACATCTTCTACTATCGGACCAACACTGAAATCGCGAAAATCGACTGCCGCATAAATTTATGTGCGTATAACTCAAGAAATGTCCTGACCAGCTGATTTTATTCGCGATTTCGGGGATGTTCCATAGCAAAAGTAGGTTATTGTACTCATCATGAGTACAATGATTCAGTTTACACTGAAATCGCGAAAAATGTCGACTGCCCGACATATTTATGTGCATATAACTCGACAATATTTACTGAACAGCTGATTTTTTTTGCAATTTCGGGGATGATCCCATAGTAAAGCTATTCATAATGATGAGTACAATGACCCGTTTTGAGGTATAGGGTGGATACTGTTAAATGTACAGTATACAGTTTCTTCTCACACTTTCCTTCTTTTGTGTGGTTTGTACCAGTCCTGTGGTGCTATTCTGTAAAAATCTTTGAAAACATAGGGTTTTTTAAGGATGGGAAATCATCAAATTACTCTTTCCATTCTAGGCGGAGCGGACGGGAGTGACAGACTCTTACTGACTAAAACCCATCCGTGTTCCTTCAAATGCCCTCTACGTTCCAGGAGGGCTACTCTCTAAGCCCGAAGTCCATAGTTTCAGGCTTAGTTGCGTTGACTGTTACTATCAAATTGTGTTGTCATTCATTCTTAGTAGTTAAATGATACGGAGTAAAATACGCCCGCAATTAATCCCAAAACGACGGACTTCGAGCTTAGAGAATAGTCCCTCAGGGCCGTGGTGACTTTTTTGAACATATTCTCAATTCAAAACTTAGGTGATGTGAACAAAAAGTACGGTGTCAATTCTTCCAACCTATGAGTTCACGATAAGATGTTTACAGAATAGACTGGCAGGTTTGTGAATGCACAGCTTTTTAAATAAGAATGTTATAATTGTGTTCATGATTTTTAGTGGTTTGAGTCGCATAATATTCAGCCATATTTTCTTTACACGAAGGTCGTATTTATACTTTTCAGTATTTTCACAACCGATGGGTATCCCTATTATTAATTATGTTCATTGTTTTTGTTTCTTTCATAGTCATTGGTGTTAAGGTTAGATATTTGTATTAAGATTGTAGTTAGGTGTTTGGTATTAAATCATCCTTAATAGTATTATTCTACTTTAAAATAAGCACAGTTTAGAAACCGATTCATAATAAAATATCTAGTCGTTATTAGGCTGTATATGTGATCAAGAATTCCGATTCAACCATGTTGTTATTTTTTATAGTAAGAAAAATATTATTAGTTAGTTGTTTAAGGGACACAATAAAAAAAAGCGATCGAAACTCAGAAGACGATGTATCGATGTAATGACTAATCCATCTGCCTAGTCTTTCCCCAACTTAGACTTGAAGTCTAAGAGCGGATTTCACCAATTAAACTGAACGCGATCAGTACATCTAAACTGCATTCAAGAGCGTTCAGTGTCGTGTGCTCGTGAACGTGGTTAATAGCTGATCGCGTTCAGGTTCATTGATGAAATTCGTTTAGGCTGTGTATTTTTAGGGATGTGTTTGTTAAGAAAAAAACGAATCGCTTGCCTTGAGCGAGGCTAGGTAAATGTAGCTAATCCTATTGGTTCTTTTCAAATACAATCATCCCTCACCACGCATCCTCGCACATCTCTGGTAGAAACGCAGCCTTACAGCTGACTGTCGAGCAGTAACATTTTTCATGAAGTGACTGTCTGATCACTACAACCCAATAACTGGATGACTCTCGCACAACCAATCTGAGGGCTAATTCACGTAATTTTATGACGCGCCGATTAAGTTTTAGTGCAGTTGCAGTAAAGTTCAAGTTTGAGTGATAAACGGTATTCTTGTAAACTTTGAACTGCGCGTAAGCTGCGCGTGAAATGCGACAGCCAAACTCTACCAAACTTACTTATGCTGTAGCCATATGAGAGAAAAAACTACTCACTAAATAATCGAATAGAATCGATTACATTCATTTCAATGAATATGACGTTATTATAATATTACTTACTAGCTTCTGCCAGCGGCTTCGCCCGCCTGATCCCTAGGGAACATATTCCCGGGATGAAAAATTGCTTATGTGCTATTCCAGACTATAATCTATCTTTGTTCTAAATTTCAGTAACAAACAACAAAACTTTCACATTTATAATATTACTCGTTTGGTAGCGAAATTATAACCATCTTCCCCTCGTCATTATATTAAAGGATATTGCAAACTGTCGCAAGCCGTTTTACGAAGCTACTCGCTAGCCTCTAGGCGCCAAGCTAGCCGCCTGCCTGTGCGTTCGCAACCTTATACAAAAATAATCCTTATAGCATGATTCAGTATTCAGGCGCGATGGCTTATAATAGCGTATTTCATGTATAACTTTGGTATTTCTATATCGATTTCTATGATTCTTTTTTATTAACTTTTTTAATTAGGGATGACTGAGAGTGTTATAAACGTAAGAGTAGACAAATATAATCAGAAAGCTTCGAACTGCTAAGCTATCGGGAGTTACACGTGTTATTGTGCGTCAATCATAAAAGATAGACATATGCTGTCGTGGGATATTTTTTATATAATTTTAAGGAGAACATTTCCGTCATAAATGATTTCTGTGTAGCTTTCACCATTAAGGTTGCACACGCGACGGAAGCTTAAAAAATGGAGAAACTTCTCCCGTTTTCCCAACATTTCCCTTCACTGCTCTGCTCCTATTGATTGTAGCGTGATGAAAAGTATGCTATAACCAGCTCAGGAGTATGAAAAATAATTGTACCAAGTTTCGTTAATTAAAATCCGTCGAGTAGTTTTTGTGTCTATAACGGTTATACAGACAGACAGACAGACAAAAATGTTACTGATTGCATTTTTGGCATCAGTATCGATCCCTAATCACCCCCTGATAGTTATTTTGGAAATATATTTCATGTACAGAATTTATCTCTCTACAGATTTATTATAAGTATAGATAGATATAGATATAGAAGATAGATAAGCTGTCATTTTGAGACGTCAAACAAATAGTAGAATACCGATCAGGTTGCGTTCCGAAGCACGCACCAAAGATGCGCTACAGTAGAATGCCGTTATTGCGCTCGCGTGACGCGAACTTGACGCGAGCGTGTCTGACAGCGATAGAGAATACAAAAAGCGTTGTTTTGATCGAAACATAATTTCAACTGCACTGTAACAGCACTTACTTAGTTACGTGAATTAGCCTACAGGTTGATGGAGCTGCATACGAGTCGCAGCGTTGGAAGTTTTCCCATCAGGCGGATTAATAATCGGACACGAGACTCCTGTGAGTCTCGTGTCCAGCGAATTTCTTCAGATCAGTCGATGTGATGATACTTGAGGGAGGCCTATGTCCAGTAGACGACGTCTTTCGGCTGAATTGATGATGATGATAACGTCATTATATCGATAGAGTTTCTCTAGCTTCTTAGTTTATTAATTTTCCTCCTCAATATTGACTTTATAATTAGGTATATCTATTTGTGAACATGTTATTGTTAGATAATTACGTATTATTGTTTCAGTTCTAAAGATAGTTAATGAAATAAATGAGAGGAGGTGACTTTTCTAAACGTGAATTTATATATATGTAACACCGAATTATATACCTAATAAATTTTAAAATTGTGTGGAATGTATTTCGAATTGTTCTAAAGATAGTACAAAATTGGTCATTTTTGTATTGGTTTCGGAAAAAGAATTCTATGCTTTTCCATTCTTACTTAATGAATGAATTAAACACTTTTAGCGATGGTATTATTTTAGCTGAATAAGAACTATAAGAATAAGTTTTGTATATAAAGAAAATCTCTAGCTTCAGAATTATTATTCTAAATATTGTTGTTTAGCTTGTAAGCTGTGATCAAATTATTGTGGTATTATTAATTATAATGAAAGATAAAGAACAATTCGCTGAAAATATGTTTTCTTTTAACGTTCATTTTTGAAGGTACAAGCCGTACGTAGCCAACTGCAGGCAGGAGCAGCAAGCAGCGTGACGTCGCGTCACTACTGGACTTAATTTTTATTTTATATTATATTTCTATGAAATCAGCAGGCAGAAAGCAGCAGGCCAAGCGTCGAAAAGTATTTCATAAAAATACATAGAAACTAGAAATGACGCGGCGGCAGGTCGCCTGCCGACCTTTTAACCTTTATTTAATGTCAAAGGTTTTAGTCAAATTCTAATAGATCTTACCAATAGATAACAGGCAACAGGAAGGAATCTTTTTATAACAAGATGGAATTTATTTTTAATTTTGAGAATCTTTGTTTAATAACAAAGGTTTTAGTCAAAAATAAGATCTTACCTATAGAGGAATGACAGGCAACAGGAAGGAATATAATATACATGGAATATATGAGGAATATAACAAGAAGAAACTTATTTTTAATTTTGGGAATTTAGCGGTACTGTAGATCTTCATGCTTATGGCGTAAATTGTCTAAGATATAATATTAATATCGCATACATAAATGCGAAAGTTACTTCCTCGGCAAAGCTAATTTGGGTCCTCGGCAGATCTAATTTGGGTCCTCGGCAGAGCTAATGTGGTTCCTTGGCAGAGCTAATTTGGGTCCTCGGCAGAGCTAATATGGGTCCTCGTTACAGCTAATTTGGGCCCTCAGCAGAGCTAATTTGATCCTCGGCAGAGCTTCGGAAAATAAACTTCGGGCCATATTTGATCCCTTGGGATGTTTTCCGCAGTTGGTAGAAACGTATTCTAAGAAAGTTGATATAAGATAGAATAAAAGTAAAGGGGAAAATGGAATCAGTATAGATACACCATTTAAAACTATATCGATCAAACAAAGGTAAGACAAAAAAAATAGAGTTTTACAAAATAAAGAGCTAAGACTAATCTTGTTTATCTTTTCAGTGACTTTAATAAGAACGAAGAAAGGAAAGTTAAATATAAAAGTGGGAGAAAACACGTTTTACTTGAAACCTGGCAACTATAAGTCAGAAAAGAAGAGGTGGAGTTGCACACAAAATAAGTATTGCAAAGCGTGCATTCACATTGTGGACGATAAAATTATTGCCATTTATAACGAACATAATCATGAAAAAAGAAATAAATGACAAATTTGTTATTTTTTGTTTTATTTATCAACCTTTGGTCGACGAAAACGTCAATTGTAAATAAATATATTTTAATTTACTATTTTATGTTTAAATTAACTGTGCCCATCACTTTGACGGAATCCTTCGGGAAATACATCATTATCAGCGTCATCATTCACAAAACGACTTCTCGTGTTGCTGAACAAGGGGCCTCGTTTTTCCTGTGCGAATATACAAGCTCCTGTATTACCCCTTTTTTACGTTTAGGAATCCTCGTGTACATATGTTCTCCGTCTTGGAGCAGACGGAGGGATCTGTCAGACGCCTACTGACTAAAACCATATGATGTTCCCCCTCGTCACCTTTGGCTGGGGCTGGACACAATCGCATTCTCCACAATCCCCCCGGCAGTGTCCTGTATCTCTGTCTCCACTCGCTGCCGGACGACGTTATCTTCTGTATTCTTGGAGTCTCAGTCCGGAAATACAATATTTACGTTATATTATGTTGATATTCAAGGTTAAGCAACGCTTGCCAAGGTTGGTCTGTGGATGGGTGACCATCTTAACATATCGAGTTTACTCCGTGCCTCGGAAAGCACGTTAAGCCGTTGGTCCCGGCTGTCATTTGTAGGCCTTTGGCAGTCGTTACGGATTGTCAGAAGGCAGTAAATCTGACTCTAGTCTTGCCAAGAAATACCGTGTTACCCAGTTAATGGGTTGTGGAGGTCTGGTAGGCTGCCGCTCCAGGTAAAATACTGATATTCAGCTGAATTCGGTTTGTCTGGAAGCCGACCCCAATGTAGTTGGGAAAAAGCTAGGCAGATGATGACGTTATATTATGTTGACAAAGGTAACCCCTTGACAACAGGACTGACTAGATGTGGACATCTGGTTGTCCTTTTAAAAAAAGGATGTAATATCTAGGGTTAGTTTTAAGCAAAACGACTAATTTTACAATTTTATTTTCTTTTTCTTGCTAGCTACTAAATAAGGGAAGGAACGTGACACAAGTACCTCTGTAACTTACTGGGGCTGCTTCAATGTGTATGTATGTTCACTGTCTTGAGATGATAATAAGCATTTTTGTATTTTTTTTTCTGATCATCTGTCATGATAAAAGATTCGTTCTATACTGCCTTCTTAAAAACATTTAATAACAAAAAAAGGTTTTTGTTTCAGAACACGCAATTTTCGGATACACACGGTGTGGTAAAAAGATGATACTGTACGGAGAGAATACTTTCATTATGGTCAGCAATAAGAAAGAAAAAGCGAGCTCTGTAAAGATGCGATGGCCTTGCTCTAAGCGCATGAGTAAACGATGCAGAGCGCGGATAACTACGGTCAATGATGTTATTGTTTACGTCCACGATGAACATACTCACCCTAAATAATCTATACTAAAATAATAAAGAGGTACAGTTTGTGAGTTTGTGAGGTTCTAGGGGGTAACCTCGGTGGAGTTTCTTGCACGTTCTGCTCCATAGAGATCTACGCTTTTGAAGCGCAAATAGCTTCATGTTTTTGACTGACTCGACATTTCAAAACTGCCTGTAAATGGTTTATTTGAAACTAGCTTCTGCCAGCGGCTTCGCCCGCGTGATCCCTAGGGAACATATTCCCGGGATGAAAAGTAGCTTTTGTGCTATTCCAGACTATAATCTATCTTTGTTCTAAATTTCATTAAGATCCGTTAAGCCGTTCTGGCGTGATTGAGTAATAAACAACCAAACTTTCACATTTATAATATTACTCGTTTGGTGTAAAGCGAAATTATAACCATCTTCCCCTCGACATTATAATTATTAAAGGATATTGCAAACTGTCGTAAGCCGTTTTCCGAAGCTACTCGCTAGCCTCTAGGCGCCAAGCTAGCCGCCTGCCTGTGCGTTCGCGACCACAAAAATAATCCTTATAGCATGATTCAGTATTCACGCGCGATGGCTTATTATTAGCGTTTTTCATGTATAGCTTTGGTGTTTCTATACCGATTTCTATGATTCTTTTTTATGGAATATTTAATAATGTTAACTTTTATTAATGTTAATTAGGGACGACTGGGAGTTTTATAAACGTAAGAGTAGACAAATACAATCAGAAAGCTTCGAACTGCTAACCTATCGGGAGTTTTACGTGTCATTGTTCGTCAATCATAAAAGATAGACATATGCTTTCGTTGGATATTTTTTATATAATTTTAAGGAGAACATTTCCGTCATACATGATTTCTGTGTAGCTTTCACCATTAAGGTTGCACACGTGACGGAAGCTTAAAAAATGGAGTAACTTCTCCCGTTTTCCCAACATTTCCCCTCACTGCTCTGCTCCTATTGATTGTAGCGTGATGAAAAGTATACTATAACCTGCTCAGGAGTATGAATAATGATTGTACCAAGTTTCATTAAAATCCGTTGAGTAGTTTTTGTTTCTATAACGGTTAAACAGACAGACAGACAGACAGATAAAAATTGTACTGATTGCATTTTTGGCATCAGTATCGATCCCTAATCACCCCCTGATAGTTATTTTGGAAATATATTTCATGTACAGAATTGACCTCTCTACAGATTTATTATAAGTATAGAAGATAGATAGATAAATGCTTTGAATCGTAAATCTTGAACCACTTGTTTATTTTTCAGCAAAATTCGTAACATCGCAAAGGGGTAACACTATGATCAGACTGAACGGTTTCAACTTTTATCACAAGAGGGCCCGTAGCGGGTCTTGCCTCAAAAAGCGATGGGTTTGTTCCACGCATTTCGGTAGAGGATGCAAGGCAGTTATCTACACGGTTGATGACGTCATTGTTTCGGTCAAAGATGACCATAATCATCGAGCGAGGCCCCATTGACAGTTTAACAGTAACAGATAATATTATGTTGAATTTTGAACCGAAACTTGTAAGACACTGAGGCCGTTTTCACCAGCGACATTGAACCGCGTTCAAGAGCTGTCAGACAGTGTCAATAATATTATATTCCACATCAATGATGACATTCCTTATTTGACAAAAGAGTAACACTCACCGCGGTGCACGGGTATGCGTTGCATTTTAGCTACGTGGTTCATTTTTTTGACAACGTCGGGTACAACGGGTCTATGTTTCCACTGCAGTACACAGTTCTCTCATGGATAGAATTCACACCGAAGTCATTCGCCAGAGAACTAAAGTCACCGATATTGCGCATAAAATCAGTATGCTGAAGTGGAAGTGGGCATGGAATGGAGCAGACATGTGTTAGAGTAGAGACCGTGGTTGGGCAAACGTAGAGTCGAACGTCCTTTGGCACGATGGATCGATGATTTCAAGAAGGTGGCTGGCAGCATATGATTGCGGCGGGTGCGGGACCGGGTTGGTTGGCGCTCTATGGGGTAGGCTTACGTTCACCAGTGGATGACGATTGGCTGAAATGATAATGATTATGATGACACACTACACAGTCAAAAACAGTTTTGACATATTCGTGTATAGAGCTTACCGCGTGCACAGCGTGTATGGCGTTGACGGCGTTGAGCTATGCGAGTGCCATATTCGAGCAAGTCACGCGTGTACCAATGACGTCAATTGATGCGTAGCGTGTTCGTGGGTTGCTATGGAGACAATCCCATACATTTTCATGCAAGGCGAAGCCTCACACACGTGCGCAGCCTCTCCGTGGCCCGCGGTAGGTTTACGCCCTTAACCATTGCTACTCAACGTGGCCATGCTGCCAGTCTTCTGGGCATATTTCCGGACTGGTCAGTACAGTACACCAAATATATAATATATAATTTTATGTTTGTTTACCTCCACGTGTTAGTTACCAATTAATTCTAAAATGTAAATGTGTTTGTGAAATCGCTGTGATTCTAAGGATTATAAGGTTATAGATAACTAATATATTTCATAAGTAAAACGTATCTATGGTCTTGTTTCCTGTGCTGTTTCAATTGAAAGAAAATCCCTAATTTTGTAACAATTTCTTAGCATGTAGGTAGATAAGCCAAGAAATAAGACGAGCACGCTCGACCGAACACCCTTTAAAAACCATTCAGTCGAAATGAGAATCTTCTACTTTTTAAATTCAATTGAAAACAGGGTTCATCTATGTAAATACCTCCATTTTAAGACGGCACTACTTTTTACAGCAGAACGCATGCGAAAAGAAAAAGTCAATCGTAAACTTCTTGCAGCAAAACGGTATCTAGATGAAAAAGTCAAGTGGAAAGGAAGTAAGAAAAAGCCCACACTACGACGAGCTAAACCACGAAAGTGCGGATATTGTCGAGAGATAGGTCATATTGTCAGCGCTTGTCCGCGGCGGACACCTGAAGAGATTGTGAAGTGGATTTAGACTAGTAGCCTAAAATATTATTAAGTGGATTTAGACTAGTAGCCTAAAATATTGTTAACTGGATTTAGACTAGTAGCCTAAAATATTGTTAACTGGATTTAGACTAGTAGCCTAAAATATTGTTAACTGGATTTAGACTAGTAGCCTAAAATATTGTTAAGAGAATTTAGACTAGTAGCCTAAAATATTTTTAAGTGGATTCAGACTACTGGTCTGCAATATTTTTTTATGTAATCGATCGCGTTGTAGTTTTATTTTAACACAGCAATCGTAATAATTGCGTACTTCACGCTGTCGAGCAAAAAATTTTTAAAAATTATGAAGCAGTGGTAATTACAATCAATTGTGAACGATATTATGTTTTTAATAGTAGCACAATTAGGCGAGCGACTGCCAACTATCTCCAACATCTATACTATATAGTAATATTATAAAGCTGAAGAGTTTGTTTGTTTGTTTTCTTGAACGCGCTAATCTCAGGAACTACTGACGCTAAGATAAATAGGAGCGGAGCATTAATGGAAAATGTGACGCAGACGAAGTTGCGCGGGTCAGCTAAACTTAATTATAACGTGCCACATAATATGTCAGATTGGCCAAAAAAAAGGAAGGAAGGATAAAGTTGGCTGTAAAAATGGGGGAGGCCTTTGCACGACAGTGGAACAAAATAGGCTAACAAAAAAAAATGTGCCACGAGAAATGAATTGAAAAGTTTCAAGTGTGTGTTTGCATAAATTGCTTTATCGTGGTGAAAATAGATACAGTTTTTTTTTACTTTTTGGTTTTCACTGTTGATTTGGAAATCCCTCCCAGATTGTAATTGGCTATTTAAACACCCCTGATTTAGACCAAAGACAAAGAGTATGGACTGAGCAATACTCTCAAATTATTAACCTCTTTATAGAAAGAGATAAACATTTGTGTTGCCAATACTGCTTCCCACTATAATTTATGTCTACCGTCGAAGTTCATGCGCCTCAGCAACTTCTGTCGTGGCTCATTTATAATATTCTAGAAAAATACAACTACTAGACGACTGCTTTATGCACTTTTCTTTAATTTACTTTGCTGCCCGTATTCATAATAAGTGTTGTCGTTTAGTTCTTAAGTTTTTTTTTGTAGCCCTAGTTTGAGACTGATTTCTATAAAAGCCGTTAGCCGTCAAGTCTGGGCCATACTGACGACAGCCTCATACGATGATGTGCGAGTGAAAAAACTATACCTGTTACTACTCACTTCATACCTGAGTGCGTTCAGTCCATTCTCCGACATACGGTAGACGACACGATTCGGCCTTATATAAAAAAGACCGTTTTAATTTACATAAACGTAGAAACCTTGTTCTATCGTCTTTGAAAGTTTGCTTACATGAAATCGAGAATTTCAGCCGCGAGGTTCAACTTTGTCTAATTAAGGTGGAAGCGCCAGGGTAGCCCGCGAAATTGAAATATTTTTATGTTTTTTGCAATTTGCCAGTCAGTGTGAAGCTGTATGTTGAACAAAATACAATTCGCGGCCGTAACGCATATTTATCTAAAGAATTATACCCATTTTAATTATCAATATAACCCTCTAAGTTCATACAACTCGATTGAATGACTTTTTCACGAAATAACATTCAATCGAGTTCTAATAATTCAAATGGTTATAATCCTCTAGATAAACGCTCTTTACGATCGCGAACCGTATTCTGTTCAACATACAGCTTCACACTGACCGGCAAATTGCAAAAAACATAAAAATATTTGAATTTCGCGGGCTACCCTGGAGCTTCCACCTTAAAATTTTTGTATATCTTTCTGATGCCATTCCTAGAGCTAATTCTGGAACAACCAAGGTTACTATTACCATTACTAGTATAAGATAGTTTGTAGACATTCGTTGTAATGTAACTGTAAGTCTTACTTAATAACAAGAAGAAAAACAAATGGATTTATCTTGTTCACAACAGTTACAATTGATTGTTTGGATGATAAAATAAAGTGTGCATTTAGTCAGTAGTCAAGGCTTTTTACCATAAAGTCCTTATTTTTGTACATTTGTCATTTTTAGAACCTTTTTTTTTTTTTTTTTAGGGATGGGAAATCATCCAATGACTCCTCCCGCTCTGGGTGTAGCGGGAGGGAGTGTCAGACTTCTACTGACTAAAACCCATCCATGTTCCTTCATTGCCCTTTGTGTTCCGGAGCCACGGTGTCTCTTGCGAATAATCCCGCGACTCCGGCAGGAATCCCGCGACTCCGGCAGGACCTCATTTTTAGAACCTTAGACTGCGTTTCCAACCGAGATGTTGATGGGAAGATGCGTAGTGAGGAACGATCTTGTTAAGAACCAATAGAATCGATTCATTTATCGAGGCTCGCTCAGCGCAAGCGCTTCTTCTATCGGTTCTTAACAAACTTATCCCTCGCTCAACATTCTCGCACATCTCTGGCGGAAACACAACCTTAAAGAGGTTTGATTTATTCCTGAAGTTACGTTTATAACGTCCTTTGATCTCGAAGCGAATAAAAATCTTGAAGCGCATCTATCAACTTTTTAGAAGGTTTTCTAAATAGTTGATAGATCATGCACTGTATGTTTGTATGCCACAGTGCTGTATTAATGTATGGATATTTTGTTAGCATAGAATATGTGTATTTTTAGTTTGTCCTCGTTTAAAATGAAAAAATAAAGTAGACTTCAGTACTCACGGTCGCGCCATAGACAACTGTTGAACTGTGTTCTGGTGTGTCTGCGGTGTGACCAGAGTGTCGTGGTAGGTTGATGCCCGGCCTGACACAGACAACATAAATGTTTTTGGTTTTGTTTTTTTGTTGATGTTTTCTTTTAATTTTGTGTTTTTAGTTGGTAATTTATTTTGTATTTGTGTCGCTTCTGGCGGAGTTAATTCATTTTCTTTCTTTCTTACTTTTCGTGCTACAGTGCTCTTAGTGCACGATGACCCCAAACTTTTCAAAATAACTTTTTTTTTTTCAGTTACATTTGTGATATCAAAGAAAGGCCACCAAATGGTTCTGTATAACGGGTTCACGTACACTGAAATGAAGGACAAACGATCTAAAACCAAAACCGTAAGATGGGTGTGTTCAAATAGAATGCGATATCGCTGTAAAGCTAAGTTACGGACCCTCGACAATCAAATTATTGTGACTAATGACTGTCATAACCATGACTACCCTTAATATTGACTATTAAATAAGTCCTCCAGAGCTTGCAGTCTCGATATACTTAGTTACCGATCACCTACCGAACTAATTCGGTCGATATGTCCTAATTGATAATACTGATATTTGGAATAGTTCGACCGGGACCGCTATATGCAAATGCATGCCTTAGGTATGTGCGTGGCGAGACGAGGGGGGGGGGGGAGTGCTGATTGCTTTGTCATTTCGCCTTCAACGCTCACAGCGCGCGGCCGGTAGTGTTTTGTTACGCGGAATAGCGGTCCCAGTCGGACTATAGTCTCTACATTAAAAGCCAGTGAATGACATCGCTAGCAAATATTAAATAACTGAACTTTGTCGTAACTTTTGCAAACCCAACGTCGAATGTTGACAGCCCGCCAAGAGTATTGATGATGTTCGGTAGGCATGACAACAGTATTAATTGGCAGAAATTACTGAAATCGCTATCAATATCGAGACAATAGGCCAAGACAGAATTCCGCCGCTGCGGCAGCCCATCGCAGCGTTGTGGACTAGCTATTTATTTATTTATTTATTATATACTTTATTGTACACCAAAAATTAAATACAATAGGAAACTTAGAACTAAAATACATACAATGGGCGGCCTTATCGCATTTCGCGATCTCTTCCAGGCAACCTGGGATGGAGACAGTATTTGACTGGACATGAAATTGGGGCTGTTATGGTGTGGTGTGAGCTATTGTGCAGGAGATAATATTATTGAGCACAATAGGCTTGTGTCAAATCAATGTGTAGATTATCAAAAGATAATTGACCCGTGTTTTTTCTTTTGTTACGGGAACCAGAATTGACGAAGTCACGACGCTTTTAAAATTCTCAATACGTCACGCCGTGACATAATGTCACGAGCCCCCACTCCCGAGTTTTGATGCGTTTTATCTTTGTCAATATTCATTGATTTACAAAAACTAAAAAAATACGTGTCCATTATTTTTCAATACTCTAACTGATGGACTAAATAGTTTTGGTTTTGCAATTTTTGGATGATGGAAAGTAGCCTATTGTGTGCACAACCCAAATTGTTTTCTCTGTCGCTACCACTGTGTGGCTACTCTCTAAGCCCGAAGTCCGTAGTTTCAGGCTTAGTTGCGGGCGTCTTCTACTTTGTATCACCTAATCACTAAGAATTAATGGCAACAGGATTCGTCAGTTACTGTCAAATCGTTTTATCATTCATTCTTAGTTCGGGTTCGGGACTAATCGTAAGTCCGTAGGTGATACGGAGTAGAATACGCTCGCAAGTAATCCCGAAACTACGGACTTCGGGCTTAGAGAGTAGCCACCCTGGTCTGATGCCTCATCTCTCCCCGGTCGTGTGTCTTTCCAAAAAAATATCGATGCTGCACTTCAAAGAATCCACATCCTTGCTTGTACTAAAGTGAAGATTGTGCGTATTTTTTTATTAGTTAGCTAAATTATGAAAACAAATCTACAAATACCAATAGCATCGTTAGCATTTATATTTGAATAATTAAAATTAAAAATACAAATTAAAATTATAAGTTAGCGAAGTTATTTTTTTTTAATATAATTTTTGGGTTAGTAGGCGACTCGGCCGCTGAGTTTCGTCCGATCCGGCCAAGTTAGTGAAGTTATTTTTTTTTAAATATCATTTTTGGCTTAGTAGGCGACCCGGCCGCTGAGTCTCGTCCGATCCGGCCGAGACAGGAATTTCATTATTATTAATATTTTTGAGTGGTGTTTCGG
Organism: Ceramica pisi; assembly: GCA_963859965.1. Taxonomy (NCBI): domain Eukaryota; kingdom Metazoa; phylum Arthropoda; class Insecta; order Lepidoptera; family Noctuidae; genus Ceramica; species Ceramica pisi. The sequence goes on along the minus strand of OY982541.1, from coordinate 6,021,948 downwards.
ACGAATCCTCTTTTAGAGGCAAAGTAACGTCAGACACATAAATAAATAATATATATTTTACTTTGTCGCCATGGATAAATTATTAATTATCAAATGGATTAACTGAAAAAGGTAAAAATAATATTAATATTAGCTAATAGCGCCTGTCTGATACAGAAAGCCTCTGCACAACATGATCGGCACAAATTATTAATTTCTATGTAATCTAGTCATTTCTGCCACTCGCCGGCCGCTACTGAGGCACCGCTCGCTTCGCTCGCTCGGCTCGTGCGTAGGAGGTTACAGTTGTAACCTAACCTAACCTAACCATTTTTCTTTTAATAATAATTTTTGGACAAATTAATGTGTTAAAATTAATGATGTACTTCAAATATAAGTATACCTACATTTAAATTAATAATTCTTAATAAGAAATCATTTTTGAATATTTAGTTATGATTTGATATTTTACAATTACATCTAGCAACTTTTGATCAGTCGTTCATTTGATGCCACATACATTGGGATTCTAAAATTTTTCTAAATAAAACATTTGTCATTTGTCGTTTTGTTATTTCGTTTATTGTTCTTCTTTAATTTGCTCAGAAAAGTTTTGATTATCTAATATGCAACCGTTTCAATTGATATTTAAGACTGATTATTTTGATTTATCATGTTTACTGTTGATTGTTGTAATTGTATTATTAAACTTTATCTCTTTCTAACAATTCCCTGACTTTTACTTAAATAATATAACTCTACTAAGATTTTTCATTCTGACTGTACAAAATTTGCTTAAAAAAAAGTATAGTCCGAAACACCACTCAAAAATATTAATAATAATGAAATTCCTGTTTCGGCCGGATCGGACGAGATTCAGCGGCCGAGTCGCCTACTAAGCCTATTTTTTTATTTACTTTTAATAGATAGACCTAGGTAGGAATATAATTTTGAGTTTTTCGAGACAAATCTTGTTTTTCTATTATTTCATGTAAATGAAATTATTTAGTTATGCTCAATCACCAAATAAGTACCAATGAAAATTTTCTTATTGTTCATTAAAAAATTGGGATTTTGAAATATATTGTTTCTTTTTACTTTTCCTCTCATTTCACCAAGATTTTGTGTTCTTTTATACACATTTTATCCATCATCATATATATACTGTTTTGCTTAGAAAAACCTTATGATTTTTATTTTCTTTAGGTAGGTACATATTTCATTCGCTTCCTGTACCAAATAGATTACTAGCATGTTCATACAAATAAAAGAAAAATGACTAACCTTTCCGTTTTCTGATTACAGTAGTAACACATACTTATTTCTTCGAGAAATCTTGTATGGGGAACCAAATGTTGGTCATCGATGGGTATCGTTATACCCAGATTCGGAGCACCGGTCATAGTTCTAAGGATCGGTGGCGATGTGGCCGCCATAGTCTTGGCTGTAAGGCTACTGCAGTTACCGTTAACAAGAGAGTGGTTGCCATTCAACGTTGGCACGATCATCGACGACAAAACAGGAACAGGTGAATCAGTATTTGATTGGGTCCGGTAGGAAGAGATTTTCGTAAAAGGTAGCTTTTACATACAGAAGGTACGTAAGAAAAATTGTGATTTGCGAAGAGATTAATTAACATCCAAATGTTATTTTAAGACCATGCAAATCTTTTGTATTATGTACTCATGTTTTAACATATAAATAAATATCTTATCTTGTCTTATCCTGAAATAAAAGTACCTTAAATATATTATCTTTTATTTTTGACCAGATATACCTTTTTATTTGCAAGTTTCCGATATTTCGGCACTGTTGCAAGCGCCATGATAGCAACATAGTAGCAATCCCGTATTAACAATTCTAATGTTAATAACCATGAAAGTTTTAAACAATATACCTACTATATTTATAAGTATTGACTCTACTGAGTTAAAAACTCAAAATATTTGAATTATCAAAATATCTTAAAATGATTGATTTGATTCAAATTATGCATGTCAAAAGATAATTTGAAGCAACGATTTCGTGATGTCTTTGTGATCTGAGTATTTATTTAATTTTAAATGTAAGGCAGTAGTGATATAATATCCTATTGGCATTTTGAGTCAATGTATGGAAATTGACTTTTGGTACATAACTGATAAGTGAGCAATCATATTATTATACTCAATATGTAATGTACTTAATCAACTATATTATGTATTCTTGGTAAATAGTAGCTATTTATAATCAGAGTGCCAATTCTACTAATTTTCACATTCGCATCTCAATCCCAATCTGTCAAAAATGTATGAATATTAAGACTTTTTTGACAGTTTGCGATTGACGTGCGAATGCGAAAGTTGTTTAAAAATTAGTAGAATTAGCCCTCAGAAGGCGCCTACGTGCTATTAGCATGAGGAATCGTGATTTGCGAAGAGACTTTTACTTTACACGATGAAATGAGAGCTCAAGATCTGAGTGTGTTTTCATTTTTGTAAGTATTTTTATGAATTTTGCAATAATGTATCCCACCTTCTATACTGTATGTTAGTATTTAATCACTATGCCTATATTCATTCTAGTAACTAGACTGATATGGATAAGTATTTTTAGGAATTTTACATGGTAATTTTGAGTGAGTAATTTTTATTATAGTTTTTTATATACCAATCATATTTATAGATAACACTTATATTAAGTTTCAAACTGAAAATATTTGAATTATTAAAATAAATCTTAAATTTAGATTAGACTTAGATTCTAATGATGCATGTCTTTTGCGACGATTTGGTGATGCTTTTGTGATCTTATTATTTATTTCATTTTATATGTAAGTCAGTGGTGATATAATATATCGGCCTTTAAATTCATTGTAGGTACTTATGGGGATTGTCTTGCACTGATGAGTGAGCAATCATTAATTAATTATACTAAATATTTAATCTACTTAATATAATATGCTGTTTGTGTGATTTATCTTTCTAACTTATTTTGCTTAAATTTGGTGTAGAATTGATAATTTAAAGATAAGAACGTGTTAAACTCTGTTCGAATGCCAAAGGGTGATATTTTTATACTAAAGTGCAGTTTGACAAGATCTCACCTTCAAATTCTTAATTCAGAAACCGGGAGTATATTAACCTTTTCTTACTTAATATGCATACTTATATACCTATATTCAAGTAATATATTTATTTAATATATCTCTCTAAAAAACTGATTTAATGAATAAAAATTGACACTTTTTTGTATTATTGTTTGTCATTAATTTTCATCAAACTGCCGACAAACTGCCGACAAACTGCCGACAAACTGCCGACAAACTGCCGACAAACTGTGCAGCAGTTTGGCAGAAGATATGAAGATGTTTTGTAAGTTAGTTTACTGGAATAAATAAATAAATCACATATAATTCTAACAAATTAAATTGTTTTTGTCACAACCGGTCTAGGTACTTAACCATTTGCTGTACGAACTTCAAATTTTATTCCCAACAGATTTTAACCATTTATTATTTTCAGTATTTTCTCGTTGCGGTTACGTGCGATCCAGCTTGGGTAACCCAATGTTGGTGATTGATGGATATAGATTCTGTCTGCAGAAGAAACGAAGTGATGATACAAAAAAGCGATGGAGGTGCAGCAGCCAACATTCCCGCTGCAAGGCCACCGCAACGACTGTTAATGATACTGTAGTCATACTCGGTGCGGGCCATAATCACAAAAAGATTCGCTACAATAATTATTAATAGCCTACATTTTTTTTTTGTATGTGATACAGGTCGTGGCCATATCGTACCTATAGAGGTAATTGGCCATTGCATGATGAGGCCGAGGCTAAGTTAGTGGAAACTTAGGGCACCGCGACACGGTAAGGTCAGGTTCGAATGGGATGACGGGAGTTAGAGTTGCTTCTTGGCGACTAAAGGGTGGCTAGTGGTGTTCGGGTTGCTTTTTGCAATTGCTTTTGCTATGTGGACTCCTGTAACCGCATGATAGCGATAGATATAAAATGATCTCAATCATATTAGTTTATAAAAAATCTGTTACTCATTCAGAACGTACTATTTTCAGTTTTTGTAACATTAAGAACCCCCTTTTTTAAGTCAGTTAAATTAAGCTTTAACGAGTATACTAAACGTATCAGTGATTGATGGTTTTCTGAGAAATGCATGCCAGTTGGCGCCACTTGAGAAAGAGGTCTTCTACGTTAAAACATAAGAACTTTGGCAGGTGGCTAGTTCTGAAGAATCAGTGTTGCCATCTAGTAGACGTAATTTAAGGAATCCGTCATTCCATGAAAGTGTTTTTTTAAATTTTAACGTGCCTAAGTACATGAAAGAATTGCTGTCAACGAGTAAGCTGCATTTTCTTATGCGGACTATTAGTGTTTGATCTCTATCCAATGGTGCTTCGTGATTGATGAAAATTTGTGAAAATATTTAACAAAGATTTAGAAAAAAAATTGCCCTTACATGCTTTAGAATACCTACGCTTAAAATATAACTATGTGATATAATTTGACTGCGCTAGCGTATACTTTATTTCTGTTTGGAAATCTAAATATGTAAAAATATGTTGCCTTTAATGTTAGTTTTGCTAAGTCAATAGAATAGTGTCAGTATTCCTTTTATTAAACTAGGTACTTACATCAACGACTGTAAGTTCAGCAATGAATCTAGTCACTGATTTTAATATTTAGTAATAGAAAAATAAATGTGAAACTTTCTCTTAATATTAACTGCAACCAAATAAAATATTAAAGAAACCGGGGCGATGGAAAATTAAATATGATAGTATGTAAGTTATGTGAGTCGTAAGTCATTAGATTTAAATATCTTCCATTCCTCAGTTAAGTTTATCCAGCTTTGTTGCACTCAGGGTTAAAACCTCTCAAATAATTAATTCATAATAATGCACTTTAATGTTTTTCAAGTGCATATGTGACCAATTCTGGTATGTTGCGGATTTGTATGTTAAAATATTTTAATGAAAAATGTTCACAAAGAACATCTACAGTTTTTTTTTGCCGTTTATGCTATTATGTAATTTATTTTTAATTTCAAGCCAAGTTAATACAGTGCAGTTCACAGTGTCATAGTCTCACGCTGCTTGAACTATATGTCTCTCAGGGATTTTCATCAGTACCTAAATATGGATCTCTGTACGTAGGTACTTAAAGCGTATTTCACCAGTGAAACTTACCACCAATATTGACGCGATCAACTGATCGCGTTCAAGGCTGTCAGCGTCAATATTCCACAAAAAATAATGACACTGACAGCTCGTATACGTGGTAAACTGAACGCGATTAGCAGATCGCGTTCAGTTTCATTGGTGAAAACCGCCCTTATTATCTCATAATCATTAATAATTAAGTTAAGATCACGTAACCTTTGCATTTGATGCATGCACTTATAAACAGTATTAGTTTTAATAATATTCTAGTCACTTCTTTAATAGTATTATAACTGTGTATTATAAAAAATGATATATTTCGATCGAGACAAATTACCTAGTCAATGAATAAATATGTGTGTTGTCGCAGATTTTTTTCTTTTGAAAAAGATTTTCTGCTAAATTTTTAGGTCTTACATTTAATTTAGGGGCACGGCAGTGGCTCGCCAAGATGATCTTAAGGATCGACCTTTTTTCAAAGCATTTCGTCGTATCTACGAATTCTTATAGTTTCGGTCTGGATAACATTAAAGATCCCAAATGTTCAGGATAATAAGTAGTTGGGAACTGTTTTTTTATAGGAACAGCCATTTAAAATCGTTTGGTCCTATTGACGTATCTCAATATTTTGTAAGAATTTTATTGAATATAAAAACATAGTTCTATTTACCAATTATCTGTTTCGCGACAGGCACTAAAACAAAACGTTTTGTTTCAGATCGATTTCCAAAATGCCAGTATGCTCATTCGAATGTCGGAAACCCAATGTTGGTGATCAAAGGATACCGATTCACCTTGCAGAAGAAACGAAGCAACTTGTACAAACAACATTGGCGGTGCAGCAGCCAACATTTGCGATGCAAAGCCACTGCTTTGACGATGCATGACCGAGTGGTGCAGCAATTGGGAAACCACAACCATTAAGAATTTTATATAATGTATTAATAATACATAATATATATATATATATATATATATATATATATATATATATATAAATCGCGAAGGACTTCTTGCGTCTTTACAAACTACCACCCTGCGGCGTCCACTGAATGTAGTGAGATTTTTAATGTTTTCAATGCGTATGTAAGATGTTTTAATCAGTATCATATCAGTAGTCGACGTCAAATTTCATTTAAACGTTAAATGGTGATATTCAAATTAAATATTTCTAGCTGAATTTGTGCGTCCGTTCACTCTTAAATCTTTCTTGCACACTGAATATCCTCCGTATACGTTCAAAACACTGCATGCACATTATCGCCTCCGTCCAACTGTATGTTTAAATCAATTCCGTATAATGCTCTGCATATCATAATGATTATAATAACTAAATTACATCCATCAACTATTGAATTCAGGTTGGTTCCGAATACTGTTTTTGAATTATTGTATCCAGCTTATCAGCCAAGAGGCTTCCACCTATATAAGGGCTAATACTGACTCCAGGCACACATAATAAATAATTAATAGTTAGCATACAAAAGTGACAATACCTATGTATAGCGTAGGTATTTTCTCTTTGGTGGTCTACAAAATCTTAAAAAGCAATATAATCATTTTTGACGAGTGACAGGTAAGTTTGTATGTGTAAACAGGTAATAGTCTAGTCGATAAGTTGAAAATGGTACAAAATAGAGATACTGCTCTTTAAAATTATGTGCGATAGCTCATTGGATCCGGAATGGCGCCTGGAAAAATGTGCCAAAAGTTACAAACAATTAAAGATGAAAAAAAAATGGCATTTCGATTTTTGCCAATATTTCATAAAATATTAATATTTAAGAAATTTCAAATAAAAGATTCTGAAAGAAGAGGAAATTTCCAATAAAAAACTCCTAACTCCCGGAACTCTATCTCCATGATTTGTAACATTAATTTAATGCTGAAAATAGGTTTGCGCGCGACATTTTTAGGTTGCACGCGTGGCGTCAAAAGCGAGTACGGTATATTAATCAATTTATTTAGGGTATTTAATAAATTTTTTTAAATTTGAAAAAAATATTATGTGTTCTGAACACTATAAATAATTTATTCCCGTTGGAAATTTAACTTAAAGTTAATTTTTCAACAAGTTAAACAATTGTTAACTAACAAAATTTTCTCGAAAACCGTCTTAATTAAAAGTGAAAAAAAAAATGTTTAAATAATGGTCGTAAAAAAATTTCGTTTCGTAGAGCCTTTCTTACATATATACTTAACAAGATCGCGCCATCAAAGTTACAAAAATATTTATACATTGATTATAATATTTTTTTTACTAGAACAAAACTTTGAAACTGAGGTTGATAAAATTATCAACAGCGACCAGCAACTATCTGCACCAATCAAACTGGTTACTCCGCGTAGCACGCACGATCCAACATTTGCAAAACAAAAAAGCTTTTGACCTTAACGGCTGAAGTACTCAAACAGTTGCCCAAAAAAGTCATTGTCTTCCTAACAATGATTTTTAATGCAGTATTTAGAATACATTACTACCCGAAATTGTGGAAAATATCTCAAATATGTATGATCCCAAAGCCGGGGAAACCGCCGGCAGATCCTAGCTCATATAGACCCATAAGCCTTCTCCCCATACTGTCTAAGGTGTTTGAAAAGACTTTTCTGCGAAGACTCAAACCCATACTCGATGAGAGCAGGATCATACCGGATCACCAGTTTGGTTTTCGGGAGAAACACGCAACAGTCGAACAAGTGCATAGGGTTGTTCACGTAATAAGGCAAACACTTGAGAGAAAGGAGTATTGCTCAGCAGCATTCATAGACATACAGCAAGCTTTTGACATGGTGTGGCACAAGGGACTGCTGTACAAGCTGAAAACACTTCTGCCTAACTCATTCTTCATGATCCTGAAATCCTATTTACACCAAAGGAAATTTCAAGTCAAATGCGGAGAGGAATACTCGAACCTGTACTTGATCACTGCCTCTGTGCCCCAAGGATCAGTTCTTGGCCCCGTGCTATATTCTATACATATATACGGCAGACCTGCCTGAAACTGAAGGTGTGGTAACGGCCACCTACGCAGATGACTCGGCATGCCTTGCGAGCGACAAAGACCCGAACAACGCATCTTCGAAGCTGCAAGCACAGATCGATAAAGTTGATTCTTGGCTTCGGAAGTGGAGAATAAAAGCTAGTGTAACCAAATCAACACAAATAACATTCATTCTCACTGAGAAGAGGCGAATGTCCACCTGTTTGTATGGATAACAAGGCCCTGCCAAATCACGACAGCGTAAAATATCTTGGCCTACACCTGGATAGAAGACTGACCTAGAGTAAACACATAAAAGCCTAGAGGAAAGAAGCGAACTTGCAATTTCAATCGCTAAACTGGTTGCTTGGACGACAATCCACTCTGTCTCTTAGTAACAAGCTCTTGGTATAAGCCATCATAAAGCCCATTTGGACCTATGGAATAGAACTGTGGGGTTCTGCGAGCAACTCTAACATAGAGATCCTCCAGAGATTCCAAAACATCGCCTTGAGAACTATCTCAAGCGCGCACTGGTTTGTGAGAAATACCGAGACATGAATACCTGGAGATACCTACTGTTAAGGAAGAAGTCAGCAATATCAGCAAGAGATACAAAGAAAGACTGAGCAAACACACAAATGAACTGGCAAAGAACTTATTACAGTCACAGGAAAACATCAAACGCCTAAAAAGATGGCACGAATGAATGAATCGAAGCTCCAAAGTCTTGAGCATCGACGCCGAGTTGCTGGCCTGTCGGTTTTCTATCGTTTACATTTTGGGGAGTGTGCGACGGAATTGCATAACTTAATTCCGCCAAGCCCGTTCCACCATCGGACCACAAGACGTACGGCGATGTACCACCGGTACATGGTGGACATCCCACCTATACGCACAAAACGTTTTGGGAATACATTCATTGTGCGTACAGCTAAGGAGTGGAATTCCCTGCCTGAGTCTGTGTTTCCTGATAGCTACAACCTGGGAGTCTAAGTCAAGAGTGAATAGGTTACTTCTAGGCAAGCGTGCTCCACCTTAGACCGCATCATCGCTTAACATCAGGTGAGATAGCGGTCAAACGTACGCCTATAAATATTAAAAAAAAAAAAAAACATACTGGACCTGGACCAAAGAACCTGAAAGACAATAATTAATTTATATGGTGCCATTTATTGGAATGTCGCCTGCAAAGCTTACAATAGTGGAATACATCTGATTATGGCTTGATAGCCGATTGCAGACTAAAGATTAGAAAAAAAAAAAAACTTGAACAAGAACTGAAAAATCCAAGTAATGTTGTTATGTTTTTTTTCTTAATCATCATATACTCGTATTTTTAATACAAGAAATTTCTTAACTAATTATTTAAACAATAAAAATATGAAAAAATTGTTATTAAAGAAACATGTTTTTTAAATAAATCATAATATTTGTAATGTAATAAAGTTGTAAAAGAAAAAAACTTTTTAAAAATACTGATACATAATTTAATCAATTTGTTTATAAAATAACAAGTGGCGGGAATTTTTTTTGCAAATCAATAAATATCTTGTATTAATAAAAAAACGATAATATGATGATTAAGAAAAAAAAATAAAAACATTTGGTACTTGGAATTTCCAGTTTTTGTTCAAGTAAAAAAGTTATTATAAACATAGTATAAATATATATTTTTTACTTTTATGGCGCGATCTTGTTAAGTATGTATAAACAGGTAACACACACACAGGTACACAGGCTGGTGTGAACATGTAGGTTCAAATATAGAAAGAGGAAGTTTCATGATACGAATAATTTAATAGTAGTCATATTTATGTAGGTGAACATACGGAATAAAAGGCATAATATCGTAATTTATAATTAATAAAAATAAAACATTAAATGTTTTATACATTTCATGTTTTATTTTAAATTTTACAAAAAATGTGTATTTAATCATTAAAACTTTTCCATCAACAAATCAATGCAATTTAACATTGACATAATAATAAACATAAATTTGCTCTGCCTTGCGTAATAACAAAATAAACTGAATTATGAACATCAATCAGTCTTCATTACAATGGAACATGTATTTTTTATATTTTAAATCAAAAGAAATTAGTAGGGTTTTTATCAACCCAATGTTGTCATTCTTATTTTAGATATATACTTAAAAGAAATGTAAACTCCATCTGCAACTTCTCTATCAATTTAAAATTTCACTTTGGTGACAAGCTTACATCACAAATCAAATCGTTTATCAAATCAAATAAGCTCATAAGCTCATAAGCTTACATCACGGCCGGCACATGTCTGTTTCTTTACAAACTTCGGCAAATCGGCACGCGAGCGCGCTGAAGCCCGCCGCCCCGCGCCCCGCGCTATGCGTCCCTCGTGAACCCCGAATAGGCCCCTCAGACACCGTACCTAGTGCCCGTTTAAGGATATTTAAGAGACGCAAGATTGTTGTCACGAAAAAATGATAAAAACTTTACAAATTAAGTACGATATTCAATGGACACGATAAGATCAGTGAACTGAACTCAAAGTATACGTGGTAAATTATACGCTGAACACTAGCGCCCTCCAAATTTCAGTCGGACGATGGCGGAACTATATTATACGCTAAAAGGCATTGTAGTGATGAAATTACGTCCATGCCAATTTTTCGCCCATGCATTCTAAGGATGATAAGGGACCCTTGGGCTAAAAATGAGGGTCGGTCAATCTTGCGTCCGTATTCCGGACGCACAAAGTCAGTCGGACGCAGCATCATCGGTAAATAACGCCATATAGGACGCAACATGTCCTTCAAGATGTAAATATATATATATATATATATATTATACACTGTATTCCAGAGGGTCTACATAAACTTCGAACGGATTTTCAGAAAATGGAAATTTTTAATTATGGACACAGTAATCAATTTTGTTTTCTATTTCTTGTTAATTTTCATACAAAGTAAGTAGGTACCTTGACGTAAATCATACGATATGCATGCTTCTTTGTCAGAATTGGCACCGAAAAACAAATGAAATTCAAATAGCATTTGATAGATTTTTCATTTTAATTGCACTAAGCGGCAAGATGGGCCACATTAAGACCCCTTCATACTACATAGCTCAATGAAATGAAATTGCAGATATTCGTAGTAAGGAAGCCTTTTTAAGCACTACTTCTTTTGTTGGATTTGATTTGTTAAAGCTATAAAGCGTTTGCTAAGGTTTATGAAAAACGTGATTAACACGGTGTATTTTATTGTATTGTTATGTATTATAACAAATATATTTATTGAAGCTTATTTACAATGCATGTAACATGAGCAAGAAAGATGTCTCCACTGTATTACGTGAGGCTTTTCTAAAAGTGTAACCTAGTGAAAAAAAATGTAAGTATATACGTACTAATTTTTATAACAATATTTTTAACACTGATGTTAAAAAAAGTTATTTATTGGTTCAAAAACATTCCATAACATTCTTAATATTAATTAACAAGCTAAGCATAATGCTCAGGTAGAGGTGTCATTTTTGGAATCACAGCCAAAGATTTATTATAGTATTTATTTATGAATTTCATTCATACCCTTCCCGTTATGCGTCATAATCCACCAAATAAAAAATAAATAATGTCAGATTATGCTTAGACTTAAAGATGTATTTATAGAATTTAATTATCCAAATAGGTATACGACTAGGCTATTGACAATGATCAGAATTTTATTAAAGAACTGTTCTTGATGAATATTCAGGTGAATTTTCAAAGTGTGCCTTCATGGTCAAATCCGGAACTAGGAGACTACATGGTGTTTTTTTTTTTCAAAATCAACCGGTTCGATTCCTGACTAGTACAACGATTGTCCAAAAACCAGTTTTGATTTTCATCAAAATTGGGCTCGCGACTCCTTTCAGTGTTTTTCGATATTCCTCGCAGTTTCGCATATGGCCCTGAAGGCACACTTAAAAAAATCATTGCCGAAAACAATCAGCAATTTCGTTGTTCATGTCACCATAGACAAAATAAAATGTTGGAAGAAAATGCTGCTTCAAACTAAAAAAAAAAATATGTATTAACAGCTCCAAACCTTCCACTAGTGGAAAAGGGCCCGCATGGGACGTATTATTGGGCATCTATAGATAGATACCTATATATAATTATATGAATATGCGTTATTGTAGAGTCACGGTCTTTAATTGATGAGCCACTTGCCACTGTTCGTATTTTTGCCGGGGAATGCAATCGGTTTTTGTCGGTTACATTCGTAGGTACATAGCACAGTCAACCAATTACAAGTCTAGCAACCGATACCTTGCGACAATTGTTTTAGCGTAGCCATAGTGACGTTAGCATACGGAAAAATTATGATTGGTAGGTAATTTCGGAAGAACTTGAACTCACTATTTTATACGAACGCGTAGATGACGTTCGTGACAATCATCATCATAAACATTAATAAAATTAATAACACCTAACAGTCGCCATCTTGGAAGAATTGATTATGAATTTAATTTAATACTAGCTCCCGCGACTTCGCACGCATGTTCCGTTTTTACCCGTTTCCGTAAGAATTTCGGGGAATACTCTTTTTTTTATAAAAAACGGGTCAACTCTTGGCCCAAATCTCACCTGATGGAAAGTGATGATTAGGCCGAAAATGGAAACGAGCTTTAGCCGGAATCCTCTAACACAGAGGAACTGGCTATCATATCTCTAACTGCCGGAACACAACAATGCTGTTAACATTGTTGTTATGGCGACAGACTTAGATAAGATGGTGGTAGCTTGCCAGGCGGACTGAGAACAAGTCATACCACCAACCAAACCGAGCAAAGAATTTGTCCCCGCTGGGAATCGAACCCGGGACTTCTGGGGCTGAATCAGGTGGTATAACCGCTAGACCACGGAAGCGGTTAGTGTCACCTGTTGAGCACCACCCGGGGACCACGTGTGTGAATCGCTGAAGGGTATTCTCCTACGGACGCGGGTGACTCGGCCCCCTCTACCACCCCCTCTACCTACTCTTACCGAGTGTAGAGAAGCTGCATGCCAAATTTCATCATTATCCTTTCTACAACCAGTAGTTTCGGCTGTGGGTTGTCTGTCAGTCATACAGTAACGGAAGAATTTTATATATTACGATTTTTTTATAGTTAATGTTTTAGCTTATAAATGCCTCAAAAAACCGACCAATTGCAGCGAGTCGGATTCGCACACGAAGGGTTCGGAACCACAAATCGATAAAAAGAACATGTTTTTTGTATGGGAGCTTCCTCTAATTTTTAATTTAGTTAAATTTTTATTATTTGTTGTTGTGGCGGCAATAGAAATTCGTAGGTACAGATTTTTCAGAAATGTATTTAATGAGCTCTAATTCAACTGAAACGCACCAATGCATCGATCCTGAACCAGCTCCGAATAAAAACTCGCTTGTCCACCACGTGCCAACAACGCATTCTCTCCTATTTCGGCCACACAATGCGCAGAGGCGACGAAAACCTTGAGAAACTGATCGTGGTTGGGAACACCGAAGGCAAAAGATCGCGCGGTCGTTCACCAACAAGGTGGACCGATCAAGTGAAGAACTCATCGACCTCTAAATTCTACTCAATTGTAAGAGACGCGCTGGACAGACACCGGTGGAGGCATATCATCCACTCCAGATGCAACTCTGATGCTGAACACGATCCTCAGACATGAGGGACCGACTCCAGAGAGAGAGAATTCAACTGAAGTCAGTATTAAATAGATTGAATAAACTTGAGGATTTATCATTGAAAACTCATTAGTCACTCTTCAACCTCTATGGATAAGATTATTTCCGATTATTTGTCATCTTGTTTACGAGAATGCGGTTTAAGTTCGTGTTAAATCGTGTAATCCAGTGAATTTATAAAAATGCAAAATCGGTAAGTGTGAAAGTGTCTCATCAATTAAAGTCCGAGACTGTACAACAGACATAGTTATACAACTCCTTTACTGAAACTTAGGGCCAATTTTCCTACAGTCAGATAACTATTTATCTGAGGAATAAAAATGGTGGTTTAACCACTTTTGAATAGAAATTACCTATGTTAAATATGCCATTTTTATACTATTATGATAAAAGTTATCCGTCTATTAAAAAATCGGCGTTTAATCTATTTAAGTTAGTGTATTGGGATGTGTGTATTTGGGGCACGAGGAGGAGGTGAGTGAGTGTATATAAATGAGAGTGTGTAGTTATCACTACACTCTATACACAACACGTTGTGTCAGTGCGAAAATAAAATTATCAATATCATATTATCGGAATGTTAAATATAATTTTGGAAACAGCTAAGGTATTCAGTCAAATTTATTGATGTTTAATTGCTGTTGTGTATAAGATACGTTATTTTTGTCATTTGAAATACTAGTCATATTTTTATCTAGTCTATGAATAAACTAAATGTGATGTAATATATTTTTGTGTTTTAAAGTGGAAGTAGAAGTAGAAATTACATATATTTATTTTGTATTTAAAATACTAGATATAACGTCGTATTGTATTATAGGTTAACTAGCCTTAGGGGAAAATAAGTGTGTAAATAAAATATAAAAATCAGTTCCTACCCTTGTTAAGTAAAACATCATAATAAAAATCCATCATGATGATTTTTTACATTTGAAAAAAAGAAGACATGGTTTCTGTTTCAGGACGGTCAAAGATAGCGCAGTTCGAAACTTCTATGGTAGGAAATCAAATGTTGGTCTTAAATGGATACCGATACAGCTTGATAAAACATCGCAGTTTGGGAATGAAAAAAAGCTGGAGATGTAGTCAGCAGAGGTTACGCTGCAGAGCCTCGGCCACTACTGTGGAAGATGAAGTGGTTCATTATAACGGAGATCATAATCATTGATGAGGGACCAAATGTCATGAACAGATGTCAATACAATACACAAAAACAACACAAAACATACGCACAAGACCATCACAACATACAACTAACAATGTTTACACACGTTTGGGTTACTGCAATCTTAATCAAATTCATGAGATCTCTCTCCTCATTATTAATACACGGATATAATGGACATTATTAAATTTTTGATTTGAATTATTGTGATTTGTTACATAATTATGTCGAGAGTTATCACAATCTCGCGGTGTTTACCTACAATAAACCGGTGATTTAATTATTATAAGAAAAAACAGCAGAATCGGTACCCGAAGTTTTTATAATGAGTTGTAAAACACATACTTAATGTAAAGAAAATAAAAATTGGTAAAAAATACCTACAGGCTACAGGCCGTTTTCATCCAATGAATAAACATTTTTTGTGCAATTCCTGCCTTATTTGTTGTCATTCTTGACCATAGTCAAGAATTGCTTTGGAGATGTCTTAAATGAATAATACATGCATGAATTTTAGTATTTTATCTTTATCTAGTATTAAGAAAACACGCTCTCTTTTCCTACCAGAACAGCACTAACTTGAATATCTTGTTTTAGAAAATACTTGGAGCATTGTGAAGTCGAATGTGGGGAATCCGATATTGCAGATCGGGAGGTACCGGTACTGTTTGCAGAAGTCCCGGAGCGATGCTCGGAAACAAAGATGGCGCTGCAGTAGCCAACACATACGCTGCAAGGCCACTGCTATCACAGTTGACGAGACTTTGCTGACTCGTCTTGGAGACCACAACCACTAAAATGGAAAACAAGAACAAGCAAAAGGACAGTCATCCTCTTTACTTGTTATTAATGTTAGTCTAAAATCAAGTTATGATTAACGTCTGCTTTACCATATCTATATTTATTTTAAAATTACACTTCATACTGTCGTCTCCTATCTAAGCAATGTTTATGTGTGTAAGCATAAGGCTTCGTCCGAATACAATTGAGTTGAGGTTGAGTTTGAGATTAAAGGCGCCTTCTGTCGAGGTGAGACCCGATCGAGTTTCTCGTACAAGTTAACACGACGATCTTGGATTGCGCCATGATGAGTTTCTATTAGAAAGAGGACGCCTTATAGTAGGGACTAACCCGAGCTAAAATATCACAGCTACAAGAAAATGCTAGAAACACCTTAGAACTAAGGCACATCAAAATATTATTGGCCTTTTTTTAAGGATGGTAAATCATCAACCGACTACTCCCGCTTTGTGCGGAGCAGAAGGGAGTATCTAGTATATAAAAAGTAATTAATTAACCCATCTGTGGTCCTCCTAACGCCCTTTGTGACGCCTGGGCCTTGGTGCCTCTTTCTATAAAATTTCGCAACCTTGACAAGGCGGGTAGAACTAACTGTATACAATTCCATGCGGAATAATAACATTCACCAGATTCACAGACAAATCTTTAACTGCGCCAAGTATGTATGCTTCATTTCCTAATTAACCGTTAGTATTCTAGTCATTGCATCTAAGCAATTAAAACCATTTAATATTATGTAACGACTGCGGCAAAATATGTATGCATCATTTTCTCATTTTACGTATTCTAGTCATTACACCTGACCAACTATAACTATTTATTTTTTGGGAAGATTAATTTAGAGAAGATACATTAACTTAAAGTAAAATATATACGTATATAAAACCTCATATATTTTAGATTTAAGGTCGTAGCATGATATTTAGTGTCAGTGTTTTAACTTAGATTGAGTTAGTGTGTGTATGTGATTGTGTAGAAGTAGATTCTATCGTTTAAGTTATCATAGTGAGAAAGGGATTTTAGTGGGACAAAGTGTCAATTCTACTAATATTCACTTTCGCGTCGTATTTGCATCTCAATCGCTATGTGTCAAAATGTATGAACATTTAAGGCTTTTTGACAGTTTGCGATTGACTTGCGAATGTAAACTATGTTGAAAAATTTGTAGAATTATTGGCCCACTGATGTAACTATAAAATATATTTCGTAACTGTCAGAATACCGATAAAATATGTACAGAGCTGACTCAAAAAAGTTTTGGGGCAATCTGACGAGCGTTTTCGAAACAACTAGTTATATACAGCGTAACTTAAAGAGGGTCATTGTACTCATCATCATACAACGTGTAACAGAATAAACAGCATAGCTTTTAAGGGGCCATTGTACTCAACATCATAAACAAATTTTACTATGGTGGTACAATAGTAAAATTTAACCCCGAATACGCCAAAAAGTCAGCTGTTGAGTACATTTTGCCCATTTATGACATTTATCGCACATGACCGTATGGGGAGTCGATTTTATTTTCCCGATTTTGTTGTTGGTCCCACGGTAAAAGTTGTTCGTAATACTGAGTGCAATGACCCCTTAAGAGGTATTGCGTTTATTTTCTTAAACGTTTAACTTACATAGTCGATTAATACAGGATAGTTTTAATCGGTTTGTGACCAAACTTTAGGTATAAGCACATCCTTTCTGTACTCTGACTGGGACTGGCCGATTTTTTCATTTCATGTTTTGTATGTCAATATTTTAACTTGACGTGTCTCATTAAACTTCCTTTCTTCAGTCATAAACATATAAGGTTCCATTTAAATAAGTGGTCAAATTTTGACTAAGCGTTCAGAACGTTTAACTAAAGTTACCTAAGCAGAGAAAAAAACACTGTTTCAAGTGATTTTATTATGACTTAAAATAATATAATGTCAACATTTTTAGTATATTTTCGTTAGCTCATTTTTATTATTGTAATTATTTAATGCGTTTTCTTTTATTAAATTACCAATGTCCTTATTTTGGTGGTCTGAATGATTTCTTAAAGTTTTCCATTATTTTAATGTGACCTTATATATCCGTAGAAATGTATTAGTATTAATGATCTATATTAAAATACCACCATGACTAGTTTATAAGAGACTTCACCACAATTATTAACGTAGAGTGTAGGTAGGTGAGTATGGTATTCAGTAAATCGTAAATCAAATCATATTTATTTTGCAAATAGGTTACATGTAACTTTTTTACACGTCATTATTTTTTTGGTCATATTATTTTAGATGAGGGCGATGTTTCCTAGCTGACTACCCTGAGAAGAAACACCGAAACAAACTTTTAGTCCCTTTTAAAAGACCATACAATCGTGAATAATATGTGAATCCATGTAGGTTCACGTCTGTGGTGGCCTACTGAGGAAAGTACTACGCAGCTTTGAGTTGACTTGTCCAGATAGTGCAAGCATTTGTCAGCTATCAATGTAGTAGTTTGTGCTTGTTTGATTAGTTTTATATAGGGATACTATTAAATAATCACCATGTAATCACTTAATTTATAAGGAACATTATACTAACTATAAAAATCTTAATCGTATCTAGTCATTGTTCCACTGAAGGTACAGACGCCAGCATATCAAGTTACCCAAAACTGACAAACTTACCCAATCAACTTTGGACCTAATTGCTTTAAAGATAAAGTTGAAAAACTATTAAGGAAATTTGACAGATAGTTGTAGCTTGATGAGCTGACGTCTGTACTTAAGTATGTAGTCAACATAAATTACGAGTGATACTAATTTTTTTAACGTATATCCTATTAGGTAGGTACATACCTTCTTAAAAGTTGTTTTTTTTTTCATATATCCAAAAAAAATAATATATATTATACTAGCTGACCCACGCAACTTCGTCTGGGTCACATTTTCCCTGAATTTCGTTTGCTACAAACCTCACGGAGCCCGAGACCTTTCCAACGAATGAAAAACCGTGGAAATCGGTTCGTGCGTTCTGGAGTTATAGCGTCAGGAAGGAAAACCCGACTCATTTTTATATTATAGATTAACTACATATTTTACAAACTATTTTATTATTAACTATATAATATAATTCTAGATTGTCTAGTCTGAATGATTGTCTACCTCTCTTATGCG
This sequence comes from Ceramica pisi, assembly GCA_963859965.1. Taxonomy (NCBI): domain Eukaryota; kingdom Metazoa; phylum Arthropoda; class Insecta; order Lepidoptera; family Noctuidae; genus Ceramica; species Ceramica pisi. The sequence continues at coordinate 6,003,020 of OY982541.1, read as the reverse complement.
ATGTACCTGAAACTCAGTATTGTTGATCTCATATATTTTAAGTCTATTGAAACGTTTAAAAAATCATAAATTAATAAGTACAAAACCTAATAATTATTCATTACATACAATAAAAGTACAAATTTAATACATATAATAGAATAGTATACGAAGTTATCTACGAGTATCTGAGGGCCAATCATTCGCATTTGAGACTCAGTCGTAATCTGTGAAAAAGGCCTCAATTTCCAAACAATATTGACAGATTTGCGACTGACATTTGAATGCACACATTGCTTGAAAATTTGCACTCTCAATGTCATGTTTGCTTTAGTTTGTAAGCCAAATATTAAGGCATTTAACACAATACTATAGGTATAAGTTTACGTGTGTGTGTTTTTATTGTGCACTTAATTTTATCGTTGGTATTCTAGTCGATTGTGTATGATTTAAGATTGAGTAAATAAATAAATTATTTGTGAACACTATGCCTATTTTCATCGCAATCGCAACTTAAATATGTTCCCATTTTCCCAAACTTTGTTAGTGTTATTCCTAACCGATTGAGTTGAAATTTGCTAAACACGTTTGGTTTGATGGCAATGCATGATTAGTGTAACACCTTTCTAAATCCAATATGGGTGGTTCATAAAAATGGCTGAACGATATACAAAAATCTTGAGTTCTATAGAACTTCGTCTGCGTCACATTTTCCATTAATGCTAAACTCCTATTTGTCTTAGCGTGATGATATTTAGCCTAAAGCCTTCCTCGTTAAATGGGCTATCTACCACTGAAAGAATTTTTCGGACCAGTAGTTCCGGAGATTAGCGCGTTCAACCTTCTGCTTTATAATATAACTATAGATATTAAAAAAAACATTGTGTTCCAGGCATTCACTATAGTTTCCTGGAATCATTCATGGGTAACACAATGCTAATAATCAATGACTATCGATTCTGTAAGCAGAAATCCCGTGATCACCTCACAAGAACACTTTGGAGATGCAGCAACCAAAGTCGAGGCTGCAAAGCGAATGCTCTGACAGTGGATGGAACAATAATTTTATGCAGGGGAGAACATAACCATACAAAACCGTATAGACCTTTAGCGGTTTTAAAAAAATAAAAATAAAATAAAATAAAATTTGTTTATTTCAGACCACGTTATGTCCATATTTTGTTAGTAAAATTAATTATCTTAAGACTAAGTTAGTAGCAATACAGTTGGTCCAGAAAAATATGAATTATAATTTATAAATAAACGAAATTAAAATATAAATAATATAATATTTTAAGAAAGTGAAATTCAACGAATCAATATTCTTCAGTTATTTATACAGAGCTAACTCAAAACCGTTTTTTAAGGTTGGGAAATCATTAAATCACTCTTTCCGCTCTGGGTGGAGCAGAATGGCGTGTCAGATTCTAACTGACTAAAACTCATTCGCTTTTTGCGTTCAAGGGCCGCGGTATCTTTTGAACAAATTTCGCAATCCTGGCAGAAACTCAAAACCTTAACAGGTACTGTTCTTGCGTTTTTAGGGCTAATCCCGTAATTAAAATTTATAATTTAAGGGTTCTCCACTGAAAAAATCTAATTAGTCCGTCAGTTAGATAATCAAAAATATTAGACCCGTGTTTTTGTTTTGTAACCAAAATTGACGAAGATATGCTTTTACAATTCTCAATACGTCACGCCGTGGTATAGTTTTTAGTGCGTTCTGACATCACGAGCCCCCACTCCCGAGTTTTGATGCGTTTTATCTTGGTCAATATTCATTGATTTACAAAAACAAAAAATACGTGTCCTTGTTTTTCAATACTCTAACTGACCGATTAAATAGATTTGAAATTTATTGATGGTGGAAACTAGCCTATTACTCCTTACCGGGTTTTGCGTTTATTATTTTACACGGTGTATATGTTCTTGCCACGTAGTGAGGAATATAACTTATAAAAAATAAATGTTATGACATCAAAATAAAACTTAAATTACAGCAGAAAGACATTTATTTTATTTATCTTTAAATAAAATGGTATTAAAGTTTTCAGTTCAGTTTTCTGTTTCATTTCAAACAAAGCTATAAACATACTAATTTACATTGGAGAATAAATTATTGCGTTATGTAAGAGCTTAAATTATCACTTAGCCCTTTTAAGTGATACTAATTTTATTATTTTTTTTATTTTCCAGGATTACCGAGACACATCAGTTTTGCGGAATCTGTTAAGGGAAACACGGTCTTAATGATTGACGGCTACAGCTTTTGCAAGCAAAAATCCCGTGACCATCACAGAAGAAGACGTTGGAGGTGCAGTAGCCAAAGTAGAGGATGCAAGGCACATGCTGTAACTGTCGACAATGAACTGATAGCCTATTATGGAGAACACAACCATATTCTACAATTCACACGTAGAACAACTAAGCTGATTTTTTCGCCCATGTGTTCGTAAAAGCTATGGCTTTTGTTGGTTTTAGTTTTAATGTTATTATTAGTGACGAATGTCGTACCTACTCGTATGTAGACTAAAATTTATTTTATCATATTAGTGGAAATATAGTATTTAATTACATGTATTTTTGTGTTTTATGTATGATTACCTACTCGTTGTCTACCCGGAAATAAATAAAAATCCGGCCAAGTGCAAGTTGGACTCGCACACGATGGGTTCCATAAACCTTCAGTTAATTAATTGTAATATTGGCAAGAGAAATACACAATCTGTGGGCATTTCAACTGTCTACCTATTACGGTTCTTGAGATACAGCCCGCTGACAGACAGACGGATGGACGGACAGCGGAGGCTTAGTAATTGGGTTCCGTTGGTTACCCTTTTGGTACGGAACCCTAAAAACTGGTCTAGTGCGGGTTGAACTTTGTCAGGGTTCCGTATCATAAACAGAATAAAACCAGACGGGCGGACGGACGGACGCACACCGGAGGCTTAGTAATAGGGTTCCCGCTTTAGCTAGAGCATCAGTACGAGAAGGTTAAATGTCCCGCTATACGTGTGGCTACAGATTTAGGTAAGATTTACACCAACAGACATGTCGGACCGTATCAGCATGGATACTGCAATGTGTGCAAAGAACAATGGCGAGATATTGCTGAATTTGGTTTGAGCATGAGCGTCTAAAAGTGATTTACATATGCACGAAGGCAGTTCCATTATTTTTCTACGTTTTTCCAAACTATCACATTAAATAGTTAAGGCCGGATAAAAAAGACATTTTAAATGAAAAGTAATTTGATTTTTATCATATTTTAGAATCTACGTAGCTAAAATGCGCCGCGTGCCCATTCACAGCATGCGCCGCGGTTGGTTTCGAATTGGAATTACCATATTCATAACCTACAAAGTTCATGACTGAATTTCTATTAATCTCGGCCTACGCGAACAAAAACTCTTGCACAAACTAATTCAGTAGTTGACGCCGAGTTCAACAAGATATTTTTCATTAAAAGACCCTAGAATTTTTTTTTCTATTACATACTGTTAATATTTTGTATTTTTTTTTCAGTACTACGATACGGTTATGTGCGATCCCATATGGGTACCAAACTATTGGTCATCAATGGATATAGATTCAGTATCAGTAAGAGGAAACCCAGCACCAGAGCGGAGACACATTGGAGGCGTACCGGTAAAGGATGTAATGCAAATGCTATCACTGTTGACGACGTACTGATTACTTTTATTGAAGAGCACGCCCATTCTAAACCATATAGCAAGAAAGTTAAATAACTTTGTAATTAAGAGTCCGGACGAAGTGACGTCGTGACAAAACGAAGCAACGCTTGCCAAAGTTGGTCTGTGGATGGGTGACCATCTTAACATATCGAGTTTCCTCCGTGCCTCGGAAAGCACGCACATTCACTGTCCGCAAAGCAGACACAATATTTGAACAATCAGCCTGAACCACATGTGGTTCATGGGACTGTGAACGAGTTAAGCCGTTGGTCCCGGCTGTCATTTATAGATCTTTGGCATTCAAAATTCAAAAGTCATTTATTCAAATTAGGCTGAGGGCCAGCACTTTTTGAACGTCAAGTTTTACAAAAGACAGTTCCCCAAAACGCCCGCCCGTCACCACTTCCTAGTGTTTTAGCTGTGGAGAAGAAGTGGCCAACAAACTCCCCAGCAACATCGTTACAGATTGTCAGAAGCCGGTAAATCTGACTACAGTCTTGCCAAAAAGTACCGTGTTACCAAGTTAATGGGTTGTGGAGGTCAGGTAGGCAGCCGCTCCACGTAAAATACTGGTATTCAGCTGAATCCAATTTGACTGGAAGCCGACCCCAATGTAGTTGGGAAAAGGCTTGGTAGATGATGACGAAGTGACGTCGTATCAGTGATGATGATCGTCATACGGTCCTAAATGAATGTGATTGAGGTGTTAGTGGCAATTCTTTGCCATCCTAAAGAGACATCTCTAGCATTGGTCTTTAAGCTGAAATGGATGGGATGTGATGATGTAGTGTGCTAGCGAAATATCGAGTGAATAATTTTATGATTAACATCATGTCTGTGAATAATTATATGATTAACATCATAGAATTATTCATTTTGTGTATTAAAACTTTATGCACTAGTAAAAACACTGTACAAAGCGTTTTTTACTAGTCCTTAAGGGAGTTCAGAGACAAAATGACGGATACTACTTAAAGAAAAGACTTACACCTCAACTCATGCGCACCTACCAACAGAATCGATGCGCATAATGACGTCGTGCACTTAGTTTTGTATGAATATTTTTCAACAACTTGTACTCACGCAACTGACAACGCCAATCGGCTTCATGTAATTTTAAGTTAAAATAATAATAAAAATAAGATTTTACAATCACTTATAAAAGAAATACAAGTATTTCTTTTATAAGTGATTGTAAAATCTTTTGAGAAAATAAATAGTCTTTAACTGTAACTGTACATACAGTGTGAAAAAAATACTATCATGAATGCATAGATACTATACATACACAGAAAAAAATAACAGCGTTATTAATAAAAGCGAATCCAACGGATTGACGCTGTCATTATTCTATTAACTTCTTGCAAATTGCCGTCCACATGTTCAGAGGGAGCGCATTCCAAAGGAAGATAGCCTGCACAAAAAAAAAACCAACCGAATTGCCTGGAAGAGATCGCGGAATACGATAAAGCTGCTTAAACCAACCGAATTGCCTGGAAGAGATCGCGGAATACGATAAAGCTGCTTAAACCAACCGAATTGCCTGGAAGAGATCGCGGAATACGATAAAGCTGCTTAAACCAACCGAATTGCCTGGAAGAGATCGCGGAATACGATAAAGCTGCTTAAACCAACCGAATTGCCTGGAAGAGATCGCGGAATACGATAAAGCTGCTTTCAGACTAGAGTATAATAGCATTATAGTATATTGCTCATAGCACAACAATATCGTGCACCATACACTGTCAATAATATATAGTACAGTATAGTGTGAACGTGCAGCCGCTCTACGCAAAATACTGGTATTCAGCTAAATCCGGTTTGACTGGATGCCGACCCCAATACAGTTTGGATAAATTAAATGCTAATTAGATGACCAATTGAATGTTTTGTTAGTTTAAGGTTTCTGTTATGTATTTTTCATTTGGTGTACACAGTACAGTATATAAATAAATAAACCGACTTCCTAAAACAAAACACTACAAAGTATAAAATAACTTTAATTTCGGAAGTCGGTCTTTTTGGTTATTTTTTCGTATTTGACACCGACTTTCGAAATTAAAGTTATTTTTGGAAGTCGGTTGTATTTTTTCGTAAAAATAGTTTTTTATTTTCACGTTTTATTGATACCCATTCACAGAGTACCGGCGTGATTTTAGGTTATGAACTGGTATAAACAACAAACAGACATGCGAATTCAGCAATCCCGATCCATTTGCTATCATTTATTGGAGAGTTCTGATGCCTACCTCTGAAATTCTTCATCAAATCTTCACCAAATTGAAATGGGACTAGTCTGGGAAAATACTCTTCCAAACAAAACAAGAATCATCTAATTCGGTTTATAATTGGCGAAAATATCTGAACTTAGGTACATTTTTCATGGTATCTCATCATCAGATCCTAACTTAAACCTTCCGTCGTCAACTCAGCAACATGAAATGATGATTAACATGCACAAATATCTGAATTGCGTTAGAAAATTAAGTAAAACATTGTATGTGCATATACAATTTTGAGGGTTTTCCTCGATTTCCATGGGATTTCATCATCAGATTCTAACTTGGTGACAAAGAGACCACCTCAGGCTCTCGAATAGGCTTTCGAATATAAAAATATTTTTTAAATCGGTCCACAATTGGCGGAAATATCGGTGAACATACATAACAAAATCACCTCCTTTCCATGAAAATCTCTAAAATTATTATGTTGCCACGAAATTAAAAAGCAGTTTCTACAAGGAATTAACGACTATCAACAATAATGTTTTTTTTAATCAATAATAAATAGCTGTGTTTTTTACTCCCAATTTTAAATTTGGAGTTAAGAACACAGCTATAATGATTATGTTTGGCAGGTCTTAAATGCTTGAAATGGTATATAGATAATGTTATTGTGAAAATTATCATTTTTAAACACATAATTATCTGGACCTTATAATAAGCTTGAATAAACCTGAATTAATATAGTTTGTTATAATGTTTTCATTTCGTTTAGATCAAAGATTTTTCCTCGTGTCTTTTAACAATAATAATATTTTTTTTCTACCGTAGTATCTCTACGTTGACGTCGTGGTGGGGCTTGCGCGTCCCGATGGACCTTAGGTCATACCTAGGGTGAGGGGCCAGACAAAGAGAGATACAATTCGCAGGGCAGTTTTGTGGCGAACTTTTGGGCAGTAGCGACCCCACGAACCTAATCTCCCGGGAGAAGTCTTGTTCCTCATCTCCGGCTTGCCTTTATTGGCTGGCCAGAGTGAACACTGACAAGGAACAGAGCTCCCACCTCTTTCTTGCCTTAATCGGCCGGTCTGAGTAGAGATTCGCTAGAACAAACGTGCTCAGGAGAAGGATGTATAATCCAGTAAGATGCTGGTAGGGATCTTGACCGCACTCCCGGAATTGTCCTGATAGCCGTGGTATACCTCTCCACTCCTCTAGCACCTCAGGCTATGTTGCCTTACCTTGGCGCAACGTCACTTTGTGCTAGCGACCGTTTTCGGGGGCCAATTCGTTGAGTGTGCAAGTCACCCCCTGCCATTTAAAAGCCGTGTATATTGTTAGTGGTCAGGCAGGAACCAATAGTTCTTCTATAATAAACGATTATCAGACCGCTAAACCGCCCAAACCCATAGCGTTTCATCTTTTGTTTCCATATTCTGCAATAGTACTGCTCCAACCGGGGATTGTCCTTGGGAATACTTTCACAGTGCATACAGGGATAATTGCCGGTTGGTGCCCCATTACATTTGAAATTTCTAACGGGGCCTCTGTGAGTTGGTTTCGGCCCCTCGTAACGCCTACCAAAAGACCGGGTCTCCAGGGACCCGAGAAAGAAAACAAAAATTATAATAATTAATATATATTTTTTATGTTTTATTGTTAAGAAATATTTGAAATTGTAAATGTGTATGTACAGTTAAGTGAACAAAAAGAATAAAAATTCTATTATTTTCCAGTACGATACAATTTTATGAAATCTTCACAAGGTAACAAAATGTTAGTGATCAATGGATTCCGGTTTTGTTTGCGGAGACCGGGTCGTCCACATATCAAGCAGCGGTGGAGGTGCACCAACCAGGGTCGAGGGTGCAAGGCAAGTGCTTTGACCGTCCGACAACAACTCATCAGTTATTGCGGGAACCATAACCATGAATCAAAATTTTTTTAGGTCGAAACCAGTATTATGAACAGGCTATTTGTCTGTGTGCGTGCACCAGTTTTCGCTCGTATCAGCCGTGCATAAGACTATTTCTTGTAATATTGTGTCCCGTCCGGCCAACTTGGCCGAAAAATATTATTTAGACGTTCTTGACTTATAAATTAGTCACCTATTTTGTACGGAAAGCTACATACGTACTGTTTTTTTTTTTTGTTGAGTTAATAAAGTTATTTCGTTTAGATATATGAAGTTTTGTTTATTTCTTTTTCTTATAACTTTATTGAAATATTCTAAATGACACGTTAATTCATCACCAGTTTGACTATGCCTACTTTTTTTTAATGAACAATAGGGAATATGCACGCGATTTTTTTATTTACAAAATGAATAACTTATAAGCTCCAGTAAACACTCAAGAAAATATTTTTTAAATATCTTTATCAGCGATGAAGTTATAACGCTTCAAAGATTACTATTAGAACGAGAAGTCCGACATGGAATTTGACGTCACATTACGTGACGTCTATACAGCTGCCATAGAAAACAGCGTTTTCGCGAGAGGGACAGACATATTTGTTTAAACTAATGATATCTCGCTTGTTTTTCGAGCAATTTTGATTCTATTTCCACTGTTAGTAATGTATTTTTGTATATTTTTAGATAAACTGTTTAGATAATAAATATTTGTTTTATGCATATTCCATATTACAAATTTCTTGAACGTCTCGGCTCTACTCTCTCGTAGGCCGAGTTGTAGCACGTCGTAGCACCTCGTAGCGTCTCGTAGCATGGCAGCGGTGTACTTGTTAAATAGATTCTGCTTTCCATACTCAAAAAACCTCTTTAAAGTAACAATAGATATTTTGAGTATGGAAAGCAGAATCTTAGTATGTTGGTACTCTTTTGTTTTTTTTCACCGTTTCTCCCTATTTCTACTTTTTAGGTACCTATTGCGCACTATTGAGGCCCAACAGTGGCAATAGATAGGTTTAGTTGAACCTTGGAATTTAATTGACTAGTTTATACCAATGACGTATTGTCCTTGACATCTTAAATGATTTTTTTTTTTTTTTTTTCAGAACTTTTGGATAGCTTACAGTTCTCATACGGCACAACTCTCAGAGGGAATCCGTTAATATTATATAATGGCTATCGATACTGCAAGATTCGCGACAACAGACCAGAGTCTTTACGAAAGAGGTGGCGATGCTCAACACATCACAATCTTGGGTGCAGAGCAGTGCTGTACACATTAAACAAGAGTGTTGTCGCTTTGAAAAATGAGCATAATCATTGAATAAGACCTCGGATAGATAATGTGAAGTCTTTTTTCGGGAGCTGGGCGGCATTCACGAGGTTGCGAATATGGATTCTATGAACTAGAAAATAATATTCAAATTCCTCAGAATCATGTAATACTACAATCGCTGCACGTTAACCGGTAGTACAATTCAGAAAAAAAAAACATTGAGTCATTGAGTGTCATCTGTGGGCTAAGTCATCTCTTTGTTTTTAGGGAAAGATATTTATATTAGTTTCATTTTAAGTCTCTTTTATTTACTGTACAATATATTGTTTTTATTAATTGGGGTTAAATTACGTTAATTTTCTTTTATGTTCATGTTCTTAGCTTTAAAATTTATCCTTGTTATAAAATACAAAGTTATACGGAAGTCGTTGAAAATTTCAAACTTTAATGCTGTAACAATAAGGAGAATTCTTCAGTGTTACTTTAGTTTTTCTAGTCTTATTTGAATTCGGGGATTCTAGTACACAAGGTACTTGTAAAAGTAACGAAAACTGTGGTAAAGTGTTAAAAAAATAATGTTCCTAATTATTATAAACTCAATGTGTTAATTTTAATTGATAAAATATTCAAACTTTATGAACATTTATTTGCTAAACTAGCAAGCAATATATTCTTTGTCGTTCTACTAAGATTTGGTACTTGTCTTAAACAAATAGTATATAGAAATTGAGTTACAACTTTACTTTTTAATTTTTCACTCATGGCGCATTCTATTAAAAAAGAACCACCATCATTCTTTCATTTATCCATTGGGTTTCAGGGGAACAATCAGCTATTAAAATGTAAAGCAACTTTTATATCAGATACGTCCGATAAGCTCTTTTTAGGGTTTCGCACCCAACGAAACCTTTTTGTGTTGTGTGTAGACCTCTTATTATAAAAAACAAGGCTGATTTTGTTGTTTTAATGTTTTTTTATACTCCCGAAACTCCTTTATTAAATACTTCCTGGCTCAAAGTCTCCATAAAATATAAAGCAAAAAAAAGCATATATTTTGGTTTTAGTTTTGCGAATTTGTTTTATTATTTGTATTCCGTTTATTTATTTGTATGTACAGAAAGATTACATTTTTTAATTTATCTTTAGTTTTTTTTTTGTTATTGTTAATCTTTATTTATTTTGTTTATTTCAGTGTACCCTGGGTTAACGTTCATACAACGACGTGGTGGCAAAGTATTGTACCACAAAGGTCATACGTTTAACTTAAGATCTGACAAGGGTCTCAAAAAATCATGGCGGTGCTCAAAATATAGCAGTATAAGATGCAATGCTTCTGTATTAACGTTTGAAGACAATGTAGTACATGAAAAAAATAAGCATAAACACATTTGATATTGCGCTGAAGCATCATCTTCCTGCCTTAATCCCATGTTACTTGGGGTCGGCGCAACACGATTTTTTTCTTCCTCTCTGTTTAACAGCCGTCAAACTTTAAACTCCCTTTTCTTTCATATCGCTCACGCCCCTCAAACAATCCATCCATCTTTCCTTTGGCATTCGTCTCCCTCTCCATCCATCCACATTTATATTCATTAACTATTTCAGTTACATGCGTTTCATCTCTTCTCTTCATATTTTAAGTTAAACTAAGTTGAAACTTGACAGTAGTGTGTGGCCAAGTCACAATTTTATTATATCTAAGGCATTGAGTTATGTAATGTTATAGAAAAAAATAAATAAAGTTTTATAAAATAAATAAGAGTTTTTTGTTTTTATTTCTATTTTATTTTTGTTTTAGTTATACCAGCGATGATTTTTGAACTAACCTCAACCGCGCATTTCCACCAGTCGACCGATTGTAATAAATCTTGATTAAATTATAAAATTTGCCATTATAATTTGAACAGATAAATTTAAAACCATCTATATTCGATAGTTTACAATATTTTCGTGTATACAATCTTACCCAATTTAATATTAACATACAATGTTTGCGATAGCACGGTGACATATATCTAGTTTAATATCCTCAGCAACCTACAGCAGTACAAAAATTCGCATGCCATTCATCTTGTTTTTCCGGCAACTTGCAACTTACTGCTACCAGTTGCTGCAGTAATGGTGGTTACGAACAATGACGTATTATATATAGACACGTCATAAACCAACATCGCAGCGCTTAAAAACGGCGAAAATACTAGATAGCTACTAATACGCATGAAGAAAGGGAAAGAAAATATGTCACCGTACGGCGGGATGCCTGTTGCTAGAGGGAGACAAATATACATCTTCAGTTACGTCACAGGATAAGTAATAGTCAAATTGACATCAAAACAAACGTAGTGTCGCGCGACAGGTTGGTGCGTAACTAAGCGCGAAGTGGCCAATTGACTTCATTTTTTGTTGTCATTTTAGAGTGCGGACAACGTATCTATAGTTTTATATAATAATATCATTGGTTACGAAGCACATACTTTTTATGCGCATATCACGTTTTTTTCCCCGTTGCCGTAGGAATTTCGAGAAATCCACTAAGTGCTCCCCTACGTAGGTAGTGTAGGGGTATCTACAATTCCAAATGCCATATTTCAGCTTTCTACGATCGTTAGTTTATTTATTTAACAATTTATGTACACACATTTAGCGCCAACGGAATCCTAAAAATGATTTCTGAGAGGCCAGAGTCTGAGGTGCTGGGGAGATTTATTCAGCTTCATGGTGACGACATCACAATGGATGTATGTATGCCAATGATTATTTTATTTGATGACATCGGTTATTTTAATGTTTTTTTTTTTGTTTAATTACTTTTTGACATGGTTATTTTGGACATAGCGATTTTTATAATTTTGAATTAAATTTTTATGATTGATTTAAATTGTTTCTTTTTGATTTTTAATATTGACTAATATAGTTTTTAAGACCTTTGTTACTATCAATATGGACATTCTTAGTCTGAAATAAATAAATAATAATAATTTAAAAGGAAGATAAGAAGAAGGAAACAGTAAAAAAGGTACAAAGTGCTCTTTCAGTCACTCCATCAGTCAGTAACGGAAGATTTTTACTATATACGAGTATATTGATTGATATCTGGAGGATTTGAGGAGCTCGTGGCTAAATAATAACAGCCGCACAGGTCGATCTACAAGGTTAAGCAACGCTTGCCGAGGTTGGTCTATGGATGGGTGACCATCTTAACATACCGAGTTTCCTCCGTGCCTCGGAAAGCATGTTAAGCTGTTGGTCCCGGCTGTCATTTGGAGATCTTTGGCAGTCGTTACGGATAGTCAGAAGCCAGAAAATCTGACACCAGTTTTGCCAAGGAGTACCGTGTTACCCAGTTAATGGGTTGTGGAGGTCTGGTAGGCAGCCACTCCACGTGAAATACTGGTATACAGCTGAATCCGGTTTGACTGGAAGCCGACCCCAATGGCTAGGCAGATGATGATATTGATTGATATTACTTCTATTATTAATTCGTCTTGTCTGGCCAAAAACAGATCTTATTTAAAGCTTCTATAACTTAGACTAGATGTCACTGTGTTGTTTTTTTTCTATTGATAGGCATACGTTTGACCACTATCTCGCCTGATGGTAAGCGTTGTTGCGGTCTAAGATGGAGCACGCTTGCCTAGCGTGCCTTGCCTTGTATTCTTTTTTTCACTCGAAAAAACCTAAAGAAGGAGCTTTATTCAAAAATAGTTACTTTATCTTGCCTTAAAGATTTTAATGATCATTTTTGTTACAGTTGCTTCAAGATTGGTAAAAAATAGACAAGGAAGCTACAATATGCTTGTTGCCGGCTTCTCATACAATATACATACAAGGAACTTCCTTGATACTGGATTAGTTAAATCAAGATGGCGGTGTTCGAAACATAACACAGGATGTAATGCCGTTATTCACGTCATCAACAACAAAGTATTTGGTGTTTTGCCGACACATACACATCTGCCTGTATATAGCGATTAACTGAAATCTTTAATACCTTACCTAAAAGTGTGAGCAGTATTAAAATGTTTCTGTAATTAAAGACAAAAAACTGAACTCTTAATATTGTAAAGTAAAGGCGCTTTCGGTGTTTGTTGGTAATGTCGCTTATTTCTTGTATAATATTCATTGGATTTTTAAAAATTACAGAAAATGTATGCTTATTATTTTAAATTCGTAATTCAGACATATCAAATCTCGATGTTTAGTGAAATCGTCAAAGCCATGCAAAATAAGGTGGATCACTCAACCGATCAGAAAAGAATTGTAAAACATTAAAAATTAAATTGATATTTCTAAATTTCAAAAATAATTTCAATGGTTTATATTTTTATTATAGGTAATGTTGGACTTTCGAGCCAAGTCAGCAAATGTGGGAAACGATAAAATAGATATATTTTTTAAATTTACATTTTGGTTTTGACACAAAGGTATATCTATCTGATTTTAGGTGTTTGTTTGCAAAACAGAAAATTTGGAAATTGGGGAGCTTTGAACCTTAAAGATCCACTATACCCAAAGGAATGTGAAAAATCGATAAAAAAGAATACAGGACCACGTTTGTCCGATAAAACTAAAAGAAAACACCCAAACATGACGATTCTTCCTTGTCATGAGGACAGAATTGACGGATTTCGGCATTTTCCTATGTGGAATAAAAAAAGGCAACGCTGTAAATATCCTGGTTGCAGTGCCAAAACGTATATATCGTGTGAAAAATGTCATGTTGACCTTTGCTTGAATAAGCACCATTCTTGCTTCCGAAGATTTCATCAAGAGACATTGCTATTAAAAAAATAGAATGTTTAATTTTTATATACCTAATCCTAGTTTATGAACTTACACTTCATGAATATGGAACTAAAAAGAGAATTTAGTAAAATATTTGAATTCCATTTATTTTTTATTTTTAGCCCAAAAATGTTCGTGTATTCGCTATTTTCGTGGGCATCCACTATTTTATTCGAAATGTGTATGGAAAACAAGTTTTTTTTGTAGCATTAGCGATTATTGTAGCATTAGCGTTTATTCTTAGTTTATTACTATAAATCAGGTTATTACTGTAAAGGCATCCGAATTCAGGAAGTCAACTTGTACATATTCGTCGGGCAATCTGATTTTTTTAAGGCGACAACACAACAAAATATGGATGCAAAATCGTGTAAAAGCGCATAATTCGCACCTTATTACTCCCTCCTTCTTCCTCTTCTTATTCCTTTTCTTTACTTTCTTTTCTTTTCTTCTTCTTTACCTTTTTTATGTAGGTAGCGCCTTGGTCTAAATTAAAAATTTTAACTACACCACAGCGACTGACGCAGTGATCATGGCAACACACTTTTACCAATAATAAACTAATCAGCCAACATGTTACCATTCAAAACTAAACCTTATTCCTTTATTACAGGTAAGATATTCCTTTTTCCAAGATACGTAGCGAATAGAAGAGGAAAACAACAAATGATACTGGCTGGCTTCTCCTACAACGTCCATGTGAAAAAAAAGATAGAGTGCGGAATGGAAAAAACAAGATGGCGGTGTACTAAACACAAGAAAGGATGCAACAGTGTCGTTTATATGGTTGATGGAATGGTTTGCAGCACATTGCCGACCCACAATCATCAACCTGAATATTAAAAATAAGATAATGTGTTTCAAGTTGAGATTTATTAGAGATATATCGTGGTGGAGGCAATATATTAAGTAGGTATACTAAAGCAGATAGGCTGAAAAATATATATTAGATAGGAAAATTATGGGAAGGTAGTCGCGCTAGCTATATTTGTGAAAAGCGTGAGAATGCAACAAAAAAATTAAAAACTGTTCTCTAAAGTAAATATTTTATATATTATTCATGTTTGTGTCAAAAGTAAATATGTTATATCTATATATATTATTCATGTCTGTGTGACTAGGCGCAAACTCACCGCGGTACGCGCCGTGCACGGGCACGCGGCGCATTTTAGCTGCGTGGGTTTATTTGTTTGGCAACGTGAGTTTACGTTTCCACTGCAGTAAACACCACACACGGCTACGTTCCACAAACTTTATCTCTAAACTGTGCTCTGATACCGTTTTAACATAGTCGTGGTTTAATATTCGTGTATAGCGTACCGCGTGCACAGCGTGCATGGAGTTGACAGCGTTGAGCTACGTGAGCGCCATATTCGAGCAAGCCACGTAGGTATGTACCAATGACGTCAATTGATGCGTAGCGTGTCCGTGGGACGCAGTGGACACAATCACATACATTTTCTTGCAAAGCGAAGCTCAACACAAGTGCGCAGCCTCTCCGTGCGCCGCGGTGGGTTACCGCCTTTGCGTCATGCCAACAATGTTTTTTTGCAATTTAGTAGGTAATGTTTATCAACTATTATAACACATTGATTTGTATTATAACTATCAAATCATTGTGTTAAAGTTTTTTTTTAGAATCATGCGCATTTTGTGATTAAAATACTGTTATTGATTTCATTTATTTTTAACGTGCAAGAAATTGTAATACTATGTCATCGAAAAATTTATTAAAATAAGAGTGTTATTAACTTATATGTTTATCTTTTGTGAGTTCACGCAATTCAAAAGGTACTAATGGCAAATGGTTATTAAAATAATGATATGTTATGTAATAGCTTCTTAGGTAAAGGCTGATTGTAATTTCTCTTTCAGATGGAAAAGTGCACTAAAAAGAAGAATTCATCGAAGAAAATTCAGTCAAGAAGCAGCAAGTAGATACAATGACAGGTATTTACCACACAAACAGTAGGAAAGACTTTATTAAATATATACATGAAAACTAAAATATCGTGATAAAATAAGCTTCCAGTTTACCAAGCGTTCCTAAAGACGTACGTTCCGTAATTCAGCAGTATTATAATGTAATATTATGTGGATTTTTTGATAGCATATTGCCTTCCTTAAATTTCGTGTTAGTCGGCATTTTTATCATTTTCACTTTCTACCAAAAACCACTTCATAATGAATGAATGCATTCAGTGATCTACATGAAACGAAGCACTTAAATTATTATTTAACTGATATAATCTTAATAATATAATCTTTAATAGACCAGAAAGACTTTTTACATCATAATAAGATGACACCGTACGTATTTGATGACAATAATAAATTGAGTTTACCTACACAGACGATGTATACATATTGCTGGATTCCACGATACGCATGTGAGATACTGCAAAAACATTGGTATTTTAAACTAGTTAAACTTTCGTTTTGTGAAAGCATAAAGATCCAAATTCCCATGGTCTTTTCTTCGATTGAAATCAATTTATAATTTAAAATGTAGTTTTATTTATGTTACTTCAGTTTACCTAAAACAGCTAGAATATGGTAAAGCATAGTGCTTACATGAATTTGTGTATCTGATGCATATAGGCTCTGTAGCCCAAAATAATAATATGTATTTTCATCATTTCACAGAACTGCAATTTCTGGTATCAGCCCGAGGCAAACCCGTGATCAGTTATCGTGGGTTCAGATACTCTGGAGTCACGAGCCATAGTCCGCGGAGGCGATGGTACTGCTCGTCACATCATGCTAAAGGGTGTAAAGCATACATAAGGACTTTTAATAACATCATAGTAGCATCTTCTGAATGTCATAACCATGAAATGTCCCAAAAATATTGTTATACAACTAATGCTTGAAATATTACATGCCAAATTATTTTATCCGGTTACCTGTTCTGTAAATAATCATTTTATTTTGAAACAGTAATAAAACCATACCTATCTTTTAATATTAGTTTATTATTTTTTCACCCTATGACTAGGTAGTGGTTGTTCTTACATTACTCGTAGTAGCAAATATTTTTCACCAACAAAGTGCATAATTTATGGAAGGACAAAAATGTATGTCTTCACAGATTCACTAAAGGATACGCTACAATTAGAAGGTGACAAAATTGATGCCGTCGCACAACCAGCAGAGGAACCTACTGCTAAGGAAGATGACGATGTTATTTATGTCCCAATACCAGCACAGGAACCTATTATTGTAGAAGATAACGAAGATACGATTGATGACACTTGCGCAAGAATCAGGCTATTTACAACCAACACAACAAAGCCTATTGCATCTTCTGCTGAAGAATCAACCCAAACAGCTTACTTCGGAGAATTAATGAAAACGGTGTCTGTTAGACCAAAAATCGATTGGGGTTCCATGCTAGTTAGGCCCAAAAAGGATACTGAGACTAACATTGGTAAAAGTACTAGACCGGCCTTCAACGAAGTCGGTACAGTCCACGCAGTTATTTTGCCCAAACAAATCTACGATTAATGTTCTTGTACCACCAGCCAAACTTTTCCATGAGAATAATGCCGCATCCAATGACGCAGGGAATAGTGCTGGATCCATTGTAGTAAAAAAACAGCAATATTCCATGCAACATCTGATACCAACGCAACTTACGCAATCGCAGACAACAGTATGGTCACTGCCAACCCGAGAACCACGGAACCAAAGATACTTGTGGGTTACACAATATCCTATACCTGTTCCGCCGCAGGGCCCAATGCAGGTTCAGAAATGATCAAGCCGGCTATCAACAGATCAGTAAACAGTGCCGATATTAGAAAAGTTAATAACGGGATTGCTACCATGTACCTTTTTATTTGCAAGTTTCCGATATTTCGGCACTGTTGCAAGCGCCATGATCACGGAGTAACTGAAGATCTTGCGGGTGGGATGTTATTAGCAGACATATCGGTCTACTCTCTTTCGTAATCTTTTATTACGACCATCTCGGGTACCACTGTCTACAAGCCATACCACCACCATTACATGTTTAAAACAAAATAACAGTGCCGATACTTTAGTAATGGGGGCCAATGCGGGCGCGGCAATAAACGGCGCGGCTTTTAGAAAAACTGTTACTGGTACGTGTTCCGCTAATCGGGGACTACTGCAGCTGCCTCTACAATAACCAGTTCAGGAGACAATCATTCGGTTTCCACTGTAGCAGGGACCAGTGGAGCTTTAAACATTGCGGGTTATATATTGGGCAGGGCGACTTTCAACAGGCCGGGGAAGAATTATGTAAAACTAGAATATAAATTAATTTATTGAAGTCTCAATGGAAAGCTGGGTGAAAAATTTAGATTTTCTGAGATATACTGCTAGATCTATTCGAGTACAAATATCTGCTTCACTCAAAATAAGAGTTTGTACATCTAGAATGTCGTTGGATTTGTTATTGTAAGATTACTGTGCAGTTTCGAAAAAAGGTAGCTAGTACAAGCCTGCTATGAGTACTAAATACAAAGTTACTTGGGAAACAGTGACGCAATTTAGTTCCTTGCAATCAGTATCGCAAATAGAAAATATTTCACAGGGAAAATAATGACAATACGATAATTACGCCAATTAAAAAAATAAACAATTTTGAAAAAATGGCAATTACTTTGTTTTGATTTTTGCTTTCGTATGGTAGAACAACAAAAAATACGATGTTTTATTTAAATAATTATGATTTTGCTACACGTTAATTTTGAGCACTGTCTCCGAGGTAATGATAATGTGTTATAAAAACAGGAAAGAAAATAAACATAAAAATTTGTAATCATATGCCTACAGGCTTGATTTTGGGATTCGAATGTACCTATCTAAGCATTCTAAAATATACATTATATTTTGTTAAATGTTCATATTAAATATTTATAGATTTGAAACAATACAGTATTACAAAACTTTACTTATTAATTAAGATAAGGTGATCTCCTTAATTTAAGCACTTTTGTACCCATGCAGTTACAACAATCTTAGGGCCAATTCTACAATTTTTTAAACAACTTTCGCATTCGCATGTCAATCGCAAACTGTCAAAAAAGCCATAATTTTCATACTTTTTTGACAGATTGCGATTGAGATGAATGTGAAAATTAGTAGAATTGGCCCTCTTTTTAACTATTATACTTGCTGTCTGATAAATTTTATGTGACTAAAAGATAAAGTCAATGGATCTAAGTACTTGTTCCTAATCCATATTAAGTCATAGTCATTATTAATATAATCATATGGATAATAAGTCACATTCTACAATATTTTTTAAAATATAGTAAGTTTCATATCAACAGCAGAAATGCATTTCATACCAGAAATGTTTTAGTCACTTGAATACTATTCATACTACTTATAGATTACTTGTTCAGTCAGACGATGTCATGGACAGAGATATTATGATCTTAATTTTAAGCACTTTTGTGGCCATGCAGTTAGAGCATATATTTCTTATGATATTACAACAATCTGATAAGAATTATAATACTTGTTGTTTTATAAGTGTTATGTGTCTATAAGATATAGTCAATAGTTCTAAGCACTCTTATCTAATTCATATTTGGTCTTCAACCGAACCTGATGAGGTTTCGCATCAATTTTTTTTAGTTTTTGTCTTATTAGTTGTGCGCATTATAAAAGTCGTTTGGAAACGCTTAGTTCGAATGATTCTCATGCAGCCATAAGGTCCTCACATAATACAGGTTGTGGCATGCGACACAAAAAGAAATAATTATTCTTATGTTTAAAAAATATATTAAGAATCGTGTAGTCATAGTAGAAATGTTTTTGTCATTGCATTGAAAGAAACGTGTAATTTAAATAAATTATTGGTATTTGGATAGTGAGGGTTTATAAAACGATTGTGATTGTGCAAGACTGATCCAAACTTATAGTCTGGTCAGTGAGAAAGATAAAACTTATTTATTTTTCGTTTTTAAGAACTCTAAAAGTGTAAAACAAAATTTATGCAAATATTTAAAAAGTAATTATATAAGTCGTATTGTATTATAAATTGGCTGTATAACCCGTTCTTGATGTAAAGAAAAAGTTTTATTAGACATTAGAGAAATGTAAGATTAATACGCAGTTTTGGAATTAATAGAAGCTTTCTATCAGTATGTAAAGAAAGAAGAGAAAACTAATATGAAAACGTATTTATTTAAAATTTTGGGAGCCGAAGTCATGTGGTTTCGTATTAAAAAGTGTCTATCAAATACATATGTAAACCTAGTCATTAAATATAGGTAACATGTATAATTGTATATTCATCCTTAGTAAAAAAAAACTTGTACGTAAAATCTTTTGTTTTTATTTCTGTCTGTCTTAACACTATACCGCATAAGTTTAAATAGCAATTACATGAACTTTTCAATATATAAATTATCTTGCCACAAACAAACCATAACGTTGACTAAATCCCCTTTTAATCCGCAACGTTTTCTAATAATTCAATTCGTCGTATATTCGTATCGTTTACATTTAGCATATCTTTTCTTTCCATGTTCTTATTGTTAAATAAATAGTTGTTGGTTTTCGATTATGCTTTTTTGGTCATTTATTACTTCAATCGCCTATATGGCAACATTAGCGTCGTGTTTCACAGTCACTCTCATTGCCATATCTGCATCAATGTCAACCTATAATATTTCTCAATTGTGAGTCCCGTGGTAACTCTCTTTTTTTTGGTTTATAAATCTTTGTTTTAATTACCTAGATCTTTCTTTCAGGGCCTATGGTGCTTACGACTCCCCGTGGCAAACGTCAGCTCTACTACAACGGCTTTAAATATTCTTGTCGGAACCGGTATGTTGGAAAGTCAGATGTCAGATGGTATTGCTCATCTCATCACTCCAAAGGATGTAGGGCATCTGTGAGAACTATAGAATATAAGATAGTAAGCCTGTCTGAAGTACATAACCACGACCCTACACTGCAGTGGTTTGACAGAAATAATAGTTGATTAGTAAAATTTGATCTTGATCTGAGGCAGATTTTTCAGTTGATTTCTTAAAAAAATCCAATGCTTTAGTGAAAGATAACCATAGTTTAATGTTAATAGGCGCAATTGAAAAAAATATTTTATTAAAAAATCTTGTCCTGTATTTGAACAACCCTGCCAACCCTGTATCCGAACATTAGTAGGTAAGCTGTTATTGTGATTTTAATAAATATATTAATAATAAAATGGTGTTAAGATAGAGTCAAATAAATTATTTGAAGGCGAATTGAACCAAATTTTTCTAAGTAGTTAGTTTAAAAGTGATCCTGTGACTGAAGTTTATGGCTTACGGATTTTCATTATTCACATACTGATAGAGTAAAAATTGTACTGGCACGAAAAGAGTTTCATTAGATAAATATTAATTTTGTTTTGTTTGTATTAAGCAGAAACATTTTTTCAAATGTTTGTAAATGTGAGTACTATGGAACCATTTACATAGGTAATTAATTTAAGATTTTGTTATTAAACTTGTTTGACATGAACGAGCGTGGCAGTTGAGGGCTTGTCATGCTCACACAAACGTCTCGCTGATAGTGGCGCGTGTGTTGGATCATGGTTGAGCTAGATGGTGCTGATACACGCGTCATGTTCGTGAACGGGCGCCGTCAGTTGAGACTGGTCATCTCTTACCTGCCACTGGCTTATTTTTTAATCTGTACTTTTTTAATTGTTTTATATACTTTCTTGTTCTTTGCATTGTCCTCGCATATAGAAGCAATCAAAGATAATGTTACCATGATTTTTGTACTAAGTACATCAATTGATTTAAAAAGAGTGTCCGTGGAGTTTCTTGCACGTTCTTCTCCATAGAGATCTACGCTTTGGAACGTGCAAATAGCTTCATCTTTTTTTGGACCGACCGACCTTGATAATTCAAAAGTGCCTGTAAATGGTCTAATTGAAATAAATGATTGAGTATTGAGTATTGAGTTGAATTTGCCATAACTGAAAGACTGTGTAACTCCATTTTTTTATAATTGAAAGATTTATATTAAGGTCTGATTCTCAGGAGTGCTTTCTAACTAATCTCTACTTAATCTATTTTTTTATACTGTTTGCTGTATTTCAAGACCTCTTGCATTTCAGATCTTAATAACACTTAAGAGTTTTGTTTTGTTTTTTTTAAGTTTTTGTGTGGGATTTAAAAAAAGTGTTTTGTAAAAAAACTGTTGCTGTTGTTAAATTTAAAAATGTTGAAAATTATACTTAAATAGCGAAAAGCTCGTAATTTATTGTTTATATGTAAAAAAAAAACAAGTGTTTTTTTTTATAAAGCTATTTAATTAAAATATTAAAATGGGTTATCTAAGTTTTGAAGTTTACTATGTATTTTATTTACTTTTTAGCGAGATAATAAAACAAGCAATGAAAGTGTCTTTTTAAGCTTTCGTGGCAAAAATATACAAGGAAACATACATACCTTCAAAATATAAACATGTTTCTGGAGCTAATGGCTGGTAAAAATTAACAAAGATTGATAAACTGGTGAATCGCATGCAGAATTGCAGATAAACCAAAAACCTAAAAAAACACTTGAAACAATAAAAAGTCTAAGGAATTCTCGAAGTCTTTATTGAAATAATAAATATATCCCTCTCTTTCTAGCAAGATTTACCGTTTCGCGACGTGGCAAGAGGATGATAAGACTAAAAGGACACAACTTCTATCAAGTTAGAGCCCAAGGGAACGGGATCAGATGGGCTTGTTCCACTCACCATAGGCACGGTTGCAAAGCTGCTATCAAGACTGTGGATGACGTCATTGTTTCCGTCAATCCGAACCATAAACATGATGGTAAACGCAGGGATTCGATTAAACCTATTCAGTTACTTGACAACAAAATAATGTTACCATTCTAAAACTTATATGAACTAAGCCTAATGCCCCGGCTACACGCTCCTTCTTGCCTGCAAGCATGTCTGCAGACCAGGCCTGTACAGTCATGACTGTACAAAAAGACGAAACTTCTGGGACTGAGCGAGCTACCGTCTTGCCATCCACACGCACGCGCATACCTGCACAACCGGTTTGCGCAGGCCTGCTCTCAGGCAAGACTGAGCGCCATAAAGTCAGCCGTATAGATACAATTTTAATCGGACAACTATTTAGTTGTGATTCCACAACTATTTGGCGAACAAAAAAGGGATACGCATACGATCAAAAAGATAGTTGCTTGACTAAAACTCAAAAAACTACATACTGATTAATTAGTCGAACAACTGTCGAACGTATTGGGGCGTACTTACGCTCGACTAAACAGACGATTCGCGATCCGCGTCGGTATAGACAATGACGGAGATTTAGTAGGACTGTATGCGCTCTCTAGTTGACTAAACTGATTAGTCGTCATGAAATCGTTACAACCACACATCTTGACTAAACAGTTTGATTGATTTAAAAATTGTACAAGTACAACCTGTAACATAATGAAAGCAACACCTCATAAGGCACCTGTTTCACCTCCGGCGAGGAAGCGACTGTCTTTCGACTAGTTGCTCGCTGAGAAAAAGGGACAAAAGATATAGATCTCGTGTGTGTAAAAGAGACACATACATTCATAGTCGATAGCTGGCTGTTCACACCGGCGAGCGGGTCTTACTTCTAGTTGATCGCAGTGACTAGAATTGTACTATCAAAGATTATACTCGCTCAGCGACACTCGCTCGGCGTTGCTTGCTTGGCGGTCAGAACCCACTCTGTGATCTCTAAATATACTGAACCGATTTTGAAAAGTCTTTTACCAATAGAAAGCCACGTTTTTGTGAGTGTCATATTTATTTAACCCAAAAAATATCGCCCAACGGGCACGGGTCAGCTAGTGTTAAATAAATAAATGAGAACTAAATAGCGCTGTGCAGTAAAACAGTATGCGAATAGATGCGTAAAAACGTTAGATTTAAAGAAAATAATTTAGAGTTATGTGTGTGATATACGTATGAATAGTTATTTTGCTAGTCTTTATGCCATTTTGTGCCTATGTTTATTATATTTTGTTAAATAAGTGATTTAAATAAATTTATATTTATCTGCTATTTATCCTTATTAATATTTATCTTGTCACAATTCGTACCTACATAAGTTTAATAAGGGTGAAAAGAAGGGTGATGATGAATATCATCGTAAAGAGGTAATATTTTCTGTCTTTTGAATGCAATCTCTGGAACTACTGATTCGACAACTACCCTATAGTTGGGTGCCACTACTTTGTATCCAGTAAAAATGTAAGATTCCCGAAAAAAACCTAGTGTTATTTGTAGAAATCGATATATTGAGCATAGCTGACCCATGCAACTTCGTCTGCGTCACACTTTCCATTAATCCTCTGCTCCTTTTAGTCTTAGCGTGATGATGTGTAGCCTATATCCTTCCTCGATATATGGGCTGTCTAATACTGAATATTTCTTAATAATTTTTCAAATCGGACCAGTAGTTCCTGAGATTACCCCCTACATACAAACTTACAAACATACGAACTTACAAACAAATGTTACCTCTTCATAATATTAGTATAGATTAACTCGTTATTCTTCTTTTCGATTCGATGGTTTACTTCTTAGATTGTTTGTGTCTCCAGTTAGTGGCTACGTTTATTGCAGCGTCGCCAGTGGTATTCATTAAATCCCCAAAAGCACAAGGGCATGGGCACTTCAACGTGGGGATAATGATAATGCCCTTAGAAAGGTGTTGATTTACTCACTGAAACAATTACTTACCAAAAAGCTGATCCTGACCTTTTTCAACTTCATTTTCAGTACGATACGTGCTTTCCCAGAGAGGCAGGCGAATGATCCAAGTAAACGGCTACACATACTCACTTGTGCCTTCCAAGTCAAAGAAAAAAAGATGGCGATGTTCCACTCATTCGCCAAATGGATGCCACGCTCATGTCTTCACTTTGGATGACCTGGTGATCGCTGTGAATGGGATACACGAGCATCGACCGCAGAATATACGTATAAACAAAATCTTATTTTTTGATGATACGAGTGTGCTTCGGTTATAAGAATGAAGGTCTACCGAAGCTGAAATTCTCCATTAGCCACACTGTGAAAGACCCTGTTTTGTGTCTCTGCGAGTTTTTATTTATTTTTCTTTGGTCTACGTGTCTGTGTGTTTGTTTTGTTGGAAAAAAATGATATTTGAAAGTCCTGGACTCAATCAGATATTGTAAGATCTCACTTACAGAAAGCTGAATGTCATTGCCTTTCTATAAATAATTTCGTCATACAGAAATTTTGTCGTAACATTTGTTACTGTTACTAAATTTTGTCGTAACATTTGTAGATGTTACTCATTTTTGTTTTAACATTTATTGATGTTACTATTTTTTTTTTAACATATGTTAATGTTACTAAATTTTGTCGTAACATTTTTAAATGTTACTAATTTTTGTTTTAACATTTGTTGATGTTACAAATTTTGTTATATATTTTGCTACTAACTATTTTTGTTATGGGCATGAGTTAAGATTTTTCTTAATAAATTTGTACCTAATACTTTAATGAGAGAAAAATGTCACACGCCTATTTTTATAGCCATTATATTTTAACTCCCCTTGTTATTTTATATTACACTTTTTCTGTTAAAGTAACGTGTAACACGGAAACAATAAGTTATTTTAATTAATCGATCTCAAAGAAGTCTAATTTTGTTATTTACTGTGGTGGCTCTATTTAACTTATACTTATAGCGCAATGTTAATGAAACGTAATTATAAATCATGTTTAATGTTTTTACAAGTTTTTATTAAAATGTTTTGTAAATTAAGCTAAAAGTCTGTCTTTAAGTAGTTTTCATATTTTAATTCAGAAATAACTAAATATTTTGGTACAGAAAACCTTTTGAATTAAAGTTAATTAAAATATTACATACTAACTTATGTTCTTATGCGTTAGTTATAAATTTGCCTTGGTGTTCTGTTTAGCCAAATTATTCACAAGTAAGATAGTGGTTTCATTACATATTAATTATATTTTTTAGGTGAAATAAAAAACATAGGTACAATTAGGGTGCTTTTACATAACAGCGGAGCAAGGCAGCGGAGCGAAGAAACGGGTAAATTTTAACCAACGGAATTGCAAAAAAATTCCTCACCACGTGACTCACTGACACTTTGATTGACTTGATTGGTTAATATTTCTCTGTTTCTCCGCTTCCCTTTCTCGCTCCGCTGTAATGGACAGGCATCCTTAGATACAGCCAAATAAGTAATCGGTATCCATAGTTTATGTATCCTATAATAATTACCATTTAAGGATGTCATAGATAGGCGTCTCACTATAATGCGAACACGCGTGATTGCTACCGTTTGTCAAGGTTGTCGCGGCGCTGCTTCTGCGAGAGTCTTCATTCCATGAAATTTCTATTCTTTCTGTTTTTGTTTATAATTAAAATGTGCCATGAAATACATTGAGAATACATCAAGTTTTTTACTGTTTTTTTTTTACTGTTGATAGGCACGCGTTTGACCACTATCTCACCTGATGGTAAGCGATGATGCGGTCGAAGCTGGAGCACGCTTGCCTAGGAGTATCCTATTCACTCTTGACTTAAAAACTCCCAGGTTGTAGCTATCAGGAAAGACTGAGTTCCTTTCCTAAGCAAATTTTAATTTAGTCAGCTTTTTTATTTTGTTTCATTCAATATTTTAGGTATGTATTAGGTAGTGACCAAGTTCTTGATACAGCTGTACTTGAGTACCCATTATTAACACGTCCTGTCAATTCTTCAGTTGTTACCCATTTAAATACATTCTTTCAACGTTTTAACGTTAAATAAAATATGTTTATTTTCAGTGTCCCAAACAAAATCTGGTCAACCGATCAAAAATCCGTGTGATGACAAAAGCAAGGAGACAGGACAGCGCTACCATCATTTTGATGAACTTGTGAAGAGTTTATCTAAAAAAAATCTTAATTTAATTGAATTAGAAAATCATATTGATGCTATTTGGCGCACGATTACAATGTAATGTGATTTTTTTACCGGAATTAAAGATACCATAGATAGATGATGTAGGTAGATGCCGCTTGTAGGTACCGATGAAAATGTGTTCAATACTTTTTGAAAATCTAATGGACGGACTTAATTAATTATTTTATGAAGACTAGCTTTTCATTGGTATTTGTATAAGTATTACATAGGTTTATGACAGTAAATATAGTATCGCATCGTCAGTAACCACTGTTAATAGGGAAGTTTGTATTCATCTACTTATATTTAGTCTAAAGTATTTTTCTATAAACCGTCAAAACGTGAAATGTTAAATTAAAGAAATGTTACAAAAAAAAATTCTGGAGGTGTCATTGGTACTCGTACTATGATATTTATAGCAAATCTTAATGAAATACAATAAATTATCAGTTTCATTTACAAAATCTGGCATGACATCTTTTGTATATCGGGGACAAGAAGTCATTCTAAACTAAACAGTTTCTCACCGTTTGTATTTCTCTGAAAAATAACTTAGAAACTTCTATAATCCTGGATATATTGTTACAGTGGAATTCGTAATATCAAAGAGAGGGAACCAACTGCTTCTTCTTAAAAATTACACTTACTATCCACGGCCCACTACCACAAAAAACCAACAATGGCGCTGCGCAACCCACTTAGCGCGAGGGTGCAAAGGGCACATCATCATAAAAGATGGTAAAATAACAAGAGAAATAGAACATAACCATTCTCCGAATGTGGAATCTACGCCGAAGAATAATTTTATACTTATAGGGTCAATGAAGGATGTTGTTACGAACAAACGTTCCGATGAAAAGAACTGTTTGAATGTCAAAGGTTACGTAAGGTCAGTCTCCCAAAACTCACGATCGTTTTCGTCGTCTTCATCATCGGATTGCTAGTATTTTAGCTGGGAAGAGGTAGCGTAACAAATACCCCAACAGCTCTCTGGTACGTTACCGTTGCGTATTTAGAAATTGGTCGAAGATTGACGGGCTTGTGTCCTGAAAAAATCTAATTAGTCCGTCAGTTAGATTATCAAAAAAAATTTGACCCGTGTTTTTTCTTTATTACGGGAACCAAAATTGACGTAGTTACGACGCTTTTAAAATTCACAATACGTCACACCTTCGCATAATTTTTAGTGACTCGTGACGTAACGAGCCCCCACTCCCGAGTTTTGATGCGTTTTATCTTTGTCAATATTCATTGATTTACAAAAACAAAAAATACGTGTCCATTATTTTTCAATACTCTATCTGACGGACTAAATAGTTTTGCAATTTGTGGATGATGGAATCTAGCCCATTTTCGAACACATTCTTTGGCACACTGTTGTACTGAAATTTTAATTCCTATGCTACACAGTAAAATATGAAAATTACAAAAATAGTATAAAAAATACTTTTATTGTTCTTTTTAACCGACTTCCCAAAAAGGAGGAGGAGGTTATCAATTCGGTTGTATGTTTTTTTTTTTTTTTATATTGGTTACCTCATAACTCCGACAATTATGAACCGATTTGAAAAATTCTTGTTTTATCTGAAAGGATATACTTGCAGATTGGTCCCATTTAAATCATATCAAAATCGGTTACGAACTTTGGATTTTAAATCGAAATAGCTGGAATTTGACTATTTAGATGATTCTTTGATAATCGAAATTGCATATTTTGCTTTTCTGCGATTTTGCAGTGGTGTTGTTAGGTGTGGGGCACCACTAAAAAGTGAAAAATAAAAAACTATTTACAAAAAAATACAACCGACTTCCAAAAAAACACTACAAAGTAAAAATAACTTTAATTTCGGAAAGCGGTGTCAAAATACGAAGAAACTCACAAAAACACCGACTTCCGAAATTAAAGTAATTTTTTACTTTGTAGTGTTTTTTTTTGGAAGTCGGTTGTATTTTTTTTTAGTGTTCTTTTTAATTATCTATGTACTGTATTCTTTTCCGTCATTCTTTTTTTTTGTGTGCGTTACTGAAAATATTAAAATAAAGGCGATGGCTAAATGACTGCCCCAAGCATGTATACGAATCACACACTAACTCGTTATATTTAAATATTAATTTATGAATTACTAGGTCTTTAATAATTTCCTAGAACTTTCTTTAAGCTGGTTTTGTTTGCAGAAAGTGACAAGACCAAGGGCAAATCTCTTTTTAAAAATAGTTTTATGGCTTGGTTACTAAGCCTTTTAAGCCACAGGGGGAAATAAAACGGTACTGCAAGCTAGGGATGGGTCGCATTTCCAGAACTTTAAATCTTTTCATAGATTGCTTTCTATAACAGTTATCAAAACGATTTGTTTTCGATTATAATCGCAAAATAAATTGTTATTAATTATTATTAAATATTGATTTTTTATAAAATTAACAACAACCATTTTATTTTTACCCTAACACATTTATATCTTTGAATGATTGACAAACATCTGTAAAAAAGCTATGAAGTGGTAATCAGTTTTTGGCGGAAATCGATGGCTTTCGAGATGACATCCTGTTTTATTGTTTATTATTGTGAGTCCATTCGGAAAATGGGATTGTTTTTTAAAGTGACAATCAACTATCTCGATTCCATTTCAATCTCAAATCAAATAAAAGTAGGTGAAAACTTTCGAATTTCGCTTCTTCGTTGATTCTTACTTTGTGACGAAACCTAATAACTGATTTATGGTCTACAAAAACGATTTAATTTTTTTCTTCCAACCCAATCGATTCTTAGATCAATTATGTTACAGATGAAGTTCGATCCCATCTCTATGACAAAAAAAACGTCAGACGTCATCTAAACGCTCTGTCGTTTGGTGGTCGTTTTCTTGTTTGTTGTGCTTTTCGTTGATTTTGATTTTCATTGACCCTCGCTTGTTTATCGGACTTATTGTGCTCGCCTACCTACTGACCTCACGCTACTCGACACGGACTTGATTTGCAATCAATTCATCATGCGATGCATAAACTGCGGTATAGCCACGCAAAGACTGCGGCGGCACCTCGCCTCTTCATTGCCTGCTCTTGTACTCACTATCTTAGCACGATGGTTAACCATTGAGGTAAGTTACAATGTTTCTCAAAATACATAATGAATTCAATGGCACAATGGATCAGAAAGACTTATCTCGTCTTGTAATATTGTCACGGCAACAACAGACTGGTTGCTTTAGATGTCATTATATTCTAATTACTCTAATGTGTGTTACAGGTTCCAATGGATGCCAATATTTGTCATCTTTGTTATGAACTGCTGAATTCAGAAGCAGTCAGTGATGTTCGTGTATTTGGCCATACATTGGTGTGCATAACTTGCGGCCGTTCTGTGAGAAGTATACAACGCCATACAGTGGAAAGAAATGAAACAATATTGCAGAATTTACCAACGACACACCCGGCTTACCATCAGGTAAGGTTTACTATTCATTTATTGAATACTTTGTGCACATAAATGTACATAGGCGGACTAAATGCCCTAGGCATTTTGTACCAGTCACTCTTTAGGTGATGCAGAGACAATAGTGAAAGTTATGTGTGTTCACATGGTCCACCCAGTAGCATGGATCATCTTCCGTTTCCGATATTCAGTTCCTCTAGCCAAGAATAGTCAGGGATGTCCCTGACCTCTCTCTCTCTCTGGTTGTGTTATAGGGCTAACATCCAATCAGAATGATTTGATCAGAATTAAAAAAAGAGAGTAGTAATAAAAACAAGTCCTGCACATTTACTGGCTGATATATATCAGATTGGCTGCCGGGATCATGTCAGTCGGAGACCAGACAATATGGTCTTTAATATTGTTTCAATGTATTCTTCATTATATTAATATTATATATTAATTGTCTGTCCATTTTTCACCGTTTTCCAAAAAAGGAGAGATTCCTACATTCCTGTTTCTAAAAATGTAGGTAGACATTCAATTCTCTTTAGATATTTAGTATTATGATGACACCATAAATACCCTAAATTGACTTTTTTAGGCTATGAACTATGCGTGTCATCCTTGTTGGATGAGACATCAAAGGCACATCAATCAAGATGAAAATCGGGTAAATCTGCTCGTACCTGGACCAGAACCACGAGCTGAACCTGAACCTGAACCAGCACCTAGATCTGCACCAGAACCAGCACCTAGACCTGCACCAGAACCAGAATTAAACCTGCCAAATTATAAACGGGCTGCAAACACCTCCAGACACTGTGTGTTTAATAGTTGTTTTGAACAACAGTTACATGTGGTTCCGACATTTATAAAAAAAATGCTTATCGAAAAATATAATTTTTACATTCCTCGCAATACTAGGGTTTGTGAGTCACATTTGAACTTGGATGTTTGGCACATATTGCTTCATAATAACAATATATATTCGAATTTCACTGCGAACCAAATTGAAGATTTGATCAAAATAGCAAAATCTGACCAACCAACATTTAATTTTGAAAAGGTTGCTGAAATGCAAAATGTGATATGTCACTATTGGACAGGTTTAAATATTGCCAATTTTTTGAACTTATTTAATATTTTGCCTGCGCTCAATTTCAAAAGGCCTAAGAACGCTTTGGCTATTTATTTAGCAAAATTAAGAACAGGTGAACCTGACAGGCGACTCGCGACGCTTTTTACAGTATCACGTCCCACCTTAACAGTGATACTAAAAAAAATTAGAGAGTGTTTAACACAACATTTAGTAGCTAACTATATAGGTCCAAACCATATTACACATACAGAAATTGCAAATAGGAATTTGAGCATTCCAAATGCTCTTTTTGGTAATGAAAATAGACCTGCTATTGCCATATTTGATGGCACATATGTATTTTTACAAAAAAGTTCTAATTATCTGTTCCAGAAAAAAACTTACAGCCTGCATAAATATGACAATTTAGTCAAACCATTTATGATTGTTTCATGTGATGGGCATATTATTGATGTAGTTGGGCCATATGCTGCTACTCAAACTGATGCCGAGATTATGAATGATTTGTTTCAAGCGGAAGAGATTCCATATCGACAACTTTTTCAGCGTAATGATGTTTTTATTTTAGATAGGGGGTTCAGGGATGCCATACCACTATTAGAAAGTTTAGGCTTTCAAATTCGTAAACCTGAGTCATTGGGCCCTGGTCAAACGCAATTAACAAATGAACAAGCAAATAAAGCAGGAAAGTCACATTATGCAGGTGGGTAGTAGAAGTGGTCAACGGGCGCTTCAAACGCGATTTTAAATTATTTCGGCAAAGATTTTTCAATCTAGCTTCACCCCACCTGATGGAAGATTTTAAAATAGCTGCAGCTTTAATCAATAAATATCATAAACTAGTAGAGGATGGTCCAAATTCTGGTGAAATAATACGAAGAGCGGCACAGTTTATGAATCAGCCTAATCATTTGGGAACTTTTGTACAAGAAAATCATTTGAATAGGCAAAGGTCAATGTTTTTAAGAGTGGATGGCAATCTGCCCCAATTGGAGAATTTTCCAATATTGGAACATAATCATTTATTATTGATAGCATTAGGACCATATCAGGTTAAACAAGCCCGGTCATACTACGGTGAGCACATTAGACCGAATGGAGTTTACTATATTGAAGTGTGCCCAGATCTTGAACGAGTCTTACATTTAGGCGGAATAAGACCTCAACTTTTAAGAGGCCGAATAAAATCAAGGCATATCAGCCAAAGAATATACTACGTGTATATTTTATATGAAAGCCAATCATTAAATAATAACCCTTTAGAGGACATACTGTCATATTACTGCAGCTGTATTGTAGGGAATAGAACGCTGGGCTGTTGCTGTCATGTCATGACAGTGATCTGGTATCTGGGGTGGGCGAGACACCAGAACACATTATCAGCTCCGGCTTCGTTTTTAGATAATGTTCTTGTAAGACTCACTGAATAAATAATAAATAAATAAATAGCACTGGTTTAGTTTTATTTCAATATCTTTCATGCCCTTGGTTACTCAGTCCGTTCGTTATCTAGCTTGGGTAGGATTTATCAATCAGCACATACTAACTTATCTAAGCCTCTTTGGATTTAGAAGAGATTTTTCAAAGAGAAGAGTATAGATTTTTTATGGGGATTGTCACTAGCAGGTAGGTTTGTTCTTTCGGAAGGTTCAGGTGTACATTCGTGTAAGTTTTATTTAAACAAACGAGTTAGATTAAAATCATTATATAGCAGAAATACTTACCTACCTCAAATACTGCAGATGTTCATAAGTTCATGATTTCAACAATTTAATTAATATTGTATGTAAAGACGGTTTGTCTTTAATCCAACTCATTTCAACAGTTAATTTAGGTTTTGCGAGAGTTTAATACTTAACTTACGCAGAAATTACGTTGTATCACGTTGTTGTTGTTTTTTGGTGCAATTACCCTTTTGTATATTTACTCTGTCAAAAATATAATTATCACATCGCAGTAATATTCAAACGCCTAGAGAAAAATTTACAGCAATGTCATTTGTTTGAAGTTCTCGATATAACTTTTTACGTAGGAGTTTCTCGATTTTATTTTTAGAATTATAAAGATATAACAACTTCTTGAAACTTTATTTATACGAAATATTAATATCCAGCTATTTAGCTTTACATTTTGCTAGGCACCATATTTATACATTGCTGGGGCAGTCGTCCATACTTCAATTTAGCCATCTCATTTAACAGTAACTCTGTTTTACTTTAAAAACCTGACATTGCTTCTTGTTTGTTTACCCCACCATCTTTATTGCTGAAACTAGGACTCTTTTGTTCTGACAGTTCTTCTTTTTTTGTGAAGCGAGAGATGTGTGGGCTGATCAGAGACCGCTACGCACCACTAAATAACACTCCGGTTCATAACACTGCTTCGCTACTTGGCCAAGCACCCTTAGAATAATTAAACACATGCATTCAAAACAAAACAGGTGCATTCAAAATTTATTTCGTACAAACTGTCCCCGTGGCTTCGCTCCCGTCAACTGGCTACCCTAGCAACCCATTTTATTTTCTTTTAAACCTTCCCTGTATTCTGGCGAACTAAACGAAAAAAGAATTATTCAACTCGGTCCAGCAGTTCTCGAGTTTTAGCGAGACTAATGAACAGCAATTCATTTTTATATATAAGAAGAAGAATATCAAATCATGCAATTACCCACATCAAAGATAAAGCTACATGTACCTACTATGAAAATGATATTTCGACTTCGGATGGAGTGCTTCACTTTGGGTTTGATAGAAGAGAGTAATTATGGAGTTTCTTCATTTCCCTAAGAACCTTTTACGAATTTACACTAGAGTGACTTTGAGTATTAAATAAAAAAAAGTACGCCGTACAATAAACCTAATATGTTAATTTTACAAACGGATAGTAAACGAACGCCTAACATTTCTGCTGTTTCGCTAGGATATAATATAATTATATTATTCGGTGTAATGCTTCTTATGATATTATGAATGTATAATTTTGTTAAGATGGATAGATAATAATAATAATAATAATATCCTTGGACATTTCACACGACGCCATATAGTCCCAAGCTAAGCAACCTAATTCTTGTGTTATGGTAACGAGATGGCTGATAAACTACTTATATACATTTTTTTGTTTTTTTTTTTTGTTTTTTTTTGTGATGTTTTTTTTTGTTTGATTTTGGTGATGATTTGATTTGTAGATGATTGATGGATGGATGAACGTTCGTTACTACAGACATAAGATTATTTTTTTTTATCTCGGGAGTATACGTATTCCATTACGGATAATTTTAGACTTACTTACTTCCTACTTCGCGCACGAACCCGCGGGCGGCTGCTGTTAGTAAGGATTTAACATTATGCAATATTATTTATAGAATAGAATAGAATAGAATACTCTTTATTATGTACACCATATAAGTTACAGAAAAAATAGATGAAGAAAACATTACATAGAGTGACACAATGGGCGGCCTTATCGCTAAGAGCGATCTTTTCAAGACAACCTTTGGATGGATTTTAAAGAAAAAGAAAATACAGTAGTATAGTGGTAGTCCTAGGTGTACGATTTATATGAATATATATATAATAGATAAATAAGTACAATTTTAAGTATGTAATAAATACAATATTAGAATACAAACAAAAACGGTCAAAGAGAAAGGTAGTGATGTTTGACCATTGTTTTAGAAGTGGACAAAGTACCCGTGAGTATGATCCTATGGTATAATTTGAAATTTACGGGAGCGGATCCGTGGACTAATATGAACTAAATAAATTTTTAGTTGGGGTTGGTAAGAAAAACGGAAAAACAGCACAGCCTGCTAGGGTTACGGAATTTGTTCGAAAGAGTCTCCGCGGCCCTTTAATGCACAGGGCATTTAATTATTTATAAACACTTTATTGTACACCAAATTTAAAACACGTACAGAAAATCTTAAACCTTAAACATACAATTGGCGGCGAGTAGAATACGGAATGTCGACGCACAAAATATCGATAAATGCTAATACGATGCTACAAAATTGCGATGCACGTTACGGCGAAAGACTGTCTCTGCGAAGCCACTACACTTCGATGCACGTTACCGCGAAAGATTTTCACTGCGATACTGCTTAACTTCGACGCCCATTACCGCGAAAGATTTTCACTGCGATACTGCTTAACTTCAATGCACATTACCGCGAAAAACTACGGAGCGACTTGACTTCGATAATCTATTGCGAAACATCGTTACTGAGAAACTATTACATAATTAATTCATATTAATATGTTTTGAATGGGCCTAAAAAAATATAAACCAAAACGCATAGTGAACAAAATAATATATATTCCATAATGGTTTGTACTAATTAATCATATTATAAGTATATTTAATCAACTTGACATAAATACAGAGTTAGATGTAACAAAAATGTTAACAAAATGTAAACAAAGTTATAATAATTATGTTATTGATTGATACAAAAATATAAAAGAATCGAAAAATTCGTAGGGGAAAATTTGTTTTATTTCTTTATGTAGCATATTATATATGCAAGACCATCCAAATATATTAACATATCCGTATCACCTTTCTAATAAAATTAATATGCTCTTGGAGGTTTTACACTGCACGGGATGGTCGGGTCTGAATATGGTGCTCAAAAAATTGTACCGCTTGCGTATGGGTTGCTGTCAAACAAATCAGAAAACTCGTATTTTATATTTTTTTTAAATAATAAGAGTTTATTGCAAAAATGTATTGAACATAGATCTAAATCCCGAAATAATCATTTCTGTTAATATATTTGGATGGTCTTGCATTTATTTTCTACATAAAGAAATAAAACAATATTTCCCCTACGAATTTTTTGATTCTTTTATATTTTTGTATCAATCAATAACATAATTATTATAACTTTGTTTACATTTTGTTAACATTTTTTGTCACATCTAACTCTGTATTTATGTCAAGTTGATTAAATATACTTATAATATGATTAATTAGTACAAACCATTATGGAATATGTATTATTTTGTTCACTATGCGTTTTGGTTTATATTTTTTTTAGGCCCATTCAAAACATATTAATATGAATTAATTATGTAATAGTTTCTCAGTAACGATGTTTCGCAATAGATTATCGAAGTCAAGTCGCTCCGTAGTTTTTCGCGGTAATGTGCATTGAAGTTAAGCAGTAACGCAGTGAAAATCTTTCGCGTTAATGGGCATCGAAGATAAGCAGTATCGCAGTGAAAATCTATCGCGGTAACGTGCATCGAAGTGTAGTGGCTTCGCAGAGACAGTCTTTCGCCGTAACGTGCATCGCAATTTTGTAGCATCGTATTAGCATTTATCGATATTTTGTGCGTCGACATTACGTATTCTACTCATTGGCGGCCTTATCGCATTCCGTGATCTCTGGCATCGCCAGACATCGCCGCTCATTCATCGGGCATTAGGAGGAACACAGATGGGTTTTAGTTAGTAAGAGTCTGACACTTCCTTCCGCTCCGCTCAGAGCGGGAGGAGTGATTTGATGATTCCCCATCCAAAAAAAAAGGAAAAGCAGTAACATCCCATTGCTATTGGTATAAATAATCATGCAACGGAAAAAGACAACTTCGGCTCACATTGAATGCTTTACTATAGTCCAGCATTACTAAATTTCTTCTTCTTGTCGTGCCGGCAGTAAGGTCTAACGTCCCCACATGTCCAAGTGTCAGAGTTTCTAAACGGCCTCAAGGGCCTCTGACATGGTTGAACGACCGCCATTTGGCAGCCAGAGACCACCGGCTTATACGTGCCTTCCGAAGCACGAAATCATTTTATAACCGACTTCCCAAAAAGGAGGAGGTTGTTCGGGCATAACTCCGTCGCTTGCCAACCGATTTTAAAAATGATTTTTTTGTTGGAAAGGGAATACTTCCCAAATGGTCCCATGATAAGGAAACCAGGATCTGATGATGGCATCTCAGAGAAGTCTAGGGGAACTTTCGAAAATCGTATGGGCAACTAGTGCGTTTGTATTTTGCTTTTCTGCGATTTTGCAGTGGTGTTGTTAGGTGTGGGGTACCACTAAAAAGTGAAAAATAAAAAACTTTTTACAAAAAAAATAAATACAACCGACTTCCAAAAAAAAAACACTACAAAGTAAAAAATAACTTTAATTTCGCAAGTCGGTGTCAAAAAACGTACAAATTAACAAAAACACCGAGTTCCGAAATTAAAGTTATTTTTTACTTTGCAGTGTTTTTTTTTTTGTTTATCAGACAATCAGGTGATTCAAGCCTGGCTAATAAGTAAAATCTATTGTTACAGCGGAATTTATAGAATCTAGGAAAAGAAAGCGGCTAATACGGTTCAAAGGTTACACGTACTTCGAAAAGCCTTCAAAAACAAGCCGACGACAATGGCGATGTTCTACGCATTTGGCGCGAGGATGCCGAGCGGATATCACCACAGATAATGATTTAATTATTAGAATACGAGAAGGACACAATCATCCACCTAATTCAAAACATCAATAATGAGTAAATTTTAATTTATAAAGCAGCAACAGCAGCAGCTATGTTCTATGATAAAGATAAAAGCCTTTAGACCAGGGTTTCCCAATCTGTGGAGCGTGAAGAAACCCGGAGGGCATGGTGACACAAGGCACTTTTTATCACTCAGTTGGCAGATCTAATAGTTATTTTAAGTCGCAAACCACCGCGGTGCACGCTATGCATGGCCACGTGGCGTATTTAAGCTGTGTGGGTTCATTTGTTTGACAACGTGGGTCTACATTTCCACTGCAGTATTTTCGAGCAAGCCAAGCGTGTGCCAATGACGTCAATTGATGCGTAACGTGTCCGTGGGTTGCAGTGGAAACAATCTCGTACATCTTCCAATTGTTACTATCAACATGCATCCTACTGAACGCTATTTTTTATTTTATATTGCGTTTAATTTATTACTGACTGACGTATTTTTTTAAATAAAGCTTTACATTTGAACTCAGCAATAATTTAATTTAACATTCAACTCCTGAATGTATGACTAATCTCTTAAAATTGGGACACTCATTATCGTTGTTGTGATCTAATTTGAAGTATATTATTATTGGCATGAGTCAGCTAAGCCCGTAGTGCTAAATGCCAGTTTCTTTGGTTGTAGTTAACTAGAATTTCGGTTGCAGCTACCTAATTAGTTAAGACTAACCGGATCAACATTTCTTCATTCTTTAACATGATACTATTAATTACAAGCCCTGTGTTTTTTACCGCACTTATGGGCTATAGTTGCAGATGCACTCTCAATTGGCGAACCATCGGACTACAATATATATTCCCAGGTTTATTAAAAACAAGAAAAAAAATTTACTCGTCATTCACTAGGTACATATTATAAAACAAAGTCCTCCGCCGCGTCTGTCTGTTCACGATAAACTCAAAAACTACTGCACCGGTTATCGTGTTGTTTTTACCAATGGATAGAGTGGTTCTCGAAGAAGGTTTTAGACTTTAGTATCTAATTTGTTGCTAGTCTAAAATAAACACAATTCAAGTGATGTGATTGACATTGTAATTACTTATTCATCCAACACTGCAGATGGCAAATTTGTCACATTGCTGTTCTAATTTTAGTTCCAAAAACTGGGCCTTATTAACATGAATTCAGCAAATCATAATCCTCAATTTATTTTCGCAGCTGTATTCATAAAATCACAGAAAGGGAATCGTCTGATAAGTTTTAAAGGATACACGTACTATGGAAGGCCCTCAAGTACATCAAAGAAGCAATGGCGGTGTTCTACTCACGGAGCTCGAGGATGCCGAGCGAATCTCATAACTGTTGATGAAGAAATTATAAAAATAAATGACGAACACAACCATGGACCGACTTCGAAAGCATGTAACAATACTTTGATTTCAAAAGTCTATTAATCTTGATGTAAATATGGCTGATATAAACGGTACACTATAGTCTCCGTCACGAGGAGTTATACAGGGTTATACAAATAACCCTGTATAACTTCTCGTAACGACACCGACAGCCTTGCAGGACTGTATTACTATCATCTACAACAACTTTTTTTTTAGACTTTTTACATAACATTTACCAAAAACAAACCTTCAAGATTTCGTTGTCCTATCTAACACATTACAACTCTGTATTTTGCTGTACCTACTTACGCCTGGCGCGCACTATCCTCGTAGTAATAATTTTGGGTTAGTTATTATTTTGGTTCGCATAGGCTTCGTAGAATTTAGACCGTTATTTTTTGAATGAAAACCCAATGATATATAAAACTATAGATACGTTGTCCGCACTCTAAAATGACAATATGAAATGAAGCTAGTTGGCCACATCGCGCTTAGTTACGCACCAACCTGTCGCGCGACACTACGTTTGTTTGGTTGTCAATTTGACTATTACTTATCCTGTGACGTAACTGAAGATGTATATTTATCTCGCTCTAGCAACAGGCATCCCGCAGTACGGTGACAATTTTCTTTCCCTTTCTTCATGGGTATTAGTAGCTATTTAATATTTTCGCCGTTTTTAAGCTCCGTGATGTTGGTTTATGACGTGTTTATATATAATACGTCATTGTGAAAACCTGATAAACTAAAATATGATGAATTTTTAATTTTAATTGAGTCATAGAACAAAAGTTGTTGATTATGATGTTAGTAACCTAGTCCTGTATAGGTTGTTGGTGTTTTACAAATAACCCTGTATAATGTTTGTGGTACTGGAACTACTCGTATGGACCAAATAAGTAAAATAAATAAATAAAAATTTATTTCAGTAACTTTACAACTTCTACATTATTATATCATTTATACAGCTATGATACCAGATCTATATTATATCTTACTTCCTAAAGTTTTGAGTACCTCATGTAGTTATATTAGAATTAAATATATTTTAACTAAAGTAAAGCTGTTTATTTTTAACGATTATAGAATGAATATCATTTATCATAAACATTTTCTATTCTATTTTAAATATTATGTTTTTAGTGGGGGAGCTTATGGCTAAAAAATAACAGCCACACAAGACGATCTTTGACGTTAAGATGCTTTCAGTTTAATTAACGCGAGGCCACTTCATAGAAAAACCGGCCAAGTGCGAGTCGGACTCGCGCATCGAGGGTTCCGTACAAACCAGTAGGTATTAAATTATAAGCGATTTACGATTTATGACGTATTAAAAAAAATCGTTCAAACCAATTTTCACTGGTAGTTTACATGGTAATGTACATCATATATTTTTTTTTAGTTTTATCATTCTCTTGTTTTAGAAGTTGAGGGGGGGGGGGGGGGGCACACATTTTACCACTTTGGAAGTGTCTCTCGCGCAAACTATTCAGTTTAGAAAAAAAATATATTAGAAACCTCAATATCATTTTTGAAGACCTATCCATAGATAGCCCACACGTATGGGTTTGATGAAAAAAAAATATTTGAGATTCAGTTCTAATTATGGGGACCAACAAAATTGTTTTTTTTTTTCAATTTTTGTGTGAAAATCTTTATGCGGTTTACGGAATACATCTTCTTACCAAATTTCAACAACATAGTTCTTATAGTTTCGGAGAAAAGTGGCTGTGACATACGGACGGACAGACAGACATGACGAATCTATAAGGGTTCCGTTTTTGCCATTTGGCTACGGAACCCTAAAAAGCGACTTTGATGTTAACATGGCGTTATTGTTTTAAGAAATGTCAGAAGATATTAGCGTTTTGACAGGAATCTGGACCTGACGCGTTTGTGCTGCCATATAGTGTTTTATTTCGGGAAACCCTCATTCCAACCAACCAACCCAACAACCAACCAACGGGTTGTTCAAACCAACCGGTCGACACCCCATAAATTTGCAATAACGGTCATTGACCCACCTACATTTCCCGACAATCTAAATAAACAGAAATAATGACATAAAGCTGTCTTGAATCGACATTTATCGTAATAATTTACATAATAAAGCAGAGGAAATAAGGAAAGGGATGTGAACTTTATTGCATTTTTTATTTGTGATGGGTTTCTTGGTCAGAGATGACAGAGACAAAGTCTACGATGGAGCGAGCTTAACCAGAAAATAACAAAAATATCTGGCATCTACCGTAACATACTTGGAAATACTTTTAATGGTGGTTTAATGGTGGATATTTCTTTTACAGCACCAGAGTTCATAGTGGCAATGAGGGGCAAAAAGGTCATGAAGTTCAAAGGACACACGTACTTCACGACGCTAAAGCATTCTTACAAGATTTGTTGGAAGTGTTCGACGCATAGTAACTGCAAAGCAGTCGTTTACACTCTAGGGAATAAAGTGTATGGGGGGAAAGGTAAACATAAACACCCGGATTGAGAAGATGTTATTTTTAGTTTAGTGCTGAATTTACACGAATTTAGAATTTAGGGGGCTCTTAACACGTTAACTGCCGTAGTGGAACGTTCAAAAATTTTTTTTTTTTTTTTGGTGCTCCTGGATTTAGTTTAAGTCATTACAATTTAAATTGCTTAGGTCCGCTTGCACTTGCCAGACTTATCTTAAATGTGAGTTTCTTGCTCACGCGGGCCCATTATAATTATATCGCTAGCTTTTGCGAGTCACTTCGTACGCCCATAATTTTTCCCGCTCTCGTAAAAATTTCGGGAAATTCTCGACCTGCCGAACATACATTCAAAAATCCAGCTTTCTACGACCAGTAGTTTCGGCTGTGCGATGTCTGTCATTACTCAGTAACTCACCAACGGAAGAGTTTAATATATATTAATATCTTCTTAGATATATATATATATAAATGAATCCCTATATCCCTTGGTCACCGCATCACGCGTGAACGGCTGGGCCGATATCTCTAACTCTTTTTTTGCTGTGTTTGTTAGTGCCAGGAGATAAGAACCTTCTTTCTAAAGAAACAAAAAAAAATTAAGTTGCTGTTGACGGGAGTGAAGTCGCGGGGGCAGTGATATCTCCAGTTATTTTTTTGCCGCAATTGGGCTTAATTAAAATTACGTAGTCATTGTTTGCCAATGTTACGCACTGCGTAAACGCGTTATTCAATAACAAATTAAATTATTGGTTACTTAAAATAAGAAATACTTGCCTTGTTTTTAGCATAGGTACCTTATTATTTAGTTAAGTTGGTGGAATTCTCAATTTTTTATGTTCTCTTTTACAATGTTTTTAATATTTAGTGTAATATTTTTCATTATTTTATTTTTAGTTATACTATTCCAATTGTGATTCAATAAAGCGGACAAACCTCTGAAAGAATGCGCATATTTTATTTCAAAAAGTCTAGAACATGGTTTTGCATAAACTCTTATGAGTTGAAATAAAATCCGTTGCACAAATATTGTTTTCTTAATTAAAAATAAAACCTAAAGGCGCTCGTGCCTAAATAATAACAGCTGCACAGGTCGATCTTCAAGGTTAAGCAACGCTTGCCGAGGTTGATCTATGGATGGGTGACCATCTCAACATACCGAGGTACCCCTCTGTACCTCGGAAAGCACGTTAAGCAGCAGGTTAACGTGCTCCATGGTTAGTCAGAAGTCAGAAAATCTGACACCAGGTTTGCCAAGGAGTACCGTGTTACCTAGTTAATAGGTTGTGGTGGTCTGGTGGGCAGCCGCTCCACGTAAAATACTGATATTCAGCTGAATCCGGTTTGACTGGAAGCCGACCCCAATATGGTTGGGAAAAGGCTAGGCAGATGATGAATTTAAAAAAAAAGTATTTTATATAAAAGCAAATAAATTATGACAGCGTAAAATATTAAGTATGTACGTATCAGCTAGTGGCTGCGTCAATTTTAATGATGCTAAAAATATACATCTTAGGCGAGAATGTTTTTTTTCCACTATCTTATCAATTTCTTTTGTTTTCAGCAGTAGATGAAGATACGGGACCAGTATTCGTCCTGTCAATGAAAGGGAAGCGAATGTTGAAATTCAATAATTACACGTACTACGCTACTTCAGGGGGCCCCAAGATTCGATGGCGGTGTTCAAGTCAGAACGGATGCAGGGCTACAGTACATACCTTTGAAGATCACGTGATAAGTGTCAACGAGAGCCATACGCATCCTCCGAAGTTTTTTCGAAAGTCTAGAATATATAAATAACTAGATGATGCCCGCGGTATGTCCGCTTGACTAATTGTATACTAAAATCTTCCTCGAGAACCACTCTATCCATTGGTGAATACAGCATGAAAAAAATCGGTGCAGTAGTTTTTGAGTTTATCGCGAACAGACAGACAGACAAACGCGGCGTAGG
This sequence comes from Ceramica pisi, assembly GCA_963859965.1. Taxonomy (NCBI): domain Eukaryota; kingdom Metazoa; phylum Arthropoda; class Insecta; order Lepidoptera; family Noctuidae; genus Ceramica; species Ceramica pisi. The sequence continues at coordinate 5,959,464 of OY982541.1, read as the reverse complement.
ACTTTTTTTTGACGACACGGTTGGCGCAGTGGTTGAGCGATTGACTGCTGCGCAGCATGTCGCGGGTTCGATTCCCGCACGGAAGAAATATTTGTACGACCTACAAGTATTTGTTCCGAGTCTGGGTGTTTTTCTATCTATAATATGTATGCATTTACAAAAATAAAAAATGTATATAAGTAGTTTATCAGCCATCTCGTTACCATAATACAAGCATTAGGTTGCTTAGCTTGGGACTATATGGCGTTGTGTGAAATGTCCAAGGATATTATATTATTATATTATATTATATATAATATGTAGTGACTGCGGAATTATAGTTTGTTACTTAAGGATAGGGGTACATACTAATAAAAGTTGTACCGACGCTTCCTAAAAAAACTACCAGAACAAGAGGCTTACTGAAATATATATATTTTAGAAGGAAGTGACAAAACGAAATAAAAGATTTTATTTTAAATTAACAATTTTATATGACAAGAGGTCTAATTATATTATTCACTAGAGGCCGCCCGCGACTTCGTCCGCGTATAAATTCTCGTTGTTCCCGTGTAAATCCCGATCCCTCGGGAACTCCGGGATAAAAAGTAGCCTAATGTTATTCTGGGTATTCAGCTACCTACATACCAAATTTCATCGTAATCGGTTCAGTAGTATTTGCGTGAAAGAGTAACAAACATCCATACATACTCACAAACTTTCGCATTTATAATATTAGTAGGATGTTTCTTGCTATCGTTATGGTAGGCGCCGTATAAACTTGCAATAAAGTACATTGACTTTTCCCTAATATCCCTTTGTAGATTACCTACCTGAACAATAAATTATGAACCGTTTTTCATTAGGTAGGTACTAGAAAAGGTAATGGATCAAGATAGAAGTCCATATTTATCGGGCGCTTACCTTAGAAGCACTGCCCACGGGAAGGTGTTTTTTTTTTTTTGTGATGGGTTTGCTCTTTGGTTCTAGTCTAGGTCAGAGATAACAGAGACAAAGTTTACAATGAAGCTAGCTAACCCAGAAGTAGCCTGTTCACTCTAACCTTGAAAAGATTAGAGTTAGAAGCGTTCGGAAACACAAACTAAAATTTTTATATGTCTCGACAATCCGCGAAAAAGTAGTGGTCACCATTAGGCAGAATTAACCCTTCCGGAGGAACCATGATGTAAATATCTCCCGATATATAAATTTGAAGTTGATTATTTTTCAAACTCTACTGAAAACCAGTCAAACTTTGCCAATATACTTTATTGCCAAAGTTGGATTAGTTTTTTACTTATTTTTGGTATAAAATCTTGCCATTTATTTTCTTAAAAGCAAGTAAGCTATATTTTTAATCTTAAATCATGACATATTTTATTTTTTCCGAACTGTTTTATTCAGTTTGTACCAAATATTATTATTACAAACAAAAAAAATAGTCATAAAAAATAAATTTTATACGAGTAATTAGAGTGCTTAATGTCATATTTTTTCTCGTCTATGCTATTATAGAAGTTAATTGTTTATTATTTTAGCATATAGACATGTGTTATTCTATCTCCTTTGTAATGTTATATTGTATGTAGTCGTATAGCGTGTCTAAATTTATTAAAAAAATATAAGCTGTCATTGTATTTCTTTCGGCCAAAGGTATGTAACTGTGTGATTTAATTACATTTGCTTACTTAACGTCTCTTGTTTTTTATTTGTCCGTATTCATATTTAGGTAGTAGGTGCAATTTTCTGCAGGGGTTGGGGAATAGGGAATATGCATGAAAAAAGTATTTATGATCTGAACAGTTTATCTAAAAGTATTCGAAAATATAATACTAACTGTGAAATTAAAATCTTTATTACTCTAAAAACGAACGAGATACAATTATTATTATTTTTTTTTTTTTATACAAAACGGGGAAACTCTTGGCCCAAATCTCACCTGATGGAAAGTGATGATTAGGCCGAAGATGGAAGCGAGTTTCACCCGGAATCCTCTTACACAGAGGAACTGGCTATCATACCTCTAACTGCCGGAACACAACAATGCTGTTAACATTGTTGTTATGGCGACAGACTTAGACATGATGGTGGTAGCTTGCCAGGCGGACTTAGAAGAAGTCCTACCACCAACCAAACCGAGCAAAAAATTTGCCTCCGCTGGGAATCGAACCCGGGACCTCTGGGTCTGAATCAGGTGGTATAACCAGTGGACCACGGAGGCGGTTAGTGTCACCTGTTTAGCACCACCCGGGGACCACGTGTAGGGATTCGCTGAAGGGTATTCTCCTACGGACGCGGGTGACTCGGCCCCCAAAAACTATTTTAAACAAATATATCTGTCCCTCTCGCGAAAACGGTGTTTTTTTATGGCAGCTGTATAGTCATCGTGTAATTTGACGTCACATTACGTATCGGACTTCTCTTTCTAACTGTAGTCTTTGAAGCTTTATAACTTCATAAATGATGAAGGTATTTAAAAAATAATTTCATGATTGTTAACTAGAGCTAATAAGTATTTTATTTAGCAAATAAAAAAATTGTATGCATATTCCCTATTGGTTCGAAAGAGTCATCGCAGCCCTGGAACGCAAAGGGCATTAGGAGGAATACGGGTGGGTTTTAGTATGTAAGAGACTGACACTCCCTTCTGCTTCGCCCAGAGCGGGAGAAGTCATTTGATGATTTCCCATCCTTTTTTTTATTTGTGATAGTTTTGCTTGATTGCTTGATTCTAGTCAAGGTCAGGGATGACGGAGAAAAATGTCTACGATGGAGCGAGCTTACCCAGAAGTAGCCTGTTCACTCTAACTTTTAAAAAAATAGGGTTGTAAGCGTTCGGAAACACAGACGCAGGCAGAGAGTAAAACAAAAGGTGCAATTTTGCTTCTTAACTAGAAATCATAGCATACCTCTTCGTCATTAAAGACTGCTCGAAAAGGCCTGCAACATACCTCACCACATTACTGCTGTTCTCCCATCTAGTGGACTACCACGGCCTTCTCCAGACTTGGACCTCACATGGTCATCAATCCAAGATGGATTGAAGACCGGTGTGTTCCAACGATGTTTCGTCCGGTAGGAACGACTTCAAGGGCGGATTTCACCAATGAAATTTATCGCGATCAAGCTGCGTTGAAGAGTTGTCAATGTCAATATTCCATAGAAAATTATGACACTGACAGCTCGTAAACCTGGTCACCGCGCGTGGTCCGTGGGTTGATCGCGTTCAGTTTCAGATTGATGAAATCCTCCCTGTTTCGCTTGTAGTTCGATCCGGAAAAATAACGCAATCGCGGCTGTGAAGTACGCTGGACGCTCCGCATTAAGGGTGCGTTTTCACCAGAGATGTGCAAAGATGCGTTTCTTAAGAACCAATAGAGTATAATGAAATTTTCTTTTTGACATGAATTAGCTATTTCGCAGCAGCTTGCCTCGTGTTCGTAACTGGAATGAAGTTTGAATCGTACTGTGCATTAATTACTATTAATAAATTTATTTAGAAAAATATGTTTTGTTTTCAGAATTAAATTACGCATATTCAAAGCGAGGGAAGAAGCTCCTAGTGGTCGATGGATATACCTTCTACTGTCAAGAAACCTATACCAATAATAAACTAAGATGGCTCTGCACATATTATGGGAGTGGTTGTCGATCCATCATACACACAAAGGGCCAAGCCATTATTAAAATAAAAGATGTACACGCTCACAAAAAGCCTCCAAAAGAGAATAGGATTCCGTGTCAATCTGGTTTTACTTCCATACGTAAGATTATTGTAAAATAGATAAATTACAATTCTGATGTACAATAAAACTTTCCTAATTCTTAACTATTTATTGTAGGTACACCAAAACAGCTTATATAATTCTAGCTGACCCGCGCAACTTCGTCTGCGTCACATTTTCCATTACTGCTCCGCTCCTATCTGCCTTAGCGTGATGATATATAGCCTATAACTTTCCTCGATAAATGGGCTATCTAACACTGAAAGAATTTTTCAAATCGGACCAGTAGTTCTTGAGATTAGCGCGTTCAACCAAACAAACAAACAAACAAACTCTTCTGCTGTATAATATTAAGTATAGATACAGTGATGAACAGTTCATGTGCAAAGTAAAAACTTGCTTGTGTGTTGTAAAAACTTTTTATTAATTATCTATAGCGCTACAAGGCTGTTAAGCTATCGAATAGATAATAAAAATTGTTGTTATTTAAATAAATACATATGTTTTGTTTTTTTTTTTTTTTTATTGTAGTTTATAATAAGTTGTTCAGCAATTTTTTGGTCCCATAACTGGAATAAATGAAGACAACAGTTATTTTCTTTTTTGGTAATGTATTTTTACATAGATCTTTGATTGATACAGGATGCCTGGAAAAAATAGAATAGTCATTGAAAAATAATCCTTGGTAGGTAATTTCTTTTACGTGACAAGTAGGTATCATGTTGTTGCCACCCAGGTATGGTATGCTGCTCACCAGTGGTGACAAAGACCGTATAAACTGCCGGTCGATTCTGGAAACATGTTGAAGTGAAGGCGTGGGTGAACTGATCACGAGGTGAGCTGTCAAACCATACAAACAAGATGGAATGACAGCTCCCTTGTCGTTTTAATTTTTTTTACAAAAAAATACAACCGACTCCCAAAAACAAAACACTGCAAAGTGTAAATTAACATTAATTTCGGAAGTCAGTGTTTTTGGTTATTTTTTGATACCGGCTTCCGAAATTAAAGTTTTTTATTTTTCACTTTTTAGTGGTACCTGCGTACCCATTCACAACATACTACCGGCGTGATGTTATTTCACTAAAAAGCAAATCAGTATTTTTTTTTTTTTCAGTTGGTGACCCTGTGACGTATGTGTATTCGAAACGAGGATCCAAAATGATACTGGTATCAGGATACTCATTTCACCGGCAAGCCGGACACCCTAAATTGAACGCTAGGTGGCGCTGCTCAACACATTACAATAAAAAATGCGTTGCTGTCATCAATACGTACGGAGAATACTTAGCAAGAGTGTGGAATGTACACAATCATCTACCTCAAAATAATTGGGTTCCTGAAAATATTTATCACTTACACTAATATGGTAGACGCCAGATAAACTTACAATAAAATACATTGTCCATTTAATATAAGAGATATCGTACTGCCGTGGTATAACCAAAACTATTCATATATTGAAAATTCACAAACACAAATATAAAAATAAAAAAGCTCCCGTACAAAACGTGTTTTTTTCTGGTTTCTAAGGGTAAGGATCCCTTTGTGTGAGATTCCGATCAGCACTTAATTGGTACTTTGGTATTAAGAACGTCAGTAAATTTACATTTTCAATGACGGTTATTGCACTTTTAACTGGCGCCGACCATAAAATCGCAAAAATGTATTTTTTAATGTATCTAACATCTAGGTACTAAATAATAATTTTACATAATAATTATGTTAACTGATTAAATTACCTAATAAACAAAATATAATAAAATTAATTACATATTTTTGTGTCAAAATGTGTGCAATGGTTATTATTTACCAACCAAGAAGTTTAGAAAAAAAATTAGTAAGCAACATTAAAAATAATAATACAATAATATCAATTTTTTTATCTGGTAGGTATCATTTTTCTTATGGACAAAATGATATTTCCATCAACACATGTCGATGACACAAAGCTTACTTTATGTTAAATACCGTAACTATTATCATAACACACACATAGAAATGGTTTAGTTTATCTAAAGTTGCCCGCCCACGTCCGATAAATCAGCGATCGATTTTCCTGTAGGTGAAAAATGGAACGTACTGACTGCAATAGAGTAACACACACGTTCTTTAAAAAAATCGGTAGCTTTTATCTAGCAAGGAAAAAATGGCCCGATTATCAGTCCTACAAAAAGTCTGACGTGGACTGGCAGCGTAAAAAATCGCGCCAATACATTGAGCCACATTCACTGCCACTGAGTTTAATACAACATTATTTTTATTTCAGTTTTCACCCCAGTTACGTATGTGTACTCGAAACGAGGCTCTAAAATGATACTATTATCAGGATACACTTTCCAACGACATAAAACGTACCGGAACGACAAAGCAAGATGGCGGTGTGCCTCGGTGACACATCATGCGACGCATCGGAAGAGAGTCGAATGCAACGCTGCCATCCACACATTCGGAGACTACATACTAAAAGCTTCGAATATACACAATCATGAACCTAAAAAGAATTGGATTCCTGAAGACAACTTTTATCATTAACCGAAAAATAATTAAGTTCCTTAGAACAAGCTATATCATGTGTCAATGTATATCGCAAACCTCTAAAGAATTGGGTTCCTTACGACAACTATATCACAAACCTCAAAAGAATTGGGTTCTTTGGGACAACTTATATCACAAACCTCAAAAGAATTGGGTTCCTTAAGACAACTTATACATGAAAATAGTTAATAACGGGATTGACCATGTAAGTACCTTTTTATTTGGCAGCAATCCCGTTACTATTCTAATGTTAGTGACCATGAAAACTTAAAACAATATAACTTACATGTTTACCAATTACTAATGTACTGAATGACTGATCACTAAAAATTAGAAATAAATTTATTTTGAATGCAACTGTGACTATTTAATTCACAACCCTGTAATAATATCTATCGAAATGTTACTGATATTGAATTGAAATTAGATTAAATTAAATATAAGATTTTTTTTTCAGTACTTCAGATAAGTTTGTAATATTTTATTATGCAAGTGATCTAACTAATTTTCCAACTTTTAAGCTAAAAGTTTTTTTTTTGCAGATATGGCGCATTATGTGTATTCGCCACGAGGGTGTAAAATGATATTATTATCAGGATATACATTTCAACGACACAGGGGTTGTAATAACGGGACAGAAAGGTGGCGATGTGCGACACATCACTTACGAGGCAGAATTAAAGCTAATAAGAATAAACCTGGGTGCAACGCTTTCCTTCATATATACCAAGACTACATAATAAAAGTGGTGAATGAACACAATCACGAACCTCGAAAAAACTGGGTTCCTGAACTGTTAAATGTTTATGAGTAACCAACGTTTTCTGCGGCTTTGTTACTGTGATCATCTACAGGAAACGTGGGATTTTAATGGATGACAAGAAAACACAAGGCGTCGAAGGGTAACGTAGGAAACAAAACTCGTTTTCTTATCAGTGCTTGCAGAAATTTCCTTTTACAAAATATAAACGGATAATTTCACCTCATGAGTATATTGCATATTTATTACGCAATCCTAAAAATGTGTTAGTTCTGCTATGATACGTATATAGGTATTTGTAAAAAAATGTACATGGACAAAACATAGTATCTAACGATAATGTAGACATAAAAAACTTCGCAATCGAAATTTCTTTTTATGAAAATATAAAAACAATATTTTTTTTTAAATATTGTTTGCATTTAAAACCTTTCCAGTTAAAAAGTAGACGATTTTTAATGTGATGTTTTGATTTTTAATGTAACGATGAACGTTCTAATATTGTATAGATGTTTGTAAATATCAAAATAATATTCCACTCCATGATTTCAAAAAAATGAAAAAATAAATGAATTATCATTCAAGGTTTAGCAATTGATAACGCTATTTAATTTTATGTTATTCTTAAGATATTACGACAAGTATTTTTATCATTTTTCGATGATGTTTGTGTACTTGGAACTGTGGACTCCTACACCTTTTATTGGATTTGCCAATTACTTATATCTCTTGACATTATTTTTCCCAGTTTGCTACTCAGTCACCGCTTATCTCCACCTTTTATCACCGCACCTCGCCAGGTGTACTGCTCAGCCCCATTCAAGTTCTCTTTTGAGACTTTGTTCTACGAGAACTAAACCTTTTCAAAAGTCGATTGATTTAGTGAAATTTAAATTAAATAGTGTTTTTCTCTTTACAGGGTCATTTAGATTCGTTGGAACCCGACGTGGACAAAAAATGATTGTAATGTCAGGGTACAATTTTCACCGACAGAACTTACATCCAGATGATAGGGCTAGGTGGCACTGCGCAACTCATCGGAAAAAGGGATGCAGGGCTTCACTATGTACTTATAAGAACTGTTTAATAAGAGTCAATAACGTACATAATCATTTGCCTAAGTGGCAATTTTAGTTAATTATTTTTTGTGCCTAACAATTACAATTTAAGTGTTAAATTTAACCTATTTACAAAAATAACTATCATTTTCATTTCAATATCATTTTATTTCATTTATATTTTTGACTAGGTACTGTAGGTACCTATGTGCTGATTTGTTCAATTAATTATTGTGTACAGTGTTCGCCGGTATTTGTGTTTTATAAAACTCAATAGTTTTTAGAAATCCCATATTGTTATAATAATAACTCATATCAAATCAAATTAATTTATTTTTTGTCACAGGTTTAAAAGCAGTTCTTATCATAATAATGTGTAGATCACTGTAATACCCATAGGGCGTACAATATCCAATTACAATTCAAATCTATTTTATCTTGCAAAAATACATAATAGATAGAGAGAGAATAAATACTATCTCCCATGTCCAAATACATTAAAATGTGTCAATATTTTACTCTTGTCAAAATATTATAATTAAATTATACATAGCCAACATTAAATCTATAGTCTTTAATGCATAGTCAAACCACGTCACGTTCAAGTTTCGCACGTTTGATTATAGCTATTGCTGTGAATCTTGGTGTTCAGTAGGTGTAGTAACTTTGTATAAACTGGTATATTGTTTTACATTCATAAATGTCAGTAAATTGCAGAAATACAATGTGCTTTTTAAAAACCTATTGTATCGCCAATAACCATTAAATACTGGTATTCAACTGAATTATATATTCCGATTTGACTGAAAGCTGATCCCAATATAGCTGGAAATAACAGGAGTTCTGACGTGAAAGAGTATCAAACATCTATTCATCCTCACAAACTTTCACATTTAAAGTATTAGTTATATATATTAGATTATAGGCGAGGCCACACGATGCGCTGACAGTGTAGTGCGACACCAGAGAGCGGTACCGCTGCATCATTCTCCGTACTCGTATATATCACTAAATGATGTCACACGACGCGTTCGGCTGCCGGACTTTTACCTCGAGAGCGATGCGCTACTGCACCCGAGTAACAACGATTCGCTGCCATGCTTCATGCTTCCGAACGGCCCTTATATATGTATATCCCATTATATAAATTGCAAAGTTGCGTTGTAAGAGATGCCGCGGCCCTAAAACGCAAAGGGCATTTGGAGTGACACGGATGAGTTAAAAAAAACTTTATGGTACGGGGCCGCTTTAAATCAACCTATCGTGTGGCTTCAACCTACACGTGTTTGGTTACGACCTTGAACGCTGAAGTAAAAGCATCTCAAAGAAACATAATATTTAGGGCTCAAATATCTCCTCCTGACTATCTTTTTTTACTAGGGTACAGTGTCCCACTGCAGGGCAAAGGGCGCCCCCATATCTCTCAGACGCTCTTCTTCTGCGCCGCCTCGAACTCGTGGTGTACGTCCAGGTTGTATCACTATCGATTTCTGGACCGGCTTCGGCGACGCCGTCCATCTCCTGGCAACCAATTCGTCAAGATTCTTCTTCTCCTTCTTTATTCTAACAACTTACTTATTTAAGAAACATACATAAAAGTACATATTATTAAACATATATTTTCTCTTGCAGGTCTCACTCCTTCCTACGTGTTCTCTAAGCGAGGTAGCAAGCTAATCCTGTTACAAGGATACTCCTTCTACCGTCAGGAAAAGTATTCCAGTCAAAAAGCAAGATGGCTGTGTTCGACCAACTTTGCCAAAGGATGCAGGGCTCGTATCCATACAATGGAAGATGTTATAGTAAGAACGGTATTGGACCACAATCACCCACCAAAAAGAAACTGGTATGTTCATAATCCTGTTCGTCCTTTACGATAAGGGGAAATTCTCAATTTGAAAATTGATTCTTTAATATGTTCATATCGCCATATATGTGCCATATCGTAAAATAAGCCATTTTACGATATAATAATAATAATAATAATATCCTTGGACATTTCACACAACGCCATATAGTCCCAAGCTAAGCAACCTAATGCTTGTGTTATGATAACGATATGGCTGATAAACTACTTATATACATTTTTTTTTTTTTTTTTTTGTAAATACATACATATTATAGATAGAAAAACACCCAGACTCAGAACAAATACATGTAGGTCGTACAAATATTTGTTCCGTGCGGGAATCGAACCAGTTATTTCATGCAAATGCCCAACTAAAACTGACCATATTGTTTTTATTAAACACTAACGTTTGATGATATATCAATTCCATACTGTTATCATCCACATCATGAAACGACAACCAATAGGAGCACAACAAGGATAACATAGGTATCTATTCGAAGCGGTGGAGCGGTTATTCACGTCATTTATGCTAATTATGTCAGTAAAAATAAAGTTAAAAAAATAGAGTTAAGTACTAAGTATAAGTTTACGAAGAACGAAATGACTAAGAATAATAAATAAACGCTTCTTCATGGTCTATATAATTATGTCAGGAAATTGTTGAAGTGCGTTGGTGACTCGAGATTTTTTACATTAGAGATACTAGTAGCTGGTGGCGTTTTATATATGACTGAGAATTTTTTACATTAGAGATACTAGTATTATTATAATGTATGTAAGGTTACATTGATAATTTATATTTCTTGACAGACTACAAAATAGAATAACCTTAAAATATTATTCTCTTTAGAATTAGATGACCGTAACACTTCTCTTTCTCTTCATAATAAACTGTTTGAATACATCTTTTCCTCTCCTCTGACCCATAAAATATAATTTTGACCGGTAAAAATCGAATTGGGGCCTAGATACAAACATCCTGTGTGAACTGAAAATTTGTATTGAGCTTGTAAAATTTGTTTTGTGATACTACCTATTATACGGTCGACAAATATTTGACCGAATTTCATTTCACCTAAAACTTTTATCGTTTCGGTTTTTTTTTACTTCATCGCAGTCACGTCTGCCACTGCATCAGTTGACCTGTTATCAATTCGATTTTTTTCGTTACTCCGATGTTTAATTTCGTCGAAACAGCTTTTACCGAAATAACATAATACTGAGATCATATTTTGATCTCAGTATTATGTTTCCAAACTGAAGGTCCCGACTGAAACAGATGTCGAAACATCGAGAATGTTCTAGCATAAAAAAGTCTAGAAAGATCATGGCTCAACTAATTCTGCTACTTGATACTAGATGGCGTTAGTAGTACGTTGTGTACCCGCCATTAATTCTGGCGCGTAACAATACCACTGTGTTTGTTACCATATTTTCATCAAAGACAAATTAAAAAACTTATGGAAATTAAAGATAATTAGAGTGAGAGATATTTGAAAGAGCTTTCGTAATGATTACACTCGCGTTATAGACTAAGGCAACCAGCCATTCTCAGATTAGCAAGTTTTACGTGTCCAGGCTTGCAAAATGAAACAAGTCAGTTTTACCGTAGCCTTGGTTAAAAACTTTTGTAATTACCGTTGTACTTATTTTAAGAGTCCTATTACATTTTTTACGGAAATTCATGATTTTTGACGCTGTAATTATCAGCAGCAGTAAGATATTTTAATTATTTGATCATGAATAACGATAGTGCCAGTCTCTTTCTTGTAAGTTGGAGTTACACATTTTCATTTTTCTTTTCGTGTAATTTACTATAAATATTTTACGAACTCAGTTTGCAAGAAAAAATGTCGGCGATGGAACTTTGACGGTCTAATTCACATTGTTACAATCAATTCTTTTAAAAGCTAAAATTACTAAAAGGTAAGTTGAATGTTTTACTTGTTTATTGGAGTTCTAGAATTTCTTTAAATTCCTTGAGTTTTCACGGAAAAAAACGTAAAGAAAGCCTAATTTAAGCCAGAAATGTCTTGATTCAGCGTCCATTATATTCCAAATAAAAACAATTTTATCAAATAAATTAATATGATATAAAATTTCAATCTACAATGAATACGTTTCATTAGTTTTCGTTTGTCAATACAATTAAACAAAATTACAATAAATAAAATTAAAGTACTATATATTCTGCGTCAATTCAGCGCGCGCGCTCCTCAGTCTCGCGCGAGCGCCCAAATAATCTATTATCATATTCAGACTAGTAAGTATCAAAATTGTTTCGCGGACTATAGATGTACTCCCAACGCAGACCAACGTAACTTCGTCTATTGCAAACGAGCATTTACGATTCGTAATAGGACTCTTAATACTTGGTTTTTTTAAGTTAGACCCAAGTTGATCATGTAAATGGAGTTAATGTAAATCGATACTTTGGCCTCCATACGTTGTAATAAGCTAGTACTTGCATAGGTAGTGTGTCGGTTTTCGATATTTTTAAGAAAATCCATCGTTTCCTAATTACCGAATACTAATTAACATATCTATATAATTACCGTTGCATGAAAAATTAATACTTGTTTACTAACAGTTGTAGCCCCGATGTCGTACCAATGGAAAGTTTTCTCGCGCTTTTCGTAGATTATTATTATCATTGCCCGCAAATATGTTTATATTATATGCTGACCATTCATCAAGTTGTTTAATTTATAGGATGGAAAAACCCAAAAAGACCAAAGAGGAAATTAAAGAAAAGAGTAGACTCGCTGCACGGCAACGCCGAGAAAGAATTAAAAATGATCCCATTTTGAATCAGCTATCAAAGGAAAAAGAGAATGAAAGGTATATTAAAAGAAAAAGAGAAAAAAAATTACTTCCTATCTGCGAAATGTCACAAAAAAATCGGCAGAAAATTCAAAAAAGAAATAGGGAAAATTCCAGAGCTTACTATAAAAGAAAAAAGGAAAAGGGTAAATTGGAAAGAAATGAGGAAGAAGCGATTGTAGATATAGATGTGCTTGAAAACAATATAACAGATCCTCTTGAAACTTAGTCAAGACCACTACATCTCAATGATCTACTAAATTGTTCTGAAAGTCTCAAATCAAAAAAAGAAGATAATCAGTAAGACCAGTTTTGTCTACAGTCGACTTCTTTTGAAAAAGAATTAGTTCCCTTGAAGAAGGCACCAAATTTTAAACCTACAATGACACATCCGGGATTACTGTCTATCTACCTTAATCATGGTCATGGTTATGAGGAACATTGTTAATTCTATTGCTTTAATTATAATTATATGTGTACAAATGATTAATGTGTGTTCTTATCATTTCATTATATCGTATTTTACATAGACTTAATAATATTTTCTAATTACTGTTGCATTAAATATTCAATTTTTCTAATTACCTTATCATACAATTTTTAAGTCTCATTAATTAGGAAACCACCATTAATTGTTACATGCCTCATTAATTATTAAATTCGTATCTTTGATTTGTTTCATATTTTTATGTGTTTAAGTCAAATCAGTGAGAAATAAAAAAGGTTACGGTAATTAGGCAAAGAACGCCGAATTGGAGAATGACCGAGGAAGTTATTTCAGTTTAACCTACTATTTTTTTGCTAAATAATTAATGGCACTTAATAAAACAGTTGATTATGTACTACATTGGTTTTAATTGGTCCCAGTAAAAATAAATCATTTGGCAAATGAAAAAAGTTCAAAACAGGCGTCGCGTCGGCCAAAAGCATTAACTCATTTATTATGTAAATCGGCGAAATGTAGTTCGGTAAAATAGTACCTACGCATAACACATGATACTTCGATGATCTAAAAATATGTCGAATACTGCATAATATCAAAAAAGACTTCGGTCAAAAGTTTTCGGTAAAATGAAAATCGAACAAAAACAAATCGGAAAAGTGATCGATTTCCGTGATACTAGATATAAAAACCTTTTAAATTCTTCCGCTACTAATGACTGACTGACAGACAGCGCACAGAAACTACTGAATGATCACTAAGAAAGAAGATCCCAAAATTCCTAAAGGAACGGGACATTGTGAGAAGCAACGAAGCAAGATTTATAAAAGTATCACCACGTTTTATAAAATTCTAGCTTTTGCCCGCAACTTCGTATGCGCAAATCCCGTTTTTTCACGTTCCCGTTGGAGTTTCTGAGAATCCTCTCCTAGTGCTGCCCTACGGACTGCAGGAAAGATACTAGCCAAATATTAGCTTCCTACGATCAGTAGGTACTTTCGATCGTTCGTTGTCTGTCAGTAACTCGCTCACTTCGTCACTGTGAAATGGAACAATTTTATATAATAATAGGATAACTTTGAGATGGTAGAATCTACTGAAAGACTATAAATAATATCAAGAATCTTTATCTGAGATATAGTTTTACCATGCATACTATAATCCCTATTTTATTCTACTATCCGCTAATATTAAATGAGAAATTTTGAATTTTTGATTCTTTATTATTCCAACAATCATACAACGGTTTTTTTTACAATTGACAGGCATACGTTTGACCATTATCTCACCTGATTGGATTGTTCGGATTTAGCTATTTTTTCCACAGTTAACCAAATAAGTAAACGCAAAAAAGTCGCTAGAAAAGCTACTTATAAAGAAAGACCACACCATTCACTCTTTCATTCTAGATTTGTACCAAATGCAATGTTCCTCTTTTGTCTTGGAGTACTGAAATATATTGTAACAGGTCTGTGCTTTGGTCTTTTTATATGACGCAAATCCATGTTGCATTAAAACGATGTGATGTTGGTGGAAACTTCTTCATATACGATGATAGACTGTCATGAAAACCACTGAGTACTGGAGAAAGTCAAAATTACCAAACAGCTGTCTGGATTATGGCAGGTTTATTAGATATTCTGCGATCAGCTAAGCATTGTCTGAAAAGGCTTATGACACTTAGTCCTGGTGAAAGGAATACGCGCTGGTAAGATGGACAGACGTAATCAAGAAGGCTTTTAGAAGCAGTACACTCCAGCAAAGACGTAACTTCAATACAAGTTTTACTTAAGAAAAATGCTTAGCAATCTGTTTTTTCAAACAATAATTTAATGTGCTGTCAGATTTTCACCGGATAATAAGATTTATGATATTTTTGTTTTGTCTACGAATCTTGTCGCTAGTTCTAGTATACTATATCTCTTAAGGCGAGAGAACCTCAGACTGCCGACTGACTAAAGTTCGGCAGCATATCTATACTCAGAGGGGCCCGAATGGGCCGACGCCTGCCGGTGTCGCGGGATTATTCGCAAGAGACACCGTGGCTCCGGAACACAAAGGGCAATGAAGGAACATGGATGGGTTTTAGTCAGTAGAAGTCTGACACTCCCTCCCGCTACACCCAGAGCGGGAGGAGTCATTGGATGATTTTCCATCCCTAAAAAAAAAAGCATATCTATACTAATATTATAAAGCAGAAGAGTTTGTTTGTTTGTTTGTTTGTTTGGTTGAACGCGCTAATCTCAGGAACTACTGGTCCGATTTGAAAAGTTCTTTCAGTGTTAGATAGCCCATTTATCGAGGAAGGTTATAGGCTTATATCATCACGCTAAGACAAAAAGAGAAGAATGGAAGAAGAGCAGTAATGGAAAATGTGGGGCAGACGAAGTTGCGCGGGTCAGCTAGTTTGTTTATATTTGGCCTAGTCTGTTTTAGTATGTCTTGCTGTTTGACTCAATTTCTTCCTTCACAGTTCGGAGATTGAAATCTAGGTTCACATGTTTATTACATATGTAAGGTTATTTTTAAGTTATAAATCTTTTCTTTAGAATTTGAGGATAATAATGCCAATGCCAGCCAACCATCTAGTCCTGAGCCTATTGTTGAGCAAAAGATACAAAGAGCACCCCCAAAGAGGATAAGACTGGATAGGATGTCTCATTGGGGCCTATGGAGTGACAAGAATCAAAGATGCAAGTATCCTGATTGCGCTGGAAAATCGTATAAAACATGTATAAAGTGTCAAGTAACACTTTGTGATAAAAGAAATAAAAATTGTTTCTATAAGTTCCACCATGATTTATAAAGTACGTTTTATCAAATGACTCAAAATCAACTAGAAAATTGGTATTAAATTTATTAAGTACAAGACACATGTGGTTTTCTTTAAAAAAAGGAGCATCACTCAGCCAAATTTGTGAAATTTTGGCTGAGCGATGATCACTTTTTCCGAAACAAGATAAATACCCAAAGGGCCAACAACACTGAAAAATTAAATGTGCAATGGTAATATGATTGCCAGAATAATATAATTATGATGTAAATAAGTTACGAAATGTAGTTGACGATGTTTTGTACAACTAGCTGGACAGTCGCACCGCATGGCTTTAGGTACATATCCAATGAAGCTGATAGTATTTCATTATATCTGTACATAAGTAAATGCCTTGAAATATGGAAATACCTTTTGAACTTTTTAAACTTTCTTTCAAGATTTGGAGGACAATATTGCCCATGAAAGCCAACCATCTAGTCCTGAGCCTATTGTTGAGAAAAAGATACAGAAAGCACCCCCAAGGAAGATAAGACTGGATAGGATGTCTCATTGGGGTCTATGGAGCGACAAACAACAAAGATGCAAGTATCCTAATTGCGCTGGACAATCGTATAAAACTTGTATAAAGTGTCAAGTAACACTTTGTGATAAAAGAAATAAGAATTGTTTCTATAAGTTTCACCACGATTTATAAAGTCATTGTTTTTGTAAGTTAATTTTATTAAATGACTCAAAATTAAATAAGAAAACGGAATTAAAATTATTATATAAATAAAAAATAGTTTTCTTCTTTTTTTTTTAAGTAGTTGAGCATGTTTTCATCCTAATTCCTCATCATCATAATAGCCAAAAACGCCCACTACTGGATATAGGCATCACCCAAGTGTCACCAGAATCATCGGTCCACACAATTCTTATCGACTATAAAACCCATACGTGTTTCTTTTAAAAAAAAAAAACGGCCGCGGTAACTCTTTCGAGCAATTCACACAAAATTGATATAGCACAAGCGACTAAAATCGTTAACACCAAATGATTGTTTTGTATAGTGCGACGAGGCGTCGCGACGGGTTGGGATCGTAATCGCAAGCGCAGGTAACAAAAGCAGCCATTCAATAGTCAGTATTTGGTGATCCTTCGCCGATGACGGTCACGTGTTGCGTATCCTTATTGTACCACCGGTATAAAATACTGTTTTATTGAGAAAATAAAGCTTGTGAAATTATTTTTAAGCAGATCTGTGTAACTTTTAAGTGTCTATAAATATAGGAGCTGTCTAACACATTGATGTTAAACATAAATTTATTATGTTAGTAAGCATATTTACATAGATCTAGGATCCGGATCTTAGGATTCCAGGTGAAACTCGCTTCCATCTTCGGCCTAATCATCACTTTCCATCAGGTGAGATTTGGGCCAAGAGTTTCCCCGTTTTGTATTAAAAAAAAACTATTTTAGATACTCTATCAATAATTTGTATTTTTAAATATATCCCAGATATTTATAGATACTAAACCTAGCTTTTAAGTAAAGATACAAAAATAATCCATCGATAAATCAAGGCATCAAACTAAATTTATTAAAATTATTAATGAATAATAATTAATAATTTTATTAATTATTTATATTATAGTATGCTAACATACACATAATTATATCCTACTTAAGAAATTCTCGTGAGTTTAAAATTCTACTCACATTGTATTGTGGAGTAAGTTTAAAACAACGATATAAAGTTAGATCTTATACAGAAATCCAATTTTATTCAAACAAAAAAACAAAACACTTAAACAGCTGCTACTTTCTTCGAAATTTCGGACGTAATACTTGTCACTCTTTTGGCAACTAAATAAAAAAGGAGACCGGTTTTTTTTTAATTCTGTAGTGTCTCATTGTGCCATATAAATAGGGTGGCAATACAAAGGACCGAAGTCTCAAGAATGCAGGTAACTAGTTACTAAGATGTTTTTTTTTTTAATATTTGTAACATTTAAAGTACTTTATCCTCAAACAAATTCATGTGAAATCTGGCTACTCGTCTTCAAGTTACGACCCAAAGGAAAGGTATATATAACGTGTTGGAAAAACTCATATTTTTTTACTTCAAGTAAATGTGTCATTTTTAACCGATTTCTTCAAAAAGGAGGAGGTTCTATGTTCGGGTGTATTGTGCCTATGTTACTTTTTTATGTATGTTCACCGATATCTCCGCCAATTGTGGACCGATTTTAAAAAATGTGTTGTATTTGAAAGCTTATACTCCTGAGGCTGTGCCATTGTCACCAAATCAGAAACAGATGATGAAATCTGATGAAAATCGAGGGAATCCCTCAAATTTTATAGGCACATACAATGTTTTACATAAACTGTCTAACGCAATTCAGATATTTGTGCATGTTGATCATCATATCATGTTGCTGAGTTGATGATGGAAGGTATAAGTTAGGATCTGATGATGTGAACCCATGAAAAAGGTTTGTTCAGCGATATTTTCGCCAATTATCAATCAATTTGGATGATTCTTGTTTTGTTCGGTAAAGTATTTTTCCGGACTGGTCCCATATCAATCTGATGAAGATCTAAAGAAGAACTGCGGAGGTAGGCAGCGGAACTCTTCAATAAATGATAGAAAATGGATCGGGATTGCTGAAATCGCATGTCTGTTTATTGTTTTCACCAGTTCATAACATAACATCACGCCCAGTATGCTGTGAATGGTTACGGAGGTACCACTAAAAAGTGAAAATTAAAAACCTTTTGACATAAAAATACAGCCAAATAACTTTAATTTCGTAAGTCGGTTTCTAAACACGATAAAACTACCAAAAAACACTCACTTCCGAAATTAAGGTTATTTTATACTTTGTAGTGTTTTGTTTTTGGAAGACGGTTATATATTTTTGTTATGTCAATGTTTTTCCTAGTGAATATATATATATGTGCAATATGTAGGTATATAGAATACCTACATGTTAATAGATTCACATACACAAGGTATGCAAAAATCTGAAAATACTGTATTTTGGTATAAGCATTAACATTTTATAATAATAGTTGACTGCAACAGTTTAATTTTTATCCCCAACGTGTTTAAGAGAGTGTATGAGAAAATTATAATAATGTAATTTTGTTTTTTTTTTTTTGTGGTACCTATGCGTCATGCTTGGCGCAAGTAAACTCTTTTTCTTTTTATCTTCTTTCAAAACGAGCATTGTGTAAATACAGAAAAGAATTAGCCGAAATAAACATACATCATAGAGTTTTTGAAAAAAGAAATATACTACATCAATTCATTCTGCGAACAGACCATTACCTGGTTTGATTGAAAATACTCATCCAGATATTCTTTGAAGGCCCGAGAAAATAAACTTTCACCGAAACAAACTTTCACGGAACCATTTTTGTTATGTGGACTAAAATAGGGTCCTTCTGGGTAAGCTCGCTCCATCGTAGACTTTGTCTCTGTCATCTCTGACCTTGACTAAAGTCAAGAGCAAACCCATCCGAAATAAAACAAAATAGTACAAAAAATAATAACATCACACTTTTTTTTTTTTTTTTTATATACAAAACGGGGAAACTCTTCTTCTTTCTTTTTAGCTCCTATTTTGACGTTGTACAATAAAGAATGTTTCTATTACTATCTACTGTCTTATTTCTGTTATATAAATAATTCCTAAAATAAAATTAACATCTTAGAGTTATTCCTTGTAAATCCTTCGCCTTTGCAATTTTTAATATAAAATGGTTATTAAAGTGCCCAGAACCATTTTAAATTAAGAACTTCAACATCATTCCGAATTATTTATTCTTTGCTAAACTGGTTTCTGATCTAAATCTTAATCTTGAGAATAAATAGGTCAGACCACAAATTAACCTCAACATGAAAAAAACTACTAAAACCGGTTAAGCATGCGCTGTATATAGATATAAACAACAATTTAGCAATAGAAGAATTTCTATTCATTTACATAATTTACTAATGACCTCCCATTTTTAGATACGGTCACAGATACCGCCGTCGCTGTAAAGTACGTCTACTCAAGTCAAGGAGATCAATACATCCTCGTAGCTGGCTATTCTTTCCAACGATTGAGGACTTACAGCACAAGGGTGACAACCTGGGCCTGTTCTTCTCACTACAAAGAAGGCTGCAAGGCAAAGGTCCACACATCCGGGGACCGCGTAGTCTACAGGAAATTCGACCACCATCATCAGCCTACAAAAAATTGGACTGACGAAAAACCTCCAATCAGGTGCTATAATAAATTTCTGGCAACAGAAAAGGACCCTGTGATTTTAGATTGACATATTTTTTCGATGTACGTTTTAGCAAAGTTCTAAGATTTAATATATCTTATTACATTTATTGTATTTGTCGGACAAAAGAAAAACTGGTTTTTCTTTTTATCAGAAGAAACGCACAACATATTAATACAAAGGTTAATGAACGAAACTAAAATTACATTTTTTTAAAAGGGTGCATAAAAATGTAGAACTTTTATGTATTGTATGAAACGAAAATGTTTCCTAACTATAAAAATTAGCTCTAAGATTTGTTGAATAAATGTTTGCATTACATGTTTACTAAAAGAAAATTGAATTGGCTTTAAGATTTGATAAATTTCATTTTCTCAGAAAATTTTAATGGTATTTGAGCCAATTCAATTTTCTGAGAAAATGAAATTCGAAAGAGAAAATGCATCTAAAATTTAGTTTATGCGTCAAATTCCTATTTTTTATTAATCTAAGCATTGAGCCGTTTCAAAAAGCAATTATGACTATCAAAGTCACAGTAAG
Source organism: Ceramica pisi (assembly GCA_963859965.1). NCBI lineage: Eukaryota > Metazoa > Arthropoda > Insecta > Lepidoptera > Noctuidae > Ceramica > Ceramica pisi. The sequence continues at coordinate 5,938,711 of OY982541.1, read as the reverse complement.
TGACTCTTTATTTAATACGTACATAGAACAAAATAAAAAAGGTGTTACATGTATTAAATAGCTCTAATTGGGTTACTTAATATTTTATGTAAATTTTCACTGACAAGTAATTATATAATTGTAATTTTCCATCCAATCTAATTAGGGCTATGTAAGTTGTGTACTGGGTTACTTTAAGTTTGTTTGTAGATTTAGTCATTCTAAGTACAATGCCTGTTTGGTAGTCGTTTTAGTGTTAAGAAAAACTAAAAGTACTAATGTGTCTTTTAGTATCAACATTATTTGGGATAATAATAATTGTTATTATTCTAGCCTTGTTTTAGCATCGGATTGTTTAATTGTCATTTTTTTTAATCCCATTATAATTTTTAAGAGTGTGTATTCCGTCCACTAGCGCCGCCAATCGTTTTTTATTAATTGTGGTAAATTTAAGACACGTAGATAAAAAACCGCTCTGTAGTGCACTGAAGAAATGTATCTATTATTTTTTGACAGCTATTTTTAATACATAACTCATGGCTAAATAGCCAAAACGGCAATTATTGCTAAAAGTGGCCACTTTTAGCAAAAATATCGACTTTGGCAACTATTTATGTTCTAAAGTACAAAACATAACTCTCAAAACATAGTAAATACATTTCTTCAGTGCACTACAGAGCGGTTTTTTATCTACGTGTCTTAAATTTACCACAAATAATAAAAAACGATTGGCGGCGCTAGTGGACGGAATACACGCTCTTAAGTTAAGATAAATTTTCTTATAATTATTAATTTTTAAGTTCTTAATAGTATACCGGGTCATTAACTTTACTTATTGAGTTGCCAAAAGCCCGGTACTTAGAGATATAGTGTCATCTCTGACACTCATTATTATACACCCTGTGTAGTATTTCTTTCGCTTTTAGTTAGTGAATAATGTTTAGCCTGTTTCTTAATAATAAATAAACGTCTGCTTTAGTGATTCGCGTTTCATTTACCGTCCTTCGACTCACCCTGTGTGCGTTTTTTTTGGTGTCCTTCATATTCTTTGACGCAAATAAACTCATTTACAAGCTTGATATTTACTTACTTTTTAGTTTAATGTCAAATGTCAATATCTAAGTGTTACCATCTACTTGCGGTCGACCGTTCTTGACAACGAGTTTGATATACTCTACGGCAGAATTAGATATGCTTTGCACTCGCACTTGGATCGAGAGAAAAGGCTTCATAAACCCATGTAGACTTTTTTTGGCGAGTTATGTTTGTAGTATCACTAATGTAAGCATCTATTAAGCTACTTATCAACATCTTGTCCTTATCTAGTTCTTTTGGTCTTCTTTTTCATATACCTTTCTTACCTTTTAAAACATCTTCTCTCCGTTTATCGTATCTTTGTTGTTGAAGGTTTTTTTTTTTACAGACATGATTACTTATACTTTCTCACAAAAAGGGAAACAGCTTATTCTGGTGTCAGGCTACGCTTTCTGTCGCAACCGGATGACATATAACGAGAAAACAAGATGGCTGTGCTCCACACTTAATAGCAAAGGATGCAAAGTGGTTGTCTATACTGTAGATAATCGCATAATAGGTATCTAAGAAGGAAAGTCATAATCCATTGGTATACACTGTCTCTCCCACGTGCACGCTTTCAAATTTCCTGTGACATCACGCTTTGGTACACTATTTACCTAGGTGTGACGACACAAGCCCCTCTCTCTAACTATTATGCTTTTTATCTTTGTTAATTTTTATTGATTTGATGATATATCATATTATGTACTTACCTATCAAATTTTTTTGACAATTTGATTTACTTTTGCTTTACTTGTTTTTTTTTGTGCTTTTGATTGTTTTTTTTTTTCGGTTTTTATCCGTTATCTAAAAGATGTCGTCCTTCTATCTAACTAAATAGTGAATAAGCGTCTAATTTTGTTATTTCTTTTTCCAATTCTATCCTTCGAAGCATAATTATGTGTATAGGTTATTTATTTTTCTTTCTTTGCTAGTTCTGTAATGTTAAAGTGTGTAATGTTCTATCTTCTGTAATCTATACTTATATTATAAAGAGGTAACATTTGTTTGTAAGTTTGTACGTAGGGGGTAACCTCAGGAACTACTGGTCCGATTTGAAAAATTATTTCAGTATTAGATAGCTCATGTATCGCGGAAGGATATAGGCTACATATCATCACGCTAAGACTAAAAGGAGCCGAGCATTAATGGAAAATGTGACGCAGACGAAGTTGCGTGGGTCAGCTAGTGTTCTATAATTTACAAAAATCAGTTATTGCAACAAAAGGTACCATAAGCTTTGTGTTCTTCTGAAACTCCATACTACGGCAAGCCAGTTCAAAATGTCTACTACCTACATTTGGGAAACCGCACTTTACCACAAAATAGTAACTATTTGTGTTGTGATCCTCCTCCGTGTCTCGGAAAGCACGATAGACGTTGGTCCCGGCTGCCATTTGTACATCTTTAGCAGTCTCTGATTTTGTGTGTCTGATTTTCTTCTTTCAATTTTGCCAAAGAAGTTCCGTGTTAACCTTAATGGGTTGTGGAAGCAGATAGGCCGTAATTCCAATGAATTTGGTTGGACTGGGAGCCGACCCCAAAATAGTCGAAAAAGGCTAACTGTTAGTATTTTGTGGTTAGCAATTTATATTCTAGTCTGAATTTCTACGGTCGCCCTTGCAAAGGACCTCACCCTTTTTAACCGACTTCCCAAAAAGGAGAAGGTTTTCAATTCAGTTTTTTTTATGTTTGTTACCTCATAACTCCGACAATTATCAACCGATTTGAAAAATTCTTGTTTTATCTAAAAGGATATACTTGCAGATTGGTCCCATTTATTTTTTACCAGAATCGGTTACGAAATTTGGATTTTAAATCGAAATAGCTGGAATTCGTTTAATTGGATGGTGGTTTTTTTTTTTTTTTTTAATAAAACATTGCCCCACTAGGAATTTCTCCTGTATCGTGGGAGCGTTTACAAACATACAAAGTCACATACACAAACAGCCAGACCCGGACCAACAGATAGTTGGTCCGGGTCTGGTTGTTTGTTTGGCCTACAGATGTAGGCCATACAAATATTTGTTCCGTGCGGGAATCGAACCCACGACAGCGGGCGCAGCAGCCGATCGCTCAACCATTGCGCCAACCGTGCCGTTTTATATCATCTAAGTAATCGAAATTGCGTAATTTGCTTTTCTGCGATTTTGCACACTAAAAAGTGTAAGCTTCTTCGTATTTTGACACCGCCTTCCGAAATTAAAGTTATTTTTTACTTTGTAGTGTTTTTTTTTGGAAGTCGGTTGTATTTTTTTAACCGACTTCCCAAAAAGGAGGAGGTTATCAATTCGGTTGTATGTTTTTTTTATGTTTGTTGCCTCATAACTCCGACAATTATGAACCGATTTGAAAAATTCTTGTTTTATCTGAAAGGATATACTTGCAGATTGGTCCCATTTAAATCATATTAAAATCGGTTACGAACTTTGGATTTTAAATCGAAATACTTGGAATTTGACTATTTAGAGGATTCTTTGATAATCGAAATTGCGTATTTTGCTTTACTGCGATTTTGCAGTGGTGTTGTTAGGTGTGGGGCACCACTAAAAAGTGAAAAATAAAAAATGGTTTTACAAAAAAATACAACCGACTTCCAAAAAAAACACTACAAAGTAAAAAATAACTTTAATTTCGGAAGTCGGTGTCATAATACGAAGAAAGTAACAAAAACACCAACAAAAACAACAACACAACACAAAAGTTTTTTTCTCATTCACCTGTTTTTAAAATACCCAATACAAAAAAATTGAAAGGATTTTCTTACAGAAGCACTATTTAACGCATTCGCACTGACGCGATTGTCACCGGACGGCAGAGAAAAATAAAATTAGATGAAGGTGCTCTACACATAATAACAGGGAAGGCAGATCAGTTGTCTATACTGTGGAGGATTGCACAAGATCTGTTAATATAGATCATAATCATTAATCCCAACTTGTATCATTCAGCATTTTGTAGTTCCTTCCTTTGCTAGTTCTGTTATTCTGAATTTACGGTTTGTTTAAATGTGTATTGTTCTATCTTCTGTAATGTTAGGTCGACGAAATCAGTAATTAAAACAAACGCTACCATATATATGGCTTCGTATTCTTCTGAAACTTTGTACTATGGTAAGCTCCGTAGTCTGGTCTATTACTATATATATGGAGGAAACCGTACTTTACCACGAAATACTTACTGTTTAACACGGAGGAGGACTTCAAAAATTGCAATCCTTCTCCGTGCCTCGAAAAGCAAGTAAGCCGTTGGTACCGGCTGTCATTTGTATATCTTTAGCAGTCATTAGGGATTGGCAGAAGCTAGAAAATCTGCCAACAATCTTGCCAAAGAAAGAAAAGAGATAGAAAGATGTTTATTTGGGACTTGCACAAAACAGTCAGAAGTAAAATACATTAAAACTAACGATAGGTACCTAATAATGAGTTAATTAATTAGTAAATCATAACATTAAAGTAATCTGTGCGAGGCCAAAAAGGTCCCTATCTCAGCATATGCTGCGATAGTTTAAAAAAAAATAAACAGCGCTGGTATTATGATAGGGCTTGCGATGCCTCGGACGCACTTACGTAAAACATACTAAATAGAAATAAGAATTGAAAAATGATACAATATAATATAAAATACACACATACAATAAAATAACACAAATATCGACCAACGCTCAAAGGCCTCATGTACCAATATCATTTGTAAACGTCACAAATGAAGAAACGCGCGAGCCCACTTTGAAAGAAGTTCCGTGTTACCCTTACTGCACTGTGGAGGTCAGATGAGTAGTCGCTTCAAATAAAATACTGGTATTCCTCTGAATTTGATTGGACTGGGAGCTGACCCCAATATATTCGGAAAAGTCTAAGCAAATGATGACTAACTATTAGTGATTTGTGGTGAGCGTTCTATGTTCTATCCGGAATTTCTGCGCTTCGATTCTTTTCGGCGTCTTTCTCCATTCAACTTGTATTTTCGTTAACCCCTATATTTAAATATACAATACTGAAAATTTAATGGTTTTATTTACAGATGCACTAACTTACACTTTCTCAAAAAGAGGTAAACAGCTTATCCTGGTATCAGGCTACACATTCTATCGTCAACGAACGACATGTAACAGCAAAACAAGATGGCTGTGTTCCACACATCATAACAAAGGATGCAAAGCGGTTGTCTATACTGTAGAGGAACACATAATATCTATGAATACAGATCATAATCATCATTAATTATCATTAATGTCCATTTTCACTAACTGCGACACCTAATGACTAAGTTAAAAATATGAGTTAGTCCGTCAGTTGGATTAATCGAAATTATTGAACGCGTTTTCTTTCTTTTATATTAATAACTAGCTGTCTCCCGCGACTTCGCTCCCGTCGATTGGCAACTATCTTATTTGTTGTTTCATAAACCTTCTCCTGACAGTAATAAACACAACACAATAGAATTTGCGAAATCGGCTCAGCTGTTCGCGCGTGATGCCGTGACCAAGGCAAAATAGGGATTCATTTTTATAAATAAAGATTATATAAAAAAGAAAGAATTTAACCACAGTCTCACCTGAAGGAAAGTGACGATAATATGGTCGACGATGGCGGACACTTTTGTCCCGTAAACAAAAAGGAAGACATTACGGTGCGTTGTGATTTCCCGTGACATCATGCCTCGGTACACTTTTTACTTCTATTAGACGTTACGTCACAAGCCCCTCTCCCTAATTCTAATGCTTGTTTACCGCTATTTTTTTATTGATTTGATGAGAAAAACGTACATAAAAATACCAACCCAAAATACATTATTTTTTGGTAATCTAAATGACGTACTAATATTTTTTTTTGGTTTTATTTATCTATCTTCATAATGTCAAATTTCTACCTAAATAGTGAATAAACGTCTAATTTAATTATTTGTGTTTCCATTTCTGTCCTTTGACGCATAATTATGTTCCCAACTTGTATAGGTTAATCACTTTGTATTTTTTTCTTTCTTTGCTAGTTCTGTTATTTAACAACCCGTAAATGTACACGGTTTGTTGAAGTAAGTAATGTCCTATCTTCTGTAATGTTCTTTAGTTCGGCGAAATCAATTGTATCAAGTAATTGCAAGAAACGCTTCCATAAGATGGCTGAGTGTTTTCTGAAGCTCCGTAATACGGTAAGCCAGTTTTAAGGCGGGGTTGCAGTACTTTTAAGATTTTTGAACGTCTGAAAATCTTATTAATTATGAGTTTTTTAATAAATAATTCATCAATCATTTCATAAAAATTGAACATACCTTCAAGTAAATCGTAAAGATAGAAACGCGATTTAGAATGATTGGCTCGATACTTTTTTTAATCAAACATGACACTAAATTACAATTTTAAACGTGTACTGCTAAGATATTTCATCACGAATATATATAAAAGTTATATCAATAGATAGAGCTTTTTATTTTGAAGTAAATGTTGAAACCATATTGTATAATTTCTTTATCAGTTTTCGCCAAGAAGAAAAAACAATCAAAATTTAGGCATTATTTCGCTCGCCGGACAGTCGCTGTTGTTCGTCAAAACACACAGTACTGCAACCTCACCTTAAGTGTTACTACCCACATTTGGGAAACCGTACGTTACCACAAAACACTATCCGTTAAACACGGAGAAGGACCACAACCCTAACTTACGGTCCTCCTCGGTGCTCATTAATGAAAGTTACTGAAGAAAATCATTTATATTTTTACAGGAGAATTAACTTACGCGTTCTCAAAAAGAGGTAAACAGCTTATCCTGGTGTCAGGATACACTTTCTATCATCATCGGACGACATGTAACAGTAAAATAAGATGGCGCTGCTCCACACATCATAACAGAGGATGCAGAGCTGTTGTCTATACTGTAGAGGATCGCATAATATCTATGAATACTGAGCATAATCATTAATGTCCATTTTCACTATCTGACGACACCTAAGGTAGATGACTTCGTTAAAAATATGATTATTTTTGTTTGTTAAATTGATGAAAGTTATTGGACACGTATTCTTTCTTTTTTATATTATTATTGATAGGTTTGCATTTGATCCCAGTCTCACCTGATGGAAAGTGACGATGCAGTCGACGATGGACCAAGCTTTTGTACCATAAAAAAGCAAGACGATACGGTGCGTTGAAATTTCCCGGCTACTTCCCGTTTCGTCACATTCCCCTTTTGTCACTATGTCAAAACTTTTAAAAACAACTGAACGCGAGTGGCGTTTGGTCACGATTTTGATCTTTATACATTCTTTCCCGTTTTGTCACCATTTAAGAATGTCTATATTCATTCCCGTTTGGTCACGATTTTGTTTTGAAAGTGCAATTAAGTAAACAGAAATGCCACCGTTCATGTTATAATCTAATTACTAGCTTTTGCCCGCGGCTTCGTTCGCGTGAAAAGCATCAAGCATTTTACATAATTATTTGGATATGAAAAAGCTATCCGCGAGATGGCTGCCACGATTTCTTAAACTCGACGATAAGGGTAACCGTGTGACCACTTAAAGATACATACATAGGCTACTTTTTATCCCGATAATAGGCATGGCTTAATGGAGGCGAAGGAGGAAGTGCACATCTCAAGCCGCTGCTGCCTTAGTACTTCAGATTTACAAGTACCAGCAGAGCAGAAACATATCGAAGTATTTATGGGGCCAACTTTGTGAGCGCTAAAGATATACAAGAAACAGGAGAGCAGAAACATGTCAAAGTATTTTAAGGCATACTTTTTTTTACTGCAGAACATGTAGGTGTACTAGCTTCTTCCCACGACTTCGTAGACTGCGTAGACTTTAGACCTGCTGCGCAACTTTTTGTCTCATTGTCTCATCCTTGAAACTATGTACATCTTTATGATTCAGGCATCTGGATGCCTGCATGTCTTTGCGGTGCGGCTGAAACTAAGATTTTAGCCCCAAAATTACTTCGACATGTTTGTGATCTCCTAGTAGGTACTTGTGAATCTTAAAAGCTCACAATTTCAACCCCGAAAATACTTCGACATGTTTCTGTTCTCCTGGTACTTTTGAATCTGAAGTACTAAGGCAGCAGCGACTTTGGACTTCCACTTCTACCTCTGTCTCCATTAAGTCATGTATTATGTGACCGGGATAAAAAGTAGCTTATGTGTTATTCCAGGGTGTGACCTACATATCACAAGTAACTACCAAGAGACCATAAACATGACCATTCCCCCTCCCCCTTATCATCCAAACTACTGAGCTTTCCATTTTGAAAAAAATGCTGATAATATTTCTTTACCCATAGATCACAGGAAAACCTCTAAGAAGTCTATAGTGCTAAAATAATCCTTTACACGCAAGTCCGACTCGCACTTAGCCAGTTTTTTTTTTTCAAATCAAACGCTCAATTCCCTAACAGGTAAACTTTTATGCATATTATCAGCTAACCATTCCATGCCCAGTAATTTATTTTGTTTTTATATGCGTTTGTACATAATTTAGATACTGTATATTATTGAACTTTAGTTTATGTTTCCATTATGTGAACTCATATATTGTGCGTGCAAGCAGAAATTTAAACAAGCTGTGTAAGCAGCACGATTTGGATCCCTTCACAACTAGTGTGTCCTCAGCCAGGAGGTGCTTAAGCCGAAACTTTTTCATATAAGTTGTTAAACATTTATATTTTAATCAAGTATAGTAATAGTTTTGCAGTGCGAGAAACATTTTGGTACCTACAAGTATAAACCAGTGAGTAATTTTGGTGTGAATGTCCATAGAAATTACTTTCTTTTTCTGAATTTTAAAAGTGGAGACTTGTAATTGGCTGACAGTCCTATTTACTGATCTTGATGTGTTTGTTTTAGCTGTAAGTCTTCCATAGTGCTTAAATAAATAAATAAATAAATAAGTTATTTTTCAATTTCGTTCACTGTAACCCAAGTCCGAGGTTTTTACGTTTTAACGCCCCAGGCGGTTTATGTTAGAGCTAATTGACGACAGTAACTATTTATACTAATACTTGGGGTCCCAATCTAACATATTTGATGTTTAGATTAAAGGCTTAATTAATGTATATGTATTTAAAACAAACATGAAAGACCTCTAACAATATCTATCTTTCCGAAGAATGGCCTTTTTCATCAATAGTTATTTTCTGATCTAAGAATAACCTAAAAGCTTGCCGTGAAGTACAATCAAATTAATCATGACAAAAAAACAAGTCTTCGTACACCTTGGTTTCAAAACCTACTGGTTTTAAAAACAATGTGGCCTATCTATACACCTTTTGGTAATTATGATATTAAGACTATTATTTCGATACCTTTAGAACAGGCGGCCCTTGTGACGCAAGTAATTTAAGGTTTTTACTTCCACTAGAAAAACATTATACCCAGCTCTGACAAAGTCGGATGATGAAAAGGAGCTGACTGTACCACACGAAAACTAGTTTAAAAAAAAGGTGACAAACCGGGAAAGAATGTATGACGATCAAAATCGTGACCAAACGCCACTCGCGTTCAGTTGTTTTGAAAAGTTTTGACATAGTGACAAAAGGGGAATGTGACGAAACGGGAAGTAGCCAATTTCCCATGGTACACTTTACCTAGATGTGACGTAAATTTTTTAATTGATTTGATAAGAAAAACATACGTGTCCAATATTTTTTGATAACAATCTAAATAACGTACTAATATTTTCCTTCTTTTTATTCATCCACCTAAATAATGTCTAGCATGTATCAAAATAGTGAATAAACGTGATATTTAGTTATTGTGTTTCCAATTCTGTCGTTGATGCATAATTATTATTCGGGTCAACTTAGACATGCAAGGTAACAATAATTCACAAAGCTGTACGTATGTTCGGAAGACCATTATAAGTGAAATGTGAAAAGTCCCTATCGATACGACATTTGCATAAAAAAAACATTCAAGGATAAAGGTCACAAAAATGATTTTTTTTGCGTTTTGCAGCTAAACGGTAAGTTTTATCACACTTGCCACTATAAGCCGTTGGTCCCGGTTTATATTTGTATATCTTTATTAGTCATTAGGGATTGTCAGAAGCTAGATAATCTGACAACAATCTTGCCAAAGAAGTTCCGTGTTACCCTTACTGTATTGTAGAGATCAAATGAGCAGTAGCTTCACATAGAATACTGGTATTCAATTGAATCTGGTTGGACTATGCTGACTTCAATATAGTTAAGAAAAGGCTAGACTAACTGTTAGTATTTTGTGATGAGCATAAAAGCGTTCTATCCGGTATTGCTGCACTTGCCCTTATTCAAATGACCTTGATTATTTTTAGGTGCATAATGTATGTAGCAGCTCAAATGTATTTGACCTCGTTATCATAATCTTGCCTTCAGCCCAATTCTTTTCGGTATTGGCACAGCATATCATCTTTGTCCATTCATCTCTGTGCATCGTCGTCTCTATGGTCACCATCATTAACAAAATTCGTTTGTAGTCTCTTTGTTCTTCCTATACTCCTGTTTTTAATTTCATCTAAACAATTAAAGGCTATTCTATTTTTTACTTTACAGACATGCTTACTTACACATTCTCAAACAAAGGTAAACAGCTTATTCTGGTGTCAGGCTACACTTTCTATCGTCGTCGGACGGCAAATAACAAGAAAACAAGATGGCTCTGCTCCACACATCATAGCAAAGGATGCAAAGCTGTTGTCTATACTGTAGAGGATCACATTATATCTATGAAAATAGATCATAATCATTAATGACATGAAATTATATTATTAATGTATAAATTAATTTTGCAAATGTAAAATTAATTATAAATTAATTTTGCATTTGCAACATCAAGTTATGCTTATGTAATTATACATATTTTTGACTTATGTAAGAGACGGACATGCCGTTCGTCATTATAGGATAATTAAAACATTTAAAAAATATTATTTATTATTATTATTATTTATTTGAAAAATATGTACAAAGGTGATGCTTATTTCTAAAGAAATCTCTTCCAGTATACCTGCGAAAGGAGAGTAGAGTAAAAAGAGATGTAGAGATGATGAGATGTGAGATGTATGTGTAATATTAATTTGTAGGCTCGTGTTTCATCACTATCCCGCCTGATGGTAAGTGGCCGACGTTAGAACAGGCTTGTAGAAGTGTTCTATTCACCCTTGACTTAAAAACTCTGGAAAATATAGACTGGTAGAGAATTCCACGCTTTAACTGATCGCACAGGGAAAGTATTACAAGGTTATGACAGAGCTTATGTTTAGCGCTCATTTTGCTCTTTTTGCACTATTGGGCAAATACCTCACAGAATGGTCTTAAACGGTATTTATTTTCACAGGCTTTGCAGAATACGTGTACTCGAGGCGAGGCAACAAGATGATTTTGTTATCAGGCTACTCTTTCTACCGTCAGCGGACATCCACTCAAAATAAAACCAGATGGCTATGTTCTACCCACCAGAAATATGGATGCAAAGCAGTTGTCTATACAGTAAACGATGAAATTGTAACATGCAATTTAAACCATGACCATCCGCCTAGAGTTAACTGGGTTACTAAGAAACCTGAAAACTGTGTTGACGATTTACAGCAATTTAGTCATTTTTAACTTAGTAACCTGGAATCGTTTTGCACTCCTAATCCAATCTATTTGACATGAATGATTTAAATTTGTTACAATGTTAGTTTATAAAGAAAAACATTCTATTTCTATCAGGCTGATCCAAAAGTAATGATATCGGTAAAAAATTATACTAATTAAAACGCTGAACAGTTTTTTTGTGTGGTTGAATGTTCTAATCTCTGGAACTACTGTCGGATTCGAAAAAATCGTTTTGCACTTGATAGCCCACTACTTGAGAAAGGCTACAGGTTATTTAAAATCACGTTAGGACCCATAGGTGCCGAGTTTAAATCAGCCTAGTTAGTACAACACCGTACTGGCGATGATCGCCAACAGACTGAATTACCCTAATCCCACGCTTTAACTGATCGCACAGGGAAAGTGTTACAAGGTTATGACAGAGCTTATGTTTAGCGCTGATATTGCTCTTTTTGCACTGTTGGGCAAATACCCCACAGAATGGTCTTAAACGGTATTTATTTTCACAGGCTTTGCAGAATACGTGTACTCGAAGCGAGGCAACAAGCTGATTTTGTTATCTGGCTACTCTTTCTATCGGCATCGGACATCACATCAAAAGAAAACAAGATGGCTGTGTTCTACCCACCAGAAATATGGATGCAAAGCAGTTGTCTATACAGTGTATGATGAAATTGTAACATGCAATTTAAACCATGACCATCCGCCTAGAGTTAACTGGGTTACTAAGAAACCTGAAAACTATGTTGACGATTTACAGCAATTTAGTCATTTTTAACTTACTGACCTGGAATCGTTTTGCACTCCTAATCCAATCTATTTGACACGATTTTTTAAAATTTGTTACAATGTTAGTTTATACAGAAAAACATTCCTTTTTTTACTTGATTTGGGTTTGCTCTTGACTTGACACATAAAAAAATGCAAAAGTTATAAACAAGAAATGATATTTCGTTTTTTGCAAATATTTCATAAAATATTAATCTTTTAAACAATAAAAAAAAGACATTTTCAATAAAAAAACTTTCAGCTTTCGGAACTCTATCCCCATTATTTATTTTAATTTAACGCTGAAAATGGGTTCTCCGCGCGACATTTTTAGGTTGAGCGCGCGGCGTCAAAAGCGAGTACGACACAGTAATTCATTTATTTAAGGAATTGATTTTTTTTATTTTAAAAATTGTGGTGCTTTCTGAACACTATAAATAATTTATTCCCGTTGGAAATTTTACTTAAAGTACATTTTTCAACAATTTAAACGATTGTTAACTAACAAAATTTTCTGAACTTCCGTCCTCATTGTAAATGAAAATAATGTTTAAATTAATGTCGTAAACATTTTTCGCTTCGCAGAGCCATTCTAATATACATACTTAACAAGATCACGCCATAAAAGTTAAAAAAAAAACATACTTTGTTTATAATCATTTTTGTACTTGAAAAACATTTCTCGGATTTTTCAGTTTTTGTTTAATGATTGAGATAGAGTTCCGAAAGCTGGAAGTTTTTTTATTGGAAATTTCCTCTTTCAAAATCTTTTTTTTTTAATTTCTAATATTAATATAATTATATTTTATGAAATATTGGCAAAAAACGAAATGCCATTTTTTCATCTTTAATTGTTATAACTTTTGCATTTTTTTATGTAGGTAAGTATATCATATAGTTTTTACAATAATTTTTGAAAATGGTTTTTAGGTATATCACATACTAGCTGACCCGTGCAACTTCGTCTGCGTCACATTTTCCAATACTGTTCCGCTCTTATTTGTCTTAGCGTGATGATATATGGCCTATAACCTTCCTCGATAAATGGGCTATCTAACACTGAAAGAATTTTTCAAATCGAACCAGTTCCTGAGATTAGCGCGTTCAACCAAACAAACAAACAAACAAACAAACTCTTCTGCTTTATAATATTATAGTATACATTAATGTTGTATGCATAAAAGTATTAAAATATATCCATTTTTTTGTTGTAAAAACCATGTTAAGCACTCCGAGCGCCAGTTTTACTTAATTGAAATAAGTTTTTATCATTTCTGTGATTTTTATTTCACGTTATGTCTGCAAAGCAACGGTCTACCTACACAGATGATGATAATACATTTAATCTTGAGTGAACTATGGATCTTGTATATTCTGAAATAAGGATAATTATTTATGTTGATTTATAATCATGTCTTTAATAAAGCACATTAAACGTAACTGTAAAATAATGTAAATAATTGTAAAGTCAAGCTAGTATAGTCTTTTTTAATTAAGGTTCCTTTTATATTTCTTTACACACTGTGTTTTACTTTTCACATCCCTCTTTTTCTCGCAGGTCTGCTGAAGAATATTTGTTTTCAAATAAGCAGTACCTTTGTGCCTTTCTATCTAGATATAATTTATATATAAATAAATAAACAATATTGCTGTAGCTAGAAGTTGACCCAGTCGCGAAATACTAGCTTTGTGGTCTCGTACACGAGTTTAAAAAAAATGCTGATCGAACGCCATTTTGAGGAGATGTGACACATATATTTTCTCAAATTAAACACTATTTATAATCATAAATAGTGTTTGATGTTCACTGGAAATCATTTTTTTTTTAGTTGTCTATATAATTCTTTTAACCCGGAATTCTTAAGATAATGTTTTAAATGTTGTCATTTTTTTTTTTTGAGAATTTAAGCTACATATTACAACCAACATGTAAAATACTCAACGGCTGCTTAAGTTATTTATTTTAAGTAAGCTTAAGTCTTGCGTTACCTTTTGTATGTTTCTTTGTGTAATCACAATCAATAAACGTTTTTTACTTAAGATATTTTTGTTTGTAATTGGGAATCCGAATGGGCATTACTTTTTTGCTACGGTTATATAGGTATTGTAATATATTTATGTAATATTATAATGCATGTATGTAATATTGTCTAGAATCGCAGAAGCTTTATATTAGAGAGAACTAGATGCATGCTCAATTTAGGCTCTCCATGTATAGACTTAAGGTTTATTATCTTTTTCAGTCTCCGCAACTTACGCCTTTTCGAAGCGAGGCAATACGCTTCTTGTAGTAGGAGGGTACTCTTTCTACCGACAAACTACTAACAAAAGAAAGACAAGATGGGCGTGCTCTACACACTCAAGTAAAGGTTGTAAAGCTGCCCTGTATACCGTAGGAGATGAAATTATAACTGGTAGCGTCAAATTGGAGCATAAGCATTTACCACGAGTAAATTGGCTTTATGAGAAACCTAATATATTTGGAAGTTTCTTGAAAATTAATAGCGTGTACTCAATGCAACACACTGATTAAATAATTGCTTTTTATGTCTTGGGTTTTTATTGACGTCTTTCAGTTGAAATGATAAACAGTTCTCCGTATCTGGGGCTACTCTCTAAGCCCGAAAAGTCCGTAGTTTCGGGCTTAGTTGTGGGCGTATTATGCTCCGTATCACCTATGAGATAAATTGTCACGAACCCGAACAAAGAATGAATGACAACACGATGTCACTGTAACTGACAATTCGTGTTGTCATTAATTCTTGGTGGTTAGGTGATACGAAGTAAAATACGCCCCCGACTAAGCCCGAAACTTCGGACTTCGGGCTTAGAAAGTATAGCCCCTCAGGTGTGCGTCAATTTTATGTGTTAAAACAAAAACTTATTATTTTCACAACAGACGTTCCCAAAAACTGCAATTAACAGGTGGTACCTATATCAGAACCCTGTCTTTATTCTGACTGTCCATTAGAACGGAGAGGATAGGAACGGAAAAATATATTTTTTTAAATGGAATTGCATAAAATCTCTGTTCCGCCTAAGTCACTCCGATTTTATACAATTCCATTTAAAAAATTACTCATGTAATAAAATAACATGCTACGTTTCACAGGTAAAAAAATCATATGCCACCGGACAATTTAAAACGTATAAGATTGTAAAATATCGCGTGAAATTTGATGGGTTGTATACAAACCAATTTTTTATATTATATACCTATTATTGAGAAATTATAATCTAATAAAGATTTCTTACAATCTAACGGAGTCTGCAATTTTCCGGTGATTTTATAAATACTCACTAATCTGAGAATTATTATTTTACAGGCATTGCAAAATTCGTCACGTCAAGGCAAGGTACCCGGCTTATCTTTTTATCGGGCTACACATATTACCGGCATTTCACGACGCCCAGTAACTGTAAGACGAGATGGATGTGTTCCACACACCGGTCGAAAGGATGCAAGGCTGTAGTCCATACAGTTGATGATGTCATAGTTTACTCAAGGATAATACATAATCATCCTCCAAATGGCCAGTACAATTATCAGTTTCAAAAAGAAAACGAAACTTGTCTCCCTATAATCTAATATTAATAAAATTATACCTATTATTTATAAGTACTATTTTAAGTTTTCCAAGTTGTACAATGTACCTGGTACCAAAGAAGACCATGTCAATTCAACTTTATACCAAAGAAGTATTTTGTTGTTTGTGTAAGTTATGTGTTCTCGAAAGTATACTTATACTATGTGCAGCTTTGAAGAAAAAAACAAAATTTCCTCAAGCTACCTTTGTAGAGAGTTTATACCCCTTTCTTCTATTCCTGTTTTTTGTGAGATTCGACTTGTGTAAGCATAAATAAATTATCATTTATGCGAATGCCAAATCCATAGAAAAAAAATACAATCAATTACGGAAAGTTAAAAGTGGTAGTGGGTACTGCTCGTTATACTTACCTACTTTTATTATTGGAATAAATAAAAAAATAATATCTGCTGCATTTTTTATAAACTTCCAACATCGGCAAGACTACTTTTCATATTACCATCGTTTTCGAGATTTACAGTCCTTCGTTATTTTTTTTCAACTGATAATTTGCATCATGATCATACCAAGAGTTTCCCGTTTTGTATAAAAAAAAATACATCACCATCATATCACCCTAAAGGTGAACACTGCTTCAAATAGGCCTCCTCCAAGTGTCGCCACAATAACTTTTGCGGTAAACACACCTTATCTTTCGTAATACCTAGTTCATTAAACCAAATACCCTTAAGGTGCTCCCACACAGCAGTTATATAACGTTATACAACATTGTATAACACGATAACATTTATTAATAGCGTGTAACAATACTCTACAACATGTTGAAAAAGTTATATGTTATAAACGCTCCCACATTGGTTGAACTCGTTGTATAACATCGTATAACATTATGTTCAATAGGTTTGGGTTCATCCCGCTGAGGTTCTGATGATGTTATAACAAAAGTTACATTTTGTTATATTATATTGTAATCAGTTGTAAAACATTTTATTAAATGAAGTTGTATAACATCAATAAAAATGTATAACTTTTGTTATTATTTGTTTATAAACAAATGTTATAAGTCAGTCTCTAACGTTATATAACTGCTGTGTGGGAGCACCTTTAGACATAAGAGGCTCAATGAACAGTAAAAATGTTGTGCGCTTTCTCGCACATCCCTGATGGCAGCCGTTTGCCTCGGCTGTAATTAGCAGATGTTTGACAGTGTATTTACGGATAGTTACAAGCCAGATCAGCAGTCTTGTCAGGGGGGATAAGGGGGAAGCCTAGGCAAGACTGCAGTTCTGGCTTGATTTTTTTGAATTTTGATTTCATATTTGAATCATAATATTAAACACAAATAAGTCTGTCAAATTTAATTTTCGTTTTTATTTACCGTTTATGCATTAGGTTCAAGGTTGTATGAGAAAATTTGACAGTGACGGGCGTGATGTGCTTTCTGATACTGCTAAAGTGGCATTTTTAGACCTCCTGGTTAAACTGGAAACCGACCTAACACAGTTGGAAGAAGGCGAAGCTAATTGACGTTTTAAGTAAACTACTTAAAACGTCAATTAGCTTCGCCTTCTTCCTTTTTTTTGTGAATGTTGCTAAAAATATCGGTTAATTCGTTTAACGAAAACAGTACTAGATACACACTCATCACATTTAGTAATTGTTTCCAGGAATTCGATACGTCACCTCACAGGCTGGCAAGAGGCTTATTCTATTGTCCGGGTACACTTATTACATGCACAGAGTATATAGCAGCCAGAAGATGCGCTGGATGTGTTCCACGCACCGTAAGAAGGGATGCAAGGCTGCTGTTCATACGCTAGAAGAACGCATTATTTATTTCAATGAAAAACACAATCATTCGCCTACTGGAAGGCACTATACGACCGTGAAAATTAACAAACCTCGTCCTAGTGAAAATAATCCTTTAGAGTAGAATGGTTATCTACCGCTTTTTGTTCTTCTGAATTAGTCTGTTATTTTTTAAATAAATTAAACCACGTTATTATATTTTCGCTTTCATTTAAAAGTTACGAATAAATTATTATTTCCTTAGTGTAGTGATATCAAGTAAAATAAACAAAGTTATTAAAAAAGCTTTTTTTTTGTCATTTTAAATTCATTACCAGTTTTATTTTTCTCAAAATTACCATGTCCTTTAGAATATATAATATTAGTTTTTGCCCACGACTTCGTTCGCGCATATCCCGTTTTGTCCGTTCCTGTAAGAATTTCGGGATATCCTTCCTATTTTTTTTTTTTTTTTTTAATATTTATAGGCGTACGTTTGACCGCTATCTCACCTGATGTTAAGCGATGATGCGGTATTGTGGTAAATATATTACCTTTGCCTTATTAAGGGATAACCCTTAATAAGGCAAAGGTAATATATTTACCACCATATTTTTCAGCTCATTAATTAAATAATGAGTTCTTGGTAGGTATTCCATTGTTGTACAAAGGCTATTTAAAGACTTATCAATCAATCATTAAACATTCAAGGAAAAGATTTTTTTGTTTAAAAATTGAAATTTATTTTCTACCGATAAAACCTACGCTTATTTTTCATTATTTTCCGATTCCCAGATTAGTATGCCCTATTAAGGGTTATATATATATTTCTTAATTAATATTAACATTAATGTATATTTTTTTTACAGGTTTGGCGAACTACGTCTACACAAATCGTGGCAGTAAGCTGATTCTAATGTCAGGATACACCTATTGTTTACACAAGATTTCTTTGAGCCACAAGTCGAGGTGGATGTGTTCAACGCACCACAGGAAAGGGTGTAAGGCTGTCGTTCATACGGTAAACGATCTAATTGTCTTTTACAAGGAAGAACACAATCATTCTCCAAGTGGGAAATATCTGGCCATGCAATAAGAAAAATCCGTACGTTCCGTTTGTTAGAAACTTTTTTTTCTAGTTGCTAAGTTAGTTGTTCAAGGCTGATCAAAATGTTATGATAAAATCGGTAATTTTTCTTTTTGCTCGACGCCTATGGGTCCTACTGTGATATTAAATTGCATGTCGCCTTCCTCAAGAATTGGGTTGTCAAATGCTAAAAAGATTTTTCCGACTGATAAAACACACGGCCCCATTTTCACGTCCAAATACTGTCCATACCAGGTCTAGAAAAGATCGCGGAATGCGATAAGGCCGCGGATTGTATATGTTTTAGTTTTAAGTTTCATTTTCGGTGTACAATAAAGTATATAATAAATAAATATTTTCAGAGAAAATATGAACCAATTTATCATTACTTTTGGATCATCCTGATAAAATAAGACTCATGATGTACTTCCATGCCTGTAAAAGAAGGAAAACATATTAACTGAAAGAAAACTGAAGGATGCATACAAAATTAGAAACTCCAATCGGGACAAATACCAAAGTCCCACGTCAAAGTAATTACTTATAAAAACTTTTATTTTTTTTTATGTCGTTAAATTTATTTTTCAATCTCACTATTTTAAATAACTTAAATATGGTAAAAGCTGGATAGTTGCCAAACTTTTTTGAAACTATTTTGTATTTCTCAGTACAAAAAGCAAAACACTTTTTTTTAAATAGGTATTTTGGTTCATAAACTTCAAACTTGTGATAGTATTTTTTTTTGATTATTCCAGAGTTTAGGCAATTTTTGCGAACCTCGAATTTTTTATACCTGTGTGGCCGTACCCGTATGTGGGATAGTTGATTTATTCATATAAGTTACATATAGGATTGACGTCTCGCCGAGAAAAAGGAAAAACTTCGATCGCACTTTGCCTTCCCCTGTAATCGCACAGTAACATGCAACGTGGTCAACTAAATGGTAGTTGTAGAGTCACTCGATTGATAAATAAAATAACATGTTATTCATTCGCGAAACTAGAGTTCTTAAAATCGAGGCAACTATACCCCTGGAGCAACTATCCTGGAGCAATTGCCCTATAATCTTATTATTATTATTCATAACCAGAACTATCCCACTGCTGAGGAAAGGTTTCTTGTTCCCTTAGTAAATTTTGCCGGTTTCGTGTTTTTGCCATTAATTAATTTAAAAATATAAATTAATTCGACAAACTATCTCTAGACTGTAGGTAACTGATGACTCATAATTTAAGTACTAGGTATGTTTTTATTTTGTAAGTTTTTATTATAACACTCTCCCTGCCATGGGGTCCGCTGGCGGGTATGTAGCAGCTATATTTTTTACTTATTTTTTATTTTATCTTAGCTGATAGAATCACTGTCGAATTATATTAAGTAAAACTTTTAAGAAATCAGATGAGAGGAGTGAGTAAATAAAATTATTATTCATTTTTTTCTGTTTTCTTTTGTGCGTACGAAGTTCTTCGTGGTATCTAAAATTTAAAGCATAAACAGTTCCAATGTACCAGCAGCATTTTATTTCAGAATACTAAGTCTTGTGCTTAAAAAACATTCCCTTGTTAATACATCTCGGCGCCAATCAATGTCCAAAATTGACAAAATAAATGGAAACTAGAGCAGTTTTGACACTGACTTTTTGGTGACTGTAAATTCTTCCCGAAAAAACAATAGTATTTTTTTATGTGAAAACTTCTTTAGCGGCGGCGTTGAGTACTTTTCTTGGGATGGGTGGGTACATAATGTTAAACTCGCGTCAGAACACGTGACCTGATCGAAAATTCGTAAGTCGGATGATCCAAAATGTACAACGTTAATGTTCAAGTTTTCACTTCTGCCGGTACTCCCGGAGTGCAAACCGTTGTTTTTTTTTCAGGCACAGCAAATTACGTGATCTCCAGGCGAGGCAGTAAATTAATCTTAATAGGTGGATACACTTACTACCGGCACCAGACATTCGCCAATCAAAAGAAGTTGTGGATGTGTTCCACGCACCGGATGAAGGGATGCAAGGCTGTAGTCCATACAATTGAAGACCACATCGTTATATCAAAGTTAGTCCACAATCATCCTCCAAGTGGCCAGCCTACCTATAAACTAGTTTCCTGAATAAATAATAAAACTCTACCTTGATATGTTTTTCTTTTCTTTTAGTTTATTAGATGCACTCTTCTGTAAATCATCTAGTCTAACCAATTTCGGTTGGTTGGAGTTCTTTAAGGTATTTATTGAAAGCAAAGCATAGCACCATTCCATCAGTTTCCGTGGGTGTCGTAAAAGGCAACTAAGAGGATCAGTCACCAATTCTCTAGTGCCCTTTCTCTGGTGACATTCAACAGTTATAATGTGATCGCCAACGCGCCTGCCAAGCGTGGTAATTATGGCAACCCGGGGGGGGGGGGGAGACCTTTTTCCAGCAGTAGACATCTTTCTGCTGATATAATGATGATAATGAATCGATTTCTGTAAGACAATATTGTAATCTTTTAAAGGACATTGCTCATCGCCCATACATCGTTCGCCTAAGAACCAACAGAGAGGTGAATTTACTATCTGTGTTTTAAATAATGCATATGTTCGACAAAAAATAAATTAAAATCACGGACACTTGCCAGAATTGTAAAACATCTAAAATTCGGTTTCGGATTTCGGATTTTGAGGTTATAAAACATACCAAACAATAGAAACATACCAAATGGACTAAGATCCCAGAGCTGCCAGACTTTTTATCTCACCAAAAAATGTATAGAGTAGTGTTACTATGTTCTTCTAACATACGAAAGCGTGGTAAGTTAGGTCGACGGCCGATTCCCTGGTATCAGGTGCCAAATACATTAGGTACATCAAAGTGTCAACTGTCATTTCATCGACTGTCAGTGTCAATAGTGTTCGTGTCATACAGCGCTTTAATCGCTTTACTCTTTTTGTAGGTAACTAAAAATCTTACAGCGCTGAGAGTGCTTTGTTTCATTTTAAAATAATGGCGCCGGGTTATAAAACCTAAGTGAGTTACTTTTTAAAATGGTTTCGTAATTAAAAAGTGTCCGTTCTATTCTAATCAGTAAAATGTAATTAAAAAAAAAAAATAGGAATAATAGTAAAGGTTTCGCATGTGTTGATTCATAGGCCACTTTTTACCATGTCCTTTGCATAGGATTTTAAGCCTTAACGGCTGCACTGAAAAGGGAATATGCACGCGATTTTTTTATTTATAGAATGAATTGCTTATTATAAGCTCCAGTAAACACTCTAGAAAATATTTTTTAAATATCTTCATCAGCGATGAAGTTATAACGCTTCAAAGATTACTTTTAGAACTAGAAGTCCGACATGGAATTTGACGTCACATTACGTGACGTCTATACATCTGCCATAGAAAACAGCGTTTTCGCGAGAGGGACAGATATATTTGTTTAAAATAATTATATCTCGTTTGTTTTTCGAGCAATTTTGATTCTATTTCCACTGTTAGTAATATATTTTTAGATAAAGATAATAATATTTTTTTTATGCATATTCCCTATTGTATGAAATTCGGAACATAGGTAGTACGTTCCCGTGGAGTAATATTCAACTTCCGTGCGCTGTCGCGAAGCCGCTGGCAAGATCAATCTGACTGGGAATACTTGTAGTCTAACCGGCTATAGCTGTGTACCAGTATTTTATACGGAAAAGGCTGTATATCTGACCTCCAGGAACCAGTAACCTAACTGGGTAACACTATAGGTACGCTGTTGGATAGATAGTATCAGTTTTCTGACCCTTAATGACTGACAATATCAACAAACTACAACCAAGATCAACAGCTTAGCGTGCTTTCTATCCCACCAGTTCACCCATCTACGGAACGAGATCGGTAAGCATTGCTTAACCTTGAAGATAACCTTTGTGGCTGTTATTATTTTGCCATGAGAGGATGCATTTTTATTATTTTTAAGTGTTTTTGCTCTTGACTCTAGCCTAGGTCAGAGATGATAGAAGTTGACGATGGAGCGAGTTGACCCAGAACAAGCCTGTTCACTCTAACTTTAAGAAATTATGGTTGGAAGCGTCCGGAAACATAGACGAAGGCAGAGAGTTCCGGAGTGGAACTCTCTGCCTTCGTCTACTTTGTTGTGCGCATTATAATAGACGTTTGGAAACGCTTAGTGCGAATGGGCTAGATTCCATCATCCACAAATTGCAAAACTATTTAGTCCGTCAGTTAGAGTATTGAAAAATAATGAACACGTATTTTTTGTTTTTGTAAATCAATGAATATTGACAAAGATAAAACGTATCAAAACTCGGCGAGTAGGGGCTCGTGACGTCACGACTCACTAAAATGTTGCGAAGGTGTGACGTATTGAGAATTTTAAAAGCGTCGTAACTTCGTCAATTTTGGTTCCCGTAACAAAAGAAAAAACAAGGGTCAAATATTTTTTGATAATCTAACTGACGGACTAATTAGATTTTTTTCAGGACACAAGCCTATTGGTGGAATAGCAACAAGGTAGGGATGGTAACTTGCAGTGCATCTGGATGAGCGACGATGGAAGGAGGCTGATTAGATGAGGTCGTGGAGTTTTTGGGCACACTCACCGATGTACAATCTGCAAAAGACCGACAAGCAGGCAACCTTGCGGCGAGTAAGTTTCAAATAAAAAGCTTTTACAGTTGAATTACATTTTAATCGTAAATTGTATGTATTATTTACAGACATTGGTACCATTCCACATTACGTCCGATCACACCGAGGTAAGAAATTAATCCTAATATCCGGATACACCATCTACAAACACAAGACATCGAAGAAACAAAAGACGAGATGGGAATGTTCCACGCACCACAGAGAAGGTTGCAGAGCTTCTGTGCATACAGTTGCAGGTCGAATTGTCAACATGATGACAGATCACACACATCTACCTAAGCGGCAGAAACATATAGCCGTAGAATAAGGTAGGAATCGAATAGAATACTGTTCCTTATGTATGTTGTTGTGTTTTTTGTTTGTTCGTCTTTCTCTTGTGCCAGGTTTGCTTCAACGATGCTTAAATAACGCTTATTTATATAGTATATACAGTCGTAAAAAATGTCGCTTATTTATATATTACGTATTTTTTCCAGATAGCGTTAATGT
Organism: Ceramica pisi; assembly: GCA_963859965.1. Taxonomy (NCBI): domain Eukaryota; kingdom Metazoa; phylum Arthropoda; class Insecta; order Lepidoptera; family Noctuidae; genus Ceramica; species Ceramica pisi. The sequence continues at coordinate 5,914,773 of OY982541.1, read as the reverse complement.
ATGGCACGTCAAATATACTATGCCCAAAGAAACGACATGGTAAAGCACTGATTAAAACATGGAATAGAATAGACTACATACTCTTTATTATGTACACCATATAAGTTACAGAAAAGATACGCGAATATCTTTTCAATATGTCAAAAATGTATAGAAATTGAGTTTTTTTTGACAGATTGCGACTGAGTTGCAAATGCGAAAGTTGCTTAAAAAATAAGTATAATTGGCATTAAAATAATTATTGAGTATAAATTTATTGTCGAAAAGCTCAGCTCATGCACGAACAAACTTATCAACCAATTTTTACAATAAAACATGCACTGAATGCTTAACATAAATTATTGTTTTATTTGACGTACGTATGTCACGTTAACAGACCCGCCCTATGAAGTATGTAAAGAAATAAAAGATACCTATATTTTTTTTAAAGATATAGCCGTTGGGTTTAGTTGGGGACACCTCGTCAATTGTTTTGTTCGAATGCTAATTGCATATAAACAGTAAAACAAAAATTAAAACATGAATGATTTCGACAACATTTTCAAAAAAAAAAACAAAATGTTTGGGATTGACACTGGATTTATACGTCACTATGCCATTTAGAAAATTGCCATATGGTTAGTAGTACAACAATTTCAATGTTCATATAGAAAGAACCACAAGGTAATTTAAGCAGTACAAGGTATGATCAGTGAAGGAGGTTTATAAACCTGTAAATCCCAAAAAAAAAACAAACACAGTAACAGTTCAATACATTTTGTCGAGATATATATGCGCATAGAAATGTATGGGGCAGTCGATTTTTTTTGTGATTTCAATGTTGGTAGTGAGTAGGTACCTACAATGACCCCGTTTACAAAGTACCTATTGCTTTTAATCTTTTACTCGTTATATAGGTATCTACTTTATAAAGCAGCTTCTGGAATTGAGTTACGCAAATAATAACACTGATTTTATTCGTTACAGAAATGGCAAATTACATACCTTCAAGGAGAGGACACAAGCTAATCCTACTAGCAGGATACACATATCATAAGGTCAAGACATTTAACAACTACAAGACTCTTTGGATGTGTTCCACGCACCGTAAGAAAGGATGTAAGGCGCTTGTTCATACGCTAGGCGATTACATTGTCACCTTCAAGGGAGAACACCCACATCCTCCTTCTGGGAAGTATATGTAAAAAAAAACAAATGCTAAATTGAAACACGTGTGTTTCATTTTTCTTCGCTGTTTGAAATTTTGAGCGTAGTTTTTGTTGTGCTCTAGGGCGGGTTGTTTCAAACGGTTGGTTAACGTAACGTACTTATGTCATAAAGTTACGATTACGGAAGATGTTTAACGTTCGTTTAATAAGAAGCATTGTTTCAAAACATTTTGGTATAAATTCCTGCTCATCCCAATAGCTCAAGTTATTAAAACATGTTTTACCTAAATACGTTTTTTTGCACTCTACCCTATTTTGTGTTATCAGAAGAATACTGCTATTGAGGAATTTTTATTTATTCTATTCATTATTATTTCTCTCATTCTATTCAATATTTATCAAATTCATCAACAAATTTACATTTGTGTTAACAATGGATGTCTTACAAAAATCTAATTATTCAACTTAATATTAATTCAAAATAAATATAAATACAATTCAATAAATGTATGTCAATAAAATTCATTCTTAATGTCATAATACAATGTCGGATAACTATTTATTCTTAATACTAATTATACCTAATAATTTAAATTTATATTCATACACAAATTAATACAAATAAAATTCAATAAATTGATGGCAATAAAATTCATTTAGTTGTTATGTCAAGATACAATAAAGGATAAACTTACTACTTAAATTTATAAAATATAATCACGTATTAGAGTTTGAACTACCTTTATCTTTAAAAAACTCTTCTATGCTGTAATAACATTTCCTCATTAACAATGACTTTAATTTTCTCTTGAATTCATTTGGAGTCATAGAAGTTTTAAATTGCACAGGCAATTTATTGAACAAATTTACCGATTGGACTCTTGAGGCATGTTTAACGACATTTAGTTTAGGTTGTATAAAATTAGGTAGATCCTTTCTTCGCGTTCTCATTCGGACATGTCTCTGTTCTTCTATGAATGAATGCAAAAGAAATTTCACAATATTGTTCCATTTGACGCAACTAAAGTAACGTTAACCAGTGCTCAAACCATCTGTTAACGTAATCGTAATTTTTTTGCGTGCGTTAACGCAGACCATATTGTGAAACAACTCATTTTTTTATTTGACGATAGTTGGCACCATTTTTAACGCTTACGGCGTGCGTTAAGTGAACGTGAAACAACCCGCCCTAAGGCTTGTTTCACATATTGTACCACAACCACACCACACCGTCTCGATAAAAGTGGTCAAGCTGTGGTAACAGTGTCGCTGCGGCTTTTTGCGGTTGCGTTGTGGTTGCGACGTGGCTGTGATGTGAAACACAATAGCGCGGTCGATAATGACGACAAAATGTGGTTTGTATGAATTAAACACATTGACTATACTTTGATATATCTTGATAGACTGATCAATATTGTTCTTGTTCAATTAACTGCGCTTGTAATAGGTACTTCTTTATACAAGCTGGTGTTAATAAATAAATATTCTCTATTTTTTTATTTGTAATTTTTGTTAATTTTACGCATAATCTATCGATCGACATAAACAAAAATGAATCGCCGAAATGTACATTTGTTTGCTCATAACTTCGTAACGACTGTACCAATTAATTGGATAAATCTTTTGTAGTTGTGTTTGTAATAATTTTTAGGGTGACATATTATGTATGAAAGAAAATTTTGAAGAAAAACAATATCCAGGCGAAGCCGGGACGGGCCACTAGTTTAATAATAAATCAAGAGGTAACTGGTCTTTCTAGCTTTTTTTTATAAGGAAAAAAATACATGTAACATTTGACTGCGAAATGAAACGCCAAATCGAACAAAACTTAGTTGTACCTACTGTCTAATTTTGTTGGAATAGAGTAGCTTCTAATAGGTACTATAATTTGATCTAAGTTAGCCTAATTGTTGTAATTATAATATTTTAATAAAAACAAACTTCGTTTTATTTTTATTTCAGTGTTTAATTATTATGTTATAATTAAACTCACCATAATCATGTTGCTCTGTTCTAACAGGTTCTACAACAGTCGGTCTATTTCAGTTATCTCCGAATCTACTGGACCAATTATGTGGAAATTTGATATACATATATTGACTTCTGTGACCCAAACACGGACGCGTTACATAAATAAATATGTTTTAGTACGGGGGTTACGTTTGGGGATCAAACTAGAAAACTCAAACTGAAAAAAGTAGTAGAAGAAAATTCAAACTGAATCGTGAGACATATATTTTTTCATAATCAATAAATTAATAACTTTGAAGTTATTGAAAAAATAAGGCCAAAAATGAACATTCGCCGTCTATCTCCGAAACTACTGAGCTTCAAAACACAACAAAAAACAACGGGTTGTACTTGAAAATTTACGTTGTGCGGTTTTGAATCATCCGTCTTACGAATTTTTTTTTTTTTTTTAATAATGATAGGCGTACGTTTGACCGCTATCTCACCTGATGTTAATTTTCGATCAGGTCACGTGTCCTGACGCGAACTTAACATTTTATACGCATCCCAAGAAAAGTGCTCAACGCTAAACAGTTTCCACTTCAAAAATGGCGAAAACAGTTCTATACCTAAAGATTACAGGAAAACCTATAAGAAGTCTATAGTGTTAAAATACCTAAAATATTTAAAAAAAAAATGGTTCTGAACCCTTCACACGCAAGGCCGACTCACATTTGGCCAGTTTTTCTTAGCTTGAAACCATTCGCTAAGATTTTTATTCACGTATAGTTGCAAGCTAATAAATGAATATAAAAATATATATGTACTTGAGATTTTATTGTGTATTTAGGGTACCTACTTGAGATAAAGTATGTAATAATAAAACTAATTACATTAATTATTTACAGACTTTGCTAATTACGTCAAATCAAGAAAAGGCAATAAGCTTATCCTATTACACGGATACACTTATTTCAAGTTCAAAACATTTATTAACCAAAAGATGCTGTGGATGTGTTCGACACACCGGAAGAGAGGATGCAGGGCTGTTCTCCATACATTTGAAGAACAAATTATCTACTTCAGGGGAATTCACAACCATCTTCCTAGTATTATAAAAAGGTCTGATTTGTAGGGCATGTTATAAAACATCCGTATAAAAGAACTTACTTTGGCAAAATACGGGATGGTCCAATGGTTGCTGGTCAACTCCCACAAAAAGGCAGTTTGTCTCATCGCCGGCGATCAGCGAGTAGCGAGAAAAGCTTTAAATTTGAAACGAGTTTGCGAGCAGCGAGTAGCGAGTGAAAAGTTTCGATATCTTTGACGCTCGGCTTTAAGCGAGTGCGGGCTTTTACTTTCAATACTCGCTCCAGCCCGCACTATAGTAGAAATAGGGAATATGCATGAAAAAAGTATTAATGATCTGAACTGTTTATCTAAAAGTATTCGAAAATATAATACTAACAGTGAAATTAGAAACTAAATTGCTCGAAAAACGAACGAGATACAATTATTTTAAACAAATATATCTGTCCGTCTCGCGAAAACGCTATTTTCTGTGGCAGCTGTATAGTCGTCGTGTAATTTGACGTCACAGTTCGTATCGGACTTCTCTTTCTAACTGTAGTCTTTGAAGCTTTATAAATCGTCTTCGATATTTAACCACCAGTTAAAAAATCTATCATATTCGACTCCCACCGCTTTCGAGAATACGCGGATGTCATCTTGTTTAAAAAATACTAAAGATAATATATTATAATAAAAATCTGCTCTAAATGTTTTCTGTGCACTTTCAGAAATGGAGTTTTCAGAAAACGTAGTAGTTCGAAAGACGAAAGAGACTTCAGCAGTCTGGAAAGATTTCCTTAGAAGCAAAGACAAAGATTATGCCAAGTGCAAAATATGTCTCAAAGTGATCAAATGCGAGGCCGGATCGACAACAGGTTTACGAAGACATTTGGTTACAGAAGTACACAAAAAGAAAGTTTTAGAAATGGATATAAAGAACAAACTATATACACTTAAAATAGAAAAAAATAAAAACTCCTAACTAAAAAATGGCATCAAAAAATTCGTCCCCATCGCTATCGACTGGAAGTGAGCCCAAAAGACTGGCTGCATTGCCACGTTGTATGGCAATGCTTATCCTCTGTCCAAGGTAAAAGCCAGCTCTTGGGTCACGCGAAGCGTCAACTAAGCGTTTTGCAAGATCTTTAAATAGGACGTGAGCACTCGGACCCCACGGTCCAAGAGTTTCAACCCCAAACGGCTCAAAAATGTAGTTGCCAATAAGGCTACTATATTTCCGCCGTTTGAGGTTTTCAGCAGACGAAGCCGCAGAACCAGCACAGCACGACGAGCTAGGAAGATGGGATGGCGCAAGAGTATCGACACAAGTAGCGTCCCACACTAAAGGCCTACCCATCTTCCATGGAAATAAAGACATACCGTCCGGTCTTTTGCCATCGTCGCGTGCCAGGCCAATGGGTTCTAATACGGCTGGCACGCCGACGGCGACAAGAGCACGTCGGATAATGTCGTTGATATTTGCGTGCCGTGCTATGCGACCCGCACTTCGACTGCATGACAGGCCGTGGTGCCCGAGGCTGTTGACAGCTTCGCCACAGTGGCAGCGATGAGGAGAACAACAGGATGCGCCTAAGCGAAGGGAAGCAGCGAGGTGGAAAGTAGTATCGTCGAACAAGGTGCCTATGTTCGACGACGGTAGTGCGTGAAGCCAGAGACCCGACTCCCACTCACCCACAGCCAGCAGGCGTGCACGCTCCGCAGAAGTGGCAGCAGAGGCAATTAGGTTATTCTGAACTCCTCTGCAGAGCGGCTCATCCCACCGTCTCTGGTATGATGGGTTGTCGGGTAAATTTTGATTCGAAATGGATAATACTTTATTTTTTTAAAAGATAAAACTACCATATGAACCTAAATAAATAAGCACACACCATACACCAAACGCACCCACCACACAAACACACACCATAACACATGTATGGTGTATGTGTGTGGTGATGGTAGGTTGTATGTTTACTAACGTGTATGGGTTTGCCTGAATTAGAGATTTACTTATTATTGTTTTTTGTGTATGGATAATACCTACTTTATTTTTTAAAAAGATAAAGCTACCATATGAACCTAAATAAATAAGCACACACCACACACCATAACACATGTATGGTGTATGTGTGTGGTGATGGTGGGTTGTATGTTTACTAACGTGTATGGGTTTGCCTGAATTAAAGATTTACTTATTATTATTTTTTTGTTATTTTAAGCAACCAGGAAATACGCCTAACTGCTTTGTCGTACTTAAATATAAGTCATGTTATTTTATAAATGTATGGATTGGTTAACAACAAATTAAACGTAGCATTAAAACACCATATTCGTTTAATTTGTAGACTTTGATAAATGCATAATTTATTGTTTTAATTCTAATTACAAACGTGTAAATTACATAACGTCAGTTTAGACAACGTGTTGTCACAGTATCCTATCGGTGACTTTCTACTCTGAGATGTCACATCAAATGTTTGAAAAAAAATATAGCCTGGTTGGAACGAAAAAAACGAATGGGACAAATTGTCAAGCACCTGATCTGCCTGAATTTATATTATAAGTAGAACTAATAGTAGCTTTAATACAATACAATACAAATTGTTTTTATTGGGAACAACATGAGGAACCTACAACTTACACACTTAGTAAACAAGTTTAATTAAAAAATAATTAGTGAGTCATGTACTTACAATCCATATAGGGAGAAATTAAGAATAATTAAGAAATACCAATATGTGAACCTACAATAAGATCTTTTTTTACAGAACTGGAGATTTCAGAATTTGTAAAAGATTTGAAGAAAAAAGAAATCTCAGCTGTTTGGGAGTACTTTATTAAAAACGAAGAGAAATCGAATGCAGAATGTAAATTATGTGGTGCAAACATCAAATCCAAGGCCGGGTCTACATTAGAACTGAAGAAACACTTGGAATCAAAACACAAGATATCGTTGGAAACTATCAAAAACATTTATTTTGTCGAAGTTGAAGGTCAGTATTCCATAGATCTTTAATATTTCATTTTGGGGGCCGAGTCACCCGCGTCCGTAGGAGAATACCCTTCAGCGAATCCCTTCACGTGGTCCCCGGGTGGTGCTAAACAGGTGACCTGATTCAGACCCAGAGGTCCCGGGGTCGATTTCCAGCGGGGGCAAATTTTTTGCTCGGTCTGGTTGGTGGTAGGACTTGTTCTAAGTCCGCCTGGCAAGCTACCACCATCATTTCTAAGTCTGTCGCCATAACAACAATGTTAACAGCATTGTTGTGTTCCGGCAGTTAGAGGTATGATAACCAGTTCCTCTGTGTAAGAGGATTCCGGGTGAAACTCGCTTCCATCTTCGGCCTAATCATCACTTTCCATCAGGTGAGATTTGGGCCAAGAGGTTCCCCGTTTTGTATATAAAAAAAAAAAAAAAAAAACATTTTGTGAGTGATCAGGCAGTGACTATCAGTCTACTTTAACTTTTACGAACTATGTTGGGGCCGGTCTTCTATGTTGAAGTGTAATCGGATTCCGTTGAGTACCAGTATTTTACATGGAGCGCGTTCAAACAAACAAATAAACTCTTCAGCTTTGTTACATTAGTATAGACAGCTAGTTAATAGCCGAACGCTTCTGCCAGCGGCTTTGCCCGCGTGATCCCTAGGGAACATACTCCCGGGATATATATTAAGCCTATGTGTTATTCCAGACTATAATCTAATTCTGTGCCAAATTCCATAAATATCCTTTCAGTCGTTTTGACGTGAAAGAGTAACAAACACTCATCTAGCCATCTATCCATTAATCCATCCATACATCCTCACAAACCTTCGTATTAATAATATTAGTGGGAAGTAGGATTAGTAGCCACACTTTACCGTATGGTGTCGGGCGGTGCCGTAAAATAATAACCATCCCATAACTTCCCGTGGGAGTCATAAGAGGCCTTTTGCCTCATGTCCAGCAGTGGAAGTCTTTCGGCTGAAATGATGAGAATTAGTAGGATTCAGTTACAGATACCGGAACGGTTCTTGAGCGCTCGGCGGAAGAGTGGGGATCGCTTTGCGCATCGTACACCTTATGACAAATAAAACGTCGTCGTGAGGTACGTGCAGCAAGAGTAAAAAACAAATCCCGAGTGACGGCTATGACGCGCGATGCGCTACGGGCCAATCACTGCACCTTCCCCGCCCACGCGCCTCCTCGCCTCACTTATACCACCAAAGGGACCCAATAACTCACTTTTGCGCAGGTGAAGGTCAGCGCTTAAGAATCGTGCCGATGATTGTACAACGGGTTAGATTGAGTGTAGACCCTAATATAGTTAGAAAAAGGTTAAACATATGATGCCATTGATTCTCATTTAAAAAGTTGTCGCAAGTAGCATTGTACCTCGTATTATTATGTTTTTTCAATTTTCAGAAGATACCTCTAGAGAAGGAGATGAGGAAAAGGACAGTAGGGAGGAACCGACAAACACCAAACCCACCAGGAAAAATGCTTCCATAGTCTGGAAATATTTTATCAAAAGCCTAGACAAGAGTTACGGCAAGTGTAAAATATGTGACAAGGAAATAAAATGCCGCGGTGCTTGTACAACACCATTGCACAATCACTTAAAAGGCATGCATAAAATTAGCCGGTAAAGAGATAATGAATACTAAGCTAAAACATAATTCCATTACTTTGACTTTTTGATTATTAATATTTTGACATTTTTACGGTGCATCAAAACAAAAAAAAATGTATATTATATTATTTTATGGTGTTTCTAGAAATACTTGGAATTAATATCTGCCAAAATCTAAATATTTCTTCCATTAGTAATAATTGTTACATTTATTATTCATCCACACGATACGGATTCCATAAACAATAGAATTTTGTAATCCAATGCAGACACATGTCTGTGTGATAGACAATTATTTTTTTACGAAATTATTTTTAGTTATTGGAATACACTCCTAAAATCACTATTTTATTACTTTGTCGAAAATGGTATGTATAGGTAGATAGTAAAACTAAATAGTTTTTCAGTGAGTTTTTTTTTTTTTTGAAAATACATTCTAAGAATATTAATTGGTTCTAACATTATATATTCTTTATAAAATAAATAATAAATCGAAAACTACCAAAATTGTTTTTTTTTTGTCGTGGATTTTATTAAAGCCACGATTATAAAATGAAGCCATCATTCAGCTCACTGCAACATCCTTTGTGGAAGTTTTTCTAACACTATGCCTAAGGATACGTGATGTCTACTCCAGAACTTTCCGGCCCCATCGGCCTGTTATGCAAGCAATGCGCCCTGCCCGCCCACTGGTAGGAGAATCATACTGCCGTCAAAAGAAAGGGACGTATCCTAACAGATTTCCGACCTTAAGTTATTATTTTAATGTCGGAAATTGGTTACTACGTTTTCTTTAGGTAGGTACATCCTTTTTTCTAAAAAACAGCAGCATAAGACCAGTCGATGTGTAGACGCTTAGAAGAGGTGTCCAGCAATGGATGCTTTTCGCTTGAAATAGTGATGATAGCTACACAGGCAGACAGACAGATAGCTTATCTGTATATTTGCACCAAGTGCAACCCCATTTAGTGTCCAGACTTTCTCTATCCATTCCAGGTTGCCTGGAAGAGATCGCGAAATGCGATAAGGCCGCCAATTGTATGTTTTGTTAGTTTAAGGTACCACAAGCAATAAGAAACTAGAAAACGCTTTTTAAGTCTGGTATCTTGTTGTTAAACAATTAGTCATGGTTATTGGTAAATTAAAAAAGAGCTTTGAGATTGAGAGAGATTGGCAAAAGAGTGTTGATATATACCTATTATTTTTCATTTTTTTTTCTAAGTCACATTCATGGTTTATACACAAAATATAGTCGGGGAGGAAAAATAAGATGCACTTGATGTCATTATAATGATTTAAAACAATCAACATGACATAAAATGAACTGATTGTCAGAGAATGTCAATTGTGTCTGATGTGCCTTATTAGAACTAGGTACTAAAATATATGAAGTTTTAATAAATAAAACACTAAATGACTACTTTATCTTTTATAACTGCATCAAAAGGAGAAAAAAAAAACACAATTAAAAATATATACTATGAAAATCTTTTAGGTGGAACAGCGCTTCAGAGAGAGGGAGAGACTGGCAGAAGTTTTCTAAGAGTGCGAAGACAATTTTTTTGAATGCAGCGAATCAGTAGAAAATAAAATAAAATCATTTTCATAAAAATTAAAAATATTTCAAAAAATATCGCTCCTTTCTTTACCATAGATATTTTAAGACACTTTATCTAAACATTTATATTTAAGGACACTTTTCTTGCAAATACCAGGTAGGTACCTATTAAAACAAAAAACAATTTTCTTTTACAGTAATGATTTTTGCGGACCTCCCAAATACAAAACGTCGTCGCTCATCAGTATGGGATTCGTTCATCAAAAGCAAAGACAAACAGTCTGCAAAATGTAGACTGTGTGGCCGAATAATGAAAATGTACAGTACTTGGAATTTAAAGCGCCATTTAGAAGCAAAACACAGAAATCGAGAATCAACGGATATTATATATTATATCGCGGTCGATGAAGAAGATGAAGGTAGGTAGTTTTGTGTATTCAGTCATTGTTGTGTGTTTTGTGTAATTGTCTTATAATTGAAAGTCAAAAATAATCCATCAGCCACATGTTTTCTGAATAAAAAAGTATCTTGGCAGGACATTAAATACCCTCATTTAGGCCGTAGTTATCCCGTGGGAGTCGCAAGAGGCCTTTTGGGGGAAGCCTATGTCCAGCAGTGAACTTTTTTGGCTGATATGATTATGATGATGATGATGAGAATTAGTAGGATTCAGAAGCAACTGGTTAGATTAAGAGTAGACGCTAACAAAGTAAGAAAGGCTAAACAAATGATCCCATTGATTCTCATTTACAAAGTTGTAACAAGTAGCATTGTACAGTCAGACTACAAAAGTCGATAAGCATCTCTCAAAGTAATTGGCTTGACGTATAGTTTGACTTACTACCTTCTATTTTCACGTTGTTGTCAACACTAAATACTCGTTGCTTGTATGAGTATCTCAACATTCCACAGATAACACACACTAATGTACTGTCGTCGCACTACGCGCGTTAGTGTGTCATTAAGAACATGCCTTACACAGTCACAGACTCACAGCTGAGGCGACCATTGGATTGATAAAATTCGCGCTAGTCACTCATGTGCTTGTAGCCGTCAGGGCGAGGTAATAGACTCGCAATCAACGAACTCCGAGTTCAAATCCAATTAATGGTCCGTAGCTGATTTTTCTGTTATTGAAAATACCATATAATAAATAAGTTTTTTTTTATATTTCTACTATTGAAACTACAATTGTATTTTATATATTGTATTTTTTGTACTAATTAGTTGCAAATTACGAATATTATGATTTATTTATCGTATTCGTAATTTGCAACTATTTAGTAGTGATCTTATTCATCATTTCGATGTTGTAAGGTAGAAATAAAAAAGTCGTGCTGAATGATAATACAAATGTTTATTTCGTTATATTGTTACCTCGACAAAAAAAGTTCTCTCGTAACCGTTGATAACATTGTTAGTTGGAAATATACCCACTTAGACCATTCATAATAACAATGAAAGGATATTTTAATAATACAAAATATAACTGTCGATAGCTAGTTATTAAAGGTATTGCTATTCAACCAGTTTTATTGAAAACTGATATATGGTTTTGACTTGGTAAACATGTTATTTTTAGGTAACGTCACAAATAATGTATTGAGGTTATGGCTTTATTGTTCATTTTCTTGGCGAAAAGAAGATTGAAACTAAACCTCAAGAACTTAAGACAATCGCCAATTAGATGCGAAAAATAAATCTAACTATTAATTTATGTTACAACAATGCGGGTAGAAGAAACAGAATACAAAATAAAACCATGACTATCGTCAGCAAACTTAGTAGTGAGTTCACTGCATTCCTAAGATAAGGCGATGGCACAAGTTAAAAGAAATAGCTGTTTTAAACGAAAGTCAACATAACATAATTAATATGTCTAGTGTTTCGTTAAACGTTATTAATATTTTAAAATGACCTAATAAATATTTAGTTACACCGTCTGATTATTAAAACTAAAACAAGGATATTTTAATTTAATTAATATTTTGTATAACTCCCATTATTTTCAATGCATTCAAGTAGCCGTTTGCGCATGGACCCAACAATATTACCGCATGATTCGCTCCCTCTTAAATTTTCCCACACCTCCATGCAATGGGTTTTCAATTGTTCCGTGGACCTCTCATTCCGTGAGTCCCACCTTTGCACCATCAAGCCCCATAGATTTTCTATGGGGTTGAGGTCGGGTGATCGCGCTGGCCATGGTACAAAAATAACCTCCGGGTGATTGTGAAAACACTCACGCACAGTACTCGCCCGGTGAATAGGACAATTGTCCTGGACAAATGAAAATTGTGCTAACTCATCAGCAGGGTAAATGTTGCGCACAGTAGGTAGCATGATGGAGTCTAATACTTCCGCATAAGTCGAACTGTTTGCGCGTGGAGGAATGAAAGCCAGTTCTCCTGGTCCTGCTGCACTCATCCACCCCCACATATTAATTGTAATACGACCTGATTCGGTGTTAGGGATTACGTTTTTATCACACCATCGAGTGTTATCCTTTCGACATAAATGAAGTCTGCCCTTTTGACTGGATTTAAATGTTTTTTCATCTGAAAATATGGTGGTATTCCACTCGAAATCTTAATAATACCGTGCGAAACGTATTCGTTCTTGTTTATGTTTCTCTGTCAAGTAAGGCTTTTTAGCAGGTTTTCTGTGATGCACACCTTCAGCGTGGAGCGCACGGCGAACAGTTTGCAACGAGGTGTCGAATAATTCCGCAGTGTCTCGTTGGTGTGAAACCATTTTTTTCATACTCGTCCACCATATGTCGTCGCTGCGCTTCGCTAATAAGCGTCGGTCTTCCACTTCTCTTTCGACTAGCAAGGCTACCCTCTTCTTGATATCTTTTTATCCAAAGACTTACAGTATTTCTCTAAAACAAAAAAAAAATAAAAATATTAGGTCGCTATACTTAACAAAATACTAAAGTGACTTCATTTTTTAGGGTTCCGTACCCAAAGGGTAAAACTAGACCCTATAACTAAGCCTCCGCTGTCTGTCTGTCTGTCTGTCGGTCTGTCTGTCTGTCTGTCTGTCTGTCTCCAGGCTGTATCTCATAAACCGTGATAGCCAGAAAGCTGAAATTTTCACAAATGATGTATTTCCGTAGCCGCTATAACAACAAACACTAAAAATTTAAAATAATTAAATATTAAGGGGGGTCCCCATGCAATAAACCTGTTTTTTTCGTAGTTTTATAGATAAATGGTACCGAAACCCTTCATGGGCGATTCCGACTCGCACTTGGCCAGTTTTATATAGTTAATACTCATATTTATTTAATATAATTTTAAAATAAAACACTGCGTATTTATAAATCCAATAATAAACACTAATATTTCGCTTTTAAGCCTCATACAGTGATGAATGGATTCAAGAAATAATAAAAAGAATTAAGCCATATTCTACCAAATAATCTCAGGTATACATTTTTAGTTAAAATATTAAAAGATTAATTTATAAAGTTACAATTCAAACATAAATATTTTACTCACATTCAGTCCGGTTTCTTCAGATATTTGAGTTTTATTAAGACCACTTTTATGCAGCGCAATAATAGTCGCCCTCACTTCAATACTAATGTTTGCCTGCATTTTGAGAATAATTACGCTACTGCTAACCCCACGTCACTAACCAACAACTACAACCAACCGACAGTTCATTTGGTTCAAGTTAAATATTAATAATTATAAATAACTGATGTCTACCTCCCAGAAATCTAAATTCTTATTTTGTATTTTTTTTGTGATCTACCTTTCTAACTTATTGCAATGTGAATAAGAACATACAAAAAGTCTGGTAGTGCGTGAGATTTGAACTTACGACACACTGGATCACACTTCTCTCTGAGGGCGCTAAACCGTTGGGCTATCTGAGCTCATATTGTAATTACGAAATCATAAACCACAACCGTTTGTTGACTACTGCTGGAAAATAGAAGGTCGTAAGTCAAACTAACCGACAAGCTGTTAGTGCGTAAGAATGCTTATGCATTTTTGGAACCCACTGTACCTCGTAGTATTATGTTTCTTCAATTTTCAGGAGATACCTCTGTAGAACAAGATGAGGAAAATGACACTAGGGAGGAAACAACAAACACCAAACCCCTCTAGTACCAGGAAAAATGCTTCCACAGTCTGAAAATATTTTATCAAAAGCCCAGACAAGAGTGACGGCAAGTGTAAAATATGAGACAAGAAAATAAAATGCCGCGATGCTTTTACAACACCACTGCGCACTCACTTAAAAGTCAGGCATAAAACTACTTAGTAAAGAGTTAATGAAGACGAAACTGAAAAATAATTCCACTATTTTGAATTTTGACTATAAATATTTTGGTATATTTACCGCTACGGCTTAAAAACAAAAAAAAATGTATGTTATATTATGGTGTTTCTAGAAATACTTGGGATGAATAACTGCCAATATCTAAATACTTCCTCCATTAGTAATAATTCTTACACTTATTATTCATCTACACGATACTGATTCCATGAACAATAGAATTTTGTCAACCAATGCAGACACATGTCGTTGTGACAAAAAATATTTTCTTATAAAATTATTTTTAGTTATTGTAAAACCCCTCTAAAATCATAATTGTATTACTTTGTCGAAAATGGTATGTTTATAATATATATAGCAAAACTATATAGTTTTTCAGTGAGGTGTTTTTTTTATTTGAATATACACTGTAACAATATTGGGTACTAACATTATGTATAAATAATAAATCTAATACAACCAACACTGTTTCTTTTTTGTCGTGGATGTTATTAAGGCCACGCTAAAATGAAGCCATCATTCAGCTCACTGCAACATCCTTTGTGGAAGTTTTTCTAACGCTATGCATATGTATACGTGGTGTCTACTCCAGAACCTTCCTGCCCCATCTGTCATCCATTCTGCGAGCAATGCGCCCCGCCCGTCCACTGGTTGGAGAAGCATACTGCCGTCAAAAGAAAAGGACGTATCCTTACAGATTTCCGACCTTAAGTTATTATCTTAATGTCGGAAATCGATTATAACGTTTTGTGGAAATACGTCCTTTTTTCTAAAAACAGCAGCATAAGACCGGTCGATGTGACGACGCTTGTAAGAGGTGTCCAGCAATGGATGCTTCTCGCTTGAAATAGTGATGATTTATTTTACTTACAGAAGACGAATAAAAATGGAGAGTAAGGATTCAAATGACTACAAACCGCAAGCAATAAGAAACTAGAAAACGCTTTTTAAGTCTGGTATCGTGTTGTTTAACAAGTCATGCCTCTCAATGGTGAATTAAAATATGCAAAAGAGTGTTGATATATTTATTATTTTTCTATATTTTTTTTATAAAAGTCACATTCATGGTTTATACACAAAATATAGTCGGGGAGGAAAAATTAGACGCACTTGATATCAATATAATTATTTAAAACAATCAACATGACATAAAATGAACTGATTGTCAGAGAATGTCTTGTGTCTGATGTGCCTTATTAGGATTACTAAAATATAAGAAGTTTTAATAAATAAAACACTAAATGACTACTATATCTTTTATAACTGCATCAAAAGGAGAAAAAAAAAACACAATTTAAAATATATACTTTGAAAATCTTATAGGTGGAACAGCGCTTCAGAGAGAGGGAGAGACTGGCAGAAGTTTTCTAAGAGTGCGAAGACAATTTTTTTGAATGCAGCAAATCAGCAGAAAATAATATAAAATCATTTTCATACAAATTATAAATATTTCAAATAATACCGCTCCCTTTACCATAGATATTTTAAGACACTTTATCTAAGCATTTATATTTAACACTTTTCTTGCAAATATCAGGTAGGTACTTATTAAAACAAAAAACAATTTTCTTTTACAGTAATGAATTTTGCGGACCTCCCAAATAGAAAACGTCGTCGCTCATCAGTATGGGATTCGTTCATCAAAAGCAAAGACAAACAGGCTGCAAAATGTAGACTGTGTGGCCTAATAATGAAACTGTACAGTACTTCGAATTTAAGGCGCCATTTAGAAGCAAAACACAGAAATCGAGAATCAACGGATATTATATATTATATCGCGGTCGAAGAAGAAGATGAAGGTAGTTTTGTGTATTCAGTCATTGTTGTGTGTTTTGTGTAATTGTCTTTTATTTGAAAGTCAATAATAATCCAACAGCCACATGTTTTCTGAATAAAAAAGTATCTGGGCAGGACATTAAATACCCTCATTTAGGCCGTAGTTATCCCGTGGGAGTCGCAAGAGGCCTTTTGGGGGAAGCCTATGTCCAGCAGTGAACTTTTTTGGCTGATATGATTATGATGATGATGATGAGAATTAGTAGGATTCAGAAGCAACTGGTTAGATTAAGAGTAGACGCTAACAAAGTAAGAAAGGCTAAACAAATGATCCCATTGATTCTCATTTACAAAGTTGTAACAAGTAGCATTGTACAGTCAGACTACAAAAGTCGATAAGCATCTCTCAAAGTAATTGGCTTGACGTATAGTTTGACTTACTACCTTCTATTTTCACGTTGTTGTCAACACTAAATACTCGTTGCTTGTATGAGTATCTCAACATTCCACAGATAACACACACTAATGTACTGTCGTCGCACTACGCGCGTTAGTGTGTCATTAAGAACATGCCTTACACAGTCACAGACTCACAGCTGAGGCGACCATTGGATTGATAAAATTCGCGCTAGTCACTCATGTGCTTGTAGCCGTCAGGGCGAGGTAATAGACTCGCAATCAACGAACTCCGAGTTCAAATCCAATTAATGGTCCGTAGCTGATTTTTCTGTTATTGAAAATACCATATAATAAATAAGTTTTTTTTTTATATTTCTACTATTGAAACTACAATTGTATTTTATATATTGTATTTTTTGTACTAATTAGTTGCAAATTACGAATATTATGATTTATTTATCGTATTCGTAATTTGCAACTATTTATTAGTGATCTTATTCATCATTTCGATGTTGTAAGGTAGAAATAAAAAAGTCGTGCTGAATGATAATACAAATGTTTATTCGTTATATTGTTAACTAGACAAAAAAAGTTCTCTTGTAACCGTTGATAACATTGTTAGTTGGAAATATACCCACTTAGACCATTCATAATAACAATGAAAGGATATTTTAATAATACAAAATATAACTGTCGATAGCTAGTTATTAAAGGTATTGCTATTCAACCAGTTTTATTGAAAACTGATATATGGTTTTGACTTGGTAAACATGTTATTTTTAGGTAACGTCACAAATAATGTATTGAGGTTATAGCTTTATGGTTCATTTTCTTGGCGAAAAGAAGATTGAAACTAAACCTCAAGAACTTAAGACAATCGCCAATTAGATGAGAAAAATAAATCTAACTATTAATTTATGTTACAACAATGCGGGTAGAAGAAACAGAATACAAAATAAAAACCATGACTATCGTCAGCAAACTTAGTAGCGAGTTCACTGCATTCCTAAGATAAGGCGATGGCACAAGTTAAAAGAAATAGCTGTTTTAAACGAAAGTCAACATAACATAATTAATATGTCTAGTGTTTCGTTAAACGTTATTAATATTTCAAAAATGACCTAATAAATATTTAGTTACACCGTCTGATTATTAAAACTAAAACAAGGATATTTTAATTTAATTAATATTTTGTATAACTCCCATTATTTTCAATGCCTTCAAGTAGCCGTTTGCGCATGGACCCAACAATATTACCGCATGTTTCGCTCCCTCTTAAATTTCCCACACCTCCATGCAATGGGTTTTCAATTGTTCAATGGACCTCTCATTCCGTGAGTCCCACCTTTGCACCATCAAGCCCCATAGATTTTCTATGGGGTTGAGGTCGGGTGATCGCGCTGGCCATGGAACAAAAATAACCTCCGGGTGATTGTGAAACCACTCACGCACAGTACTCGCCCGGTGAATAGGAATTGACAATTGTCCTGGACAAATGAAAATTGTGCTAACTCATCAGCAGGGTAAATGTTGCGCACAGTAGGTAGCATGATGGAGTCTAATACTTCCGCATAAGTCGAACTGTTTGCGCGTGGAGGAATGAAAGCCAGTTCTCCTGGTCCTGCTGCACTCATCCACCCCCACATATTAATTGTAATACGACCTGATTCGGTGTTAGGAATTACGTTTTTATCACACCATCGAGTGTTATCCTTTCGCCATAAATGAAGTCTGCCCTTTTGACTGGATTTAAATGTTTTTTCATCTGAAAATATGGTGGTATTCCACTCGAAATCTAAATAATACCGTGCGAAACGTATTCGTTCTTGTTTATGTTTCTCTGTCAAGTAAGGCTTTTTAGCAGGTTTTCTGTGATCCACACCTTCAGCGTGGAGCGCACGGCGAACAGTTTGCAACGAGGTGTCGAATAATTCCGCAGTGTCTCGTTGGTGTGAAACCATTTTTTTCATACTCGTCCACCATATGTCGTCGCTGCGCTTCGCTAATAAGCGTCGGTCTTCCACTTCTCTTTCGACTAGCAAGGCTACCCTCTTCTTCATATCTTTTTATCCAAAGACTTACAGTATTTCTCTAAAACAAAAAAAAAAAAAAAAAATTAGGTCGCTATACTTAACAAAATACTAAAGTGACTTCATTTTTTAGGGTTCCGTACCCAAAGGGTAAAACTGGACCCTATTACTAAGCCTCCGCTGTCTGTCTGTCTGTCGGTCTGTCTGTCTGTCTGTCTGCCTCCAGGCTGTATCTCATAAACCGTGATAGCCAGAAAGCTGAAATTTTCACAAATGATGTATTTCCGTAGCCGCTATAACAACAAACACTAAAAATTTAAAATAATTAAATATTAAGGGTGGTCCCCATACAATTAACCTGTTTTTTTCGTAGTTTTATAGATAAATGGTACCGAAACCCTTCATGGGCGATTCCGACTCGCACTTGGCCAGTTCTATATAGTTAATACTCATATTTATTTAATATTATTTTAAAATAAAACACTGCGTATTTATAAATCCAATAATAAACACTAATATTTCGCTTTCAAGCCTCATACAGTGATGGATGGATTCAAAAAATAATAAAAAGAATTAAGCCATATTCTACCAAATAATCTCAGGTATAAATTTTTAGTTAAAATATTAAAAGATTAATTTATAAAGTTACAATTCAAATATAAATATTTTACTCACATTCAGTCCGGTTTCTTCAGATATTTGAGTTTTATTAAGACCACTTTTATGCAGCGCAATAATAGTCGCCCTCACTTCAATACTAATGTTTGCCTGCATTTTGAGAATAATTACGCTACTGCTAACCCCACGACACTAACCAACAACTACAACCAACCGACAGTTCATTTGGTTCAAGTTAAATATTAATAATTATAAATAACTGATGTCTACCTCGCAGAAATCTAAATTCTTATTTTGTATTTTTTTTGTGATCTACCTTTCTAACTTATTGCAATGTGAATAAGAACATACAAAAAGTCTGGTAGTGCGTGGGATTTGAACTTACGACACACTGGATCACACTTCTCTCTGAGGGCGCTAAACCGTTGGGCTATCTGAGCTCATATTGTAATTACGAAATCATAAACCACAACCGTTTGTTGACTACTGCTGGAAAATAGAAGGTCGTAAGTCAAACTAACCGACAAGCTGTTAGTGCGTAAGAATGCATTTTTGGAACCCACTGTACCTCGTAGTATTATGTTTCTTCAAGTTTCAGGAGATACCTCTGTAGAACAAGATGAGGAAAATGACACTAGGGAGGAAACGACAAACACCAAACCCCTCTAGTACCAGGAAAAATGCTTCCACAGTCTGAAAATATTTTATCAAAAGCCCAGACAAGAGTTACGGCAAGTGTAAAATATGAGATAAGAAAATAAAATGCCGCGATGCTTATACAACACCACTGCGCACTCACTTAAAAGTCAGGCATAAAACTACTTAGAAAGAGTTAATGAAGACGAAACTGAAAAATAATTCCACTATTTTGAATTTTGACTATAAATATTTTGGTATATTTACCGCTACGGCATAAAAACAAAAAAAAAATGTATGTTATATTATGGTGTTTCTAGAAATACTTGGGATGAATAACTGCCAATATCTAAATACTTCCTCCATTAGTAATAATTCTTACACTTATTATTCATCTACACGATACTGATTCCATGAACAATAGAATTTTGTCAACCAATGCAGACACATGTCGTTGTGATAAAAAATATTTTCTTATAAAATCATTTTTAGTTTTTGTAAAACCCCTCTAAAATCATAATTGTATTACTTTGTCGAAAATGGTATGTATATAATATGTATAGCAAAACTTTGAATATACACTGTAACAATATTGGGTACTAACATTATGTATAAATAATAAATCTAATACAACCAACACTGTTTCTTTTTTGTCGTGGATGTTATTAAGGCCACGCTAAAATGAAGCCATCATTCAGCTCACTGCAACATCCTTTGTGGAAGTTTTTCTAACGCTATGCATATGTATACGTGGTGTCTACTCCAGAACCTTCCTGTCCCATCTGTCATCCATTCTGCGAGCAATGCGCCCCGCCCGTCCACTGGTTGGAGAAGCATACTGCCGTCAAAAGAAAAGGACGTATCCTTACAGATTTCCGACCTTAAGTTATTATCTTAATGTCGGAAATCGATTATAACGTTTTGTGGAAATACGTCCTTTTTTCTAAAAACAGCAGCATAAGACCGGTCGATGTGACGACGCTTGTAAGAGGTGTCCACCAATGGATGCTTCTCGCTTGAAATAGTGATGATTTATTTTACTTACAGAAGACGAATAAAAATGGAGAGTAAGGATTCAAATGACTACAAACCGCAAGCAATAAGAAACTAGAAAACGCTTTTTAAGTCTGGTATCGTGTTGTTTAACAAGTCATGCCTCTCAATGGTGAATTAAAATATGCAAAAGAGTGTTGATATATTTATTATTTTTCTATATTTTTTTTATAAAAGTCACATTCATGGTTTATACACAAAATATAGTCGGGGAGGAAAAATTAGACGCACTTGATATCAATATAATTATTTAAAACAATCAACATGACATAAAATGAACTGATTGTCAGAGAATGTCTTGTGTCTGATGTGCCTTATTAGAACTACTAAAATATATGAAGTTTTAATAAATAAAACACTAAATGACAACTATATCTTTTATAACTGCATCAAAAGGAGAAAAAAAAAACATAATTTAAAATATATCCTATGAAAATCTTATAGGTGGAACAGCGCTTCAGAGAGAGGGAGAGACTGGCAGAACTTTTCTAAGAGTGCGAAGACAATTTTTTTGAATGCAGCGAATCAGCAGAAAATAATATGAAATCATTTTCATAAAAATTATAAATATTTCAAATAATACCGCTCCTTTCTTTACCATAGATATTTTAAGACACTTTATCTAAACATTTATATTTTAGGACACTTTTCTTGCAAATACCTGGTAGGTACCTATTAAAACAAAAAACATTTTTCTTTTACAGTAATGAATTTTGCGGACCTCCCAAATAGAAAACGTCGTCGCTCATCAGTATGGGATTCGTTCATCAAAAGCAAAGACAAACAGTCTGCAAAATGTAGACTGTGTGGCCGAATAATGAAAATGTACAGTACTTGGAATTTAAAGCGCCATTTAGAAGCAAAACACAGAAATCGAGAATCAACGGATATTATATATTATATCGCGGTCGAAGAAGAAGATGAAGGTAGTTTTGTGTATTCAGTCATTGTTGTGTGTTTTGTGTAATTGTCTTTTATTTGAAAGTCAAAAATAATCAAACAGCCACATGTTTTCTGAATAAAAAAGCAGCAGGACATTAAATACCCTCATTTAGGCCATAGTCTTCCCGTGGGAGTCGCAAGTGGCCTTTTGGGGGAAGCTCATGTCCAGCAGTGAACTTTTTTGGCTGTTATGATTATAATGATGATGATGAGAATTAGTAGGATTCAGTAGCAAGTGGTTAGATTAAGAGTAGACCCTAACAAAGTAAGAAAGGCTAAACAAATGATCCCATTGATTCTCATTTACAAAGTTGTAACAAGTAGCATTGTACCTCGTAGTATTATGTTTCTTCAATTTTCAGGAGATACCTCTGTAGAACAAGATGAGGAAAATGACAGTAGGGAGGAAACGACGAACACCAAACCCCTCTAGTACCAGGAAAAATGCTTCCACAGTCTGAAAATATTTTATCAAAAGCCCAGACAAGAGTTACGGCAAGTGTAAAATATGTAACAAGGAAATAAAATGCCGCGATGCTTGTACAACACCACTGCGCACTCACTTAAAAGTCAGGCATAAAACTACTTAGTAAAGAGTTAATGAAGACGAAACTGAAAAATAATTCCACTATTTTGAATTTTGACTATAAATATTTTGGTATATTTACCGCTACGGCATAAAAACAAAAAAAAAATGTATGTTATATTATGGTGTTTCTAGAAATACTTGGGATGAATAACTGCCAATATCTAAATACTTCCTCCATTAGTAATAATTCTTACACTTATTATTCATCTACACGATACTGATTCCATGAACAATAGAATTTTGTCAACCAATGCAGACACATGTCGTTGTGATAAAAAATATTTTCTTATAAAATTATTTTTAGTTATTGTAAAACCCCTCTAAAATCATAATTGTATTACTTTGTCGAAAATGGTATGTATATAATATATATAGCAAAACTTTGAATATACACTGTAACAATATTGGGTACTAACATTATGTATAAATAATAAATCTAATACAACCAACACTGTTTCTTTTTTGTCGTGGATGTTATTAAGGCCACGCTAAAATGAAGCCATCATTCAGCTCACTGCAACATCCTTTGTGGAAGTTTTTCTAACGCTATGCATATGTATACGTGGTGTCTACTCCAGAACCTTCCTGTCCCATCTGTCATCCATTCTGCGAGCAATGCGCCCCGCCTGTCCACTGGTTGGAGAAGCATACTGCCGTCTAAAGAAAAGGACGTATCCTTACAGATTTCCGACCTTAAGTTATTATCTTAATGTCGGAAATCGATTATAACGTTTTGTGGAAATACGTCCTTTTTTCTAAAAACAGCAGTATAAGACCGGTCGATGTGACGGCGCTTGTAAGAGGTGTCCACCAATGGATGCTTCTCGCTTGAAATAGTGATGATTTATTTTACTTACAGAAGACGAATAAAAATGGAGAGTAAGGATTCAAATGACTACAAACCGCAAGCAATAAGAAACTAGAAAACGCTTTTTAAGTCTGGTATCGTGTTGTTAAACAAGTCATGCCTCTCAATGGTAAATTAAAATATGCAAAAGAGTGTTGATATATTTATTATTTTTCTATGTTTTTTTTATAAAAGTCACATTCATGGTTTATACACAAAATATAGTCGGGGAGGAAAAATTAGACGCACTTGATATCAATATAATTATTTAAAACAATCAACATGACATAAAATGAACTGATTGTCAGAGAATGTCTTGTGTCTGATGTGCCTTAATAGAACTAGGTACTAAAATATATGAAGTTTTAATAAATAAAACACTAAATGACAACTATATCTTTTATAACTGCATCAAAAGGAGAAAAAAAACACATTTTAAAATATATCCTATGAAAATCTTATAGGTGGAACAGCGCTTCAGAGAGAGGGAGAGACTGGCAGAACTTTTCTAAGAGTGCGAAGACAATTTTTTTGAATGCAGCGAATCAGCAGAAAATAATATAAAATCATTTTCATAAAAATTATAAATATTTCAAATAATACCGCTCCTTTCTTTACCATAGATATTTTAAGACACTTTATCTAAACATTTATATTTTAGGACACTTTTCTTGCAAATACCAGGTAGGTACCTATTAAAACAAAAAACATTTTTCTTTTACAGTAATGAATTTTGCGGACCTCCCAAATAGAAAACGTCGTCGCTCATCAGTGTGGGATTCGTTCATCAAAAGCAAAGACAAACAGGCTGCAAAATGTAGACTGTGTGGCCTAATAATGAAACTGTACAATACTTCGAATTTAAGGCGCCATTTAGAAGCAAAACACGGAAATCGGGAATCAACGGATATTATATATTATATCGCGGTCGATGAAGAAGATGAAGGTAGTTTTGTGTATTCAGTCATTGTTGTGTGTTTTGTGAAATTGTCTTTTATTTGAAAGTCAATAATAATCCAACAGCAACATGTTTTCTGAATAAAAAAGTATCTTGGCAGGAAGACTATGGCCTAAATGAGGGTATATAAATATACCCTCATTTAGGCCATAGTCTTCCCGTGGGAGTTTCAAGAGGCCTTTTGGGGGAAGCCTATGTCCAGCAGTGAACTTCTTTCGGCTGATATGATTATGATGATGATGAGAATTAGTAGGATTCAGTTGCAACTGGTTAGATTAAGAGTAGACCCTAACAAAGTAAGAAAGGCTAAACAAATGATCCCATTGATTCTCATTTACAAAGTTGTAGCAAGTAGCATTGTACCTCGTAGTATTATGTTTCTTCAATTTTCAGAAGATACCTCTGTAGAAGAAGATGTGGAAAATGACAGAAGGGAGGAAACGACAAACACCGAACCCTCTAGTACCAGGAAAAATGCTTCCACAGTCTGGAAATATTTTATCAAAAGCCCAGACAAGAGTTACGGCATGTGTAAAATATGTGACAAGGAAATAAAATGCCGCGATGCTTGTACAACACCACTGCGCACTCACTTAAAAGTCATGCATAAAATTACTCAGTAAAGAGTTAATGAAGACGAAACTGAAAAATAATTCCACCATTTTGAATTTTTGATTATAAATATTTTGGTATATTTACCGCCACGGCATAAAAACAAAAAAAATGTATGTTATTATTATGGTGTTTCTAGAAATACTTGGGATAAATAACTGCCAATTATCTAAATACTTCCTCCACTAGTAATAATTCTTATACTTATTATTCATCTACACGATACTGATTCCATGAACAATAGAATTTTGTCAACCAATGCAGACACATGTCGTTGTAATAAAAAATATTTTCTTATAAAATTATTTTTAGTTATTGGAAAACCCCTCTAAAATCATAATTGTATTACTGTGTCGAAAATGGTAAGTATAGGTAGATAGTAAAACTAAATAGTTTTTCAGTGAGTTGTTTTTTATTTGAAAATACATTCTAACAATATTTGCTTCTAACATTATATTGTTTATAAAATAAATCGAAAACAACCAAAATTGTTTGTTTTTTGTCGTAAATTTTATTAAAGCCACGATTATAAAATGAAGCCATCATTTAGCTCACTGCAACATCCTTTGTGGAAGTGGTCGGAGAAGCATACTGCCGTCAAAAGAAAAGGACGCATCCAGATTTCCGACCTTAAGTTATTTTCTTAATGTCGGAAATCGATTATTACTATCTAGCTGTTTTTTTTTTTTTTACATTGTAACAATATTAGGTACTAAAATTAGGTATAAATAATAAATCTAATACAACCAACATTGTTTCTTTTTTGTCGTGGATGATATTAAGGCCACGCTAAAATGAAGCTACCATTCAGCTCACTGCAACATCCTTTGTGGAAGTTTTTCTAACGCTATGCCTATGGATACGTGATGTCTACTCCAGAACCTTCCAGCCCCATCGTTCATCCTTTATGCGAGCAATGCGCCCCGCCCGCCCACTGGTTGGAGAAGCATACTGTCGTCAAAAGAAAAGGACGTATCCTTACAGATTTCCGACCTTAAGTTATTATCTTAATGTCGGAAATTGGTACTTACGTTTTCTTTAGGTATGTCCTTTTTCTTAAAACAGCAGCATAAAACAGGTCAATACACTACTGTTTTTTCTTTTTCTTTAAAATCCATCCAAAAATTGTCTTGAAAAGATCGCTTTTAGCGATAAGGCCGCCCATTGTGTCACCCTATGTAATGTTTTCGTCGTCTTATTTTTCTGTAACTTATATGGTGTACATAATAAAGAGTATTCTATTCTATTCAATTCTATTCTAATATGACGACGCTTGGAAGAGGTCTGTGTCCAGCAGTGGATGCTTTTCGCTTGAAATAGTGATGGTGATTTCTTTTACTTGTAGAAGATAAATGAAAAGGACAGGATAATAAGAACCCGGAAAAAGCTTCTAAAGTCTGCTACCATGTTGTTTAAAAACTCATGCCTAATGGTAAATGTAAATTATGCACAAGAGTGTTTATACATGTCAAGTTTTCTTTATTTTTTGAAAAGTTACATTTATGTTACATAAAAGTTACATCTATATGTGTACATTATGGATTGCAATAAAAAAATTGAGATTTATGGATATTTGAACACAAAATATGGTCGGGGAAAAATAAGATGCACTGGATGTCATCATAATTATTTAAAACAATCATCATGATAAAAATTAACAACAACATGATATAAAAGTACTGACTGTCAGAGAATGTTTTGTCATGAAGTTTTAATAAATAAAACACAAAATATCAAACTATTCTTTTTAAACTGAATCAAAAGGGAAAAAAACATAATTTTAATAAATACATGCCGTATTTAAATGATCGTTTTAATTTATTTATTTATTTATTTAACAATTTATGTACACACACGTAAATGTAAAAAAAAAAGGAAACAGAAAAGTAGGTACAAAGGTGATGCTTATTTCTTAAGAAATTTCTTCCAGCATACCTGCGAAAGGAGAACCAAATAAAAGAGATGTAGACATCGTGTGTAAAAGTTAAAAATAAAACACTAAAACTATAAATATAACATACAATACATAAATATTGCCTATATAAATATGACGCTAATATATACTAAATAATATATTTAAAAAAATAATAATAATAAATAAAAATAAAATAAAATAATAATACATACTTGCAACTATGACGGTACAGAAAGGTAATGTTCTTTCACTCTATTTTTATAAAGTGTAAGAGTTTTGCAGTCCCTGATATCAGGTGGTAGTGCATTCCACAACCTAACCGCGTGCACAGTAAAGGAGTAGGAGTAAAAAACAGTGGAGTGGGGAGGGGACTTAAGGAGGTTTCTAAGATGCGTCCTGCAAGGTGCATCTGAGGGGCGGGAAAAGGAGAAGCGTTCCCGCAGGTAGGAAGGCGTTTTAGGGTTGTGAAGGATGTTAAATAGCAAAAACAATATCCGAGAGTTCCTGCGAAGTCGGATAGGGAGCCACTTGAGAACCTTGCGAAATTCAGAAACATGATCGTATTTTTTGAGGTTGAACACAAAACGAATACAGATGTTTTGCAAACGCTCAAGTTTATTTAATTGCTCCTTGGTGGCATCCAAATAACAGGCGTCAGCGTAGTCTATGATGGGCTGAATGAGAGTTTGAGCAAGGGAGATTTTGGTCTTCAAGGGCAAAAAGCTCTGGAGACATTTCAGCGAGTGAAAAGTGTAGTGCACCTTCCGACTGACTTCAGCAATATGGTTAGTCCACGATAAGTAGGAGTCCATAATAACCCCCAGGTTTTTGGCCGACTGTGCGTATTCGATTTGAACTCCATTCAACCAGAGTGGAGACAGCGTCGCAATGTCCAGCCTGTTCCGCATGTACCTGCCGCCGATAATCAAAGCCTGAGATTTCTTAGGGTTGATTTGTAGACCAAAGGAATGCGACCACTCCCCAATTAGCATTAGGTCACGGTTCACGGCGGCCACAGCAGCTTCCGCATCTTGCCTCAAAAAATGGTGGTAGAGCTGCAGGTCGTCGGCATAGAGATGGAAGTTAGAGGAGATAACTTTAGTGACTAAGTTAATAAAAATAGAAAAGAGGAGAGGAGAGAGGACGCCACCTTGAGGCACACCCGCAGTAAGAGAACACCAATCCGAAGAAGATTCATCAAGACGCACCCGCTGCGAGCGGCCTCGAAGATAGGAGTCGAAACATCTGATTAAGGAAGAAGACAAGTTGAAAGATTTGAGTATCCCAAGAAGGATATCGAAATCAACAGAATTGAAGGCACTGCTGAAATCGAGAAGTACAAGTAGCGTCAGAGATTTGTGGTCCATGGCCCAACGGATGTCATCAATAACCTTCAAAAGAGCAGTTACAGTGCTGTGACCAGGCCGAAAGCCGGACTGGAAAGGACTAAGAAGATCAAGACAACACAGGTCTAGTTTTACCCTTGGGGGCTCCGAGTCTGTGGCACACATTTAAGTAGTCCAATTTGAAGTCATCAATCTGAAGCTGCTTTGAAATTATATCAACAATAGAGTCACTCAACTTTTCACCGGACTTCTCAGTGATCCCGTGGAACAGCAAAACCTTTCTTCTCATAGCAGTCTCATGGCTGTCCAGACCTCTTGAAAGGAGCTCTATTTGAGTTTTGAAGTGCGCAAGCATTTTACAGACGAAGGTCTTGAAATCAGAAAATTCCCTTGACAGAGAAGTGAGGTCTGAGTGAGGGGTGTCTGCACCAGCTGTAGCTTTCTGCAGCTTGTCTTCGTACTCACACATGCGGGAGCTAAACAGCTTTTCGAGTTCCTCCATACTGTGTAGAAGCTTGCTATACATGTTTCAAAGAATAAATTGTCCAAGTGATAGTGTTGTGATAAAGAGAAGGTTAAAGGAGAATACGAAGTAAAGGTGGGTTTAAAAGTAACTTAGCACATATATACTGATGATAATATTACATAACTATTTTAAAATTAATATTAAATACGGAGCTATAAAAGATTGTTTATTTGTCAAGCCTACCCACATAGGAATTCCTCCTTCCATTTAGTTGTATACCAAATAATAAAAGAGTGTGTTTAAACAAAATTATTATGTTAGTTTATTTATAATTTATCCGTAAATCAACTGATATAGACGCAATAATTAATATAAAGATTAAACATAAAAACACATTATTTATTTTTAAATGTGCTCATGGTAAATAGATCAATTAGTTTAGTAGACTATGAAAATGTTATTGGAGGAAGAGCGCTTCAGAGAGAAGCGGAATAAGACTGTGTATTTTATTGCTTCATTTTTCAATTCTTATTTTTTAATCATTTTCATCATTTTTTTTTTTAATATACACGGCTTTAAAATCATTTTATTTATTTTTATCAATTTTTTTTTTAAATATCGCAGCATATGCTGAGACAGGGACCTTTTTGGCCTCGCACAGATCAATTTAATGTTATTATCTGTATTTTGTTTAAAGTATTTTGCTTCTGTCTGTTTTGTGCGAGCACCAAATAAACATTTTTCTTTCTTTCTTTCTTTCTTTTTTTAGAAGGAGAAACTGGCAGAAGTTTTCTAAGAGTGCGAAGACAATTTTTTTGAATGTAGCGAATAAGTAGAAAATAGTGAAAAATCATTTTCATCCTGGAAATAATAAATACTTCAAATAATATCTAACGCTCTTTTTAACCATATATATTTTAAGACACTTTATCTAAACATTTATATTTAAGGACACTTTTCTTGTAAATACCAGGTACTTAATAAAACAATACATTTTCTTTTATTACAGTAATGAGTTTTGCGGACCTCTCAAATAGAAAACATCGTCGCGTCTCAGTCTGGGATTCGTTCATCAAAAGCAAAGACAAACAGTCGGCAAAATGTAGACTGTGTGGCCAAATAATGAAACTATACAGTACTTCGTACTTAAAGCGGCATTTAGAAGCAAAACACGGAAATAAAAAATCAACGGATATTATATATTATGTTGCGGTCGATGAAGAAGATCGAGGTAAGTTTGTGTGTTCAGTTATCACTGTTATGTCTTTTATTTTAAAGTCAAAAAATAATCCGACAGCAAAATATTGTCGGAATAAAAAAGTAGCTTGGTAGGATATTTTATACCCTGATTTAGGCTATGGTCTTTTTTTTATTAAAACCCATTCAGCCGTTGAGGCGAGATTGATTAACATAAATCCAAGCATCTAAAGATCCTGACTTTAATTTATAATCTTAGTACATAATAATTTTGTGTGGTTTCTTTGTGGATGGTATTTAAAAGTACTTCAATTTATTCCCATTTCATTTACCTAATTTTGCCTGTGTTCCACCAAATATACTGAATGTGCACCAAAATATGTTAATTAAAATATGTCATAACGAGCATCTATTTAACAACTTTTGCAAATTTGTAAAAATAGTAATACACCTAATTTTAAAAACAAGCATTTATTTTTTTAGTTTTACTTCAGATAATGCACTGCAAAATGTATTTGAATCAAACACCAATTAATGTCCAATGTAGCTTTATTAATAAAAAAATGAACCTAACCTAACCTAACCAATTTTGTGCAACATTCAGGAATATTTGGTGCACGATCAGTATTTTTCGGGGAAGAATAAAATAGTTATTGTTACAATAGAATATTTGCAGCGCACTACAATAAAAAAGTGTTATAATATCTTGGTGTTAATTTGGAATTTGTTTGATGTAACATATTTTGTTGGCCGAGTAGTTTAATTATAGTAAAACAATTAAACGGGTTTAAGATCAATATTTTAGAAATGCATACATAGATGTACCTTAAGATTTTTGGTGAACACAAAAATATTATCCTTTCTTTGTGCCTCGAAACACAATAACGTGCCATTAATGTAGGATCTTATTGTCATTGCACACACAAAAACTTACAAAGAGAAACACAAAAAAAAACAGCTCAACCGAGGCCGAGCCGAGCGAGGATCGTG
Organism: Ceramica pisi; assembly: GCA_963859965.1. Lineage (NCBI taxonomy): Eukaryota > Metazoa > Arthropoda > Insecta > Lepidoptera > Noctuidae > Ceramica > Ceramica pisi. Next base: position 5,883,761 of record OY982541.1, on the reverse strand, counting down.
GGTGTATAAATGAATCATTGGTGCACTATTACAACCAGCAATGCGATTTTGTAAACCTTTCGTCGTGCAAGCTTAGGTAAAGTGAACATTTAGTGAGCTATAAATCTGTACTTGAAACAAGATGGAATGACGGTTCACTCCGAGGTCAGTCCTTCTAAGTTTTTTCGGTAAGTTGTTTACAGAAAACGGATCTATGTGCGGTCGCATATCTGGCCATGACAAGCTCAACTGTGTGCAGTATGAGAATGTTTACTTTGACGGTTCTATATCATTAATCAAAGTAAACGCGCAGACGCACTGCAGCTTACCATCCCTACCTTGTTGCTATTCCACGAATTCGCACTAAGCGATTCCAAACGTCTTTTATAATGCGGACAGCAAAAGAGTGGAATCCTCTGCCCGCGTCTGTGTTTCCGAACGCTTACAACCCTAATCTCTTCAAAGTTAGAGTAAACAGGCTCCTTCTGGGTAAGCTCGCTCCATCATAGACTTTGTCTCTGTCATTTCTGACCAAGACTAAGGTAAAGAGCAAACCCATCACAAATAAAAAAAAATAACGAAATTGCTGAGATTTTCCAGTGGTGTTGTTAGGTTACCACTGAAAAGTAAAAAATTAAAAAACTTTTTCCAAAAAATATCAAATAACTAAAGTAACGCTACAAAATAAAAAGCAACTTTAAATTCGGAAGTCCATGTCAAAATTTAACTGTTACTGTTTCATTTTTATACTGTTTTTTTTTTTTTATTTGGAATTAGTCGGGAAAGTTTTTGTAGACACCCAAACACTAGAAACATCTTAAATTATCCATCTATTTTCTTCACAAATTCCTTCCTTTTATTTACAGCAAATGAGCAGTCATCTGACGAAGAATCTATTGCAGAAAAAGTCAAGAAAATATACGAAATCGATGAGACCAAGTTTGAAGCCAGGAGAGACGGTATGGATGCATATCGCGCAAGAAGGGTTCCGTACCATTATCTATAAAAACGGCAAAAAAATTATGCCTGTTGTACGAGAGCCCCCTTAAATATTTATTTTATTCTGTTTTTAATATCTTTAGTTAAAGCGGAAACAGAAATACATGGTGAAAATTTCAACTGTCTAACTATCACAGTTCATGAGACAGACGGACAGACGGACGAACAGTGGAGTCGTAGTAATCGGGTCCCGTTTTACTCTTTGGGTACGGAACTCTACGAAATGCTGGTTGGTAAAGAAGAAAAATCGGTTGACAGAGAAGAATTGTAGAAAAACGCTCAGGAGCAGGATTATTATAGCCCGCTTTTTCCTTCCAATAGATTTCTTGATTATTTTTCTTCTTCACATACATTTCATTTGTATTCCTTCTTTCACAGATTTGAGGTTTTCGAAACCAAAAGGAAATTCTCCAGCCTGGAAATATTTTCTTCGAAGTGATGACGCATTTAGATCTTACGCAAAATGCGTAGTATGTCAGAAAATTATGAAATGCGAGGGTGGTTCCACTTCAGCATTAAACAAACATTTGTCAGCAATTCATAGCATTCATTATGAAAAAAAACCGGACAAGCGCGAGTCAGACTCGCCCACCGAGGTTTCCGTACAAAGCCTACAAAGTAGGTACATATTAATTTAAATAAAGACTATTTTTTAATGATTTAATTACAAATGAGTTCTCCGATCTTTTTTGCTTCATAAACGGCCGTATCTTTTTTTTACGCTAACCTTTAAGTTTGATTTTTTCACAGCTTGAAGGGTCTGACTTAAATTGATAATCTTAGTACATTTTTATGTGGTTTATTGTGCCTCGAAACACTATAACGTGCCATTATTGTAGGATCTTATTGTCATTACACAAACAAAAACTTACAAATAGAAACACAAAAAAAAAACAGCTCAACCCAGAATTGGGATCCTGGGTGTATAAATGTATAATAAAATGGCCATGGCAAGCTCAACTGTGTGCAGTATGAGAATGTTTACTTTGACGGTTCTTTGTCATTCATCAAAGTAAACGAAATTGCTGAGATTTTCCAGTGGTGTTGTTAGGTTACCACTGAAAAGTAAAAAATTAAAAAACTTTTTCCAAAAAAATTCAAATAACTAAAGTAACGCTACAAAATAAAAAGCAACTTTAATTTCGGAAGTCGGTGTCAAACTATTACTGTTTAATTTTATATACTGTTTTTTTTTTCATTTGCAATCAGTCGAGAAAGTTTTTGAACACACCCCAACACTACAAACCTCTTAAATGATCCATCTGTTTTCTTCAAAAACTTCTTTCTTTTATTAACAGCAAATGAGCAATCATCTGACGACGAATCTACTGCAGAAAAAGTCAAGAAAATATACGAAATCGATGAGACCAAGTTTGAAGCCATTCGGAGAGACGGTATGGATGCATATTCTTCGGCTGAGATAGTCCAGTATACAAAAAAAATAACACTTATTTTTAATTCGGTTAAATTAACAAGAAAAATATGTTACGACAAACCACGGAAACGCTAAAACGAATAGGGGGCTAAAGAAAATATGAATTGAGTGTGTGAGGAATGATAGAATGACAGGTCTGTCCTTTTTGGCTGGAAAAAACGTGTTGTCCACTCGAAGTAACATAGGATACAGGTCGCGCGGTGGTTTATGATCGCTCGGCAAATTGGAAGGGGTATGCGCAGTATTCAATTCTAAGGTCTATTTAGTGACGTGCGCATATGCGCCGACGGCGACACGTCATTGGTAGATTCAATTCCCGCGTTGCGTTCACGCGTCTTATGCCTCTTGGGTACTGTTGCGTACAGCTTGTGTTATCGTATTAGTAATACGTAGTGGTAAAAAAATATGGTTATAATAAAGTTTAAGAATAATAAGAATTAATGGAAGGAATATCACCATTGTCGGATGAATAATTTTCCTACAATTTTATATTTTAAATATAGTAGGTAACTAAAATTTACTTTTGTTTTTAATTTTTCTGAATTTACCTACTTACAAGATAAATTACAAGCAAAAACTAGTGTTATTATATATGTTAAGTTACTAAGGTTCAAACATACGAAATAAAAAAAAACCCTTAATAACACACTAAGAATTTCTGTACTTGATTGTACACATGCGCCGATTGCCCCCACTACTTTCATCGAGCGATCTTAAACCGTTGCGCGACCTGTACGAGAACGAAGATGAAGATGAGACTTTTTTACAGCTGCAGACTTTATGTCAACATATTCCATACGGTCTAAGCATGTCAGGGATCACTTTTTAGTTAAGAAACTGAACAGCCTTTGCGCCATGATGTAACTCCTGGTATCTTCAGCTGTTCAAGACGGGTGATGCCATGCTCTTGAACGATAGTAGAGATATTGTTGATGTGAGTCTACACGGTGGATCGAGGTCAGGGTCGCGGGTAGCCAATGGATGCGAGACGCACAGGACTGGTTGTTGTGGTGACATATGGGGAGGCCTTTGTCCAGCAGTGGACGTCTTTCGGCTAATATGATGATGATGATGGTGGGTAAACATGCAACAATAGGCTTGTGTCCTGAAAACATCTAATTAGTCCGTCAGTTAGATTATCAAAAAATATTTGACCAGTGTTTTTTCTTTTGTTCTCAATACGTCACACCTTCGCATAATTTTTTGTGAGTCGTGACGTCACGAGCCCCCACTCCCGAGTTTTGATGCGTTTTATCTTGGTCAATATTCATTGATTTACAAAAACAAAAAATACGTGTCCATTATTTCTCAATACTCTAACTGACGGACTAAATAGTTTTGCAATTTGTGGATGATGAAATCTAGCCTATTATAACGAAATAAATAATGAACGGCCCTAATGACAGAGATGGGATGGAATGGTTTGTCTTGGTTATAAATATTCATGTTGGTGCAAATATAAAGAAAGGATAACCAAATAAAATACGCTGGTTTGTAAAGAGTACCAATATTAATTATTGTAAATAGAGATAAGAGCAGACCAAAAAAAACCGGCCAAGTACGAGTCCGACACGCGCACGAAGGGTTCCGTACCATTTTCTATAAAAACGGCAAAACAAACATGTTTGTTGTATGGCTCCTTTAACATTTATATTATTCTGTTTTTAGTATCTTTAGTTATAGCGGAAACAGAAGTACTTAGTGAAATTTTCGACTGTCTAACTATCACGGTTCATGAGATATAGCCTGGTGACAGACGGACGGACAGTGGAGTCATAGTAATCGGGTCCCGTTTCACTCTTTGGGTACAGAACTCCGCGAAATGCTGGTTGGTAAAGAAGAAAGGTCGGTTGACAGAGAAGAATTGTAGAAAAATGCGCAGGGACAGGACTATTATAGCCCGCCTTTTCCTTCCAATAGATTTCTTGATTATTTTTCTTTTTCACATACATTTCATTTGTATTCCTTCTTTCACAGATTTGAGGTTTTCGAAACCAAAAGGAAATTCTCCAGCCTGGAAATATTTTCTTCGAAGTGATGACGCATTTAGAGCTTACGCAAAATGCAAAGTATGTCAGAAAATTATGAAATGCGAGGGTGGTTCCACTTCAGCATTAAACAAACATTTATCAGCAATTCACAGCATTCATTATGAAAAACAACCGGACAAGCGCGAGTCAGATTCGCCCACCGAGGTTTCCGGACAAAGTAGGTACATATTACTTTTAATAAAGATGTTTTTTTTTATGATTTAATTACAAACGAGTCTCCGATCTTTTTACTTCATAAACGGCCGTATCTTTTTATACGAAAACCTATAAGTTTGATTTTTTCATAGCTTGAAGGGACTGTAAAACTGAGTATACCAAATCCTCGATGCATCCACGCCTTCCCGAGATAAAGGGTCTTGACAGACACACAGACAGACGGACGGACGGACGGACGGTCGGACAACAAAGTGATCCTATGAGGCTTCCGTTTTTTTTTAATTTGAGGTACGGAACCCTAAAACCTGACCTAGACTAGGGTCAAGAGCAAACCCATACCAAAAAAAAAAAAAAATAATAACATGCATGCATGTTGCATGTTAGTGCATGTCTCGAACCGAGACCCATCATTATACTGAACGTTGAACGGTTTACGCCAATGTGACTCATCAGTCAATCTTGAAAGCTACAACCTGAAATATTCAATATGAAAAAAAGTACCAAAGTGGTCGTACTTTATAGTATTTTAGTACATAAATGTATATTTTTTCTTTTTATATATGTCACCGAAAAGTGGAAGACTCCTTGAGATTGTAACAAATCTTGATTAGATTATAACTTCTCGATATATTCTTTAAAAAAAAAAACATTTTGAATAATATATAATTTATCCCATCCAAACTCAATAATTTCAAATCCATCCGTGTTTTATCTAGAAAAAAATAGTTTCACACATTTCACGCGATATTTTACAATCTTACGGTGTTGGCCATTTTCCGGTGACATATAATTTTTTTTTCTACTTTCTACGAATATTCCTAACTGCGAAAATTTTTGGACAACTTTGATTTTTAATTCAAATGTATTACCAATTTCTGAAATATTTGTTCTGTGCGGGTGTATGGCCTACAGATAGTTGTTCCGGTCTGGCTGTTTGTGTATCTGTGTTTATATGTTTGTAAACGCACCCACGATACAGGAGAAATTCCTAGTGTGGGGCAACGTTTTTTAAAACATTTTTTTTTCCACGTTCTATGTGGCCTTCTTCTAAATGAATAAAACCTTCATTTTCAGACGAGGAGGAGTTTGCTGACGCAAAACTTAGTCATCCGAATACTGCACCTTCTCCTGTCTGGAAACATTTTCTCAGAAGTAAAGACGGACTCTCAGCAAAGTGTAAAATATGTCACAAAGTTATAAAATGCGGCGACTACTCCACTTCAGGCTTGCTGAAACATTTACAGAAACGTCATAAAAATGAAGCGGCTACGAGTGATTTTAGCAAGAAAATGGTTGAATCTGAAGGTACTTTTTTCTTTATTTATGTTTAAATATGACTGGTATAAATAATATTAATTTAGCTCAAATCCTAATTGTATAAAATTTTTCTGAGCAAGCAAAAGACATTATGGTATACATTTCTAGTAGTGCTGTATTTTTCCTTTTAGAAACTGTTTGACACTATTATCCCTCCTTTGTGATACTATTTACACACATTTTATTTACAGATGACGAAGAATCCTCAGACGCGGATCTTAGTGATTCTTAGCTTTCTCCGACCTGGAAACATTTTCTCGTGAACAATGACAAATGTCGCGCAAAGTGTAAAATATGTCACAAAGTGATAAAATGTGACGACGCGGCGACGGTTCCACTTCGGGATTACGCAAACATTTAGCATCGAAACACTGTTTATATTACTAACATTATAATCATATCATATCAGCCGAAAAACGTGTACTGCTGGATATAGGCAGCCCCCAAGTGTCGCTACAACAACCAGTCTTGTGCGTCTCGCTTCCATCGGCTACCCGCGACCCTCACCAAGCTATCGGTCTACCTAAAGATTAGAATACAAAGAAGTGGGGAGATTAAGGCTGCGTTTCAACCAGAGATGGGCAAGAATTGCTTGCGCTTAGCGACTCTAACTAAATGAAGTGATTCTACTGGTTCTTAAAAACCCTCGCTATGCATCCTCGGACATATCTGGTGGAAACGCAGGCTTAGGGTGGATTAACGACTGTCAGGGTTGCGGAATTTGTTCGAAAGAGTCACCGCGGCCCTGGAACGCAAAGGGCATTAGGAGGAACACGGATGGGTTTTAGTCAGTAAGAGTCGGACACTCCCTTCTGCTTTACCCAGGGCAGGAAGAGTCATTTGATGATTGTCCCATCCTTGAAAAAAACAGGGTAGACTAGCGAATAATTCAAGTTTTTTTTAAGGTAAATAAGGTTAAAAGTTGAATAAGTGCAATTAAATTCTAAAATTGTTGTCAAGACTTTTTATACTTAAATAATTTATATATTTCTAACATTTTATAATAATATAACATTTTAATTACGTTATTACTGTCGTTTAACTTCTTACCATCATCTGCCTAGCCTTTTCCCAAGTATATTGAGATTGCCTCCCAGTCAAACCGGATTCAGCTGAATACCAGAGTTTTACGTGTAGCGGCTGCCTACTAGACCTCCACAGCCTATTAACTGGGTAACACGGTACTTCTCGGCAAGACTGGAGATAGATTTACTGGCTTCTGACAATCCGTAACGACTGCCAGAGATCTACAAATGACAGATGGGACCAACGGTTTAACGTGCTTTCCGGATCACGGAGGAAACTCGGTATGTTAAGATGGTCACCCATCCACAGACCAACCTTGGCAAGCATTGCTTAACCTTAAAGATGGACCCATGCGGCTGCTATCTAACCCGAAACTAGTCCAATTGAAAAGTACCTAGTGACTACTTGCTTATTAAATTCATATTTCCAAATGTGTCTTATTATTCTATCCATGTGCCAACATTACCAAAATAAACATGTAGATTACACAGTATTTCAGTGTTTATGCTTACATTCACTGAAATAATGCGTATTCGAAATGTTAGTTAAGCAGCTTAACTGAGATTCTACCAAATTATGTATGTTCATTATTGAAGTAACCACGATGATATTTTAAAATATCCTTCTGACGCAGTCGGGGATAATGTTTGTATTCACGGGTCCTGTGCGTCCCGCCTCCAGTGAAGTCCCGCAGCCTACGATCGGTCGTCAGTCCAGCTCGTGACAGACCTTCCAACGGTGCGTCTTCTGGTTCGCTGTCGCTACCCCAGAATGGGCTTGTGTCCTGAAAAAATCTAATTAGTCCGTCAGTTAGATTATCAAAAAATATTTCACCCGTATTTTTTCTTTTGTACGGGAAACAAAATTGACGAAGTTACGACGCTTTTATAATTCTCAATACGACACACCTTCGCATGCCCCAACTCCCAAGTTTTGATGCGTTTTATCTTTGTCAATATTCATTGATTTACAAAAACAAAAAATACGTGTCCATTATTTTTCAATACTCTAACTGATGGACTAAATAGTTTTGCAATTTGTGGGTGATGGAATCTAGCCTATTGCCAATTTTAATAATTTTATTGGTTTTACTCACTTTCCTACAAAAATCAAGGAAAATATCCTACAAACCCTAAATTGGTCCGGCTATAGAGGTAAGCTTCACGTCTCAGAACGGATAACTAGCCTTGCTTATTATTTCCTGGAAGCGCTTGATTTAAGGCATAAGCGACGACCTTGTCTTGGAACCGAGTTATCCTTACAATTCAGAGGAAAAGAATAAATCTTCTGTGGCTATTCTTAAGTCTCCATCTTTATACGTCACCAAAAGGTATGAGAGAAGTTCTTGTCTATTCTACTTACGACTAGTAGCCACAAGGGGATTAGTTGATTTGCAGCCACAAATCTATACTTAATATTATAAAGAGGCAAAGTTTGTGCGGTTGTAGTTGGTAATCTCTCTAGGGTCTAAGGGTCGGCGACTCTTTCGAACAAATTCCTCAGAATTTGTTCGAAAGAGTCACCGCTGCCCTGGCCCGCAAAAGGCCCTAGGAGGAATACGGATGGGTTTTAGTCAGTAAGAGTCTGACACTCCCTTCTGCTTCATCCAGGGCGGGAGGAGTCATTTGATAATCTTTGAACCGATTTTGAAAATTCTTTTACCAATAGAAAGTCACGTTATGTGTGAGTGTTATAAGCTCTATCAACAATTTATTATTTTTAAAAGAGTATCCGTGGAGTCTCTTGCACGTTCTTCTCCATAGAGATCTACGCTTTGGAACGTGCAAATAGCTTCAACTTTTTGGACCGACCGACCTTGACAATTCAAAAGTGCCTGTAAATGGTTTAGTTGAAATAAATGCTTGAGTTTTAAGTCTATATTAACCCAAAAATTCCGCCCAACGAAGTGGGTACGGATCAGTTAGTTATGTAATAAATTGATACATTTTATTGAGATTTTATTTGTCTTTATAACAACACTTCCAAATTACGTGTATTTTTAAGATAAACAAGGTATATCAGAATAAACGCAACACCTGAAATTGGATCATTTCACTCATCATTATGAACAACTTTTACTGTGGAATCAACTCAGAAACTGCGAAAAAAAATCTGCTATTCAGTACAGTTTGTCGGGTTATCCACATATATGTTAATGTATTGGACAGTAGTCTGTACTGCGGGTCTGAAAAGGCCAATTTAGCAGAATCATAATATTAACCACACAACAACGTGTCAAATTTCCTTTTCATCTTTATCGCTGACGCATTAGGTTCAAGGTTGATTGAGAAAATTTGACAGTGACGAGTAGCATGTGCTTTCTGATTCTGCTAAAGTGGCCTTTTTAGGACCCCATGATGTTGCATTTGTTCTATTTACATGTTGTTCAATAAGAATTTATTTCCAAATACTAATTTCACTATTTATTTCCAGACGAGCCGGATTTTGTAATCCCGAAACTCAATCATCTGAATACTGAGCCTTCTCGTGTCTGGACATATTTTCTAAGAAGTAAAGACAAACTTCGCGGAAAATGTATGTTGTGCCATAAAGTAATAAAATGCACTGGCGGCTCAACTTCAGGATTACTGAGACACATAGGAATTCATGATAAAAGTAAAGGTCTTGATGTCAAGTTATAAGGTAATTATTATTATGAGATTGAGGCCAAACGAATTACGTACCTAGACTGCGGGGGAAGACTCGAAAAAAGAACAAAATTATTTAGAACTAATTAATTTTAAAATAAAATTAATATTACATTGAGGTGAAACCTATTTAACTGTAGAATATGGAATGGCCAAAAACACTTTCGAAAAATATATAAAATATAAAATTCTTACGTTACCTACCGAGTGTTTCTTGGAGTTTCTTGCACGTTCTTCTCCATAGAGATCTACGCTTTGGAACGTGCAAATAGCTTCATCTTTTTTTGGACCGACCGACCTTGACAATTCAAAAGTGCCTGTAAATGGTCTAATTGAAATAAATGATTGAGTTTGAGTTTGAGTTTGAGTGACTGACAGGCAACGTTAGCCTAAACTACGTCGTAGGAAGCTGAAATTTGGTGTGTAGGTTCTTTGGGGATTGTAAGGGAGCACTAAGATATTTTTTTTTAAATTCTGGTATGGGTTTGCTCTTGACCTTAGTCTTGGTCAGAAATGATAGAGACAAAGTCTACGATGGAGCATTTCTTAATTAATTAATTATTATTTATGAATTTTTTCTGATATTCTTACGGGAACGGGAGAAAACGGGATATGCTTGTACGAAGTCGCGGGCAAAACCTAGTAACTTATAAAAACAATATTATAAAATAATTAGCTTGGCGAATATCACTGCGTCGCGTCGCGATAATATAGCTAGTTCACAACTTTTGAGTCTTAGGGCCTCTTTCACCACCCTTGAGTAAAGTATCGAGTAGACTAATCGCCAATTAAAGTCACCCGTAACTGCACGTGTCAATTTCACGACGTTCGAGTAGCACTAATCAATGATTAAACTGACCAGTAACTTACTTGCCACGTCGTCTGCCAATTAGAGTGTTTACTTGACAGTTAACAAATTTTCACTATACATTTTTGGAAATATCTCGAAAACCATAAGTCCTATCAACTCAATTCTTTTTGTAAAAGTGGTTTTGGGTCAAGACCTTTATTTTAAAACTAATTTCAAAACCCTATCACTTAAAACAAAAAATCACATTTTCAATCTACGTAATGATTCACAATACAAAAACCTTACATCTTAATTCGCATTTAAACTAGAATCTAACTAAACCTATGATGCGAAAATATCCTTATAACACTAATTAGAGAATGCTAAACCTAATCTAATCTGATTCAAATATAATTCTAATTAGTTTTCCTTACAATTTCCTTGTTTGATACGGTCGCGTCCACCATTACTTGCGCCTATGGACGCGGACGGGGTCTTATCGCCGACACTAACACAGTTTGGTATTTCTGTACAAGTGAAAAGTTTGCACTTCTATCTTTTTTAACTTTATCCATGATAATTTATAAAAAAAAAAATCCACACGCAATAATTTCCTAACCAAAAACACAACAAACAATACACAAAATCACAAAATGAAATGACAAATGACAGCTAACCTGCCAATGACGTTTGACGAGTAACGTTGACGTAATATTGAACGAATGCAACGTATGATTTGTTAAGTCATTCACTTAACCGGTAAGTCGTTACTCGAAGCTTTATTTTCGCTTGTGAAATTGACAGAAGATACTCGTAAGTTTTGCTTGCCGATTAACTTTAATTGGGAAGTAACTAATCAACGCTTTACTTGGAGATGGTGAAAGAGCCCTAAACATAGTAAATTCCATTGACATTTAAAGCAGTGTTACCAGAATGTTACTTATGTAACATTTTACGTTACTTACGATCCTCTCATATGTCACGTCTAAAAATTTTAATTTTGCGTACCTACCTTTAAGTTTATCTTGAACTTTAGAAAAAAAAAACCATCAAACAGTAAATTCGTTAAACAGAATACTTACAGTTCGTCATATTGGCTCTTATGTTTTTTTCTTTCTCAGGCTTAAACAAAGAGGATGGAAGATAGCAAAGCTACGAAGTTCGAATACAGGATTGATCGTATTAGATCGATTAGTAGCCCATCATTGCATCTTTATTTGTTTAAAGTATAAATTCTTTTAAAGCAGTAATAATACCGCGTGTATCTGACAACGACGCACAAACGATTTCCATGGGTCAAGGGCATGATTCTGGACACCCCAGTGTTGGAATTTTTCGTCGGTTCTTTTCTCATTTTTTCATTTTTTTCAAGAGTAAGTACCAGAAATATGTATCAGCTCAGCTGAGCTGATATCTATTTGTGGTTTTATTCGGATTGCTCTTTTTAGTGAAAGTAGTTAATTATTATTTTTTAAAATTAAAAATCTCATTAGGTTAGGTCAGAATAACGATTATGAGCAGTCTAAAGTAAAAAAACCCTTGAAAAAAATGAAAAAATGAGAAAAAAGCTGACGAAAAATTCTAACTCTGGGGTGTCCAGAATCATGCCCTGGACCTATGGAAATCGTTTGTGCGTCGATGTCAGATACACGCGGTATTGTTTTGTATTAATTTTTTACCAAAATTTCGGCATAAAATAAGATATTCGTCTCGAGATCATTTTACTTTTTGAACTGTATCATGCTGCTTTAAACTGTCGGTCACCGGCAACACTGATTCAAACACTAAGGGTGCCTGACCATTCCAGCGGAGCGACGCAGCGGAGAGAAAAGAAATTACCAACGGAGTTACGCAAAATCTTCGCATCACGTGAGTCACTGACATTTTGTGCAAATCATTTCTCCGTTTCTCCGTTCCGCTGCCTCGTTCCGCTAAAATGGAGAACGCAGGCGCCCTGACACACCCTGCATCAGAGAACGATCGACGCGACGCTGCGTTGCGTCACCGAATTTGTTTGCGTGGCACTTCGTCCGTCGAAATCATAGCGTTCCGACGACGCAACGGACCAGCGAAGCGGGTCAAAAGTCAAAAATAAAAGATTTATAATTAGATAACTAAATAATGTACGTCTCAATAAAAATGTTATTGATTTAAAATCTATTAAAAAAATGTGGGTATTAGCTTATGATGTTAAAACTATTTCTGTAAATAACAAAAATGTTCTTTAAATACTAAGTATAAATAAATAATCTTAAATTTAACAATCAAGCGCGTTATTATTTAACTTCACGCAAATATTATCATAATTTCCAGTACTAAATGAAATTATTTAGTTTTTATTTACTAATAATGTTTAATGATTCAGATTGAGAATGATTTATAATTTTGTGTAAAAATCTTGTGTATTAATAGAACATATTTTCAATTTATTTTGAAATCGTACGATCATTCGCCAGTTAGGACGACGCCTTAGTGCTCGTTCACGGAGACGCGGGGCGTTGCGCGTCGCGTTTACGAAGAAGCGGTTTATGCACGCGGCGTCACATTCACATGCTGCGGGCCTGCTCTAAATTCAACCATATGGCGTTGTATGCGAGCATTTACGGAAAAACAATTTACGAACACAGCGTCGCCCGCAGCGGGGCCCGCCCATGTCCTGCGCAACGCCCCGCGACTCCGTAAACGAGCTCTTAAGGTGATGATCGTGCGAGCGTATGGTCTTCTAAAGGTTGTACCACAAATATTGCAGCGGTAAGGTCTGAAAGTAGCCGCGAAGTATCACCGGCTCTTTTATCACAAATATAGCAGAGGTTACTAGTACATCGAGCTTAGAATTTAAGATTCAATATTTATAGTCCACCTGGATACAAATGTCTCACAAAAAATAACATTTTTTCTTCAGACCTTGAGCGATCATGTGGCGCTGTACCTTACACTACTACAAAGATGAAGCTTAGATCCGAAGCAAGACGGCTTCAAACGAAGGACACTTTAGAAATGCTGTTTTACAAAGAACGCCCGACTGCAGAAGACAGGCGTAGGGGAGTGACGAAGTACCGGTGTCGAATACCGGGATGTACAGCCAGAATACATGACTTTCGAGGCTGGCCGATGTATGCTGTTTCACACAATCATCAAATTAAAAGGCTTACCTAAATGGGCATTACATTTTAGTTGAGCAACACTTTTTTTTTATTAACTTGGTAGTATGTGAGAAAAGACAGTAAAATAGAAAGCAATGTCAGCGTTAAATTAATATTTTATTACTTTGATTGCCACTGTGATTTTATCAATAAGAGAAATAAAACATTTGATTTAGCCGACTGCACGTCTGTAGTAACTCTAAAGGTAGCCGGTGGACGTCTTCCAAAATCGTTTCGTGAATGTGATAAACCTATGCCAATCAAATGGACATCTTCCAGCTTTGGATTTCCAAACGGATTGAAATCCATGTATCCAATCCAAACGAACGTCATCTGCGGCCGACTGTCAATGTCAAAAACGTGCGACACGCAATTTGGAAGCCGTTCGAATCGTCTGTGAATGGGCAAAACCGCGTCCAATTTTTTGTAAATTTTGTCTCAGTTTTTACTATGTGTTGACGGGGGGTACATGTGCTACAGTGCTAGAAAGAGCTGAGTTTATGAAAACCAGGACTGGGCTATTTGTAATCATGTCTACGTCTGCGCGTGACTTAGTATTAGAAGTCATCTATACATCTATACATACATATAAATAAATTTAGAGTGTCTGTTTGTAATATTGAAATAACCGTATTTTACTACATGTATATTATGACACCAAAATAACATTTTTTACAATTTTTGTCTGTCTGTATGTCTGTCTCTCTGTTTGTTCCGGCTAATCTCTGAAATGGCTGGACTGATTTTGACGGGACTTTTATTGGCAGGTAGCGAATGTAATAAGGAGTAATTTAGGCTACGTTTATTTGAGAAAAAAAAACTAAAAAATAAAAGAATCGACTGTTAGGCGGAACGAAGTTCGCCGCCGGGTCAGCTAGTTTGAAATAAGTCTGTTTTTCTATCCTCAAAATTTCTCCAATCGCTGGGTTCTCATGATAACTCAGACAATAAGTTGGTATGTGTAAATGTACTTCTTTTTTCCAACCAGCCTTTCAACCATTTTCTCCTTCGTCTTTTCTGTTTTTTTAACCGACTTCCCAAAAAGGAGGAGGATTTTATGTTTGTTACCTCATAACTCCGACTTATTATGAACCGATATGAATGATTTTTGTTTTATCTGAAAGGGTATACTTGCAGATTAGTCCCATTTAAATTTTATCAAAATCGGATACGAACTTTGGATTTTAAATCGAATTAACTGGAATTCGTCTACTTGGATGATGGTTTTATGTCATCCAAGTAATCGAAATTGCGTATTTTGCTTTTCTGCGATTTTGCAGTGGTGTTGCTAGGTGTACCACTAAAAAGTGAAAAATAAAAAACTTTTTACAAAAAAAAAACTTTTTATAAAAAAATACAACCGACTTCCAAAAAATAAAAACACTACAAAATAAAAAATAACTTCAATTTCGGAACTCGGTGTTTTTGTTAATTTGTTTGTTTTTTGACACCGACTTCCGAAATTGAAGTTATTTTTTATTTTGTAGTGTTTTTATTTTTTGGAAGTCGGTTGTATTTTTTTATAAAAAGTTTTTTATTTCTCACTTTTTAGTGGTACCCCACACCTAACAACACCACTGCAAAATCGGAGAAAAGCAAAATACAAACGCACTAGTTGCCCATACGATTTTCGAAAGTTCCCCTCGACTTCTCTGGGATGTCATCATCAGATCCTGGTTTCCTTATCATGGGACCATTTGGGAAGTATTCCCTTTCCAAACAAAAAATCATTTTTAAAATCGGTTGGCAAGCGACGGAGTAATGCCCGAACAAACATAAAAAAAAAAATACAAACATCCGAATTGAGAACCTCCTCCTTTTTGGAAAGTCGGTTAAAAATACGACCAACTTCTTTAATTTCGGAAGTCGGTGTCAAAATACGAAGAAACTAACAAGAACACCGACTTCCGAAATTAAAGTTATTTTTTACTTTGTAATGTTTTTTTTTTTGGAAGTCGGTCGTATTTTTTTGCAAAAAGTTTTTATCGAAATACACAGTGTTGTTGCCAACATAAAAAAATCCATTGTGATAATTCTTCCGTACGATGTCGACTTGATAGCGTGCTATCTTTGAAGTGGCGGCTGGTGGCGGCGCGTACGTCTAAATGGAAGTAAGTCAATGTACCTTTAAATAGGAGCCTCCATAAGGAAGTATTCCATTTAGAAGCATTCCAAACAGACGTATTGTCAATGGCTACCTTAACTTGAGCTGGCCTTGCGTATTAGTGTTTTAAAAGAATAAGAGGCTAGCTTATACGACTATTGTAGAATTCTCACGTGCGTTCTGTTAAATACGGCTAAAACGACAATTATTATGACTGTTGATATCTTGTTTTTATTTTTTTATTTGAGACGAGTTTGCTCTTGACTCTAGTCAAGGTCAGAGACAAAGTCTACTGTGGAACGAGCTTACCCAGAAGTAGCCTGTTCAATTACTGGATTTTTTTTCTGGCTGCGGATCTAAAATATTTCTACGTAATCGAGAAAAAAATCCTTTAAAAGAACTAAACTAAAATGATGCAATGTAAAATTGGCATCATTTTTAGTTTAGTTTTATTAATTTGTAATAACTAGGTTTGGTACTCTTGAAGCTCATTTGTCACAACGAGGTTCGACACCTACCGGGCATGGACACGGACGTGTATGAACGACTTAAAATAAAGAAAAACACGCCGATATTTGTTTCGAGCTCCGTACTAGGACCCGGATATGTGTCCTGTTGACGGGTTTGACCAGTACGATATTTAGCCGTGTTATTTTGGGATTCTTTTCAAGGCGAAAAACCCACCGCAACGCACGGAGAGACTACGCACGTTTGTGAGACTTCGCCTTGCTTGAAAATGTATGAGATTGTCTCCATTGCAGCCCACGGACACGCTACGCTTCAATTGACGTCATTGATACACGCGTGTGTTGCTAGAATATGCCACTCACATAGCCTAACGCTGTCAACGCAATGCACGCTGTGCACTTGATACACATTTTTTTTTAAACGTTGCCCAGAAATTTCTCCTGTATCGTGGGTGCGTTTACAAACATACAAATTCACATACACAAACAGCCAGACCCGGAACAGCTATCTGTAGGCCATACAAATATTTGTTCCGTGCGGGAATCGAACCCACGATACGCGAAGCAGCACTCGATCACTCAACCTCTGCGCCAACCGTGCCGTCAATTACTAATCAACCCACGACTATGTCAAAACCATATTCTTGCAAAAGAACGTGCGTAGTCTCTTCGTGTATCGCGGTGGGCCACGTTATAGTCATAGCCGGCGTGTAGCGTGTACTGCAGTGGAAATGTAGGACCCACGCAGCTAAATTGCGCCGCGTGGCCGTTGATAGCGTGCACCGCGGTGGGTCCGCGCCTTCATCCTGCATCTGTTTTAATCTATAAACAGTGTGACGTTGACTGATCATCAGTCAATGTCATTAAAATGTCTTATTTAACATCCAATGTATGTAAGGGGCCTTATAGTATACAGTAAATATTGACGACTTTTATTTAAATTGTTAGTGGTTGTTTTATTTAACACTTCAATGTTCCAGCAGCTCCCGTGACCGATGCGGTACATTATTGTCAAATCAACCCATAGAATATAATAGAAATTCTTTGCTTGTTTTAAATGAAAAACGTTCTAAAAAAAATTCAACCATTTTCCTTTTTTTTTTCTTTTGGAAAATGGTTCCCATGATTTTAATTGTAAAGTTTTTACATCATAATCATAATATGATAAGAATGGCATTTGTAGATCTTTGAAAGTCATTACGGGTCATCAGAAGCCTGGGGCCCGAGTCTGCTATTTTTATAAATTTGTCATTCCGACAAGATCCAATTGTCATGCCATTGTCATTTTGCTAAAAGTTCGTAATCTGCTAAATTCATAATCGCACGATCACTGGCGCGTCAGTGGCCGGTCACTGGAACGTCAATGGTCTCGTAATAGAATTGCGGTAGGAATGCCGTATTGCCATTATTATAAAACCGAGCTAAATTTGAGCATTTATTCATGCCAGATTTTATTTATATTTAGTTTTACATATTACTTATTAATGTTATAAGCAATCTGAAGTAGTGAGAAGTTCGTAAATACTAAATCTGTCATTATGTACGAGATTACCATTCATATGGCTTTCTTTCAATGGCGTGTCAGTGATTGATCATTGGAATGTCATAATGACGCCATTATGATGCCATTATGTTAGTAGATTAACAAACTTGTCAAAATCAACCATTTTGAAATCAGTGATCGACCATTCTGACACTATTGTAATAGCAGACTCGGGCCCCTGGAAGACTGTCGTGACGTCACAACCTGTCTTGCCATGCAGTGCCCAGTTACTGAGATGTAAAGTAGTCAACCCATATTAAATTCTCACATTCCGTTGCATCCAGTTGGACTGATAACCAGCCCCAATATTTTTTGAAAAATTCAGTTTCTTTTTGTGATGAATTGATTTGTCATGGAATATTTTTATTACAGATAAAACGAGGGCTGGGCTGCATAAACGACCCTCGTGGTCTGAAGAGACCTTAGCGGCGGCCACCCAAGCTGTAATTAGTGGCGAGTTGACAGCATATAAAGCATCTGATCTATTCGGCATTCCAAGATCAACGATTAGAAACCGTGTTGGAAAAGAAAAGTTTCGCATTTATTTAGAAAGTCAATCAGATCGGTAGAAGAGAAAAATGTGTCACCCATTTCGAAAAAATCGGTTGTTTTAGATATAAATATTTTATCAATATAATTTATTTATTAAATACTTTATTGAATACCTCATATAATATAAAACAAGATAAACATTTTATCAATATAATTTATTTATTAAATACTTTATTGAATACCTCATATAATATAAAACACGCTCTTGACTCCAGTCTAGATCAGAGATGACAGAGACAAAGTCTACGATGGAGCAAGCTTACCCAGAAGTAGCCAGAAGAATACATACCCACATCAGAATAATATAAAAATGACATAAAGGCAATTGTGGCCTCAACATTTCCGGTGATAAAAGGCATAATGCCACTTAATACTCAAGTCCAGCTCTACGTCGCCTTAACACAACAGAGAATAAGGATTTAAGGGACAAAATGCGTATAAAATATGAAGTTAATTTATTGAAAATAGTCCTAGAGGATCCATAAGATACCAATACACATTATTTGAAACCACCAATACCTATTTGTTCATATCTAGTTGAATTAAACATAAAAAAGCGTCTCCTCAAAAGTAGCTGTTATGCAGTTACGCCCCTATTCGTAGGATACGACGACATACATGTTTGACGTTTGGACAGTCGCCTTCGCCACGCTACCGCTGACAGAATGTCACTTGTATAGCCTGTGGACTACCATACTTTTTTATATATCAGAGTTCCATACCCAAAGAGTAACCAATGAAACCCTTTACTAAGCCTCCGCTGTCTGTCCGTCTGTCTGTCAGCGAGCTGTATTTCAAGAACCGTAATAAAAAATGGTAAAGAAAAAGTGGTAAACTGTTATTGTGCATTTCTATTGCCGGTATAAAAACAAATAATAAAAAGGTTTATGGTACGGAACCCTTCATGTGCGAGTCCGACTCGCACTTTGCCGGCTTTTTTATATTTTTGACGTATGAGAATATATCTCATAAGTCAAAAATATGTTAGCATAATGTTGAAATTGAGAATTTCCAATGTTTTGTTTTGGCCTCGAAATTACAATTTATTTTCAATATCTTACCTAAATAAAGATTATACCTCAAATCAATGGATTTTTTTAAATTTGCCTTTTATAAATGCGCTTATTTAATTTTTAGTTAAGTTGGTTATATTTTTAGTTGTATAGGTATTGTATCTGTGTTACTAGCTAGCTATAAATACTTTATATTGTAATCTGTGGAAAATGTAGGTACTAGTGGGTAGTGTAATATTTAAGATATGATGACGGTTTCTTACAGTCTAAATAAAAATAGATTTGCCTAAAAATATTAATTAGCAAAGAAATTATATGTTTTTTTTCTTCTAATTTCCTTTGGCTTATCCACTAACAAGCTTTCGCCAACATTTTCGCCCGCGTGAATCTCGGAAATTATCTCGAGGGAACATCATCCCGGGATAAAAAGTAGCCTTTTTTGAAACAAGCCCGGCTATCATTCCAACTAAATGTGAAATTCCAAATGTTAATTATCTCTGCGCCCACCCAGATATACGTTCAGCCGTTCTGGCGTGATTGTGTAGCAAACATTCACTCATCTAAACTTTCGCATTTGTGACGATGAAAATAGGTATTCATAGTTAAGTCTTTATATGATTTTGATGAGTGAATAGATAAATAATAATCTTTTTTTTTTCTTTTCAGCTGATGATCTGATGTTCATGATGTCAAAGAAAGGAAATGTGATGCTTACCTACCGCGGCTACAGTTACCATTTGAAATACACAAGAAATATGAAGAAAACATGGAGGTGTTCCAGACATTGCTCGTTTCACTGCAGAGCAACACTAACTACTATAAACAATAGAGTTTGCAAGTCCAAAAACGAGCATAATCATCCAAGCGCATACTTTTAGATTTATTTTAAATCGTTACGTCTTACTTTCTCAGATCTCTAATAACGACACCTGCCGGTCGATTCTGTCGACATCTCACTGTTATCACTTAGGTGAACGACAAGTGAGCTGTCATTCCATGTTGTTTGTATGGTACAGCTCACTTGTTCACTTCGTTAAGTGTTCACTTCGACATGTTTACAGACTCGCACTGCTGAGTCTCTAGACAGAGACTCAAAAAATGTGAGATTCTAAATGTCACGTTGTCAAACTGATACATTTGGTTATTTTGACAGTCGCTATTGTCCTTAGAATTTTTCTTTATCTAGACAAGCGTATCTGGTCAAGTTGAAAAGAAAATAAGAGGGAACTTGCATGCAATTTTTCTATTTTCAAATGAGATACATATTAACTTGTAGTAAAAAAATATGAAAAATTTATTTAAATATCTTCATCAGCGATAAACTTATAAAACTTCAAAGATGACAATTAAAAAGAGCAGTCCGATATGTATTCTGACGTCAAATACCATGAAGCTAATACAAGCTGCCTTAGAAACGGCGTCTTCGTGATAGGGACAGATACTTTCGTTTAAAATAATTATAACACATCGTTTGTTTTTCAATCAATTTTGACTCTATTTTCACTGTTAGTATTACATTTTTGAATACTTTTAGATAAACTGCAAAGATAATAAAACAAATCACACCACCTGCACGAAAACGTCTGTATAGTAGGTATGTCATGCTAACTCAACATAAATGTTGACATTATTGCCCGGGTTATAATGAAATGCAGTATAATATTTTTACATGGAGGTCAATTATGTGATTCATATTTAGAACTTAACTTTAAGACCGACAGGAACCGCTCGCGGCCAGCCACCTCTCTTCATGACTTGCGATCAATTTTCTTGCAGTAGGTGTAAAAAGTACAGTTTGCCCCTCTGGGATAAAAGTGTATCTGCATTGGACCAGCTTGAATCCCTGCTGAATTCCGGAATACAATAATCTTTCTTTTTTTCTTTTCTTTCTTTCGAATCCTTCATAAGGTTTGGGAGTCAGTATGACACCCGTAACATATTGCCTGAACTTATTTATTACTTAATTGCACTCGGTGCATAATCTACAATTTTCTTGCATATTCCTTAGTGAAATTGAATTCGTAGAAAGTTTTTGATAAACCAACTTAATTTTTAGCACGTATTGAATATACATATTATTAATATTATGTAGATATAAACATTGTGTCGGGTAATTTTAATTAGAAATATAAAATAATATTTTTAAATAGTATTGCAACTCAATTGTTGTTAAATATTAATTTGCAAAGTTTATTATCGTGTCGAACACAAATAATTAAATGATTGCCTTAAATTTTAATAAAAAAAAATTACTTAGAAAATTTAATATATTAAACCTAGTTTAGATACATTTATGAAATAAGTAAACTTTTATATAGAAACTGCCTTAAATTGGGGTCTTACTAGCAGATGTTTTACTGAATGGTAAAACGAACGAAAAAAGGGTAATGACATGGTTCTGAGTGAAGGTAAATAAATACTAACTAAATATATTAATTTTCCTATTTAAACCCTTTATTAAATCAGCTTAAATCTAAAAATTTTTAAAGAAAAACATTTAAATTATTTATATTTTATTAAAACTAAAAAGTATCATTCTGATGTTCCGCCATCTGAATGATTGGTACTTTCAAACACTTTTGCAGCGAATGTGATCTTCATTATTGCAATTTAGATATAACTAGCTATCTAATACTTAAAATCAACATTATTAATTGTTACACTTTTTACATAATTATACAAGATTTTATGGTGAGTTTTTTTTTTTTTACCTATATGTAATAAAATCTATAGCTTTGAAAAAGTGCCTCTTACATTAAATAAATCAAGATGTTTTCTTGAATGTATTGTTTTACTTAAATATTACACACCAATATTTGACGGGTACTAAAAAGTCAAGCGCTAAATAAAAAAATAACTTTTAAAATACTTGGTTATAGATCAAATAATTAAAATCCTCTGATGTCTACCTGATTCAGTGCCTGAAGTAGTGGGTATTATTAATCGGAGTAAACTATTGTTAAGTTAATATTAGGCCTCTTCCAAATTGGCTAATAATTTATAAATTCAATATAAATGTATTAATATTTATTAATTTCCTATGCGTTTTCGTCGTACGACGAGATTAAACAAACACATTTCTTTAGAGTGTTCTAACTGAAGCTTGCAAATAGTCGCTCGAGCACAGGAATCATTTACATTGCGCGACGAAATTGCATCGTTAACTCGTAGGTACGATCGTAAGCCAATAAATGACGCCTAATACTCGACTACGATACTTTGACAAAATAGCATTTCAGAACTTTTCATGCAAAAATAACTGCTGCAACATAACTAGACCAATAATTAACTCTTTTTTTACAATTGCAGGAAGAATAATCTTCACAAATTCAAGCAAAGGAGCCCGCCTATTAATTGTGGATGGTTACAAGTTCAGAAAACAAAGACAGTGGGGGCCTAAGATCAGATGGTGGTGCTGTGAGCAGCGATTCAAGTGTACAGCATTCATTTACACATTATCTGACGCCGAAGAAGTAGTTTCTATTAAAAATGAACATAACCATCCACCTCCCTTGTAAGGAGCTAGGTGCAACAATCGATTTACATTGGACATCAAATGATTCGATACCTGTTAATATATAGCGAATCGGTTCAAATTCCTCAAAATGTAACTTTTGTTCTGATTTGAAGGAATATATTGCTCAAAACAGACATTTTGAAAACCAAAGTGTTGACAGATTTTTGTGTCTGACTGAACCCCATTTGTAAAAACAGCCTATTGTGCCCTATTTTTATACGCGTGTCATCACTGCCCTTGGTTTGACTTGTAAAAAGCGTTAAGTTCGCCTTTATACGTTTGTGTTGCATAAAGTTCATGTAGTTTATAATTAACTAGTAATAAATAATAAATCATATTTATTTTGTAAGTAGGGTAAACATAACATTTTAACTCGTCAATCTATTAAGGATCTTAAGCTAGATAAAGCCGGCTGTTGACCGCGTAGGAATTTCGGGAAATCCTCTCTTAGTGCTATACTAACAAGAGAACCTACATGCCAAATTTCAGCGTTCCACGACCAGAAGTTTCGTTTCTGCGTTATCTGTCAGTCACTTAGTCAGACACCAGTATCAGAAAAGTGTTGTATATTAGGATAAATAAACTAAGATTTTCCGGTCCACTTTTCTCTACAACCATTGCAGATCCGATGTGTTTAATTTTTGTGGTTCAGTTTTACTCTGTGTTGTGGTTTTCTTCACATTTTAGTGTTTTGTTCACTAGTTTTGAATGGGAAATAATTTAAAAGTGACCTTTTCGAATTCGTTTTGCTTTTTTATCTAGTCATAATCTATCTTTAGCATTATCTATACTAGTATTATAAAGAGGTAACATTTGTTTGTAAGTTTGTATGTAGGGGGTAATCTCAGGAACTACTGGTCCGATTTGAAAAATTCTTTCAGTATTTGATAGCCCATGTATCGAGGAAGGATATAGGCTAAGACTAAAAGAAGCCGAGCATTAATGGAAAATGTGACACAGACGAAGTTGCGTGGGTCAGCTAGTTTTAAATATATTTACTAAACATTAAAAATAAACAATACACATGTTGGTCTTTTATTTACTATCCATTTTCTCATCAATAGCTGGCCATTAGAAATGTACCAATAGAATTATAGGGTTTTCGTTAAATGCTTAAGATAGCATTGGCCTAGAACCCAAGTTTAATATTCTATGTGTAAGTGTTATTCATACTAAGAACTTTTATTAAGAGCCACACGACGTTTATACTTTTAAAATGAAACAATAGTATGCCACTAGGTAAAAAGGAAAGAGGTAAGAATCATGCAGCATTAAACTTTCTATTCACTGCCTCTAATGTCTTTCAAGTCGTTGGCAGTGGTCGCCGAGACATCTGGACTCTCTGTGATATCTTCAGATCCTATGATTTTTGTCCAGAGACCTAAACTACTCTCGAAACATTTTTTTTCTAGTAGTAAATCTAATTTCTTCTTCATTTTCAGATTCCGTAATATATGAAGATGGCAGGTTTCTGTCTTTCAGGGGATATAAGTTTACAAGGCATAAAGTTAAGGGGCACAAGATCAGATGGCAATGTTCTAAACAGCGGTATGCAAGGTGTAAAGCTACAGTATACACAGTCGACGAAATTATCATCAAGGGGAACACTGAACATAATCACCCACCGCCAACTAAATGGTGAATAAAATGTAAAAAAACAAGGGCGTTATTACGACGTGTTAAAACGATCATAGTGCTACTGAGATAGACGAGAAAAGGAGCTATGCAGTACGATTAGCACTATCCCGTTTTCACAACGCAATCATGAAGGTGTTGTAAGGTCCCAAAGTGACATTCTATCAGCGATAACGATTTTTGTGTCAGATTGTCCTAACATCGAAATACTACGTAGAACATATAAAAATATTTTAAACTAAATTTCGAAAGAAGGCTATGAAAGGTTAGTCAATTTGTACTGGCTGAAGTAAATTAAATGTAAAATGTGCTTTTTTATCACCATGCGAATCCAGGTCGGGTCAGAGTTTCAAAACCGCCTCAAGGGCCTCAGACATGGTTTATTTGATGTCCGCCATTTGGTGGCCGGGCCCACCGGCTCATACATCCCAAGCACGGAATCATCTTACCCAGGACGAGTGTTTTACGCGATTCATAGAAAAATAATATTATTATTATTATTCCATTTATTTCTTTTTTTGTACATATATTTTACATTTTTAAATATTTCTATAAAACTAATTAAAAAAAAACATTTAAAAATATAAAAATAGTAGCCCACCGGCATCGGGAACAGGGTCCAAGCTACCGGTGGTCAGGGCTCCCGAGAGAGGAACCTCCTAACAATACGCGCCGTGTCCAGGAGTACTGCTTTCTGGATCAAGCCCTTGATCCAGCTGCCCAACGAGAGCCTCTTGAGGTGTTGGTCGAGGCTCTTGGCAATAATGCCATTGGCCGTCACGACTATCGGCACAATGACTGCTGTGTTCACATCCCACATGTCGACAACCTCGCGAGCCAAGTCAAGATACTTACTTTGTTTCTCTTTCTCAGACTTCACGAGGTTCTCGTCATGAGGGACTGCTATATCAACAATCATTGCGCGACGCTCTAGTCGGTCTATCACCACTATGTCAGGCTTATTGGCAACAATAGTCCTGTCAGTGATGATAGACCGATCCCAGTACAACGTGCAATTGCCATTTTCGAGAACTGGGTCGGGCACATACCTATAGTACGGTACTTCCGATTCCACAAGATTGTATCTCAGAGCAAGTTGCTGGTGGATGATCCTGGCTACAAGGTTGTGCCTGTGCAAATAGTCTCCGTTAGCCAGACTAGAACAACCGGAAATAATGTGGCGGATGGATTCCCCGGGTCGGTGACATGCCCGACATATGTCAACCGTACCGTCCTTCACAATGTATTTCCGGTAGTTGTTCGTCATCATAACTTCGTCCATGATCGCACAGACAAAACCTTCGGTTTCCCCAAAGAGGTCACCAAAACGCAGCCAGGCTACGGACGCTAAAAAGTCTACATCGGGCCCATGTAGGACCCGATAAAAGCGTCCGTGAAGCTCCTTGCTCTGCCATACCTCCCTGCGGTCGTTAGTATCTAATACCACAGGTTTGCGCCAGTTCTCGTTAGCCAAGGAGAGCGCGGTAAGGCCTTTGTCCACCGCTACCACATCCCGATGCATACCCACGTCGGCCTCTAGGAAGTATTCCCTAAGGCTGCATACCTCGCGGTTGTGCAGGGTCTTAGCATTTAAGAAGCCACGACCCCCGCATTTCCGCGGGATATACAGCCTCATCACCGATGACCGTGGGTGATGCATCCGATTTGCGGTAAGCAGTGAGCGTACCCTTCTATCCAGGGCGTCAAGTTCTGTCTGAGTCCATTTGAGTATGCCGAAAGAGTACATCAAAACCGGAATGACCCAACCGTTGAAGGCACGCACCTTGTTTCCGCCTGATAAAAGACTGTTAAGTACTTTATTCAGGCGGCCAAAGAAGCGCTCCTTCAACGATTGTTTCATATCAGCAGCATTGATGCCTAACGCTTCCGACATACCCAAATACTTGTAAGTTTCGGTTGAGGAGAGGGACCTTAGGTGTATGGAATCCGAGAGTTGTGTTCCCACGGATTCTATAATCTCCCCTCGCTTTACATGCATGACCGCACATTTATCCACACCTAATTCCATCCTGATGGCGCTACTGAAGTTTTCTGTCACCTTCAGTAGCTTCATCAGTTGCAAGTTGTTAGGAGCAAATAGTTTCAAGTCATCCATGTAAAGGAGGTGCGATATGACCTGACCACCTCTTCTCAACCGGAAGCCTTGCCCCGAACCCTCCAGCAATGTAATGAGAGGGTTGAGGGCCAGACAAAACCACAGTGGACTCAGACTGTCGCCCTGAAATATGCCACGCTCGATCCTTATCGGGTCGCTGTTCACCTGGGTCTGTCGACACCCTGGATAGTGAAGGACCGTCCTCCACTGCCCCATACACGACATCAGGAAGGTGCGTAGAACTGCATTAACTTTATACAGCTCCAGCACCCTCATGAGCCATGTATGTGGCACTGAGTCATAGGCCTTCTTATAATCTATCCAGCATGTCGACAGATCCCTTCGCGAACGACGAACCTGCTGGCTAATGGCAATGTCAATGAGGAGCAGCTCCTTAGTACCGCGGGACCCGTTCCTACATCCATTTTGAGAGGCAGACATTATTGAATTACTATCAATATGATGGTTTATTTTAGCTCTCAAAATGGATGTAAGAACTTTATAGACCGTCGGTAAACACGTGATCGGTCTATAATTTTTAGGCTCCGCGGTACTACCTGATTTATGGAGCAGGTGGGTTATTCCTGTAGTTAGGAACTGGGGCAGCGACCCTGACTCTAAGGCAGACTGGAATTGAGATGCCAAGCGAGCGTGCGATCCTTTAAACCATTTTATCCAAAAGTTGTGCAGCCCGTCCGGTCCTGGAGATTTCCAGTTAGGCAACGGACGGACTGCACAAGCTACATCTTGGGGGCTGATAGTAATTGCACCCATTTCTGGTATCGGATCGCACGCGCGTTCGACTTCCCGAGTCCAGTCGCCCTCGGTATGATTGACAGGCACCGACCAGATGCTGCGCCAGAATGAACACATGGCGTCATCATCCGGTAGGCGCGTATCAGTCACACCTTGGTCAGGTCGCTCCCAAGCCCTATAAACCCACCTCTCATTGCTTTGGAATGTGCGATTCTGAGTGTATCGTTCCACTCGCCGCTTGTACCGACGTATACGGTTTGCCCATGCATAGATTTTCTGCTTCAGGAAGTCGATACGCTCTGTGACGCGGGACAGATAATCCCGAGGACTGATGTCAGTCCCCGAAAACGCCCGCCTCACAAAGCGCATCACTCTACGGCGAGTGTTGCCCTCCCTGAAGCAGATAAGTTTGCCGATGAGTGCTCTAGCCTCACCGATACGACGCTCGATCCTGCACTGCCAAGCTGGTACGGTTGGTCGTGTAACTCTGTCACTGTTAGGAAATTTGACATGAGCTACACGACATGCCGCTGCAGCCGCGCAGTACAAGATCGAGTGTGTATCGGCGAGGTCTTCGCTGCTAGCAAAATAACTTGCTAGTTGCGAATCTAGAGCACACACCAGCGCCCTATTTTTCTTATGCAGCTCTGGCGGTGTGGAGCGATACTCTCGAAAAGCATCCTCCAAAGCACTCCTCAATTGCTCATTGCATTGGGTACTCACGGATATAGCCGCGCCATCATCATCCTCACCGACATGGTTGGGTCGCGGTGAAACACTAGCACTGGCTTGTATTTGCACCGCGGCCGGTGGCGAAGCAGGTGTGACGCGGCTGTTCCGTGATTCCAGACGCAGTCTATCGAGTACGACGTCATCCAACATACGGTTACGCTGGATGACCCGCACCTGATCCGATAGTCGTTGGGCTGAAACGTTGACAGCTGGTTCAAGTACCTGAAACAGAGAGAGCATCCGACCACGGTACGCAGTCAGGTTAGTTCCCCCCTCTGTAGCCCCATAGTATGAGCGCATGACATTTTCGTTTATGGATTGTGTCCATCGCATGCGCTGCACACTTCCACCGATAGCGGGGACCCTGTCAGAGACCGGTGGGCCTCGAGGTCCCAAGCTGGCCGGTGGTCGGCCTCGTCCGCGCCGACGCGCAGGTGGTGGTGTCGTCGGCGGCGAGAAGTATTCGTCGCTCGAGCTCGACGCAACTGCAGCTACCGGAATCTCTGGACTCGCGGCTGGCGCAGGTCCCGGCGGCTGCGAGGCGGAGCTGAGCGACGAACCCGAAGGTGTTGGTCGTGTGTTCTTTTCTCGGGCCCGGCTTCTTGTCAACATTTGTTTTTCATGTTTGAGATGTTGTCGTTTTTCCAAAAAATATCGTTTCCAGGGTTAGTTTTTGTTATTCTATTTTTTTCTTGGTGGTTTAGTGGTTTTATTCATTTTTATGATGGTTATTTTCAATAAAATAAAGAAAAATTACGGAGAGAAAAAATTTCACGTCAGTGAAGTTGACAGCCGGACCACAGATCTTATTATTATTTATTATTAGACATTTTTTTGATGGTGATACATAAAAACTTCCAATGTATGAACAGTTCACTCTGTAAGCTATCATATTCAAACCCTGTTTAGGTCGAACTATGGCTTGTAAAGCCATTGATACTGCTAGTTCGAACGTGTTAGTGCAGCTTATACTCCTCTCCTCTCAGGTAAATCAAGACATGACATTTCTACAAAGAGCCTTCGATGTTTCAACCGATTTATATTTTATATTTATGAGAAACAAAGTACTGAACTGACAAAAACGTATGTAAAAGTATTTTTTACGCATATTTTCTAATTTTTTTTTTAAATCATATGTGTTTAATTTTACAACTTAGTTAAAATTATTTATGTAACTTTTGTATTAATTGTTTTTATAATAAAAATATTTTATTAAATTGCTTTTATTGAAATAAAACTATCACGCCACCTTCCCTGAACCTATTACAACATTAAATCACAAGTTCAATACCAACTTGTTTATTTATCATAAAATAAATCTCTATTATTTTTATTTTAGAGAAAAATCATAGTTTTATTTCTATCAAGTAGTAAGCTGCTACCTAGTGTGAGAGTGAACTGATAGTTTAAATAGCGAAAGAGATTACATTGCACCTATTAACACCTTATCTATTTCCTTCCTTCCAGGCTGTATCGTCAATTTCCAAGGTCGTCGGTTCCTCACCTACCAAGGATACAAGTTTACCCGCCACAGAGTAACGGCAAGTCACACTAGATGGCAGTGTTCGAAAAGAAGTAAAGGGAGCTGCAGAGCGGCCATATTCACCAACACTGATGATATCATTATCAAGGGTTTTGTTGAACATAACCATCCGCCTCCCTCACATCTAGGAATG
Organism: Ceramica pisi; assembly: GCA_963859965.1. Classification (NCBI taxonomy): domain Eukaryota; kingdom Metazoa; phylum Arthropoda; class Insecta; order Lepidoptera; family Noctuidae; genus Ceramica; species Ceramica pisi. Next base: position 5,854,106 of record OY982541.1, on the reverse strand, counting down.
CTACGTCCGAGATCCTGGAAAGTTGAACCGACCAATCAGTTTTCCGGGACGTTTGATAATGTTGGTTGAAAATTCTAGATGAATTGATTTAATTTAATTATGTTGCATAAAAATTCTAGATGAATTTATTTATTAAGGCTTTTAATATAAGGTACAAACGTAAGTGTATTTGTGACCGTTTTATAGAAAGCAACAAGTTAAAATAAAATAGAAACATTTAGTAAGTAAAATTCAACGCTGTAAAATGCAAAGTTTCTAGCAAAATTCAAAAATGCAAACGAAAATCGGACTGTAAGGACAATTTGTAGGTTTGCTACACAAAGCAAAACCTTGTCCAATTTTATGCGAAGTCTGGGAACCATGTGTTATATAAAAATAGCATTTTGGCGGGATTTTTTCGAGTCGAGTTCAGTTGGCTTTTAAAATTATTCGCAGAATGATTTTTAGTGGAAGTTGTGATGTAAAACTTGTGTAGTTTAGTATCTCACTGTCCGTGCATCTGGACCATATGTGAAATCATTTAAACAAGCGCGATCTTGGTAAATAAATAATTTTGTTGATTTTTTGATACCACAACAAAACTTTTCTAGAAGAAGAAGAACTTTTGACTTGATATATTTGCTGCCAAATACTCCATTAACAATTATGATGTCCGCATTCTAATGCAAAACAAAGTCATTTTATAAAATTGAAGAACCCTGTATTCATGGTCATGAATAATTATTAACAAAAAAAAATGAAACGAAAAAAAAAAAACTTTAGGTCAGTTATTCCATAAAAACCGGCCAAGTACGAGTCGGACTCTCACACGCAGAGAGCCGTACTATGATAATTTAATTTTAGTTTAGTTTTTATCGTGTTATTTTGACACCAATAGAAATAGACACGCTGTGAAATTTTTATGTGTAGGTACCTATTACGGTTCTTGAGATACAACCCGCTGCCAGACAGACGGACGGACAGTTGAGGCGTAATCGTTGTATACCTTTTGGGACGGAACCCTTAAAAGAACCCTCGTAAAGTTAGAATTACAATACTCAATTCAGTGAACAATTATAATATGCACTATCAATATAACTTATATGTTTTATAATTAATGTTAACGCAAAATTAATAGTAAAAGAGAGCAGAAGATAACATACCTAGTAAAAATAATACAACAAAGAAACTGCATATTCCTAAAGAAAAAAAAAAAAAAAAAAGTTGCCTTACACATACAAAATTTTAAAATAACTAGGTACTTACTTAGATATAATGTTAAATGGTGTAGTCTAGATAAGTATATCGTGTCATGTGGTGTGGTTGTGGATTTTCCTTGGTAAATAAATAAATGTGAACAAAAAAAACATGTTTTTATTAATCATTGGCACTTCGCCCGCGACTTCGTCCGCGCTGCAATTTTCTTAAGGATCCCTATTTTTTCTAGTAGTAAATATAATATATCCTTTGTTAATCAAGAATAATGTAGCATCCTAATGGTGAAAGGTTTTTGAAATCGGTGCAGTAGTTTTTGAGTTTGTTCGCCATAAACACACAAAATAGGTACAAATATTTTCTTTTTATAATATTAGAGTACATGTAGATTACAATAGCTGTAAATACATAGTAAATTTACAATATTTTACAGTCTCCAAATGACATTTTTAGTTGATTAGTTTACAAATTCACCTGAGTCACATTGTTTTCGATTTTGAATGATTATTTTTGACCTTTTTTGCTCCAGATCCTGCAGTGTATCTATCAAAGCAAGGAAATATTTTGTTGTCATCAGGACATAGATACAGCGTCCACCGCAAGAACAGACAAACTATCAGATGGAGATGTCTGAACCGAAGATGTAAAGCATCCATTTTTACCTTTAACTTTGGAGACTTCGAAGTTATCGAAGGAAAGGGGTGTGACCAACATAATCATCCACCTCCGCGTGTTAAAGAAACCAGTTTGTTATGATTTTCAACAATGTACACTCATATCGATCGTGTGCCGGAAGACGCAGCGTTGGAAGGCCTCCCACAGGGTAGACTGATGATAAATAAAGCTGTAGGAACAAAAAAAAAACAGAAAAAGTAATTCCTAGAGCTTTATGAACTTAGAGCGTTGTATTGATGATTTTGATGATTATAATCTGTAACTACATATGTCTTACAGCCGCGAATAATATTTTAAAAGATTTTTGAACGTCTGAAAATCTTATTAATTATGAATTTTTTAATAAATAAAAATCATTACATAAAAATTAAACATACCCTCAAGTAAATCGTAAAGATAGAAACGCGATTTAGAATGATTGGCTAGATACTTTTTTTAATCAAACATGACACTAAATTACAATTTTAAACGTGTACTGCTAAGAGATTTCATCACGAATATACATAAAAGTTATATCAATAGTTAGAGCTTTTTATTTTGAAGTAAATGTTGAAACCATATTGTATAATTTCTTTATCAGTTTTCGCCAAGAAGAAAAAACAATCAAAATTTAGGCATTCTTTCGCTCGCCGGACAGTCGCTGTTGTTCGTCAAAACACACAGTACTGCAACCTCGCCTTAAGTGTAGTAATTTATTAATATAATTCTCTATAGAAAAGTAAATAAAAAATCTGTTTATTCAATAATATTTATAATTCGTAAAAAAATCAACCATGGTGATTACTATAGAAAAGTAAATAAAAAATCTGCTTATTCAATAAAATTTATAATTCGTAAAAAATTCAACCATGGTAATTAAATTTTTACGAATAAACCTGTTAGTATTTATATATAGTCCTCTAGTGAAGTGACTCTTCTCGTGACGTGGACTAAATGTAGCTTTTTTATTATTTTATTTCAGATGGGTTTGCTTTTGTTTTCGTTAAAAAAAATTGTACTGACGCTGACATCACTAACTGCCTGACATTAAACAGATAATATATGTTTTGTTCAATAAATATTTTATGTTAATTTAGTTGAACTTGATTTTAACAGTTAGAAAATATTGTTGAGATTTGCAAAACTGTTCGAAAAGAAGGACCATTTATTGATACTTTCGTAAAATTGCATGTAAATTATATAACTGTAGTATAATGCTCGTTTAGCTCCAAGACTAGCATAATCAACGCAACACAATTATTTTCTTAGCAATAAAAGATAGGCACACGTTTGACCACTATCTCACCTGATGGTAAGCGATGATGCGGTCAAGACGGAGTACGCTTGTCTAGAAGTAACCTATTCACTCGTGACTTAAAGACTCCCTGGTTGTAGCTATTAGGAAACGCAGAGTCTGGCAGAGAATTCCACTCCTTAGCTGTACGCACAATGAATGTGTTCTTAAAACGTTTTGTATGTGTGGGTGGGGCGTACCCCATATACTGTAATTTAATGAAATTTGTCTAAACACAATTTTCTTCATTTTCAGGTGCAATTTTTGATATATCCACTCGAGGACGAAGAATTCTTGTATTATCGGGTTATAGGTACAGGCTTCATACAAAGGGCGTTAAAACAAGATGGCAGTGTTCCACTCATATGAATAAGGGATGCAAGGCCACTGTCTTCACCCTTGCCGATGATTCTATAGTCCAAACCAAGAACTTTCATACTCATGCGCCTATCGATAACAAGGACGATTTTAGTGATATGTCTACTTCTACCCACCGTAACTTCGAAAATTATTAACAATGAAATTTTTTGTAGTATTTTTTGTTCTAAAAATTAACTTTTAGGTTTAAGGAAAGGGATGCTTTTACGGTATATTGTTTCATTCCTTGTGTGTAGCGTATTTTTTTGCTACAATAAAAAATAAGTAATAATATGCAAACCTACTAAGCAGCTTTCAGACTACGCTATAATATATAGCATAGAGTATATAGTTCATAGCATAACAATATCGCGCATCATACATTGTCAATAATATAGTACAGTACCAGTACAGTGTGAACGTGACCATAACAATGTATGGTTAGTTAAGCTATATACTATATGCTATTATATTATAGCGAGTCTGAAAGCAGCTTCAGGTTTAAGGGCAGGAATACTATTGTGGTAATTATTCCTTTCGGCTTAGTAAATTGGAATAGTATTCGCTAGTGTGAGAACCGCAAGAGCAAAAATGTAAGATCATGATAGAACGGATTCAACGCAAAGCTCGCTACTAAATAAAAAGTTATATACGCATATAACTTTTTATATAGTAGCGAGCTATGCGATTTATTCTTTTTTGTGATTATTACACAATAATCCCTTTTTGTATTCATCTCTGTCTGTCGCGCAATGGTGGAAATCAACACACTAGAACTGTGACGTAATAGTCCGCTGTAGTTACACTACTACCTACCAATGGACAATAGGATCGACGACGCGACCACGCTAGCTGTTCACTGTTCGCTCCAGACCGACAGCAAGTGTCGCTCGCCGTTACCTCACCCCAGTTGCGGTGCCTGATCGCGGCTCCACCATCATGTACCCAAGGCTGCCGACACGAAGTCAGTGGGTGCGTGGCGGCGGTGCATCGTTGTGTTGTAAGAAATTAGTGTCTTGTTCGCGAACAAAATGTTTAAACGCGTTTTGAAACGTTGTCGTTAAATACCAAAAAATTAAATGCGTAACATTACATTAATGCAGACGCGCGGGCAGCGCTACACGCCCCTTACCCGCTCGTACATCGCTGCCGCGCAGCTCCCCGCGACCTTCGTGGCTAGTTCCATATAAATCTATGCATTGATACGCGCCGAACGCCGCGCCGCCGCCCCCGCCGCCCCCGCCGCCGCCCCGCACCCGCTGACTTTGTGTCCGCAGCCTAATAGCTCAATATGACCCTACGCCCCAAGCGATCAGTTTGCTGAACGCGCTGATTGTTCAGCAATCGGACATCGATATTTTAACGTGCAATTATAGATAGATGATCAAAATTTATTTATTATTCTTAGTCTAAAAGATAAATGTAATGTTAATATATAAACAACGTAAGAAATTGTATAGTATAAATAATTAAGTTTAAGTAAAACAGCTGTAATTTCATTAGAACAATTTGTTTATGAATAAATAAATCAAGTAATTTACATTTTTATTGATATGATATTTGAATTGATAAACGGTATTTTTATTGATGAAAAAATGTTTTTATTTTAAACTAGCTTTTGCTCGCGACTTCATGTCGTCCACGTTTTTTTCCTGTTCCCGTAGGAATTTAGAAAAAGGTTATCCACATTTTAAACTCAACAGAACGTTTCAGGGACTAATTACTCACGAGTAAAATAGAAAGGATAACCGAATAATACTGATCAATTTTAAAACAAATTGAAATATACCAAATTTATTTTTAAGATCTCACTATTAAAATGTGAAGCCACAATTCAAATTTGAAAACAACAGTAAAATCAAAGATTTTAAAAGGCGTCGATTTATTCACCATCTTTTTTGTCGACCATTCTATCCGAGTTGAGGCGGGGGGTAATTTACGTCACAGAAATTTTGCCAAAACGTGGAATTTCCTCATTGTTTGTAAGTCAACTTCAGAACCAGTCTTCACAATGTCCTACCGAGGAGGTCGGATTCTTCGATTGTCAGGTCACAGACCTGAGTTCCAATTCTACTAATTTTCACATTCGCATCGCTTTCGCATCTCATTCGCAAACTGTCAAAAAATTATGAAAATCAAGGTTTTTTTGATAGTTTGCCATTGATATGCAAATGCGAAAGTTTTTTTTTTTAAGTTTGTAGAATTGGCCCAATGGAATGCATTATTCGAATAACGAATAAAATAAAACATGATGGCGGTGTTCGACCCACATGAATAAAGGCTGCAAGGCTATAGTCTTCACGAATGACAGAGATGAAACGATCGTTATAAACAAGAACTTTCATAACCATCGGCCTGTCAACATGAACGATTATTAAAACATTTAAAAGTTTAGATACGAGTAAAATTGATCTCTGTTATTAATCTATTTGTAATCTTTAATTATCTCTTATTAAGTAAGTGTTTGTAATAATTAGGTACCTAAATATAACTTTATTCGAATAATGGTACTTAAAACAAGATGGCGGTGTTCGGCCCACACGGGCAAGGGATGCAAAACCGTAGTCTTTACTGACGGTGATAATACAATCTGCGTAAACAAAAATTTTCATTACCATTACCCGTTATGTTGACATGGAAGATTTTGAAAACATTCCTGATTCCCAAAGTAATTTATAAAAATGTGTACATATTAATTGCACTATGTAGATACGAGAGGCCGCCCGCGACTTCGTCCGCGTATAAATTCTCGTTATTCCCGTGTAAATCCCGATCCCTCGGGAACTCCGGGATAAAAGTAGCCTATGTGTTATTCTGGGTCTTCAGCTACCTACATACCGTATTTCATCGTAATCGGTTCAGTAGTATTTGCGTGAAAGAGTAACAAACATCCATACGTACTCACAAAATTTCGCATTTATAATATTAGTAGGATGAATAAAAAAAATTGCATGGTAACTGATTTTTTTGTCATTTCTTTGAATGTACCTCTGTTATAAATAGAAAGAAAGAAAAAGAGTTTATTTGCGGTCAATATGACGCATATCAAAAGTACATAAAAATTACAATTATATCTATGAAAGATTAGGAAGATATGCGTCAAATCTGCGCAAAACGGCCATCACTCAGCATAATGCTGGGACTCGTGTGCGAGACAGAGCCACAGCGCTGGTTTTCAGTGACAGCCGGCGTTGACGGTTTGACGTCGATCGGAGCAGTATAGAAAGTAAAAATAATGAAATAAAATAGTTTAAAATAATGGATTAAAATAGTTTTTGCCTATGGCTTTGTCTATTTACTAGCTGACCAGTGCCCACTTCGATGGGCAGTATTTTTTGGGTTAATATATTTTATAGCCTATGACACTCACAAATAACGTGACTTTCTATTAGTAAAAGAGTTTTTAAAATCAGTTCAGTATATTCAGAGATTACCTCCTGCAACCTCACAAACGCACAAAATCACAAACTTTACCTCTTTATAATATTTGTATAGACTAGGTACGAAGGCGAACCTAATGCCCTGGGAAACCTAGGATAGGAACCAGATAGTTTACCGGAATATAACGTGTAAGCTCTTTCATGACATTACAAACTTTAAACCACCTCAAAGTTACATTTTTTCTTATCAGTTCTTGATTCATAAAAATACTGCGAAATAAATAATTAGGAACTACGTGAAAGTGAGAAAAAAAATAATGAACCATAAATAAGACTTAAAATATTATGCATCGTTTCAGGACCGGTTTTCATAAAGTCTTCCCGAGGAGGTCGTATTCTTCGATTGTCGGGACACAGACTTGGAATGCATTACTCGAACAACGGTAAAACAAGATGGCGGTGTTCGACCCACACAAGCAAGGGATGCAAAGCCGTAGTCTTCACCACTGATGATGATGATACAATCTGCATAAACAAAAATTTTCATAACCATAGCCCTGTTGACAATGAAGATTTTGAAAACATTTCTGACTCCGAAAGATCTTAGGAAATACTTGTATAAATGGCACCATGTAGATTGAAATTAATAAAAATAATTTGCATGGAAACTCTATGTTTTGTGATGTCAAGTACCTACCTATGTTTTAAATTACTTTTTCCTATGATTTTATCTGTTAATTTACACTTCATGCACATAGGTACGAAGGCGAGTCTAATGCCCTAGGCATTTGAGATATAATTTGCTGGGTTACACGTGAACGCAGAAACTTATCTCTTGGTAACGTTTTACCGGGATATAAAGTGTAAGCTCTTTAACGATATTACAATACGATAACGATATTTTAAACGTATTCTTGTTACAATGTGTTAAATTTAATATCACTGGCCTCAAGTGTGCTTAAGCCTACGTATGCACTAGCGGTCAGCCGCGGTGGCGGTCAACCGCGCAGTTCCAGTTTAATATGCAACCGCGCAGTTCCAGTTTAATATGCAACCGCGCTGACGATACTATCATCAAAAACATTAATTTTCATAAAGTTAACATTAACGGTTAAGCTTACACGTGCGCACTAGTGGTCAGCCGCGGTGGTGGTCAACCTCGCAGTTCCAGTTTAATATGCAACCGCTTTGTCTTTTATTTAATGGCGGTTCAGTGCGTACAATCACTAGTGGTTGCATATAAAAACTGGAAAAGCAGACAGCCACGCGCTCAACTGCTAGTGCGCACGTAGGCTTAAACGTTAATATAAACTTTAAGAACATTTATTAGTTATCACTATATGTCAGACCATGCGAAAGTAAAGTGACATAATAACTAGTCAAAAGCACGTCGTACTTGCACACGGAAGGTTTTTTGTGTGGTCCCTTCCATTTTATTTTTGTTTCATTTTTATTATTTGATGTTATAGCTGCAGAGAATAACATACATACAGAAATACACACTCTGTGAAAATTGCCAACTGTCTACCTCTAAACAGCAGTGCTATTCTGTAACAACATTTTCGTGTCTCGAGAGCGGAATCCGAGGTGAGTTTCAAATTCGTATAAATATAAGACCTTATGATGGGGAAATAAAGTTCACTTTGTAAGCTTAGTCACTCAGGTGAAGTCGATATCGAAATGGTTATTTACAGAATAGACTAGCAGTTTATGAGATACAGCCCACTGACAGACAGATGGATGGACAGCGAAGGCTTATTGATAGGGTTCCTTTGGGTACCTTTTGGGTACGGTACCTCAAAAATTAATTACCTTTACATTAGAGTTTGCACATTTTGTACCGTTTTTAGGACCAGTTTTCACAATGTCCTGTCGGGGAGGAAGGATACTTCGATTGTCGGGACACAGACTCAGACAGCAATATACAAACAACGGTAAAACAAGATGGCGGTGCTCGACCCACACGCGATGCAAGGCAAATGTCTTTACGAACAGCACTGACGATACCATCATCAGGAACATGAATTTTCATGACCATTCGCCTGTCGAAAACTGGGACGATTTTGAGACATCACAATAGGGAATATGCATGAAAAAAGTATTTGTGATCTGAACAGTTAATCTAAAAGTATTCGAAAATATAATATTAACAGTGAAATTAGAATCTTAATTGCTCGAAAAACGAACGAGATACAATTATTTTAAACAAATATATCTGTCCCTCTCCTCTCTCTTTGGGTACCCTTTGGGTACAGAACCTCAAAAATGAATGACCTTTAAATTAGAGTTTGCACATTTTGTATCGATTTCAGGACCAGTTTTCACAATGTCCTGTCGGGGAGGAAGGATACTTCGATTGTCGGGACACAGACTCAGACAGCAATATACAAGCAACGGTAAAACAAGATGGCGGTGCTCGACCCACATGCATAAGGGATGCAAGGCAAATGTCTTTACGATCAGCACTGACGATACCATCATCAAGAACATGAATTTTCATAACCATTCGCCAGTCGAATGGGACGATTTTTGAGACATCACAATTATTACTTTTGAATGAGTGAAATCATGTTTTATTTTAATAATTAAGACAAGCTGTGTGCAAACTGAGGGCCAATTCTACTAATTTTGAATCAACTTTCGCATTCGCATGTCAATCGCAAACTGTCAAAAAAGCCTTAATTTTCATACATTTTTGACAGTTTGCGATTGAGATGCGAATTTGAAAATTAGTACAAATGGCCCTCTGATTTAAAAAAGTTTATATAATAAATTTACCATTGTAATCCACATTTTTAATAAAATTGGTTCGGAACAATAATCAGTTATACTGTATCACAGTTCGCCTGTCTACCGAGCATGTTTTTATTTAGAAACGCGTGGAGATATCAATCTCAACCTTCAAAAAAAAATACGTAGGTCTCCATTTCTTTAGCATTTTGTTTATTTTAAGCCTGTTTTATCATAAGGAAGCTCTGCAGCTTCCTTTTCTTCGTTCCATTCCTTTGATTGACCCTTTAAAGTAAAATAATCAACATTAGAAACACTAAAAAATTCATTATTTTGGCTTGATTGGCCTTAACTTAACATGAATGCTTTTAATTTGGCCCGTCGAAAGCAAAATGAAATTGAGCCAAAAAATTAAGGACCACCCTTTTGAATGGAATATCCGTCATTGACAATGTTCCTATGATTGTCAAAGTTAAGAATTTTCATAATCATTCACCTGTCGAAGATGTAAGCGATTTTTAAAACTTCTCAGTTTTACAAATTCTAAATTAGTATGCAAGTTATTATTTATTACTTATTTAAACTTTTCGCACAAAAAAAAAGTACGACGAACGAGGTACGAAGTAGTACCTACGTTATTAAAAAAACGTTATTTAACTTATCGAGTTTTATTTTGACTTGTGTAAAATGTTTTTCAGAGGTCCGTAGGTACCTGAAATGGAAAAATAAGCATTTTGTTATGTTTTCGAGTTCGTTTATTTATTTTTTTAGAATCTTGTGTAATTTAAATTGATCGGACAAATGGAATTCATTCATTTTTTGTCGTTTTCAGGAACATGTTTCACAATTACCTCCAAAGGTAGTCGGATTCTTCGATGGTCGGGTTACAGATTCGGACATCAATACACAAGGAGCGGTAAAACAAGATGGCGGTGTTCGACCCACCAACGTAAGGGGTGCAAAGCCTATATCTTCACGATTGGCGATGTTCCTATGATTGTCAAAGACAAGAATTATCATAATCATTCACCTGTCGAAGATGTAAGCGATTTTTAAAACTTCTCAGTTTTATATATTCTAAATTAGTATGCAAGTTGTGTTTTAACTATTAAAAACACGTTATTTAACTTATCGAGTTTTATTTTGACTTGTGTTAAATGTTTTTCAGAGTTCCGCAGGTACCTGAAATGGAAAAATAAGCATTTTGTTATGTTTTCGAGTCCGTCTATTTATTTTTTTTAGAATCTTCTGTCATTTAAATTGATCTACCACATACAAGGACAAATGGAACTGACTCATTTTTTGTCGTTTTTAGGAGCATTTTTCACAATTTCCTCCAAAGGTGGTCGGATTCTTCGATTGTTGGGTTATAGATTCGGAAAGGAATACTCAAAGAACGGTAAAACAAGATGGCGGTGTTCGAGTCACGGTAAGGGATGCAAAGCCTTTGTCTTTACCGTTGGTGATGACGATACGATCGTCAAAATCAAGGATTTTCATAACCACTTGCCTGTAGAAAATGTGGCCGATTTTGAGTCATTTTAACCTGTTACTTTTAATTCCAAATTAATACGCATGTGATCTTTTTAAGTTAAAGTTATAAGTTTTATTCACTTAAATAATATATTTTTTTCAATTTCAATTTCTGCTTTTCTTCGATTAAGGTTTACTTATTCAACCTCGTCTTTTTTAAATATTTTTATTCACATGAATAAAAATATTAATATACCTATTTTTTTTTTCAAGTAAGTGCTTAATTTAAACTTAAAGTACTTACACAAAAGTATTACACATTCTAGGCCGGACGAGGCATAACCTAACATTAAAAACAGTTTTTTGGCTCATTGGGTTTGAATTATATTTTGGTCCTGTTCAGGGATTCGAACCTCATATGGAAAAAAAAATAGCATAACATTTCATTTTCGTCTGTAAATCTTTTTTTTTAATCATGGGTCGCATAAATGGAATGGAATTGAATAGAAAACATTCATTCGACACAGACATACCTACTCAACAGCAACAAACACAACACATAGTAATAAACCGGCCAAGTGCGAGTCGAACTCGCACACGAAGGGTTCTGGTAAACCCTAATTGTTTTGATATAACGGCAAAAAAAAAATACACAATCTATGAAAATTTAAACTGTTTACCTATTACGGTTGTGGAGATACAGCCCGCTGACAGAGAAGCGGATGGACGGGCAGCGGCGACTTAGTATATAGATAGAGTTCCGTTGCTTACCCTTTTGGTACGGATCTCTAAAAAAGAGAACAATAATATGCCATAGCAACGATTTGCTGGCTATCAGACACCTAGCGCTGGTTTTCAAACGACACTCTGCAATATTATTTTCCTTATGGTGTCGATGGTTTTTGGGCCCAGTCTGTGGCCACGTTTATTGCCTCAATGGAGGCGCTGTTTAAATCATCCAGGCAGGTGTGTGGACATCTGAGAAACTCTAGCAAGTGGGACATAGTCTGAACCACACCACACATACACTGGGTGTTTGATAGATCAATGAACCCCCATTTCGCCAGATTATATTTGCAGCGGCCTACTTGAGTACGCAATCCGTTGAGAGCTTTCCTTAAAGGCCACTGCAGTTCATGGCCAAGAGCAGGTGTCGCTTGGACTCTATGAGGTCGTGAGGTGGCGAGTACATTCTTTGCAAAACTTGCTCCTCTGCTTAGGTGACCGGTCTTGAATTGTCTGTATGGTTCGTGGAAAGTTCTTGCGACTTTTTAAACTACTCTAGTAGTTTAAATAGTTATGTTTAAATTGATCTACCACACACTAAAACAGATGAAGTAAACTCAATGTTTGTCGGTTTCAGAACCAATCCTCACAACGTTAACCCATGGACTTAGGATTCTGCGATTATCGGGTTTTAGATTCGGACAACAATACTCAAGTAGCGGTAAAACAAGATGGAGGTGCTCCTCACACGCGAGTAAGGGATGCAAAGCCCACGTCTTCACCATTGACGGTGATAATTCGATCGTCATAAACAAGAATGTACACAACCATCCTCCTGTTGAATGAAGTATTTTTTTTAATTACTTGAAATTAAAAAAGTGATATTTTTATAATTGAGTTTTGAAGTTGTTTTTGTGATGTCGTACAGGAAAAGAAAAAAAAAAAAAGAATTACAGGGCCAATTTTCCTTTTTTCCTCCTTCCTTCCACAATATCCTTGTCTATTGTGAAAATTGATAAAAAATATGGGCGGTTTTTGAGACTCCTAAACTTTTCACTTTTATAAATGATAAAATTAGTGTAATTTTGTGTGAAACTAAAACTCAATTAATTTAATGACCTCATTTGGTTAGATGAGTTTTATTTTTCTACTTCACTAAAGTCCATTTCAAAATCTATTATACGATTATTTCGATATTCGATTGTCACTAAAAACGTAGCTTTCTAATTTGATATCGATTTTAGGACCTTTTTTCACTATGTCCTCGCAAGGTGTTCAGATTCTACTACTGTCCGGTTACAAACTTGGACAGCAATACTAAAGAAACGGAAAAACAAGGTGGCGATGTTCGAATCACGGTAAGGGATGCAAAGGCTACGTTTTCACAATTGGCGAAACGATTGTCAGAAACAAGAATTTTCATAACCATTCTCCTGTCGAATATATACCTATTCGATTAAAAGTTTAATAAAATTCTTAAAAAAAAAGAACTACCTCCAATGACACATATATAAGAAGACACAGTCCTGCGGTTGCTGCGTTGGACTGACACGATCGAGGCCACGAGTTCGAATCCACTACTACTCGACATTATTATTTTTGCGTTTTTATTTTGTTTTCATTTTTTGAGGCTTATTTGAGCGATCCGAGTACGTTATCATACGAACCAATCAGTTAACAGTATTATTTTACTTCGTAAAACCATCAAAAGTATTACTTGTATTCCGAAATGAATATTCAACGAACGCCACCTTCAACTAAAACGCTCCGACCGGGACAATCATTGTCCGAACCCGATTTAGCATCTACTGTAGAATCGGAGGGAAAGCAGGTTGGTAATATTACTGTGAGAAACAAACGCCAGCGCATCGATGATTCTCCAAACTGTGAAGCCAACCAATTCGCGCGGACATTCAACGAATTCAAAAGCGAAATTATGCTTATGCTTACCTCTTGGAAAACAGAGAATGATGACCGTCTAGCGAAATGGAAATCGGAGCATGATGGGGTATTATCTATACTTACTAAGGACTTGAGCGATCTGAAAATCCAGTTTTCTGAAATTCGGGAATCGCACCTTCAACTGGACCGCGGTATGGAGTTTGTGAATTCGTGCTATGAAGAGATAAAAAACAAAGTTGCCGGCATGGAAAAGAATAAAAAAGAAAGTGACGATCGTATTTCTCAGCTAGAACAATATATCCAGGATCTGCAGCTTCAATCGCGACCAGCTACTCTTGAATTCAGAAACATTCCGCAAAAAGCTAAAGAGAGCTCAGAGGACCTCATAGCCATGGTATCAGCTGTGGGGAAAGTTGCAAACGTGGAAATACAGGCGTCAAATTTACGTGATCTCTATCGACTACCAGGAACGTCCGGAACTCCAAGACCCGTTGTGGCAGAGTTTATATCAGTACTGAAAAGAAATGAGTTTCTATTCAGCGTGAGGCGCTATAACAAAGAACGCCCAGTAGCTGACAAGCTGAACTCCCATTCGATTGGTGTACCTGGTGAAAAGAAACCAATTTATGTTGACGAGCATCTGCCACCATCAAAGAAGAAGCTGTTTTACGACGCCCGGATATTTGCAAAAACCAACAACTTTTCTTGCTGGAACTCGTATGGAAGAATTCTCATACGGAAAGATTCCAAAGATCCTAATGAAAAACCTACTCAAATTAAATCGGCTAAGTGTCTGTTAGCTCTGATAAATAAACAATGATTCTTTATTAAAATTACTTTTGCCTCTACTTTATTTAACGAGTTACATACAGAATACTGTTCGTTTAATTCTTTTTGTGTTTATTTGTTTCTCTCGTTTGCCCCATTTTTGTTAATTCCAAGATTGTTGACTTCTTTTTTGTTAACGCCACATTTTTATGTTCCTTTATTGCATGTTATTTTAATGTCTCCATGTCATACAGTATATTTACATGAATACCTTCTCATATTATTTAATTTTGAAAGTCATATTATCAACTATTGCAACATAATATTAACTTATTCTAATGACTGCATACCCGTTAAAAAATCCCAAATTAGTTTACGCTGTAATTGTAAAGCTATGCTCTTAGATAGAAAAAAGTCTCGGGACGGACCTAATGTTTCAAAGACATGCCACGTTCCCACCCTTGCTTGTTGTGCGCTTATTTATAAATGGCTATAATTAATGATGTATCTAGGGATATTGATGACTTTTCTTTGGCCAGTATCCATGAATGTTCTCCTAATCTTTGCAGTGATTTTATTGTTCAACCAAATGAAAACCTTAAAATAATTCATGTAAACATAAGAAGTATAAAAAAAAATTTTGACCAGTTTATGGCGGTGTTGGCTACTACGAAAACGACATTTGATATTGTCATATTCACTGAGTGTTGGCTGAAAGTTTCAGGGCCCCTGCCGGTAATCCAGGGTTACAATTGTCATGCAACTGTCAACAATAGCTCACAAAATGATGGAGTTGTAGTTTACTCTAAAGCGTCCGTAACAAGTGCAACATATGAACCACCGTTTCTTGATGCAAATTGCCTTGTCTGTACCATAGAAAGTACTGCTATCATATGCATTTACCGATCCCCGTCTTATCATAATTTGGATCAATTCTATCACAGTCTAAACTGTCTTTTAAATACCCTGAAACATTATGATAATATAGTTCTTATTGGAGACTTGAATATAGACATAAAACCGAATAACAATGATCACCATGCAAACGAATATCTTACCATGACGGCCTCACTGGGTCTTCTCCCTGCTCATTTACGACCAACGAGATTTGGGAACTGTCTAGACCACGTTCTACTAAAAACAAAGAGAACAGCACGCGTCGTATTACTGGATTCTCACATTACTGATCACATTCCCATCATTTTGTGTCTAAAGACCAAAGGTATTATGTCAAACTGTAGTACCAACACATCCTATCGTTATAACTATGCTGAAATAAAAAATGAAATAGATATCACCGATTTTAACCCGGCCCTGGAAGAGCAAGATCCGGGTCTGGCTGCTGAATTATTAATCACTATGATGCAAAAAATTATAATGAAACACACGCAGCGTATACAAATCCAAAGAAAGGTCCGTATTATCAAACCATGGATGACACAAGGCTTGGTCCGTTGTATACGTAATAGAGACTTAATGCATAAAAAAGTAACAAAAAATCCAAGTAATGATATCCTCAAAGTCACCTACACGCGTTATCGTAATTTTCTAAATACATTACTGAAAAAAATTAAACGAAATCATGATAAAAATAAGCTATCTAAGGCGAAAAATAATCCAAAAGCTACTTGGAAGGCTATTAAACAAATCACAAACACATGTTCCCAACCGCAGTCCCCCAAAGAATTGCTTCAACTTACCAGCGATCCAAATACTCAAATCATTAAATGAAGTCAACAGTTTCTTCGTCAACATAGGGCAAACTCGGGCTTCAAACATAACACCTCTTATAAGCCGCGACACAGTGGAAACGGAACGACTAACTAATTGTAACTCACTCGTTATATTGCCAGTAGATGCAGATCATGTGAAGAGCCTTATCAACTCCCTACGGACCGACTGCGCCACAGGCTACGATAACATCCCAACTACTGTGCTCCAGCAGTCGAGTTTCATTTTGGCTGTGCCCATAACACACATCTGTAACCGAGCGATTGATTCTGGCGTATTCCCTGACGCTTTTAAAAAAGCAGTTGTGCACCCTATTTATAAGAGTGGTGATAAGGCTAGTGTCACAAACTACCGGCCCATCTCCGTACTGAGCTCGTTATCAAAGATCCTTGAAAGAATTCTCAACAATTGTCTCATAAACTTTCTGAATAAACATAAGATCATTGCGAGTAATCAGTATGGATTTAGATCTGGTATATCAACGGAGGATGCTGTTGTTGACGTCACAAAAACTCTGGTAGACAAATTAGATGGAAAAATGAAATGTTATGGCATTTTTCTTGATCTATCCAAAGCGTTCGACACGGTTTCTGTTTCCACTCTTGTCGCGAAACTTGAGCGAATAGGAGTGCGGGGATCTGCTTTGAACATCTTTAAAGACTATTTATCTAATCGTACGCAATGTGTAAAGATCGACTCTCTAACGAGTGATCATAGAATTATTAATTTCGGTGTCCCACAGGGAAGCATACTTGGGCCTACACTCTTCCTTCTGTATATAAACGATCTGTGTCAGGCTCAGATTCCAAATTGTGACATATTTACTTATGCCGATGACACTGCTTTGATAATTTACGACGTAGATTGGATAAAAGCTAAACAAAGAGCAGAATGCGCGCTTCGCTTAGTAATGGAATGGCTCTCGGAAAATCTTTTGACCCTCAATATTTCCAAAACAAAAATTATTCGCTTTTCCTTACCTAACACCTCTACTCCATCTTCAGAATCAGGATTTGTTAGAGCTCATACTTGTGTAGGATTAGGTAATATTGGCTGCAACTGTCCACCCCTAACTCTGGTTTCAGATATCAAATATCTGGGGGTTTTCATTGACTATAGGCTAAGCTGGCAATCCCATGTAGATTCCTTATGCACCCGGATCAGGAAACTGATATATGTCTTCAAGGAGCTTAGGCTTTCTGCTGATCGTGAAATATTGCTTCTAGTATACCAGAGTCTTTGTCAGTCCCTAATCTCGTACTGCATACCAGCCTGGGGTGGAACTTATAAAACATCTATACTTTCCGTAGAACGTGCACAACGAGCTATCCTAAAGATAATGCATTTTAAACGCAGAGATTTCTCTACGGCCGAACTTTATTCCGAAGCGCAAGTTTTGAATGTTAGACAGCTCTTTATTCTCCGTGCCATTCTGCGTAGGCACTCCATGCTGCCTATAACATCAAGTGCCCTGTTAAAACGCAAAGGATTCCCTGTCTGTGATACTGTTAAATGTCGTACCGCATTCGCCAGTCGCCAATTTCTTGCTACAAGCTCGCGACTTTATAATAAAATTAATAAAGTTTTGACAATTTACGTTTATACAAAATATGAAGTTAAGAATATTCTTACCAAGTGGTTGCAAAAGTTATCATATGATGAGACTGAAAATCTAATGAAAATTAATTGTTAATTTACTAAATTATACTGTATGCACATAATATTCTGTTTTAAACTTATTATTTTATTTTATTTTTTCTTTCCTTTTGTTTAAACATAGAAAGTACTTGCACGTGTAAGGCTAGGCGCGCGCTGGTGACTATTGTCACCGCGGTGGTGTATCTTTCTCTGCTGCACTTCACAATTGCGAAAAAGAGAGGTGTAATGTCGCGCTGGTCGCCGGTGCGCGCATGGCTTATTAAATAATTGTATGTCATTGTAATTTCGGGGACCAATGGCTTCTAAGATACAGGCTTATTGTCTAGTTTAGAAGTCAGACGTTCGACCTTGAATATTGTCACTGTTGTACAACCTACTTATTAGACATAATGTATGTACTATCCTTGTGTTCCGTACAAATAAATTATTTTATTTTATTATTATTATTTTTATTATTATATTTATCAACACATCATTCACTTTTATTATAATTTAACCGACTTTCCAAAAAGGAGGAGGTTCTCATATCGGTTGAACGTTTTTTTTATGTTTGTTACCGATTTGAAAAAATCGTTTTATCTTGCAGATTGGTCCCATTAAAATTTTATCAAAATCGGTTGCGAATTTTGGACTTTAAATCGAAATAACTGGAATTCGTTTACTTGGATAATGGTTTTATGTTATAAAAGTAATCGAAATTGCGTATTTTGCTTTTCTGCAATTTCGCAGTGGTGTTGTTAGGTGTGGGGTACCACTAAAAAGTGAAAAATAAAAAACTTTTTACAAAAAGAAATACAACCGACTACCAAATAAAAAAAAAACACTACAAAGTAAAAAATAGCTTTAATTTCGGAAGTCGGTGCTAAAATACGAAGAAACTAACAAAAACACCGACGATTGTATTTTTTTGTTATCTTAGGTTTAGCAGACTACCTAAAAAAACTTATTTTTATTATTTTTTAGGTAGTCTACTTTATTTGAAAATGGACATAAATCAAATGAGGGTCATTTGATTTATGTCCATTTTCAAATAAAGTAAATGTAAAACTGTTTTGAAATAAAAGTAAGTTTAAACAACCAGGCCCCCAAAATACAGGCGCTGCCTAGTTTGGGACCACTGTTTAAATGACCATACTAATATAACTTTGTTACAGATACCGGCACGGTTCTTGAGCGCTCGGCCGAAGAGTGGGATCGCTTTGCGCATCGTACACCTTATGACAAATAAAACGTCGTTGTGAGGTACGTGCAGCAAGAGTAAAGAACGAATCCCGAGTGACGGCTATGACGCGCGATGCGCTACGGGCCGATCACTGCACTTTCCCCGCCCCCGCGCCTCCGCGCTTCACTTCATACCACCAAAGAGACCCAATAACTCACTTTTGCGCAGGTGAAGGTCAGCGCTCAAGATCCGTGCCGGTGATTGTACAGTAAGCATATTTGTTAAGTATCCCACTTGCCATTTACTTTATTGTAACAATGGACCAATAAAATTATTATTATTAAGTATGACTTTGGATACCCGGTCCTTTGGTAGGCGTACGAGGGGCCGAAGCCAACTCGCAGATGCTCCGTTAGACATTTCAAATGGAAAGGGGCACCAAGCGACGATTATCCCTGTATGCACAGTGAACCCAAGGACAATCCCCAGATGGTGCAGGACTATTACAGAATATGTTAACAAAAGATTAAAGGCTGCTGGGTCTTATTGGACTGATTAGCATATACTATGGAAGAACTATTGGCTGCCTGACCACTCGCAATATAAATACGGCTTTAAAATGGCAAGGGATGTCTTGCACACTCAATAAATGGCAGCCCCACCACGACGTCAACGTAAAGATTTGGCGACGGGGTATGATTATAATAATTCAGCTAATGCAAGTTTATTTTAACCTATAAAAAATTGCGTGCCTATAAAAATAGTTTAGTGTTGGAATTTTGTTTTTTTTTTACCTTTTTTTAAAGTAGCTAGCTTTTACCCTCAACTTCGTATGAGTAAGAATTTTGGGAATTCCTCTCGAAGTACTCCTTTAAACTCTCCAAATTTTAGCTTTCTACGACCAGTGGGTTCGGTAGTTGGCTGTCTGTCAGTCATTCACTCAGGAACGGAAGAGTTTGTGTTACGGCGGCGCCTTCAGCTTGATGCCAAGTGTGACCAATAATAGTATAGTGTGCTCACGTACCCGCAATAGCGGGGTTACAAAAAAAAACTATAATAACTACAGCGGAGCTGAAGCCATGGCCTTGGCCGAAACCGGTGAGATCTATATGTATATATTTATTGCAGCGAGTTTCACATACGTAATAAATACATCATTTTGCCGAGATTTATCTGCATACAGCGTATCTAAGGTATTTGATACAAATGCCTTTAGATCTAGACACCATCTTAATTGAATTGCGTACGTTAATAATTTGACATTAACTTGAACATAGCACTGAAGCCCGACGAGTAAAACTCATTTGCGTCACAATAATTGAGCCAAAAACGTGGAGTTTACTGATTTTATGTCGTTTCAGGTCCATTTTTCACAGTTTCCTCGCAAGGATGTCGTATTCTAGTGCTGTCCGGTTACAGACTTGGACTGCAATACTCAAGGGGCGGAAAAACAAGATGGCGGTGTACGACCCATAAACATAAAGGATGTAAGGGCACCGTCTTTACAGTGGGCAATACAATCGTTATAAACAAAAATGTTCATAATCATTCGCCGGTCGCTTAAGTATTTGGACAATTTTTGAGATGACTTTGGATTTAAAATAACTTCGAAGCTAGTTATAATTTTGTATTTTAATTTTTGGTACTCAAAATATAATATATGAGCAATTTTACCTTAAGTATTGCATTTTTAATTATGTCAAACTAAAACCGCTTTTGTAAGTTTTTCAAGCAACTAGGTAGTTAACTTACCTAAAACATCATTTGGCTGAGAGAAATACCATCGAGGTCGAAGTGCGTACATTCTTCTTCTTAGCGTGTGACAAACAATTTGTTTTAAAATACAAACATATTGCAAAACAATCGGAAAACCTGAATTTGTACTCATCATTATGAACAACTTTTATTACAAATTCAAGGTGCAAATTTTACTAAACATTCTCGCAGACTTTCCTATACTCATGGAGCCCATCGTAAGTGATGCAGAAATACTTTGTTTGTAGGGCCAGTTTTCACAATGTCCGCCCGAGGCAGAAGGAGTCTTCGATATTCGGGTTACAGACTCAGGCAAGATTACTCAAGGCAGGGTTTAACAAGATGGCGGTGCTCGACGCATGGAAGATGCAAGGCTAATATTTTCACTATTGACGATGATACGATAGTCGTAAGCAAGAACTTTCATAATCATTTGCCTGTTGAAAATATGTCATGTAAAATGTTTGGGTCACCTATAATACTGCCTTCGAAAGGACGTTTTTCTATCATAAATAAATTTTGTGTTAACTTATCGTGTTGCAATTACAACATTTGGCTGAGATAAACACCATCAAAGTTGAAATGCGTATATTCTTCTTCTTGGCGTGTGTATCCATAATTGCAAGGTGTTTCTGTTATTTACGTACGAGTCACAGAATGATTTCAAAACCCGAACAGTGGTCTTTATAATAGTATATATTACTAACAAGTTTTACTGTAAAGGATCATGACCGATGATGTATGGAAATCCGTCTTAGGTTTAAACACAATAAATCTTTATTTATTAAAGATTACGCTTTATATACTATTAAATAAAAGTGTTCATTTTCATATAAGTATCCGAGTTTTAAAGTAATTAAACAAATTCGGAGTTAACCTAAAAATTGTGTCTAAACTACTCGCAACTTATAAAATGACCACAGATCACTCATGTAGGTACAAAACGACTAAGTTAGTTAAAAACAAAATAAGAGAACAGCTGCTCATTGAAAAAAAATAAGTGAATAATCTTGCTTTTTATGGCCTCGCTGCGTTGATGTGACATTATCGAAATAAAACAACTTTTTTTTCAACCTACCGTGCTTTTTGAGATTCAGTACTTTGAGGGTATCCAACGAATTTATCTCGATACGGAATCGATCTATCAGAAGTCAATTTATTGCTGAATCGTTTCTTTGCTGCGATTTGGTTAGATTTAAAAATCGATCTTGTTTAGGAATAATCGCCATCCCTACCGGTACGTCTGTCATCTATCTGCCTTGACAGTTGCATTTGCGTGAGACGAAACACAAAAATAAATATTTTCACAACGGAACCATGAAATACATAATTATACAGTACCTACGTTATGATTATGACAATACTAATTATCTAGCTATTTATGAGTTTAATATCATTTTCGTGATGTTTTTATGTAAAGGCTCATACTTACGTGACTCGTACAAATGAAGAGAACGAAACGTCCATCATGACTATACGGAAATATACCTAGCAATCGTTAATTTACTGTTTATCTTAAAATCATAATTCCGGATACGAAAACAAAATTCCTGAAGTGAAAAGCTTGTAAAAAATAAGCAAATAATTTGTATATTAATTTGATTTTCATACGTGCAACTTTCCTAGACTGGTTTTGGTCATGATCCTTTAGGGTGTGAATTCACCAGGGTTGCGATTTTTTTTTCGAAAGAGTCACCCCGGACCAATAACGCAAAGGGCATTTGAAGGAACACGGATGCCTTTTAGTCAGTAAGAGTCTGACGCTACATTCTGCTCCGCCCAGAGTGGGAAGAGTGATTTGATGATTTCCCATCATTAAAAAAACAAGCCAAGTGCAAGTCGGACTCGCGCACCGAGGCCGGTTCCGTACAAACCTGTAGGTATTTAATATAAGCAAAAGCTGCGGTTTACAATTTATGAATTATTAAAAAAAAACTACTTGCTAGATCTCGTTCAAAATAATTTTCAGTGGAAGTTGACATGGTAATGTACATCATATATTTTTTTAGTTTTATCATTCTCTTATTTTATTTTAGAAGAAGGAGGGGGATTTTACCACTTTGGAAGTTTCTCGCGCGCAAACTGTTCAGTTAAGAAAAAAATTATATTGGAAACCTCAATATCATTTTGAAGACCTATCCATAGATACCCCACACGTATGGGTTTGATAATAAAAAAATAGTTTCAGTTCTAAGTATGGGGACCCCCAAAATTAATTGTTTTCTTTCTTTTTTTGTGTGAAAATCTTTATGCGGTTCACGGAATACATTTACTTACCAAATTTCAACAGTATAGGTCTTATA
Organism: Ceramica pisi; assembly: GCA_963859965.1. Classification (NCBI taxonomy): domain Eukaryota; kingdom Metazoa; phylum Arthropoda; class Insecta; order Lepidoptera; family Noctuidae; genus Ceramica; species Ceramica pisi. Next base: position 5,831,018 of record OY982541.1, on the reverse strand, counting down.
GTTTCGGAGAAAAGTGGCTGTGACATACGGTCGGACGGACGGACGGACGGACAGACAGACAGACAGACAGACGGACAGACATTACAAATCTATAAGGGTTCCGTTTTTTGCCATTTGGCTACGGAATCCTAAAAAAGGTGTAAATTCAATTTAGCATTCCCGTAAACAATCATGTTGTCACGGAGCCGATTCAAAGTGATGCTGAAATATTTTGTTTCTAGATGCAGTTTTCACAATGTCCGCCCGAGGCAGAAGGAGTCTCCGATATTCTGGTTACAGACTCAGGCAAGATTACTCAAGGAACGGTAAAACAAGATGGCGGTGCTCAACCCACATGAATAAGGGATGCAAAGCTGCTGTCTTCACTATTAACGAAAGTGATACAATAGTCCTTAACAGGAACTTTCATAATCATTCGCCTACTGATAAATTATACAATTTTTAGGTTACCTATCTATAGTGGTTTCTGAAGAACTTTTTTCTTTCTCTACGTACTTTATAAATAAATTTTGTGTTAATTTATCGTGTTGCAATTTAATCATTTGACTGAGGTAGACCATCAAAGTTAAATTGCGTACTATATATTATATTCTTTTTGGCATGTCCATGACAAAAATACGTACAACGTATTACAGAATGGGAATAAATATAATGACCACCATAAAATGCTTTGATACCCTTAGTTTTGTAACCAAAAATATCTACTTAACACCAGAAAAATAGTCACGACTCCACTTTAAATTGTATTCGACCACCAAATTTAGTAAATGATCACCAAATCTTAGCGAGCAAATTAATATTCAGTTAGTATAATATTCAAATTCTATAGTAACGTGTCTGCGTCAGATCCCCTCTATGGCTGGTGAAACATGTGGGTTAGGTTAGGTTAGAACCATAGAGTATATAACCACTAGAGAGCGTATAGGCCGATTTCTTCTAAGTATGCGGCTCACTACAGCGGGCCGGGGGACGAGGAACAATGCACGGCTGCAATTGGTCCGTTCAAGGTCAAGTTGCATAGGTAGCCTATGGTTAGTGGTGGCACTACTTGATTAAAGGAAAATAGTCGATATCGATAAAATGGATTTTGACATTATAAAAATACTCAAACCAAACAAACAGCGCTATATCTTGTTTAAACAAAGTTTCCCTATTAACCTTATCTTTCCACTTTTATTTTAATTCTGAAATCTTCGAAATTCTAAAATGAAAACATGTATGTCAAACACACAGATGAAAAATCTGAGACCCTCCTCCTATTTTTAAAGTCGTTTAAAAGTAGTTACGTGTTTAATGTAAGTATGTGAATTGATTAAAAATTGTATTAGTTGTAATTTTATGATCATCGATAAATCGACTTCAATCATTAAACGTAACAGCACAGATTTTTACGATAAAAATACAAAGGGGAAGAAAGGGATAAAAATATAAGTATTTCCTAATGAAAGAAAGAGGCTTTTCCAAAAGACATCAACGCGCGCTTCTCACAGTGTGCTCGTTCACCTAACCACCATTTTATATAGACCCCTGCAGTGGCTCATCATCTGATTCAAATCAAAAATATTTTGCGTAGTCTTTACTCTCCGATAAAAAGTTATGCCATCATTTTTGTAACAAAAGGTCTAGGAATGTTTCCCACACAAATTCACTGGGTATGAAGGCATTTTTATGCGTTATAAATTGCATAAAAATTAAAACGATTTGTAAAAACTTAGCATGCCCACAGGTCTAACAATTGGACACAACTAAAATGGTTACTAGTGCCTGCTACCTAACATCTGAGCAAAAACACTAATAGTTTTCGTGCGTCGGTGCACTGTATGCGTCGTCAAGTGGTTTAATAGTCTTTGGTTAGAACCATGACCATTAGCGCCCGAAGGCGAGCGAGCGAAGCGAGCGTGCCGCGGCAGCGGCCGCCGAGCGCCAGATTGGTTTAATTTTGGTGATCATTTACTATTTTTGGGTTACTCATGATTTACTTGGAGTCATTTTACAATAGGATAGCAAAGTATTAAAACTTTGGTTATAATTTTACATTAAAATGCGAGTTTCATTTTGGTGATCATTTACTACTTTTGTCTGCTATTTGTTACTATATCTGGTGGTAAGTTAAACATAAGCCTTACAGAATGAACGCATAACGTTAAATGTTGTCATTGTCCTCATCATCATGAACATCTTTTGCTACAAATTCGGGGTGCAAATTTTATTTAACATTCTCGCATCCATTCCTGTAGTCACGGAGCCCATGAGCCCATCCAAAGTGATGCCGAAATATTTTGTTTCTAGGACCAGTTTTCACATTGTCCGCCCGAGGCAAAAGGAGTCTTCGATTGATGGGTTACAGACTCGCGCAAGAATATTCAAGGCACGGTAAAACAAGATGGCGGTGCTCGACTAATAGAGCATGCAAGGCCAATATCTTCACTATTAACGAAGATGATAGGATAGTCATTAACAATAACTTCCATAACCATTCGCCTGTTGATAAACTGTAAAATTTTTGGGTCACTTCGATCTATTGAGGCGTCTAGAGGACTTAGTTTTTCACAGTTTCGAGAGAATCTTTAAAAATAAATGTTGTGTGATCTTATTGTGTTGCATTTTTTTTTAAGACAGGCACGCGTTTGACCACTGTCTCACTGCATGGTAAGCGAAGGTGTGGTCGAAGATGGAGCACGCTTGCCTAGAAGTAACCTATTCACTCTTGACTTACGCGGTGTCCTGCGTGAGCGACGAATGCTACGCGACGCGACACTGCGAACGCGACGAACGCGATCAACTCAAAGGCACATCCTTCATGCGGCCTATATAATATTCTGCGGCGAGACGCGACGTAAGGCGGACTTGTTTTGAGGGCGACCAGATGCGACACCACGAACTACGTAATGGTTGATTCAGAAGCGTTGATCGCCGCAGTGTGTGAGCAAAGATTGTTGTGGGACAAAAAACATAAACATTATAGGAATCGTTTATTTTTAACTTTCAAGCAAAATTGTACTGTACTTCTCCATGATTCGAGTAGTAATGACCAAAATCACGTAGGATATTTGTCGCGTATAGCATCGCGTCGCATTACGTCGCGTCGTGTCGCGTCGTATTCGTCGCTCACGCAGGACACCGCGTTAAAGACTCCCAGGTTGTGGTTGCCAAGTTGTTGTGGATGTAATTTTATTAATGTAGAGTTCCTTTTTGTGAGTATGCTAGCTTTTGCCAGCGGTTTCCCTCACGTGAATGTCGACAATCTCACGAGTACGAAATACCGGAGTAATGGGTAATGTGTTGTTAATATCTGTACTCTAAAAAAACTTACGACCTGGAATTGACAAAAAACTATCCAAATACATGGAGTAAGGTTGTATTACATCACGTTTGAGTTGAGGTCAGTATGAGCACATGCATACCAAATAGAGTCTCGTGCGTCATTTAAATTATCTGCAAAGAATATTAGGGACTCACAAATAAATGAATTGATTGATTGAGAGGGAAACCTTACGCCCCGGCCGCCGCAACAGAAGAAAACGCCCCGGGCGTTGGGAGTCACAAGGCGATTCCCGGTCATTTAATGACTTCTCATCCTTAAAAAAAAGAGGCCTTGGTAACTCTTGAAAACAATTTCTCAATCTTGGCAGATTAAGACTGAGGACCATTTATTTACAATTCCAGAGTTTTCACATTCTGAATTGTTTTCAGGACCAGTTTTTACAATGTCCTCCCGAGGCGGACGGATTCTTCGGTTGTCGGGACACAGACTCAGGCAGCAGTACTCAAGGAATGGTAAATCACGATGGCAGTGTTCTACCCATATGAATAAGGGATGCAAGGCCATCGTCTTCACCCTTGAAGATGGTACAATAGTCAAAAATCAGAATCTGCATAACCACTTTCCCGTCGATGATTATGGAGACTTGTAAAATTGTCACTATTGTAAACTATTTAGTAATTAATGTTTAAAAATGGTGTATGTCAATTTACTGTGTTGTAATGACACTAATGTAAGTTTCTTTTTTATTAGTATAACTAGTTTTAGCGACTACATGTTTCATCTTAAAATAAAATTTCGATAACCGATTAAGACGCTTTCTCTATTGCTTGATTATTAATTAAACAAAAAACGACTAGTGTCCCGAAATTTAGCCAAGTAATAAACTAACCCTGAAATAAGAGTTTGCTCAGCTTGGATCGTTTTCAGGACCAATTTTTACGATGTCCTCTCGAGGCGGACGAATACTGCGTTTGTCGGGTCATCGATTTAGTCAGCATTACACAAAACAAGGAAAAACAAGATGGCAGTGCTCCACACACATGAATAAAGGATGCAGAGCCATACTCTTCACTCTAACTGATGACACGATTGTCAAATGCAATAATTTCCATAACCATTTGCCAGTCGAATATAACTACTGAAGTAATAAAAAATAAACAGATCTGAAATTTCGTATTAGTCGTAGTTCTGTTATATCATATTATTATTTACTTAGGTTGCAGCAACACAAGGTATAGCCAGCGTAATTTGAGTCTTGATGAGAAATATATGAGCCTTGAATTTAGTTAACTTATTCTTCGTTATTTTCAGGGCCAATATTCACAACTTCCTCTCGAGGGGGTCGAATAATGCGTTTGTGTGGTCACCGATTCGGTCAGCATTACTCAAAAAATGGGAAAACGAGATGGCAGTGTGCCAACGTTAACAAAGGATGCAGGGCTACCCTCTTCACTCTTGATGATGACACAATCATCAAATACCCAAATTCACATAACCATGCGCCAGTCGAAGATGTAAGCGACTATTGTAACATTAAGTATTATAATTCTTAAATTAAGTTTACATAAACATTTATTATAAAGGATCTCTGAATCAGTTAAAGCTGAGGTAAGACGAACGTAGCTCACTCTAAGGCCCGGACCCCGGGCCCGGAGATGAGCGGAGATGTCCGAAGCGGAGACGAGAAGAGTTGTTTTTCAGCTAGACGGTAGCGTAGATGTGTGCTGGATAAAGTGAACGCCACACACATCTCCGCTTCCATCGCGCCATACTAATATATAATAGATCTCCGCTCGGTGGTATCCACTAAAGCAGAGTGGAGACGAGATGTGTGAATAAAGAAATTCTATTGGCTCTTTAAAACACTTCTCCGCTTTGCTCGTCTCGTTTCCGCTTTGATGGAGTCCGGGCCTTAATTGTATTACTATAATTAAGTTGAAATTCATGAAACTGGAACTTGAGTTTACTAATTTTTAGTTCGGTAAGCAGTATGAAAACCTAAGCAACGTCGCGGTCGTTATAGCAGCTACCATTGAACAGCCTAATTTTGCTATACGTTACGCTCGTCTGGTTGAACTCTGGTAGTTCGTATAAATTCCCATGTATTATATCCAAAAAATAAAGCTGGAAGATAATGACTATGTAATATGTGTGTGGGTCGTTAAATTAATTATTGATAATGATAAATTGATGGTAAGATATAAATAAATAGTCATTTCGAATTATTTCGGCCATAGCGACCAATCGCAACGGCGACTAGACATCAACACGGAACATACCTATTATTAGTGCACAAGTTTGTGTGCAAACACAGGTGATAAGGTATTAAGGCTTATGCAGCACCCGAATAAGGATTATCAAAACTTGAATAAAATATCAATTCAAAAGATGTGAAACCCACAATCAATGGCAATGCCTTTCGATTCATAATTTCTTTATTTTACACCAAAATAACATAGTAGGTATGTTAGTGATAATAAAGTTCATGTTCACTGCGTTCTTTCAATGTAACTATAAAGGTATTAATACAATTTGTAATGATTATGTAATTCCTATGTGATCGAAATGTGTGTAAGAAAATAGTGAAAAGCCTCTTCACATTATTTTTCGTTTGTTTAAATTGTCTAGCTATGATTCTAATTTACTGTATTACAGTGTCGGCGATCGTATCTCGTAAAATCGTATTTAAGGAATAGTAGTAAGAAATATAGGAATGTGTGCGTTATAGATACAATCTATTTCTTCAGATGAAGGTATTATGTTTGTTTTTTATTTATTCTCTATAGGTGTAGTGTTTATTTCTGGATAAAAAAAAGTTTAACATTAAAATTACGCATATTAATTTGGTATATAGGTATACAAAATACTAGCTAACCCGCGCAACTGCGTCACATTTTCCATTAATGCTTCTAATATTTTTAGATGTAAGCTACCCTATCTTTCAAGTTGGATCAAACTGTATACTGTGTGCAAATTTGATCAAAATCGGTTAAGTAGTTTAGGAGTCCATCGCGGACAAACAACGTGACACGTGATTTATAATTATATATTAAGAAGATAATATACAAAATATACTGGTGGGCAAAGACCTCCTGTCCCTTTTCAGCAGCATCAATGCCGCTACAAGAAAAACTATCAAAGTGAAATTGGTACGGTAAGAGAAAGAACCGCAACGCCATCTATCCCGTCAGCAGCCAACTACTAACAAAATCCTCGGGATGTAGGAGTATCAGAGTACTCCGTGCGATTAGAACATACGAGTATACAACAATCCGAATATAAACTACAGGGCAGTTGCCCACCGGTCACAACAACCATCCGGTCGGAGGATCCTCCCTTTTCTATGGAGGTTTGCGGGACTTTACTCTCTGTACTGCATACCCTCTAAACAACTGTCCTTTGCTAGTATCAACTGGTCTACGGTAACAGTCGAGCTCATCCCGCCATCTCCACGTCAAAGTAAACTAGGGAATTAGGGAGTGCTTAATCACCAGCAATCTGCCTAGCCTTTTTCCAGCTATGCTGGTTTTAGTCTAACCGGATTCATCTTAGTACCAGAATAATACACAAATGACATTCCTGACCACACAAATGATTTCCGATGAATGGCGAAAACTCGGTTTGCATTCGTAATAGATGGACCCCTCAACCTGAGCAAACGTAGTTTAACCTAGAAGTTCGAAGCGTGTTGCTGTTATTTTTTCGCCACCAGCTTCTAGGAGTGCTCCATTACCATTTGATCACATTTTTTTATTAAGGGGGGAAATCCTCAAGGATGTCCTCCGCCCTGGGGCGGGCGGACCATATTAGACCAACTGGGCATTGAGGGTCGAGAAATAGAGTCTCGTCACAACTTGGTGTTGGGATGTCAACTACTTCAAGTCGTTTGTAGAGTGGGTTCCATCACAACATCTCGACTATTTTCTAAAGGAAGAGTTTTGGTCGAAGGGTGTTGTCGACCGATGTTTTCGTGGCAGGCTACGCGACACCGTGCAGCGTAACAGGACGCCGTCACTTTGTATGTCTTAGTTTATATTTAAATGTTTAGGTGTTTTTTTTATTTTGTTGAATAAGGTATTTTTTTTTGTATGGGCCTCAATTGCCTGAAATAATAATAATTCGTTTTAATTGTCCTATTTGTTCTTTACAGGGGTATTCAGTGAAACAAAAAGAGGGGCTCGAGTTTTGTTTGTGAGCGGGTACAAGTTCTATCGTCACCGAGACACGGGCTTTAAAACCCGATGGTACTGCGCTACGCACTACAAAAGCGGCTGCAAAGCGAAGATATTCACTGTAGAAGACAATTTAACTACGATTCATAATGTACATAATCATGAATGTGTCGTGGACCTTTAGGCATGAAGGTGAATATTCAACTACGCTGAATGCTTTTTTTTGGGACAAGCCCACCTCACATTCCCATCCACTGCAACTCCTGAAAGCCAGTATCAACAGTGGCGACCACCAGAAAAACGCCGAGCTAATGAAGCCCGACGAGTCCCGAAAAAACAATTCAACTGTCTCGGATCCCGCAATTAAATTAATCAGAAGAGTATAGCGGAGGAGTAGGAAAAATTAAATATAATTTCCACTTCCCTCCTTATCAAGCAGGAGACAGATTAGAGTTAGGCCTATAGGCACCATGTGACATGCCACTAGGATAAGCTCAGATGCCAAGCACCACGGAAACACTGAGACTAATGAATGCTTGTGGATCGGGCAAAGTGTAGTCGAGTTGTTCTATGAGGCGCTCTTCTGTAGCAGCTCGAAGTTTTAAAGTTGTTGGTGTGACGCCCCGATGCCTCATAAATCACGTTAAGCCGCGTCTACGCTTGATCTCTCACGCTCGTATCAGATTGCTGTCCCATCGGACAATGAGTCAGAGCGAAGAGGAAGTGAATCTTTGCGCACACACTCAAGTACCTAATAACTGCTCAGTTGGTCTCATTGTCCCACACGACTGCCGAGCCTGGAGTCTTGGGTTCGATTCCCAGGCAGGGCACAAAGTGTTATTGGGTTTTTCCAAAAGGAATTCCTCTGTGACAACCCGGAGTTAGGAATTAGGCGGTGTGACACCCCCGTGCCTCCGAAAGCAGGTTAAGCCGTTGGTCTTGCGCCAGATCTCTGTCCAGTCGTGTCGGGTTGCCGTCCAGTAATATGAGAGTGATGGAAATAGGAAAGCACCTGGGTTTGCGCACATACTTGTGTACTATATGTCACGCGCCGATGGCTACTTTCAATTGAGATTGGCCGCCAGACCTAGTCGAAATCGGTAAGGAGCGCGCCTCAAAGAGAGTCAGCACACAGAGGGGCCCAAAAGAGCCGACGCCTGCCGGAGTCGCGGTACTATTCGAAAGAGATACCGTGGCTCCGGAACACAAAGGGCAGTGAAGGAATATGGACGGGTTTTAGTCAGAAAAAGGAGTGCTATACATAATTATGTTTCCAAACAAATAAAATTCTTCCGTTCCTGAGTGAGTGACTAACAGACAATGCACAGCCGAAACTACTGGTCGTAGAAAGCTGACATTTGGCACGTAGGTTTCTTGGAGAGTGTAGAAGAGTACTAAGAAAGGATTTCCCGAAATTCTTACGGGAACGGGAGAAATCTGGCTATGCGCGTACGAAGTCGCGGGCAGAAGCTAGTCGGTAATAAGTTATCTCCTGCGTACCTATCTGAATTATTTTTGAGACCGTAATGTAAATGTGGACGAAAGAATTAGAAAAGTGGGCTAAGACTAAACGAATATAGAACTAGAATAGTATTTTGATACTATTTTAATTCAATGTTCGTTTTATTTTCAGTGTTATTTTCTTGAAATGCTTGACATTTTAGTTGTGTATGTGTTAGACCAACGATAGAATGGGCATAAAATTAACATTCGCTCGATTGTTCAAAACCAGACTGGCACTTGTTTCACCGCCGGCGATCAGCGACTAGCGAGTAAAGCTTGAAACTAGAAACGAGTCGGCGAGCAGCGAGTGAAAAGTTTCAATAGTTTTGACGCTCGGCTTTAAGCGAGTGCTTTTGTGCAACGGGCTTTAACTAGCAATACTCGCTCTAACCCGCACTATAAGTAGCAATTACGGCTGACTGGTGACTTCTGACCACCAAGCGAGCATAGCCTAGCGAGTACAATCTTTGATAGCTCTTAAATTGTCGCTGCGCCGCTCGCCGGCAGTGTGAACAGCCAGCTATCGACTATGAATGTATGTGTCTCTTTTACTCACACGAGACCTATATCTTTTGTCCCTTTTCTCAGCGAGCAAATAGTCGAAAGCTAATCGCTTCCTGGCCCGGCCGGTCAGACAGGTGCCTTAATAATCCATATACGCCTCGTACTCTGAAATATGCGAAGGTTCTATAAACATTTTTCACAAGTTTTCCACCGGCTGAAGTGAGAAATTGATGTTTATAATTTTATTTTATTTATAAAATGTCAGTTTTTATGACGAGTTTTCATGCTAGTACCTACCTACCTATACGAGTAGTTTCACAAGATTATAACTTTGAGTTCCCAATTCATAAATTGGAAATAAACCCATATTTTTGTAATTCAATTACATTGGAGCAAACAGTACCTAGATATGGTAGGTAATTTAACTATTTGTACAGATTGAGTTGAAAATAAAACTGTAAACAATTTTGTGTTCTATTATTGAACCGTAAACACGAGTACTTAATGCTGAATTTTGTAATTCGTGTTTCACTGTACCTTCCAATGGTAAATTCAAGAAGCTGCACAGGCAGCTGATATCTCTTCTCCTATAACATCCAAGTTCCAAACACGGCTATTTTAACCCCCGATCATAAAGAGGGGTGTTATAAGTTTGACGTGTGTATCTGTATTTCTGTCTGTGGCATTGTAGCTCCTGAACAGCTGTACCTTACTTAGCTTTTTTTAAATTTACTTCAAATGCTCTACTATACCCTAAACTTCGTCAATATTCTTCGTGTTTTGCCTTTTCTGGCACGGCTATCAATATCTTTATCTATCTTTTGTTTCAGCTAACGCGTGTGCGATGTTCACGACAACTTCGAGAGGGGCTCGTTTGATTATTTTGTACGGATATAGATACACCCGTCATTTGGACTCTGGGGTCAAAACTCGCTGGCATTGCTCGAATTATAAAAGAGGATGCCGCGCCGTGATATTCACAGTTGACAACATGATCGTTAGAGTTAACAATAATCACAATCATGAGCCAAAATATGCATGATGTAGTTACTTAGAACTTTGTATCATTCACATTTGATCACATTTGATATCCTATATCAAAATGTGAGTTCATATTCATCATGTGGGAGAAATTATTATCAAAAAATTTACGAGATCGTTAAGAAAAATGCAGCGCTGACGCGCGGTCGCGCGCTACATGCTATAAATACTAAATTGTGAAGACAATGCTTAGAGAAATAGAAGCTCCGTCGTCAAGTTTATGTTAGGTTGGCAAATTGAAATAAAACGTTGTAATTTACACCTAATCTTGTTATTAATTACTTCATCCAAGTCTTACTAAGCATTATATAAACTAGCTAGATAATTTAATTAATTCTGCGTTAATTATCACTTTATCCAAATTAGTAGACCATTCAAAACAGAGCCGCCGTGTCTGTTTGTCTGTCTGTCTGTTCGCGATAAACTCAGAAACTACTGCACCGATTTTCATGCTGTTTTCACCATTGGATAGAGTTTTTTTTTATACAAAACGGGGAAACTCTTGGCCCAAATCTCACTTGATGGAAAGTGATGATTAGGCCGAAGATGGAAGCGAGTTTCACCCGGAATCCTCTTACACAGAGGAACTGGCTATCATACCTCTAACTGCCGGAACACAACAATGCTGTTAACATTGTTGTTATGGCGATAGACTTAGACATGATGGTGGTAGCTTGCCAGGCGGACTTAGAACAATCTTACCACCAACCAAACCGAGCAAAAAATTTGCCCCCGCTGGGAATCGACCCCGGGACCTTTGGGTCTGAATCAGGTGGTATAACAACTAGACCACGGAGGCGGTTAGTGTCACCTGTTTAGCACCACCCGGGGACCACGTGTAGGGATTCGCTGAAGGGTATTCTCCTACGGACGCGGGAGTTCTCGAGGAAGGGTTTAGTATAAAATTTGTCAAGAATGTGAAGCCGCGGGCATCAGCTAGTGTTACATATACTGGCTGGATAGTATGTATAATATCTAGATTTACTACTTTCGCTGTGACATGTATATGGAAGGATTCCATAATTATGGTTATGGAAAACAATGACAATGAATTAAGTAAGTATTGACTTGATATCATCTGGCGATTCAGTCTGAGCCATCAGCGTCAAGCTTTTAAACGGTGAATGCTTTCATCATTTCCACGGTGAGGTTGTATGGAAAATCTTAGTTAGTTATAATGACATGCATTTATGTAAATGTAATTGTTTTTAGAATTTTCGTATTTTAACTTTGAAATACATGGTTTTTACAGGGGCAGTGTACGCAAGATCGAAAAGGGGGGCCCGAGTCATTATACTAGATGGCTATTCTTTCTACCACCATCGCACCATAGGACCGAAGACTCGTTGGTTCTGTGCCACCCATCATAACAAGGGATGTAAAGCAGCCATATTTACTGTTTGCGACGAAATTATTAAAGCTAATAATGCGCATTATCATCCAGCCAATGATTTTTAGTGATATATATTGGGTCAAAATGCCTAGCCTCTGTCCAACTGTATTGGGTTCAGCTGATTACCAGTATTTTGCATGGAGGGACTGCCTAACTGACCTCAAAAATACAGTACCCTCCAATAATATGGTGTATATTGATAAGGCTGGACGCCAGAGCTTCTGACTATAGTTTGACCGGGACCAAGGTACCGCATCTTAGGCTGCGGACACGAAGTCAGCGGCAGCGCGTTAGCGGGGCGTTGAAATGCATAGCTTATATGGAACTGCCCGCACCGCCGCCGCTGAGTTCGTGTCCGTGGCCTTAGATTTATGCGCGGCCGATCGCTCTGTCAGTCTACCGTCAACGCTCATGGCGGCAGGTAGTGTTGCGATACAGCGGTCCCGGTCGAAAAATACCCGTAAAACTGTTAATGATCAACAAATGACAGCCAAGACCAACTCGTTACATGCTTTCCATGGCACGGTGGCGTCTCGATGATAACAGACCCATAGACTTACCTCTACAAATGTTACTTTTCCCTGACGACCAACCCGTGGGCTTACGAGCCCCTCCTAGTGAAATATTGTGTGATTTATTTTAACTCACAAAGTAGAAATGAGTGAATTGAATTCGTGACTATACATGTATCTTGTAGTGCTCAAATAGTGTAAATATAATGATCGGATTAGGTAGTGCCATTCCCAGGATTTATTGACCGTTATCTTAACGTGGATATGCCTTCTGGATCCCGTGACCAGTAAGTAATATGGCAAACAACTGAGCAGTTTGATTTGTCCTCGACTCCTCGTGCATACTCATGATAGAATCTTAAACAGTTTAATTTAATGAAATACATGGGATTTTAGAAAAATATGCTCGGGAATACCGGGGAATGTCCATATTAACATTATCATTCAGGTTCATTGACCCACAATGGCACTACCTACGCTAGTTAAAATGAATGTAAGCTTAAACTTTGGTAAGAACAGGTAAGAACTGTACCCGAAAAAAATCTGTTTATTATTGGTTTCCTATTTTTACTATAGGTTCATATAATTTTTCTTGTGAAAATCTGACCATTACCTTAATAAGTTTTTTGCTACACCTATATAAGAGTGTCCGTGGAGTTTCTTGCACGTTCTTCTCCATAGAGTTCTACGCTTTGGAACGTGCAATACCTATGTTAAAACTTTCGAATAAATAGTCCAAGTCTTGACAATTTATTAAAAAGTGTAAATGGTTTATCTTCTTCTTCTTATAAATAAAAATGAATTGCTGTACGTTAGTCTCGCTAAAACTCGAGAACGGCTGGGCTGAGTTGAATAATTCTTTTTTGTTTAGTTCGCCAGAATACAGGGAAGGTTTAAAAGCAAAAAATAATGGGTAGCCAGTTGACCGGAGCGAAGGTCAGCTAGTTTGTAATAAATTAAGAATCTTGAAACACACATTTTGAATATTATTTTAACATAAAAGATTCTCTACATGTGCATTAGTTACCTACTCATATATTGTACACTCTATTGCAAATACATATGTATAACTCTGATACTACAATCTGTTGATTCAGGTATTCAATAAAACATTTTGAACGACTCAGTTCCTACTTTTTTATTTATTATCCACTAGGGTTTGCCCGCGACATCTTACGCGTACATCTCGTTTTTAACCGACTTCAAAAAGGAGGAGGTTATCAATTCGGTTGTATGTTTTTTTTTATGTTTGTTACCTCATAACTCCGACAATTATGAACCGATTTGAAAAATTCTTGTTTTATCTGAAAGATTATACTTGCAGATTGGTCCCATTTCAATCATATCAAAATCGGTTACGAACTTTGGATTTTAAATCGAAATACCTGGAATTTGACTATTTAGATGATTCTTTGATAATCGAAATTGCGTATTTTGCTTTTCTGCGATTTTGCAGTGGTGTTGTTAGGTGTGGGGCACAACTAAAAAGTAAAAAATAAAAAACCTTTTACAAAAAAATACAACTGACTTCCAAAAAAAAAACACTACAAAGTAAAAAATAACTTTAATTTCGGAAGTCGGTGTCAAAAAACGAACAAATTAACAAAAACACCGAGTTCCGAAATTAAAGTTATTTTTTACTTTGTAGTGTTTTTTTTTTTTTGGAAGTCGGTTGTTTATATCCACTAGGTTTTGCCCGCGACATCTTACGCGTACATCTCATTTTTCCGTTCCTGTACGAATTTCGGGAAATCATTCAGTCATGTTTACACTCCGCAAGGAACCTACATGCTAAAATTTCCGCTTTCTACGTAAATTAGTTTCGGCTATACGTTGTCTATCAGCCACTCACTCAGACAGTAGCGGAAGAATTTTGTATATTCGGATTTTACAAATAGACTGAACTACAATTAGTTACAGTCAAGAAAGATATTTGGTATGCGACAGCTAACTTTCAACTACTTTCAAACAATGTTGTGAGTATACTGAGTAGACAATTATTATACACCACACTTGTAAGTATGTATATAAGCTTCAAAAGCTACAATGCAGACATTAATATACAACTCGAAAAAGAGTGACATTCTTGTATTTAACTCACTTGAGCAGCAGCCGCGCAGTGTTCCTCCCAGTCTCATCGGAATAGCACTCAAAGTTGTGAATAGTTTTAGGTACCTTGGCCATATTGTCACGAGCGACCTAAGGGATGACTTAGAGATATAGAGAGGAAGCGCAAGCCGTTTTCGTGAGGAGTAATATGCTTGCCCGCAGGTTCGCTCGTAGTACTACGGACTTCAAAGTGTTTTTTAAGGCGTTCTGTCAATCTTTTTACACGAGAGGCTTGTGGGTATCATACACGCGCCGAACCTACAACGTTCTGCGTGTCCAATTTAATAATTCTTTTAGGATGCTGTTGGGACTGCCATGGCGTTGTAGTGCTTTAGGAATGTTCGCGGAGGCTCGCACAGATGGTTCTCATGCAATTCATGCATGAAAGAAAGCGGTCTCATTACTACAGCGCTTGCACGGTAGCTGCCAGACCAGACTGTCCCTTTCAGGAACACTGGGTGGGGACAGTCTTAGGTATAAATAAATAATTTATATAAACTATTAACAATACTAACCTACTTCGTAAGCAACATTGTTACTTACACCAAAATACTAACTAAATTATGGACTGTAGTCTGAAATAAAGATTTATTTATTTCTACATATTTTTTTAAATTAGAAATAAATATTGGCAGTGTAGTGGAAAAAAATATTTTAAGATTTATGCTTGCATACCAAATAGATTTGTTGACTACATAGTGTGTAATTAAGTCAACAATTTTTATTAAAAAAAAACAAATGCACTTTAAAACTATTTATAGGTTTTAAATTTGTTCTTTTTTTATGCATAGTTATGGAGCCTGCTGTGTTCTCTCGAAGTAAGAGAGGTGCTGTCATAATCGTATTTGATGGGCGCCATTTTTCCCGTCAGTCGATCAGTGGAGGGAAGACGCGGTGGTTTTGCGCTACCCATCATTCTAAAGGTTGCAAGGCAGCGATTTTCACCTTGGAGAATTTAATCGTCAAAGTAAATAATAATCATAACCATTAACAATTAATAAAACTATGTTTTTATGTCTTTTGTGTCCCATCTATTTCGATTGCAAAATTTGTATTATTGTTGGAAATGTTGCCATTGTAACTTTTTTATAGTAGTATTTTTAATATAAGTTAAGGTGCTGGGAATACTTCAAAAGCAATACATAAAGTAAAAATGAAAAAGCATTGCATTCCAACCGTATTTTATTTATTAGGAATTATTATATTTGGAAATCTTACAACTAATGACAAACGAACACACGAAATTCAAGTATAGGTGAGTATAAATATGCACATACAAAATAACTTTAATGTTTCTCAGAAATTAGTACTTTAAAAAAAAATAACTTTATTTTAAATGAAAGAAAAAGTAAGTACTTAGCAGTAATTATAATATAATATCCTTGGACATTTCACACAACGCCATATAGTCTATAAAGTTTTTTTTTTTTTTGTAAATACATACATAGATAGAAAAACACCCAGACTCAGAACAAATAGATGTAGATCGTACAAATATTTGTTCCGTGCGGGAATCGAACCCGCGACATGCTGCGCAGCAGTCAATCGCTCAACCACTGCGCCAACCGTGTCGTCTAATTTTTCTTAACTTACTTATATTTTGTTCTGCAATTCGTAAATAATTAAACAGATTGTAAAACACAGACGGGACGAAACATGATAAGCAGTTAATCCATGTTAAACTGGAAACCGATCCTAACGTATTTGGAAATAGGTTAGGCAGATTTCCTAATTGGATTATATCCTGAAAATTTCTAAGTAGTTCGTTAGCTGTAGATTTTTTTTCTCTTTTTCACCTTAACCAAAAGTTAAGACGCTGCTGTGATAATCTTTCTTGACAGCTTTATATTACTGGCAAGGACTGGAAAAGCTTTGTAAGGTCAAAAGAAAAGATAGAAAGAATGTTATTTAAATAGTTAGCAATTTCAATATTTTTGTCGATGACCACTCGCAGTTCCAAACCCTAGAAGGTTGCTACTACAGACTACTTTATAAGGATAGTGTTGTATTAGCTCCAATAAATATTTTTAACTAACCAAACAGTGTTTCATTGATGCTAATATCAGGTGATGCCTCAACGATAGGAACTTGGGACATCACAGTACAGTGCGGTGAAAACTTGCTCAGCGATAGTCTTGTACAATCAGTGGAAGTGAAATAATTTCGTAATCTGATCAGTACTTTTTGTACCACAGTTTGTCTCCTACAAACAATCACAGCAGCTTTAATTATTTTGAGTTTATATTACTTCTAATACTCATACTTATTTCAGGTGCAGGTGCAGTTTTTACAATGTCCAAAAGAGGAGGCCCTATGGTCCGTGTTAATGGATACACCTTTTCCCGACATTACTCCGCGGGGACCAAAACAAAGTGGCGCTGTAGTTCTCACCATAATAAAGGGTGTCGAGCAAAAGTACTGACTATCGGGAATATTTTCGCCCGGATTGAGAACACACATAAACATTCAGGTTGTTAACATTCTGGCGCATGTCATGGCACCGTCGGTTGGGACTGGTCATTTCTCAGCTGCCATGGTTTATTTTAATTATTTCTTTGAATTGTTCCTTTTTTAGTTCGGATGTTTTTATCATGCTCGTCACATCGTTCTCACATGTATGTATAATTTCAACACGATGTCAACAAAACTTTGTAACAATTTATTATTTTTAAAAGAGTGTCCGTGGAGTTTCTTGCACGTTCTTCTCCATAGAGATCTACGCTTTGGAACGTGCAAATAGCTTCAACTTTTTGGACCGATCGACCTTGACAATTCAAAAGTGCCTGTAAATGGTTTAATTGAAATAAATGTTTGAGTTTGAGAGTTCTAGATCAGATAATAATAATCGGCACGAGTCGTAAGCACACTCTCCATTGTTCGGTTTGACGAATACAGCTCTGACGCTTCACGTAATTGGTTAATCAGCGACTGTTGTGCTTGTGTTTCGTTTGCTTACCGTAGAGATCACCCCGCTGCTATTTTTTTTTTATTTGTGCTCATGACTCGTGCTGGATACGATATAGCTAGCTATACACGATAGCTTCGGAGATGTTGCACAATTAGTACGTTTAAAATTAGCTAGTAAGAACATTAAAATAAAAATTATTATAGTCAGTTTTCGATACTCGACAAGAGGTAGTGTTGAACAATTATTCGTGATTTATTTTCTATGAGCGAAAGTGATTGCATGGAAGACAAATGCACTGACATCGAAGTAAACAGTATGGGAAATACTCTCAATTTAAAAATAATAACGAGCGTTAAACTTTAGCGTATTGTTTACCAATCGCAGCAGTGATCGTTTGACACTGTTTTGGTCTAGGTATAGATAATTATCTTGTGACCAACGTTTTGAAGTGCTTTTGTACTTTAATTCTTATAAGCGTAATTGACTTTGCAGTAAACAATTTACACGTGGAAAATCGATTAGATGGGGATATAAGTTCTGTTACGTACAATGATTTGATCCGTACCAAAGCCATGCAGCGATTATTCTACCGGCTTATAGGCATAAGGTATGGGGGCTGGTATGATTTTGCGTGTTGCTGATCAATTACAATTTCGTCACCCAGGTGTGCCTTGTCCTTTATTCTTTGAAAATTTATATTCCACTCTTCCACGAATTGAGGAACAGAGGGCTCAAAGCTACTGGAACAATTCGCGAGGACCGTACAAAAAAGTGTCCTTTGCCGTCCAATAAAGAATTAAAAAACTTTTTACAAACAAATACAACCGACTTCCAAAAAAAAAACACTACAAAGTAAATAATAACTTTAATGTCGGAAGTCGGTGTTTTTGTTAGTTTCTTCGTATTTTGACACCGACACCTGATTTGTGTTTATGTAGAACATAAACTTGTTTGTTAATTAACTTTTTTCAATAAGATAATAAAGCCTTTTTCATTATTATAACTGGATTTCGTTTATATAAAATAGAATAAAATCGATAAAGTGGTAGTTATGTGAGCGTTGAACTACCTGCTTATTACTACTGATCGTTAAAACAATCCGCATTTTTCGAGTTCATTCGCTCACTGTGATAGGAGATGAAAAATAGTAACAGTCCTGTGACACCAAAACTCACCTCGTCAATATTGTTTTTCGTAAGTAAGTTATTTATTTTCGTACGTACAAGAAAGTATAGTTTACTTTTAAATAGATTTAGTTCTGTGTTATGGGTAAAAAATACAGTTTATTGTAATAAAAAAAGTGTTTTTATTGACCTACCCCAAGTAATCTTGAGCTCGATTTTGATGAAAAGTAAAACTGCATCATTGAATTTTTGAAACATCGTTGTTCCTACCCAGATTTCGAACCGGTTGATTTTGGAAGAAAAACACAACCTATGCTATTAGGTTATTACACCATTCGAAATTGTAGCTAATAAGGATTAAATTCTGGTTAGTAGTAACTCTTGGAAAACTAAAGGAAAGCTCTCATTTTGAACAATTAGCTTTTTAATAAAAAAAAAACTTTTTTTTTTTTTTCGAAAATTAAAGACGCAGTTATAGTTTTCATCAACATAGAGACTCTACAACTACATCATTGGATTTTAGAAAAAATATCACTTACGGTTCAGATAGGTAGCTTTAGTCAGAAATATTAAAACTTATTTGTAAAAAAACAAGTGCTTTCCTTCTTTCCCAGAATCTGACCCTTATTAGCTACACTTTCGGATGTTATAATAATATAGGATGCGTATTTTTTATGAACATCAACCGGTTCGATTCCTGGGTAGAAACAACGAGTTTTCAAAATTCCAATAACGCAGTTTTGCCTTTCATCAAAATCGGGCTCGAGACTCCTTTCAGTGTCTTTCGATATTCCGCATAGTTTGAGATTTGGCCCTAAAGTGAAGGCATACTTTAAAATTCAACCTGTATATAAGTAGATCACCCAAACTGCAGATGATTTGACGAGAAATATCCTTGAAAAGGAGACGCCCAGTTCAGATCCATGACCTAACGGTTTCGCGGTTTTTATTTGACATTGATTTCAAAGTAAAATAATTTTCTCTCTTTTGTTCAAATAATTTTGTAATTAACATTTCTTTGTCATAGATGTAGTATTCAAACGATCCAGAAAGGGGGGCCTAATGATAATAATTGCTGGGTACACGTTCATCCGACACCGGAACACTGGAGCCAAAACTAGGTGGTACTGCAATATGCATCGCTATGCCTGCAGGGCTGCCCTCTTCACGATAAATGACCAGATTGTTAAAATTAATAATGAACATAACCATTGATTGTGTCTCATCTAGTGTTGTCTATGATACCGTAGATTTATTTATTAAGGTGTAAGCGCCAGGGTAGCCCGCGAAATTCAAATATTTTTATGTTTTTTGTAATTTGCCGGTCAGTGTGAAGCTGTGTGTTAAACAAAATACGATTCGCGGCCGTAATGCATATTTGTCTAAAGAATTATACCCATTTTAATTATCAATATAACTCTCTAAGTTCATACAACTCGATTGAATGACTTTTTTACGAAATAACATTCAATCGAGTTCTATGAACTTTGAGGGTTATATTGATTATTCAAATGGATATAATCCTTTAGATAAATGCTCTTTATGATCGCGAACCGTATTTTGTTCAACTTACAGCTTCACACTGACCGGCAAATTGCAAAAAACATAAAAATATTTGAATTTCGCGGGCTACCCTGGAGCTTCCACCTTAAATACTAGCGTGAGCCAGCGGCTTCGCCCGCTTGATCCCTAGGGAACATACTCTTGGAATAAATAACACATATTTACGCTCACAGTTCCCGTTCCTATGTCCTTTCTCGAGTCTCAAACTACCTTTGTACAAAATTGCATCCAAATCGGTTCAGTGGTTTAGGCATGAAGAAGAGAGAGACAGACAGAGTTACTTTCGTATTTATAATATTAGTTACGATGTTGTGTATGTATTTGTTAAGTACCGTGTTTATTTGAAGTTGTTTTAATTTGTATTCTTTGTAAATTGCTGTGCCACTAGAATATAATACTCCTTACTATGTACACCATATAAGTTACAGTAATGATTGAATAAGAAAAAAATTGAGATAAATATATTTTGAGCAAATAGAAGTTGTTTTACTGATTTAGTATAATTAATTAATCAAGTGTTTTCCATCACACCCTCACTTGCACCCCATTAGCGTAACACACTTTTGACCAAAGTGTTAATATCAGCGGCCTAATTGTGAAATGTGTTTCGGCAAAGGCTTTGATGCTTTTGCGTACGATTCGCTATAAAATAACGATTGTCGTATTGTGTAATGCACCTAAATGTGTCAAAAAAACTTAAATGTGGTTTAACATATTAGACACGTTGGAAGACCTCCCACATGGTGGACCGATGACCTGAGGCTCTAAACAAGTGACATTCTAACAGCGGTAGCGTGGCGAAGGCGATTGTCAAAACGTCAAAAATGTATGGGATTGACTAACGCTATCGAAATGTCACGTGATCAATCTCATAAATTTTGGCATTTCGACAATCGCATTCGCTAATAGAATAGATAGAATTCGCAACGATGTCATTCGCCCGAGGACTATAGTCACCGACATTGCGCGTAGCGAAATATAGTTGTTTTACTAATTTAATATTAACTAACGTGTTTCCCATCACACCCTCACCTGCACCCCACACTTTCGACCAAGGAGTTCATATCAGCGCCTAATTCAGCCACTTACAATACTCAGCCTGCTGAAATGGAAGTGTGGGACGTCTTGAGGCACGATGGATCTATGATTTAAAGAAGGTGGCTGGCAGCGGATGGATGCGGACTGCTCAAGACCGGGATGGCTGGCGCTCTTTGGGGGAGGCTTACGTTCAGCGGTGGACGGTATGTGGCTGAAATGATGATGATGATTGATGAATGACGGCACGGTTGGCGCAGTGGTTGAGCGATTAGCTGCTGCGTCGCGTGTTCGATTCCCGCACGGAACGAATATTTGTATGACCTAATATATATTATGATAGTTGTTCCGGGTCTGGCTGTTTGTGTATGTGACTGTGTACGTTTGTAAACGCACCTACGATACAGGAGAAATTCCAAGTGTGGGGCAAAGTTTTTTCAAAAAAATAAAAAGGCACTTTGACTAGCGCCTCGTGAGGGTCTCAGGTAGCCGAAGGATGCGAGACGCACACGACCGATTGCTGTGGCGACACTTGGGGGAGGCCTGCGACCAGCAATGGACCCTTTCAACCGATATGATAATCAGATGATCGAGAAACACGTTCCACAAAGAGGCCGCTGGTGCTGGTCGGACTCCTTATATGTTTGTATGTAGCATCTACAAACCACGTAGGTGTGAGTGCAATAAAAACAGATAAATAATAAATATAGTAGATTGCCCAGGCATTTTTTTCTAATTGAATTCTACCTTGCTTCTTTCTATCCTTCAAAAACACCTTTTTTAGGCATATTAATGAATTAACAACTAGTGATTGTAAAAGCTTTTGCTGACCATGTAGGTACTTATTTGTACTTAGTTGCGATTTCTGGATAGCGTCATTTGAGATCCTCAGTAGCAGCCCAGGCTCTAATTTGTACCAAGTTGATCGCAACAGCCTCAAATGTGGTTGAACTATAATTACAAATTCAAGGTAGCTCATGCTGCAATAGAGAGAGCAATACTACCAGTGTTCTCAGGAATGTCAAAGCATTATTATACTTGATAAGCAATAACTGCCATGAAGTACTGTGTTACCCAGTTAATGGGTTGTGGAGGTCTGGTAGGCAGCCGCTCCGCGTAAAGTACTGGAACTCAGCTAAATCCAGTTTGACTGGAAGCCGAACCCAAAATAGTTGGGAAAAGGCTAGGCAGATGATGAAGCAATAACTGACTTATAGCAGTCAAACTAAAACAGCTCAGAATTAAAATAACCGTAAGGCACTGCTTTATTTAAATTAAGTATTATACTTATTGTATTGTTTGTTGCTTTACTAATTACTTTTATGTATATCTTTCAGTGGCGGTGTTCACGCTGTCAAAGCGGGGGGCTCGCGTCATCCACTTAGGAGGACACAAATTCTATCGACAATATTCTTTTGGCCTCAAAACCCGCTGGTACTGTGCTACTAAACAAGGGTGCCGGGCAGCCATCGTTACCATCACTGACACTAATGATATTGTTAAAGTTAACAATGAGCATAACCATTATTAATATCAAGAGGATGCTAAGCGAAGATTCTACAAAAAGTATTAAATAAAGAGTTTAAGAATGAAATAGAAATAATTTTGCGGGGCGTTTCAATGATTTTTAGACAAGTAACTGAACAAAACTAGTCCCAAAGAAATAGGTTCTACCTAGATTGGGGACCACCGATCAAATAAACTGGATTGTGAAATAATTTCAGGATAAGGCTGCGTTTCCATCAGAGATGTGCGTGGATGCGTTGCAAGGGATTTGTTTGTTAAAACCAATAGAATCGTTTCGTTTACCTAGCCTCACTCTGCGCAAGCGATTCTATTGGTTCTGTTTTGGCAGCCATCGTCACCATCACTGATACTATTTATGTAGTAATTGTAAAACCCAGCGCATTTATTATGCGCACAGCCAAAGTGTGGAACCCTCTGCCAACATCTGTATTCCCGGTCTACATATAACCCGCCTGCCTTCAAAGCAAGAGTGAAAAGTCATCTTCTGGGCAAGCTCGCCCCATCATAGATCTCATCTATCGCTTTCCATCAGGCGTGATAGTGGTCAAGAGCAAGCTCGTTACATAATAAAAAAAATAACATGGAGCATCTACAATGCACATCAGTATGTCGGCAATAACAATTATGTTTGAATTGAGTCCTAATAAAATAGAAAACTGTGTCTTTTTTTAACCGACTTCCCAAAAAGGAGGAGGTTCTCAATTCGGTTGTATTTTTTTTAACTGATAATAAATATGGTAGATTGCTCAGGCATTTTTTTTTTCTAATTGAATTCATCCTTGCTGCTTCCTGTCCTTCAAAAACACCTTTTCTAGGCATATTAGATGAATAAACATCGAGTGGTAGTAAGAACTCCTGCTGACCATGGGCTCCTAGTAGCGACTCCTGGTTCGGCCAAAGCGTTACTTGGTATTCTCATCAGAAATCCCTCAGTAGCGGTCCGGGCTCTGAATTAATACCAAGTTGATCGCAACAGCCTCAAATGTTTTTGTACTATAAGCACAAATTCAAAGTTGCCCAGCGTGCAATGGAAAGATCAATTCCAACAATCGATCTTAGGGATGTTCAAGCTTTATTATACTTGACTTCTTATTATCAAGGGTCACCAGCATAGAGGTATGTGGTAGATAGAGTAAGGTCCCGCAAACTACCATTGAAAAGGGAGGTTGTTTTATCAGGTGGCCAACTCGACGATACTTGATATTCGAAATGTTTTATATATTTAATCGCACGGAGAAATCTGGTTCCGCGCGATGCAGAATTTCGTTAGAAGTTCGCTGCTAGGATATGGCCTTGCGGTTCTTTTTGTTGCCGTACAAATATTCACTTCGTTAGTTTTCCTTGTGATGCCGCTACAGTAGCTCTCCTACTAAAATATCTCAGTATCAAAATAACCGTAAGGCACTGCTTAATTCCGAATAACAGTTTCAGTATCCGCACAGGAGCCACAATAGTTAAACAATCAGCGACCACCACATGTGTTTTCTTGGACTGTGAACCACAAAATTATTATAATTACTGCATTTTTCATTGCTTTACTAATTATTTTTATGTATATCTTTCAGTAGCGATGTTCACACTGTCAAAGCGAGGGGCTCGTGTCATTCACTTAGCAGGACACAACTTTTACAAACAATATTCCTTTGGCCCCAAAACCCGCTGGTACTGCGCCACAAACCACGGCAAAGGGTGCCGGGCAGCCATCGTCACCATCACTGACACGAATAGTATTATTAAAGTTAACAATGTGCATAATCATTATTAATGTCAACAGCTAAGCGAAGACTATATACAAAAAACCTTTTGAATAAAGAGTGTTTGGAGATTGCAAGTGATGGTGATAATATCGTACAAATATGTCAATACGCTGATGATTTTGCATTATTGACGAGCTGTAGAAATGATAGCATAACTCATATACAAACGTCCATAAATACCATCACTAGAATACTTCTCAACATTGGCTTAGAACTATCAGCAGCAAAATCCCAACTATTTTTGTTCAGTAGAGGACGCAGAAGGCAATAAACATTCTAGTCAATAATTCACCATTAGAGCGAGTCAATAATGTTAAGTATTTGGGTATGTGGCTGGACTCCTCACTCCGGTGGGGCCGACACATTAATGAACTCAATGAAAGATGTCAGAAAAAGTTAAATATCATCAAAGTTCTGTCTGGACCCGGGTGGGGGGTACATCCCATACATTTAAGACGTTTATATATAGCTTTGATAAGGAGTCGTATGGATTATGGTTGTTTTCTTTATGATAAGAGTATTAAATGGATGATACGGTGCTCCTGTTTTCTGCTGACTCTTGGGAGAATGTGTACAAGAACGCGCAGCATGGTTTTAATATAGTAAGCCACTGGCTTCAGAAGAATATCCTAACTCTTAATGCTGGTAAAACGCAATATCTCGCCTTCTCTATGCGAAACTCTAATCTCCTTTCCTCATCTCTCTCCATAATAGCTCACAATTGCTGTAATAAATTAACCTGTTCTTGCCCTGACCTAATTCAAGTGGACAAAGTTAAATATTTAGGAATAATTATTGATAATAACTTATCTTTTCGATCTCATGTAGACTTGATTACTTCTAGGGTAAGAAAACTGATATTTGTTTTCAAAAATTTAAGAAATGCTGCTGAACCCAAATTAATTAAGCAAGTATATCTAGCACTTGGTCAATCAGTCCTGCAGTATTGTATCTCTGTATGGGGAGGCACGTCCAAAACTATACTCAAACCGTTAGAAGTTTCGCAAAGAGCAATACTCAAAGTCAGCACTTTCAGGCCCTACCTCTACCCAACATACCTCCTGTACCAATCCTGTGAGGTCCTCACTGTCCGGCAGCTTTATGTCTTGCACGCAGTCTTGAGATACCATGAAAATACAAAATATGACAAGTCCACTTATTTATCCAAGCGCAGACGAAAGGTCGTCACACACAATAAACTACCGACCTTCAAACACCCATACGTTAGAAAATACTTTTGTTTCCTAGGCTCTTTTCTGTATGAAAGATTAAATAAACTTATAGACATATACCCCTTAAATAAGAACAAATGTAAACTTATGGTAGTAGACTACATTCGCAAGCTAAACTACACTGAGACTGAAAACCTGCTGTGTACAGTTAAGTAGCTACAAATAACTCACCCTCCTACACACATCCACTCATTTACGCCCAACTCACCGGAGGACGTCACTTACATTTATTTTTTATTTTTTTCAACAATTTTTCATTACTTTAAATAATATAATAAAATGTGAATAGGTAGTAAAGTTCATTACCAAGTGTCGACAACAGGGGAGGAGCGCTGATGTCCGAAATACAGATATTTTATATCTAGTTCGGACACAGATGTTCTATATTATGTATTTAGAATTAAGGTTATTGTTGCATAAATTATTTAAAAGTCTGTATGTATGTTTTCTGGAACAAATAAAATAAAAAATAAATAAATAAAAATAAAAAAATAAAAAAAATCACGAGTTTATAAAATAGATAAGGTTCAAAACAAAGCTATGAGAACTATAGGTGGTTTTATTAAAACGACCCCTATACATGTAATGGAAAGTGAATTATGTTTACCTCCATTGTATATCCGGCGTATGTTTTTAGCATTTAAGTTCTGTTCTAAAGTTAAATCTTGGGCGAATGATGTCACTAGTAGGCTACTGGATAGACTTTGTACACTTTCAACAAATAGATATTGGTTAACTAAAAAGAAACCTTTGCTAATGACTACATTCAATTCCATTAAAGAGGAAAAAATATATTCGACGTGTCGTTTAGACATGTATAAGCTAAACATTTGGTGTAGTTACATTGATGTTAATAGTGTTATTAAAATCAATTTAAAAAGTGTGGTAAAACCTAAAATATCTTATGAAATTAATTTGTTAAGAAATGATGTAATCTTAGAACTTAGTGAAAGTTATGGGCAATGGTATAAATTGTATACAGATGGATCAAAAAGCACCGAGATAGGAGCAGCCTACTATGACCCAATTGCTAAAGGAAGTGAGTGTTTTAAAATAAACTCCCCGATATCTATTATGA
Source organism: Ceramica pisi (assembly GCA_963859965.1). NCBI lineage: Eukaryota > Metazoa > Arthropoda > Insecta > Lepidoptera > Noctuidae > Ceramica > Ceramica pisi. Next base: position 5,804,295 of record OY982541.1, on the reverse strand, counting down.
CAGCAGAAATGTTAGCGATTTCAGAAGTTTTGTCCTACGTTAAAACACTGACACTTACTTCAAATTTTGTCATTTTTACCGACAGCAAGAGTGCGCTCCAGCATCTGGTACGATGCGCCTCTGGACACAGAGGTGTACCGATTGCCTATGATGTACCTACTGAGAAAAATACACTCACTTCTTTTAGATAACGTCAACATAGTACTGCAGTGGGTCCCCTCACATATTGGTCTGAAGGGAAATGAGGAGGCAGATAGGTTAGCAAAAATAGGGTCAATTTTGGGTGTTCAAATTTATATTCTTCCGTTTTATACGGAAATATTGCGTAAATTTAAAAATTATTGTTATAATAAATGGAAAGATCACTTTAATGAACTATCAGAACTAAAAGGTGTATGGTACAAAATCATACAAAACGAGCCTCCTCATATCCCCTGGTTTGATAGCAATACCATAAGCCGAGGTACTGTTGTAACTGCTCATCGGGTTCGTTCGGGACACATGCCATTAAGAGCCTTTGCGTACCTTATGAAAAAAGTAAGTTCACCCAATTGCGAGGTTTGTGGTAAAAGAGAAGATGTACAACATCTCTTGATGGAATGCGTCAAGAACGAATCTGAGAGAAATCAAGTTATTAGGAAGTTAGGTATAAATAGATTAGATTTAGGTATATTTTATAGTTTTTTATCTCGACCTTTGTCCCGAGATCCCGAGCTAAATTGATTTACTCGTTAGTTAATATTTAAAATTTTTGTATAGCTTAGTTTTTTTGTTTGTTATGCAAGATAAGTTTATGATGGGGCTGACATGAACTGAGTTCAAAAGTCCCTTAAAATAAAGATTAAAAAAATAAATAAAGAGTGTGTGAATGAAATTAATAGAAGTAATTTGCGGAGCGTTTCAGTGATTTTTAGACTCGTTACTAAACTAAACTAGTCCCAAAGAAACAGGTTCTACCTAGTTTGGGTACCACCGATCAAATAAACTGGATTGTCGAATAAAACCAGGATGAGGCTGCGTTTCTACCAAAGATGTGCGAGGATGCGCAGCGAGGTATTTGTTTGTTAAAACCAATAGAATCGCTTCATTTATTCGCTCAGCGCGAGTAATTCTAAGCCATCATCAAGTGATTCTATTATAATTATTAGTCAGCCTTCATCATAGGGACTGATACTAATTATATTAAGTATTAAATTAAGCAATAAGTATTACCATTAATTTTATTGTAAATATTAAACGGAAGCTAAGCCATGATTTTACCAAAAGCTTTTAAATTATGGTTTTAAATATTTTTTGAAATAGCTTTTGCCCGCGACTTCCTAGTCGCATATTCCGTTGTTTTCCCGACCCGGAAGTGTTTCGATCAATAATTGTCGGAGTTATGAGGTAACAAACATGAAAAAAAACATACAACCGAATTGATAACCTCCTCCTTTTTGGGAAGTCGGTTAATAATTAGTAATACTCTCTTTGTGCTCCCCTGAACTCCGCAAGGAACCTACAAGCTAAATTTTAACCTGTTTACGAGCAGTAGTTCTGGCTGTGCTATGTGCTTTGACTGTCAGTCAGTTAGTCACTCAATCAATAAAGAATTCATTATTTTAGGATTTGCGGCATTTTTAGACTAGGTACTAAATAAAACTAGTCCCCAAGATACAGGTTCTACCTAGTTTGGGGACCACCGATCAAATAAACTGGATTGTCAAAAGCTATCGGATAAATAGTTATAGGATAAGATAATTTATTTTACGTTAAAAATAAATGAACTATATATTATATTATTATTATCCTCACAAACTTTCGCACTTCTAATATTATAGTAGGATCTAGTGGCACTCATTATTATTATATATTTTCTATTGATGTGCTGATAATGCAGTGGGCTGCAATATTGTAAATATTTTATATTATCTTTTCTATTGCATTTATTATTGCTATTTATTGTCTCTGAATAAATAAAATAAAACATGTTACAGTGAATACTGTTGAAAAAAGTTTTTTTTTTATAATAAAATGTATCTATATAGTATTTTTTTTTTATTAAATAAACATTTGTAAGGAAGGTTTACTCTTAAGGCTTCGAGTACACAACATCGAACCACAGGACAAGAATGTTAAACCCTAGAGGGTATTATATTTAACTAAGAACAGCGGGTCTAAAAAGGCTACTTTAGCAAAAAAATATTAAGATCATAAAAGTCAAATGTCATTTTCATCTCTATCTCTAAAGCATTATGTTGAATATTGATTGGAAAACATTGACAGTGACTGGTAGCGTGATATGCATTCTGATTCTGTTAAAGTGGTCTTTTCAGACCCGCAGGTGACAAACATCGGTGTTTCTGTTCTACCCATCACGTAGCCAGTATACTATAGTAGTCTTTGCCATCACGTAAAAAGATGCCGAGCAAATACACCTACATATCATAAAGAAACTATTATTAATATACATGGAAATCGTATTCATGCACCTAAAGAACTATTTGGAACTTCTATAAAGGAAAACATGGTATATGTATGACATAAAAAATATGATATGGTAAAGCGGTACTAATTACCGCGAATGTAAATGTTTGAATAGCTGTATCTTGAAACCTATTAAACTTACAGAGCTACAATCTAAGTTGAAATTATCTTTCAGAAGCGGTGTTCACGCGATCAAAGCGGGGGGCTCTCGTCATCCACTTCGCAGGATACAACTTCTATCGACAATGCGCCTATGGCCCCAAAACCCGCTGGTTCTGCGCCACAAACCACGGGAAAGGGTGCCGGGCAGCCATCTTCACGATCACTGACACTAATAATATTATTAAAGTTTATAATGAGCATAACCATTGAGTGTAAAATTCAAAGCCAATGAACAATGGCCAGATTTCTATAGGAACTGGAACTTACTTTTATTTTTCATGTCCCATAATGAGTTTCATTTATTATAATTATTATTTAATTGTTCGTAAGACAACTTTTGGTCCACAGTAGGTGTTAGTTATACTTAATACTCTGTAAGTAAATATAAAATTTAAAAATATGACATGAAGGTCCCTTATATTATTTTGTTTCTTTTTAGGTTTAGTACTTGATATTGGATAAAAATAAAGTTAATAAAATCGGCAGTAAATAAGCTGGCGTTATTAATATTTTTTTTTTAAAATGTCACTTAATAAAATTAAAGATGTCAATAAATTAAAAGAAAACGTCAATAAACATAGTACAAGAAATAAATTTCAGTATAATAAAAATCAAAACAAATAAGCTACATGCATACCTTAAAGCTACCTGCCCCATGACTGATTCATGGGTGCATGTAAAGCCTGACAATGCAGCATAAAAGGCCCGTACAACCTATTGGCAACGACGGCAAGAAGACTGTTGCCACTGCCCCGCACTCTGCCCCCTATCGAGGTCGCCCTCTTGCGCATATAATAGTCAATGCAAACATTCCCGACGCGCTACAGAAACGAGGCAGCCACAGCAGCGCCCTCAGCGCGTTATTATATTGAACGCGGAGAGCGCTGTAGGTTTTCCGTGAGTATGAAACCCACAGGCCACTCGTATAAAAAGATGTGCAATAAGCTCGAAACCAAGTACCTTTGACTTCCTTGGAGCAACGAGCAAACCTGCGGGCAATCATATTCGCCCTCACCGACAGCGCCCTCCTTAGATTCCCTTCTCCTTCTTTTTCCTTTCTCGTGTTAGACGGAAGAAAACCGAAAACCTACTCAATCGATACAGCACAGCACCACGTGAGGACACCATGTGTCACATCACTAATTTTGCTGTTTGACATTCAACGATTTGGCGGCATTATTGTTTTTCGACTGTTTTCTATACTGTAAAATGGGATTACATGATTACTTGTTAATATTAAAACTCTTTTAATTGCTAATGGAATCAGAAGTGGGATTGTTCTAATGTTGGAAACATCATCCCGTTGAAAATCATTTCTTAATAGCCTCACTTTTTGTAAAAGCGTCAATTATACTTATGAGTTATGAACCAACAACTACCTTTTATCAGACTGTTGCGTAGCCTAAAAGTATACTTAGCTATAAGCAAAGAGTGTAATTAGCGATCTCGTTTCTATTTGTTGCGATTTCTCTTAAAGAATTTCCCAAAAAATAAGGCATCTGTCGAATCAGAGGCGGTTGCGGTATGATTGCCGGGTGTCAATCAATGGCGCGGGTCGATGTCCACAGATTATGTAACTTGTCGATGACCAATGACGTTCCATTGTACGTAATTGAACAAAACGCTTTCACTTAATTATCTTTTATGACAAAGTTCCAATGCATAATAAATCAGCATAGTAGTGAATAATATTTAACAACTATTAAGAAACAATTGAATATTCAGTCTTTGAATAACAAGTCATTCATACGCGAAATGAATCGTCAATACGTGCGTTCTGAAACCATTATTCGAAAATAATTTAGAAAAAAAAAACAAGGAATTTTTCATAGGTATATTATAGATAGCATTTAGGGACACTATCGTTTCGTCGCCAGGTACGTTTTGGCCATCCTTCTTTGAAATATATCTCGTGATATTGTAAACTGTTTTTCTTAATAAGACACGAATACATTTAATTTGGATAGTAGTATATCCGAGGTACCGTGGTATCCGAGGCTGTTGACAACTTCCCCACATGAGGTCCTCTTCAAGAGCATTGTAAGCCATTATTTAAAGCACTAAAAATTCCTCCACTTCCTTGCCTATATTTTTTTGAAGTTTGTTTATTTGTAAAAAGAACAGCACATGTTAATGAACATATTTCTAAAAGAGTGAAAAGCAGAACTCCAAATAAATTACTTGCACCTAGCCAAAGACTACATTTGTATAATAGGAATTCCAACTGCATGTCAAAATCTTTAATAAATTACCCCCACGCATCAGAGTGTTGCCCACTAATACATTCAAGAAAACTCTATTTGCCTGGCTATTAGACAAATGTGTCAATTCGGTTAATTAATTTTTAAATTATAAATTTTGACAATACATGATATCAATACTTTGAGTGTCTGTACTCCTATTGTCTTGTATTGTATTTGTTTTTTTTTTACATTAAATTATTATTACATTTTGACATTTCACTCATAAATATAAATAATTGTGCTCATAAAATTTGAAATTGTATTAGAATCACATATTTTCAACTAATTTATAATTACTTTAGCGGCATGTATCTTTTACTTATTGTTTCGATGGCAAACTTTACTGTTAGTTGACTTGTAACTTAATTTAATATTTCTACACCGGCCAGACCTTAATGTACCATATACTCAGAAATAAATGATTATTCATTCATTCCATAACGTTGAGACACAAAAATAATGACATGGCAAAATATTATTAATTACCCCAACACACAATTGTAACAAAAATTTCGTACTTTTTGGAAATAAATGATCTGAATTAAATTTAATACGATTTATTATTTTAGTTTTATTATTTGTTTTTTTCGATAATATTATTCATTATTAGTCCAAATATTATTAGGTAGAGATGGATTAGGATGAGTTTTTTATTGTTTGGTAATTTATTATCAAAATTTATAATCTTATAATGCTAAAGATGAAATAATATTTCATGAAATGTAAGTGATGTCTGAAGAGCTGTATCTCGAAACCTGAACTTACAGACCTACAATCTAAGTTGGACTGTACGTAGCCAATAAGTGAAGTGATTGGTAATATTCACAGAATGAAAGGTGTAGATGTCTTTTTTTATTATTAATGTTATCTTTCAATTTATCTTTCAGAAGCGGTGTTCATGCGATCAAAGCGGGGAGCTCGCATCATCCATTTCGCGGGATACAACTTCTATCGACAATGTGCTTATGGCCCCAAAACTCGATGGTACTGTGCCACAAACCACGGAAAAGGGTGCCGGGCAGCCATCATCACGATCACTGAGACTAATAATACTCGTATTATTAAAGTTAACACTGAGCATAACCATTGATTGTTAATATTAAATAGAATGAAAGCAACGATTCTACAAAAACACTTTTATAAATAAAGAGTTTCAGAATGGAATAGAAATACTTTGCGAGGCATTTCAATGATTTTTAGACAAGTTACTAAATACAACTAGCCCCCAAGATTCTACCTAGTTTAAGGAACACCGAACAAATTAACTAGATTGCAAATAGTTATAGGATAAGATTATTTATTTTACGTTAAAAATAAAAATTCTTGTTCTGTTTCACCTATAAGGTGTTAGGTAAAATTGAATTTAATATAACAGAATATTTTACACAATCACTACATATTATAAAACAAAGTCCTCCGCCGCGTCAGTCTATCTGTTCGCGAGTAACTAAAAAAATACTGCATCGATTTTCATGCTGTTTTCACCAATGGATAGAGTGGTTCTCGAGGATGGTTTTAGTGTATGACTAGCTGACCCGCGCAATTTCGTCTGCGTCACATTTTCCATTACTGCTCCGCTCCTATTTGTCTAAGCGTGATGATATATAGCCTATAACCTTCCTCGATAAATGGGCTATCTAACACTGAAAGAATTTTTCAAATCGGACCAGTAGTTCCTGAGATTAGCGCGTTCAACCAAACAAACAAACAAACAAACTCTTCTGCTTTATAATATTATATATAATATATATATTACTAGCTGACCCGCGCAACTTCGTCTGCGTCACATTTTCCATTGCTGCTCCGCTCCTATTTGTCTTAGCGTGATGATATATAGCCTATAACCTTCCTCGATAAATGGGCTATCTAACACTAAGAAGATTTTTTTCAAATCGGACCAGTAGTTCCTGAGATTAGCGCGTTCAACCAAACAAACAAACAAACTCTTCTGCTTTATAATATTAGGTACTACAGGTTAGGACTTAGGTTTCACATCTGCCGCGAGTCCCGTGACAGCTATTTCATTAAATTTGATTTATTAAAAAAAAAATAGCCGTCATGTCAGTTTACACATAAATAAGACTTAATCTGCTTTCAGACTACGCTATAATATATAGGATAGAGTATATAGCTCATAGCACAACAATATCGCGCACCATACATTGTCAATAATATAATTATAGTACAGTACAGTGTGAACGTGTCCGTAACAATGTATGGTGCGCGATATTGTTGTGCTATGTATATATTATAGCGTAGTCTGAAAGCAGCTTTACTTTTAAGCTTTGAGTAACATCGCACGGGAAGTGGAAGGTATTTCTATTGTATTCAACTTAGAAAAGTCTGCAGTGACAGACCGGTAGTTTATTCTTCCCATCTCACGAAAGGATGCTGACGCTGAGCAAATATATTATACATCCATATCATAATTATATTATAAGATACATGAAAATCATATCCATGCATCTAAAGAACAATTTTTTTTTTAAACTTTGCCCCACACTAGGAATTTCTCCTGTACCGTGGTTGCGTTTACAAACATACAAAGTCACATGCACAAACAGCCAGACCCGGAACAACTATCTGTAGGCCATACAAATATTTGTTCCATACGAGAATCGAACCCACAACACGCGACGCAGCAGCCGATCGCTCAACCACTGCGCCAACCGTTCCGTCTTGGAACTTCTTAGTAATAATATAGAAACTTCTTAGTAAGAATAGAATAAGTAATTCCTATGAAAATACGGTAAATGACGTAGCATTGACGATGAATAAAGAAGCAAAAGTCTGCCTCCATAACGTTGAGACACAATTTTTATGATATGGTACAGCGGTACTCATAATATCAGCTGAAAGACGTCCACTGTAGGAAATAGACATAGTCCTCCCCCAAGCGCCGCCACAACCACCGTTCCTGTGCGTCTCGCATCCATCGGCTACCCGCGACCTTCACCAGGTCATCGGTCCACCTTGTGGGAGGCCTTCCAAGGTTGCGTCTTCCGGTACGCGGTCGCCACTCCAGTACTTTTCGGCCCCATTGACCATCTGTTCTGCGAGCAATGTGCCCACTGCCACTTTAGTTTGGCAATCCTTCGGGCAATGTCCAATGATATATAAAACTATAGATACGTTGTCCGCACTCTAAAATGACAACATGAAATAACGCCAATTGGCCACATTGCGCTTAGTTACGTACCAACCTGTCGCGCGACACTACGTTTGTTTTGATTTCAATTTGACTATTACTTATCCTGTGACGTAACTGAAGACGTATATTTATCTCCCTCTAGCAACAGGCATCCCGCCGTACGGTGACATATTTTCTTTCCCTTTCTTCATGCGTATTAGTAGCCATCTAGTATTTTAGCCATTTTTAAGCGCCGCGATGTTGGTTTATGACGTGTCTATATATAATACGTCATTGGCTATGTCGGTAACCTTGGTTCTCTTGCGGATATCATCATTCCTGATTTGATCACGCAAGGTAAGTCCAAGCATTGCGCCATTGCCTTTTGAGTGGTTTTTAGTCATCTGAAGGCCCATTGTGAGCGACCACGTCAGTTCCAAAAGTCATCACTGGCAACACGCACTGGTCGATTTTCGTACTAATTACCCCGATAATAAATGTTTGAAATGCTTTATCTTGAAATCTATTGAACTTACAGAGCTACAATGTGGAAATAATCTTTCAGAAGCAGTGTTCACGCGATCAAAGCGCGGGGCTCGCGTCATTCAATTAGCGGGATACAATTTCTATCGACAATTTGCCAAGGGCCCCAAAACTCGCTGGTACTGCGCCACAAACCACGGAAAGGGGTGCCGGGCAGCTTTCTTCACGGTGACTGAAACTAATAAAACTCGTATTATTAAAGCTAATACTGAGCATAACCATTAATTTTTAACACTAAGCGTAAGGTAAGCGAAGATTCTACAAAAAGCTTTATAATAAAGAGTTTGATAGCGGATTTTGTCTATGAAATTGATCGCGATCAATACATCTAAACTGCGTTCAAGACCTGTCAGTGTCAATATTCCACAAAAAATAATTACACTGACAGCTCGTAAACCTGGTAATTCAAACGCGATCGCGTTCATTGATGAAATCCGCCCTAAGAATGGAATATAAATAATTTGCCGGGCGTTTCAATGATTTTTGCTCCTAAAATACCGGTTCTACCTAGTTTGGGGACCACCGATCAAATAAAGTGGATTGTCAAAAAGTTGATAAGATAATTTATTACATATTATAAATAAATTTACTCATTCCATTATTATTCAGTTTTACCTTAAAGTTGTATAACAAATAACCGAACATTAAGATTTTATTAAGCAACATCTGAAAAAAAAATACATTTGCAAACTATAGGTTTTCGGAGCATCTTGCTTGAAATTTATTGAATAACACCTCTATGATGCAGCTCAGAATGCATCGTAAACTGAATTGTCAAATAGGCTTAAGATAAAATAATTATGTTAAAAACAAATAAACTTATTATATTTTTTTTTTTATATTTATGGCAACTGAGCCAGTTCCGACTATTCTGCCAGAAAAGTTTGTTTGACGGCAGTCACATTGTTAAACAGCTGCGAGAGACGGCGACTAGAAGGTGCTTGTGGAACGTGCACCGGACGCATCATCCGCTCTATCTGTCATTTGTCTTAAAAGACTTTATATCCAATCAAGTAAAATATTTTAACGTTCTCCCTCCCACTAGCGATCGCCTTTATAACGAGCCGCACTGTTGAGTCGGCACGCAAGTTTTAAAACAAGCCTGGCTGGTGGCTTTAAATACTATATTAAGGCCTCACAGGCAAGTCCGGTTAAGCAGAAGCCAATCATCTCAGGTTGACCTGCGAGAGGCATATAAAAAAAAAGAGTCAGCACGTATTTCCAACGGATGCGTCTTGGTGCACGGACCACACAGTCTCTCGACAGTCAGTACTGCCCGGTTATTGGATGTGGAACATTGTCTCTGACAATTAAGTACTATCCTCATTGCGGTGGGTGCACGGACCACTGTCCCTGACAGTCAGTACTGCCCTAAGTGACCGCCCTCACTGTCATTAACATTAGATTATTCTATTTTATTGCTAGATAATTTTAGTGTGAGTATTTTATTGCTGTATTGTTTGATTGAAATGTTCTTATTCAGTATAATTACCTAACTATTTGTAAACAACAAACATTTTTTCACAATAAATACTATGAAAAAAAAAAAATATAACCTGCACTTATATCATTTTTCCTAAAGGTACTAAAGCTTTTAAATAAAACAAAGTTTATAATTGAGGCTTCCTTTCCAGGCTTCGAGTGGATAACATCGATTCAAGGAAGAAGAATGATATCCCGAGGCGGGTATACCTATTGTATTCAACTAAGAAAAGGTAATAGATGTCGCTGGTTCTGCTCCACTAATCACTCCAAGGGCTGCAAAGCAAATATACACACACACCTGAACGATGTTATAAAGTCTAATGAAATTCACAATCATGCGCCTTCTAAAGTATCTTTGGGAGCTGTCCGATATACTTTTCACAAAAATACGTAAACAATGCAGCAAAGGAAAGGAAAATGCTTGGAGTTAGCAGAACAGAACGGAGCAGAACAGATGGTCGATGAAACCGAAAACTTCTAAGTGGCGAGCGCATACCGAAAGACGCAACGTTGGAAGGCCTCCCACAAGGTAGACCTGATCTGCCCTGGTGAGGGACACAGGACTGGTTGTTTTTGTGAAATTTGAGGAAGCCTAATGTCTAAAAGTGGCCGTCTTTTGGCTGATATGAAGATGATAAATGAAGACGAATGCAGCAAAAACTCGCATCCGTAATGTTGAGACTTAAAAATTATGACACGGTATAGCAATTACGACATACGACATAGGACTACGAGAGTTTTATCGCCATCGTAACGGTAAAACTACAATTTCGTTCTTTTGTGAAAAATGGCCACTATTTGAAGTAGTATTTTACGACACTTACTTAACTTACAAGAGCTATTATTTAGCTATACCCGTTTAAAAGTTATAAACTAAGATCTGAACAATTACTGATAATTTTAGAGATTTTCCGAGCACCTCTGTTAAATTTCAACTATTGAATATAACCTCTACGCAACAGGCCACCCTGTTGCGTAGAGATCTAATATAATTTTAACGCTATCGTAACTCAGATGCCCAAGAAACATGTTTCACCTAGTCTACGGACCATCGAAGAAACAAAACTGAATTGTGAAATAGTTGTGTTAAAAACAAATGAACTAATTCTATACCTATTTAGTTTTACCTTTGTAAGTGACAGAACATTTTTCACAATAAATACAATGAAAAGAAAACCCGTTTTTTCATAACTTTCTGCTCCTACATAATTTTACCTATAGGTACTAAAACTTTTTACTCATTCAAAGTTTTTAAACGTGGTTTTTTTTCAGGTTTCGAGTACATAACGTCGAATCAAGGAAGAAGATTGATATCCCGTGGAGGGTATACCTATTGTATACAACTAAGAAAAGGTGACAGATGTCGCTGGTACTGCTCCACCAATCACACCAAAGGCTGCAGAGCAAATATACACACATATCTTGACGATATTATAAAAATTAATGAAATCCATAATCATGAGCCTAAAGAAACTTTCGGGACTGTCAGAATGCTTAAGGGGTGTTTAAATCCTCACCAAAATCATTTTTGAACCCTAAGATAAGACTAAGTATCAATTCAAAATATATTGACTTCATATAAATTCTTTTTGAATTTTCTCACCAAAAATTACTTCACTGGAATAGACAAATAATTGATGGGTTAGGTTTATTCATGTTGTGTTTATGCATGTAGATAACGTGTTTGTGTGTACGTGTGTGCGTGTGTGTGTGTACTTTTGGTTGGCGTTAAAGACAAGCCATTATTAAACAGCCCCTATAATTTTAACGATGTAACAAAGTTTCTAATATTTTAACTGGCCTTTTAAGTGATTTAACTGGCCATTAAACACGTCTCTGTTAAGTTATAGTCCCTTAAAGTCTTCTTCAAGTACTGCTAAGTACTCTATTCTCTCGCCATCTCGAACCAGTTCCCTGGTACGCTTCCAAGCCATGTCGCCACTTCTTACTGGGCCTAATGACCTTTGACGGTGCCATTCGGTCCATCAATTTATATTTAATTTCCATCAAAATAGTACCGATGTAGTATTTTTATACCGGTCTAGACTAATCAGTTACATATAAATTACTCAAAAAGTCTGAACTTTATACAACTAAGTCCTTAATGCTTTTTCTGGTATTTTCGATAACAATATCCCTACGTTAATATTATAAATGCGAAAGTAAATTTGTCTCTCTGTCTTTTTACATGAGCCACTGGACCGATTTGATAGTTGGAGACCCGAGAAAGGACATAGGATAGTTTTTATCCCGGAAATCGATGCGGTATAGGGTTACCTTGTGTATTCCGGGAGTTCCCTAGAGATCACGCGGACATAACCGCTGCCACATGCTAGTGATTTATAATATTTCTATTGTATACGTTAGCCGCGTACTTATATTTTTTAAGTGTGATAATATGTATTTTAAGTTTTAGTTTTAAAGCTTAAGTGACAAAACGTTTGCTATATAAATAAACTTATAGGGTGACCCAAAATTAACGCAAAATTTGACTGCTACCGGTGGTTAGGGCCAGAGAAAGGAACCTCCTCACAATACGAGCCGTATCGAGGAGTACTGCCTTCTGTATCAGGCCCTTTATCCAACTGCGTAACGCCAGCTTCGACAGATGGCCATCAGGCCATTAGCCGTAATGACAATCGGCACAATGACAGCCGATTCCATATTCCACATGTCGACAACCTCGTGTGCTAAGTCGAGATACTTAATTTGTTTCTCTTTCTCAGCTTCCACGAGATTCTTGTCATGTGGGATGGAACAACCAGAGATAAATGTCTGATGGACTCACCCGGACGGTGGCAATATCTATGTAGTCTAGTGCGCGCCTTTAACGTTTGGGTCATGCGCGTATTAATATACCGGCCGGCATGACCAAACCGTTGAAGGCGCGCACCTTATTTCCGCCTGACAAAAGGCTATTCAAAACCGTCTTCAGGTGGCCAAAGAAGCGCTCCTTCAACGATTGCTTCATGTTGGCAATATTAATAATAATATCAATGCCCAACGCTTCCGACATACCCAAATACTTGTAGGCTTGCAAAGATGTTCTGCAGCAGCGAGTCCAAGGCACACACCAGCGCCTTATTCTTTTTGTGCATGAGTAACCGTGGTAATCGGGGCCTAAGTTCGGTTGGAGTCGATCTATACTCGCGAAGCGCATCCTCCAGTGCGCTCCTCAGTCTATCGTTGCACTGGCTACTTACCGTGACAACCCTATCCTATACTATACCTCATCACAAACATCAATGGGCCGCGGTGTGATTGCGCCACTATCTGACGCCTGAACCGCAGTTTGTGTTGAGGTCGAGATGATAAGGTTGCTGAGTACCTCTGAGCGCAGCCTATCAAGTGCGGCATCGTCCAACCTGTGATTACGTTGGATGACTCGCACCTGATCCCTTCAATCGTTGGGCCGAAACGTTCACAGTTGGTTCCAGGTCCTGCAACAGAGACAGCATTCTAACACGTTCCCCCCTCTGTAGCCATCGAAAAAGAAAAGGATAGAAAAGGATTGTAGGGGAAAACATTCAAAACATCCAAGATACCCAAGACTGCCATAGAAAAAGTGTTTGCTCCCATACAAAGATGTTTCAACTCGTAACTTCTCACCATACAAGAAAGGAAACAAGCAAGATCTATTTAGATATTTTTTCAATGACCTATCTTAAAAGTCAAATTGCAGAGTTGAAACGCTAAGGCAATTAGAGATATCGCTAATTAAAACTTTAAGTTGTTACTGAAAATTAATCACCATTATGGATATGTAACTTTTGTGTGTGTATAAAAATTTGTGAGCTCTTTAGGTATATTTAAGAGAGATTTAAACGAATTTTTTAATGTTATTAAAAAATTGATTGCAACAATTCTATTACCTCGTTTCATTAAAAAAAAAAAAACCTTAAAATTTATTTTATTGTGTTATTTCATATTCAGTTCTACAATTTAAATTACAATTGTAAACGTTTTGTGATAAAAACATTATCCAGCCACACCCTTAATTTTAAGTTTTATCTCACTTAACCGAAACTACTACCGCCATCTATTTCTATGTTCGTGAATAGTCGACCTCCTGGGTCAAATGTTTTACACAGACTCTGGTTTTAGGTGTTACTATGTTGCACTACTAGATGGCGCTGTTAGAGCATCCCTTAAAGCAAAGTTTGCTATAAAACTTGGCAATATACAAAAACATGATGCGTATGGCGCTACTATCACGTATTTAATAGGCTCTACGGAAAAATCATTGAGACTTCTATTTAACTATGATTTCAAATAGTTTTGTATTTATCAGCATGAAACTGCTTTTATATTCATCTCATATATGAAAGTAAGAAAAAAATTATATGATGCGGAATCCTTATTAAAAATGCGAAAGTGACTGTCTGTTACCTCTTCATGCTCAGGTCTCTGACTGTGCGGATTTGTATGTTTCTTGACACACGGGTAAACTATGTCTTGTATTGCGAGTTAACATACTTAGTAGGAATACATAATTATAATTATGTTATATAGTATTTTTTTTGTTGTGTTTGTTATTGTCAGGAGAACCTTCTCCTGACAATAACAAACACAACAAAAAAAGAAAAAAAGTTCTTATGAAAGAAAAAAATAAGAAAGTTGCAGTAGTAGTTTATAATTCACATAATTATCTATTACTTTCTTATCAAATAAACTGTTTAGCAGCACGTAACTCAGTTGTTGTAATGTAAAAAAACTGAGTTGCGCGCTTTTGCTGCGGTTTTCTGTCAAAACTGACATACGCTATGTATATCTTTTTTTTATAATAACATTTCGCCATTGGTCCAAACTCTCGTGTTTGATTCGATTCCTGCGGTTCTCTATCATATAACACATGAAACGTATTTCGTTCAAAATTTTTCCTTTAATGGTATTGTCATCATGTCTAAGTTTGTCGTCATAACAACTATGTTAACAGCATTGTTGTGTTCCGGCAGTTAGAGGTATGATAGCCAGTTCCTCTGTGTAAGAGGATTCCGGGTGAAACTCGTTTCCATTTTCGGCCTAATCATCACTTTCCATGAGGTGAGATTTGGGCCAAGAGTTTCCCCGTTTTGAACAAAAAAAAAATTGTTTAATTTATTCGTTTTTCAAAATACTTACTCCAGTTTTTGTTTCAGATCTAACATTCACTACAACCCGCAAAGGATCTACAGTAATCATCCTGAATGGGTACAAGTTTACCAAACATAGAGAACGAGGCCCAAAGACCAGGTGGCGTTGCACTCACCACTATTCGAAGCACTGTCCTGCTGTTGTGTACACCATCCTGAATAGTATCTATAAGTGTTCTTATGAACATACTCATTCGCCAAATTCGACGGAGTAGAATTGAACTTGGGTTATTTTGTGAAAAATACAAACATTGTGAAGGTGTGAACTGCTATGATTCCTTGACACTTGGCAGCAATAATGTCGTGTCTTGACGAGTTGTTTTAACTAGGTACCTACGGAAATGTAGGTATCCACTACCTTCTAACAATTATTTCTTTAGGGTTAAGAATAATTTATATAGATTAATAACTGTACATTTTGGTTATCAGTAAAATATGCTGATGCAAAATATTTTTACTTTAGGTATTGCTTTTGTATCTGAATTTAACTTGAAATCATTATTTTCTTACTCTCTCTTATTTCTTTTTTTAACCGTTTTGGCACCATGGTTATGATTTTTGTGACATGTCATAAATAAATAATTTGTTAATTATAAAAGGTTTATTTTTTTCAGGTACTCCTTCGGGGCAGATTAATCTTCGTGCTGGTTTGAATTAAAAACATTTTTTTTTTTAAATTAACTTTAATATTAAAAAAAAACTGTTTTGTTTCTGGTAAGTTTTGTTTTTGTAACTGACTGACTGTTAAAGTAAAACTATACTAGAATAGTACATTACTGCAGTGGCCATCAAAAGGGGCATTGATGGACGACGTGTAAATGCGGGCCGAGGCACACATACATAAGTCCATAATAACACATACCTACCTACAATAGTCGTTCCGTTCTTAATTAAATTAAAAGATAAATATGAGTTTAGTATGTAATTTATTTGGCCGCATAATACGATAGACATAGATTTTCATGCAACTTTTGCCGGCCGCTGCTCGCCCAGTGCGGCAATTTCGATTTATTTCGAAGAAGGTCGTCAAAATAATGCTCACACTTCTAAGCATGTTTGGGAAAAATAAATTAATTGAAACATTCGTTTAAGAAGTAAGTAGTTTATTGTTTTAATATAGGTATTTGTGTGAAAAGTTACATGAAGATTGTTTACCTTTATTTAACTACCTAATTATAGTATAGACTCAAGGTACTGCCAGGGTTCCTGAATTTGTTCGAAAGAGTCACCGTGCCCTAGAACGCAAAGGGCATTTGGAGGAACGGGGGTGTGTCTGTACCTAAGAATCTGATCCTCCGGTTCCACTCAGAGTGGGAAAAGTGATGAATTATTATAGAACTATGACTTTTAAAAATTCATAATATTTTAGTTCATCAGGTTTTCATACAAAAATAAAAAAATATTTTAATTGGACGCTCTAAATGTTACGAAGTCTACGTGAAGCAAAAGAAAGCTCTTTCTTTTTCTTTTAAAAGTCATAGAACAAAAGTTGTTGATTATGATGTTAGTAAAATAGTCCTGAGAGGTTGCCGGTGTTTTACAAATAAACTGGTAATTTTATTTATGTTTACCGTAAAATTAATGTCAATAACATTAAAACATCTTAGCGGCTGTGATGCATTCTGAACAGACATGCGCAACTTGCATCAAATACGTGACCCTTCGATAATTTCAGTAAGGAAAAATAAAGAAAAAAAAGGATGTTTATTAAGGTCTCGCATAAAACAGACAAAGTAACTAACTAAACTAATAATACCTAATATTAATAATACCTTACCACCCCACCAACCAACATGAA
The DNA here is from genome assembly GCA_963859965.1 of Ceramica pisi. Taxonomy (NCBI): domain Eukaryota; kingdom Metazoa; phylum Arthropoda; class Insecta; order Lepidoptera; family Noctuidae; genus Ceramica; species Ceramica pisi. Next base: position 5,787,336 of record OY982541.1, on the reverse strand, counting down.
TTTATTCTGTGCGAGGCCATAAAGATCCTCTATCTCAGCATATAAAACTAACTTTATTTAAAAAATTAAATAACACAACACTGGTTTTAGAAACCGTCACAAAAAAAAATAGGAAAATTGTCAGTGTTGCGAAATCTATATATATATATAATGTTTTATAATTTTTATTGTTATTAATATATATAATACTAGCTGACCCGCGCAACTTCGTTTGCGTCACATTTTCCGTTATTGCTCCGCTCCTATTTGTCTTAGCGTGATGATATATAACCCTATAACCTTCCTCGATAAATGGGCTATCTAACACTGAAAGAATTTTTCAAATCGGACCAGTAGTTCCTGAGATTACCCCCTACATACAAACTTACAAACATACAAACTTACAAACAAATGTTACCTCTTTATAATATTAAGTATAGATATACATTATATTAATATATACCTACATTATATTTTGATAATGGTTTTGTTTCGCAATAAACAAGGTTCTGTTTTAAAATATCTATTTTTTATTTATTTCTCTCGCCCATGATCCCATGTTAATTGGTCGGCATGACACTTTTATTCTCTTTGATCATTCAAGCTTCTTTCCGTCATCGCGATCTTCACAAAATTCTCCCACCGTTTTGATTTTTATTTTCGAGTTGACCCGCGCAACTTCGTCTGCGTCACATTTTCCATTAATGCTTCGTTCCTATTTGTCTTGGCGTGATAATATATATACCCCTATAGCCTTCCTCGATAAATGGGCTGTCTAACTCTGAAAGAATTTTTAAAATCGGACCTGGAGTTCCTGAGATTAGCGCGTTCAAGCAAACAAACAAACTCTTCAGCTTTATAATATTGGTATAGATATTATATTACATAAGGTATGACATAGTATCTGCGTTCATTTTCACAAGCTTCTTTTGTTATATTTCAGAACCCCAGTTTGTTACGACGACCCGAGGGGCTCTGACGATCCTGATAGGGGGCTACAAGTTCCTTCGACATCGAACCACGGGTCTTAAAGTGCGATGGTACTGCGGAACCCATGGGACTAAAGGCTGCAGAGCCTTTGTGTACACCATCACTGGAACCAATGAGATCATCACTTGTTTCAACGAGCATTCGCATCCAATTCCCGTTTTGTTGAATTTGTAATTTTTTATTTTATTTTTGATGTTATTAAACAAAATATGGTAGCTTTACTTGTTGAGGTGCGAATACCAGTATTTTACGTGGAGCGGCTGAATATCCACAACCTATTAACTGGGTAACACTGTACCTACTCCTTGGCAAGACTAGTGTTAGATTTTCTGGTTTCTGCCACAGCCGAGACCAACAGCTTAACGTGCTTTCCGAGGCACGGAGGCAAACTCGATATGTTAAGATGATCTCCCATCCACAGACCAACCTCGGCAAGCGTTGCTTTACCTTGAAGATCGACCTGTTCGGCTGTTATTATTTAGCCACGAGCTCCTCGTAGTAGGTAGTGGGATAATATGCCCAACGGTTGGTCGATTCTGTAAAACTCACACCGTGAAAACATGTGGAGTGAGCTTGAAATTAACCGTAATATCAGCTCGAGTGTTAGGATTGACACCTCACTTCGTGTTCACTATACTTAAACCACAACGGTGTGATGTTTACAAAATCGCACTGCTGATCTATTCTGCAAAAATCTCAGCTTGAAGAGTAAGGTGAGGTGAGCTGACACTCCACCATATGCTCGGGATTGCGCGCTCACCTTCAGTTTTTATTTTTAACGGTGTAATATTTGCTGGTTTTTTTTTTTGAGCATAAATGCAGGAGCTAGCTTCGTTGAATGATTTAAAAATATACTTAAGAATATATTTTGGTATGTTGTATTAATAAATAAGGTGCTTTACATGCAAAAGTTTGTACTATTAAAACGTACACGATTACGCTATAAATTGATTTTAAATTTTAGTTTTGTTCCTATTTGTTCTTTTTTTGTAATCGTACTTATAGGTACTTAGTATTTTGAAATTATCTTTTGTATAAAACTCGAAAAAAAAATGGTTTTAAAGAAATTTTTGACGATTTTTTAGTTCATGTTGATTTAGACACATTTCTGTATTCCAGAAGATCTGATTCTTAAGATGTATATTATGTTAAACTCGTAACTACATTATTATGAGAATATTTGGTAACTATACAACCGATAAAAATGTTTCTTAAGTAGCAGATTTTTGTGTAAGATTAGCACCCGCTTTCTGGTAAGACATTGTCGACGCGACGGCTGTTAAAACCTAATATAAACAATCATAATTTTGTCACATTCTATTCTAAAATCTATACTATAATATTGTAAAGCAGAAGAGTTTGTTTGTTTGTTTGTTTGGTTGGTTGAACGCGCTAATCTCAGGAACTACTGATCCGATTTGAAAAATTCTTTCAGTGTTAGATAGCCCATTTAGCGAGGAAGGCTATATATCATCACGCTAAGACAATTAAGAGCGGAGCATTAAAGGAAAATGCGACGCAGACGAAGTTGCGCGGGTCAGCTAGTATTAATATAAATCCCTATCAATATAAGAATAAGTATTCTTATTAAATTGTTTATATTTTGTAATTTATTCATAAGCAAATTTTATAAAACGATATTATAAATTTGACATTAAATTTATTTTATTATATTTACATTAATTTCTTCAAACATAAAACAAATAACAATATTTACTTATATTAAACAAAGGTATGCGGTTGTTCTACTTTTTTCCAAGTCCGTTAAAAAAAAACAGCATTTAACAAAGTTTTTCTTCACAGGTCCAATATTTTCAACCACATCCCGAGGAGCCAGGGTGCTCATCATATCAGGGTATAAGTTCTACCGGCACCGCATCCAAGGGTCCAAGGTCAGGTGGATCTGCGCTAGCGGTGCGGGGTGCAAGGCCGTCGTATATACTATTGAAGAGCAAGAGATCGTACGCTGTTTTAATATCCACTGTCATGAACCGCCTGCATCTTCTCTATTAAATTATTATTAGAATAATATTTGAATAAAAACAAATGTATCATCATCATCTGCCTAGCCTTTTCCCAACTACATTAGGGTCGGCTTCCAGTCAAACCGGATTCAGCTGAATACCTGTATTTTACGTGGACCGGCTGCCTACCAGACCTCCACAACCCATCACTGGGTAACACGGTATTTCTTGGCAAGACGAGTCAGATTTACTGGCTTTTGACAATCCGTAAGTTCTGCCTAAGTTTACAAATGACAGCCGGGACCAACGGCTTAACGAGCTTTCCGAGGCACGGAGGAAACTCGATATGTTAAGATGGTCACCCATACACAGACCAACCTATGCAAGCGTTGCTTAACCTTGAAGATCGACCCCTGCGGCTGTAAAAAAATGTATCAGGGGGCCAATTATGCTGATTTTTAAGCAATGTTCGCATTCGCATCTCGGTCGCAATCTGTCAAAAAAATTACACTTGTCGTATATTTTTGACAGATGCCAATGCGATTAGTAGAATATTGGCACTTTGATTAGCTCTTTGTATTGTGCGCAAAATAATACATATTTTTATTAAAACTACAAGGTTTTTCGTTTCAACATGTTTGTGATTATTACAAGTTGGTATTTATTATTGTGGTTCTTGACAAATAAATGAGTAGCTATATGACATGTTATTATTTTTTAAATTATGAATTTGATGTTTAATGTGATTTATGCGTTTACCAACCACATGTTTTCAAATTTATTTATTTTATTCAGAAAGACGACTTTTTGGTCCACACTACTAGCACTTATTACTAAATTAGTAGATATTTTTAACCAGTTACAATAAAATCACAAGGGAAATCAATTGAAAATTAAAAAATTAAATCGCACTTAATATACAATTGTTAACAAAATAAAATTAAGAATGTCAGTAATTCAACATTTCAATAATTGAATAAAATAAAATCTGTATAAAATTTAAACTAAATAGAATTTCAATAAACTTATAATAATTTAATTTCAGACAATCCATTATATTACATTATTTAAAAAATTGATAGTATGAACTTAAAAACTATGTTAGTACCTTATAACTAAGAGAGACTTAGTCCGCCGGGTCCTCCACACCAGTGGGCTTTCTAACTTATTATATCGTCGTTGTAGCAGCTTTTATTTAATTTAAATAGTTATAAAAATATGTTTTAAAGACATAAGCCATGTAGATAATAAAATAAATGAGTGAATTCAACGCAATCTTGGTCGTTTGATATTTAAAAACGAGGCGGACAGAACCAACGAGAACTATTTTAACCATCTTTAAAAATCTTATTTATTTACCAATTAAATATTTTGTCTCAGACATCCGACACTATGTAAGATCCAACCAGCGGTAATTTGTACCTATAGTGCGGGCTGGACTGAGTATTACGACTATTGCGAGTAAAAGTCCGTCGCACAAAAGCACTCGCTTAAAGCCGAGCGTCAAAACTATCGAAACTTTTCACTCGCTACTCGCTGATCGCCAACTCGTTTTGAGTTTGAAGCTTTACTCGCTACACTTACTCGCTACACTTACTCGCTGCACTTAGTCGCTACACTTACTTGCTACACTTACTCGCTACACTTACTCGCTACACTTACTTGCTACACTTACTCGCTACACTTACTCGCTACACTTACTCGCTACACTTACTCGCTACACTTACTCGCTACACTTACTCGCTACACTTACTCGCTACACTTACTCGCTACACTTACTCGCTACACTGCCGATAGGTCGTTGCGTGATTTTATATATCCTGTAGCCTTTTTCAATAAATGGGCTATGCAACACTAAAGTTCCTGAGCTTAGCGCATTCCATCAAACAAACAAACTCTCACAATCACACAAAGTAGTTTTACAAACAAAATCATAATTTTTTCAGACGCCATCTTTACGACATCGTCAAAGGGAGCTCGCATGATTATTCTCAAAGGTTACAAATTCCTGAAACAGTGTCGATCAGGGAGAGCAGGTGTCCGGTGGTGGTGTGGCACACACAGGAAGAAAGGGTGCAGTGCCTCAATAATCACCCTTAATGACAGCATTAAGTCTGTCAGAAATATACACAACCATGATCCTCCATTTGTTGGACATAACAAATTTTGTAACTGACTAGATTTTGCCAGCATCCTCTTCCAAAAGTTGGAAATCGAACGAACGACCCGGGATATAAAAAAAAAAAACTTTTATTTACAGACTACATAGGCCCACATTGTGTTAGTGTCTAAATTATCTTATAAAACTATGTTAGTAAATATGAGTTTTCTACATCTTAAAGGGTCGAGGGGATTTAGGGACCGGGACCGTGGTCCCGGACTGCACCTATATTAATTTTGAGTGGTACTTTGGGACCACAAATAAAATAAACAAAGGTATGTCTTGAATAAATTTATTTATTTATTAATTTGTTTATTTCCAAAATACTTAATCTTAAGTTACAATTATATTGCCATACAACGTAAACCTCATAGGGTTTATCTGTGTACTGGCGAGCCGCATTTTTTTTTTAGTTTTTACGACAGTGATGTTTGAATATAATAACAGTAATTAGGTACATCATGATAACACTTATACAGTATACATATGCGTAAAGAAACGTTTTGATTTATACTTATAACTTTTCAAACTCGTTTTATATAACGTTTGTAAGTCATCTGGAAGTTTATTATTATTATTTATTTATTATTTATTTATTCCATTCATCAACAACCCAGCCCCAGAGTCAACCCAGTTCTATTGAGATAGTAAGGTACTAAATATTCTGCAACTCTCATACCGTATAAAATTAAATTATAATATAAAATTATAATAATACTGTCAGCCAAAAAATTTAGAAGTTATACAAATAAAATCATTTTTATAAAACGATACCAAATTTCTTTTATTTCAAAACTGGATCTTGCTGTTAGAATTAAACCAAAAAAATATGTAATTACGAAATGAAGTTAGTTTTGAGTAGGTACATAAAAATTTAATTACAACAGTTTCATTAAAAACTACATAGTGACATAAAAATCTAAAGCTTTTTTTGTTGACTGTACTTTACTTCCTTTTTCTTGTGGTCACAAAGTACCACTCAAAAATAATACAGGTGGAGTCCGGGACCACGGACCTAGTCCCAAAATCGCCTCGACCCATCGTAAATCTCATAGATATTTTCTATGGTAAATCCCGTCCATGGTGTACTGTACTGAGTGCCCAGTTTTAGTATTAATCCGTTCAGCTGTAGATGCAACGTGAATGACTAAAAAATATTAGTACAGATTTTCATTTTTACAATGTCAGCAGTTTACATTAGAAGTCGTACCCAGCAGCGGGCGAGACTGTCGGCCAATGGAAATGCTCAATGATTGTTTTAAAAACATAATTATGTTGAACAGTTGATTCAGACCGTCTAATTATTAATAAATAACAATTGTCCTAACACAGATTGCTTTGTTATTTTAACCATCATCTGCCTAGCCTTTTCCCAACTACATTGGGGTCGGTTTCCAATCAAACCGGATTCAGCTGAATACCAGTATTTTATATTGAGCGGCTGCCTACCAGACATCCACAACCCAGTAACTGGGTAACACGGTACTCCTTTGCAAGACTGGTTTCAGATTTTCTGGCCACTGACTATCCGTAACGACAGCCAAAGATCTCCAAATAACAGTCGGGACCAACAGCTAAACGTGCTTTCCGAGGCGCGGAGGAAACTCGTTATGTTAAAATGGTTACCCATCCATAAAACAACCTCAGCAATCGTTGCTTAACCTGGAAATCAACCTATGCGGCTGTTATTATTTAGCCAAGCACTTTGTTGTTTTAATCATTTGTAAAAAACAGCGTTTGCTTCCTAAAATACGTGTGTGCGTAAAATGACCCTAGTTAGGCTGCGTTTCCATCAGAGCTGTGCGAGGATGCGTAGCGAGGGATGTGTTTGTTAAGAACCAATGGAATCGCTTCATTTACTTACCTAGCCTCGCTGAGCGGAAGCCATTCTATAGCAAACACATCAACAACAGAGGTAAAGGTAAAATTGTTATTATTTCTAAGTACAAATGGATAACCTGATAATAAAATATCAATCTGTTTAGTCCGTTAGTTTGATTATTATAAAAAACGACACGTATTTTTTGGTTTAACAAATCAATAAAAATTGACGAAGATATAACGCATCAAAGATCATGTGATGTCACTATTCGGTAAAAAAGGTACCTACTCTAATTTGACGTCACACCAGTTTTCAACGTATCCGTCTTAATTTTTTGTTTACGTGAAAAGAGCAAAAATAGGTGTTCAATACTTTTTTTAAATGCATCAGACGGACTTATTACATTATTTTTAGTCATCTACCCAATTTGTGCTTTTACTATCTTAAAACGAATAAAATTCTAGTTTGTCTACTAATCGTTAACGTCTCTTCAAAAAATCGTACCATGTTCCACTGTCTTAAATAATCGTACTATGTTCTACACATAATACTGTCATAAATGCTCGTACTATGTTCTACATAATACTGTCTTAAATAATCAAGTTTTTTTACAGCAGCTGTATTTGCAAGGTCAGAAAGAGGAGCTCAGATGATCATTTTAAGCGGCTACAGATTCTTAAAGCACAGCCTGGTGGGGAAGAAAGTTCGGTGGTTCTGTGAGAGTTACAGGAATAGGGGATGCAATGCCGTGGTCTATACTTTCGATGGCATGATTACGAAAGCCAGAAATGACCATGGGCACGACCCTCCTCCTCCTATGAATGTTAGTTGGAACGAGAGAATAGGGATTTTTCCTTGTTAAAAAATATGTGATTTTATTTAGTTTGAGTTATGATAGCTCTGATAGTTTAGCTCTAGATAATAGTGCAATAACGGTCTTTTTTCTAGGTACAATTATTGATTGACTTTATTATTAAGGCCGTACCCTGACCAAATAACCTTGAGCATTTTTTCCCTCAATAACAGCGCAAGAGATACGCGAATACGCTCAGAATGTTGAATAAAATCGTTATAAAATCGAATTTTAGTCGTTCGAAAAAAAGACTTCTACCAAAATGTTCATAATTAAATTGCCTATCCATTAGTGTAAGTACAAAATCAAAATGATCGTTAGTTTTCGAGAAGAAGCATGTTTTCAGTCATTTTTTCTCATTTCTGTGGTTTCGTTGTGAGGAGATAACTTAAACACTATACTTAGTAATAAAAAATAAAATCTACCATTTTGAAGCCAAGATTATGTAGAAATTTAATGTATTTTTTATTAGTTGATATTTCTTTTGGATAAAGAGTAGATAGCTCCAAAAACTGCACAAAAAACGGCTAGCGCTGCGTTTTGCTCGGGGACGCGCCTTAAGTAACGAAAGGTTTATCAAACTGCGGAAAAGCGCGCGGTGCTTGAAGAGGTTTTGACGTTTATGCGTACGGGCGTTCAGAGGTATCAAATACAGAGATAAAGACAAAAAGCTGTCCTTAAGCGATTTCGTGATCGTTTACGAAGGGATGAGTTTATTTGGCGTCTCCCATTTACTATCGAACAATTTTGGACACGTATTTTTTGCTTTATTCAATCAATAAAAAGATAATAAATATAACGCGTCTAAGTTGAGGAGACTTTTACGTCTCTGTTTAGTAAAAAATGGTACGACGTCACACAAAATTTTAACACTCTGCTTTGTCTTTATTTTTGTTTAAATGTCAGGAGAAAAAGGGATTAATATGTAGTTTTATTGAGGAATCTATCCTATTGCTAATAGTTTAGGATACAATTATGTACCTTCTCTGTGATGTGGTTTACAACGACTATTTAATTATTATTTTTTAATAAAAATGGATCAGGTACTTGGCTTGTAATGAACATAAAATAAATATCAATGTATTAATTAAGTGATCCTTTTTCTAGACCTCAGAAAAAAAAATGTTTTATATAAAGTTTTATTTTATAAAATAAGGGAAAAATAATGATATCTAATAAATCAAATGTTAATATGAGCCTATGTAAGTACTGATTAATCCTGAGAATCCTAATTTTAAAATATAATGAACGGAACTAAGACTTCTAAATATTGGTTTCATATTTCAGCTCCAGTATTTATTAAAACATCAAGAGGAGCCACGATTATAGCAATAGGTGGTCACACTTTCTATAAGCAAAGGACGTCTGCTGGTAAAACTCGCTGGTGGTGCCGAAACGTGAACCGTGGATGTACAGCGGTAGTTTTTACTATAGGCAACATTATAGTCAAGTGCAATAACCATCATAACCATCCGCCTGAATTGTCATCTGCCTAGCCTATTCCCAACTAGATATATTGAGATCGGCTGCGAGTCAAACCGGATTCAGCAGAATACCAGTATTTTACGTCGGGCGGCTGCCTACTAAACCTCCTCAACCCATTAACTGGGTAGCACGGTAATCAAGACTGTTGTCAGATTTTTCTGGCTTTTGACTATCTGTAACGACTGCCAAAGTTCGGCAAATGACAACCGGGGCCAACGGCTTAACGTGCTTTCAGAGGCATGGCGGAGTCTTGGTATGTTAAAATGATCACCCATCCACGAACCAACCTCGGGAAGCGCTGCATAACCTTGAAAATCGACCCGTGCGGCTGTTATTATTAAGCCAAGTTATTGGCAGTGTCATGTTAGGCTTTCAATGTGAGATATCACTAATTCATTCTGATGCTAAGGATTAACAGCTTACTGCATCCCTAATTTTTGGAGAATTGCACCATAGTTTTATTGGTGAAATTCAATAGATCTACTTATCTAGTGCACTCGATTCGTACAACGAAAAGCCATAATTGTATTATTAGGAATTCATATTAGTCAGTATTTTTGTAGAAACGCTTCTAAACTATTATTATTTATTTTGATTAATTATTATAATATATATTTTTTACATGTTTTCTACTGTGTGTGTTGGAAATTGTTGTCTTTCGAGTTCTACAGATCTCTTATTAAAAAACAATACTGCTTTTGTCATCACAGTTTTACGTATTATTTTTACTTATTCTATATTTTTTTTTATTTTTAGAAATTATATTTGTCGTAAGTACACTAAAATCCATAAGCTAGATTTGTACAAAAATTAGTACCAATCGTTAGCTCATTTCTTTTATTTTTATATTAATCCAAAAACAAAAGCGTAAGTATGAATGCTAGCGTGAAAAATTTAACTTGAACGTGACAAGTCAGTCTGTTTCGTGTAGAATTGTGTCTGTAGACCCAACAGTGTCCGAGACAGAGCTTCATCCATGCCTTTAGTGGTTGTAACTCAACAACCCGCTTCTTTGGCTTAGGGAAGAAGCAAATGATATTTTTTTCAACCACGGACATCATTTGCTTCTCTTCTTGTTTTTTTATAGCGAAGTTCGAAAAATTTATAAACTTTGAAAGGCTTTATCGCGGAAACTATTGGGACTCTACTGGGAAAGAATCTACAAAGACAATTCTAGTCTCAAATTGTAGCAAATTTAGTTTACTTAACAAAAAAGTCCTGAAAAACTTGGATTATTCATTGGACCAATATCTTTAACAAGTCTGTAAAAAATCAGAACTACCTGATTTGACGCAAACTCTGATGTAAGTATAAGGTTACTGGACTAACTACACTTATCTATACTTATAATAAATCTGTAGAGAGGTCAATTCTGTACATGAAATATATTTCCAAAATAACTATCAGGGGGTGATTAGGGATCGATACTGATGCCAAAAATGCAATCAGTAAAATTTTTGTCTGTCTGTCTGTCTGTCTGTCTGTCTGTCTGTCTGTCTGTCTGTCTGTCTGTATAACCGTTATAGAAACAAAAACTACTGGATGGATTCTAACGAAACTTGGTACAATTATTCTTCATACTCCTGAGCTGGTTATAGTATACTTTTCATCACGCTACAATCAATAGGGGCAGAGCAGTGAAGGGAAATGTTGGGAAAACGGGAGAAGTTACTCCATTTTTTAAGCTTCCGTCGCGTGTGCAACCTTAATGGTTAAAGCTACTCAGAAATCATGTATGACGGAAATATTCTCCTTAAAATTATATAAAAAATATCCCACGACAGCATATGTCTATCTTTTATGATTGACTCACAATAATACGTGTAACTCCCGATAGCTTAGCAGTTCGAAGCTTTCTGATTATTTTGTCTACTCTTATAATCTAATAAAAAAAGTTAACATTATTAACTATTCCATAAAAAAGACTCATAGAAATCGGTATAGAAACACCAAAGTTATTCATGAAATACGCTAATAATAAGCCATCGCGCGTGAATACTGGATCATGCTTTAAGGATATTATTTTTATATAAGGTCGCGAACGCACAGGCAGGCAGCTTGCTTGGCGCCTAGAGGCTAGCGAGTCACCTAGCGAGTAGCTTCGTAAAACGAACATTCTCGAACGTTCGCGACCGGCCTAGCAGCTAGGCGCCAAGCGCGCAGTGCGGCCGGTCGCGAACGTTCGAGAATCGGTCGCCGCCTCTGGTCGCCGCGCTCGAGAAGGCTCGCGGCCGAAGGTATAAAAAGGCGGGGCGTCCGAGCGCGAGCTTCAAAGCCTGGCTGGAAGCTTTATTACTATATTAAGGCCTTCACAGGCAAGTACGGTTAAGCAAAAGCCAATCTTCTCAGGTTGACCTGCGAGAGGCCAAACATAAAAAAAAATTAAACAAAGCGCGAGCTTCATACAATTTTTGCCAGTTGATGCGAATAGACGTTCAGAGCGTTCGACCTTATTGACAGACAATACTTAGTTTAGTCTTTGATAATTTATTTTTAGATTCCTTTTGTTGTTATTTTATAAAATAGGGATTAGTTATTTTAGTAGTGTTTAAATATTCGTTCAAATTAAAAATTATTAATAGTTTACGTTTTATTTCTTTTTAGGTGAAGTAGTTTAGAGTTTTAGATACCGACAGGTTTATAAGTTTTGACTAATTTACGTTCACTTTTTTATATTAGTTTTATTTTCATTTACGTTTTAGTTTTATTTTCATTTGGTAAGTAGGTATATAAAATTCTTCCGTTACTGAGTGAATGACTGACAGATAACGCAACAACACAACCAAGACTACTGACTGGTCGTATGAAGCTGCACGTAGGGTCTTTGGGGAGTTTAGGGGAGCTCTAAGAGAGGATTTCCCGAAATTCCTACGGGAACGGGAGTAAACGGGATATGCGCGTACGAAGTCGCGGGCAGAAGCTAGTGTTAAATATGATTTTTCAATAAAGTATTTAATTTTGTAGAACATCTGTTTTTTTTTCAAGGATGGATATGTGTATGAAATAATCAAAATATAACCCGTTCTGGAGAAGGGAACTCGTCGAGTGTTAAAGTCTTACTGTCTAAAATGCACCCGTGTTCCTCCAAATGCCCTTTGCGTTCTAGGGCTGCGTCTTTTGAACAATTCGGCAACCTTTTTTTTATTACTAGAACAACATTTTATCAAGAACCTAGTCACCACCTAGTCATCATCTTTGGGACGGATCTGCCAGATACCAGCTTGATGCCCTCGAGTCAATTGAAAAACGAGCCAAGAGGATCATCGGTGATGATAAGCTCGTCGAATCTAAGCTCCAAAGTCTTGAGCATCGACGCCGAGTTGCTGGCCTGTCGGTTTTCTATCGTTTACATTTTGGGGAGTGTGCGACGGAATTGCATAACTTAATTCCGCCAAGCCCGTTCCACCATCGGACCACAAGACGTACGGCGATGTACCACCGGTACATGGTGGACATCCCACCTATACGCACAAAACGTTTTGGGAATACATTCATTGTGCGTACAGCTAAGGAGTGGAATTCCCTGCCTGAGTCTGTGTTTCCTGATAGCTACAACCTGGGAGTCTTTAAGTCAAGAGTGAATAGGTTACTTCTATGCAAGCGTGCTCCACCTTAGACCGCATCATCGCTTAACATCAGGTGAGATAGCGGTCAAACGTACGCCTATAAATATTAAAAAAAAAAAAGTATTGCTATCCAGAAAATCATCTTAGCGCTATGATACATTTTTTCTTATTAATTTCAGAGGCTGTATTCACACCAACTTCTCACGGAGGTACATCACTATCTATTGGTGGTTACAGATTGTTCAAACAAACCAAGTCAATTGGTAAGATTCGGTGGCGGTGCACGAAACCACAGTGTACCGCCGTTGTCTACACCTTTGATAATGTTATTATAAAGAACAACAACAATCATAACCATCCACCCTCTGACAGCAAAAGACCAAGAGGTTCTATAAGGTCTTAAGACTACAGGCAACTACAAAGGGTAGAATCAATTCGGACGGGCAATGTCCTTTATAAAATCAGAGGCCTTCTATGACGTCCTAAACAATCATGATTCGGGTGTGAGAGAAAGAGACAGAGCTATACATGTCGAAAAGCACACGCGACAGAATCATGATTCTGTCGTGAGTAAGGGCTATGCGTCTTGTATAGCGTCTCACTCCCACACCGGAACCATATATAACATATTTAATAAGAAATAAATCGTTAAGATTCTCAGAAGTTTTTTACTTATCACACAACTTGTTATTATTTGACAAGAAAATCGGTAACTTATCCATTGTTAATTGTAAAACTGAGCATTTCACTTGTATTTCAGCGGCTGTATTCGTAACTTCGTCCCGAGGAACCCCTCGACTTGCTTTGGGAGACTATCAATTATTCAGACAGCGAAAAAGTAACGATGGGAAAACTCGATGGTGGTGCTGGAAACCCGGCTGCAATGCGTTTGCCTTCACCTTCGAAAATACGATCATTAAATTCGCTAACAATCACAACCATCCACCCTTTACATAACTAGGTACTTAACAACTAATAATATAAATATTTTAACCGACTTCCCAAAAAGGAGGAGGTTTTCAATTCGGTTGTATTTTTTTTTATTTTTGTTACCTCATAACTCCGACAATTATGAACCGATTTGAAAAAATCTTGTTTTATCTGAAAGGATATACTTGCAGATTGGTCCCATTCAAATTTTATCAAAATCGGTTACGAACTTTGGATTTTAAATCGAAATAGCTGGAATTCGTCTACTTGGATGAAGGTTTTATGTCATCCAAGTAATCGAAATTGCGTATTTTCCTTTTTTTGCGATTTTGCAGTGGTGTTGTTAGGTGTGGGGTACCACTAAAAAGTGAAAAATAAAAAGCTGTTTTACAAAAAAATACAACCGACGACGTCCAAAAAAAACACTACAAAGTAAAAAATAACTTTAATTTCGGAAGTCCGTGTCAAAATACGAAGAAACTAACAAAAACACCGACTTCCGAAGTTAAAGTTATTTTTTACTTTGTAGTGTTTTTTTTTTGGTAGTCGGTTGTATTTTTTTTTATATTCCTAAAACTCTGCATATATATCTACTATACAATCAATCGGATCCATTGCGAAGCGAATGTGAGGTTGGTCGGAGTTTGGTGTTTTTTTTAAAGTTCATCATCATAATCATACCAGCCACCTGCTGTTCACTGCCGAACGTAAGCCTCGCCGTAAGAGCGCCAACTAGGGGTGGGTTGGAACAGATAAAATTAGAAACCTGTTTCACCTGTTTGTATGTCGAGTTACGGCTACTATGGTTGTTTGAGGAACAGGCGAAATAGGTAGGAGCTGTTATTTCGGTTCTGAGATAGGTATCTGTTTCATGTTGTTACTTTGAAATACCTGTTTTTTTAACTGTTTCGATAAATACGCCTCACTCCTAGCGCCAATCATCCTAGTCTTGAGCAGTCCGCATCCATCCACTGCCAGCTACCTTCTTCAAATCAAAGATCCAACGTGCTGATCATCATCTGACATTTTTTTTAAGTTAGTTTTGGGTAGAATATTACATTGTCGCTGAAATTAAGCGTGTATTCAAAGTTAAATATGATATCTTTTTTAGTTAAGTTCTATACGAATAAACGAATGGTTGAACCTCAACCATTCGTTTCGGGATGATATCGAATGGGAATAGCTAAGCAGGTCTACAGGCCGTCATCCACAATTGCAATTCCAAATAGCTAGCACACGTTGATTTTGCTATAATGTATTATATTATTGAAAAGTTGATTATTTTTTGTTATATTTATTAAGAAAAACCTAATAGAAGTCTGTTTAATCGATCTCAGTCAAGAGTTTTGTCGATTTATTTAGTTTTTAGGGTTCCGTACCTCAAAAGGTAAAAACGGAACCCTTATAGGATCACTTTGTTGTCCGTCTGTCTGTCTGTCTGTCTGTCTGTCAAGACCTTTTTTCTCAGGAACGCGTGGAGGTATCAAGCTGAAATTCATATCAAATACTCAAGTCTATGGTCTCTTGGAGCTGTGAAAAAATCAAACTTCTAAGTCAACGCGATCAAAAGATACTCCCGTTTATGCCGCAAATTTTCGACACTCGCAAGGGAATCAAAACCTACAGGGTACTTCCCGTGAACTCAGAATCTTGAAATTTGGTACGAAGCAACGTCTTATAACACAGATAAAGGAAAAATTGCGAAAAGCATAAATTTTTAGTTACATCATATAATAAAAATATTTTTAATAATTTTAAACTTATTACCCCTTTACTCATGAACGCGTAGTGGTATTATATTGAAATTCTTAACAAATACTCAAGTCTCTAATATCTTTAAGCTGTAACAAAATCAAACTTCTACGTCAACGCAATCAAAAGATACAGCAATTAAAGCCGCATATTTTGAAACTCGCAACTACTCGCAAGGGAATCAAAACCTAAAGGATACTTCCAGACGACCTGGAATCTTGAAATTTGGCATGAAGCAACGTTATAAAGTACACATATAGGAAAAATTCCGAAAATCTTAAATTTTTAGTTACATCACATAGTATATTTTTTTTAATAATCATAAACTTACTAGCTGACCCAGCAAACGTTGTTCAGCGATTAAAAAAAAAAAACAGATGTTGGCCAATTCTCAGACCTACCCGATATGCACACAAAATTTCATGCAAATCGGTTCAGCCGTTTCGGAGGAGTTTGGAAACAAACACCGCAACACGAGAATTTTATATAATTTGCTGACCCAGCAAACGTTGTTATGCGATTAACAAAAAAAAATAAAAAAATAGATTTTGGCCGATTCTCAGACCTACCCGATATGCACACAAAATTTCATGCAAATTGGTTCAGCCATTTCGGAGGAGTTTGGAAACAAACACCGCGACACGAGAATTTTGCTTCCCATTCCCTCTCGCTCCACACCATGGTCTGAACCAGGGGCCCGGCCCTACGAGAGGTCGCTGCCGCCGATCGCCTCCACGAGGACACGGCGATGCTCCGCCCAAGCGGGGCAGACCTCCACCGTATGCTCCACCGTGTCCTCTGGGCGATCCGCACAGTGGTGACACCCTGGCGTGTCCTCCCGCCTGATCCTGAACGGGAACCTCCCGAAACACCCGTGTCCGGTGAGGACCTGCGTCAGGCGGAACTCACGGTCACTCCTCAAAGAGGGGCACTACCGCCGCAATGGTGAAAACGGGTAGACCTACTTTTATTTATTTATTTTTTTATTTAACACTTCATGCACACAAGTACAGAGGCGGACTTAATGCCAGCCTCTTTTAATTCCAGCATACGGGATGATAGCTCTAACTCCACGGGGTAACGAACGACGAGTTGATCCAAATTGTGCCTATTTCTAGTATTAAAATTATGTCTATCACTTCTCTTCTTAAAGAGATGAAGATTTTTCCGAACATACATAATGTTTTCATATATGTATTGACAAGGTACCGTCAGCTTTCCACATTGTTATGTTATGGATTTCATTTAGCAATAAAAATACCATAACTTTTACTTATATACCTACAGGTTTGTACGGAACCCTCGGTGCGCGAGTCTGACTCGCACTTGGCCGGTTTTTTTAATATAGATTTGATTTAACAAAACACTTAAATGCCTATTTATTGTTTTTTTTATTTCCTATACTTTTTTCTAATTCCGGAACCGGTTACGGAATTCCGGAATCGAACCAGTAGTATTGTAAGTTAATTCCGGAATATAAAATCATCCGATATTACATGCCCTATCCACAACGCACTATTTTTAACTCACCTAATATTGAAATTGGGTATTTGGACTAAGAATAGACGTTTTGAAGTGATGCGACTGGCCGTTGATCAATCTTAAAAATTGTATAAAACGCACAAAATGCAGGCAAGTATTGAAGGAGTGACCCACACACTTAACCCATCTTTGTATTGTACAGATTCAATCTCTTTAGTATTGTATAATTGCATGAATTATATATTTCAAAATAAATGTAACTATGATTCTGTAACTATGCACCGATTAAAAAAGTATCTATGGAATTCCTTGCACGTTAATCTTCTCCGTAGTCTACTCTATGGAACACTTATTGTCGAAACAAAAATGTTACAATGGTAAGACGCGACGGATTTGCCGAAGACAAGGCTGCACAGCCGTGGCCATCAGCATCGATGACGTTATCGTCAGGTACAAGGCTGAACATAACCATCCACCTAATCTATATGCTGATAATGTTCCCGACACTTGAGCTTTTTGAGTGTCACTCGGGCCACGTTTCCACCAGGGATGTTAAGGAACTTCATAACCGGAACCTAAATTATCACATCTATACTAATTTATAAAGAGAAAATATTTCATCATAATATAAATAATAGTAGATTATGAAACAAGGGGATAAAGCAATATCTTATGACACGGGCGTCGTATTGAAGCCTAGTCCTAGTCCTCAGCGAACATGATATCATTGTTAAGTGCAGAAACGAGCATAACCATTCACTAAATCTGTAACCTATAGAGGAATCATGCTTAGGATACTGTAATCCTAAGCGTGATTGTGAATCGCCTGGACTGTGTACGGGCATGTAATGTTTGATCTTAGTATTTTTAAAATAACAACGAATTATATTATTTCAATTTATATGATTTTCATAAGTAATAATCAATGCTATACCATCGTATAACGTTCAGTGGACATACAAGTAATGAGTTATCTAGTGACTTTAAGTGTTTGTTATATTCACAGAAGGATAAAGGAACCTTACATGAATGAGATCACGGGAGCTATATTCGCTGGCTTTGCTCGCTCACTCTAGCTCCCGTCACCCTGTTCGAACCTAACTTATCAGTGCCGGGGTTCACTAACTTCCCAAGCTGGCCCCTCTCGCTGTTTGTGCAGCGGTTAGATCACATTTTTAACCGACTTCCCAAAAAGGAGGAGGTAATCAATTCGGTTGTATGTTTTTTTTTTTTTTTTATGTTTGTTACCTCATAACTCCGACAATTATGAACCGATTTGAAAAATTTTTGTTTTATCTGAAAGAATATACTTGCAGATTGGTCCCATTTAAATCATATCAAAATCGGTTACGAACTTTGGATTTTAAATCGAAATAGCTGGAATTTGACTATTTAGATGATTCTTTGATAATCGAAATTGCGTATTTTGCTTTTCTGCGATTTTGCAGTGGTGTTATTAGGTGTGGGGCACCACTAAAAAGTGAAAAATAAAAAACTTTTTACAAAAAAATACAACCGACTTCCAAAAAAAAAACACTACAAAGTAAAAAATAACTTTAATTTCGGAAGTCGGTGTCAAAATACGAAGAAACTAACAAAAACACCGACTTCCGAAATTAAAGTTATTTTTTACTTTGTAGTGTTTTTTTTTTGGAAGTCGGTTGTATTTTTTTGTAAAAAGTTTTTTAATTGTATAGGAAAATGAAGTGGAACTGTTTGCCTGCGTCTGTGTTACCGAACGCTTATAGTCCTCATCTCTTTTAAAGTCAGAGTGGGCTTTTTCTGGATAAGCTTGCTCCATCTTAGACTTTGTCTCCGTCGTCGCTGACCTAAACTGTAGTCAAGAGCAAGAGGATTACTCTGATTTCAATACAAAAGGACCAATTCAATTCATAAATATTTCATCCAGTTGTCCTTGAATTACAAAAATTAAATAAGCTAAGTACTGGTGAAAGAATAATTATTTGGATAGTAAGTAAAAGTAATGTTGTTCAAGTTTTATATTACTTTATTTTTAATTATATTGGTACTGTTTCGGAAATAAAAACATTAAGAAAAAAAAATGTGTAGTTTTTTTAACACAAATATCATTCATTAACCATGATACACTGGACACTCATATTCAAATAATTAATTAATTTACTTCAGTTTATTTTTAAATTTCAGTGCACTACGAGTACATAAAAACTGCTCGGGGCCGTCCAGCCATTAGTATTGATGGTTATAAGTTGTTAAAACAAAGATGTATTAACGGCAGAACGCGATGGGTATGCCGGAAACCAGCTTGCACAGCCGTGGCCATCAGCATCGATGACGTTATCGTCAGGTACAAGGCTGAACATAACCATCCACCTAATCTATAGGTATGCTGATAATGTTCCCGACACTTGAGCTTTTTGAGTGTCACTCGGGCCACGTTTCCACCAGGGGTGTTAAGGAACTTCATAACCGGAACCTAAATTATCACATCTATACTAATTTATAAAGAGAAAATATTTCATCATATGAATAATAGCAGATTATGAAACAAGGGGATAAAGCAATGTCTTATGACACGGGCGTCGTATTGAATCCCGAACACAACGAAGGATTCGAGAGGTGGTGACTTCCAAACGGAGCGAGGTAGTTTAAAGGTTAAGTAATAACTTTACTTATGAATATAAGAATCCTGAATGCAGCGAGGGAGTAAAGCTAGCCCAAACACCTTTAACGCTGAGGAGCAAACTCTACTTTTCACACCTACTGAAAATTAACTGTGCTCTAGCCATGAAAACAGGTAGCACGCGTCGACACCCGCCAAAGGTACAGGTCGCGCATACGAAGCTGTGTCTTCAGTTCACCACATATGGGTAATAATATTGTACTGAATTTCATTATAACCCGCCGGGCGATAATTTGATTTAATTATGGAACGCATTTTGACTGCGCTCACTGCACCTAGCAGCGAAGGCGGACGGGAGCCGCTCGCGGGTTACAATGACGTACTTTAGGTTAAGTTTGCATGTCAAATAACTTGGCGTTTTCGTGCAGGCGGTGTGAAAAATAATTAAGTAATTAATTGGAGTCTGATAAAGAATTAGGCATTAATTTAATAAATGTTTTGGCTGCCTCTGATCTTAATTCTAAATGAAAGAAAATAATGTCTGACCTAGAGCCTTAAAAATTAATGTTAGAATAATTAAATTAAGTACCAACTGTCCTAGGTTTCTGAATTGAGAAGTTGAAGAGGGAAGTAACAGCAACCCAACCTATCCTATCTTCAGCAATAGGTTTAATAAGTTTTCATGCTAATTCAGAGTTTGACAAGTTCTCAACGTCGAATTCTCGATTCGGAATCCGGAGGAAAATACGCAAAATACATAGTTCAATATTTTTCTAAGCTTCACTTAATTTTAAGCTATTATTGAGCTTTTGAGTAATAAAAGCATTTGGAATAAAACTGTTTGTTATTTTTAGTCCAAATACATTTGTCTCCCCTCCCTCTTACTCATAATATTTTATAAGCATTAATTATATTTTTAAATTTTAGCACAATATGTCAAAACGTCCAGAGGTGCTCCGGCGATTTCGATTGATGGTTACCTGTTGTCAAAACAATCAGCAAATAAACCTATGGGTAAAACACGATGGGTGTGTAGGAAACGAGGGTGCACAGTCGTAGCCTTCACCATCGATGGTATCATCGTTAGGATAAAAAACGAGCATAACCATCCACCAGGATAGCTAATAACTGAAGTCCAAAGTCTATGGCGTTAATAAATAAGACAAAACCGTTCCGCCGAGAATCTCGTGAAGCCGAGAAAGATAAACAAATCAAATATCATGACTTGACTCGCGAGGTTGTCGCCATGTGGGATGTGAACTCGACAATCATTGATATCAATCATCAATAGTCTTGAAGCCAACGGCTTTATAGCCACGGGCCTTGACAAACACCTCAGAAGGTTCTCTTTATGCGGACCACACATGTCATGTTCCAATAATGATCAAAAAGGCTGGTTCAAACTGTTTGATCGAATAGAAATACGAAATTTCGAATTAACAACTAACATTTGACAATAGACTTTTGTTTAATTCTCACAGACATTCATGTCAATTACATCAAACAGCTGTTTGACCAAATTATTGGAATTTTTTTTTTTTTTTTTTTAATTCGCTCGTTAATTTTACAGCTTGTTTTTAAGAGGTACGGCTACTTCTACAACTTGTTTTTGGCTTTCTTTTGCTTTTGTTTCTGATTTCTCCAAATTTTTCTTAGCTTCTCCTTTTCCCGGTCACTCAAGTCTGCAATTTTTTTTCGTCCTTTCTTTACTCGTGCGCATTGTTTTTTTTTTTCTAGCTCATATTTTTCTTTATTTAGTTTTGAGTTTTTCCCGGTAACGTTTAGCTCGTTCAGCAGGTGTCAGCGCCCTCTTACGATAAACTGAAACAACAATAAATATTTATAAACTTCTAATAAATGACTATCATGAAGTCGATCGATACATGGCTATAAGTTTACAGCCGTGTTTCAACCGACTTTGGGTTAAGCTATGCTTGTCGTGGTTGATTCGTGGATGAATTGTCATCTCTTACATAATTATCTAGCGATAGGCTTTCCTTTACAAAGTACATAGTCCATGCCTTGATCAAAATAACACATTGCCGTTGCGACTTTGCGTCCCCTTGTGTTATAAAAATAACTTTAAAAAAATGAATAAATGAAATAAATAAATTGCTCAGTTTTAGTCGCTAACACGACCTAGAATAACAGACATTTCATAAATAATGGGCTTGGGTCAGCAACTAACTCGGAAGTTATAAGATTGTTTGGTGCAAGCGGGCCTGTCTGTCGAATTCCTCCGGGTGCTTTGTTTCAATAAAAGTTTTAAATAAGTGTATTTGTTTTTTTTTTTGACTCCATTTACTATTTCAACTTTTTGGTACTATAAGAATAAACCATCTTAAGAAAAAGGGACGTATCTAACCAAAATAAAGTAGGTAGCCGATTTTCGATATTAAGAAAGTTACTTAAGGTCGGAAAGCGCTTACTTCGTTTTGTGTTGATACATCCTTTTTTCTCGTATGACGGCAGTACATAAAATATTAATTAGGTACATGCTATACTAGCTTCATCGAATCTTAACATTAAGCAAAATATCGGTCAGTCTTCGTGTCTGCCCTACTCGAATCTTGCACGGCTCTCTCGGTGGCAGCGTAGACCTGCCCAGTTTCAAAGGTTCTTAAATAAACTGTCAGTAGTACTTCTCACTTCAAGTAAAAATGTTTGTTTTTATCGACTTACAGAAAGAAATATAATGTTTACTTAAATAAGATTTTTTTTTTAATTTAGCATATAATACTCTCCCGGTGCTGGTCTAAGACCATCTCGAACCAGCTCTTGCTGTTGGAGTCTAGTTTGTCTCGCCACCATTTTCCTAGCTCGGCCTCGGCGGCGTCGGTCATCCTCAGGCAGGTTATAAGAGAGTATTATTGGATAGATAAACTCTAGTTAACTACAGAAAACTGGCATTTAGGTCACGCAGACAGGCTGTCCTTTTCATATAACTTGATTTATGGACATGTTATCCAAAGAAAAGTATCTATAAAAATGTTGTTGCATCGTTGCACTGACGCATCACGCCTGTCTTCGGGAGCCTATAGTGGCAAGTAATATAACCGAGCAAGTATGAACACTTTATTTTTCTTTTCAGCACCAGTATTCACAGCGTCCTGCAGAGGTGGCCCAGCCATCTTCGTCGGAGGCTACAGGCTGGTTAAGCATAGAACGATGAGCAGTAAAACAAGATGGCGTTGCTGGAGACCAGGTTGTTCCGCCGTCACTTTCACCATCGATGGGGTGGTGGTCAAGAGCAATAACCACCATAACCACCCACCTTCGTCCACAGTTTTCTACAATGTGGAGAATAGGGTGGAAAGAGGAAATATTGTTGGTAGCGAGCCACTTTACGTACCTCGGAAAGCACGTTAAGCCGTTGGTACCGGTTGTTATTCAAAGATCATATTTATACATCTTACATGTACACGTACATAGATCTTGCGACCTGTTAACCGAATATTACCAATCGCCCCCACATGGATTGCCACCAGGTGGCAATGGGCTGAGCTGTTTTTTTTAATGAGGGAATATCTCATCGTTTTCGGTTTATATGGTAGGCGCCAAATAAGCAATAACGGTCACTGACCCACCTACACATATTAACATTCTTTACTTCAAAAACGGAAATTAAGACATAAAGCATTACTGAATCGCGATCATGACATTTTCCAGAAGTGAAAAACGATTACTAATTTATTTTTTGGGTACCCATGAAGAGATATCAGGGAAAGGTCGATGTACTTTATTGCAAATTTATCTGGTGCCTGCCTTAGTGTTTCAAAACGCATTCAACCCTTCATTTCGGCGTTTTCTGGATAAGCTCCCTCCACCATTGACTTTGTCTCTGTCTTATAACCTCTAATCTAGACTAGAGTAAATCTCAAGTAAAAAAAGTAATCAGACTTCTCATCGTCTTTGAGGTTCTCAATTATATTAGGGTTGGTTTAGAATATAATTAGTATAGCTTCCAGCATGTTACTTATAAACCACTACTTAGAGTAGGTAGTTAGTTACCATATCAATCATAAATATGAAGATAGACTTTGATAAGAACCCTGGCAGCGGTAGTAACAGCTAAATGTTAGCTGGATATATTTTTCCATTAGTTCTAAATATGTAAGGAAATCATTTTATTTTTAACAATTCTACAATTAAACCCTGCATGTATATATTGTTTTGAACTTTCATGGTCATTAACATTAGAATAGTTAATATCGGGATTGCTACCATGTACCTTTTTATTTGCGAGTTTCCGATATTTCGTTACTCCGTGATCATGGCGCTTGCAACAGTGCCGAAATATCGAAAACTCGCACATAAAAACGTACATGGTAGCAATCCCGATATTAACTATTCCTGCATGTAAAAAAAACGCATGCATGTATAAATTAAAAGTGAATATCTGTACAAGTATCGGTACCTAGTACAGTTGATCTCATTTTTCTAAATTATTACGTGTATAGTAGAGGACAAGCTCTACGATGTATTTCAATAAATTATTATGTTTTTTTTTCTATTTGATGAACTTTTTATAGAGTTGCCCTAATGCTGTCCTTTTAACCAAAACGGTGACTAGTAGGTAATGCCGTGTGGCATTTAGTCCGTCTATGTATCTCCCAATGAAGCTTATATTTATAGTTATAATTGCCCGCTATTGGGCAAAGTCATCTCTTCAAAAATATACTTATATTCTCCTAAAAATCTTTGGATGTTAAATAAAATGCATATTCTGAATAACATGATTTTTTTATTTATAATCGGTGGTTACATTGGTTTTACAATAATGACTAGATTAATTTTATTAAACCTAGTTTTGACTAGACATTATGAAATACTTTTTAAGATACACATTGATACTGCCAATATACAAAATGGCGTAATATACATCAAGTTGGTTAATTATTTTATAATCTAAGACTAGAAGTTAAATCACTTGCTTGCTGTCTGATTCACTGTTTCTGGATAATTTCGGCTGAAAATATCTAAGAGATAAATTTACCTATATAAATTCGTAGGACGAAATTTAAAAATGTATAGAGACTGTGAATCAAACATATAGCGTATCTAAATTACAAATACTTCATTTACATATTTTTTCAGCGGATCGCCCAATTTTCTACACATCGGAGATTGGTGCGAAAATTATGAAGATTCGCGGTTACAGATATACGCGCCAGTCGATATGCTCATCTCGAGTGAGATGGTTGTGTGCGGACAGCAGGTCACGGGATTGCCATGCCATCGTGGTCACCATCGGACACACAATGGTAGACAAGCAGAACAAGCATACACATCCTCCTAGTTAAACTGTTCCTATTTTAAAACCCGTATTCAAACATTTTGACGAGCAAATTTGACAGCTGTCAGTTGTGACGTTTACAAGTCGGCATTTTTTTCATGTTCATATGTGAATAAAGCAGCCATAAGCATAATATATTTCATTTGCAGAATTGCTTTGTGCTTAACTTTACAATAAGGAATTAAATAAGATTTTAAATTTATTCAAACTTTTAAAAATATCATGTTAGAATACGGGTAAAAGTTACTATCGTTATGTTCCTGTATTACTAATGGATGTATATTTACATTTTGAATATAAGTGTGTTTTTCATTATTTTAAGTTAGTTATGTAAGTATTTTAACATTATATTAGTTTTACGTACTAGTATCTTTATTATCAGATCATAGAAAGATGGAATGCGTGCCGATTTTCGTTAATATTGATATTTTAATTTCTATATTCTTAAATTAAGCATTCTAATTAGACTTTTTTTTCTAATGAATATGTAGAATATTTACCCAGTCCAATATAATCAAATTACTTAATAAATTAATATTTAATTTATCGAATTATTATAATGTAAATTGAAAAAAAATATATAATATACTCAATATTATATATTTTTTAAATTGCCTACGTACACCAATTAACACAAACATTTACATTAAGTTTATACTACAGATTACATACACAACAATTACTATGGGGAATCATGGGACCGATTTTTTATTTTTATGTTTTTAGCTATGGATGAAATACCTGAAGTAAATTGTTGTTATTTTAATTGTTTATTTTTAACTAAGCAAGTAGGCGTAACTTGCTTAGTTAAAAATAAACAATTTAAGGGAAAAAGGATTTAATGGTTAACATTTATTATAACTTGCACACATAAGTTACATTAAAAACACTTACCTACAGTTACAACTATTACAAATATTAAACACTTATCAAAAATACAAGTGTAATTTTCTGAACCCATTTTTATAACGATAAAATACCTGAAATTTCTTATAATTTCAAGTTATCGAACCCTTATAGCCAGATTAGTGGTTGTTACAAAAATGTATTCAACTCGTAATATTTGTTAATTTTTATTTAGGTCTAATCTTGATGAATTAGAACCGCTTCCTATTATCTTACAGAGTTAAAACTTTACAAATTAGTTCCACTCCGATGACAATTATTTTATATGATTTCTATTACCTGATCCTCCATTAAGGGTACGCTCCAGACGAAGCAACTCCTCAACGATCACAAGTACAAACCCAAGTTTTTTCTTCTAAAATATAAAGTCATTTATTGTTTTATCGTTATTTTATATCGATATAAAGCGGCGTTCCGTTAATTAATTTGATATCACCCTGTGACTAGTTTACATTATGGCCTGCATAAATGGCAGCCATCTTTGCTGTAGTCGTTTCAATTGTCTGTGATTGGCGTCAACTGTAGCGCATTCGTGTGGTCCCTCATGCAAAATTTTTGCGTCCCTAGTTGCTAATAGTGAGCTACATATCTTATCCTTAACACATTGCCAAATAACAGTTCCGTCACTCCATACATTCTTGTATTTATAATCGTAGAGGTTGGTTCTCAGGTACCGAGGTGTGATTTCCTGAATATGATTTGTCGGTCGGTTTGATAATGGGACACCTGGTAAATTTCGTTCAACGTTTGTCGGTTGGTTGCTAGGTACAACGTGCAAATTGCGGTCATCGTTAGTCGGTCGGTTGCTTGGAACATTTGCCAAATACCGTTCGTTTGTCGGTTGGTTACTGTGACTAACGGGTAAATTCCGGTCATTGTTTATCGATCGGTTGCTTAAGAGAGCAATGGGCAAATTCGGATCATCGTTTATCGGGCGGTCACCTCCAGCAACGGACAAATTCCGGTCAACATAATATGTTGATCGGCCACTCAAAGGAGCAATACGCATAGTCCGGTCATCGTATGTTGGTCGGCTACCGGGTTGAACAGGCAAATACCGGTAATCGTTTGTCTGCCGGTTACTTAAGAGGGCAATGGGAAAATTACGATCGTCACTAGTCTGTCGGTTGCTTCCAGTAAAGGGCAAATAGGGCCTGTAATAGTTTGTCGGTCGGTTACTGGGTGCAACGGAAAAATACCGGTTATCGTATGTTGGTCGGTTAATGGGTTTAACGGGCAAATACCGGTTATAATTAGTCTTTCGTTTGGTTAAGAGGGCAATGGGCAAATTCGGATCATCGTATATCGGTCGATTGCTTCTAGCAACGGGCAAATTTCGGTCATCGTATGTCGATCGGTTATTCGGTTCAACGTTCAAATACCGGTCATCGTTTGTCGGTCGGTAACTGCGTGTAACGGGCAAATTGGAGTAATCGCTTGTCGGTCGATTGGTTAAGGGGACGACGGGCATATTCTGGTCATCATCTGTCGGTCGGTTGCTTCTAGCAACGGGCAAATTTCGGTCATCGTATGTCGATCGGTTATTCGGTTCAACGTTCAAATACCGGTCATCGTTTGTCGGTCGGTAACTGCGTGTAACGGGCAAATTGGAGTAATCGCTTGTCGGACGATTGGTTAAGGGGACGACGGGCATATTCTGGTCATCATCTGTCGGTCGGTTGCTTAAGGGGACAACGGGCAAAGTTTGGTCATCGTTTGTCGGTCGATTTATTAAAGGGATAGCGGACAAATTATCGTTATCGTTTGACGGTAGGTTAATAGGTCGATATGGTAGAGAGGCAGAAACCATAGTACAGTTTTGACTTAAAGGTGAATTCTTGGGGTGATCGGGTAAGGGAATACAGTGTAAAGGAATAGAAGGAACAGAAATTAAAGTAGGGTTTTCACTTAAAGGTGGGTAAATAGGGAAATCGGATAAGGGTACAGGCGCTACAGTTAGGTTTTCGTTTAAAGGTAAAGTGCGATTTGTTAAGGAAACAGGAGCTCCATTCTGATTTTCTTCTGCTTGTCTATCGTGTGACGTGTTTAATTGAGAAGATGGATTTCCAGGTCCACTACAAGGTTTGGTTAAAGAGACGAAAACCACATCAGGACTTTCAGTACCTGGTCTGTCATTGCTTGGCTTGTCATTGATTAAGGGGGCCTGAACCATATGTGGCCTTTCAGTTTCACAATTAGGACGGCTATTTACGGAATCAGGATGTTCAGGTTGGACAATGGATCGATTAACTAAGGAGTCAGGATTTTCTGATTCTTTATCAGCTAGGCTGCCTACGGTATCTGGATATTCTGGTCTTTTAGTTTGTTGACTGTTGGGTCGATCGATTAAGGAGTCAGGAGTTTCTGATTCGTCAGAATGTAGGCGACTTGAGGTATCTAGATTTTCTGGTCTTTCAGTTTGTTGACTGCCAGGTCGATCAATTACGGAGTCAGGATTTTCTGATTCGTCAGAATGTAGGCGACTTGAGGTATCTTGATTTTCTGGTCTTTCAGTTTGTTGACTGCCAGGTCGATCAATTACGAAGTCAGGATTTTCTGATTCGTCAGAATGTAGGCGACTTGAGGTATCTTGATTTTCAGGTCTTTCAATTTGTTGACTGCTAGGACGATCAATTAAGGAGTCAGGATTTTCTGATTCAAAAGAAGGCAGGCGGATCGAGGCATCAGGATTTTCTGGTCTTTCAGTAGGTCTATTCATTGAGGGGTCAGAATTTTCAATAACGTACATAGATTGATTGTTTCCATTGATTGTGATTCCTTCATCAGGATTTTCTGACCTATTATTAAGTTGATCTATTAATGAAGCAGAAGGCAGTTGATTTTCTGGTACATAATTTGGTAAATCGGGTAGGGGGGCAGAAATAAGACTACCAGGTTGGTAAATAGGTGCAGTTTTTAAGGAAAAAGGCGGCGTTAAGTCAAAGTACTTCAGAGGTTCGTCGATTCCTCTAAAAGTCCCGAAATTGGTTACATTTGGAGTGAGAAGAGAAGACATGTCATACTGTGCACCATATACAGGTCCGTAATTAACTAGATAATTGGGTAATGGAGCTCTATTGCTCAAGGGGTTAGAAGACAATTCTCTAGAATCCTCAGACTCCTCCTCTTCCTGAGATCCTTCTTCCTCTTCTTGAGAACCTTCTTCTTCTTCTTGAGAACCTTCTTCCTCTTGTTCTTCTCCTTGG
This sequence comes from Ceramica pisi, assembly GCA_963859965.1. Taxonomy (NCBI): domain Eukaryota; kingdom Metazoa; phylum Arthropoda; class Insecta; order Lepidoptera; family Noctuidae; genus Ceramica; species Ceramica pisi. The sequence continues at coordinate 5,758,342 of OY982541.1, read as the reverse complement.
ATTTCCTCGTCTCCCTCATAGTCTCCTGGTTCACTATTCTCGTTCTCCCCAACATTCGCTACTTCAGTCTCCTCTTGTGCCCTATTCCCATTATCCCCTACTTTCTCTACTTCAGTCTGTCTTTGTTCCGTATTCTCCCTGTCTTTGTCATCTTCGGCCAGTCTTTTCTCCAGTTTGTCCTCATTTCTCTTCTCTTCTTGGTTTCCGCCAGCAGAAGATTTTTCTGAAATAAACCATTATTTATAGAACTTGTTGGATAATTTTAATGTATCGACTTAGATTAAGGAATGGGTTCTACTTATATAAGAAATATGAAAATCTTTTAATTCTAGCTTTATTTATTTATTGATTCAGCTACAAACAACATCCAATTAAACTAATATATAATTAAGGTAGAAAATATTAATGAATTTTACAACGAATTGGCACTTACTCCAGGTTTCTGAATAGTTAAGAACCTGTCAAACAAACTATACTTAAATTCTAAAGTTTGACAAGTTCTCCTACTTACAGGTCGTAAACTTCGAATTCTTAATTCAGAAACTTGGGGGGAGACCTTATGAGACAATCATTACATTCGTTATTCTTTAATTTCGTCATCTTCCTTGTTTCTACGATCTGAAATATTTGATTTATTTCTTCAATATTTTGTTCTTTAGTGATAAGTAAAATGTTCCTATGATGTGAATCTCAGTGTTACAAGATAAATTCATATATTGAAATATTGATTTAAATAATTCCTAAGCCTCTTTCCATTGGGAGACCGATAATGGTTTCCACTGCTTATTTTTTACTGTGAAAATTGGTTGTATTCTTGTGTTTTATGCGAAATTTGTAAAAATTAACAAACATGAATCACAAGAACAACGAACGTTCATGAATGAACTTGTATCACATGTCGGTTGCAACTTCTCTTTCCGCTGCTAAGTATTGGCAGGCTTATACAGAGTGACTATTAACTCGATCGCAATATTTCAGGGGTTGACTAAACCCTCGAATATTAATAACTATAAACTTGCTAGCGAATTAAGTCAGCCCTGTACAAATTAGTTTACTCGGCGTAAATGTTATCATGATTTGTAAAACGTATATATCTATAACTAGCTGACCCGTGCAACGTCGTCTGCGTAACATTTTTCATTACTGCTCCGCTCCTATTGGTCTTAGCGTGATGATATAGCCTATAGCCTTTCTCGATAAATGAGCTATCTAACACTGAAATAACACACGGTAAAAAAAAAACAGTATAAGCTGGCCTCTTATTGTATTGTGATTCTATTCTACGCCAGGCCATTTCAAAATCTCAGTGTTACCATTGACGTTTGACAATTACATGTACAGGGTGGCGATTTGTTGAAATTTGTAACCACAAAAATCAATCTGCCGTTCTCAGAACGTGGTAAAACCTTATCAAATTTGACGTCATTTGATCTTTATTAAAAAAAATCGACCTTTCTGTACCTATATTTTGAAAGTCAAACAGAAATAAAAAAAGTAACCCACTTTTGAATTTAGGTCTGCATTATTTAGTTTATTGTTAGTTTAAGTTATTATTGTTAATTAGGTTAAACAAAATAATAAAGTGATTTCAGTCTGCATATTTTTTTTTTTAGTTTTAAAATGCACATTCTATTAATTTTATCAGATCAGTTAAAAAACTGGACATAATTAATGGTGGTAGCAGATGACATACAGGGTGTTCCAGATATGCAATATTTAAGGATAACGTTCTTTTTCTGATATAGACACTCAAGAAACTAAATTGACCAAAATATACATATTTATTTTAAAAATCCGATCGCAAAAATTTCTAAGTTAAATAAAAAAAAAACTCTTACAACAGTCTGTCATCACCACTACATCAGATTGCTTGAAAAGTGAGTTATGATTTTTGCGGTGGGAGATTTTGAATAATTAAATATTTTTTACCACCCCTAAATATGACCAAGTACTTCTGAAACACCCTGTAAATAAACTCTTATGATAATATTATAATTATGGCATCCTGAAGATAATGTAGTTAGGTATTCAAGCTATCATGTATAAAAATATATTCTGTACAAAATGATGTAGTTAAATGGTTGTGGAAATTCAGGTCCAAATGTTAATATATCCTGACGTATGTTAAAGGTTCAATATTTGGCTAGTGATTATATGTACTACTGTTAAGATCTCACTGTAATGTTAATTTGTATGTAAATGTATGTAAACTGTAAATGCTTATGAAATTCAAATAAAGTCCATTTAATTTTACCTTAGTCTTTCTGAAATACTAGTCTTGTCGCAAATACCTTAAGGCCCATAATAAAATGGTTAAAATAAATAAGCGGCCAAGTGCGAGTCGCAATAATCGACCGTATATAGTAACCGACAAAATCACGATTTTTGTATTGGAGCAATTTTTTTTTGTCGTGGCAATAGAAATTCACACTCTGTGAAAATCTCAACTGTCAATCTATTAAGGTTTTGGTGATATAGCCCACTGACTGACAGACGTAGACGTACGAACAGCGGAGGCCAGCGGTTTAGTAGCAGGGTTCCGTCAGGGTACGGAACCCTAAAAAAACTCTAGGACAAATTTATAATATATAAATTTATTTTATTACAACAAAAATAAATCGAGATTTTGCTATCATTGATCACACATGGTACTTACTGACAATACGTTTATTTTACAGATGGTCCCCTATTCTTGAAGACAGTGCATGGAAAAGAGAACCTTATTCTGGACGGATACAAGTACATACTTGTCTGCAACAAGGGTCGAAAGATGATGGGAAAGAAAAGATGGCGCTGTTCAAAGCAAAGATATAGGAATTGTAACGCTACTGTGTTTACTATTGAAAATAATATTGTTGGTTTTAAACATGCTCATAGCCATCCTCCTGTGGGGATGGACATTATTAATTATGAAAGTGCAAATTACTAACGCCTATAAGAACAATGACAATTCAAATATATAGACAAAAATAAACTTAACGTAAGTAATTTTGCTATTGTTATTTTTATTCTATCATGTCAGTCTGTTCGTATATATGTATATAAATCCCAGTTACAGAGGGATGCCTATTATTAGCCATATTATACTGTTATACGAATAATCTGTAATATACTTTAAGTATCGCCTTGGTTACCATAATAAAGAAAATAAAAATTCCAAACGCAACACACATTCGTCTTTTAGTATTATTTGAATTGTTATGTTATGTTTTGTTCAGAATCTAAAGCAATATTAGGTATATCCACCAAAAAACAAAAATGTGAAAAATGGCCAAGTTCCTCTAAGATACATGTTTGCTTCATGAACTTTTCTGAAGTTCTGAAATGCTTGGCCTATTATTGATCTCACTACTTTATATAGGCCAAATTTTTGGGGAGAGGAACTTGGCGTTTTTTCACATTTTTGTTTTCTAGGGGATATCATGTCTTTTTTCCTAGAAAATGATAGGAATGATAATAACTCCGAGCATTTTAATTTATTTATTAAATGTTATTATTAATTTATTTTTTGTTATTATTAGCTCATGAGGACCGACCCTGATTACAACCTTTAAACTTAAAAAAAAACCTTTTCCGATTGTCTCCTTTAATTGTAGCCTAAGACCTATGTACATGCTAAATTTTACCTTTCTAGCATCATTGGAAGTGCCCCATAATTTTAATGAGCCAGTCAGTGAGTCAGTTTCAAAATCTTCATATTTGGTCCCTTGCCGCAGGCAAAAGCTAGCTAGATTATTTAAACTTTGGAACCCTAAAAAGAACTTTATGATTATTGTTAACTTTATTCTTCAAATAAACTTTTTCGAAAATGCTGTAGGTATTTTCTGTTATTTTGACTAGTTAAAAATTTATAAAACTGTGATCTTCTTAAACTTCTTCTTTTAAAAAAACAATGTTGCCCCACACTAGGAATTTCTTCTGTATCGTGGGTGCGTTTACAAACATATAAATACACATACACAAAGGTGCTTACAACCATTTCATTTTCAGACCAACCGAAGATAGTAAAAACGGACACAGGCCAATGCATTTTATTACTTGGAGGTCATAAGTATACCTTATCAAGCGCAGGGATTTCTCAGCAGTGGAAATGCATCGGGGGAGCTTACAGAGCCTGCGAAGTAATTTTGGAAACTAAAAAAAACAAAATAATAAGCGTCAAGAACGTTCATACTCATCCTCCTCAAATTCGCTAAATTTAATAATAATTGGATGAGGTTTCCGGTGAGCTGATATACCTAGCTTGACAAAGTACATTCGAACTGCAATTGAATTGGCAAAGCCATTCCGCGAATTTGATTTTTCTTCAAAGTTTCGGTTCTCACTGGTACCTCCATATATAGGTTAGGTGGACACTTATACAAATAAAAAAATAAGATATCTCACGGTTATAGACATGAGAACTTTGCGGAAAAATTAAATTGGCGATGCACTATGCAGCTTCCATTCAAAAAAAGTTCCAACAACTTTCTTTTTTTTTTAGTAGTATTTTCCAGTTTTTAAAGTACACTAAAATAATTGAACTAAACGATGTGCAGTACGCAGTCGTAAATATGGCACAGGGTTATAGACAAAAGTTGACATTTTCAAGAGTCAACATTTTCAACAGTCACAACACTGACGTCCTCTTTCAAAATTCGTCGTGCCATGTAAACGCCCGAGTACTGTAATTTCATGTCATATACTCGTAAGATAATCGCCGTTTGTTCGTAGTAAATATTCAGACTATTCTAGTGTTTACAAAATAATTCACTTCATGTCTAAACCAATCAAAATAAACGTACGGGTGTCAAATTTTTAATATGGCACGGCGCCATGGACAAAACTTGACATTGTCCAGAGTCTTGATTATCAGTCACAACACTTTAACGTCCTCTTTCAAAATTCGACGTATCATGTTAGCGCCCCAGTACCGAAATTTCATGTCATATACTCGTAATATATTAACCGTTTGTCCGTGGTAAATATTCAGATTATTCTAGTGTTTAAAAATAATCCAGTTCATGTCTACCCTTATCAAAATAAAAGATCTGCAGTAATCGGTCGCAAATATGGCACGGAATTTTAGATCAAACTTGACATTTTCAAGAGTCAACATTATCAGTTACCTACATTACTTTGACGTCCTCTTTCAAAATTCGTCGTGACATGTTAGCGCCCGAGTACTTTAATTTCATGTCATATTCTCGTAAGATATTCACCATTAATCCGTATTAAATACTCCAACTATTCTAGTGCTTAAAAAATAATCCACTTCATGTCTAAACCAATCAAAATAAACGTACCGGGTGTCAAATATGGCACGAAGTTATAGATAAAAGTTGAAATTTTCAAGAGTCAACATTATCAGTTGCATCACTTTGACGTCTTTCAAAATTCGTCGTGCCATGTTAGCGCCCGAGTACTGTTATTTCATGTCATATACTCGTAAGATATTCAACCGTTTATCCGTAGTAAATATTCAGATTATTCTAGTGTTTAAAAATAATCCACTGCATGTTTAGGGATTTTTTACCGGAAATTATAATTTTAGTCCAAATAATAAACATACATATCCTGATCCATTCACTGTAGCCCTAAGTTCGGTAGTAATTGGAAATAATATTTTTTATTATTATTTATTTCAGGTAACCCATATTAGATAATTTACACCTATCACTCATTACATAAAATTAATTACAATAACATTACAGTAGTCCGTTATATGCGAAATTATATTATGAAACTTGTCTGTCACAGCAGTGTCGCACATAAGGACAGCTCAACCTAATTGCTATCATTCTCAGAACGGTATTGGAGCTGGCCCGCACTCTGCACACTAAAGAAGCGCAACGCTCAGAACGGTAATGAAGCTGGCCCGCACTCTACGCACTTGAGAAGCGCAACGCTCACAACGGTAGTGGAACTGGCCTGCACTCTGCGCACTAGAGACGCGCTGCAGCGCTTTCGCATTTTCGCATGGAAACAATACCTAGCACTAACAATATAAAAAAAAAACTGAACGGTTATGAAGCTGGCCCGCACTCTGCGCACTTACAAGAGCGCTTTCGCATGGTCGCATGGAAACAGTAGTACTACAATATTAAAAAAAAACAACAACAATAATCAAAGGTATTTATACTTATATCAACATTTTTTTCAGATCAACCGATGATGGTAAAAACAGACAAAGGCCAATGGATTTTGATACTTGGAGGTCATAAAAATACCTTATCAAGCGCAGGGATCTCTCACCAGTGGAAATGCATCGGAGGAGCTAACAAAGTCTGTGAAGTTATTTTAGAAACTAAAAATAACAAAATAATTGGCGTCAGGAATATTCACAATCACCCGCCTCAAATTCAACCGATTTCCCGTGAACTCAGCTCACAACAGAAGCTCAACAAAAGTTGATTTTTTACATCGGATTGTAATCGAATTGGCAAAACAAAAAAAAAAAACAGAGATGTGGTGCCTTATCGAGAAATTTGAGTATTCAAACAGACTCAAGATCGCCATAGGAGAACTTTGCAGGAAAATCAAATTCTTCCAAATAGAAAAGTCAAAACAACTCTGAATTATGATGGTTCCAAATATTTTTCTTCTAGGTAGTATTTCTCAAGTTCTTAAAGTACACTACACCAAACCAAATAAAACGGAGTTATTCCCAAATGGTTCGGCTCCATTTCTGTGGCGGCCTTTGAAAATTCGATGTCATATTAAGGCCGGATAGTTTAAATTTATGTCATATATACTCGTCAAATAGTTACCGTTTTGTCCGTGGTAGATATTCAGATTCATTATTCTAGTCTAGTGTTTTGAAAAATAATCCAATTCATGTACAAGTACCTATCTACCATTTTACCGAAAATTAAAACACTAGTCAAATTAATAAAAATACATACATGTATCCTGATCGTATTATATAAACATATTACATATATTCTGACTCCATACATATCTAATGTTAATATTATTAAATTTTTGGATGGTCATTTTATATACCTAGTATTTACTGAAAAATTAGACAGTACTGAATTCAATTTTTTATGGCCATTATATGCTACCTAATTGGTTGTTATTGGTACTACAACCAACCAATAACAACTAATTTGATCTTTTATCAAATCACTAGCTGACCCGCGCAACTTCGTCTGCGTCACATTTTTCATTACTGCTCCGCTCCGATTGGTCTTTCATTATAAATCATCACGCTAAGACAAACAGGAGCTGAGCGTTAATGGAAAATGGTTATGTAGAAGCCGTTGCGTCGTTAATTAATTGCGTATTTTGTGTTGTCGATCAGACGAATTTTTAACATATGAATCAATAGATCTAGAATTCCTTTCGATTGTGATGTGAAACATACGATTTTTTTCGTGTCATTTTGTAAATTCCACAGTTTATAAATATGTTTTCAGCAGAACAAGAGAAATGTTCTAAAGATAAGTTTGTAGATCTTTAGAACATTTCTCCTCATATAAGCTGTGTTCAGACAAAACAGATTGCAAAACTACGTAATATCTCTGTCCCTAATTTTCGTCGTGTTCTTAAAGACGCGGGGAGTCTCGCAATAAATGTCAGACACTCAGACATAAATGTAACCCCTGCTTAGATGCTTCGTTCACATGTACAGCAGGAGATTTATACGAATAACTCGCTTTTGTTTGTTGCGCTGTTCGCTGTGCAGTTTCATTTCCATTTCTGTTGTTAAAGAGTAATGAAGCTTGTACAGTCAACAAACGAGATAGATATGCACCCAGGGACTAATATCTCTCACATCTCGTCTCAAATTATACAGAATACTACCTTCTTAGGTCAACACCCTGTTGTTAGCCTTAAATTCTGAAAGTGCCTCAGATGTCAAGCAAATGTGCTTTTGTGATTATGAACAGTCAACAAAGGTATTTGGTATGCAGCAGTTAACTTGCAACTACTTTTAAACAATGTTGTGAGTTTGCTGAGACGACAATTTATTGCACACCACATCGTAAGTATATCATAAGCTTAAAAAGCTATAATGCACACATTAGAAATTATATTGGTAGTGCAGTGAAAAAATAATATTTGCCTGTATACCAAATACACCAAATACCTGCTGCGCAGCATGTCGCGGGTTCGATTCCCGCACGGAACAAATATTTGTACGACCTACAAGTATTTGTTCCGAGTTTGGGTGTTTTTCTTTCTATAACTAGCTGTCCCCCGCGGCTTCGCTCCCGTCAATTAAGTATTCATTGCACATACCGAGTTTTCATTGTTTTTAAGATGTATTCTGCTATTCGGGTCGGAGACAAATCCAACGAATCAATAACCATGAAAATTGGTTCAGCAGATCTCGAGTTATAAGTGTTGTAACAAACCCGTCTTTGTTTTATATATATAGACTAGCTGACCCGCGCAACTTCGTCTGCGTCACATTTTCCATTAATTCTGCGCTCCTTTTTGACTTAGCTTAATGATATATAGCCTATAGCCTTCCTCGGTAAATGGGCTATCTAAAACTGAAAGAATTTTCAAATCGGACCAGTAGTTCCTGAGATTAGCGTGCTCAACCAAACAAACAAACAAACTCTTCTGCTTTATAATAATTATTATTACTCAGAGGTTCTCAGATTTTGTTGTGCAAGGCGTTGCGAACGTTCGACACTCGACTCTCGTGCGCGTACCTGAGAGTTTCTCTGAGTTTGTTCAGCAAGGCGTTGTGAACGTTCAGGTGAAGATTCTCTCATACAGCGTATTCTTGCTGCCCGTGCTTGAGAACTATGTTTAGTAAGTTGAGACCTGGCTCTCTTAGGCATTTTCAAATGTTTAAGAAAATGTTAATAGCGTGTAATATTCTAGCTCTGAAAAGAACTATTGTGTAGTCCTGTAAAGAACCGTTGGTTAGCCCTGAAAAGAACTGTTGGTTAGCCCTGAAAAGAACTGTTGTTTGGCTCTGAGAAGAACTTTTGCGTAGGTGTAGTTTTAGAACGAAATCTATAAAAATTCGCACCAAAATTATTATACTTCGCGCACGACCGCTGCGTAGGGAGCCGCGCGTGTACCTTACTCACATACATCTAAACTGGTCCCGCACGCGCATAAATCGTAATATTTTAATTTCGCCATAACTTCAAAACCAAACTTCCGATTTTAATTATTCAAAGACCAAATATTATCTACATAAACTGTACTTAGTGATGAAATACTTTATTTTGATAAGAATTAATAGCATGAGTAAAATAAACGCGTTTAAATGTAGTCCAAAAAAAAATCAAGATTTTTAAATTAAAAAATGGTTGTTGTGCCTCACTCGACATAGATAGGTATAGTGTGTCGCGGACTTTTTTGTAGATATTTATAAGATCTACAATTAATTAGAACAATGTATGGTTCTATCTTTTATAGTTTAGGCAGCGTACGCAAAATAAGTAACTTTTCTGGTTGATTTTTACACCTTGTGTCCGAAAAACCCAAATATCTTACGGAACCCTATTTTTTTCCAAAATAAAATATAACCTATGTTACTCGTGGATAATGTAGCTTTCGAATGGTGAAAGAATTTTTAAAATCGGTCCAGTAGTTTTTGAGCCTATTCATTACAATCAAACAAACAAAAAAACAAACAAACAAAGTTTTCCTCTTTATAATATTAGTGTAGATAATAATCCAGTCATAATCTTGAATAAATCCTGTGAAAAAATATATGTTAAGGGTATTTTAATTGACTCATATATACCCCGAGATTAATTTTATACGACCGATGTTTAAAGAATATACGGCAATCATCGGCCGGTCGATTCTGTATATAAACTCACTGCTGACAGAGCAGCACTACTACAAGTTAATCTAACCAAACTTTATCTGTTCTTTCCCCAGTAATCGTGACGCATTCGGGAATCCAGCAAATCCACCTGGATGGGCACAGATACAGCCTCCTGACGATGAAGGGACCACGTGGAAGATGGCGGTGCGTCAAACAGAGGAAGGGCTGCAGAGCCGTTATCATCACGGTTGATAACACCATTGTGAACGTCAAGTTCAGTCATAATCATTGATTTGTAGCATATTTTTAGCTGTCAATCGTTTTGCCACTTTTGACAAACATTCCAATAAGGTTGAAACTGACACATAAACCTTTATACAAAGTGGCTTTCTATCAGCATTGTCAAAAGCGATCATATGACATTTTTAAGTACAACTATGAAAAAATCCAAATTGTATGGGATTTTGAATATTATGAAAACCTTCGTCACTATATAAACCTGAGCCTGCGGGGCTCCGGTTCCATAAGTTATTTTTTGTTTAAGTAGGCAATGTTACCGGTTTTTTATTTGTTACTAGCTTTTGCCCACGATTTCGTACGCGCACGCCTCGATGTTTCCCGTTCCCGTAGGAATTTCGGGAAATCCTAAACTCCCCAAGGACCCTACGTGCAGTTTCCTACGACCAGTAGGCTTGGCTGTGCATTGTCTGTCAGTCATTCACTCAGTAACGGAAGAATTTTATATCATATTAAGATAGTGTCGCGACCCGGCTCCGCCAGGATGAATATTTTTTTTCCTCAAAATTTTCTTTCATGCAACCTCGCCCTGACAATTACGAACACAACTATAAAAAAAAATCCAATTTGGATCAGTCGTTATGAAGTCATATAAGTATAGTTGTTACTTTATCTATATATATAACAACCGACTTCCAAAAAAAAAACACTACAAAGTAAAAAATAACTTTAATAAAGTCGGTTGTATTTTTTTTTGTAAAAAGTTTTTTATTTTTCACTTTTTAATGGTACCCCACACCTAACAACACCACTGCAAAATCGCAGAAAAGCAAAATACGCAATTTCGATTACTTGGATGACATAAAACTATCATCTAAGTAGACGAATTCCAGCTATTTCGATTTAAAATCCAAAGTTCGTAACCGATTTTCATAAAATTTTAATGGGACCAATCTGCAAGTATATCCTTTATATCCTAGAATTTTTCAAATCAGTTCATAATTGTCTGAGTTATGAGGTAACAAACATAAAAAAAACATACAACCGAATTGATAACCTCCTCCTTTTTGGGAAGTCGGTTAAAATTAATCCCTATTTCCCTTGGTCATCGCGTCACGCGTGAACGGCTCGGCCGATTTCACTAATTCTTTTTTGTTGTGTTTGTTACTGTCAGAAGGTTCTTTTGAAAGACAAAAAAAGTTGCAGTTGACGGGAGCGAAGTCGCGGGGAACAGCTAGTTTATTTATATAAATGAAGTCCATGTTTTGTATTGTAAGGTTACCAACTAGGGTCGTATATACACGAGTATGGCTCAGAGACATCTGGGAACGTCAGGATTTAAGTCTATAAGCGACCCTAATCACCTACAGTTAAAATTGGTATGGAAAATCTGAGCTCCATAGAGAGGCTGTGTGGGGCTCAGGTTCTGTATCCTATAATAATAAGCTAATTATTGTTTAGGCAGATATTTTTCCCTGTTTTTATATATTATGTTATTTTTGTGAGTTCCAATCCGTGAATTTTAAGTTTAATAAAACTTATGTAGTCTAAACCAATATTGATTGTTAATTGTTTTGATATAAAATTAATATGCTATGGAACCGAAAAATATTTATCATAAGTATACCTTAATAAATTCATATATCACTTAGAATTGTGTTTTTAATCTTTCTCTGTCCATTAAGCTCTTATTACTAGATACTTTAAAACTGGCATCTACATTAAAATAAAATAAAAAATAGTGGTTCACTCCATTTTGTCGAATTATGCGACTCTAGCTTTTTTCATATTTATAATCCCATAATAAAAGTTATGAGTATGATTGAGTGTTTTAATATCTCCCAAAATATTTCCATTTAATTAAAAATCACACAGTATTATACGAATACATATGAGTTTGAAATAGATGTATGTTCTAGCTTAGAGTAAGTCGCATAATGTAAACCAAAACATATTTGTAGTAAAAATGATAAAGCGTTGAAATAAAAGACTGAAACTGCATTGAAAAAAATAAGTAAAAAAACAGAAATGTATTTAATGTTTTAATTAAAAAATAAAAGTTTTTTAACGAAACACATTAACATAGTTTGTAAAGTAAATATAACTTTAACATTAAAACGAATATTTAACTAATTACCTCGTCTATTCCGGTAGGTACCTCTACCTAAGTATGAACAAAATATCAAAATGGTAATTTAAGCAAATATTGTCTAATATATTAGATATTCACCGATTTATTTCAATATAATTAAATTTTCAATAAATATGCTATTAATGAGTCAATGTTAAAATTGATATAAACTAATTCTAATTTAACGTTACAATATTTTTAAGATTAATTCTAATAATTAACAAAGATACATAATAATTAAGTCAGAAATGTCAGATTTGGTTTGGTATAATGTGATTTTTTGTAATTAAAGATGAGTTGTGACTTAAAATTCCTTAAAACCTATTAATTATTATTATTTTCTTAGGTCTTTAAGTAGAAAAAAATAATTGTAAACAACTTCCTATGTATATTGATTACACAAAAAAATAACTAAATGACTAAGCTACTTTCAGACTTTACGAAAATACCATTGTAATCTTATCATACGTAGGTACTCTACAGTAAAACATAAATATTAAAATTTATATATTATGTTATCTAGATTTATGAGTTTTTTTAATTTATTTAAGTAGGTAGGCATCTTATCACTCAGGAATGTGAAACATAAATACAAACTATGACAATCTTAATCATACTGAGAACCTTTAGGCCCATACAAAGTATATTGCTATCAGCGATAAAGATTCTTAAAAAGTTCAAAATGTATAAATAAAGAAAAGAAGAAATAAAGAAAGAAAACTTGTTTATTTGGTACACACAGATGATGACAATGCCAGACGCTAACGAGATATATTGTTGAGCCCAAATATTTTGGACTCTTGCCAATCGCTCATAGAATGCCTATCACTTTGTTTAAGTCTCTTCTCATATTACTAAGGCTTGTTTGTCACGTACCACAACCACACCACACCGTCGCGACAAAAAATGGTCAAGCTGTGGTTACGTGTGAATAGTGTCGCTGCGGCTTCTTGCGGTGGCGTTGTGTGTACCTACAAAATGTGAATGTGTGACGCTGGTGGTTGCGATGTGGTCGGTATCACACGTGTGATCACAATTTAAAAACACTACAAATTAGCGCCTGGCCACGTGTTTAGGTGTGGTTGTGGAACACGTGTGGAACAAGCCTAAGTATATAACGGGTACAATGCAAACAGCGATGCCAAAAATGTCACCAATATTAATTGACAACTTTTTACGACTTTTTTAAAAATTGAGAACTCGAGGTTTTGACGTTCAACCTTAGCATGGGAACTTTAGCGCGAATTTGCCAAGTTCCTTAGTTGTTATTCTCAATTCATGAACCAGTCTAAGTTAAAAGTGTTTTCTTCAGGTGGCCAGAGGGCCTAGCACAATTTTTTTGACGTAGGTATAGTAGCAGAGCGTATGAGCGTAGTAACGTTACGTTATCGTTAACGTAAGCGAATTTTAAAATATTAAAACTACAACCCCATTTATTATGCTTTAATCTTATCAATTATCATACAAAAATATGAATATAGTTATATCCCATTCAAATAAAAATTATGTGCGAAACGAGTATTTTAGAGTAAAATTGTACGTTATATTAATATGGGTACGTTGAAAACATTCGTGCTAGACCCTCTGATACCTGACTTAAATCATGTTATTGGTAAAAAAAGATAAATAACTATTAGCTTACAAATTCACTAATGTGTTCATTTTGATAGGTTTAATGCAAGCTAGAAAAATAAGTGAACGTGTTTTAATGCCTGACCATTGTTTTTTTTTTTTATTTACATTTTGTGATTATCCATTTACACCGAAGACTGGTTGAAGTGGCTTATAATTACACATTTAACAAAAGGTTGTTTTATGTATAGGACAAAGAACACGGTATTTATTTTTTAAGATTTAATATGAAACACATTCAAAATATATTTATTTACCTACTGTTTAAATATAAAAACAAATATTTCAAACTTACATCTACATATTAAAACTGTTAAACAGGTCTTAAAAATAATATGAAAAACATGATTTAATAACTTTATATTTGGTCACTAAACTAAAAACTACGTATGAAACTGTTAATTATATTGTAAATAAATTAAAATGAGAATGTAAAATGTCTTTGATTTAAAAACCCTTTTTATTTATTTATCTACGTAGGTACTATGAGTACTTAATGAGTAAATAAAATGTACATGTACAACGTCTATGTTCACACATGCTAGTCTATACTCAGTTTTGCTTCAACATTTCATCTCGACTCAAATTATACAGTTCGAACAAGTGTATAATAATGAATATTAAATATCAAAGCCTCATTGTAGAATATGGCCCTCAAGTCATATGCAGACTAAGAGCTAAGTAAGTATGCTAACTATGAACCTATGCAAAAATAACGTACCTAGTTTTATTTCACCAGTTGACCGGCCGACAGTCACGCGTCTGAACAACGCTTAATATGACGTAGACCGCCCACCAGTCACGGAAATGACTGTCGTGCAAATAACGGATCTGTGGTCAAACTATGTCCATTTCTGTCTAACAAACGATATTTTGTATCATTTTGCTCTTTTCCACTCGAATCTTTATACATTTCTACATGCATAAAATACGAAACACGCCACGGGCGAGTCCATTTTTAAAAAGAAATTAAATGTTTTAGTCAGTCTGTGCTATGACGCGAGTTGCGCAATGACGTAGCTGTCGAATAAACTTGTTTATTATGTTGTTTGTGAGTGAATTAGTGTTAAGTAATGTTTTATGGGTGCATTGTGATGTGATTAATGTGTGTGCAAGTGAAAATAAACATGTTGGTAAGTATTAGCATGTTTTTTTATGATTTTCCTATCCCTTGTTACACAAGGCGTCCATGTTGTCAGAACGCTATCGTAATTGATTAATTATTAAGTCTAGCTACTTGTTCAGACTAAAAAGTAATTATTATCGCATTTTATGTTTACTGGGCAATAGATTTCAGCCAAAACATAAACAAAACAAACGAAATTTACGTTATGATTAGAATTTTTGTTCCGTGGGTCGGAAGGTAAATAATGCAAAATGGCGGGAAATGGCTAATGTTTGGTAGTAGATTTTTTTTTTTTATATATGTTTTTGTACGGTGGAGTATGTTGTTTGTTATTTATCGTTTTTAGATATAACCCAGCTACCCATACAAGTCATAAAATATATGTTATCGATTTACTTTTTAAATTATTCCTGTTCAAAGTTCACATAATGTGTTTTTTTCACCAATATTCAATGTTTACAAATTAGTTAAAAAATATAGAAACTAACCGTTATCATACACTTAACGTAAGTTTAAAGAGCAGTTTATCAGCATTACAAATAACAAAACACTTGAGCGGTATCTATAATAGAAGGCCACTAAAAAATGTTAACGTAAACATAAACATCTGGCGTGCAGCTGCCCGCGCTTTGATATTTGACCCCGGGCGGTCGACGTCATCACGTGACACGGCTCGGGTCGGTCAGGCGGTTCATTACGCTCAACCAAATTCGCTAAGCTTTTGGTCTACAACCAGCTTGAATATTGAGAAACTCGTACCTAGATGGGCATGATTGTACACAATTAAATCTGAAGTAACATTTATATACAAATAACCTAAAACTATATCATTTAACTTGAGCTATGAACAATATCGAAAAATATAGAGCTTCACATTTGGACATATTTTATTTTTAAGGCACAAGTTAAGGCCACAATCCAAATACCTCAATTATTACTGTCTAACGCAGTTAATTAACTAAACAAAGTGCAAACATTTAAGCCACGTTTCTTGGACGAAATTATCAACCCTAAAAAAATATACATAACTCAAACTTGAAGAAAACTATGTTTTCAGAGATGAGTATTAGGTTGACTGTCCGCTGGAGAGGAGAGAAGAGAAGAGAAGAGGAGCGGAGCAATATAGACCAATGGAATTACATGAAATCTCAGTGATCTTAGCCTCGTCGTGAGATCTTTGTAGCAAAAAGCAGAGTGTAACTCTACTGCTACAGAGCACTTTAACATAGTAAAAACTTTACTAAGGAATTTTAAAAATAAAAACAAAGCCAAATATCATTTGGCTTTTCTTAAGCCTCTATGGTCATGTATGTTATACATTTTGATTATAGCGTCTTTTAACGTGGTCAATTTCGCCTTGCACCCTTTGTCACATTTGTTGCAGACCCAGTGCGTTTCATGTTTCTGATTTATATGCTTTGAGCGCTTCTTAAATCTATGCTCTCCTAGTATTATGATGGCGTTGCCTTGTCTCGACCAACTGTATCGTGGAATTATTCCTTCTGGAAACAAAAAAAAAACACGGATTAGGGAATTATTGCGGACTAGGAAGGCATAAAACAATATACCTACTTTTTAGATAAGTAGGTACAGTATTTCGATTTCGAACTTCGGAGGTACATTTTCCACATTTTTCTAAGCTGTAATTGGACGTACACACACAAATTTTTAGAGTAGGTTTACCCTGTTTTTTACAAATCTTTTTTGACATTGAGATGACATTTGACAATTACACAATTCACACCTTTCATGAAAAGGTACCGAAATAAAATAATTATTGTCAGGTATAAAATTTTAATATTATAACAATAATGTACACTTATTTTTTGTTGTTGTTGTAAATAAACAAACTATATATAAAATAGATTGCACTGAATAACTTGCGTTTACGCCTTAAAAACAAGAGCTGCCAGTGCTGCCACTAAATTACATAAAAGAATTTCAAGAAAACTGATACATTAACTAATTATTTATTATTATTTTTAGGTACTCGTACTTAAGATAAACTATATTATATGCTGCATCAAAAGCATTTTCAGGTCAAATATATAAGGATTGATGATTAGTTATCTGAAGGAGATAGTTATCTCTAGAGAGTCAGCAAACGGACTCTCTAGAGATAACTTATTATCTCCTTCCTCAAATTAAAGTGACTAATAGTCAAGTGCACATAAGTTGCGCTGTGATTGGTGGTTAACGCACTTGACAATAAGTAACGTTAATTTTACGATATTGCTCGTTCGTAAATACCTATGAAATTCAAAGGTAAATACTAAATGTAAAAAATAGAAAAACTAGGTGAACTCTTTTGTCGCTTATAATTTGATTGAGCGCGTATTGAGCCCAGAATTTCTCCATAGTCCAAATAAAATATAATTTTGTCGAAAATGGGACGATTTTAGTGCTTTGAGGTATATATTTACGTTTTTTGTGGATCAATGATATAACAATACTTGTTTGCCCGTTTTCAAAAGTCCAATATTAGACTTTTAACGCTCGACTGACACAGTGCAATAATATTCAAACACTTTGGTGTCGCCGCCCCTAATTACTGAAAACGGACAATGTTCGTCTTGTTATAAAGGGTTTGCCAAACTTTCTCATATATCATAAAAGTCAACTAAAACTTAACATAGGGACTATTAGTGATTGATTATAACAATAGAAATATTAACAACAATTTAGTTAAATTATAAAAAGTAGAAATATACTATACTTGAAACATTGCACAAAATTGCTTTCAACACGATTATCAATATCTCTTGGGTTTTATAACTATTCCATATTAAATTAAGTCTGCATTATATTATCCTTGTTACAACATTATTACGTTTTTTATTACTTAAAAAAGTATAAAAACCTTAGCAAAACATATTTATTTAAACGTTAGTACACTAGTTGTACATTTAAATGTTCCTATGTCTGTAAAATGCTATTGTCCTAGCTGCTTCCTGAGTTATAATTTATAATATGTGCAATTTCGACAAAATGAAAAGGTACCTGAAACAACTCCATCAATAAAACTAGACAACTGCTTGTATAATTACATACGTACTATTGAACGTAAGGAAAAATAAAATTAACCATAAAACAAATTCTGCCTAAAACTTCATTGTCCACAGTCTTATACGCAATGTAAACTTTTGACAATTATTTTGTTTTTTGGTGGAATAACAGTATTTCCCATTTACCACTTTGGCAAAATACAATAGGGAATATGCATGCGATTTTTTTATTTGCAAAATACAATATTTATTAGCTCTAGTAAACAATCATGAAATTGTTTTTTAAATACCTTCATCATTCATTAAGTTATAAAGCTTCAAAGACTACAGTTAGAAAGAGAAGTCCGATACGTAATGTGACGTCAAATTACACGACGACTATACAGCTGCCATAGAAAACAGCGTTTTCGCGAGAGGGACAGATATACTTGTTTAAAATAATTGTATCTCGTTCGTTTTTCGAACAATTTAGATTCTAATTTCACGTTTAGTATTACATTTTCCAATACTTTTAGATAAACCGTTCAGATCATAAATACTTTTTTCATGCATATTCCCTATTGTCCCTATTTATCGAATTAGAAATATATATCTGCACCAGGCAGAATTGTATAAAAAATGTCTATAGAGAATATATAACATAGATTGTCGTGATCAATTAAAAGTTGTACATCGGTGGTAAACGGTTTTTAATTTTGTGTACCATACCAACTTTCATGCCGGAACTCAAACACTTATTAAACCTACACAGTTTGCACCACGCCCTGGTCTGAACGTTGACCACACATTGCATACGCCCCGAACAGGTGTAAGAATTCTCCCTCTGAAGCTGGATAGTTCTCTTGAAGAAGAGCTTGCAAGACTCACATGTCCTGGCTCCGTAGTGCAGACCCGATGTGACATCACCACAGACCGGACAAAAGTGGTAAACTGAAAAATCAAAATTTGGTATTATTTTTTTTGTTTTATTTGGAATAACACCCGTCTCGTTTCAAAGTTGGGTACCCACCCAATTTAATGCACACCACCTTCTGATGAACCCAAGGAACGTTCATAGTGAATGACCAGTGGTCTGTGTCTAATTCAGGAAATTGCAGGACATGGTCTTCCTGAATAGAATTAAATGAATATAGCTTTCAAATCGTCTATTCAGGTGTGAAGCACATGACTTGACTCCGACTTTTTAAACACTCACGTTCTCGTATTGTGACTTGTAAATCGTTCACATATGACCATGATTAAAAATATGAACGAACGTTGTGAAATATATTAAATGTTGCTTAAATATACGACAGTAAATAATAATCATATTATTCTTTTGTAAAACAGATCATTTAATTAAAATTCCTAATACAACATTCAGTATTTTCATTGACTGTAAAAAAAATATATTTAACAATAGTAAAAACCTAATCGATTTAAGGTGACGTTTCAATATGTCGGTTTGACATAAGTTCTTTAGAATAGCATAACGCCATTTTTATTCCTCAGCTAAAATTATCCGACTATTTAAAATCGGCCTTAGGTACAAACAAATATCCCTTTACCTGAACGCGATCTGTGGTCTCAGTGTGAGTTTTTAAACTTCGAGTATTTTAACGTCTACCTGTTCTTCAATTAAATACTTATGCGCCATATGGTGACAATAACGAAAAACCTATTATTCCATTAGATTTGACTTAAGAACGTTAAGCGAAACGAACGAGTACTCGCAATTATCGTACTAATAAAACGTTAAAATGTAAGTCGCAGTATCATCATTTCAGGAAAACTCAAAAACTTGTCATAGTGTTGGCGAGCTACTATTAATGTAGTACAAACACAGGTGTTTTTGACAGAATGCGAACTATCCTTAAAAATACAGAAACTGGCGTTACATTGCGTTTAGCAAAATTCGACCTGACACTTAAATGATGAACACTTTTAAAAATGAAAAACTCAATGTAATCAGCTGCTCTCTATTAAGCTAGAAAATAATCCGTCTTTACAAATTGGCTACCTATATATATGAATTACTAAACTTAGGTACCTAATACAACGAAAAAAAAAACACATTCACCATTATTATAAAAAATATAAAGTTCACTTCTATGAACACCATACGTATTAAGTATAGACTATTCAAAATACATTGTTAAATTAATTATTATATTTTTTATTTGTAAATTATATCATACAGGGTGTATTTTTTCTGTTGGTTCAAAGCATGATTCAGGAAATATAGCTCGGTACTTTATTTTTTATTTTTTTATTTATGATGGGTTTGCTCTTGACCTTAGTCTTGGTTAGAAATGACAGACAGACAAAGTCTACGATGGAACGAGCTTACCCAGAAGGAGCCTGTTTACTCTAAGTACTTTAAGTAACACCTTAAATTGCAAGCATGCATCAAACTGCCAAAAGTTTCTGAGAGAAATTATTTATACTTAAGACTAACAAATCCAACATACATCACCACGTCTAAATTAATCATAGAAAAAATTACTTCCACATTTCCTCAATTTACTGAGCAATTTTTATAAGTTCTCTTCTCCTAAGAATCTCATTCGGATTATTCCGAACACATCGGTCCAGCCGTTTTTTAATTAACGTGCTTCCAACGAACTAAATCTCAGTTTTACTATTTCACAGAGATTTCAAAATTTAGAACATAAATTGACATTTCTGTGAAATAGTAAAATGGCATAGGTCATAAAATCATGTCAAAGATAATTCTAAGAAAATTTTCCTAACAAAATAGAAAAGATAATGCGTTTATACGCCTTGTAAGGTTAGTTATTAACGTATTATAATTACTAGGTCTCCAAGTGCACTAACCTGCCAATTCTACAATTTTTTTGCATTCGGATCTCAGTCGCAATCTGTCAAAAATTTAGGGAATTTGACGCTTTTTTGACAGTTCGCGACTGGCATTCGAAAGCGTACGATTTCCGAGATGCGTTAGGTAAACAAAAAAAGTTTTATATGCAAGCCGGAATGTAAATATGTATAAAGGTTTAATTCGAGAAGCCAGCTGTGTGTCATCAAAATAATGACATTTAAATAAGAAGTCTCTCGCGCACACTCGCTGAAAACCGTATCTATCATCCCAAGCGAGATATGTGACACACATATACCTTCTCACACATTTCTGTAATGGACACATTTTGACCTAAGTATAGATACGATGCGGTAAGATGTGAATCTTTGCTTATAAGTTTGGGTACGAGGTCTTATTGACCTGCCACAGGTTAGTTAGTCTTTTTTCGTCTTCGTCTTTTTATTTTCTCACTATCACAAGGTACCTATAAATTTTATATGAACTAAATCATAACTCATATGCATGATTATGAATGAAAATCTAAGGTATTAATTTCGATCATGTGAATAATCTGCTCATTTGTAAAAATACACCAAGTATTTAAGACTAAAGGCACTTTCACATTACACTATCTTAGTCTCACGAAACTTACAAAATGCAAGTTCTGCATTCGCTTGCCCTGCCCTTTCAAGCCTTTAGTCAATTTATTAAACCTTTAGAAAAATACCTTCATATTTTATTTTAAAAAAATTCAAAGTTTGTTACTTACAAACCAACAGCATAGTATTTTCACTAAGTACTTTTATATTATTTTTACTACCTATATTATTCATATTATATTGTTTTACTAATTTTATTCCAACATAGCATTCTTATTAGGTATATTTAACACAAAACAGTTGATTAAAATAATATATTAATTAAGACTAACGGCAGTGATTTGCGAAAATAATGAAGAGATCTTAAATTTAAACAATTTAAAAAAGATCTTTATTTCATTTTATTTTACTTTATATAGAGCGCGGCTCTTCCCCCACGTTCCTTCTTCACTCTCACCAGAGTTGGCAACATACCGACTTCAATACATCTGTGATACCTGCAAAACTTGCAGGCTCTCCTATAAGGTGTTAGTCTACATTCACCAGTCCGCTTGACACATTCGAATGTAAGGGACTTGTCAGAACTGATTGCTCTCTTGAAAAATGACTTGCAAGATTCGCAGGTATGGATGCCGTAGTGTATACCGCTGACGAAGTCGCCACAAACTGGACACAGCATCTCGGATAACGCAGACGTTTTGCCTGGTGAGAAGAACAAAAATCACATAAATTCGATGTTGTTTAACATTTTTTTTATAATTACTTTAAAAATAATGTCTTATTGTGTTCTCAGATATCTCGCTTAGGGTTTTGGGTGTATTTGATAAAGGCAGTTTTGCATGGACACGTCGGGAGGAGACGCCCTAGAAAGATATGAACTGTTCATACTGATGATTTTCTTCAGAAAGTCCAGGTACTCGCAACCCGTGCGTGTATTACCAGGAATAGCAGATAGCGTTCTACTTGCCTAATCCCACGGGAAAAAGGCGTGATCAGGTAAATGTATAATTTATAGTCTTATCTTGACAGTTGCCTAAAAAAAATGAGGATAGGTAAGTACATCATTTATTTACCTGACGGATTATCATTGAGACGCTTTAAGAAAATAAAAATAGTGTTTTTCAATATTATTTACATTTTTTCGTTTTATTATGCACTAATTAAGAGTGGGCCGCCTCATGAAAACTGAATTTAAATAAATTATTTGATACCTACAATCTTAAATCAAGTATTAGCCGTTTATTAGCTGTTTAACCAACTTCAAAAAAAGGAGGTTTCGTACTCGTGCGTTTGTTTTAGGTACGTAGGTAGATTCAGCCATAATTTTGATGTTGATAACCGATTTTGATGTTGATTATCTAAAATAATCACGGCTCGTGATTATGGCTTGTATTTTGATACGTTATAATTCCTTCTATTTTGTGTAAGACAGCTTTGCACCCAAAATAGCTCCTCCTGCTGCACTGCCATCTCTCCTTGCAGTTCCTGGAGTAATGCAGCGAAAATTTGTAACCGTCTACGATCATCATCGTTCTATTGTTTCTTGACTTCTGATAAAACACTGGAATATATAAAATTAAATGTACCTTCAACTTATACTAATATTTCAAAATCAGTAGGTTGATTTTCGTAAGTACCTACTTAAAAATATTTCTAAATGAAGTCAACACAGCAATCAATTGAAAGCTTGAAAGGTGTAGGGAAATAAGATGAGCTTTTGACAGTTAGGGACTGTGAAAGTGGTTTAAAAATACGGGAATGCTCCCGGAGGTACCTATTTAATCTAATAATTTCAAGCAAAACTAAACGTTGCTTTGATTTTAAGTTGACAGCAAGGTTTTTTTTGGCGCAGGGCAAAACTTGGACAGACCTAAGGCGCGACCATTTTGTTTCTTCAATACAATTATTCCTCAAGATTACAAGGCACCCTGTCAGTCATTTAAGCGCCAAAAACATTTATTGTTGGCCCAAAATGTTATCCAAAAAATCTTAATCGAAAAATTTAGACAAGAAAACACAATTAAAAAAGGGTTGCAATAAAAATACTTATCTTTTCTCACTAAAATTGTATTTTTAAGTACCTAATGAAATGACTATTCGCAAAACTGTAGGCATATAACAAAAGTATAAATTAAGTACTTCACTTTGAAATTGACATAACAAAAGCTTAAAATACTTTCGGCAAAAATAGTAATTACCACTAAAAACAAAATTGAATAAATAGGTACATATTAACTACTTACTGCAGTTAAGTGAATAACCGTAAAAAGGAAACTAATGCTTAACATTAATTTTATTACGAGGTACTTAGGTACAAAGAAGTAAATACTTTATTTTTAACCGACATCAAAAAAGGAGGAGGTTCTCAATTCGTCGGAATCTTTGAGTTCACTTCTTAATCTTACATTATTATTTGACTCTTTCTAAATAATTCGAGGGGCTTTTGGCACAAAACTGACTGAAATAAAAGCTTAAATAAATTGCATTACATTCTCCTGCAAAGGCAAAAAGACGTTAAGTAACAATGATTAAGGCATATTGCACCATTTAACATTCATATGAAACACAATGTTCCCATAATCCCAGTGCCGCAGTTTTTATGGTCGGCGCCAGATAAACGTGCAATAAAGTACATTGTTTTTTCCCTAACATAGAGAGGAGCGATATGAAAGAAAAGGGAGTTTGTGATAGTTTGACGGCTGATGGAGCAGAGTGGAGAAAAAAACGTATAATGGCTTTTTTGCCATTAAGTTTTTTTAATACCTATGTTTGAAATAAAGTTTTTGTAATATAGGTATATGTGTGGGTCAATCCCATTCCCATACCTAAATTGACTTTCTGACATTTATTGCACGAGTATCTGACGTCTGCCATGCAACATTTGCAATAGCATGTCAGTCGCAACCTGTCACAAATGTATGGATATTGAAACTTTTTTGACAGATTGCTAAAGAGATGCAAATGCGATCGTTGCTTAAAAAAAAAGAATTGTTGGTCCTCTAAACAAAATAAATGTCAAAAAATGCCAGAACTCAAACTAAATATCATCTAAGTACTACATACCTACTTTATTTACCTAACTTATTAAATAGGAAACCCATTTATTTCATAATTTACGTATTAAATATACACTTTAATCAACACTATCTTAAAATTTGACTAGTTACATAAATTCTTTACATTATCTTTTAAAAAAGTATTTAAAAAAGACATGATATAGCTTCCCCATCGATTTTAATTAAATATATTTTTTTTATTGCACCTTGATTTTTCCAATTATTGCTCTCGACAGATTACTTCATAATGAAAATTCTAAAAAAAGCTCTTTTGGTTCTATCTGTGTTTTACAATATTCCGGACTTTTCCTTGCTAATATATACTATCATCAAAAAAAAAAAAACTAAATCGGTACAGCCGTTTTCAAATGATATGCTTACCAACGGCAAGCAAGCATTCAATTTTATAATTATGTTATCTAATATTTATACAAATATACATATACAGACTAGAAGGAAGGATCTATAAGTGGAACTAAAATTACATAGTTTCCACCAATTACGTAATTATTAAATAAATTTTATTATAGGTGTTCAAAACTGAACATTCGATTCAAAACGAGCAACGAATTTAATGTGAAATTATTTTTGCTGCTGATTATTTATCATTTACACGTCAATTACGTAATTACGACTACCCTGAATAGAAACGCAGAAACAAACTGAGATGTCAGTCTTTAAAAAATGTAATATTAAACTCATATGAGAACCATGCAGTTCTGAGGTGGTATTCTGAGGACCGCAAGATTTTTTTCCGGTGTCAGAAATGCAAACTTAGCTCAGTTATCGCATATCACAACATGGAGCTCAACCAATTTGATGAAAAATACCAAAGTACTTAGACATTTTGATATCCCCTAAAGCACTCAAACGGCAAAATCGTGTATAACATAACGGCCGACTAATGCCCGGGTTCTGACGTACTTTATCGGTCGTTTATCTGTCCGTTAACGACTAACCAACAAATGGCGTTTTCACAAATATCGTTTACGGATCGATAAATGACCGATAAAAACCTCAGAAACCGGGCAATAGTCCTCACATTCATAAGTCATCATTTGAGAACCACGCAGAATCTGTTCTATTACCACGCCCATTCCAAGCAAGGTTTAGACCGATTGATCAGGAGTTCAGCTGCGTCGTGGTTGTGGATCCCCTTGACTTCAATGATGCTTTTCCCTCGGGTCTTCAGAACGCCTTTGCAGCATCTGTAGGAGTGCGTCGAACACGTCCATCTTACCACGCCATTCCGAAAGGAATGTTTGCAGTAAGTATAATTTTTATACGCTATCAGAGGTTTTCCTCTGAGGGATGTGATTATGTATGCTGTTTCGAGGCCGTTGTGGTATGTTTCTGTAATTTTATTAAAAAATATTAGCTTTAGAACCTCCAGAACGCGATGGAATAGGACTTGGGACTTAATAAACATCGTTTATTTACATAAAAGTAAAATTTGCAAGATAGCTATTTTATTTTGTATAGGTAGTCATTTTTCATGGTAAAATATTGTATGCAGCTTGGAGATTATGGTAGGTACACACTCAAACATAGATACCGTTGTCTTGAAAAATCATGTACCTATTTGTACGATCGAGAGCAGAATTTTTTACCTATATTTTGAACAGGCTTATGAGGAAGTATATCAAGTAATAATCTATATAGTTGAGAGCTCTGAAGTAGAGAATTTGGAATTAGCTTATTAATAAAACTCATGATATACTTTCAAATATATTCCCATATAAAAATAGAGAGCAACGCAACACAAGTGCACTAATACTGAAAATACATCGAATATGTCACGACGTTTGTACAGCATTCAGTGAAAAAAATAGGCAAGAATTTACAAAAAACACAGAGATCACAAAGTTGAGTATTATCACAAATTAGCACCTTACAGTTCAAGATAATTTTAGTTAAAAAATACTACACTTAAACGAACTGTCGTTAATGGACGAAGATAATAAATACACGAAGTAAAAATACTATGGGGAAAGACAGTTCGTTAAAATAGACTCATATTTAATTTTATAGTATTCTAAGATCCCAAACCCACATTAGGTTAGGTTAGGGGATAGGGAAGTGTTAGGGCGGGTTGTATCAAACAGTTGGTTAACGTAACATACGTACGTCAAAAAGTTACGATTACGGACGATGTTTGACGTTCGTTAAATTAGAAGCGTTGTTTCAAAACATTCTGGTATAAATTCCTGCTCATCCCAATAGCTAAGTTATTGACACGGATCCTACTTATATAGCTTTTTTTGCATTCCACCACTTATTTGTGTCATCAGAAGAACTGGTATTGAGGAATTCAAAAGAATTTTCACAATATTGTTCTATTTGACGCAACTAATGTTACGTTAACCAGTGCTCAGACTATCTGTTAACGTAAACGTTATATTTTACGTGCGTTAACGCTGACATTTTGTGAAACAACCCAATTTTTTGATTTGACGATAGTTAGCACCATTTTTAACGTTTACGCGTGCGTTAAGTGTAGTTGTAAACAACCCGCCCTTAGTATTTACTTTTAACGTACGCATATCAGCAAGCTCGAGCCGATGAAGTAAATACGAACACTACTATATCCCATACATTTTGTTAGAGCGAAAAAAAGTACGCTATGGCGGCTCTGGGATCTTGGGACTTCATACCTACTTAACATATTATAGCACCTTGTCTAATCCAGCCAAATCTGTCCAAAGCCTCAAGAATACACATAAAAGAAGATCACTGGTGAGATTTGTTCTCTTTGGCAAAAGCCTGACTGAAATGTGACACAGCAGTCAAAAACTCCTCGTCCGTATTGAGTCATTCGTTTAGTGGCATTGTCAGTCATATACTCAATACATGGAGGAATTAAATCTTATAAAAATACAATAAACTTTATTTTAAGGCAGAATGGACAGGATTACATAATATGACACTAGGAAAGCGAGTTCTTTACATAAGTGACGCCATCTTGAATTTTTTGATGATCAAAAAAAAGACTGTCGATTTTTTGCAAATCAATCAGGAAAGATGACAATACTGTAAATTTTATTATGCTGAGCCTAAAGCGAAGACTATGTCAAACAAAAAACTCCGTAGGTGGATGATTGTGAAGATTTTTCGCGTAAATCAGTCTATTTCGTTCCGTATATACTTTGGCAGGACAGCCGTGACCATTATGAGTGTAACAAGACCAGTAGCAATGGTCTCCTTGGAACTGCACTCTAGTGAATGTGAAGTCTCCCAGCTTCATCAGTCGGTCGCCTCCTCTTGAGATCATAAACTTTACTGGAAAATAAATGTAGTATGAGGATATTTTATCAACAGTTTACCAATCAGTCGGTTTTCTCCATATTACCGCTCCAGTTAAATATTATTTTTCTCAAACATGCTTGGTAATTTGAACATTACTATTATGACAACCTTCTTCGAGATAAATCGAAATTGCTGATCTGGCCAAATAAATCCGAACAGCGGCCGGCAAAAGTTGTATGAAAATACAAATCTATCGTGGTTTAGCTGCCTAATAAATAATTACAATATCTGTCGTGTAATTTAAAAATGGAACTCCAAAACATGGCAACCAAGGAGTTAACTTGTCTAAGGTTTTACTTTAATTTCGAACTGGCTTGCAAATAGAAAGCTGTTATTGAAAAAAAAAACAAATGAACACTTTAACACGGGCAAAATTATTGTTGTTCGTTGTACCTACGTATTGATTTTGAAAAGTACCTTAGAAGCCTTGGCCACATCTAGGCATTGATGGACTTACGTATGTGTGCCTCGGCCCACATTTCCGCGTTTTTACATTAATGCCTCTTTTGCTGGCCGCTGCAGTAATGAATAATAGTTCAATCAACGTTATTAGAAAGAGTGTACACAGTGACTGGAGAAAATCTGAGAAAAGAAAACGATAAACACCTTTTCAACCACTTGGCCAATAAAAGCGCAGCCTGATATGACACGCCAATGCCATCACGATTCCGTTGCGAAAAAGGGACAGTGCTATGCGTCTTGTATAGCTCCGTTTCTCTCCCACACTTGAATAATTAATTTAAGATGTCATAGGCCCTTTTCTCTTGCTGTCAATTGTTATAATTAGAGCTGCCAATCAAATGCCATTTAGTTTCGGCAGTGTTATTATGTGGAACATAATATTAAGAAGTACCTAGTGAACTTACTTTGTAACTTACCTTTATTTAATATGTTGACTACCTACCTAATTTGTAACATTTTGACCACTGTGATATAATATACACAAAGGTATAAAACGCTTTCACAAAAAGATTATCTTACCTACGTCTGTTTCATATATTATGTTCAGAAGAATCACATCAAGAGTTTTCAGATTTATTACCAAGGTAATAAATACCTAGAAAATAAATTGGTGATCTAAAATTTTCTTTAAAACAATACACAACCAATTGACTTTTTCAGTAAAAGACTATAATGTCATTTATGAAATACATAGGCGAAATAAAACTCAAATATGCCCATAAAATATAAAAATATAATTATATTCCTTAATATTAGAAAAAGAAAGTATAGAGTAAGGCTTTTGCCCAGCAGATGGGACAGTTTGAGCTAGATAAAAAATAATATTTACAATAATAATAATATTATAGAATGAAATTAATAACTTAAAATACAATAGTAAGTATCTACTTACGACTATTAAAAAATATGGACTTCATTTTCTCCCATTGCAAGTTTTACAACAAGTCAAATATACTTTGATTACTTCTTTGGAAACATTACAATATTTGGTTTTCAATTCAGCTTTCATTACATTTTTATTAGCATGTTTGAACAGTAAATGTATAGTGTGTAACACACCAAACAGCTCTTCTATAGGAACATACAATTTTAGGCTAGAATTTACTTCATTCCTCGGCTGTATTATCCTCTCTCTTCCGTTAACATTTTTGATATCATAGTTAGCAAGCATTTTGTAGTCTTCAAAAGTCTTGTGCTGTTTGTTTTTGATTTCCTTCACCTCTTTTATGAAGTCCTGGTACTCCTGTGTGTTGATGAGGTATATGCTGTTACTCTTCTTGCGACCAATGAGCTTGGTTATTTTATCGTTGAATTCCGCTTTCATTAGTGTGACATAGTTTGCAGAAAATTTGTCTAGAGCTGAAATTAAAACATGTTACCTTTTATGATATAAAACAAAACACAACCAAACACAGAACCAAACCACCAAACACACAACCACAACCAAAGGATTTGAATAAAACATTGAAAGTCAAATTGTGTATTTTATTTGATAAAACAACAAATCAAAACAAATCAGGAGAAATTAACCATTTAATTCTAAAGTATTGTGATCAATATTAAAAATAACATTGTGAAATACCTACACTAAAACTTTCACAAAAACACAAAACAAAAGAAGTACCACTTGAAAGTTATGTTAAGCTGGTTTTAGACTACGCTATAATAAATAATAACATAGCACAACAATAGCTTGCTCAGTGTGAACGTGTCATTAACAATGTATGGTGTGCAATATTGGCTTGCTATGAGCTCTATACTATATGCTATTATATTATAGCATATTCTGAAAGCAGCTTAATAATTCAACAATTTAAAGAATCTTATGTATTTATGAAGGCACATATCATTACTCTCATTAATATTTATTACAATTTACCTACCCACCTATCATTATTTATCTCATCTTGAATATTATTAAAAAAAGTTTCTCATTAAATACTTGTTTTCTTATTTTACCTAACAATAGGGATATTTGCTTTAGCAAATCAACTGTATCAACTACCTGAAACTTATAAATACATACAAATGTTTCATTTCAACTATTACTATAACAAAACAAGTAAGAGCTACCGTTCAGAATAAGTAGGTCATTGCTGATCTACTTATTACTTACTGAAAGAAACATTAAAATTTTGTGAGAAATAGTCTCATAGCGACGTTAGCATTTGATAGGGCACGATAGATTAAAACCACTCCTTTTAAGTTATGATAAAACCTAAAAGTAGGTAGTAGAGAAACTACTTCACTCACCAGAACAAGACGAAACAGCGATATTTCTTTGAAGCAACAGTTATGTTAAGTAAAGGTATAGGACCACACTTCAAAATATATCAAATAAGTACTACTTATTTTAAATAGGGCCGTAAAACACTCTAAATTCAAAACCTTTTTAAACTCGGCGCACAATTTTAGGTTATGTTATATTCACTGGCACTTTATAGCTGTTCCCACTTAAGTTATACGTACATTTTCACAAATATAACATGAGAATCGTAAGAATCAAGTCCTTTTCGGGAATTTGCAATCATTCCCAGTGTTTATTTTTGTTATTAATTAAACCCGTCATCCGTCAATCTGACACGACTGTCATTGCGTTGCGTTTCGATTCACGCGAACCAACTTTCTTTTTTTTTTTTTAGTACTAACCCGCCAAGTCCAACTGTATCAATCAAAGATTTTTATCATATTGCTGACCAGTTTACAAAAACTTAGTCTAATGCACACTTGCTTTTCCAATTTACTTTTGACATTGGCAGAATAGTCGACATCGGCTCTACTTGCCATTAATAAAAAATAGAATAGAACTTTCTTTTTTTCTTGTATTGTCAGTGGCGCCACCCTGAATGTACGACGGCAAGTTACAATATTATGTTTGCAAGATATATGCAAAGAAATCAAAGAATAAAAACTACTGCACCTAACTTTTATTGACATTGAGCCAAAAGTAGGATTATTAATTTGTATTTATTTATTTCCTACTTAGACATTTACAAAATATTAAGTAGCACCTTAGTTTACCTACCTAGTAGATGTACCTAGGTAGTTTCTTTCGATTAGGTATCTGCACAGACGCGTAATACTATAGAAATTAATATAACTTCAAATTCTCAGACACCTAATGATTATGTTCAGTATTATATTTTGTTATATGGCCATGGTTATCAATGAAGACCCTTGCGATACACTTGAGCGTTTTCCTCTTGGAGCAGTACCAGCACCTTGACTTCCAGCTGTTTGAGAAAGTGTAACCTTGGAAGATCATCACTTGTCGGCCGCCGGGCGTGTGCACGATCTCGTAATGTAAATCTGAAAGAATAAAACATTGCTTTGATCATTACCTACACATAATAACGCGCTAGTATTCCCTGTTACACAATTCGTGTTACAAAATTTGTTCAAGAGTTACCATGGCCCTGAAACGCAAAGAGTTTTAGGAGGAACATGGATGGATTTTAATCAGTAAGTAAGTGTCAGACTCTCTTCCGCTCCGCCCAAAGCGAGAGGACTAATTTGATGATTTCCCATCCTTAAAAAAACCGGCCAAGTACGAGTCGGACTCACGCACCGACGGTTCCGTACAAACCTGTAGGTATTATATTATAAGCAAAAGTTGCGATTTACGATACAAATTTTAGAGTTTCAGTTCTAAGTATGGGGACAAACAATATTTTTTTCTATTTTTGTGTGAAAATCTTAATGCGGTTCACAGAATACATCTACTTACTGAGTTTCAACAGCATAGTTTTTATAGTTTCAGAGAAATGTGGCTGTGACATACGGACGGACAGACAGACATGACGAATCTATAAGGGTTTCGTTTTTGCCATTTGGCTACGGAACCCTAAATAGGAGCCAATTCGTGATAAATCGCTTGACCAATCAGCCCTTTAAGGGAGTATTGTGCGGACGTTGGATCATCGACCTCATAAAGATGAAGCCCGTTAGCTTTCCGCATTTTGCAGTGATTGGCGGTGGTAGGCTGGTAGCTGGCCGATGCCTGTCGGGGGTTCTTGCCGGCCCTCAACTCGCGATAGCGGCAAGAACAGAGAAATGTTCAGTTGACAACCAGTACCAGTGAGCACCTAGTAGTCTGGCATTTTACTGAACTGGACCTATTTGCCGCAGCCGAACAGTATGTTATTGTTTTATAATTAAGTTTCCTTTTATTCGGATCCCACCCGCGTGTCCACGCGTGTAGACACGCGACGGTTGCCCGCTTAACGCAGTTTCAGGCCTAAGGATTATTAAATACTGAAGTGCAACACATTTTTAATCACTCTTTTCACCTAAGTAGATACAAATTCCAAACATTGTGATCCAAGACCGATATTAGTAATGTCATTAAGGAGAATGCTCCAACCAGCCCGCGAAATTCATAATTTCTTACGTCTTTTGCAATTTGCAGGTTGTATGTTGATTAAAATATTACCTATTCGCGGCTGTAAGACGTATGTAGTTACAGAATTATAATCATCAAAATCACCAATACAACCCTCCAAGTTCATAAAGGCGTAGGAACAAAAAAAAACAGAAAAAGTCATTCCTAGAGCTCGTGGTTAAAGAATAACAGCTGCACGGGTCGATCTTCAAGGTTCAGCAAAGCTTGCCGAGGTTGGTCTGCTAGCAAAATATTTTTGCAGATTTTAAATATTTTCGGATAATATTTTGTTATTAAATGAGTGTTTAGTTGGAGGAAGCATGATTTTATTTCTAATAGACACATAATACAATAATAGGCGTTCATTGATTGCAAAGAGTAGGTATACAGGAAAATATCTAATAACTTATATTAATAATCAACTGTTGTAAATACTTCAATAGATTTCTAGGCAGGTAGGAAGCATGATTTTATTTCTAATAGACACATAATACAATAATAGGCGTTCATTGATTGCAAAGAGTAGGTATACAGGAAAATATCTAATAACTTATATTAATAATCAACTGTTGTAAATACTTCAATAGATTTCTAGGCAGGTTTACTTGTAACTAATACTCTAGAATTTAACAAGGTCTTGCTGTAATCATCTATATTTTTAGTTCAAATATTTACGATTACGATTAACAAACGCACACACACAAATAACGCATCATAATCATTATAATTATTCTATCACGTTTAGTAAGACGCACGAAAAACATATTTTTCTAAATAGGTATACTTACATTGCATAAAAAAAAAACAAAGCTATCAAGGCAACATTTTAGCAAAAAACAATGATTAAAGGAAAAAAAAACTTTTTTTTTACAGTTGCTTACGTCTATGCTATAGGTAAATGATCATAAAATAAACAGACTATAACTACTGATTGTTAGTGAAGCTAACACTTTAATACAAAAAAATACATAGAAAAAATACCTAGCATTTTCATTGCGTGTTTATTCAATGAAACTGGTGTAAGCACTCAGTCATCCCCATTTTGATTTTTCTGCGCATTTCAAGTTAAAGCTTTTATACAATCTATTATAGCTATGCCCGCGGCTTCGCTCCCGTCGTTTTTTATTTTATAAGAACCTTCTCCTGACAGTATCAAACACACCAAAAAATGAATTCGCGAAATCGGCCCAGACGTTCACGCATGACGCGATGACCAATAATAGGAATTCACTTTATTACATTTTATAAAAACAAAATCCTCCGCCGCGTCTGTCTGTCTGTTCAAGTTACAAACGCTGCAAGTGCTGTTCACTCAAAAAGTCTACACCGATTTTCGTGCACCAATGGATAGAGTGGTTTTCGAGGAAGGTTTTAGTAGGTATATAATTTGTCAAGTGGGCAAAGACGCGGGCATCAGCTAGTTTTATAAATAGTTATTTGCCTACAAATATGGCAGCAATGCTACACTTTAGGACACCTTATCTCCGCCATTGTGTCCTCGATCCATACATACGAGTTAGTGCGCCTAAACTAAGTAGAAAAATCAAAATGGTTGGAGCCAGCTGGCATGGTACCTAAAAGTTACAACTACAAAGTTCAAATACATTGAAATACAACTACAGTTTGACATAACTTCCATCTTTAGTCCTAAAAAACGATGGTGCACGATGGTTATGGATCAGCTTATGGAAGATCAGCAGTCCGGAGTCATTGAACCGCAGCTTCGCAGGGCACTTGGCCGAGTACTTACTGCTGCAGTTCCAATACCGATGGTCACTCGTCGTCTGCGCAAAGGTGTAGTCTTGAATCAGGAGCAACTGTCTCTTTCGTTTACCAACTTCGATCCTTTCGATATGGATTCCTGGAAATTATGCGTACCTAGTTAAAACCTGGTTGTGCCTGTTGGGAACGCTTGTTTTGGGTTAAACTGGTTTTTTTTCGCTTTAAAAGGGTTGCATGCGATCTAAGGTCAAGCCCCTAAAACGGAAGAATCCAAAATAAACCTGAGTATTTTAGTTTCAAATTGATGTCAGTTTTCAACATGAAAACTAGGTACATTGCATAAACACAGGTGAATATTCTTCTGTATCTTAGATGTTAATAATTCTTACAGGTAGGAAAAAAAAGAGTTGTTTAAGTAATTTATTAAACTGCATAGAAGACGCAACTTACCAACTTATGTTGGTTACTGCACTAAGTATTCTAATTTCGTTAAGTAACAAGATGTTTTTGGCTTTAATTTAATTAGGTTGGTAATTAAGGCACAAACTAAAGGAGTTGAGTATAGTCTCTCATTAATATAATATAATATTTATGTTCGTAAAATATGGCACATAAATGGTGTCAGGTCTATAGTCTGTCAGCGACCGCAAATTAAAAGAACTTAATAAGACAATAAAACTTTGTCCCGATAGATCCTTACGGACGTAGACAGGTTAAAAATAGTTTCACATATTTTGCTTACTTACAAAAAAAGACTTAAAATTAAGATTATATCTAAAAGTGACTAGGTAGTGAGATCATTTTAAAACTATGTTACAATTTAGTTTTACTGAGATCATGCATAACAAAACAAAACCAAAAAAACCTTTTTTTACAAAAAAAATATATAACCGACTTCTTTTTTTATTTTTCACTTTTTTGTTGTGAATGGGTTCGCAGGTACTCATTCACAGCGTACGATGATGTTATGTTATGAACTGGTGTAAGCAATAAACAGACATGCGATTTCAGCAATCCCGATCAATTTGCCATCATTTATTGATGAGTTCTGTTGCCTGCCTCCGAAGTTCTTCATCAGATATTCACAAAATTGAAATGGGACCAGTCCGGAAAAATACTCTTTCAAAAAAAAAGAATCATCCAATCGGAAAATATCGCTGAACAAACATTTTTCATAGGATCCCATCATCAGATCCTAACTTATACCTTCTATCACCAGCTCAGCAAAATGAGATGATGATTATCAGGCACAAATATCGGAATAGCGTTTGAAAGTGTATGACAAACACTGTACCTATGTGCCTATAATATTTGAGGGTTACCCTCGATTTTCATGGGATCCCATCATCAGATTCTGACTTGCTACCTCATGAGTATAGGCTTTCGAATAAATAAAATTATTTTTAAAATTGGTCCACAATTGGCGGAGAAATCGGGGAACATACATAAAAAAGAACCTCCTCTTTTTTGAAGAAGTCGGTTTATTTATTTATTTATTTAGACTTTATGCACAATAGTGGTACATGGGTGGACTTAATGCAACAAGGCATTCTCTACCAGTCAACCTTTGTGTTAAAAAGACTACACTGTGGTAGGTGTACAACAAACAAATAAAAATAAAATATAATTGAGTCATATCGATACAACAAAGTATACAAATTAAAATATTAAGTTTAAAATATTAAGAAAAAAAAATTATTTGCTGAATTGAGAACCTCCTCCTTTTTTGTTAGTCGAAGTTTTTTTGAACAGGTCGATTATATAACATATACCCTCCAAGTTGATGGCATTCATATTTTATAGGGTGTTTTAAAAGTGCGAAGTTGTATATTTTAAAGGGTTGGGTAGCATATTCAGTAAAGAAACAATAGCAAAACAAAAAGAACCTAAATGTAGTCTAGTCAACGAGTGCTTTGTTCAATCTTTTTCCAGCAGTCTCGGAAAAAGGCTTGAAAAAAAAAAGTTACGCTCGAAAAACATGCAAAAGTTATAAACAATTATCTGAAAAAAGTTTTTTTTTTTTCTAGTATCTCTAAAAATAATAAAGATTTTTGAAATCTGAGTACCTACTAATATCTGAAAAATTTTTCAAATTACGACGGACAGGATCTAATTAATTACTTTTCAAGTAATCTGATGCAGCGCGTCTAAATTTCTAAAATGAATCATTTTAGAATTAATACATTATCCACACAACTATCTGTCTCATTTCATTTTAATTTTTTTTTCCTTTATGGTAACTAAGCCGGTTCCGACTATTCTGTCACGTCGCTACGGCATTTTCATCTTTATCACTAACACATTAGGTTCAAGGTTGATTAGATGAAATTGACAGTGACGGGTATCGTGATGTACTTTCTAATTTTGCTAAAGTGTATTTTTAGATCCCCTGAAATAAGTGCCACCACTGCAAGAGACTGTACACATAACTCAATAAACTGGAGGCGGAGGGTGATTGTGTACATGTCCATGAGGAATTAATGTGTCCATTTTATATGTCACTTTAGCTGGACATTTCTTAGTTGATCGACTTGAACAAGTCCAGACGTATGAGTTCCTATTGGACCTTGAGAACGTGTAATTCTGGAACATCAGCAGCTCGGCTCCTCGGTAAGATGTGACTATTCTGGCTGGAAGAAAAATTAGTAAAAAGAGATATTAATGGCATCAGATAGGTATCTAGGCTAGCTGAACCGCACAATTTCGATTGCGTCACATTTTTTATTGATTTTTTTTGCCAATAGCCTTCCTCGATAAATGGGCTATCCAAAAAATTTTTTTTTTCGTTCGAAATATAATTTAGTGTTGGATAGACTGAGATTAGCGCCTTCAACCAACCGAACAAACAAACTCTTCTAGCTTTATAATATTACTAGCTTTTGCCCGGGACTTTGTGCGCGCAAATTCCATTTATTCCCGTTCTCGTAAGAATTTCGGGAAATCCTCTTACTTCCCTACACTCACCAAGGAATCTACATGCTAAATTTCAACTTTCTATGACCTGTAGGCTAATTCACGTAACTAAATAAGTTTTGTTGCAGTGCAGTTGAAGTTAAGTTTCGATCAAAACAAAGCTTTTCGTATTCTCTACCGCTGTCAGACACGCTCGCGTTAAGTTCGCGTCACGCGAGCGCAATAAAGGCATTCTACTGTTGCGTGTCTTTGGTGCGTGCTGCGGAACGCAACAAGATCGGTATTCTACTATTTGTTTGACGTCTCAAAATGACAGCTAATAAATTTAAGTTTATGTTTTAATATTATAATAACGTCATATTCATTGAAATGTAATCGATTCTATTCGATTATTTAGTGAGTAATATTTTTTCTCTCCACCATACGTAAGTTTGGTCGAGTTTGGTTGTCATGCAGTTGACGTGCAGTTCACGCGCAGCTTACGCGCAGTTCAAAGATTACAAGAATACCGTTTATCACTCAAACTTAAACTTAACTGCAACTGCACTAAAACTTAATCGGCGCGTCATAAAATTACGTGAATTAGCCCTCTGAAGTTTCGGCTGTGCGTTGTTTTTCAGTCACTCACTAACGGAAGAATTATAATCAATGGGCTATACTACATTTTTTAGGGTTCCGTAGCCAAATGGCAAAAACGGAACCCTTATGGATTCGTCATGTCTGTCTGTCCGTCCGTCCGTATGTCACAGCCACTTTTCTCCGAAACTATAAGAACTATGTTCTTGAAATTTGGTAAGTAGATGTATTCCGTAAACCGCATAAAGATGTTTACACAAAAATAGGAAAAAAAACAAATTTTGGGGGTCCCCATACTTAGAACTGAAACTCAATTTTTTTTTTTTTCATCAAGCCCATACGTGTGGGGTATCTATGGATAGGTCTTCAAAAATGGTATTGAGGTTTCTAATGTCATTTTTATCTAAACTGAATAGTTTGCGCGAGAGACACTTCCAAAGTGGTAAAATGTGTGTGTCCCCCCCCCCTTAACTTCTAAAATAAGAGAATGATAAAACTAAAAAAAAAATATATGATGTACATTACCATGTAAACTACCAGCGAAAATTGGTTTGAACGAGATCTAGTAAGTAGTTTTTTTTTAATACGTCATAAATCGTATCACACGATAATGGTACGGAACCCTTCGTGCGCGAGTTCGACTCGCACTTGGCCAGTTTTTTTTTCTTTCGACCTAGTAGTTGCTGAGATTAGCGCGTTCAACCAAACAAACCCTTCAGCTTTATAATTTATATTATACTTAGATAAAGCACCGTAAAATTAAAAGTGATTAATAAGGTTATGGATACGTTCCATAACCCTAATTTTACCTGACAACAGCAAACCCAAAGGAAGGTTATAATTTTCGCAGTTGTATGTACGTAAATATATCTCTAAGTTGGTTCCACCGTAGAGCATGAACTACCTTACCATGCCTACCGACCATGGACCTGGGGCCCGAGTCTGCTATTTTTATAAATTTGTCATTCCGACACGATCCCATTGTCATGCCATTGTCATTTTGCTAAAAGTTCGTAATCTGCTAAATTCATAATCGCACGGTCACTGGCACGTCAGTGGCCGGTCACTGGAACGTCAATGGTCTCATAAAAGAATTGCGGTAGGAATGCCGTATTGCCATTTTTATAAAACCGAGCTAAATTTGAGCATTTATTCATGCCAGATTTTATTTATATTTGTTTTACATATTATTTATTAGTGTTATAAGCAATCTGAAGTAGTGAGAAGTTTGTAAATACTAAATCTGTCATTATGTACGAGATTACCATTCTTTTCGGCTTTCTTTCAATGGCGTGTCAGTGATTGATCATTGGAATGTCATAATGACGCCATTATGATGCCATTATGTTAGTAGATTAACAAACTTGTCAAAATCAACCATTTTGAAATCAGTGATCGACCATTCTGACACTATTGTAATAGCAGACTCGGGCCCCTGATTGTATGAGTGAGGTAATTACGGTAACGAATTACGGAACTTAAATGGAGCTGGGCAGGACACCTGGCAAGCGGGCGATAGATCCGGGGAGTCTGTCGCCCGCGCTGTACGGTCCCTCGAGTGTGGTGATGTCCCAGTGCACCCGGACATCGCCGAAGAAGATGGAAGCCCAGAGGCGGGCAAAAAGAGGGGGCCCTCGGAGCCCAAAGAAGACGGAGCCGAAAGGCCGCACCGGGTGGGTAGCGAAAGTCGTATATAACAGTACTCGTGGTGTTTTTAGTGGGTGCAAGCCCCACAAACCCACTTCGTGCCTCCCCGAACGACGTGGCAAGCGTTAGGCATTTTCACCGCTAAAAAAAAAAAAGGACGCCTGGCAAGGCGCGGTGATGATAGGTGGAGTAAGGTAGTGATCGAATGGCGTCCGAGGACTGGGGGAAGAAGTGTTGGTCAGCCGGTGGCGAGATGGACGGATGACATTGTTGCCATCGCAGGTAGAACCTGTATGATGCTGGCACAGGAGCATGGGGATAGGCACAAGATTGAGGCATATGCCCAGCAGTGGGCGGTGGATGATGATGATGATGATGAATGAAAATGAAATAGTTATGATGTTACATGTTAAATAGTGTATTTTTTGCCCTGATAACGAGTGGAATATCAAATAAAAAACCGGACAAGTGCAAGTTGGACTCTCACACGAAGGGTTCCGTACCATCAACCGAAAAATCACGTTTTTTGAATGGGAGCCCCCTTTGATTTTTAATTTATATCAATTACTTGTTGTTATAGTGGCAGTCAAATATACACTCAGTGAAGATTTCAACTGTCTACCATTACGGTTCTTGAGATATAGCTTACTGACAGATAGGTCGGATGGACAGCGGAGGCTTGGTTCTATTGGTACGGAACCCTATTTAACTTTAATTACCACTCTTTTATATTCTAACTCTTCAATCAAATCAAAAAGAAACAAGTGACTAACATTTCTTTATTAACTTACAAAACACGCAACATATGTACAACATAATGTTATAATAATCGTGTACTTCTGGCATTGGCACCCAAAAAATTAAAAATGCATCATATTTTCTTAACAATTAAGCCAAACCAACAAACACTTTATTTTAAAAGATTAAAAATATATATAAATAACGCATCATTTTACCCCTTTACAATTGGTAGGTACATTTATTTGGACTCCCTTAGTAAATTCACAATATAGACAGCCAAAACAGAATTTACTAGACCATTTTGACTTGCTCCATACGTGAGTAAAACGACACACAGAGCTTCCGCATGTGCTCAAAAAAGTCGGAAACTCTCTGCTGAGCAATCATTTCAGTCGCACTACACCACCAGGGCAGGTTGAGCATTACCCAAAATGCGTTTTTATATTGTACACGTGTACTATACCTAAGTTGACTGGTACTGATATAACAGTCCGAAGTCCGTTGTTTGAGAATTAGTATCACTTGACCCTGTAACTAGGCCGAAACTACAGACTTCGTACTTAGAGAGTAGACTCCCAGATTCAAGGTTATTTTTACTTGCTTTGAACAATGGAATAATCATGTATTTTCATGTTATAGGACGCAGCACACATATGAACTCGGAAAGGGATCGTCATCGTATCAACTCGAGCCGTGCAGTAATCTTTGTATGAAACTCCATTTTGCAACGCACACTAATCGGAATCGTAACGTTATCGCCTCGCCTCGGGACAAGCGCGGTGACGCCTAGCCGTAGCCGAGTCGACGCACCGGAGCTACAGTACGATTACTTTTTCTTTGCCGCTCCGAAGTTAGCTTTTAGTGACGAACGCGCTGGTCTCATCGCATAAAAAAGTGTTACGTTCGTAGAATATTTTTCTGATATATACGTTTTGTGTTATTAACAAGTAAGAAACACAATCAGTAACAATAACAAGGTCAAAAAGTAACACAACAAACATATACACCACAAAACACAAGTGAAACAGTAAGAAAAACCAAAATATTTTTTTTAAAACAATAACAGTTTTCGTACCAACAGTCGTATTGCATTGAGTAAGAGGGACACAAGTATGCATCGAACGTATACGAGGGACTGAGACTGCATACGCGACCTACCCGCATGCGCTGTTCTATGTTTCTTGTCAAATTGACATTCTGCGCAATCGATTGCGACGTACTTCGCATGGGCAAAGATAAAATAATCGTACTGTACTGCCGGTCTATTCTGTCGACATCTCACCGTATACACTTAGGTGGAGCGAACGACAAGTTTGCTGTCAATCCATACAAACAAGATGGAATGACAGCTCACTTGTCGTTCGCTTACAGAATCGACCGGCAGATCCGCTTTGGTTCCGTGCTTACATAACTAAGGTTGACACCTGTTTCAATGCGAGGCGATAGGCGATACGGTTACGATGCCTTTCCGAGTTGATATGTTTGCAGTTTCCTTACATGCAATTATACATCTTTGCCTATCCAAATCATCATGATCTGTGAAGTCTTCCGTAATTATATAGAACCATGATTGCCATGGACAACATGGCCAAGTTTAAAAAAAAACGTTGAAATGATATCTTTGGTATTGATTCTCAACAGCGTTGGACAAAGGGGTGAAAGCGAATTAGGGAGTCTTTTGTCCAGGAGTGGGACAATACAGCCGGTCGATTCTGTAAACATGTCAAGTTAAGGCTTGGGTGAAGTGATCACAAAGTGAGCAGTCAATCCATGTAATCAAATTGGAATGAGAGCTCACTTTGTGATAGGATACTAAAAAGTTAGCCCCTAATGTAAAGCCATTAAAACTCTAGGAAATGAGCACACCAGCACAAGAACCGTTCGAGTGAATCATGGGTGTATAGATTACATTAACATTGTACTTTTTTGCAATAAAGTTTTTATTTTTCACTTCTTAGTGGTACCTGCGTACCTGCCTTATGAACTAGTGTAAACAATAAAGAGAAATGCGATTTTAGTAGTCCTGATCCATTTTCCATCATTAATTGAAGAGTTCCGTTGCCTACCTCCGAAATTCTTCATCAGATCTGCACAAAATTGAAATGGGACAAGTCTGGGAAAATCTTCTTTCAAAAAAAAAAAAAAAATCATACAAATCGGTTTTCAAGAAATTATCGCTGAACAAACATTTTTCATGGAATCCCGTCACCAGATTCTGACTCATAGAAAGTATTTCAAAAAAATTGTATGTGCCTATAAAATTAGAGGGTTTCCCTCGATTTCCATGGGATCACATCATCAGATTCTGACCACCACACATTGGACCTCCTCAGGAGGATAGGATTAAGAAACAAAAAAAAAATCGGCCCACGATTGGCGGAGGAATCGGTGTACATAACAAAAAATACATACACAGCCGAAATTTTTTTAAGAAGTCGGTTATTTAAATGGCGGAGGGTGATTGTGTTCAAAATCATGAGGAATTATTGTGTCCAGTTTATAAGTCACCCTGGCTGGACATCTTCTTGAAATTCGATTTGAGCAGTTCCAGATGTATGAGCGCTTATTCGCTTTTGAGTATGTGTGGTTCTGGAACATAAGCAGCTGGGCTCCTCGCGAATTTGTTACTATTTTCGCTGGAAGGAAAGAAAAGTAAAGAGAAATTAGTGGCTATCAGGCATTTGTTGCTTCATAATGAAGATTGTAAACAGTGTAATTTGGTTGTATGAATCTCTGTCTGCGAATTGCTTCTGGAACTTAGAATATCTAATATACAAAGTTATTGCCCTAAAAATTAAAGCAAGCAACATTAATTTGATATGGCCTGTGATGGCACGATCACACACAGTGAACATATAAAAATGCAATCTCCATAATATATTAGAGTATTTTAAAGAAATGTTTATAAATACCTACATAACAAACCTATCGATAGTTTAAACAAGCTAGTAGAAAATATTAATAATTTACAAGAGGAGTAAAAAAGGGAGGGGAAAAACTCCTAGGGCATTAATAAAATAATCATGTGGTTCTGGAACATCAACAGCTGGGCTCCTCGTGAAGACGTTACTATTTTGGCTGGAAGGAAAGGAAAGTGAGAGAGATATGAGTGGTTCATCTACCAGAGCAGTAGTCTTCTTTCATAAAGTAAATTCTATCTCTTAGTCTAGAGAACAAAGAGTTGAATTTATTAGAGATTCTCATTATTTACAAGGTGCAAGTGCAAGGGTATACTACTACTACATATTACTAAGCTAACACCCTTTGTTCTATCTGTCTGAGAATAGACTTTGAACATTTGAAATAAAAATGTATATAAATATCAAAAGAAAAAAGATAAAAAGTATTTATTGTCATAGAATTAACATGCTTACAAAAAAAAAACGGAAAAAGTGAGGATTTCCCATCCATAAAAATATACCAGACAACTACATTAAAGTTTTTACTGGAATGAAAAAACAAGTGTATATCATTTGAATTGAACAAAACTGGAACTTATTTAATCGAACGTCATGAAATAGATTATAGAATATCGAGAAGTAACTTAAAAAAGGAACATTTTCTGCTTGTGAGGTACAAACGAAAAATAACTATACATTTATACAGAATGATGCGCAGATTTCGAGAAGTAACATAAAAAAGGATCATTTTCTGTTTGTAAGGTACAAAGGAAAAATAACTATACATTTGTACAGAATGATGCGCAGATTTGGGTCAGCTTTGGTGATTGGTGAACCATATGTTTGACTAACACAGATATACATTGTACATGAACCGGGTCAAATTAAATTCTTTAGTAAAACTCAAAAGACGTGACGACCCTCGATATTAAATTACGATAAATAATTATTGTACTAGTTAGTTGATCCCGTAGCGAGATCTGCTAGTTAATTAAAACCTTATCAATATAACCGAATTCATGGTTCGAGTATTGGTGGAGGATGACTGTGTTCAAATTCATGAATTAATATTGT
Organism: Ceramica pisi; assembly: GCA_963859965.1. Taxonomy (NCBI): domain Eukaryota; kingdom Metazoa; phylum Arthropoda; class Insecta; order Lepidoptera; family Noctuidae; genus Ceramica; species Ceramica pisi. The sequence continues at coordinate 5,714,307 of OY982541.1, read as the reverse complement.
GTCTTGTTTATAAGTCACTTTAGCCGGACATTGTCTTGAATTTCGACGGGAACAAGTCCAGACGTAAGAGTGCCTATTCGATCTTGAGAACGTGTGGTTCTGGAACATCAGCAGCTGGGCTCCTCGCGAAGTTTTTATTATTTTTGCTGGAAGGAAAAGAAAATAAAGAAAGATTTTAGTAACCATCAGGCATTTGTTGATACACAATGGAGTTTGTGAACAGTGTAATTTGGTTGTATGTTTGTCTGCCTGAGAATAATTGCCCCTGGAACTTAATCTTTATCATATACATAATTAAAGAAGAGTAACAAATTGCCCTTAATGAAATGGCTATACATTTTATTTTAACGGGATTCACAATCATACTCTGGCGGAGAATGATTGTGTTCAAAATCATAAGGAATTATTGTGTCTAGTTTATAAATCACGCTGGAGGGACTATTCTTTGAAATTCGTCTTGCGCATTTCCAGACGTATGAGTTCTTATTCATTCTTGTGAACGTGTGGTTTTGGAACATCAGCAGCTGGGCTCCTCGCAATCATATTACTATTTGTCTGGGTGAAAAAGACCAAAAAAAAGAGATATTAGTGGGCATCATGCGTTTATCTTCTAGAACAGTACAGTTTGCTTCATAAAAGATTTTGTGAACAAACCGTGTTTTTAAGGTTCCGTACCCAAACTGTAAAAAACGGAACTCTTATAGATTCGTCATGTCTGTCTGTATGTCTGTCCGTATGTCACAGCCACTTTTTTCCGAAACTTTAGAGACTATGCTGCCGTCTTAACGAAAAGTGCAATAACTAGGTTAAACCTGATTTCGATAAAAACGCGGGCAAAGTTTTGTTTTTTGTTTTGTTTGTGTCTCCATCACTATACATGGTATCGAGTTGAAACTTTCACTACATGATAATGTAACAATGTAGAGAATATTACGTGATACTTAATGTTCTTTTCCCGCTATAAAAACAATAAATACTATAATGTTAAGTATTAAAAATATTTAGAAATAATGTTTACTAGTCATAACCGCAATAAGTACCGTATTTGTTGCACAAATGTGTAAGAAACCTACATGATGCATTTTTGAGTAGCAATGGATATTTTTTTATGTACTGTTTCCTAACCAAAGATGCGTTAAGTTTCTTATTTATTGCGGTTTTCATTAGTAAGAGATAAGTTTAAAACGACAAAATTGTAATTTGATACTATTAGAAAAACAGAGGTGTTACATTTTACGTCAAATATGAGTTAATAGAAGCTTGCAAAACTTGATTTTTCTTCCTCTCACCGATCTACAATGAAACTATCTTCGGTAAAGCCAAGTCTACTCATTTTAACTGTGTTCAGATGTGTTAAAAAAATTTGGTTGCAGTAATTTTATAAATAAAAAAATATTAATATTAAATCGTTTTAATTCCAAACTAAAAAGTACAATTATAATAGGAGCAATCACTTCGCTATATATTCATTTGTTAAAATATCTTAACAGTAGTTAAAGTACCTACACAATTGAAAATATTAAAAATAAATTATTTTAAAAGTTATTTACTTTTTATTTGTCACATTTTCAGATCAATGTTTTATTCTGTCTAATATAACACTTATAAGTAATTAAATATTTTAGTCTAAGTTTGAAGCTTGGGACGTTTCAGGTAAGTTTAACCAAAAGCCTCTACTAGTTTCAGGCATCAAAAGTACTAAGCTAAGTCTGCTATTATTCTATGTTTTCGTTCTTTTGTTATTCCTCTCGATGAATTCTTGCTTGCAAAATTAGGAAAGCATTTGTTTTTAGTTATTTTTACTTGTAGAAAATGTAGTTCTTTCCAATCAGACAAGTGGGAAACTTTGTGCTTTATTGTAAATGTCCCTCTTTCGGCTCTGACTGCCATGTCTTTTAGATAGACTCTGGATTCCATGTTTCGGATTCTATGCTGAGACGACACATCCTCATAACTGTAAAAATTGGATATTGCCATCACTTTTACTATGCTTCTTTTTGAATTGGCCGTTTTTAGGGAATCTAAAAAGTCATCAAAATCATAAACATTCTTTTTCTTTTTTAATGCCATTTCAAACTTATAATGAAAGTTATCAGCTGACATGAACGTATGGCCTGGTTCAAAATATTTCACGATAATTTATTCAGCAGCAATCAGCTGACTATTTACCATGTTTACCAGAAAACACATAAACGTACAGTTTTTGTTTTGGGCCGCGCAATTGTCGGCCTATAAAACGATATGTTTCATGTCGCATTTATGAATAAAAAACGACTTGAATGCATACATGATATATTCTTGGCTTCTACCAGAGACAGTTTCGTTCCAAAGCACTGCATAAGGAACATGACTACCTCCAAGTGGAACGAAACTTTCTTTAAACGTAATGATACGAGGAGAAAATATTGCAGATTCAAATTGAACCATTCGCGGCAACATTACGACTTTCTGTAGATCTACAGAAAAGTATATGCAGTCTTTGTCAGTAAGAGCTTGTCTTGTTGATATTCCTCTCTGGATTCCGTGTATCGTGACTTAAGTTTATTGTTTTGAATACATAGGTCAGTTTTCCTGAGAACATCCAGTATGTGATTCAAAGAGGGCACATTGTTTACATTTTTCATGCCCGAGATGAGCAAAGGAAATATTCATTTCTTTTAAAACCTTTCGATATGTTTCAAAAGAGATCGGCATATTGGGATATTTCTCAATGAAGCATTGATGCATCATCGTTACGTTGATGTCACTCGGCAGATAAAGTCTATTAGGGGCATGTTGCCTACGGTAATGTGAAATTGTTGGATTAAAACTTTGTAAAGGTATGGTCCTTGATTACGTCCCTGTCTATGACATTTTTGCGTTTGTATGATCCTCGTTTATCTTTTTGATTATCAACTTCCTTACTGAGTGCCGAGTGAATATGTCTGTTATTTTGTGGGTTGTAACCAAGTGTCGTTAGAAAAAAAGTTTTGCAAACACAAATTTTTTCGTGTTTGACTTGAAAATGATAGTAATACGAAACATCTCTTTTATGCTTATTTCGATCATCCTCAGTGGTTCTTGTTTTAATTTCCTTCGGTTCAACCAGTTCTTTAATGAATACACCTCTAGACTCCCAATTTAAACTTATGTACTGATCATGTATCTCTCTTCTAATTTCTTCAGATATCTTAGTTGTGCATTTTTTACGACATTTACCATCACACGGTGGTTTCAGTGACAGCTTTTCATCAGCGTATTCTTTTTTCTGTCTTTGTCGATCCGCAAGGGATACATCAAATCTACGTCTTTTCCTTGGCAAGCCCGCTTTAGTCAGTCCTTTTTCATTCTCAGGTATTTTACTATTTTCACATTCAATCTCCTCACGTTCAGTCTCCTCATGATCAATATCTCCACGAATCAGCTGGTGGTTGGTAGGTTCAAATGGTTCAGGAACATGTGGTTTTGGGTTTTGATTTTGCGATATAGCTTGACATGCTCTTCTGAACATGATGTTGCCTGCAAAAAGAAATATTTTGCTTAGGGACAAAAACTCTCATGGTAGACGAACATACTGGTTTTCTCCGGAAATTAAGTAGCTACTTAACTTCACCGTCTATTTAAAAAAAATATAACGTAAGGTGAATATTTGGGTAAAAACCAAAATGTTGACGCATTTACCGAATTAAAATTGTCCCAACCATTTTTCTTAAAAACTATGCCTGATAGAATTTTGCGACAATTAATACTGAATTAAATGGTTATTTGTCCAGTATGCCAAAGGTCCAAACAAATATAATAATGCTTTATAGCAGAGTAATTTAAATAATTTCACCAAAAACGGGAACAAATTATGTAAAAATGGCATGACAATTTTTGAGGGTGAACTTTGAGGATTTTTTTGAACAAGTTGTATGTTGTTATTTTGTTGTTGTTGTTGTTGTTGTTGTTTTTTTTTAAGACTATATCTGAAGCAAAATCACACATCAAAATTCGAACAAAACGCTAAAATTCAAGAAAAAATGTGAAAGCCCCCTTAAGAGCGTAGACGGGCTGCGCGAGAATTGAAAAATAGGTATTTGAAGAAACTATTGCCGTCGCGCTGCGCCCTAGCAAACGGGCGGTGTCAATGTGTGAGTGAATAGTCTGTATTTGTGTGCGTAGCTCAGTAGCGCGCACCTGCCGCGCGCCCGCGCGCCCGTCTCACGCCAAACTTACTTATTAGACATTTGCAGACTTTTACGGACTTGATTCTTTGCTTCACTGTTTCGACTCGGATTGTGCCGGATTTGAATAAGTATTTGTCTACGACTGTAGAAAAATCGTGAGTATTATTTTAATTGTAAATAAATTTTATCATTCATCTGTTACTAACCCCCTTCAAATCGACAAAATATTTAAAATAATTGAATTTTGTTTGATAAAATGTCAATCTAATAATAATTATAATCATACTGTAATAATTTTTGTTTCAAAACCCTTTTTCTTTAATAATGGGTGGAAGAAAAGGGAATAAAAAACGTCTATTCTTGAATGCTAAGAGAAAAAGACACCATTTACGTATAAAACGGAAGATTCATTTTACACCGTGTACAGTACCATCTAAGTAATTTAATTTTCATATAGTATTATGGTCAAAGGGGCGTGATCTATTTTCAATGGCATGGCGTGATTCTACCCCAAATGGTCCTTATCCGGCGCTTTGTTTCCAAACATAAAAAAACATTTAAAATAAAATTTATTGGAGGTAAACGTTTCAATTACACGGCCAGCAGGCTAATTCACGTAATTAAATAAGTGCTGTTGCAGTGCAGTTTAGGTTACGTTTCGATCAAAACAACGCTTTTCGTATTCTCTACCGCTGTCAGACACGCTCGCGTCAAGTGCGCGTCACGCGAGCGCAAATTGGCATTCTACTGTTGCGCGTCTTTGGTGTGTGTTTCGGAACGCAACGTAATCGGTATTCAACTATTCGTTTGACGTCTAAAAATGACAGCTTACAAGTTTGAATTCGATCAACGTGCAGTTTCGGTTACGCGCAACATAAGTTCCCTTGTTCTTTACTTTTGTTGGCATCAAATTGTATTTTATACAAATGTAAGTGTTTAAAATGGATTATTGTGTGTAGAAAAGTTAACTACAAGTCGTTTTCAATGAAAGTCTAAATGTGTTTTTTACTTTTTTAGTGAATATGAGTTTCCAACTTGGTTTGAGACTGTTATCCCTCGCTGCCGAAATTGATGACCGAGAACGTCGTCAAGCAATAAGAAGACAAAGGTTTTCTGTGGATCCATTCAATATTTCAGAACGGGAATTCCAAAAAACCTATCGTCTGAGCAAAAATTTGACTCGGCAATTGATAACCAAGTTATCAACATTTATTCCGAAGGAGAGAAGGAAAGATGGTTTAAGTGTACAGGCAAAGGTTAGTCAAACCTGTTTATCTATACTTAGTAATAATTGAATAAAGCTGAAGAGTTTGTATGTTTCAACGCGGTAATTTCTAGAACTACCACGCAATTAAAAATTCCTTGAAGGTTGAAGGCTATTTAACATATGTTATGACTCTCAGAAGCCGAGTGTGGGTAAAACCGCCGGCCGGGTACAACTAGTATTGGAATAATATTATGCAAAATACATTATACCCATGCCGCCCATAGTACCACTATTGTGCATAAAGTCTAAATAAATAAATAAATAAATAAATTATATTTGTCACTAATAGTCTAAATAATTGGGTGTCTTTCAGGTTCTCATAACACTAGCTTTCTTTGCGAGCGGATCGTATCAGACTCTGGTGGGTCAAAGCAGGTGCCATGGGGTATCACAGCCCACTGTTTCGAGAGCGATCCGACAAGTTACAAAAGCCCTTAACATGAGAAATTTATTCAATACTTATGTTAAGTTTCCCAAGACGAGGGAAGCCCGTGATGAAATTAAAAGAAGGTAAAATTTCTATTATGTTATCTTACTTTTGAGATATTGTTCGAATGATTATTTTTATCTATGAACAAAATATATGGTTTTCTTTTCAGTTTTTATAGAAAGTTCAAGTTGCCAGGGGTAATTGGCTGTATTGATGGCACCCATGTTGCCATTATAAGACCCAGCCAACATGAAGAACGCTACTTCAATAGAAAAGGATACCATTCGCTCAATGTGATGATTGTATGTAATCTTTATTTATACTTCATCAATCTTAATCTACTTTTCTATACTAATATTATAAAGAGGTAACATTTGTTTGTAAGTTTGTATGTAGGGGGTAATCTCAGGAACAACTGGTCCGATTTGAAAAATTCTTTCAGTATTAGATAGCCCATTTATCCGGGAAGGTTATAGGCTATATATCATCACGCTAAGACTAAAAGGAGCCGAGCATTAATGGAAAATGTGACGCAGGCGAAGTTGCGTGGATCAGCTAGTTATGAATAAAAAGAGTATAATTATTATACTTGTTTATTATCTTTACTTCAAGAAGTCAAACCAAGTGAATGTATTGAGGCCCATCTTTGTTTTAATTGTATTGTTTGTTATTTATTATAGTTTCTATTTGTTTTTGTTTCAGGTGTTTATTAGCTGCACGCATGCTTCACTATGATCCTGTTTTTGCAGGCCAAATAGTGAATGCCTGTGCAGTATTGCACAATATTGCAAACAAGGCACGATTACCTGTTCCCCAACTAACACATCAAGAGCGTGAGCAAGAAGAAAGAATGCGTGTACGGCGTAGAGCTGCTGAGGAGGATGTGCGTACGGAGAGCTTGAGTATTCTTGCTCAAAGCAATAGGCGGCCAAACAGAGAATTATTGGAAGGTCGGGCTGTCCAACAGGCTCTTATTAATCGTCTGTGGCTACATAGGGACTAAGGAGTCAGAATAATTATATATACAAAATAATCTTGATTATTTATTGTTATTAATTATGTTAAATATTGCAAGTGATCTGCTTGTTTTATGCATCATCTGAAGAAGGCTGCTGCCCCCATTTTCTTGCCTAAAAAGAAAATTACTGCAATGTAGTTTATACTAAGATTATAAAAATAATAACAATAACATTATAATCAGTGTAAAGTCAAATCAAAAAATAAAAAATGTTATTACCAAGGAACTATTTATATTTGTCAGTGCTTCTGCTATGCGGCACTGTGCATCTGCTGATTTGTTGGCCGCATCAGCCACTCTGTTCATGGCATCGGCCATCTTAGTGTAGCTTTCAGCCACAAGCCTTTCTACTTCTATTCTTGACCTTTCTAAATTGGCCAGTGTATTTTGAGCCTGGTCCAGTTCTGAGGATAGAGGAGCCACTGCAAAAAATAAGATATTAAAAATGTACCTAAAAATCAGTTAATAGGAAAAAAAATAACCTACTTACAGATTTAATTTTAATTTTCCATTACATTATAGTGAATTATGTATTATAATTAATGAGCTGAAAATGTGCACCTTGTCTACGACGGCGACGTGGATTGTTGCTGCGACGCTGTCTAGTTGCAGTAGCGTCTTGCTCACTGAAACAAAATAAAAAATTTATTTTATGGATATCAGACTGTTATTATTTTATTTCCTAAATATGCCAAGTTAGGTACTATAATTACCTTTCAGTAAAATATGTGATGTCTTGTGTTGTTGTGGGTGTAACATTAACAATCAAATCTTCATTTCTGAAAAAATAATAACATAACATTTATGAATATTAACTCCTTAGTTGTATAGTGCACAGCTAAAATGTTAATAGCACTTGACATAAATTGAAACTTACATATTAATAGTATTGTTGGGTGTAGGTGCATGTTCTATGCCATCAGGTACTTAATGTGAAAGATGTGGGCAGTAAAAGCAGATTATCAGGCAGTGCAGGTAATGGAGAATTGGGAAGTGCAGGCAATGGAGAAACTGCGTGGGCTGCAGGCTAGCAAAGCAAAAAGAAAAAAACACTCACTATGACTGAGCTTACATACAATAAAGATAAGAAAGGTCTTTCATAACTTACCGACAAGGGATTTATTTGCACCTCGTTTTGGGGCGTTCCACTCCTCCCCACAGCTTCAGTGCCGGCATCAAGCGGAGCAGCCAATCTTTCCTCCAGAGGGGATAAAAAAGTGGGTAAGCTTGGCCCTCCACCTGTACCCCTTTGGTTATGCCGAATCTGCCTTTTACGGTTGAGTAAGCGGCACTTATAGTCGGTATACCACTAAAAATATTACAAATCTAGTTAACCCAAGTATAATGTACCGATACACACGGGTACAATATCGATAGAATCTCATACCTTACTCCACTCTTTGGGATTTCTTTGATCCCCGTCTGCCTCGGCATTTAAAATGTTGGCGCACTCTGACCAAAGGCGTGATGTGAGGGCATTCCCCTCTCTGGACCTTAGTCTGCCACGAGCAAGGTCCCTATGGCCCTCCAAATATTCCACCAGCAGTTCTATTTGCCGCACAGAAACGCGTTTGCGTGAAGCCATAATAATATCTACAGAAGAATCAGGAAGAAACTTTCTATTTGCGCCTGTGACATAGAGTACCTACTACTATAATACTGGTAGGTAGGTACTGGCTGGCCTGTGATTTGCGCCGTGTCTCGAATTTCAAATCTCGCGCCATTGGCGGGTCTCCTGTTATTTTGACAGGTTTTGTTTTATGGGGCAATGATAAACCATCATTCAGCCATATTTCAGCAAAATATGTGTTTTATTGTGAATTTAAACGTAATTGTTTGTTTATATAGTAAGTAAAAGCACTAAAATATGTACTGGGGTATTATTTTAATATTTTAATAACGTCATATTTATTGAAATGTAATCGATTATATTCGATTATTTAGTGAGTCGTTTTTTTTCTCTCATATGGCCACACCATACGTAAGTTTGGTCGAGTTTGGTTGTCGTGCAGTTGACGTGCAGTTCACGCGCAGCTTACGCGCAGTTCAAAGGTTACAAGAATACCATTTATCACTCAAACTTGAACTTAACTGCAACTGCACCTAAACTTAATCGGTGCGTCATAAAATTACGTGAATTAGCCTGCAGAGGTTCCTACCAAGCACGATGCTTTGGTACGGCTCTATCACGGAACCACTGCTATACATTCACGCCTGTCAAATAAAATCCAGGGTTGCAGCCCTGGCAAATACACAAAGAAAAAAAAAAGAAATATAGAACAAGAGAAATATTATTTAGTATAATTATATTAGCGTCATATTTTTTTTGTAATATTTATGTACTGTATGTTATAATTAAAGTTTATTGTTTTATTTTATTATTTTTTATTTTTACATACGTGTCTACATCTCTTTTATTTGGTTGTCCTTTCACAGGTATGCTGGAAGAGATTTCATTAGAAATAAGCATCACCTTTGTACCTATTTTCTGTCTCCTTTTTTTTTTGTTATCTACTTGTGTGTGTGTACATAAATTGTTAAATACATAAATAAATAAAGAAATTCATTGAAAGACAAAGGCGATCAAAAGTATACCTATAATGAACAATGCCGAAAGAGAATCGTCGACGATAGATCATGTAAAAAACGAAAAGTTACTGGACCTGACTAAAATTACGGTCGACTAGAATTAGAGCCTGATATGCAATCAGAAATATTTGAGGAAAAGAAAAAAACATTTGTTTCTGGGCTAGAACTATCGAAAAAGAGTGCTGAAGAACTTGAACGTAGCACGATTGGCCAGAGTGGTAATGAATTGTGGGCAATAGAGGGGCGCAAACGTATCACGGCGTCAAATTTTGGCAAATATGTAAACTGCGTAAAAAAACATCAGTTGCGGGTTTATTAAGATCTTTGTTATATTCGCAATTCAAAGGCACTCCTGCAACAAACTACGGAAAAGAGAAAGAAGATGAAGCAGTAATTGAATTTGAACGAAGCACGATTGGCCAGAGTGGTAATGAATTGTGGGCAATAGAGGGGCGCAAGCGTATCACGGCGTCTAATTTTGTCAAATTATGTAAACTGCGTAAAAAAACATCAGTTGCGGGGGTTTATTGAGATCTTTGTTATATTCGCAATTCAAAGGCACTCCTGCGACAAACTACGGAAAAGAGAAAGAAGATGAAGCAGTAATTGAATTTTCAAAATAACTGGATCCGTAGTCAAGTGCGGGTTGTTTATCGATAGCAATAAAAGCTTTTTGGCTTTTTTTAAATGTACATAATTATTAATTATTATATAACTTTTGTATTATTTAAAATCTCACAAGCACCTATACTGCTGCTTTGGCATAAATATTAAGAACTAGCTTTTGCCCGCAGCTTTGTTCCCGTCAACTTACTAACTACCCTAACTACCTAAAAAAATAATTAAAAAAAAAACTTATAATCCTAGTCCGGACGACGGCTAATCCAAAAACGCAAAAAATATAAAAATCGGTTCATCCGTTCTTGAGTTATAAATGGTGTAACTAACACGATTTTCGACTTCCTTTAATATAATAATAATAATAATATATAGATTTAAATATTATAATTTAAAGTAAATAATGTCATGTCAAAAGCAGAGCAGTAGAGTGCGAACTTTAGGCACGTATTATATGGTTACGGTTTGTATTTTTGCAAGAGAAAGTGTCGCTAAAGTTCATTTCAAATAATATTTAATTGTAAACCGTAAAAATGTCATTGAATTGTTACTTCGATGTCTCTTAAAAAATAAAACATAATTAGCATCATATTTCACTGTTCAGTAAATCAGTATAGGATAAACGTCGATATCGACTGACATCACTATGATATCGATAAAAACTTCGACACTAGTCACTTCCCTAATTGTGTACGTATTAGTCTAACCCTCCCTCACCTCTCGTCTCCCCCCGTACAGTGCGATAGGGACAACTGCAGCTCAGAACGATTTTACCTACAAAAAACCATGAGCAATCGACGTTTCGTATTCCCCTGTTTTCTCCTCGAAAACTAGGCCGATTAAATTATATTTGGTATCAAAATTTAAAGGAAGAATAGATCTATGCCCCTATTTCTTGTTTTTATCTTAAAAACTTTTCAATTTTCTTTGGTAGGCGTCTGATTACGTAGGTAAAAACGGGGCATTTTTTTAGGTTTTTGGAAGGTTATATTTATTTTTGTAATAATTTTTTTGAAAAAAAAAAATGACAGGGGCATGCCTTCAATAGACCTTGATTTTTTTAAATAAAAACGATTACTCTAGAGGCATTATCCAGGGAGAAAATAGAAGAATACATTTGTATGGAAAAATGCAGCCCGTCTACGCTCTTAAGTCCACGGCGCGATGGATGTCGAGTGTGTCATCAAATGATCTTACGTATTTAAGGAACACTGCGTAACAATGCCATTTACAAGACGCAATACCTAAGCATTTTAATTTAATGTGATTTTATTCTTTTTAACTTTCAGAATTCTGAAGATTATCTGTTTTTACAGAAAAAGAATTTAGAAAGGACAAAACAGTTTAACAAAGCCAAGACAGCTGATTTGAAGAACGAAGGAAAAAATGATTTGTTGTTTTTTTATGTTAAAACCATTATTGTATACCTTTGTACCTATTTTTCTGTTTCCTTTTTTTATACATATTTGTGTGTGTGTGTGTTTACATAAATTGTTAAATATATAAATAATCTTTTCATTTTGGTGACTAAATAAAACTTTCTCACGATTATATTTTGCGTTTATTGCATCTAACTTATTTTTCTGTATGTTCTAATTTTCTATTTTAATAAACTACATACAGAGATGAAACTTTTGATGTAACCTCAACCTTATGGTTTTGTGCTACCATTTTGTGCCACTATTGTGTCATTATGTTGTAAATTTTTGTGCGACTTTTGTATCACTATCGCACAACATTTTGTGCCACTATTGTGTCATTTGCGTCAATATTTTGGACTTCACCCATTTATGTGGGTGACTCCTACTAATTCTACACCTGCTTAAATCGAAAAAAAAAAACATCAAAACAAAAGAAAAAAACAAAAGCAATGTTGCTGAAATAATAGACGAAATTCTAAACATCCCGTTGTGACAATATAAGAAAAAAAAAACAACCTTCAAAAGAATTCACAAAACAGTACCCAATAGAGAACTACTACAAAAGAAGTGTCTTTAGAAAGTATACACCACTAATTTTTAATTAGTACAAATACTTAAAGGGCTTATTAGAAAAGGTCTTGTTATTATATATTTAAAGTCTCAATAAATAATATTCATAAACAGCAAAGTTATTAACGTTTGTTTAAATCCCAAAATGTCACTCAATTTATGGTAAACGAAAAAATAAGCAATCCAAACTTTTCTTTCGCACTCTAATTGAGCTTAGGACCAACAAAATTATCAACTTTTTACATTTAAGTAATTTTTAAGAAATCATATATGATACTCAAGTAAAAATAAATCAAATTAAACAATTTTGGGATTTCGTTTTTTTTTACTTTTGACTGCAAAATTATGATCAGTAATGGGTACGGGAACAGCCCCATTTTTTTTTGTACTAATTAAAAAATAGTGTTGTATTAATGCGATGAGAAATCGCTGTTCTTTAAGTTCAACCGTTCCGGCATGGTAAGTACCTCGCAGAGCTACCGGGCGGCCGGCCAGCGTTTAGCGCGTAATGCGCGCATGAACCCGAACATACCTACCTATTTCGTTGCTGAGTTATTCAAAAATAACTATATATCATAACATGCCGTGCCACTATGAGGTTATTTACCTTGCAACTACGTCTACTAGCAACTTTTTAGTTATTTTATCAATGTTCTATTATAAAGCAAAATAATATTTTTGTTAGTCACTGACTAATTAATTAAAAGAATATGTGTCTTTTAATAACTTATCATATGTTTACATGTCACGGGCATTAATGATGTTATTGATTTGACCTTAGTTGCGGACGTTCTGTTTTATGCGTTTTTCTGAGAGATAACATTGAAACAAAACTCCAATTAAAAGTCCCATTGATGTATCTATCATAGTTTTATAGAAATTCAGAAAACAAAGAAAAATCCATAGAAACCATAAAAACAAATTTTCTTCTTTCTTTTTATGTTTTTTTTACTAAATATTTACTGGATTGATAGTAAATGTACTTTATGAACCAACCAGTCCATCAAAACTTAAAATATTGCGCTATTCTAGGCAAACAAGTAGTTTTTCCATGATTCCGTCTTATTTTTTTATCTAGTCACTATTTACATGGTCGCGTTTTTTTTCAGTGTCAATATGTTAACTACATTAAGACCGTGTATTCCGTCCACTAGCGCCGCCAATCGTTTTTTATTATTTGTGGTAAATTATATACACGTAGATAAAATACCGCTCTGTAGTGCACTAAAGAAATGTATTTATTATGTTTTGTACTTTAGAACATAAATAGTTGCCAAAGTCGATATTTTTGCTAAAAGTGGCCACTTTTAGCAATAATTGCCGTTTTGGCTATTTAGCCATGAGATATGTATTAAAAATAGCTGTCAAAAAATAATAGATACCTACATTTCTTTCGTGCACTACAGAGCGGTTTTTTATCTACGTGTCTTAAATTTACCACAATTAATAAAAAACGATTGGCGGTGCTAGTGGACGGAATACACACTCTTAATATCTACTATCGTAAAAAAAAAACCAGATGCGACAGCCATACGATAACATAAATATTGAATTTTAAAATTTTAGGTTAGGGTTGCAATTTTTACAACAATCATTATATTCATCATCAATATTTCAAACAAACAATCATTGCTTACTTAGTAGGCGTTTAAGTCATGTGGAAAACAAATTTATGTAAGTTGGCCGCATAATGTAATATTATAAAGCATTATTAATATTTTCTGGTTTCAGTTTTTTCCATTAAAATTGCTTTTATGTATGTATTTTCACCAATGAATAATAGTGTAAATTCAACGTATTATATTATATTTCTAGAAATCTATACATAAAGAGTTAAAAAATAACTCATAGATCTTCTTATCGTGTGATGGAATGTTCAAGAGTTGTTTGAGCCACCTTTTAAGGCCGCTGACATAGCTCAAGTGATCTTCGATGAACGATACTATGTGGCTTTGGGAAGAGGTCCGCCCTCGTCAGGCAAGTGCTATAACCCAATGCTTATACATAGTATCTGGAGAAGCGGGGGCGAGGTGTCATGAAGCCGTTAAAGACCCATGGCACGGCTTTGCCTCAGCAGGCACTGACCCGTCCTGCTGGGGGATGTCCATCTTGGCCCCGATCAGAGGACTTAATGCTAGGGGGGGGATGAGGGCGCCAACCCTCATGCTGGTCAGCGAGAGACAGCTACAACTTCTGATGACCAAAGCTTAAATACGGATCCGATAACGCTCACGAAACTGGAAATTTATACAATATTGGTAGAAAAGGCCCGTTTACGCAGTTCAAAATGTAGACCTTTAGATCTCGAAGCTAAAGAACGGACTATGATTGTTTTGAACGCACTATATCCAAACGGTATCCCTCCCAATATAGATAGCCAAGACCAAAATTGTGTTGCAAAAATCTCAACATTCGTTAGCAAATGTGAAAAGCCTTATAATTACAGCGTAAGAAATTTGAAACGTTTCTGTAAGAAAAGTGAAAAGTGGCTCGACACAATCTTCGATCTTGAATTACCGAAAGCAAATATGAACGAAAGGCTTTTTCTTCCAGAAGATACAATAGAACAGAGTGCTAAACCTGCGATTGACTTATCCATTGAAACATCGGAAAAATTCATTATTGAACCAAAACCTGGAACATATTTTGACGTTCAACCTTCTGAAGCAACATTATATGAGAACCTAAGCGACCGCCAAAAGCGTCGTGTACGGAAGATCTTACAAAAATGGCTGGAAGATGAACCTCCTCAAAAAATAGTGAAAGTGGTATCCAAGTAGAACCCAAGCCTTATACTCCTGAAGAAGCCCTGTGGTTACATAATCGACCGAAAGTTTACCGTGCAAGATTACACCTTTACGCAAAAAGATTTAAAAGAAAGAGGTTTTCCCGCATATCCTCCATATTATAAGGTACAGATGGCCAGGAAAATGTATTACCCTGAAGAAGACATAAGAACAATCGAAAGAGAAGCAAGTGTATCGCTGCAAGGATTGTTATTACGCACATTATGACGGATCATAAAATTCTGTAGTGGCAACATATCAGAATATTGCAGACAAAATAAAAAAGACCAAGTTAATTGTACGTTCCAGGAATCCTGGGGGTTTGACGGCAGCACAGCTCAGTCTTTTTACAAACAAGGGTTTATAGAAGGCGAAAACCAAAATGAAAACTGTTTGTTTGCAACAATATACATTCTTATATATCTACAAACAAGCGATGGATTCGTTTTATGGTTCAATCCAAGTCCACAGTCTTTTCGATATTGCCGTCCTCTGAAGAGTCAATATCGCGCAGAGAATAAAGAACTGATTCTTGAGGAGAAAATGCGGGTAGAGGACGAAATAAAAAATAACACCACTATATGCTGAAACGGACGAAGGCCAAATTGTTATCGCTGATCCGCAATTACATCTTACCATTATAGATGGCAAAGTTTTTAATGTAATTACAGGGACAACTTCCCAGCAACGCTGTGCTTGTTGTGGAGCTACAATTTTTTTCTAAACCTTATAGTTTGCGCGAGAGACACTTCCAAAGTGGTAAAATGTGTGTGTAACTTCTAAAATAAGAGAATAATAAAACTAAAAAAATATATACCGCGTGTATCTGACATCGACGCACAAACGATTTCCATGGGTCCAGGGCATGATTCTGGACACCCCAGTGTTGGAATTTTTCGTCGGCTCTTTTCTCATTTTTTCATTTTTTTCAAGAGTACCACAAGTAGGTATCAGCTCAGCTGAGCTGATATCTATTTGTGGTTTTATTCAGATTGCTATTTTTAGTGAAAGTAGTTAATTCATTATTTTTTTATAAAAAATCTCATTGGGTTAGGTCAGAATAACGATTATGAACAGTCTAAAGTAAAAAACCCTTGAAAAAAATGAGAAAAAAGCCGACGAAAAATTCTAAGTCTAGGGTGTCCACACCCTAGACTTAGAATTTTTCGTCGGCCCTGGACCCATGGAAATCGTTTGTGCGTCGATGTCAGATACACGCGGTATGATGTACATTACCATTTATACTTCCACCGAAAATTGGTTTGAACGAGATCTAGTAAGTAGTTTTTTTTTAATACGTCATAAATCGTAAACCACAACTTTTGCTTATAATATATACCTACAGGTTTGTACGGAACCCTCGGCCTCGGTGCGCGAGTCCGACTCGCACTTGGCCGGTTTTTTAAAATTTCTCATTTACAGCGTGTCGAGGATACATTATTATTAAGCCATTTGGTCTATCTGAGAATTAACTGGTACTACTCCGGACAATATTATTTAATATTATTTATGAAATCAAAAAAGGGAATAAGGTTTTTTTGAATTTGTTTAATATTCAACTTGCACAAAAAAATAACTAATAAAGGAATTTCAATTGTAACAGCGCTGTTACATTCTAACAAATATTCTAAATTAGAATATCGAGAAGTTCAAAGAAAAATGAAAATTGAATTTTCTGTTTGTTAGATAATTAACAAAATAAAAGAAAAAGAAAGTCACTAGAACTTATGATAACCCAATTGATATAACTTTATACAGAAATATGCGCAGGTTTAGGTCATCTTTGATGAACCATAGCATGTTTGACTAACACAGGTATACATTATACATCAACAAATTAAATTCTTTAGCATCTTCTGAATTTTTTTACGCCCTCATCATGTATAAAATGAAAAAAAAAGTTTTTTTTTAACATGTTTACAAAATAATATCATACATTGTTTTAAACTTTCATGGCCACTAACATTAGAATTGTTCATATCCCGATATGAACAATAGGGAATATGCATGAAAAAAGTATTAATTATCTGAACAGTTTATCTAAAAGTATTCGAAAATATAATACTAACAGTGAAATTAGAATCTAAATTGCTCGAAAAACGAACGAGATACAATTATTTTAAACAAATATATCTGTCCCTCTCGCGAAAACGTCAAATTACACGACGACTATACAGTCGTCGTGACGTTACAGTACGTATCGGCCTTCTCTTTCTAACTGCAGTCTTTGAAGCTTTATAACTTCATAAATGGTGAACGTATTTAAAAAATAATTTCATGATTGTTTACTAGAGCTAATAAGTATTTTATTTTGCAAATAAAAAAATCGCATGCATATTCCCTATTCTAATAAATATCATTTAACAAAACTACAAAGACGTGACGAGCCTCGATATCAAATCACGACGGATAAAAGGTAACCTTTAATTTTGAACAAATATTGTAAAAAGGTGGTTGACCCCGTAGCGACATCTGCTGAGTTCTGCTATTTAATTCAATTTGAACCTATAAATATAACCGAATTCAAAATACTGGTGGAGGATGACTGTGTTCTAATTCATGAGGGAATATTGTGTCTAGTATATAAGTAACTTTAGCCGGACATTTCTTTGAACGACGATTGGAACAATTCCAGACGTATGAGTTCTTGTTAGATCTTGAGAACGTGTGATTCTGGAACATCAGCAGCTGGGCCCCTCGTGAAGTTGTAAATACTCTGGCTGGAAGGAAAGATAAGATATTTTTGACCACACATTTGGGTATCAGAGCACCGTCTCGACTCGTTTGTGAGAAGGTTTTCGTACTTACTCGATTTTGTAGGAAATTTAGTTTTTTTTTCAAAATTCAATAAGCTGCTCCGTGAATACAAAAAACTCGATATTTTCTATAAACCCATTTTCTGTAACGTCTTAATGCCAGCGTTGTTTGCGATCAGGCGGTCGATTTTGTAAACATGTCGAAGTGAAAGCGTGACTGAAGTGAACACAAAGTGAGCTGTCAAACCATACTAACAAGATGGAATGACAGCTCACTTGTCGTTCACTCCACCTAAGTGAACACGGTGAGATGTCAACAGAATCGATCGGCTGTTTCATTAGTGAAATAAACTCTTAATATCATTCGCCAATAATCCCAGGACCAGCAAAGCATTGCATGCACAGCAACGTGCTAGCTAACATCAACATTGAAATGGAAATAACAATAATCGAATTGAAAAACTAGGCCTATGTCACAGGTATTCAATGGATTTTCGTGGAATTTTATTATGAGTTACTACGAGAAGGGAAAAAAAGTGAAAAATTGAAAATTAAAACAATAAATTATTTGTATACTACTTATTTATTTTAACTGTGAGGTTTTTTTTTTATTCGTTCAAGTGCAGCAAAATGGAAATGGCGTTGAGGTGGCCTTTATTCCATTGAGTCATGGCGGTTTGACTCGATTTATCATTTAAATTTATTTGGATCTCAAAAGGATACATAGTTCAATCAAAGTGATACCAGTTGTTCATTTAGGACCGATTTTGAATATAGTAAGATAACTTAGATATAAGTTATCTTAGTCCTCTTATATAAAAAATGAATCCCTAACCAATATAATATGTAACGGGCCGATTTCGCTAATTCTTTTTTTTTGTTTTTGTTACTGTCAGAAGGTCTTTATGAAAGAAAAAATTAAGAAAGTAGCGTAGTAGGTAGGTAGGGTAGAGTAGAGTAGGTAGGTAGGTAGATAGGGTTCAGGGTTGCGGAATTTGTACGAAAGAGTCATTGCGGTCCAGGAACGCAAAGGGCACTAGGAGGAACACGGATGGGTTTTAGTCAGTAAGAGAGAGATTATACTCCCTTCTGCTCCGACCAGAGCGGGAGGAGACATTTGATGATTTGACATCCTTAAAAAAAGGGCAGAGTGGGGTAGGTAGGTAGATAGGGTGGGTAAGTAGGGTACAGCAGGCAGGTAGGGTAAGTAAATAGGTAGCCAGTAACGGGGAGCGAAGTCGCGGAGAACTAGAAGTCAAGGAGTCTGAAGAATAAAAATGGCAGTTTGATAGCTTTTGTTTTTTTTTTTTTTATGCGTAACGGGGAAACTCTTGGCCCAAATCTCACCTGATGGAAAGTGATGATTAGGCCGAAGATGGAAGCGAAAGAAAAGGTGTCATAAATCCGATTTACGCTTCAGTTAAAAATAACATAACTAATAAAAAATTGCCCTGAAGTGTACTCCTTCACTTACAGGAGACTACAGCTGAGACGATTGATTCATCTCGCAATATAACCATTTTTTTTTATTTATTTTTTTATTACCACAATCAATAAAAAAAAATTGTTGAAGGTGAAGGATGATTGTGTTCGAGATTATGAGGTATGATTACATTGTCATGTTTATATTTCAGTTTGGCTTGACACTTCTTTGAAAGTCTACTCGAACAATACCAGACATACGAGGCTTTGTTGTTTCTTGAGAAAGTGTGGTTGTCAAACAACAGTAATTGGTGACCTCGTGATGTCGTCACTATTTTGCAGCCTGGAAGAAAGTACATTTTATAGACAAGCTAAAGTACACACATCTGTCATGGGGTAACATGTAAGTTTCTTTCATTTAGTTCAACTAAATGAAAGAAAATTTAAAACGTAGATTAAAAGCACACTTTTTAACAAGCATGTTACAAATTAGAAGATTACATTCTGGATAAGAATGCTTGGAAACATGCTGGTCCTGCTCCATAGGACAATCAAGGGTGAAGACAAATTCAAACTGTTTGATTTGTATTAACTTTATTTTATTATTTAAATATTAAGTTTATTTTTGATTATTAATGGTTACAATGTTTGTAAATAAGTACATATGGGAGTAATATGTACTTTTTAGAAAGTGATTAGTTTTACCTCTGCTGGGAATACTTTGTTCCTATAAGTAATATATTCCATAGGTACATTATCCTCACATATATTTAATTATGTTGTACAGCAAAAATTGTGAAAATATTTATTTGAAAAGAGTAACAATGGAGTTTTTTGTCCATTCTTCTCCATCAGAAGTAGAAAAAGAAGACTCTACCTTTCCGAATGGAAAGTAGAGTCACTATTTATATATATAATTTTAAATGTGATGATGACGTTCAAAAGTGCCGTTTAGTGGCCTACCTAATTGAAATAAACATTTTGACTTTTGACTTTTATTTATAATATCCAGTTTTATTTCGCAGTGATCGCAGAATAAGGATGCGTTTGCAGAGAGTGAAAGGATGCATGTAGATAGCGAGGTATGTGTTCAATACCCACCAATATTTTGATGGCCCCGCTACACCCAGAGCGGGAGGAGTCATTGGATGATTTCCCAACCCTAAAAAAAAAAAAACGGTTGGCGCAGTGGTTGAGCGATCGGCTGCTGCGTCGCTTGTCATGTGTTCGATTCCCGCACGGAACAAATATTTGTATGATCTACAGATTGTTGTTCCGGGTCTGGCTGTTTGAGTATGTATGTCACTTTGTATGTTTGCAAACGCACCGACGAAACAGGAGAAATTCCTAGTGTGGGAAAATGTTTATTTAAAAAAAGTTAGGATCATTTCATTGTCTTTTTATCACAAACCGCAGACTTAGTGGAAAGGTGGCTAGTGGGGGCGTGGTCTTGTTATTCAAAACAAATAAGAGAGAAGTGTGTGTGAGAGAAGTGCGAAGAATATGAGCGAGAATTTTAGCTTCTTCGATAGAAATAAATACGATAAGCACTCTCGCACTATGCAGTTCGCACATTGGGCATCCAAAATACCAAAAAACGTCAATTTGTCGATGTTTATACGATTGTTTAATTAAAAACCGTGAATAAATACGTTCATTTAATTAATCATAATACTGATCTACCACTAATATTGCACAAATAATTTTTATAAGTTAAATACCTACATTAAAAGTCTAAGGTTTTTTAAAATTGAATACTTGTAGATGAACGTTATTTTAATGTTAAATCAGTTTGATAGTTTTAAAAGTTAAAGTAGAGTTTGACAAATACTCAACTTCTTAATTCAGAAATCGGCGGTATATCATAAAAAAATTATGATATACCGCCGATTTCAGAATCTGAATGTTGTGTAAAAAAAAGTTCAGTTCAGACATATCCATTATAACCTCTCGCCTCCCGGACGTTATTACGTCACCCAATCCTTGACGGCCGGCAGCGCCGCGGGCGGCCGCTTATCTCAAGTGTGTAATCTGACATCGGCTACAAAAAACGTTATCGCAGCGTTTGTATTGTTTGTATCGTCGTACTTGAAATGGTTTCGGGTTCATAAATTATGTCGTCATGAAATAAAACATAAGCAAGAGTCTTATTAGTACTCGAGAAAGAATTATATCAAACAGATTCCAATTGGAAAAGCTTGTAGAATACTACCTATATATTCATTAACGCATTGTTAACTATAAATCGTTACAATATGCTTACTTTAATTGTAAAAATAGCCAAAAACCCAAACAATAACAATTTTGACCTTGACGAACACTCGGAACTACGTAACTTTTGTTGGCTCAATAAAACAAGTTTTGTTATGTTATTTCATGCAAAAAACTAGCTACATACTTGTAGGAAATACTGATAAATGATTATTTATCCACTTACCCTAGAATATTGCACTAAAAACACACAAAATTCACTAAAATCACTTCACCACTTGCGCGCGAAATCACCGTGACATAGAAACTTTTGACTAGAGTTTTTGAAATGTCAGGTGTCATTTTTTTAGTATGTTTTTTTTTCTAGAGTTGGCAAATTTTATAAGCCATAGAGAATATTCATAGACAAACGATTCTAAAGCTTCCTATTCACGAAATAAAAGTTTATATAAGTCGCGGTGTGCTGGTTCCAAATGGAACCAGCGGGGCGCGACGGCGATACGAATAAAGCGAGCCCATTTGGAACCACAAGGACCCGACCGGATTATAAACAGTAGCAACTGATCATCGAATTACATGCAAAAGATTTTAGAGACTTTAATGACTAAGAATGAAAATACTACGACATTTATCAAAATTACAATACATTTTTATGTATTATTTATACATAGGTTACTTTTGAGTATATTTAGGTTATTACACTTAAATCTATAATTAGTTAAAGAGAAAAATCTTAATAAATAATTACCTAATTATAATTTTTGGCATTAAAATGTTAAACATTGTAGCAAAGCTAAGAGTAGGTATAACATAACTTTTTTTTTAAACTGATGTGAATTTTGTTGTACCGTATCATTTCGTCTGTGCTTTTTTTAAGATTTAAAAAATGTTTATTGGCAAGACAAATAAAGGCATGAGTTTTTACAAAACAGCATTATTGAGAAAAAGCTTTTTTTACAATGGGGCCCGTCATCACTATCACTAGGTACATACTATAAAACAAAGTCCTCCGCCGCGTCTGTCTGTCTGTTCGCGATAAACTCAAAAACTACTGCACCGTTTTTCATGCGGTCTAGGTCTAGCTTGTCTATAATAAAAACCTCATGCCTACAAAGAAGAACCATTAAGTATATTATAAAAGAGGCTAACATTACTAATAGATAAATGTGATTATACAGGATTACATCAGAGATTCCAATTCTTCATATATAATTAAAAAAACAAAACAACAATACTTGCGTTGTTTTTTTTTCCGGTAATATGTTACCGTTTATCCCCGACAAATTAACGACACCTACAGATTACATGGAAGAAAAATGCAGACTGTTTCCAAAGTAACTCTAGTAATACGCTATGGATAAATGAGTTAGCGTTACACATTTATATACACTATAAAAGTCATGGCAGATTAAACCCGCACCACAACTGCGCAGGTCTGTGTTTCCTGATAGCTACAACCTGAGAGTCTTTAAGTCAAGAGTGAATAGGTTACTTCTAGGCAAGCGTGCTCCACCTTAGACCGCATCATCGCTTAACATCTGGCTACTCTCTAAGCCCGAAGTCCGTAGTTTCGGGCTTAGTTGCGGGAGTGTTTTACTCCGTATCACCTCTAAGCCCGAAGTCCGCAGTTTCGGGTTTAGTTGCGGGAGTATTTTACTCCGTATCACCTCTAAGCCCGAAGTCCGCAGTTTCGGGTTTAGTTGCGGGAGTATTTTACCACGTATCACTTACGGACTTACGATTAGTACCGAACCCGAAATAAAAATGAATGACAACACGATTTGACAGTAACTTTCGAAATTTGTTGTCATTAATTCTTAGTGGTTAGGTAATACGAAGTTGAAATACGCCCGCAACTAAGCACGAAACTACGGACGTCGGGCTTAGAGAGTGAGTAGCCCCCCAGGTGAGATAGCGGTCAAACGTATGCCTTACCAATAGTAAAAAAAAGGTTGTGCGGGTTTAACAGTGTCGCCTCAAATTTAGGCTACAGCGAGCCGCCAGCGCGCTTACTACGCGTTGTCCGCGAGGTGCAAGCTCGCAGTCCGCGTCCGTTTGCTGACCGCGTAGTGCAAGGTTGCTGTCACCGCGAACACAATAATTGATTTAAGACATTTGTGATTGAACAAGCATAAACTTTGCGTTGGCATTTTCGTATTGATATTATAAAATGTATAATACGGCACACGATTTGATGCTCTAATTTGAATGACAAACAAGTTCGTGGGTTTGAGCGGTGCCGGTACAGTGTGCCATGACTTTTAGTTAGGCTGTAGGTACACAAAACGGGATCAAAACAAACTAGTCACTGTTATTTTGGAAACCTGTTTTGAAGAAAAGACGAAAGTTAAAAATGGCCTTTAACCGACTTTAAAAAAGGATGAGGTTAACAATTTTGATGTTAGTTCAGCGATATTTTTTAAAGATAGAAATTATTCGGATTCGACAGCGAAGCAGCCAGCAAGCTCATACTGTTAGTCTTCAATATTTTCTTTGAAATATCCAGATACATTGGTATCGGAGGTGGCGGGGGGTGAGTATGAGTAAGATCTACAGAAATGACATAGTTATTTTCGTCTAGACAAAGAGTTGCTTTGCACCTGCATCTATTTCTTTCGGAGCAGTAGTAAGTCAAAGAGTCTCCTGGCAGTGTTGCGAACCTGAATTCGTCGACTTGGATTATTTTCTTGTCTGTCATTGGCAAGGGAAGCACGCATGCGCGCAGTTTCGAAACAGCACCATATTCTTCAACCAGGGTCGGACTTGGAGATTTTTCTTTTTTCACAATGTCTGGTAAAGGTATGGAAGGCGGAGATACTGAAATCAATTTAATTATTAAGCTCTGTATTCAAGTATCTGTGGTGCTAAAATTATTCGTAGATGTGAGCTAGCTCTTGTATATTTTTGCACATGCATATTTTTTTGGGTACCTGTCTACTATAAAAAAATGGATGGACATAAAAAAAAGTATTTTTATTTGTTTCACTATGTCACACTATTGAAGCTTCCACTATTGTAGCGCCGAAATGACTGAGCCGATTTTGAAGAATGGTGTGAAAATCGATTCGAAATTATGGCCCGTGTGACATAGCCTTTATTTGATACAAAACATAAAAAAACAATATGGCAGATGTCATCCAACAACCGACATTCTGAATTTTCTGGTATTTTTTGGTTCATAAACAATTATTCAACACTTAATATTACAAAAGTACTTAGCCTAAAAGAAGCCTACTACATTATTTTTTTTTTACACGTAAAGCATGTGGATAGGGCGAATTTTCGATAATATTTGGCCTTGAAGGCACACTTTTAAAATTCACCTTGTACAAGCCAACGTATAAAAATTAATAATGTTTTTAAGTTATACTATCAATTAACTTAATAGCAAGTTAAAATTCCGAATTCAATAAATGTAAATAAAATAAAATATTAGGACATTGGGATGATTTAATATTTTATTTTATTTTTATTTATGAATAAACATATACTTACTTAACACAAATACAACAGAAAATAAAATATATACTCTATTTCGGATTTTAAACTAGGTACTATCTATCTAGTATTTATCTATGGGGAATCCTGGGACTCATTGTCTAGCTGTTTGTCACTTCCAGTTACAGAGCACGGTAAGAAGATGTAAGTACCATCGGGCTCCTTCTGAATGTTAGGCCTTGGATGATTGTGATAGTCCAGATGCGATTCAAGAGTACCATCTTTATTCAAGGTCAATTTAGCTCGACAGTCCAAGGAATCCTTTTTGGAACAATACCGAGAGCGATCAGAGCTACCCCTTTTGGAAAAAGTGTAACCGTTGTATAAAGTTGCGTTTCTTCCCTTTAATTTGATGATTTTGTATGAGTCTGAAATTTTAAAGGTTCATTGGATTTTTAGTCAATTAAGTTATCGAATTTATTTTTTTCTTTTGATCTATTTTAGTACTTCCTAAACTATTTATAATTAGGATGCTCGTGGCTAAATAACAGACGCACGGGTCTTATGATCTTCAAGGTTAAGCAACGGTTTTTCGTGCGATTTATAAATTAAGTCCCAGACAGTCCCTCAGAGACAAATTTAAAGAGATTAATGTAATGACTGTGCGTGCCTCTCAGTATATTTATGAGAATCTCTTGTATGCACATTAAAATATTAATCTGTTTAAAAAATACAGTGATATCCATAACATAAATACTAGGAATAAACACAATTTCGCCGTACCTAAAACTAGACTGTAAAAAAATAGGTGGTTCGTTTCGATGCCAATGTAATCGTTTTTATAATAAACTTTCTAGCCACATTTAGAACTTAGCATTAATAAATTCAAATCATTTATAAAACGTAAGCTATGCCAGAAAGCTTTTTACACAGTTAAAGACTATCTTGAAGACAAAAAGGCTTGGGATTGAGCTGCTTCAATAATGTACATGGCCCAATGTTTATATAATATATCAATCTATTTTTTCTTTTATCTTTATACTTTTATATTTTTAAATATTGGCATTTTTATATTTTAATTGATTTTATATTTTTGACACGAATGTTTACTTTTTGAGGTAATTTCAATATACTTTTTTAAATTTTATTTTAATTAATTATTTTTTAATTTACTATTGTGAATATGGGAACTATACAATTATATACTATATGACTATGGAAAATGGAGACTATATAATTTATTTGAAATATAAAAGGCGTGTTATACAAAGATTCTATATTTTTGTACTAAACAATTACAAAATAAAATTATAAAACAACTTTGGTACATCTAGACCTAACTTAGTTTTCAAGTGTGGAAGGCTTAACAGGCTGGCCACTACGTTGCCGAAACACGCTTTGGACGGACAATAATAATTCTGACTATTGATGTTAAGTGTAGTACAAGTACATATATTCATTCATTAATACATGTTTTAGCCAGGTAATATGTCATAAGTGCCACCGGGATGCCTATGAATGTTAGGCCGTGGATGATTGTGGCAGTCCTGATGGGTTTCTATGGTCCTATCGGGCTTCAAACACAAATTTGCTTGACAATCCAATTGATCCTTTTTCGAACAATACCTACTGCGACCATACTTTTTGGAAAATGTGTAGCCTTTGTACAAAATTACCTTTCTTCTATTTATAGTGATGATTTCGTATTTATCTGAAATGTAGAAGATTAGTTCATGCATGTTCAATTTAATTAAATCATAGGTTCTATTTTTTATTTTAGCATCGAGTAAAGTACATACTTATCTAGGAACAACATCGTAACTTTCTTTGATTTTTTTTAGTCACAGGTAATATAATCCCAAATTGGTTTTAAGTGCGGGAAATTTTACAGCCTGGCCACGCCTTTGCGGCTACCGACACAGATTTGAGAGGCGTGGAGAGCGGTACAAATAAACGTACCAAGAATTTCAAAGCCAAGTCTATAGATTATACCTATTCACAATGTGGTTGCTCCAGTTAGAACTCAGAATGCGTCTTGGCTTTTGATCATGTCACAACGCGTTGTGGCCATTCACAAGTGCAATGACGTAAAGTTCGTGATAGTATGAAAGAAGCTACAATGCATTGTGAGCTGTTTTCTCACTCCCAATACACCAATAACGAACGTTATTGGCCTTTAGGTATAACTACCGGGGGCCGAGTCACCCACGTCCGTAGGAGAAGACCCTACAGCGAATCCCTACACGTGGTCCCCAGGTGGTGCTAAACAGGTGACACTAACCGCCTCCGTGGTCTAGTGGTTAAACCACCTGATTCAGACCCAGAGGTCCCGGGTTCGATTCCCAGCGGGAGCAAATTTTTTGCTCGTTTTGGTTGGTGGTAGGACTTGTTTTAAGTCCGCCTGGCAAGCTACCACCATCATGTCTAAGTCTGTCGCCATAACAACAATGTTAAAAGCATTGTTGTGTTCCGGCAGTTAGAGGTATGATAGCTAGTTCCTCTGTGTAAGAGGATTCCGGGTGAAACTCGCTTCCATCTGCGGCCATCACTTTCCATCAGGTGAGATTTGGGCCAAGAGTTTCCCCGTTTTGCATAAAAAAAAAACTAAATGCTAAAAACGCTAATTATTGGTGTATTAACTGACGTATAATCCACCGTAAAGCTATAACCACTGAGCCAATTTTAATTACTGAAGTGTAATTTGGTTCAAAATGATGATCCAGGTGACAGGCTATATTTTATACGCGCATGTTACGAGTATACCCAAACAAGTGACGGTTCTGAATCCGGTTCCAATTTATCTGAAAAACAAAAAAAAAGAAACATAACAGAAGTTCTTTATAAAATAAAAAAACATTTTGAATTAAAAAATTAAAATATAATAACCTCGTTGGTAGTTATAGTTTCGTGCCGTTTTAAATTAATTTTCATTATTTTCACATGGCGACTTACCGCCAAATATCTCGGCAACGTGACACTTTACGAGGCTAAAATTTGTTGTTGGTTAAAGTATCCTCTACACATGAATGTATGTTACATCGTGTTGCTGGGGTGTTTGTTACGCCAGTTCTTCTTCCCAGCTAAAACTCTAGGAAGTGGTGAAGTGCGAGCGTTTTTGGGGGGCTTTCTTAATGTTGAACATTGACGTTGAAAACATGCTGGCACTCAGCCTAATCTGAATAATAATAATACGATTTTAGATTTTATTTACAGCACCTTTGAAAAAGTTCGAACCCCTATCAAGGTTGAGGAGGTTTCAATTTGTGAAGGAGTCATAACTGGCTTGAAATAGTGTCTATTATATTCTAAACGGATTTCCTGCGTCGCTAGTTCCTCGTCTAGATATAAAATAAAATATTAAAACATACCAAACGACACACTTTTTCATACTGCATTTCAGATTTTATTAAATCCTCTTAATTTACACTAAAAATACTACATTGCCGTTAGTCAAGTTTTAAAATTAAATATTTTTGGTAGTTACCAGACCATCAAACAATTACAGATGCAATACTTAAGACTAGTACATCAATTTAATAAAAAAACACTACGTATAAGTCATTTATAGCTTTGAAAAGACAAGTTAAGCACAATCTTAGACTAACGTGATTATAGGGTATAATGTTTTAAATCGATTATTTTACAATTTCATTTTTAATCACAATAAGTTTATTATAATAAAAATAAATAACCGTCGCTTTTTCGTTATATGGATCATTGCTAGTCTGAAAAATGTGATTTCATATTCCTCAATTCATTTTCTATGGTACATAGTTGGTTGACGTTATTTGACGTTCAAACTGGATTTTGCAAAAAAAATATTCATAATAAAACAAGTATTACTAGGGGTAGTAGCTCAAGCTGGGACTAAGTCTTCATTTAAAAGAATACTATCTCCATAACCTTCTGTATACTCCAGAAACTGTAGACTGCTTTAAAAGTATTTATTGTGAAGCATTGATTGTTTGTTCTAAGCCATACTGCATCAATACTACCCTATGCACGGCCTTCTCTCTCTTTTTACAGAGAGGAAATGATTCATATATAACGAATAACAGACACTGTCATTTATATCAACAGTTAAATTGATTGTGATTGTGAGTATTACTTTAATTTTAAGTTCTACATTAGTACACATACATGTTTTAGTTGGGTAAAATGTAACAGGTGCCATTGGGATGCCTGTAAATTTTGGGACGTGGATGATTGTGACAATCCCGATGGGTTTCAACGGACCCATCGGGCAGCAAGAGCAACTTCGCTTTACAATTCGACTTATCCTTTTTCGAACAATACCGACTGCGCTCAGACCGACCCCTTCTGGAAAATGTGTAGCCTTGGTACAAATATACCTCTCTTTTCTTTATTTTGATGATTTCCAATTTATCTGAAATGTAAAAGAAGTTTTGTTACACAGGTTCTATTTTTTTATTTTTGTACTAAACTACAATTAAAGATAATAAAAACACCTTTGGGTTTCTCAGAACCACAGGCTGATTTAGACTTAAACTTAGTTTTCAAGTGTGGAAGCGTTGCCACTATCACCGTAGAGTTGAGCGGCTTGGAGAGCGTAAGAATAATTCTACAAAAATGTATGCAGCATTCTACTCGTACTACATACAGCTCGTGGCTATATAATAACAGGCGCACAGGTCGATCTTCAAGGTTAAGCAACGCTTGCCGAGGTTGGTCTGTGGATGGGTGACCATCTTAACATACCGAGTTTCCTCCGTGCCTCAGAAAGCACGTTAAGCTGTTGGTCCCGGCTGTCATTTGGAGATCTTTGGCAGTCGTTACGGATAGTCAGAAGCCGAAAATCTGACACCAGTCTTGCCAAGGAGTAGGTACCGTGTTACCCCAGTTAATGGGTTGTGGAGGTCTGGTAGGCAGCCGCTCCACGTAAAATACTGGTATTCAGCTGAATCTGATTTGACTGGAAGCCGACCCCAATATAGTTGGGAAAAGGCTAGGCAGGCAGATGGTATGCAGCATTCTACTCATGGCGCAGGTCTTGCCGAGCTATGAGTAGAATGCTTAGGCCAATCGTTGCAGTGCACATGATTTCATAGATATAAAAGGTAAATGACATTTATTCTGCAAATACGTTTTTATTTTTACTTGAGATGGGTTAGCTCTTGACTTTAGTCTAGGTCAGAGATGACAGAGACAAAGTCTACGATGGAGTGAGCTCACCCAGAAGTAGCTTGTTCACTGTAACTTTGAAAAGATTAGGGTTGTAAGCGTTCGGAAACACAGACGCAGGCAGATGATTCCACGTTAGCAGAAACTCTTTAAGACGTCAATTAAGTACTTAGGGAGTAGATCTCAATTTATGTGAAAATAATCAATACAGCAGTTTTTATATCCAAACAAGTGACGGTTTTGTTTTTTGTTTTACCATCGTCGTATCAATTGTTGTTAGAAAAGGCGAACATTCTTAATTAAAATATTAAAACATACCAAACAACATAAAAACTATTTTATTATATTATATTACTTTTAGTACTATGTAACACCAATAAATAATAAGGAATATTTGTTTTTAATTGTATGTTAGAGATACTTCTACATCAACAAGGTAAAATGAAACAAGTTCCATCGGAATGCCTGTAAATATTGGGCCGCGGATGATTGTGACAATCCCGATGGGTTGCAACGGTCCCATCGTACGTCAAAATCAGTTTAGCTTGACAATCCAATCTATCCTTTTTCGAACAATACCGACAGCGATCGGACCCGCCCCTTTTAGAAAAAGTGTAGCCTTGGTACAAGATTACGTCTCTGCTCCTTATATTGATGATTTCGTATTTTTCTGAAATGTAAAAGAAGTTTTTTTAAAAGATTCTATTTTTTATGACTACAGGTAGATCTAAATAAAACTAGTTTTCAAGTGTGTAGGATTTAATAGCCTGACCAGGACGTTGCTTATATTTCCAACTTCATATTATAAAATGTCGTTTTGTTTTCCAGGTTACATAGTTGATTTAAAAATTATCAATTCATAGCAAATCTAACAATGTGTATAAGAATTTAAGACTATTTGGAACAGTACTGATTGCGGCCAGCCAGACTCACTTGTTCATTGTGACTGTTAAATTATCCAAGGCTGATAAAATTCCATTTTTCCCAGAGATATCCTACACTAGCTGACTCGTGCCCACTGCGTTGGGCGGTATTGTACGGGTTAATATATTATTATAGCCTATGACACTCACAAATAACGTGGCTTTCTATTGGTAAAAGAATTTTCAAAATCAGTTAAGTGGATCCAAAGATTACCCCTACAAGCTCAAAAACTCAGAAACTTTACCTCTTTGTAATATTAATATATTAGCTGACCCGCACATTTTCGTTTGCGTCACATTTTGCATTAATGATCCGCTCCTATTTGTCTTAGCGTGATGATTTGTTTGTATGTTTGTAAGTTTGTATGTAGGGAGTAATCTCAGGAACTACTGGTCCGATTTGAAAAATTCTTTCAGTGTTAGATAGCCCATTTATCAAGGAAGGTTATAGGCTATGTATCATCACGCTAAGACAAATAGGAGCGGAGCAGTAATGGAAAATGTGACGCAGACGAAGTTGCGCGGGTCAGCTAGTACGCATATAAATAAGACTAGCTGACCTGTGCAACGTCGTCTGCGTAACATTTTTTTCAAATCGGACCAGTAGTTCCTGAGATTAGCGCGTTCAACCAAACAAACAAACAAACAAACTCTTCTACTTTATAATATTAGTATAGATTGGGAATCTATCGGTAAGAAGATCAGAGGCAATTTTATTTTATTTATTTTGTAAGTTATAAAATGTATGTCTTATAACTCTATGAGTATGTCTAGAGTATAATGTATCCCTTTATACTCAGCGATATAAGGATGCGAAGTAAAAATTCTTTTTGCTTATAGAAAAATTGATGATGTTAAAAATAGCCTGTATTTTGCAAAATAAAGCATTTTAAAAGGAGCTCGCTAATAAAATATCAAGTAAAAAAGCAAAGGTTTATTTTCGGCCACATATACACACGAATAATTACCACAATCAGGACTTACTTTATCGTATTGATTGCTAACGTACCTACGTGCTTATTTACCTTAATTTATTTACACATAAACATCATTCACATAGGGGTTTGACGGGTGACAAATCGGGAATATAACATAGAAGTAGTAATGGTAGAGTAGCTATAGTTTACGCCAGATAAACGTGGAATTAAGTACATTGACCCACATACATTTATTGACTTTCATAAGATCAAAATCAGAAATAATGACATAAAGCTGTCCTGAATCGACTTCTATCGTGATCCTTTACGTTCTCTAGTAATGAAAAACAGTTCTTAATTTATTGTTCTACTAGTATCTACGAAGAGATATTAAGGAAAGGTCAATGTACTTTATTCCACGTTTATCTGGCGTAAACTATAACTAATGATCTACCTGCTTAGTTAACTAAATACTCCTTCTGCTTCGTTCATTCTATTATATCTGGTGATACAAGCACTTCGGTTACAGCTTTATTCATGCCTGAGCCCCTTTATGTCGTGAGAATGACATCATGTTTTTTTTGGAAAAAAAGGGATAGTGCTATTCATCTTTCATAGCTGAGTCTCCCTCATATACCTCCTTACCTCATATGTAAGGCCCCTGACCACATTGAAGAACATCGCCCATCTAAATCAATTCTGCCCTCGAAAGCCGAAAAGATGTGGATTTCTCAAAAGTATTTTTTTATTAATTCACTTATTATTAATGCGAAATTATTAATCTCTGTTTGTTTATAACCTTTTCATATCTCAGCCCAAAAATTGGTCGAAAAGAAAGGATTGATCTAGATATTATGTGGGTGCCAAAAACGTGGTAAAACCTACCCTAGGACAAGAGCTGATCCTTTTTTTATAAAAAAACCAAGCCGCAAGCAAGAGCTAGCTTTAAAAATGTACATTAACCAGTTCACAGTCCCATAAGCCACAAGCGATTTTCGCAGATTGATTAACTGTTGTATCTGCTGTCCGGACAATGAACCTGCAGTGCGATTCTGTATACATGTCGAAGCGAAAGCTTGGGTGAAGTAAGTACGAAGTGAGCTGCCAATGCGTATAATCAAGATAGCTTCGTGATCACTTCACCCAAGCCTTTACTTCAACATGTTTACAGAATCGACCGGCT
The DNA here is from genome assembly GCA_963859965.1 of Ceramica pisi. Taxonomy (NCBI): domain Eukaryota; kingdom Metazoa; phylum Arthropoda; class Insecta; order Lepidoptera; family Noctuidae; genus Ceramica; species Ceramica pisi. The sequence goes on along the minus strand of OY982541.1, from coordinate 5,681,468 downwards.
GCTAGGTGTCGGAAATAACTTTTAGGTTTTTTCTCCAAAGTTACACGAAATTACCGCTTTGTAGCTTCCGAGGGCTCGAATGACCTACCCTAAAATATTGTCCCGTTGGCCCTTTAAAGAGCTTAGGTGGTAGATGAGTGTGGGTATTATAAACGGATGCAATACTTCCATCTTTGTTGAGCTTGAGTCTAGCTCTACACTCTCTGCTCACCTTCTGGGAGCAGTACTGGTTACAATACGACGCACCTTGTCGCGAAAACGTAAAGTTTTGGTATAAAAGCATTCTCTTGTTATTTATTTGAATGACTTCATAGTGTTGTTCTGAAAAAAAAAACAAACTTATATTTAATAAAATACTGTAGTGAACCCACATGTCGCCATTTTTTTGTCCAAACCCAAAATAAGTAAGAAAGTATTTATTTGCTTTCATAATCATCATCCCGAGAACGTGGCATCATATGGAGGTTGACACTCACCCACAGGCCTGGTAGACAAATTCAAGATTGCTCAGCGTGCAATGAAGAGAGCAATGCTCGGGGTTTCTCTGTTTGATAGAATTCACAACGAAATTCATTCATTCACCAGAGAACTAACGTAGAGTGGAACACCCTACAGCACCATGGACCGATGATTTTAAAAAGGTGGCTGGCAGCAACTGGTTGCACACTGCTCAAGACCGGGAAGGTTAGCGCTCGTTGGGGGCGGCTTACATTCAGTAGTAGACGGCAATTGGCTGATATATGATGATCTGTACCACCCTAATACCTGTATTGTCTTATTTATTTATTTATTACTAGCTGACCCGCGCAACTTTGTCTGCCTCACATTTTCCATTACTGCTCCGCTCCTATTTGTCTTAGCGTGATGATATATAGCCTATAACCTTCCTCGATAAATGGGCTACCTAACACTGAAAGAATTTTTCAAATCGGACCAGTAGTTCCTGAGATTAGCGCGTTCAACCAAACAAACAAACAAACAAACTATTCTGCTTTATAATATTATAGTATAGATACACTTAATTGTACACCGATAAAAACATTCAAGAAAACTACAAACTAAAACACATAATTATGTACAATGGACGGCCTTATCGCATTCCGCGATCTCTTCCAGGCAACCTTGAATGGACAGTAATTGCTTGGACACAAAATGAGGTTTTCATCGGTGCAACACTTTTTAAATTATAATATATATACACAGATAAATATATATTCCTATCAATTTAAATGTAGTTATACAAATTATACGCGTAACAAATAAATGACGAGCATAACATTACAGCGACAGGTAATGCTCCCTCACGAGTTTTTTGAACACCGGTAACGATTGAGCGCGTCTTACTGGGACTGGCAATGCATTCCACAAACGAGCAGCCTGGACAGTAACGGATTTTGTCTTAACTAGGTAAAATTCTATACTCAGGTCCATTACTGAGAAATTGAGAAAGGCCTGGTCATCTGGTTACTCTGTAATGGCATCAGTCTCTGTTACCTCTTCACCAACGGCTGAACGGATTTGGAATAAACTTGGATCAAGGGTAAACAAAAAATACTTTGAATAGGGCATTGGATACTTTTTATTGGGGGTATGGTACATTGGGATTATTTTCGAGTGGCAGGCACGCAGGCGAAGCCACTGGTGGGAGCTAGTCCAAAATGTAAAAATAAATGTTTGTTTGTTCGTAGGTATTAACTTTGTAATCTACCTCTATAATATGCACAGTACAATTTTTATTAAATTCTAAGTTCAAACGTTTTTTACTTTACTAATCATCTGGACCACAAATATTTAAAATTAAAATACCTAATTGCTATTTGAATTAATTTTTTATTTATGTAGATACATAGACACAACAAAGAAATTAAAAAGTTACACTCTCTCCTACTTATATATGAACAAGCTTAGAAACTAAAAATATGTACAAATGTACAAGGAAGATTAAAAGGGGAGAGGAAAACTCATAGGACATCAAAAATTTGTATACATCGCTGTCAACGGGCAATATGCCCGGAAAACTGGCAACATTGTCACGTTGACAAAGAAATGATTTATAAAAGAATCTACCTGCTGGCAGATCTGCGAACATTATCATTAACTAATTTTAGGTTATGTTTCACCGTTAGATTATGTTTCAAATTTATCCTACTTTGTAATATTTCCCACCAGACTCCATTATTCTTGGAGGGGGGTGATTATGGGGGGTAGAGGGCACTGCAAGAGTTCCATCCGCATTCAGAATCAGCTTGGCTGCACATCTCTGACTTGACCTTTGCGAACAATACCGGTGACGGGCAGACGAGCTTTGTCTCGAAAACGTGTAGTTCTGGTACAGAAATAATGTTTTTCCATTGACTTCTATAACTCTACCTGAAAATTTTATTACATATAAATAAATGTTATTAAATGTACCTACAGTGTTATCAGGAAAGTTCAGTATGAAGTGTAACTAATTAGGGTTAAATTATAATAATGACAAAAATCATCGATCGATATAGTTTATGACAAAAATGTACTGATCAATAGATTTCTTGAAGTTACACCTCGGCTTCGCACGGGTGTTTATATGCCTATATTATTTTTAGGGTTCCGTAGCCAAATGGCAAAAACGGAACCCTTTTAGATTCGTCATGTCTGTCTGTCTGTCTGTATGTCCGTCCGTATGTCACAGCCACTTTTCTCCGAAACTATAAGAACCATGCTGTTGAAACTTGGTAAGAAGATGTATTCCGTGAACCGCATAAAGACTTTTATACAAAAATAGATAAAAAAACAATAAATCGTGGGGGTCCCCATACTTAGAACTGAAACTCAAAAAAAAAAAATTCATCAAACCCATACGTGTGGGGTATCAATAGATAATTCTTCAAAAATGATATTGAGGTTTCTAAAATCATTTTTTTCTAAACTGAATAGTTTGCGCGAGAGACACTTCCAAAGTAGTCAAATGTGTCCCGTCCCCCCTTAACTTCTAAAATAAGAGAATGATAAAACTAAAACAAATATATAATGTACATTACCATGTAAACCAGCGACAATTGGTTTGAATGAGATCTAGTAAGTAGTTTTTTTTTAATACACCATAAATCGTAAATCGCAACTTCTGCTTATAATATGTATAATAACTACTGGTTTGTACGGAACCCTCTTGTACGGAACCCTCGGTACGCGAGTCCGACTCACACTTGGCCGGTTTTTTTTATTAAATTTTCTTTCATGCAACCTTGCCCTGACAATTACAAACACAACAATAAGAGAATTATACAATTAGGGTCAGCCGTTACGTGTTAAGTTATACGTGTCGCGCGCCATAAAACTGTTGAATTTGATTTAAAGTGAGGTAGACATTTTCAACTGCAGCCTGACGAAACAGGAGTAGCACTGAAGTGCATTGAACATGTTCAGTAAAGTTGGTATTACTAGTTTTAATTTTATTCTAACTGTTTTTTTTTTAATTTCTGATGAAAGTCACCCGACTTTCACACTCAATGAATGGGCCCCCGAAAACGGTCGCTAGCACAAAGTGACGCAGCACCAAGGTGGCAACATAGCCTGAGGTGCTAGAGGAATGGAGATGTATACCACGGCTATCAGGACAATCCCAGAAGTGCGGTCAAGATCCCTATCAGTATCTTACTGGATTATACATCCTTCTCCCAAGCACGTTTGCTCTAGCGAATCTCCACTCAGACCGGCCGATTAAGGCAGGAAAGAGGTGGGAGCTCTGTTCCTCGTCTGTGTTCACTCTGGCCAGCCAATAAAGACAAGCCGGAGATGAGGAACAAGACTTCTCCTGGGAGATTTAGGTTCGTGGGGTCGCTACTACCCAACAGTTCGCCACAAAACTGCCTTGCGGATTGTACGTCTCTTTGTCTGGCCCCTCACCCTAGGTAAGTATGACTTAAGGTCAATCGGAACGCGCAAGCCGCACCGTGACGTCAACGCAAGCACGTCACGTCACGACGTTAATTATTATCATTTTGAATGTTTTTTTTTATTTTTTATGGTAGTAACATCGCATTGGCGTTATAGCTGTTAAGGTGTTATTTACTGTTTAAATAAATAAATAACTTCATGACGACTGACACGTTTCGGCGATACATTTTTAGTGTTCCGAACATCCCTTAAGTTAGTAAGAAACGGAACCCTTATAAGATCACTCGTCTGTCCGTCTGTCACAGCCAGATCTAATGGACCGATTCTGTTGAGATTTAGTAGGTACACTTATGGACTTCTGTGACTCGAACATGGACGCGATACGTAAATAAATAAATATTAAGTGGGGGTCACTTTTTGGGATAAAATTAAACTGTATCATGTGACATATCAAATGAAAGGATTTATTGTGAGAAATTATTCTCCATTACATATTTTTATTCAAGAAATTAGATCAAAGTAACCATTCCACCCTCCTCATTATAACCAAAACTACTGATATAGGATAAAAAAATGCATATCATAACCTAGTTCTTAACATGTTAAAATAACAAGTTACAACAATGAAATTGGTTCGGAACCCTATGCACGCGAGTCCGATTCACAATTGGCCTGGTTTTTATTTTAAATAAATAGACTAGCTGACCCCCGCAACATTTTCCGCTCCTAAATAATATTGCAACAAAAAATTGAGATGTAAGCTACCCTATCTTTCAAGTTCGATCAAACTGCACACGGTGTGCAAATCTGATTAAAATCGGTTAAGTAGTTTAGGAGTCCATCGCGGACAAACAATATATTAAGATTAAGAAAATAAATTCTAAGCCAGTGGAATATTCAAAATGTTTAGTAATACATACTGACATTTCATAAAAATATATTATACTAATATATATTTATCTCATAATATTTTAACTATATTCTATGATATTTTCCATCAGAAGTCTGAAATATTTTTGCTGGTGGGTGGTTGTGAAACGCTGATACGCTTTCGATACTTCCATCCTTCTTCAGCGTAAGTTTTGCTTTGCATTCTTTGCTTAACTTCTGCGAACAGTACTGGTTCCACCACGACCGGCCTTGCTTGGAATATGTGTAATTTTCATATAAAATCAACTCCTTCCCTTTTATTTCAATGATAGTATACTGCCCTGAAAGTACGTTATATTAACATTTAGTCATCATCGTTTCAGCTGAAAGAACCAGACTGACCTTTCTCTAATATCCCTTTGTAGATACCCGAACAATAAACTATGAACCGTTTTTCATTACCAGAGAATGTAAAGGATCACGATAGAAGTCGATTCAGGACAGCTTTGTCTTTATTTCTGTTTTAGATATTAAAAAAGTCAATCAATGTATGTGAGTCATTGGCCGTTATTGCACATTTATCTGGCGCTTGCCATAGTAGCGGCTTTTATAGAGTTGTCGGTCGACTTTTTTGGAAGGCTTTCCAAAGCTTTGTCTTCCGGTACGCGCCATCGGTTAAACTAAAGAGGAATGGTTATTTGTTAACCGGCTCCGACGGAAATGAGATCTGTACACTACTAGCTGTCCCCCGCGGCTTTGTTCCCGTTTTACCGGCATAGTTCCCGTTCCCGTGGGATTTCCGGGATAAAAATATTCTATGTCCGTCTCCTGGTTCTAAGCTACCTCCCCACGAATCTAAATCATCGTCGTAAAGTAAATCATAATCGAAAAAAAAAAAACATCCAAATCGGTTCAGCCGTTCTTGAGTTATAAATAGTGTAACTAACAGGAATTTCTTTTGGATACATTAGATTAATCACAACACGTTACGATTTTATCTATATACGGCGTATGGTATGAGCCATGTAGAACTGTAATAGGCATACATACCAGCACCTATATACTAGTTTTCTGACTCCAGGTAGTTATCTATGTACTGCACTGGTGTATAGAGTAAGTAGTAAACTGACGTAAGCTAAGCTACGGATAAACTGCTAAAGTTGACTTTGAATACAATACAATGTAAGTTTGCTGAGGCACAATTATTAACATAAATGCGAAATTAATAAATAAATCAATTTATTTATTCAGATAAAAAGTCCATAATTGTAAGTCACAAAAATACTTAACAATCTATGTTAGTAAACACATTGTAAAAGAGTAAGTAAACAAAATAAAAAAAGAACAGAATCCCAAAACCAAAGAAACCTTTTTCCTCATTAACATTTTTTTTTTCATTTTATTAATAAATAATAAATAAATAAATACTTATTCATTATCAATTCATTATTCATCTTGGTTTTGCACAAACGCTAGCACTCCAAGGTATCCGGAACTGTCAACTTTTCCCAATCAACCTTGAACCTAAAGCTTTAGCGAGAAAGTTGAAAATCTATGAAAGTTTGACAGATTGTTGTGGCTTGATGTGCTGGTGTCTACACATGTTTTTACTGGGCTTGGAGCATTAATAACGAACACTGATAACATTATCCTATAGAAATTTGACAGTTTCGTTAAAATCTAAATCAGTAAAAAAAATCGACAGTGTATAAAGAAACTAAACTAATGGTTTTAAAATTGCTAATTCGCAATTATCATTTCATTCGTTTCCATAACACCTACATGTTTCAATTATGATTGGCTGTTTTTTTTACAACTGGTCTACTCCATACCTTCCGAGTGCTAAGTCTCTAGTACTATCTCCATCGCACAATAGGCTTGTGTCCTGAAAAAATCTACTAAGTCCGTCATTTAGATTATCAAAAAATATTTGACCCGTGTTTTTTCTTTTGTTACGGGAACCAAAATTGACGAAGTTACGACGCTTTTAAAATTCTCAATACGTCACACCTTCGCATAATTTTAGTGAGTCGTGACGTCACGAGCCCCCACTCCCGAGTTTTGATGCGTTTTATCCTTGTCAATAATCATTGATTTTCAAAACCCAAAAATACGGGTCCATTATTTTTCAATACTCTAACTGACGGACTAAATAGTTTTGCAATTTGTGGATGATGGAATCTAGCCTATTATGACCGTGTTCTTGAAAACACACATTGCAAAATTCACAGTTTGCAATATTTGCCATCCACATCTTTGAACAGCGTTGGTGGTGGATGATTATGTTCGGTGAAAGCCTGAATAATGCCGCCATTTTCATCTAATATAATTTTTCCTCTGCATCCTTTTGAAGCCTTCTTGGAGCAAAACCGATATTTATCATTATTGCCAGACTTCGAATATGTATGTCCTTCGTAAAGTACAAGTTCCGTGTTGCGATATTTTATAATTTCGTAAGTATCTGAAAAACAACACGTGCATAAATAGTTAATAATTTGTGGTAAGTAAAGGCAAATACCCCAATGGAAGCATTCAAAACGTAAATGACAGTTCTTTTTTTTAATAAACTAGGTCTTTTTAGCATTGAAAACTGTTGAGCAGACCTCGATAACCGTAAAAAAACACAGTCAGTAAAATAGGAGTACAGTTTTCACCAAAATGGAGTCAAGTCGAAATTTGAGTAATCGCAAAATCGCAAAACTTTTATAATATGTATTATTGAAAGAAATGAAGTTTATTTACCAACAACTCTATAATCGTTTCTAACTAAAATACTCTTGGCAGTATTAAGCGTTCCCACTGCTGGGACACACCTTAATAATGAAAATAAAACAAATTTTGGTTAAATTGGAACTTTATAAATATTAACTGTATTTATTAAGTTCCAGTGCTAACGAAAATAAAGTTTTGTAGAAATAACAGTAAAGCGAGGAGTTGTCAGCAACGAATAAAATATGTTTGAAATATAATTTATTTATGGAAGAAAACTTTATTTAAAAACAACTACAAAATTGTTTCTTAATGCATAATTTAAATAATCTTAGCATAATAAGCGTTTCCACTGCTGGGACCAGGCCTGCTTTATTGACTGGGCTGTAATCAGTGGGTTATACAGGGTTAGCTGAACGATGCGTACCAAGTGCCCTTATAAATATCCTAGATTTCTTGGTTTAGTATCTGGCGGCGGAAAGCAGCTTGTTTCCTTCACAGATTAATCGTAATAAAGTAATTATATGTACAAAGTTAAGTGCCACCCTAATTTTAACCTACAACTCATAAGCCGAGTCACTAGGCTAAAAAAATCTCTTTAAAAGTCTTAAATATACAAATTATGTGACTCGTAGGAGAAAAAATATATTAAAAAAACCTAGAAGAGCATAAAAAGTCATCTACGTCGTTGTATGGAGACGACTGTGACTGAATTTACAGCCTAAACACACAAGCAGATCGGGCAAACGTTGTTTTGCAATATAAAAAAATAGCATACGATCTTTTCTCAGACTTACCAAATATACACAAAAATTATCAAAAAATCGGTCAAGCCGTTTCGGAGGATTTCTCTAACAAACACCGTCGACACAAGATTTTTATAAATAAGAAGAAGACTAGCTGACCAGCAAACTTTGTTTGCCATATAAAAATAGCCTACGACCTATTCTCAGACCTAATGAATATACACAAAAAAATATCGGTCAAGCCATTTCGGAGGAGTTCGATAACAAACATCATGACACGAGATATTTAAGAATTAGACAAGCTGACCGGGCAAACGTTGTTTTGCCATATAAATAAAAAATAACCCACGACCTACTCTCAGTGTGGGGAAAAAAGAAAGAAAAATATACAAAAAAAACTTGATAACTAGAAAAAATGGAGATCCCTATGAAAATTGCAGTACTAAAACCGCGCGAACGAAGTCGCGGGTGAAGTGCTATCGAAACTGTGTAAAACTAAAATAGTTACTAGTAATGAATAAAATTTTAGCAAGTTACTTTTACATATTAATGAATCGCTATGGGAATAAAATTAAATATTACACTAGTGATTTTAGAGTATTTGCTGCATAGCATTATCGTAATTAATAATTATACATTTATCAGGTCTATGTCCAGCGTTTATATTATACTCAAGTTTGGCGACACGTCGGTACATTTTTTGCGGTGCAATATTTTCTTCAGGTACGTTTTCTTTGGCGCAATACTTCAGGTATGACGAATAACATTCGCCAAAAGTCAGGTTAAATTCGCGAAACTTCTGCTGAATTTCATTTTCCTCACAATCATCAGTACAATCGCACATCATTTCAATATGTTTACGAATCGTGTCTTTCATATCTTCCGGTCGTCTTTCTAAATACGGTGTGTCACACCGTATCAAGGTTTGTTTTTTTATTTTGTTAACCACCAAATCATTTTCCCTTTTCACATCCTGTACCTTACCCTTTCTGCCTCTTAGAAGTGCTGCTGTTATTGTAGTGATACCCAGGGTGTTCATAAAGAATTTTTTGCATACTCTTACGACTTTTTTGTTAACCAAAAAGGTGTAGTTCAACGTCACCTGTCTTCTAGTCGACGTCTTAACATGGCGTTTTGCAACCGGCAATTCAACAACTCTCGACAAAATAAACTGTTTCTTTAAAGTTGGTGTCATATCCTTCCCATTATATTTCTTAAAGATACTCATCCTTGCGTTTATGTCTACAGTTTCGTAGCATTTCAGATGGCATGCGCATACGGGTCCCATTATTCTTGTTTTGTTTAATTTGGAATACGTTTTCTTAGTTTCTGCCAACCTATGCATGGAGACATTAAATTTCATCGAATGTGGTTCAAGAAGATTTGTATAGTTTTCATTAGCTGTGTCATTTTCATTTCCATCAGCTACGCTGGGCGGTAAAATCTTCTGACTAGAATTTGAAGAACCTTGAATTAAAGCAACAGTTAATTATTAGCGGTATTGCAGTGGCTGAAATCATTACTATCGAATCATGCTTCTCAAAAAGGTGGGTGGTTATCATGTTCTTATTAAAAAACTTTCAGATATACAATTAAAAGGCAACGAATATAATTTTACAAAACAGTTAAAGTAAAACTAGCTTATCTATGAGACTAATATATTTCTACATATTATATATCTTTAAATAAAAGAAATTAAGCCCTTTACCCAGCAGCAGGATAAAAGTGTAGGCTGACAAAAAAAAAGGTATCACTAATAAGTTAAATACATATCATCTGCCTTTACCTAAAGAAGTATAGAGGTATAGGTTCCCAGGTTGCCCGGAAGAGATCGCGAAATGCGTTAAGGCCGCCCATGGTATGTGTTTTAGTTGTAAGTTTCCTTTTGTATTTAATTTTTGGCGTACAATAAAGTATATAATAATAAAAAATATATCTTTTATAATATTTATTGTTTCTTTCTAGGTTTTACACAGGTAAAGTTGGTTAGGTGAAAGGTAATCTGTGGGACTACCTAACTTATTGAAATAGTGCCATTAGTATTGGTTATGCTAAGGGAATGAGATACCTCTATCAATAATGTTGGTGCAACCAAAGGCTAGATAATTATTCACAAATTTTCGTCGTTTCCGTCACATTCTACCTGTTTGAACTGTAAATTATACTCTTTGTTCAAGATCTGTCGGTATAACCATTTCTTCGCGACATTATTTTTTGGTATGCCCTCTTTGTCACAGTATTCTAAATACATTGAGTAAAACTTGCTTGTTTTCAAGTGTCTGCCCATTTGGAAATATCGCTTAATATTCTGTCCAGAACGTGTCACATTAGCAAACATTAAATCAATGTGTTTATGAATCGTATCTTTAACTACTTCCGGTGTCTTATTTCGTTGACATTTTCCTCGCCTGTCTTCATGCGACATGCCCTTTCTAGCATTTTTTAGAGCTCTTAATGGTGTATTCGTGGATATATCCAGGGTGTTGCAGAAGAAGTTTTTGCAAACTATGACAGGTTCGTCGTTCACCAAAAAGGTGTAGCTCAATGTGAAACCTCTTATAAATGGCTTTCCAAAAACGCGGCGTCTACGCACTGGGCCTTCAGAAATTCTTGATACAAGAAACTGCTTCTGTGAAGTCCGGTTCATAGCGTAATACTCATTAAAGATAGTCATTCTCGCTTCTTCATTTACATTTTCGTAGCACTTAAGTTTACAAGCGCAAATCGGTCCCATTATTTTACGCTTGTCAGCTTTCCCTCCTTTGCTCTTTTTTCCTGTTTGTGCATACTTTTGTGTGGATGATGTCGATGATTCAATGTATTTAGGTTCAAATAAATTTGTTTTTTTGCTGTTTGGTTGTGCTAAACAAGCATCAGTAAAGTGTTTGTCGTCTGAATCGTCTACAGGATCTTCATAGCTATTTTCATCTTCATTAAGATCCTGTTCACATTCTGAAATGAATATAGTGATTTGTTGTGATTCTGTCCCTTTTTTAATAGCTGAACTGCGCAATGAAAACCGTTGATAGGATTTTGTAGAATCTGGAATTGAAACAAAATAATCAGAATGAGTTATATCAGGAAATATAATAAACGATAACATTATAATTAGAAGGTACGTTCAATCAGCAGTTTCCAGACACCATCGTTATTAAAAAAGACTGAGTACATTTTTAAAATAAAATTTATTTATTTATGTACCTACTTACTATATGGTTACGTTCATATTATTTATTTATTCATAACATCACGCCATTCCCACACGGGTTCAAGAAGAGGTGTAACTACCCCCACATTTCTAAAATTATGCTTTTTCGCGAAATAAGGAGCGAGCTCATTGCCATTAACCGGCCACGAATCGTCACTTTAGGTTGCTACTGAGAAATTTTACAATATCATTGTTATTATTATTTCACTACTATTTATCTTCAAGAGTATTCTGATAAAATCTCGCCGGGAAAGTTTAGGTGGAGTGAGCATGAAGTGACATTTTGACGGATTAACAGCTCACTTCATGTCCACTTCAAGTTTTCGCTTTGTGAGTTTTATAAAATCGCTCTGCAGTATATGGACCACTCACTTTAACCGGTTGCTAGCGGTTTCAACAATGAATCATACTCTTTTCTCAAGATACTTCGGTACAGCCAGTACTTCGCAACATTTTTCTTTGGGATGCGCTCTGTGTCACAGAATTTAAGGTACAAAGAGTAGAATTTTGTGATTGTCAGGTTTAGTTTCTCTTGAGGATTTTGCTTACTAATTTTTTCTAAATGTTTACGAACATAGTGTTTTGTTTTTTCAGGTATTTTATTAACCGACGGGGATTTTCCCCGTCTGTCATCGAGTGATAGACCACGTCTAGCTTTTGTTACTACATTTCTTACAACGTTCGAGGATATAGCTAGGGTACTTAAGAAAAAGGTTTTGCATACTTTAAAAGGATTATCGTTCACCAAAAAGGTATAGTTCAGAGTGACCTCTCTTGAAATGGGATTTCCGACAGCGTACCGCCTTAGAACTGGTTTTGCAGTCACTCTGGATAATATAAACTGCATCTGTTTATCTCTTGTCATATCTTGTCTATAATAACTATTAAAGATATTAATCCTTGTTTCTTCACTGACATTTTCATAGCACTTAAGCTTACATTTGCACGCTGGTCCCATAGCTTTTTTTGGGGCAATAGCTCTTCGTTCTCGTCTATAATGATTATTTTTTGTTTGAGTATTTTTTTGAGCATTTGAGGTTGTTGGAACCAGTTTATCTGAATCTTTAACAATGTCGTGCTCATCATCAGCACGGCTGTTGCTGTTTTTTCCCTCGATTTGATCCTCGTCAGAACATGAGTCCATTTCCAAAAAGAAAATCATGTTTTTATTGATTTCTTTACCCATTGCTTGATCATGGACTAGGTATGAAAATAGTTGACCCCCTCTGGAACTATCTAGAATTGAATTAATAATAAAATTAGTACTACGTCGAGTTCCTACGTAATCGAATATATTTTTTCATCAAGAATAGCTCAGAAAATAATATACTTTTTTTTTGGATTTATTCGTATAATTTAGTCTTTATTTCAGTACACAGCGTGTTTTTTTTCCTATCTTAACAGTTTAACAGTCTTGTATGGTTCGCCAAATTCTTGTAGGTACCCTACGCGGTACCTAGACTCTGTGTAATTCTATGGACTATGGTTCTATAGACTGGTGAAATTAAAAGTATTTTATTACTAATGGGTCTGTTAACATTTTGACTATAATAAAATACGAAATTCATTTTAGTCACGCAAATTTTTAGTATAAAAAATCCTTCAAAATTTTTTAATAAAAATCCCTTTATTAAACACAAATTTTTACAAACAGTTTTTGATAACAGAAATAGGAATCTGAAGTTATTTTTTAAGGTTTAAATTATTGTTTACAACACAAAAATCCTCACAAGCAACGGGCAACAGCCAATCAGTTATATTCTGTTAAGTTGATTCAGTTTCCCAGATACTATAGGGGACCGGACTAAAAAAATCTAACTATAGAGAACGTCTTTTTCACGTAAACAAAAAATTAAGACAATACAGTGCATTAAAAAATCGTGTGACGTCACGGTGCGCCACATGTAATATGATTTCATACATGTCTGATATTTTTTGGAAATCTATCTGATGGACTAATTAGATTTTGTTAGTCTAGTCCTCTATGAATACCCTAATCTAATTTGCAGTATTTACCGTTAGACGTACGAATAATCTTAAGAGGGGGATGATTATGGTTCAGGTGTTCATCTTGTATTTCATCATTTTCGTCTAGAACAAGCTTAGCTTTACAGTTTTTGCTAACTCTTTGAGAGCAATAGCGACAGAATGGAGGCTTCCCGCTCTTTGAGTATGTGTATCCCTTGTATAAGAGTACAACTCTGCCGTGTAAATCTATCATCTGATATGTTTTACCTGCAAACAGTATAACAGCTGTTAATAATTTGAAGACATTTCACCGGCACAAAGTAGCGAAGTGTTATGTATGTAGGGGTTATAGGGGGTTGTGATAGATAGTAATACCAAACCATAATCAAATAAAAGCGCTTCACTTCTTGAAATCTTCGTTTAATATTCAGGAGGTCTACTCTCTTTCTCTGAAACGAAACTTCGCAAACGAACGAAATTTAAACGAAGTAAAAATCGTAACTGTCGCTACTCTATTTTGTTTTCGGACACGCAGACGAAGTTCGGATCCATGAACAATTTTCGTGAACGATTGGAGTGAGCAATATTGTGTGGGTCTTTTATTATGTCATCTAAAGTAAGTTACGGTTTTTAATTTAACAAATCTACAAACTATTTTGCTTTATTTTTAAATTTTACAGTGAACATGTGGTTTAATTAATATTTCATGTAATATTCATGCAGAAAAGATAAATGTACAGATTTTTTTTAATTGCCTACGAAATTCACCGATACACTATAAAAAACCCTTTCACGGTTATGGTTAACCAACTAAACTGAAGACTACTATTTTCATGCCCACGATGGGTGGTAACTTATGACTACCAAAATTATCCGTGTATTCACACGCGTTCGCGCAATCTAATCAAATAATGTCAACTTGAGATTTTTTGGTTGAATTCTTTAAAAAGTTTTCTTAAGTTTGTTTCTCAAGTATTTTGTTAATGAATCATGTTTTCAAGTGCTTTTTACATACTTCGCAATCGCGATAAACATTCCGTCAGAAACTTTCAAGCCTTTGTGTCGCAGTCTGCATTTTGGGTCTCCACAAGTTTTGTATTGGATTTAAAAACTTTGTAAGTAACACACATATTATACCTATTTAATCATTTATGTTTTCTTTATAAATATCGCCTTCATAATATACATTTACTTAAACATCTTTTCAGTTTAAAATGCTCCACATACGGGTTCGGCCACTTCTGAGCAAATCGACACCCTTCTCGATTACTTGATCTTAAATTTGTAAGGAAAACTCAATGATATTATAAGTAAAAAGGTGTAGATAGGTTACCTATACAACATTCGATCTTCAAAAACGTGAAACCTACATGACGTGTGTCCGTTGACGGCGCAACGCGACACTGAGGTAAAGTGTGGCTAGTTAGCCACATTTTAACGTGTCGCTTGCTGAGCGCTTATAACCTATCTACACCTTTTTACTTATAATATCATTGGGAAAACTAATTAAAATTTTAATGGAATCAGCTTAGATTAGGTCTAGCATTCTCTAATTAGTGTTATAAGGATATTTTCGCATCATGGGTTTAGTTAGATTGTAGTTTTAATGCGAATTTAATGTTTCATTTTGTTTTGTTTGTACAGAAAGGTGTGACTAATTATTTGATGAGATTATGCTTTAATTACCTTTTAATTAGTTTTATAAGACTTATATATGTATATTAGGTCCAATTAAACTCTAACACAAACGAATTTTAGTAGTTTATAAGGAAATTTAGATGTAAGGTTTTTGAATTGTGAATAATTACGTAGTTTGAAAATGTGATTTTTTGTTTTAAGTGATAGCGTTTTGGAATTGGTGTTAAAATAAAGGTCTTGACCCAAAACCACTTTGACAAAGAGTTGATTTGATAGGACTTATATTTTTCGAGATATTTCCAAAAATAGGTAGGTATAGTGAAAATTTGTTAAGGTACAAAGGAGATTGGCAGAAACCCATGTATTTTCAGTACCACATAAAGGCTTAGCGTTTCATAGAATGAATATATGGATTTGAATGCTAATATAGAGTACAACAGAATATTTAATGG
Source organism: Ceramica pisi (assembly GCA_963859965.1). NCBI lineage: Eukaryota > Metazoa > Arthropoda > Insecta > Lepidoptera > Noctuidae > Ceramica > Ceramica pisi. Next base: position 5,666,001 of record OY982541.1, on the reverse strand, counting down.
TAAGCCATACATGAGACTTGGGGTTATTTAATTGATTTTAAACATAACCTCAAAATGGAACACCAAAAATAATTCTAAAAGATACCTACCTACATACTTTGTAACTAAAGGAAAACCCTTATAAATCATACATTTTAATCAGATAAAGTGTTTAGATTGTACTTTATTAATTATAGAAAGATTTTTGAGTTACTAGTAGATGTTACAGCAAGGTGTTCTTAGTTGCGTGGAGGCGCAACGCCGCCCGGGGCGAGACTCCTCTGCCGCTGCAAATCGCAGCACGGCGGACGGAGCTCCGGCAGGATCTCATGGCGGTATGGAGACAGCGACTGTCGCAACCCAGCGTTGGGCACGCCACAGTTGTGGCGATAAGTCCCCTCTTTGAGGAGTGGCTAGAGCGGCGCCACGGCGTCCTCACCTTCCGCCTGACGCAGGTACTCACCGGACACGGTTGTTTCGGAAGGTACCTGTTTCGAATTCAGCGGGAGGATACGCCCGGGTGTCAACACTGCGAGGATCGCCCGGAAGACACAGTGAAGCATACGGTGGAGGTCTGCCCTGCGTGGGTGGAGCAACGCTGTGTCCTCGTTGAGGCAATCGGTGGCGGCAACCTCTCGCGTCCGGCCCTGGTTCAAGCCATGAACCGGAGCGAGCAGGCATGGGAAGCGGTCACCTCCTTCTGCGAAGCAGTAATGCAAGCGAAGGAGGAGGCCGAACGCGTGACGGAGACCTCGCGCTCCGGCCGCCGCACCAGAAGAAGACGCCCCGGGCGTCGGGAGTCGCAGGGCGATTCCCGGCCACCGTACCTGCGCTTGGGGCCTGCGGACGGCGAGCATTGGGTGGCTCGCCATCTGATCAGAATCAGGCCCGGGTCGACGGCGCGCTGTGTTCCACGCGCGCCTCAAAGAGTTGTCAGCAAAGCAAGTGGGGCCCGCTAGGGCCAGTGCCTGCCGGGTTTGCGGAATATGTTCGAAAGAGTCACCGCGGCCCTGGAACGCAAAGGGCATTAAGAGGAACACGGATGGGTTTTAGTCAGTAGGAGTCTGACACTCCCTCCTGCTTTACCCAGAGCGGGAGGAGTCATTTGATGATTTCCCATCCTTAAAAAAAATAGTTGTTCTAAGTTGAGATAAGGAAACGGCAAATATAGGTTCTTCAACTGGATAGCCTAAAATCATTCAAAATCTTCTGAATCTTCTTCTATCCAGTTGCTGTGACGTCACTTATAATAGTTAAAACGTTCCTTTAGCGGGATTTGAATCTGTATCCAAGATGGTCCATGACCCACCCACAAGATGGTCGTCAACAGGACAAAAGATAATGAATAATTAAATAGAATAGGTAAAAAATGCAACCATAGTATTCATAAAACTTTTTATTGTAATGTTAACAATACATTGTCAAGAAATACCGCAGGGGGGGTTGTTCCTTCGTGTCGAGCGTAAGCGAAATACTATACAGTTACAACAGTCGCCGATGATGGAGCTCTGACCTTGCTGTTCCTTTTCAACGGCTATGAAAACAAAATATGTGATCCGCCCCACATGACGGGATTTTAATTTTGCTCTTAATAAAAATGGATTTTCTCCTCCTAAACTGCTCAAATCCAGCTGGTTGCGATCTATTTCGGGTGTGTACATTCCTTGAAAGCGGAAATGTTCTCCAACGTATGATCTAGCTTGACGGATCTAGCATGTGCCACACACAAACAACACCAATTCTTCCAAGGAGAGCCGTGGGAATTATATGTATATTTGAGGCATCTATATTCGGAAACATATAATACTGCGACGATTCAGGCGCTCCATGGCTATAATCGCTAATTCGTTCTCTAAAAATAAACGTTCATTTATTATATTTTACATTATTTGAGTATTTCCTGGGTCAGTAAATCGAGTTCCAAATGCATTTAGTACAGCACAAGCAGTTTTTAAATCTTTCGATGAGGACTCGCTCGATTGAATATTCTTGTCTGAAGATTTTGAAATCTCTCTTTATCTGGGCACACAACGGGATCGACATTCTCAGATTTGAAGTACAAACAATGTTAAATAAGATTCCAATCACCAGTTCCGTCCTGCACAAAAGTATAATCAACTGAACGCAAATTGTAATGTTATAGCAACATGGTGGCTGAAAATTCACATGGTTCACACTTCATTTATAGACGCATATGAACACTACAAATATCCTAAACGACGAACTAAATAGGACACCTACATACAACACAGAAATATGACGTTTTGCCTACATATTTTTTGTATTTGACATAAAGTGACAGCTGGGTTGCCAAATATTAATTATCAATTTGAATCGAAATAAGTTTGGCTCTATTTTATGCGTTTTGTTGTGGATTAATGCGTTTTGTTTTCGTAACGGGGTAGCACACTAAAATCATGTTTTTTTAATTACTACCAACAACTAATTAACCATTTTAGCTTGGAAAATAACTACGAATATAAGACCTATAATTTGCATATAAGAAGATTTTGGAACATTTAGATTTAATGAGGTACCCAAGTCGCCAATCTTCTTAGAAGTCTTAGTTCTAGAAACTTTTTGTATTTTAAGGATATCAAAATAATTTTTGTTTCATATTGTTAAGCAAGGTTTAAGGAATCTAAATATATATATATATATATTGTAATGGTTTTTATATAAAAAACAATAAAGGCTCCAAAGGTTTCGGCTCAAAGAGAAAATTACACGCGAATCGAGTCCAAAAATCACGGTTCTCAATAAGGTATCGAACGGGCAGTATATTATAAACAGAGCCGAATTTCGGCTCAATCGCAGTCGCAGCACAGCCGTCGAAGAGGCAACACTACGGGAAGAAAATAGGAGCCGAAACCTGCGGGTCAAGATTCCCCGTGAAGAGTTGTTTTATTGCCTCCCCGGCTCTTCGTCTCCGTCTCCCGAGGTCCCTAACAGTAGTCGAAAAACGTTACGCATTCAGGGGTGCGTGGTGACGTACGTAACCAGCACAAGGTAGTACATGGGGCGTACGTCAAATTACCGGGGAGATTGTCCCAGGACGACAGCGCTAGCATTGGACGTGCTCCTGCCGTCCGAAACATTAATTGTGTTTTGTTAATTTAATACCTATTAATTTGATTTGATAGAAATGCTTTATATAATGAAGAGAATGATAATAAAAATATACACCACTTTAACTGTGGGCTCGATTCCATGACGCCTTGCCTTTGGAGGTAATAAAGGCACTATTTCCTGACACAACTCCTCAAATAATTGCCGACTGAGTCTGTAATTTCCTACAAACTCTAAGTCGGGAATTTCTCTAATATTGAGTTGATTGCGCAAGCGACGCCGGTTCCTTCTACGCTCCAAACGTTCTTCACGTACAGCAGCCTCGATTAAGAGCGGTCTCGTAGCCATTTCAAGCAAATTTATCACAAAATCCACACAAACGAATAACTAACGAAAATCAAAAGGTAACACTTTTGGTTTCGTCAATTTGAAGTTAAAATTCCGAACAATCATCTGTCAAACTCAAATGTTCGTTCGTAACGTAAATGAATTAGAGTAGGTTTAGAGAAACTAAATGTCAAATAATCTTCGTTCGTATTGAACTTCGTAACGAATAGAACCGTGGTTTGTTATTGAACCATGTTTCCTACATGCTAAAATTCAATCGAAACTTCGTTTTTCGTTGAATTAGAGTAGACCTCCAGGCTTCTTATATTCGCAATTTACAATGTCATTTAACTTAACAGTGAAGAAGCTTGTCTTTTGTTTAATCTATTGGCATCTTAAGTTAAGCTAGTTAGTAATATCTAATGATAAGTAATGAATAAGATTAATCGGACTGACATATACATGTAGTATAAAAGTCCAAGAAAAAAGAATAAAAAATAAAAAAAAACATTTCTTTTCCGTCATATCTAATGTTCTCCCCTTCCCTTTCACACACATACTCTCTCAGTCACTCATCGCTGCGTTCACACATTTGACGCCCGTTTAAAATTTTGATGCGAAGTTAAAACGGGAAATGAGATGTTTTCAGCATGAAAAATGGGAGCATGAAGTGAAAAGTCTTTCCATCTTGTTTGCACGGTTGACAGCTCAGTTCACATAAGTTTACTCGGTCAGATGTTATGTTTACAGAATCACACAGCTGATAAAGTAACCTAAAGATATATTTAAAATAAGTTTTTCATTTGTTATGGAAACCTGTTTTATTCATATAATTGCACTGTTTACTAACCTAATATTATATACTTATTTCTGCACGCTGCTTTTCACGCATGATAATTGTTTTATTATCTCAAGGCAATATTATACTTAGATATAATGTATCCAATATTCTTATCCAGAATATCGTCATTTATGGCCAGTTTCATTCAAAGCCGAGAATAATAATAAAAATGTATTGGTCCATTTTTACAAAATATTTTTTTAAATATGCGTAGTTACAGTAACTAACTTCAATTAACATAGTCATTTGAACAGTGGTCCCCAAACTAGGCTGTGCCTGCATCTTACAGGCCTGAGTTGCGTTATTTATGTTACATTTTTCTAAGACATGTTTGCATAAACTAAATACTTAATTCAATATGAGTAAACTGTAAGAATCTATGGGAGCTGGCAGAGTACCCCCCTCCCCCCCCGCCAATATGCGGCACACGATCTAACATGCATTATATGGGTAAAGGACACTTAAAGAAAACAAAAAATGTTAGAAACGACTGAGATTCTCTTGCTAATCTGGAGCACGTTACACACAAACATGTTACACGGATATTAGGACACAGCGTAACATAACATGCTCGCTGTGAATGTTACGTTACGGCCCGTAACACCAGTCAGCAGTTTGCAGTATCTACCATCAGCCATACGGGCAATTTTAGGTGGGGGATGATTGTGATCTGTTTTTGCATATTCTATGTCTCCATCTTTATCAAGAACGACCTTAGTTTTACAATGGTTGGTTACTTTCTTCGAGCAAAAGTGGAGAAGAAACGGGGGCCCGCGTTTGGAGAAGGTATGTTGCTGATACAGAAGTAGGGTTCTGTTATTGAGAACTATCATCTCATATGGTTTACCTGTAAGTAAAGTTTGTTATACATTATACCAAATATACAAACATATTGATTAGCTATAGTAACCAACACGAGTCGTGAATCGTGAGGACAGTTGAATGCAGCAGAGTGATCTCGCCAATGTACGGTGGGCGAACGAAGGCGAAGCTAGCAAGCCCAATAGTGGATGAGTATTAACTGACGAACCAATAACGTGAAGCGTCGTCATCAAACCGACCAATGGAGAGTGAGCTTACGACTCGTGCGTCTATATCTGTGTTGTATTAGATATTATACTGATGTTAGGTACCAGTATGAGATATATCGCACCTTCAGAATAGTATGGACTTAGACATGTATGAGTTTAGACGCTATCCCCCAGTTTTAATTCAGAATGGAGAAATTTGGAGTTAGGAATTTGTCTATCTTTATTCACCATTGAAGTTGGTTTTTATTTTCATTCAAAATTCAATAAGGAAAAAGTTTACTTCTCATAGGTTTAATATTTTTAAAAGTTATATAAAAGTAAATTGTATTAAAAACATATTGCTACAAAATTCAAACCTACGTATTATAAAGATTTAATAAAATATAAAAAAAATCAAAGCACTAAAATGGATATTTTTAGTTGCTTGCTACGATTAAAGAAATAACAATATTTTAGCTGCGTCATCCTAACATGGAAGAATTTTATAAGTCTTCTGTTATCGAGTCACTGACAGACACTCGACTCGTCGAATCGAAGCTCCAAAGTCACGCCGAGTTGCTGGTCTGTCGCTTTTCTATCGGTTAAAATTTTGGAGAGTTTGCGACGGAATTGCATATTTTAATTCCGCCAAGCCCGTTCCACCATCGGACCACAAGACGTACGGCGATGTGCCACCGGTACATGGTGGACATCCCACCTATGCGCACAAAACGTTTTGGGAATACATTCATTGTGCGTACAGCTAAGGAGTGGAATTCCCTGCCTGAGTCAGTGTTTCCTGATAGCTTACAATCTGGGAGTCTTTAAGTCAAGAGTGAATAGGTAACTTCTAGGCAAGCGTGCCCCACCTTAGACCGCATCATCGCTTAAAATCAGGTGAGATAGCGGTCAAACGTATGCCTATCAATAGTAAAAAAAGACAACGCACAGCCGAAGCTACTGGTCGTAGAGAGATGTTTGGCATGTAGGTTCCTTGGTTAGTTCAGGGAAGCACCAACCAAGGATTTCTTGAAATTCCTACGGGAACGGGAATAGAGGGTTATGCGCGTTCGGGGTCGCGGGCTAAAGCTAGTTTACATCTGAATTTCTATAATTTTATATATCTTCCATCAGAAATTTTCATGATTCTCGGGGGAGGATGATTATGTTCTGTCACCGCAGTCTTTATCGTCCCATCCACGTTTAAAATGAGCTTAGCTCGACATTTCTTCGTTTTCTTTGAACAAGATTGATACTGGAATGAAGCACCTTGCTTGGAAAAAGTATGATTCTGGTAAAGAAGAACTTTTTTCCGGTTCAAATTCACAACTTCATATGGTTTACCTGTTAATTAAGGAATTAATTAGCCATGTAATCAATGAAGGTTAGTTTTAATTGTCAAATTTAGTGGAACGCTGAGCTAAGAGGCTCATCGGCGACGAAAAACTGGTGGATACCAAGCTACACAGCTTGGTTCATCGCCGCAAGGTTGCCTGCTTGTCGCGGGGTCTTCTACAGAATGTACTTTGGCGAGTGTGCCCAAGAACTCCATCACCTCATCCCACCGGCCCTCTTCTACCATCGGACTTCCAAGACGCACTGCAACTTACCTTCCCTACCTTGTTACTATTCCACCAATTCGCACTAAGCGTTTCCAAACGTCTTTTACAATGCGCACAGCAAGAGTGGAACTCTCTGCCTGCGTCTGTGTTTCCGAACGCTTACTACCCTAATATCTTCAAAATTAGAGTTAAGAGGCTCCTTCTGGGTAAGCTCACTCCATCATAGACTTTGTTTCTGTCACCTCTGACCTAGACTAGAGTCAAGAATAAACCCATCATAAATACAAAAAATAATATGATTTTATGTTTTAATCTCTAGAACTTCGCTAAGTTCTAAATAGCAAAATCTTATTCTTAAATATTTTGGTAAGAATTTTTTTTCTAAATTATTGCTTTAAGCACTAGTCTTACCACCGACGAGGAAGCGATTAGCTATTAAACTATTATCTCACTGAGGAAAGGGACAACAGATACGATTTCATGTGAGTAAAAGAGACATATATAGTCGATAGCTGGCTGTTCACACTACCGGCGAGCTGGCTCTTACTATTTGACTTTAGTTTAGTTTGTAGTTTTAGTTTGTAGAGAGCTCTTGAGCTACCAAAGATTAATACTCGCTCAGCGATCCTCGTTCAGCGATCCTCGCTCAGCGATCCTCGCTCAGCGATCCTCGCTCAGCGATCCTCGCTCGCCGATGCTCGCATGGCGGTCAGAGCTAACCAACCAGCGCTAACTACTGCCGTTAGTGCGAGCCAAAATGAGTGGTAGTAATCGCACGAAAGCAGTCGCTTAAGGCCAAGCGACAAAACTATCGAAACTACTCACTCGCTGTTTATCAACTCGTTACGAGTTTCAAGCTTTACTTGCTTCTATCTGATCGCCGGCGGTGAGACAGGTGCCTTAAGCGGCCTTAAGGCGGAAGTTAAGACGTCAATAAATGAAAAGACATTGCATAGGAAAAAAACAAACTGATACAATGAAATACTACTATTTTTAAATATATTTCTTATGAAAAACCGCCCAAGTGAAAGTCGGACATTCACACAAAGTGATACACAAACCGAAAAGACACGTTTCTTGTATAGTAGCCGGTAGCCTCATCAAGTAAAAAAAAAGCGGTTTATTCCACGGAGGTTCTATCTTCTTTCTTCTCTATTAATACACTTTAAAGTACTTTCCATCAGCAGTTTTAACAAGTTTCGGGGGGAGATGATTATGTTCTGTCATTGCACTCAGTATCGTCCCATCCTTGTTTAGAGTGAGCTTAGCTTGACAGTTCTGCAATCTCTTGGAACAATATTGATAGCGAAATGTACGGCCTGGCATGTATGTAAATGTAAAATTCTGGTAAACAACCATTGTTTTCCCGTTCAGATTCACTATTTCGTAAGGTTTATCTGTAAATTTGAGAAAAAATTGTAATGGAATAGATGTAAGAAATATTTTATTAAAATCATAATCAAAATCGGTTCGGTTACTCGCTTTTATAAATTACTAGCTGTCACCAGCTCCTCCCACGTGAATGTCGAAAATAATTTTATCAAGGGAACATACTCCCCGTATAAAAATGTATCCTATGTGTTTTTCCAGACTATAATAATAATATGCGTTTCATCAAGATCCGTGCAGCCGTTCCGACTTGATTGAGTAACAAACATGCATCTATCTAAACTTTCGCAATTATAATATAAAGCATAGATTTAGATACGTAGGACAGTTTGTATGTGTGTCAGATGTGCCTAGAAGACACGGTGGAGCATTATGGTGATAGTCTGCCCTGCTGGGGCAGAGCGTCCACGTAGAGGCGATCGGCCGCAGCTGCTTCGGCCGGCCGCGAGCCGAATCTGGTTCAATACATGGTCCAGAGCGAATGAGCATGGGAAGCAGAAACATCATACTGCGCTACAGTTTATACTTTTGCAGCTACCAGAGTTTTACTTGTTGTTCTTATCTTGTTTTATTGTTCCGAATTAAATTTTTATTTTTTTGTTTAACACTTTTATCCTTTTGTGTAGCAGTAGTGCAAGGGAATGAGGAGGCGGGACACGAGAGGATCATGCGAAAACCTCACCTGCAGCAGAAGAAGACGCCCTAGGCGTCGGGAGTCGTAGTGCGATTCCTGGCCACCGCAAGAGCTTCAAAGAGATGTCAGCAATAGTGACGGGGCACGCTATGACCAGTATCTACCAGGGTTGCGGAAATGCTCGAAGAAGTTACTGTGTGAAGTTACCCCTGGAATGCAAATGGAGGAACGCATTCCGCTCCGTCCAGAGCAGGAGAAGTCATTTGACGACTTTCCAACAAAAAAAAATAAAAATAAATAGGACTTGGATCTTCCCATTTGAGCTCGGAGTCAGTTAACTGATTTTTATTTAGTAGCTACAATCTACTTTTCGTCTTCTTTTCGTTAACACTACAAATAAATACCAATACAAATGACATTTAAAAACATTTAATATTGTAACTTTCAAATAAAATATTTTGTACGATTTCAAAGACTAGAAAAATGCTTGCTCTTATGTATGTAAATAACAACTAAGTTTAACCGTTTCTTTGAGATCTAATTATAGATAAAGTACCTAGTCTGCTTTTTTATACGACTTCTAATACTAGAAAAATGCTTACGCTAATGTGAATGAATATCTATACTAATATTATAAAGCAGAAGAGTTTGTTTGTTTGTTTGTTTGGTTGAACGCGCTAATCTCAGGAACTAGAGGTCCGATTTGAAAAATTCTTTCAGTGTTAGATAGCCCATTTATCGAGGAAGGTTATAGGCTATATATCATCACGCTAAGACCAACAGGAGCGGAGCAGTAATGAAAAATGTTACGCAGACGACGTTGCGCGGGTCAGCTAGTATGTAAATAAAAACAAAGTTTTGCAGGTTTAAAGTGTGAGGTCTAAGATATAAGACAAAACTGTTCGGTATAATTTACATGCTGTCAAAAAATAATAAAAAATTAAATGTTAATTTTTTCTTCTTCAATTAAATTTGTATAGTTTGCACAGTCTTCACTCTGGACGTTCTTGCGTTGAGAAAATGTCATATTAAATAGGATGGGTAGGAGGCTCAGTAATAGGGTTTCGTTGGTTACTCTCCGGGTAAGGAACCCTTAAAAGTTTTGCACTCTTTATCTCCCACAGAACGATAAAATGAGAAATTGTACCCTCAGTGATTGGACTTTGTATGACTACTTCATTTTGATTACCGAAATATCCCAATAGTTTTCAAAAATACTTTGCCTCTGCAATTCAGAGTTGATTTTTTTACATTTAAAGGAGATGTTCCAAAATGTATGGACCCGTGGCCAGGTCCTTGAACACCATACTAATAAATAGGGAAATACATTTAAAACAGTTCTCAATTGTCCAATGTGTTCAAAATAGCTTTGTAAGCTGGTAAAGCCCAAAAAATTGCAACACACAACAAAAACCCGTAATGGCGGGAAGCTGTCTTTTGATTGATTTTCATTTCTGACATTGTTATTTACCGACAACGAGACGAAAGTGACTGAAATGACATTTTTGGGACAGCTGACAGTTATCTTTCTATGATCGAAATAGTATAAAACACATCATAACTAAATCGGTGCGATGCCATGTTGACAATCGATTAAAAGTAATTTATAACCATCAATCAACTGCCACAACAGTAAACATTTAAATTAATTGTCTTTATTGTTCCCGAATTCTACGGATTTTTCTCTTTTTCTTGAGGTAGTGTACATAGACCTGGACCATTGGTTTCTTTGTCATTGGTTCTAATGAAGATATTGTTTGGTTAGATATTAAAGTATTAACTTTTAAATGTGGGTGATTCTGTGCCATTTTTATCCTGAGGTATTATGCTCTAATGTTCGAGGAAGAAGATGTAGATGTTTCAGTCGAAATATTATCCGCAATAAAATCTGCACTATACGAAATGAAATTTTTGTTTTTTGCAGAGGGGTCGATTTCTGTTTCTGTTTCAGTATCTGAACTGCTATCTGTGCTGGTGATTTCTTCATTTTTTGCGTGATTGATCTGAAATAAAGTTTAGTAATTGAAATGTTAGACAGTTTGGCTAGGTAATTCTATTTAAGACTTGGACGGGAAGTCTCGATTTAGGAATAATTATGGATCTTGTATGGTCTGAATTAAAGATAATTATTTATTTATAGTTACTGATCGCCTACCGAATTCGATCGTAAAGTCCTAATGCCATGTCGGTAACTATGTCGAGACTTACTGCCCTGGTCTATAAGTTTTAAATGTTATATGAAGCGCATGAAATGGAACCGTCACAGATTTTATCAATCCACCACACTTCCGGTAAATACGATTTAACTCCCTGTTTAAAAGAAATAGAACTTAGGGTACATCAAACACGGGGGTCACAGGGCGACGGGAGTCACAGGGCGACGGGAGTCGCAAGACGATGCGGATGGCAAGCATTGGGTGGCTCGACGTCCGATCAGAACCAGCTGGTCGATTCTGTCGACATCTTACCGTGATCACTTAGGTGGAGTGAATGACAAGTGAGCTGTCATGCCACTTTGTTTATATGGTTTGACAGCTCACTTATCGTTCACTTCGCCTAAGTGTTCATTCCGACATGTTGACAGAGGGCACTGCATGCCCGGGTCAACGGCGCGTTCTGTTCCATGCACGTCTCGAGGAGACGTCAGCACAGTGGACGGGGCCCGCTAGGGTCAGTGCCTGCCAGGGTTGCGGAATTTGTTCAATATAGTCACCGTGGCCCTGGAACGCAAAGGGCATTAGGAGGAACACGCATGGGTTTTTGGCAGTAAGAGTCTGACACTCCCTTCTGCTCCATCCAGAGCGTGAGGAGTCATTTGATTATTTCCCATTCTTAAAAAAAAGGTTATTACAAACTAATACTTACATCTTCTTCTATTCCTTTTGTACTGTTTATGGGAACAAACACGGCATGAAACGTCAGTGTTCCTTGATTTGCCACTGAAATAGTCAAACAGAGTTTAAATCCGTAGTTGATTTTACTGTATAAGCTTGGAGAACAAAGAAAATCATCGCATTACACAGCACTGAAACACAGTATAAATATGGACAGTACGGAAACTACCTACAAACGCTCGAAACGGCACACTCACACAAACATGCGCACCGACGAGACTTTTCGGTGCCCGTCGCGGTACTCTCAGTAGTGAGTGACGCCGGCCGCGTCAAGACGAGTTTAGCCCCGCGATATTTTTGCGTATTGCGTAGTATACGGCTGTTTGAATTCGGCTTCATCACAACCGGAGCTAACGTATTTTAAACTTCCTGCTGATTTTGAAAGGAAAGAATCATTAATGATATTGTTATTTAATCGTTATCGAATTATAAGTCCGTGTGATTGATCAAAATGAATTCGTGAACTTCAAAACTATTAGGTACTACTACTTCTTGTAAATCCAAGATGGCGCCTGCTATAGGTATAAATTTTTTCGTCATGGGTGTCGTTTTCATGGTTTTCGTGGGTGTTGAAGCCGATAGCGGTGTCAAAACGTGAATCCAGGATGGCGGCTGCAATAGGTACCATTTTTTTCCTCATAGGTGTCATCTTCACGGTTTTCGAGGGTGTTGAAGCCGATAGTGATGTCAAAACGTGAATACAAGATGGCGGCTGCAATAGGTACCAATTTTTTCCTCATAGGTGTCATCTTCACGGTTTTCGAGGGTGTTGAAGCCGATAGTGATGTCAAAACGTGAATACAAGATGGCGGCTGAAATAGATACCAATTTTTTCGTCATGGGTGTCATTTTCATGGTTTTCGAGGGTGTTGAAGCCGATAGTGATGTCAAACGTGAATACAAGATGGCGGCTGCAATAGGCACCAATTTTTTTGTCATGGGTGTCGTTTCCATGTTTTTCGAGGGTGTTGAAGCCGATAGTCATGTCAAAACGTGAATCAAAGATGGCGGCTGCAATAGGTATACATTTTTCATCATGGGTGTCGTTTTCATGGTTTACGAGCGTGTTGAAGTCGATAGTGCTGTCAAAATGGGAATCCAAGATGGCGGCTGCAAAGGTACCGAGCGCCCGAAACGTTTTCGTCCAACAGCGGCTTGCGTACGCTCCCCTCAAAACTTGTAAAAGGTTACGCCGTAATGACAAAGTTAGTGCTACAAGTTGTTGTGTGTAAATATTAAATTGTTTTCTGTGTTTAAAGTATCGTGTTTTGTTGAGATTAACCATCGCCATGAGATTACCTATTTAAATTGTATTTGTAAGCTAGTTATTCAAATTCGATTGATTTGATCACTACAGAACAAAAATTAAAAAAAAAAAAACATTAAAAGTGACAACCCTATTGCTTCAATGGAGCGTAGGTAATTATATTCTCAACTAGGCTTAGTTTCCGTACTGTCCATATTTATACTGTGACTGAAATATAATGTTGAATTATTTTGTGAGATATTTTATAAATAAAAATTATGTAGTACTATGTAATTACAGTGGTTAAAAACTATAAATTATTCACAATTAGAGTAATAATCATGCCAAATTACATAGAAATATCAAACTGCAATAAGTACCTACTGTTCCTTTTTGAAATAAGGTATTAAGTTAAAAATCTATTTGATATTAAAGAATAGTGTTTTATTCAAAATCATAACAAAAAAAAAATAAGGCCTATCTATTTAACATTCTTATTTACAGTAGCAACAAATTCATTCATTTTTATTTTGTCTCAAAAACATTTTATTTTATAATTATTACATTATGATTACACTTTCACTTTTTCTAATATGAGATAGCAGAACAACATTTTACAGCATTTATTTTGTTCTGTTATTAATTATAGAATAATGAATCAACATAAAATAATACACTACACTAATAAAATTAATCATACTTTCATCAAATATAAGACTGTTTCACGAAGAAAAAACAGGTTTCGTCTCGAAAGTCTTGTCACCACTGTTGATCATCACTGTAAAAAAATGGCGACAAAAGTCCAGTTACTTGTAACGAACGAACGCCGGAAAAGCATGACTCATTGTCACGTTCCGCCTGAGCCGAGCATGCAAGTGAGCGCGCGGAACAAAAGATAGAGAGGCACGATCGGCCTTAGATTGGCTTGTGACGCATCTATCTCTTCCACTCCATAGGCCGATGTGTCCGAGTAGAAATGAGACAGCACACAACCTACACGTGAATTAAAAAAGTGAAATGAAAAGTTAATTTGGTTTTCATCAATGATTTCTTAACGTTATCACGTACCTATATTATCGTCCGTAAACCGACTTTACAGACAACCATTATTTTTTCAACTCGATACAAATATGATCCTAACAAAGTACATAATTATATATAACATTAATCATTCCTCATCGCATGGTCTGACTAACTCCTCATAGAAGCATTTTTTTAAATCAGTATTGTTCTGCAGCAGCGCTTTAGCTCTATACTCTAAAGTACTTTCCATCAGATGTTTGAAGAATTTTCGGAGGAGGATGATTATGTTCAGTCACTTCACTCTTGATAGTCCCATCGTCGTTTAGAGTGAGCTTGGCAGGACAGTTCTTTCTCTTCTTGCTAGAGCAGGTTTGGTGCCGAAATGACGGACCATTCCTCGAAAAAGTATAATTTTTGTACAGAACAATATTTTTCCCGTTTAGATTCAATACTTGATATGGTGTATCTGAAAATTAAAAAAAGAAACTTGTGATAATAACATAGATATGTAACAGAGATATAAGATGGTAAAATATATAGCTACTAACAAACTTAGCTTATAGGTAAAAAAACAGCTATATTTAAAACGATATAGCAAGCCAATCGGACCTGCAGTGCGATTGTGTCAACATCTCATCGTGTAAACTTAAGTGAAGTGAATAAGAAGTTAGCTGTCAAGCCATACAAACAAGATGGAATGAGAGTTCACTTAATGCTCAATGCACGAAAATCTACACGTTGGCAGGTTATCAGAACAGAACGAATGGTTAACTTAGTGAGAAAATAGCAATAAGAATAAAAAACTTTGGAATTTATATTTGAATATGTTTGGTCTTTCTGATTTACAATATGTTTAACAAAAACAATTTTTTCTTGTAGAATATTACTTTATTCATTTAACCTTACACACTAATTCACATTTTTAAATAAATCTTGAAGTAACACATTTAAAAAAACATTGAAATATTATTTTCAGAGTTTTGTTCGTACTTACAGTGTTTTGTGTCTTTCAATCAATTTAAGACGTCATTAAAAATAAAAGGAAGCCAGATGGAAAGTGGTTGGCGCATTGGTTGAGCAATCGGCTGCTGCGTCGCGTGTCGTGCGTTCGATTCCCGCACGGAACAAATATTTGTATGACCTACAGATAGTTGTTTTGAGTCTGGCTGTTTCTGTGTGACTTTGTATGTTTGTAAACGCACCCACGATACAGGAGAAATTCCTAGTATGGGGCAACTTTTTTTTTAATAAAAAAAGAAAGTCAGCAAAACAATCAGGACCACGTATATACAATATATTAAACATACAATTAAAGTTCAATGCTAGATAAGACAATAAGCGATCATTATTACATTTATAATAAATAATACTTAGGCAAGTTAATATGTACATATAGCTGCTACGATTCATAGAAAAGTATTTTTGCTATACTACTGGTTCCTAATGCTATTTTAAGCTCCAAAATTTAAATAAAAAATAAAATAAAAATATTTTATTTCAGACCATAATATCCAGAATATGATTTTTTTAATTTTTTATTTATGTACACACAGAAAAATAGTAAAAGCTAACATTATAGATATAAGTATCTACAAATAGTAGTAGTAGTATAATGTTAGTCATACCACTTAAAAACTATGTTATAACAGACACAATACAAAACAGATTTTAATTCATATACATATTCGTTGCGCTCACCTGATGCACTGGGTACATGCACATGTGTATGTACAGACGCCAAAACTAACAAAACTGTCAAATTTTCACAATTAAATTTGAACCAAACACTTTCAACAATAAAGTTGAAAATCTATTAATGAAATTTGACGGATTGTTGTAACCACCATCATGTCTAAGTCTGTCGCCATAACAACAATGTTAACAGCATTGTTCTGTTCCGGCAGTTAGAGGTATGATAGCCAGTTCCTCTGTGTAAGAGGATTCCGGGTGAAACTCGCTTCCATCTTCGGCCTAATCATCACTTTCCATCAGGTGAGATTTGGGCCAAGAGTTTCCCCGTTTTGAATAAAAATAAAAAAAGCCGCGGGGAACTGCTAGTTAGTAATATTTATTTCTTCTGTATTCCTTAGTAGTGTAATAATTTCCATCGGAAGTTTGAACGATTCTCGGAGGGGGATGATTATGCTCTGTGATCGCAGTCTTTATCGTCAAATCCGCATTTAGAATTAGCTTAGCCTTACAGTTCTGACTTTTCTTTGAACATGCTTGATAACGGAATGTACGACCATGCTTCGAAAATGTATAATTTTGGTAAAGAACAATAGTTCTCCCGTTCAGATTCACTACGTCGTATTCTTTACCTGTTAATATAAGAATGAATTAGTGATCAAACATATAAAAGGAAGAATGGATGTTAAGCTGGTTTGCCACTAAACGATCTAAATATCTTTTCATCATCATCATAGCATGTCCCATACAGGTAAAGAGGACGACTTTGTTTGCAGTCTATTTATTTATTTATTATATTATGGACAATAAAAAAATTAACACAAAAGGTAAGTTATAACTAAAACACATGGGTACACGTGCTTTTCATCATGTCCTTTGGTTTAAAATATTAGGTGTTGGCCAAAAACCAATCCTCGGAGATTTGAGATTTATTTTGAGAGAGAGAGATTTGATTAGAAATGTGAAACTTGAGAACAGTTTATGGTAATTAGAGTCAAACTGGATAATGTAAAAATGTCGTTATAATTCAATAGAAAATGACTAAAGACATACAGCATTAAAAACTTTGAAATGATATAGTAAAAGCTATTTTTTACATGGTTTACATTTTTATTTAGACGTTTTAAACTAAACATAAGGTAAGGTGTTACAAAAAAAAACGATTGAATTCATGCAAAAACTATTTTTTTATTAGAATTTCGCCAGTTATGTATACATCCCATTTAAAAGGGTACAAATCTATTTACTTAGTCAAATTAGTTTCAATGTTAAAACTGCTGTCGAGAAGAATAGATTTCAGGTAGAATCGTTGAGAATAAATATTTCTTCTGTATTCTTAACTGTAATATTTTCCATCATCAGTTTTAACGATTATCGGAGGGGGATGATTATGTTCTGTGATCGCAGTCTTTATCGTCCCATCCACATTTAGAATGAGCTTCGCCTTGCAGTTTTTACCTTTCTTTGAGCATGACTGATAACGAAATGTACGACCATGCTTCGAAAATGTATACTTCTGGTAAAGAACAATAGTTCTCCCGTTCAGATTCACTACTTCGTATTCTTTACCTGTAAATCGAAGAATGAATTAGTGATCAAATATATAAAAGGAAGAACGGATGTTAAGCTGCTTTGCCACCAAAATTAATGGTCTAAACATCTACAGTTATTCAAACGTGGTTAATTGTCAACGTTGCATTTCAACACATAAATACTTGATCTTTGCAATGTCCTTAACTATAAAAGGTCCTTAACTTCCAAAATATATGGTATTCTTTTTTGTTCGTAAATATTTCATTTCGCTCCAAACATAGATATAATAAATAAGGAGATATGCCCGCTGGACGAAAATGTATAGGAATCTCGTGTCGTCGCTACAGGCGCTGCAGTTGTTGTTGATTTTAAAGACAAATATAGTAAAATACTTGTACTGACATATGATAAGTGATTCCATGATTAACAAAGTGTTGATTTGTGCTTCGGTTTTTACAAGAAACCACTGAATAACACGGCATTCTTATTATGTCACAATCGCGGTCGAAAGCCCGTAGTTCGCGGCGACGGCCATTTGCGCATTGCGAGCGCATATAGCGACGACACCGGCACGCCTCCTTGCCACTTCTCCTGTTTTTTATATTTCTGTGGCTCCAAACAACCAGGCACTTACTCTTTTTAGACTTCCGTAGTAAAACAATGTATCCCTATAGTGTCATCATGTCCATCCATCCGCAGTTTTTTTTTTTTTTTATACAAGCAGTTTTAATCAGAGACTTTTAAACATAGATATAAATCACAACCATCAAAACTGTAAAATTAAATGTGGAAAATCTTTTTTCTAAGGTACCTCTAAAACAGGTAACTAACTGTAGTATCTAGGTAGATACTACAGTTAGTTCATGCTATCAATAATAGTATAACAGTGACTGTGCGACGGTGTGAGATGTTGCCTGTAAACATATTTTTATTAAGTTCATGACATTGTATTTGTATTAATCTGGCTAAGAGTTTAATAAGTCTATACTATACTTACAGTAAATGTCTAGCACTTAGGTAGATACCTACCTACTGGGATTTAAAATAAAAAGGAAATCAAAATGAAATCAATTTATTCATATTTTTTAACAGTAAAATGTGTATAAATAGTCACAAAAAGATAATATGTATATAGTAAAGATCTTACAAAAGATAATTAATGGCTATCGTAAATCTAGTTTACGGCTAAAATTACCTACAAGTAAGTACAACATATTTAACTAGGAACTTAAAGTATATATGTAGCGACCTGCCCGAACTAGGTTTATTTAAACCTGTGTTTCAGGCCAACACTTCATCGCAATTTAAATTGGTCAGATAAATATGTAAACTAAATCAATATAATAATAGATCTTATACGACTATAAAAATAAGCAAACTTTACAAAGATGAATAGAAACTTTTTCAAAATAACCAAAATAAATAAATACTAAGTAATATTAAATAACAATTATCATGCTAAGACTTCTATCAATTTTTCTGTATCAATGTAATTGAGTTTCGATAAATATTCCGCAAGCGTAGAACTACATTTTGTATAATTTAAACTAGATATTTTGAGCACCTTGTTGAGCTTGTTATATAGGTAAGGTCCTAAAAACACAAAAAAAAATATGTGCAATGTGCAAAAGCATGTTTGGTTTGAGACTTAATACAAACCAAATCTTTTCGTATCTTGCCTGAAGGTACTCGTTCATAAGGCGCCCCTAAGACGACCCACTGACCAGCAGTTCAGTGTGCTGATGCAGTATGATGTTTAGAATAGCTAATTGACGTACTGTTAGTACCTTACATGCTATGTAAAGCTGATGTGTGGGAAATCGAAAAGAGCGAAATGTAGCAACCTTTAGAACTGCTCTTTGAGCTCGTTCCAGAGGAAGTATAATCGACATCGCAGCACCACCCCAGGAAGTTATGCAATATGTTAGAATGGACTGACACAAAGCCAAATAAAATAATCAATTTTATAATGTTTTATTTATTTATTTTATCTTCATAAACAATTAGTTTATTATGAAAGTGTGCAGGAGGTGAAATATTGTCTTGATACCTAGACCAACTTGAGGAGGAGGTGAAATACCGTCCATTATCAGTTTTAATGATTTTCGGAGGAGGATGATTATGCTCTGTGATCGCAGTCTTTATCGTCAAATCCGAATTTAGAATAAGCTTCGCCCGGCAATTCTTACTTTTCTTCGAACATGACTGATAACGGAATGTACGACCTTGCTTCGAAAATGTATACTTCTGGTAAAGAACCATAGTTCTCCCGTTCAGATTCACTATTTCGTATTCTTTACCTGTAAATATGAGAATGAATTAATTTTTAAGCAAAAGTTATATTGTTTATTAGGGTGAATTACCATTTTATTAATAAAACGATTGAAAAAGTCAGTCAATATAATATTTAAATATACAAACATTAATCTGTTTTGTATCAATCTGGAGCACCAAGTCTTTTAGATTCGGGGATTTCAAATGGATGTATACTGATTTAACTGTTATAATTTTTTGATCTTCGTAAGGTGCTTGCAAATTCTTTTAAAATGTAAAAGTAAAACTTTATTCGTTCTTAAATACATATTCTATTCAAAATAAAATAAAAATCACTATCATTAATCGTATAATTTGTTCCTTAGGCAATAGTAGTCTAGACAATAATTAAAAAACACAGAAAACACTTTTTTTACGTAGAAAGAGCTGTAATTTAAATAGTTGGAAATACCAAAGACAGTGCACGGAACCAAACTTAGACATGAGTATTCTAGACTTTTTTTAATAGTGCACCAAAATTATATTTCATTTTTGACGGGAAGTAACCGATACTTCCCGTCAAAAATCTGTCGAAAGACAAGAAGTTTTATTTCCATTTCACACACTACCGTTGCTAGTCCTCCCAATAATTCGAAAAAAAAATCTAGTCATTCAAACATAGAGTACTACTATAATACTCTTTTAAACCCATACTCCCATAGCTATACACCATACAACGCATCTGAACTGACTACAACGTATTTGAACTGACTTTGTCTGCAAGTCGTCTCACTATTCCCCTCGAAAAAATCAACCCTTAACAATTTTAAGACGTAATTAATTAAAAGAAACTAGATACAAAACAATTCGATTAATGCAAAAAGATACATATAAACAAAGGACATGGTCCATAATATAATATATGGACCAAAACCCCAGACTCGATTGGGTCTAAATGGGGAACCAGTAGTTTCATTATCTACACTAATATTATAAAGAGGAAAACTTTGTTTGTTTGTTTGTTTGTTTGATTGTAATGAATAGGCTCAAAAACTACTGGACCGATTTTAAAAATTCTTTCACCATTCGAAAGCTACATTATCCACGAGTAACATAGGCTATATTTTATTTTGGAAAAAAATAGGGTTCCGTAAGATATTTGGGTTTTTCGGACACAAGGTGTAAAAATCAACCAGAAAAGTTACTTATTTTGCGTACGCTGCCTAAACTATAAAAGATAGAACCATGAATTGTTCTAATTAATTGTAGATCTTATAAATATCTACAAAAAAGTCCGCGACACACTATACCTATCTATGTCGAGTGAGGCACAACAACCACTTTTATATTTTTAAATCTTGATTTTTTTTTGGACTATATTTAAACGCGTTTATTTTACTCATGCTATTAATCCTTATCAAAATAAAGTATTTCATAACTAATTACAGTTTATGTAGATAATATTTGGTCTTTGAATGATTCAAATCGGACGTTTTGTTTTGAAGTTATGGCGAAATTAAAATATTACGATTTCTGCTGCACGGCCCGTTGCGAAGTGGACGTCACCAAGGCCCCCGGGTGCGCGTGCGGGAGGGGAGTTTAGATCTATGAGTAATAAAGTGTCCTCCACACTATTCCGAAGTTGCACGAGGCGAAGTGCTCTCCGAAGTTGACCGAATTCCGAAGTAGGTGTCCACACACTCGAGCAACTTCGCGAAGAGCTCAGTCGCCCGTTCCCCCGTTCCCCTCACGATAGGCATAATGGATAACGTTCATGTGGCAACTGCCGTTGCAATGTGTACTCTCGCATAATACAATTCCTGCGTATTTACTATGGCTGACGCGAACCGAAGTGAGCCGAGTAGTGTGGACAGACGCTTCGTGTTCGAACTTCGAGTCCTTTGACTCGGGCGCAAAAACCGACAACAACTGGAAGTCGCCCGGGGCGAAGCGAAGTTGCACGAGGCGAAGCGAAGTGCCCTTCTACACTATCGTATTCGCTCAACTTCGATCAACTTCGGGAATAGTGTGGAGGCTACATAAGGTACACGCGTGGCTCAGAAGACGCGAGGTCGGCTCCCTACGCAGCGGTCGTGCGCGAAGTCTAATAATATTCGTGCGATTTTTTTTAGATTTCGTTCTTAGAACTATACCTACGCAAAAGTTCTTCTCAGAGCTAAACAACAGTTCTTCTCAGAGCCAAACAACAGTTCTTTTCAGGGCTAACCAACAGTTCTTTTCAGGGCTAACCAACAGTTCTTTTCAGAGCTAGAATATTACACGCTATTAACATTTTCTTAAACATTTGAAAATGCCTAAGAGAGCCAGGTCTCAACTTACTAAACATAGTTCTCAAGCACGGGCAGCAAGAATACGCCGTATGGGAGAATCTTCACCTGAACGTTCACAACGCCTTGCTGAACAAAATCAGAGACACTCTCTGGTACGCGCTCGAGAGTCGAGTGTCGAACGTTCGCAACGCCTTGCACAACAAAATCTGAGAACCTCTGAGTTATAATATTATAAAGCAGAAGAGTTTGTTTGTTTGTTTGGTTGAGTACGCTAATCTCAGGAAATACTGGTCCGATTTGAAAAATTCTTTCAGTGTTAGATAGCCCATTTATCGAGGAAGGCTATAAGCTATAATAATATGTATATCATTAGGCTAAGTCAAAAAGGAGCGCAGAATTAATGGAAAATGTGACGCAGACGAAGTTGCGCGGGTCAGCTAGTATTACATAAACCCCACCGACAAGGCAATACCGAAATCGATGGGGTATAATATGAACTGATAGACCAAGTGCCATTCTATCAACGAATGCGATTGTCAAAATGCCAAAATATAAGGGATTGATCGCGTGTCTTTTCAACATCGTTTGACACTTCCATTGATTTTTGACGTTTTGACACACTACCGCTGACAAAATGTCACTTGTTCCTCTAGATAATTGACATTCCATCAGCGGTAGTGTGTGAATGGAAATAAAACATCTTGTTCGAACACAAAGTATTCAAATTGTTGTTAGTAAAACTTAAAACTATTTTAGTAAAATTTTATAAACTAATTTATATAACTAAAACTATGTCCCCGACCCGCTGCATCAGATCTACAGCTGTGCATTCGGGTCCAGTGCTCCAGGAACGGACAATCACGCTTATCCACTATCACCTTTAAAATGTTGTTGGTGCTCACCCAAAGGCCTTCGCATCAAGGATGATTTTCTTTTTCGCATAATAGCTTAAGGTGCAAGCGCCAGGGTAGCCCGCGAAATTCAAATATTTTAATGTTTTTTGCAATTTGCCGGTCAGTGTGAAGCTGTATGTTAAACAAAATACGATTCGCGGCTGTAACGCATATTTATCTAAAGAATTATACCCATTTTAATTATATATATAACCCTTTAAGTACATACAACTCGATCGAATGACTTTTTCACGAAATAACATTCAATCGAATTCGCGAACCGTATTCTGTTCAACATATAGCTTCACACTGACCGGCAAATTGCAAAAAACACAAAAATATTTGAATTTCGCGGGCTACCCTGGAGCTTCCACTAATTAATAATTATAAAATATTTTATAAACTTGCTGTTTATTCTATACTCTCACATATTTTCCAGCAGCCGTTAGCAAAAGTGTCGGGGGAGGATGATTATGTTCTGTGACCGCAGTCTTAATCGTCCCATCTTCTCTTAAAATAAGCCTAGCTGGACACTTCTTCGCCCTCTTGGAACAGGCCTGATAACGCAATGAAGGACCATACTTCGAAAATGTATAATTCTGGTAAAGAAGAAGCGATTTTCCGTTCAGATTCACTACTTGATATGGTGTTCCTGTAAATTGAAGAATTAATAAGTGTCGGCTAGCTGCTTATACGACTCAGTTCCCTTGTTTATTTCAGTCCACTTTTTCTCGGTCCGACTTCGAGAAATTATAGGGTATAAATTTTTGATGCATAATTCCAAATGTTTAGTTGACAATGTATCGAAAGTTTACAATCCCTCAAGTTGTTTTATAATCTTACGGAGTTAGCCTTTTTCCAATGACACACGTTTGATTGTTCATATCACAAATTATTTAGTAGGTAATTCTGAAACATCTCAATAGTTGACTGAAAAATTATAGTTAGCCCGTCAGATAGATTTCCTAAAAAATTGACACGTATTTTTTCTTTTCTCATGCAAACAAAAAATTAAGAAGAAACTACGTTGAATACTCGTGTGACGACAATTTGTAAGAATCACAAATACTCCATGTGTGATACTTAAAAAAAAGGTGTGTGATGAATAAAAAAAATACAACCGACTTCCATAAAAAAAACACTACAAAGCAAAAAATAACATTAATTTCGGAAGTCGGTATTTTTGTTACTTGCTTCGTATTTTGACACCGACTTCCGAAATTAAAGTAATTTTTTACTTTTTAGTGTTTTTTTATGGCTTATGTTTAACTTACCACCAGATATAGTAACAAATAGCAGACAAAAGTAGTAAATGATCACCAAAATGAAACTCGCATTTTACTGTAAAATTATAACCAAAGTTTTGACACTTTGCTATCCTATTTAAGTAAAATGACTCCAAGTAAATCATGAGTAACCCAAAAATAGTAAATGATCACCAAAATTAAACCAATCTGGCGCTTATGGTCATGGTTCTAACCTTTTTTTTTTTTTTTTTTTTTTTGTTTCGGCTGGGAAAAAATGCGTTACGCATACCCTCTCACTCGGGGGAGTGGGAGGGGTATGTGGGACTCCCCGGGCAAGCCCGGTATACCCACTAAAACAACCCAGCAACGAAATTCCCGCAACGTCATAGTGGGGGTGGACTGGGAGATCGGCGTAGCCTTTACGTCCAGTCCACCTCCGACGACCGCCCGCCTTAGCGGGCCCTTCACGCCCCCCCCGTTGGGGGAGGGCCGGGAACCTCCGACGATGGTGGTGATGTGTGCAATGCGGGCGGAGGCGCCCCCGCGCCTGTCGCCCGCCCATCACCACCGCGAGGAGGGAGAAGAGGACGTCTTCTCCGACCTCGCCTTCGTCTGCGGAGCGGCGCAGCGAGAGGATCATCCTCCCGCGCGCGCTCCGCCGCCTCCTTCTGCGAGATGACATCCTCGCAAAAGGAGGCGACCGCGGCCCAGGACTCCTCACTCCCCAGCATGCATCTGACCACGCTGGGAAGGGAGAGGTCCTGTCCGATCTCCGCAGTGAGACTGCGACGCGGCTCGGACCAAGCTGGGCACACCTCCAGTGTGTGCTGCGCCGTGTCCTCCGCCGCGCCGCACTCGTGACACGCCGGTGTCTCCTCCCTCCCGATCCGGTGCAGGTGCGTGCCGAAACAGCCGTGGCCTGACAACACCTGCACCAGACGGAAGGAGAGGAAGCCGTGCGGGCGCTCGAGCCAGTCTCGCAAGACTGGACCGAGCGCGTCCAGGGTCCGACGACCAAAGGTGGCGGAGGCGAGGTCCTCTGTCCAATGGACGATGATGGCGTCCCTCGCCTCCCTCCGCACGGCTTCCCGCTCCTCAGCGACGGGGCGCTACCCAAGCGCTTTTCGGTGCGCCGTCCATTCGTACACTCTGGCGAGCACCCACGCCTCCAACTCCCAAGGAGGGGTGCTAGCCAGAGCGCACGCCGCCGAAAAGCCTACCGAGCGATAGGCCCTCGCTACCCGCTGCGCGATGGCCCTTTGGGGCCTGCGGATTGCCGTCGCATTCTCCCTCCTATGGAGGGAGTCCGCCCAGATTGGGGCCCCGTATAGGGCCATGCTCCGCAGGATGCCGGCATACAAGCGCCGGCATCGCGCGCTGGGCCCACCCAGGTTCGGGAGGAGCCAGGAGAGCGCACCCGCGGCTTTCAGCAGGCGCGTCGACAGCCCGCTGAAGTGCGGGCCGAAGCGCCACCTGCTGTCCAGTATCAGGCCCAGATACTTCATCTGGGCCTGGACCCCCACCCTGATGCCCTCCACAACGATGTGGGCATCTGGAGGGCAGCGCTGCCGAGGCCCGCGAAAGAACACGGCCTCGGTCTTGTTCAGCGCCACCCTCAACCCCAGGCGGCGGATCCTTCCTGCGACCAAGGATCCGCCAGCCGAGGCCAGACAGGCCGCCTCCCCAAAGTTCCTCCCCCGGGCAGTGAGGAGAGTGTCATCCGCGTAGCAGATGACACTCGTGCCACGGAGGAGGGCTCCCCGCAGGAGCCAATCGAACCCGATGTTCCACAGGGGGGGCCCAAGTACCGACCCCTGCGGAACACCGCACTCTGCGCCGTACCGCCGCAACCTGGCCGTTTTGTCTACGAGGAGGACCTCCCGGTCCTCCAAGTAGTCGGCCAGGAGAGCCCGCAAGTATTGGGGCACTCCATGATAGCGGAGTGCCTCTAATATCGTCGAGTGGGGGACGGAGTTGAAGGCGTTGGCTATGTCGAACGACACTGCCATAACTCCGTCCCCAGCCTCGACCGCCCCATGGTTCTAACCTAACCTAACCCACATGTTTCACCAGCCATAGAGGGGATCTGACGCAGACACGTAACTATAGAATTTGAATATTATACTAACTGAATATTAATTTGCACGCTAAGATTTGGTGATCATTTACTAAATTTGGTGGACGAATACAATTTAAAGTGGAGTCGTGACTATTTTTCTGGTGTTAAGTAGATATTTTTGGTTACAAAACTAAGGGTATCAAAGCATTTTATGGTGGTCATTATATTTATCCCCTTTTTTTATGGAAGTCGGTTGTATATTTTTGTCAAAAGTTTTTTATTTTTCACTTTTTAGTGGTACCCCACACCTAACAACACCACTGCAAAATCGCAGAAAAGCAAAATACGTAATTTCGATTACTTGGATGACATAAAACCATCGTCCAAGTAGACGAATTCCAGTTATTTCGATTTAAAATCCAAAGTTCGTAGCCGATTTTTATAAAATTTAAAATTCTTCGACGCACCGAAGCTACTGATCCACTTTTGTCACGTGCTTACTGTAAGGTTGACGCCTGTTTGATGAAGAGCCGCGAAAGGCGATACGGTTAGGATCACTTTCCGAGTTGATACCTAGGTATGCTGTGTTCTTTATAAATATACTAGCTGCCCCGCGGCTTCACTCCCGTTTTACCCTCGTTCCCGTGGGATTTCCACGACGAAAATCTCTTATGTACGTCTCCTGGTTCTAAGCTACCTCCCCACTAATTTTCAGCAAAATCGGTTCAGCCGTTCTTAAGTTATTAATAGTGTAACTAACACGACTTTCTTTTATATACATAGATTTACAGCGAGTATTCTTAGTCACCCCCATATGAATTGTCTATTTAGTACAGTAGTTGATATTATAACCTAAAAGTACTTAATGTTACTAAATAAATATGTAACCAAAAAAACTATAGATTTTTGTTACCATCTTTATTTCTATATCCTTAAGTACTTCCCATCAGAAGTTTGAATGAGTTTCGGAGGGGGGTGGTTATGTTCCGTCACCGCACTCTTTATGGTCCCGTCCTTATTCAAAGTGAGCTTGGCTCGGCAGTTATTCTTCTTTTTACTTGAACAGGATTGATACCTAAATGAAGGGCCTTGCTTCGAAAATGTATACTCCTGGTAGAGAACGATAGTCTTGCCGTTTAGATTCACTACAGCGTATTCTTGATCTGTAAATTGAAAAAAATAAATCTGTAGTTTACTATAGTTAATTACGGGATTGCTACCATGTACCTTTTTATTTCCGATATTTCGGCACTGTTGCAAGCGCCATGATCACGGAGTAACTGAAGATCTTGCGGGTGGGATGTTATTGGCAGACATATAGGTCTACCCTCTTTCGTAGTCTTTAATTACGAACATCTCCGGTACCACTGTCCACAAAATCACTTTTTCCCGCAACTGTTCTCGACACACAACACTAACAGTATATGACCGCGAAATAACACTTTGTGAAATCTCCATTTTTTACACATTCGAATCATTGGATTCCAGACATTTGACAATTTAACTGTTTATTTAGCAATCCCGTAATTAACTATTCTAATGTTAGTGACCATGAAAGTTTTAAACAATATATCTGTAGTTTACTGTAATATAAAACTGTCATAAATGCACGATAATGTCGTTATTCGTATCTGTGTGAGATCTTATGCTTATAAGCGAAGTAGATACTCACTGGATTTTGATGCGATTGTTTTTCTGACATAGGATGGCGCCGCCGGGAAAAAAACAGAGCAAAACAATTTGGTTCGTGTAAATACTATTTATCCAATGAATGAAAAAAATAAGAAAACAGGATTTATGTATTCAAAATTTAATAATTAAAGACAAAAAAAAAATAATATGACAAAATAGTAGTAGACAGATTAATAAATGTTAAAACAAGATTAAGGACCCAGTTATTTATTGAACCTTCGTTATAGTTATTATTTTAGAGTCCTATTAATTAAATTGTTTCGTTGGCATTTTCTTAATACTTTTTAGTTTATTATTTTAACATCTAAGTATATATATTTATTTGATTAGTACCTATGGGTAATCTTTACGATGGTTATTTCGATTTTTAATATTGCTTTTTTGATGTAACACACAGTAAAATGTAGCGGGCTAACTATCACGTGTCAATGCCATTACGATTCCGTTGTGAAAAAAAGAAGGAAGAGTGCTATGTGCTTTTTGTCCTGAGGCCTTAGTGTGAGTTTTGTCGACTCACGTTCGAACGCGTTCGATTGCGAGCGCGTTAGAATTTAGTATGGAAAATAAGGTTCTACGAGTGACCACCAGGTGGCACTATAACTAAATTCCCATACTAAATAATAACGCGCTCGCAATCGAACGCGTTCGAACGTGAGTCGAAAAAACTCACACTAAGGCCTCTGTATACTCCGTCTTTCTCGCACACTGGAAAAATTATGACTAAAATACAAAGACTATTTAAGTCATATTTCTTCTAGTACTGCAGCTGGACGTTTTCAGATTTATGAAACAAACCTATTTTTATTAAATCATATTCAGTTAATTGTATTTTGACATGCATGCATTACAGTAACGCAATGCAATAGTGTAGAAAAAAATAACAAATACAATTCTTCTCATCAATCTAAATTTTAATAAATGTGTAAAGTAACTTTTGCGAACTCACTCAGTGAACAAGAGAGAACATCTATTTTATCGGCAACCAGATTTAGTGTGCGCAATGTCCGCAAGAGGCCGCATCTTGGCCATTAGTTTGATGCGACCGAGCGGCATGTGGCAGTGCGAAGAAATTGGGCCGTCTACGAGTGCGTACACACGTTTCACGTTCACGTTTTACGTTTTTTTATTTTGGAAGGGTAATCATCAAAGGACTCCTCCCGCTCTGGGCGGAGTAGAAGGGAATGTTAATGTCACTTAATGACAAAAACCCATCCGTGAACTTCCTAATGCCCTTTGCGTTCCAGGGCCGCGGTGACTCATTCGAACAAATTCCACAACCCTAGTCAGGTACTAGTCAGGTACTAGTTATAGCGGACATCTCTTAGAGGCGCGCGTGGAACACAAAGCGTCGTCGACCCGGAAATGCCCGGGACTGGTCCTGATCGGACGGCGAACCGCCCAATGCTCGCCGTCAGCAGTGCCTCGCTCCGGACGCCAGACGCGAGAGGTCACCGCCGCACCACATTCCATCGGTTCGCTTCTTTGAACCTCAGGTAACTGATATTCCGGAGATACGTTATTTTCGACCGTTGAGGGAACGCGCACCTCTGTCACGTTGAGCTGCAGGGCAATCTCGAGTGGCGAGTGATACGCGGCTAGGGGCTCGTCCGCATCAAAAGTCAAAAAGTTTTTTTCAATCAGGCCATTAAACGACACTTTGGAACGTCACACGCCTGTACGGCGTAAGATACGATTCCACCGAAATAGTGTGCAGCATATTTGATCACAAAAACATACCGAGCACAACACTTGCTCCATTGTCTTAGACTACAGTTAGCTACTTTATTCATCTGGGCGAATTGGCGCAAAAAGACATCAAAATGGTGTTAAGTGTTTTCATTACTTCAGTTTTAATTTAAATAACCCAATAAAATAACACACTTTTATTTAAAACACAATTGTTCCATGATTCTAAAAATATATCACTAGCTTATAGGGCGTTGTTTATAAATTAAGAATAAAATCAAAACAATCAGTCAAGCCGTTTCGGAGGAGTTCGATAACAAACACCGTGACACGAGATTTTTAAAATAAGAGAAAGACAATACTCATTTGTTTTTGGTGTTCTACAACGCAACACATAAACATGAACTTATATTTTACATGTACTTGTACGATCACACGGTCTGGTTCAAATGAGCAGTTATTGACTTTGACGTCACTCGGTCGGCCTCTCTCGTCGAAGCTCGATTCCGTACGTGGCCACGAAAAACGCGCCGTCAACCCTGTCACATCGAATAATTTGGTAACCCGGGGTGGTACGATTTCCGCATCTATTATAGAATCATTACATGCCGTTTCTGTAATTGCAAATATGTCGGCCTGATTCTATATTTTTATAAAAACTGTTCAACTTTGCTCGAAATCCTCTTGCATTTTGGTAATAAAATTGATTGTGATTTTTTTTTTATTTAATTGGCATTTTGGTCGATTTGCATAATGAAATGAAACTTTTTCGCAAAATTCAGCATTAACTGGCCACATTTCGGGTTGACATAACTTTTCATATACTGACCCTGGTAGAGTGATAATAAAATATACTAAGTCCCTCTCGGTTTTATGTATGATTTTTTCAATCTTGACGCACAAATCAGAGCCACAAACCCTTTTTACATGCAATGCAAGCTTTCCACCGTTGTTCCTAGAGGCAATCTCCAAACGAGAAGATGCTTTCTTTCCTGAAACCTAAATTTCTTCCCTTTTTAACATTAAGACTTATTTCATCGACCGTAGTCCACTCAATCATTTCTTCCTTGTCTTTTTTACTATTTCACTTATCCACTAGAACAGTGATAGTTAAATACACAACTGATAAGCACACCGACGCTGTTTTTGTTGCCAAACTGATTATACTTGCAACGCGGGTAGTAGCAATATTTTGTTTGTTTACATTAATAATACTACGGACCTCAACAGCATATGAAGATAGGAAGCAGTGGGTTGATTAGACACCTCATTAACCAATTTTTAGTTGTCTGATGCTTCCTCCATACTCCTATCTGGTTGATTTCCAGTCGATAAGTTCTTTTGCGGCCGTTTTTCTTGTAATACCTTCACATTTGCCGTTAGTTCTTCCAATTCAGCTTTAGTAGAATAACATACTTCTTGAAAATGTTGCACCACCTTGGTTTCCATGTCCAAACGTTGAATTAGTTCCAGTCTGAACTGATCGTATTCACACTCAATGATAGAAGCATCAGCTATAGTTTTCGAGCGGCTGCCTCACTGAGTATTGACGTTAGCACTGCTCTCGTCTGCCTTCATCTGGAAGGTGCTCCGGGCTGGTGAATCCAGGTCACTTCGTTTGGGTTTGGAATAAACGCACTCAGAACAAATCCACTCGAGTTTGAGGTCTTTAGAGAAGGACTTGAATTTGACCTGCGCAAACCTCAGATACTTGATATCGTACACTTTTTTACATAGTTTTAGAACACTTCATACAAGATACTTCTTGATACTTGAATGAAGATAAATTATCTTATAGGGTATATAAAATTCTCGTGTCACAATGTTAGTTACCTTACTCCTCTGAAACGTCTTTACCAATTTTTATCTGCTTATTCAGTAGGTCTGAGAATCGGCTACTATCTATTTATCATACCCCTAGATAAGGGTTGTCCACCCCTAACGTTTTTTTTTTAATTATTGGCCAACAATTTTAATTTGTATTTTTCTTTAATGTGGCATTAAAAATACATACAACCCTACATTTTTACCCTTCTATCACCAACCCTTATTTTTTAATAGTCATTAATGAATAATGTGACGCAGACGAAGTTGCGCGGGCCAGCTAGTCTTATATATAAAATTCTCGTGTCACAATGTTAGTTACCTTACTCCTCCGAAACAGCTTTACCGATTTTTACCAAATTTTATATGCATCTTCAGTAGGTCTGAGAATCGGCTACTATTTATTTTTCATACCCCTAAGTGATAAGGGTTGTCCAACCCTAACATTTTTTTTTTCAAGTTTTAGACAAAAAAAAATATTTTTATTTTTCTATAATGTGGCATTAAAAAATACATACAACCCTAAATTTTTACCCTTATATCACCAACCCTTATTTTTTAAGTCATTTTATTAATGAAAAATGTGACGCAAACGAAGTTTCGCGGGTCAGCTAGTATTCTATAAAATATTCCACCTGGCACTTGCACACCACTTGGCAATGGTTCATGTTCACTTGATGATTTGTAATATAAATTATATGTTGTACATAATAAAGAGTATACTATTCTATTCTTGACACCGATTGGAGAATTTTCATTATTGCATTTACTTATTAAGAACTTAAAAATCCTAAAAGATTTTAATTATGTTAACAATATTAGTTTGGCAACTATCTTTCACACTTATTAATGCAATTAACGAATACAATAATAACAGTATTAATAGTTCAGCACTACTCCATTTTATATCAGAAATCTTAATTTAACATTAATATTATTTACTTTTCTACAGTATAAATTATTATTTAAAATATACTACATTAACAAACAAAACTAATTATTATTTATATTTACTCATTATTATGAACAAGTTTTACTATCGGATCAACGCAAAAATCGCGAAAAACTATTTAGTACCCCATACATTTTTGTGCGCAGAAGTCGACCAAAACTTTTTACAAAAAAAAAAACACAACCGAATTGAGAACCTCCTCCTTTTGGGAAGTCGGTTAAAAATTAACATTGATTTCAGCTTTCTACGATCAGTAGTTTCGACTATGCGTTGTCTGTTAGTCACTCATCAGTAACGGAACAATTTAAATATATTGATTACATGGTGTGGCCCTGGGTCAACACAGATCTAATGAAATGTAAATTCTTTCTTTGAATTAATTAAAAATACATAGTCCTTTAAGGCGAGGTTGCAGTACTGTGTGTTTTGACGAACAACAGCGACTGTCCGGCGAGCGAAATAATGCCTAAATTTTGATTGTTTTTTCTTCTTGGCGAAAAATGATAAAGAAATTATACAATATGGTTTCAACATTTACTCCAAAATAAAAAGCTCTATCTATTGATGTAACTTTTATAAATATTCGTGATGAAATCTCTTAGCAGTACAAGTTTAAAATTGTAATTTAGTGTCATGTTTGATTAAAAAAAGTATCGAGCCAATCATTCTAAATCGCGTTTCTATCTTTACGATTTACTTGAGGGTTTGTTTAATTTTTATGTAATGATTTTTATTTAGTAAAAAACTCATAATTAATAAGATTTTCAGACGTTCAAAAATCTTAAAAAGTACTGCAACCCCGCCTTAAGTAGGTACAATCTACGGCTACACAGATTTTCTTCACAGCATGTCGTATATCTTCTTCAGCTTCGTAAACCTGTATGTACCATCGATGGTCCTCTCACACCTCGGGGGCAGATGCGTATGATTCGTCACAGCGGTCTTGATATTACCACATTTATCCAGTTTTATGAATGCGCGGCACTTCGCGCTCATCTTTTGGGAACATCGGAGCAGAGATTTGCCTCTCACGTGGTACGAGTAAGTGTAGTTTTTGTAT
Source organism: Ceramica pisi (assembly GCA_963859965.1). NCBI lineage: Eukaryota > Metazoa > Arthropoda > Insecta > Lepidoptera > Noctuidae > Ceramica > Ceramica pisi. Next base: position 5,632,848 of record OY982541.1, on the reverse strand, counting down.
AGTATTACTGACTTGTCGTTTGCTAATGGAAGAACATGGTAGTTGGCTGGAAAAAAAATTTGAAGTAAGAAATACTGTTTAATTAGGCGCATGCAAAAATCTATGAACATTAAACTATCATGAAGACGTTATTGTTTTATTGATGTCTGAGAGGTATAATTAATGAAAATATATATACACAAAAACAAAATATTATTTACTAGATAAAATCAAAACGATTTCACAAACACATAAAACAATACGAAAACCACTTTTTCTACTTTAACACTAATTCGTTGTCTCTTAAAACTTCACTAACTACACTCACCAAATTAGAGTATTTTTATTTTTCTCTCATTTTTTTTTAATTTTTGGCATTTTACTACAACGGTACTTTTTGGCATTTTACTACAACGGTACTTTTTGAAGTGAAAACTTCTTTAGCGGCGTTGAGCACTTTTCTTGGGATGGGTATAAAATGTTAAACTCGCGTCAGGACACGTGACCTGATCGAAAATTCGTAAGACGAGTGATTAAAAAATGCACAACGTTAATGTTCAAGTTTTCACTTCTGCCGGCACTCCCGGAGTGCAACCCGTTGTTTTTTTGTTCTTTATAATACTTTGACAAGTGTGATTGTTAACGCAATTCCGGCCCCCGCTTGTACATACAAACGCTAGTTCGGAGACCACTTTTAAATACAAATAGTTAGAATTAATTAAATAAATATTACGTATTACTGAGGAACAAACTAACAATGGTCACTAAATTATTGTATTTATTTAGCTTTTGCCCGCGACTTCGTTCGCGCATTTCCCGTTTTTCCCGTTCTCGTAGCAATTTCGGGAAATCCTCTTTTTTTTTAATGCAAAACGGGGAAACTCTTGGCCCAAATCTCACCTGATGGAAAGTGATGATTAGGCCAAAGATGGAAGCGAGTTTCACCCGGAATCCTCTTTAACAGAGGAACTGGCTATCATACCTCTAACTGCCGGAACACAACAATGCTGTTAACATTGTTGTTATGGCGACAGACTTAGACATGATGGTGGTAGCTTGCCAGGCGGACTTAGAACAAGTCCTACCACCAACCAAACCGAGCAAAAAGTTTGCCACTGCTGGGAATCGAACCCGGGACCTCTGGGTCTGAATCAGGTGGTATAACCACTAGACCACGGAGGCGGTTAGTGTCACCTGTTTAGCACCACCCGGGGACCACGTGTAGGGATTAGCTGCAGGGTATTCTCCTACGGACGCGGGTGACTCCGCCCTCAAAATATCCTCTCTAAGTGCTCCCCTATACTCCTCACGGAACCTTCATGCCAAATTTCAGCTTCCTACGACCAGTAGTTTCGGCTGCGCGTACTCTGTCAGTCAGTCAGTCAGTAACGGAAGAATTTTATATTTTTACTAGCTGACCCGCGCTACTTCGTCTGCGTCACATTTTCCATTAATGTTCCGCTCCTATTTGTTTTAGCGTGATGATAGGTAGCCTATATCCTTCCTCGATACATGGGCTATCTAATACTGAAAGAATTTTTCAAATCGGACCAGTATTTTCTGAGATTAGTGCGTTCAACCAAACAAACAAACAAACTCTTCTGCTTTTTATGGTGACGTTTGCCCACGGGCCACGGCTTTGGCTCGTGGAAAGTGGATAATCTGACCACAAAAAAGGAAGCTAAGTAAAAACTTTGTCACTCTTTTTAACCCCCTCATGGGTATATTTGCAAAATATCCTTCTTAATCAGAAAGGTCGGTGGTCCTTAGGTAAAATTTATGACGTTTTTTTTTAACATGAGTTCGTTCTCATGAGTATCCAGTCAGCAACTGGTCATCCATTTTTCAAGCAATTTCTTGTAAATACAATTTCATTGAGTTCATTTCATTTCATTGAATTTCTGCAAAACTTCTAATAAAGTATGTTATTCATTGCTTTAGTAACAGCATAAAAACCCATTGGTGTCAAAATACATCTCGGAGGTAGATGAGTGTGGATCGCATCGAAATAAACGATGTTCCCAAACTTGTCCATTCTCAAAAACGCATTGCATTTCTCGCTGATTTTCTGAGAACACTGAAGCCGGGGCTTGCCTCGCACGTGATAAGAAAACGTATAGTTTCGGAACAAAATAACCTCTTTTCCACCAGCTAGAGGCAATATTCGGTAAGTAGCTGCAAAAATAAGTTTTAATTAAAAATAAATAGTCGACTAGAATATTGAAGAACTAGTAACAAGCATACTTCGTTAGAAAAAAAAGGCGAATGTAGATCAACAATTATTTTAATCAATTTGTTAGTTACAAACAAAACAACAATTATTATTAATGAAATCAATAAGCCATATTTAATAGTAACTTTATAAACAAAATAACACAAAACGTCGCTGTGTAACCTCGTACGTCCAGAGATTCTTCACAAGAAACGAAAAAAAAAAATTATTTCAATAAATAAGAGGTGTTCATTTTACTAGAAGAGTAAACAAACATTGGATTTACAGTTCCACCGTATTAGAATAATAAAAATCTGGACAAGTGCGAGTCGGACTCGCACATGATGGGTTCAGTACCATGAACCTTAATTTTTATTATTTGTTGTTATAGCGGCAATAGAAATACACAATTTGCGAAAATTTCAGCTTTCTAGCTGTCACGGTTTATTAGATACAGCCTGGTACAGCGGGGGCTTAGTAATAGGATCCCGATTTTTACCTTTTAGGTACGGAACCCTAAAAATATACCTGGCTTTAACCCAACAATAGCCTTGTTTAGACATACGAGGTACATCAGGCTATCAGGCTACCAGGCTGCTATCAGGCACAAAAGACTATCCGAAGCTGTCAAATTTTCCCAATCACATTTGAACCCAATCTCTTCGGCAATAAAGTTGTAAACCTAACAAAAAAAATTGACAGATTTTTATAGCTTGATGTGTAGCGTCTGTACATTCTACGGCGAAAAGTAAGTACATAGTAGGTATCTAACTTACAGCAATGAATATGAATATAACATATTTGAAATAGTTATCTTCTGACCATTGTAGACAGCCGGTAAGTACAAAAATACGTGATTTAGCTTAACACTTTCTTTAGATTTACACTTAGCTTTTGACCATCTACTGCAGTCTTTGGAAATTGTGTAACCAACTAGACAGGTGCATTTTATACTATAATATTTTGGTTATAACTTATGATGATGACATCCATCAATATTCTCTGTCGATATTTATTTGTGGTCGACACAGCATTATCTACTACTTCCATATCATCACCATATCACCCTTTATAGCCATAATAATCTTTTACTCAGGTAACTTTTATGTACTCTATAGACACTCGTTAAATTCTCGTTAATTCCAACTTGTCGCAATCTATCAAAAAAAGTCTCAATTTCCATAAATTTTTGTCAGGTTGCGACTGAGCTGCGAATGCAACATTGCTTTCAAATAAGTATTATTGGCATTCTGATGATAAGCGGTATTTGTAAACGACGATACTGCTTGGCTCCGTTAGACAAGAAGTTAGGAAATGCAATATCAGTGTGATAAGGTGGCATGACGTACTCGTCATAAGATTTTTTTGGGTATGAATGTAGATGAGTTGATTCATAACAGCAATGGAAGACCATAGATGAAAAAGACGGCTATGAATAGGAAGAAGTAATTGCAGAAATGACAGAAGAAGAATAGTATAATAGACTGCGGCGACACCAAATAAACTCTTATAAAAGCAGGAGGACGATGAGTGGGTAAGAAGATCAACTTAATTAATTAAAAGCTATTTGTTCTTTAGTCTCCGTTTACTTCTTAAGGCTTTAAGCCTGTCGTACAATGTACTCTTTGGTATATCATACAAAATTGCAGCTTGCCTCAAACTGATTTCTTTGTGAAATATTTTCTCCACCGCTATTCTTAAATTTTCTTTGTACCAAACAGTTTTCTTCCGATCCTTTCCGTAAACTGATGTCACGTATTCTGCGGAACATAAAAGGATATTATGAATGCAGTTAATAATGATTTATTTTCTGTTCTGTTAATAGCTAATAACTTTGTAATAATTAAATAAAAAATATACCCGCCATATGCACAGTTTTTATCCGGTAGAAAAATCGGATTGCTGACACAATGACAATTGCTCTCATTTTCACTGGTGAACAAATTCATCACCTTGAGGTGAACACAGATTTTAACTGTAGGCATAATGTTTTTTTTTTTGTTTTTGACAAAGTAAAAATCGTTGCCTTTATGACAATATTACGCAATGAGACTGGAATTTCATACTAACAATATTATAATATGTAAAATTATGATTAAAAAAATATACATAAAAATTTAACCAAAATAAATAAAACTAAAAGTCCTAATAGTTCGCATTCACTGAGATGAGAAACAATCAGTAAAATTAACTAAATCCGAATTCGCAAAAACAAAAGGGTACTTTTTGATGAAAAACGCTTAATCAAAAAGACCATGAAAATTTCTCAATTTTTTAAATATGGTGAAACATTTAATATTCCATTAAAATGGGTGAGATTACATTAGAAAGCTTAGCTTGCTCATGTTGAATACAAATTACAACATTTAAAAAATTATCTTGCATATTAATCACGAATTACCTACTTATTTATGATTTCACTGAAAACAGGTAGATTTTTTTAATTATTATAAGACTATAAGGTAAGGGTTTCCCTTCCTTTTTTCCACCTCAATCTATCTTGAGCAATATGAGTCCAATCTTTTAGGTAGGCGTACACGTCGTCTCGCCATCGAAACATAGAAATACAAATTTTCTGGTAGTTGGTTTTCTAACCATTTCATTTCATTTATTTTTATTTTTATTCGTGATGGGTTTGCCCTTGACTCTAGTAAATCAGAGATGGCAGAGACAAAATCTACCCAAAAGGAGCCTCTTCATTATATTTTCTTTTCAATTTACCCTTTCTACCCGACTGTGAAAGCAGGAGGGTTATGTTTGGCATAAATTTTACTTCCACTGATTTGATGCCATCAACTTCATCGACTGCTTGAAAAATTACTTGTTTGAAACTTTTTAGTAGTTTTTGGCGTTCATGTTTTATTAGTAATTTTCTTTTTTTTTGTAATGAACACGTCTCTTAAGCTTTTCTTTTGCTTTCGAGCAGCTCCGTTGTTTCAATTTTCGTTTTATTGGATTTTTTTCTATGTTGAAATTCCCTGTGTTTAGCTCTTTTAATGTCTTTCTGTTCAGCAGTAATTTTGTCTTCTCGTTTCTTTTTAACATATTTTTCACTGTGGTGTAAATAAGCCAAACTACATTTTTCCATATTCTCTTCATAAAATTTTATATTAGCTGCAACAACCACCACGTTAGTTGTATTTCTTAACGAATGATTAATCTTTGGTAAGATTGTAAGCTTGTGAAGAGAAAATACTAAATATTTATATATGAATTTTGCCACATTCATGCTCTCCAATATAGTTGTAAACTTGGAAAGGGTTTCAGAAGTGCGAAGAATAGTTTTGTAGACCCGTAATAGCAGGTAAGTAGAAGAAAAAACCAGCTCACTCATAAGTAATGTAAGAAACTTAAACAAAATCTAGGAAAAACTTTTACAAACACCTCTGAAATATTAAGAAAAAAAAAGCTTTTGACCAATTTGACCATGTTAGTGCCTATTGTAAATTAATAATACGATTCGTAACCTCAACTTATAATGTGTTCAATATCGACTCAAAAACCTGTCTATAATGAGAGAGTGTAAAAAAGAAACAGTTATTTCTAATATTTTCATTTTATTTGTGAATTGTTTACATGAAACCTACACAGCCGCGATACACCTTGGTAAAATAAATTCGTGATAGCTATTTACAAAATTTCTATGTCGCAACAACACAAAACTGCGAGGTGACGTCAAATGGCCGGCCTCATCTAGTTTAAAATGACCAAAAAAGATTGACGTGTAAAAGTGTTACTTACAACCTACTTACAAAATAAATATCATTTATCAATGACGGTAAGTATTACACACGTTTTCATGAAAATTGTTCTACTAATTATCAACTATCACTTGATGATCAACACACCAATGGAAAAATGCAATCATGAATGTCTTAAATGTAATTCTAATGTATACAATTCTTCCGTTCTTGAGTGACAGACAAAGTACAGCCGAAACTTCTGTCACGTCGTGAAAAGATGAAATTTGCCAAATAGCTTTCCTTAGAATTTCCCGAAATTCCGAAAAACTAACCCTAAGGCTTTAGACACGGTAGGGCACGCCACAATAGTGGCGATAAGTCCCCTCTTTGAGGAGTGGCTTGAGAGGCGCCACGGCGTCCTCACCTTCCGCCTGACGCAGGTCCTCACCGGACATGGATGTTTCGGGAGGTTCCTGCACCGAATTGGGCGGGAGGAAACGCCCGGGTGTCACCACTGCGAGGATCGACCGGAGGACACGGTAGAGCACACTGTGCAGGTGTGCCCCGCTTGGGCGGCGCACCGCCGTGTCCTCGAAACGGCGATTGGCGGCGACCTCTCGCGTCCGGCCCTGGTCCAAGCCATGGTCCGGAGCGAGACGGAATGGGACGCCGTTGCCTCCTTCTGCGAAGCAGTCATGCTAGCGAAGGAGGTGGCGGAGCGGGAGAGGAGACCCTCTCGTCCCGGCCGCCGTGGTAGACGCCGCGGGCGTCGGGGGCCACCTGGTGACCTCCGGCCACCGTAGGCGCGGGCCTGTGGACGGCGAGCTATGGGTGGCTCATTCAGGTCATTGGATGATTTCCCATCCCTAACATTTCGGTAGTTCATATCAATTACTTACTGCACACATTTTATTTTAAAAAAATTGACAATCGTTTAGGTTGACAGAACGTCATATTTATTTTCTTCAAAGTCAAAGTCAAAGATCTTAATTGTGAGACAGTGGTTACTGTGTTATTAAGTAAGTGTACGAAATATCAACCAATTTTTAAATATTGTCCATTCTTTGCCCTAACATATTTTGGAGGTGGATGGTTGTGGGTAGTGTCAGCTAAAATGATGACTCCGTTCTCATTCAACTGGATCCTCGCATCGCATTTGCCCCGAGTCCTCTTGGAGCATCGCAGGTACTTTCTAGTTTTGTCAATGTACGAAAACGTGTAGCCTTGATACATCACCAAGCCATTGTTTGTGGTAGTTTCGATATATTCAAGTGTTTCATATTCTGTAAAATTAAAATAAAAATAATATTCACATCAGGGTCTATAGTTAAAAACAACAAGGTCAATAGTTACAGCAAAATTATTTAAAACATTTTTTTTTAACTAGACTAAGGGCCAGTTTCACCGGTTACGGATAAAAGTGTCGGTTAGCCTATTAGGAACTTATCTGTCAGATGAACTAAAATTTTTGGTTTCACAGGTGTCGGATAGCAATATCTGGCAGATTTATTAAGTATTTGAGTATTATAAAGTATTATAGTATTATAAGGGCCAGTTTCACCGGTTACGGATAAAGTGTCGGTTAGCCTATTAGGAACTTATCTGGCAGATGAACTAAAACTTTTGGTTTCACAGGTGTCGGTATTTATTAAGTATTTGAGTATTATAAAGTATTATAGTATTATAAGTGTCGGTTAGTTATCCATCAGATTAGTAACCGACACTTTATCCGTAACCGGTGAAACTGGCCCTTAGTGTCGGTTAGTTATCCGGTGAAACTGGCCCTAAGTCACATGTAATGCAAAAACGTTGGTATTTATCCTAATATATAAAATTCTCCCGTTACTGAGTGACTGAATGACAACGCACAGCACGACTGGTCGTAGAAAACTGACATTTGGCAAGCAGGTTCCTTGGGGAGTGCAGGGGAGAACTAAGAGAGGATTTTGGGAAATTCCTACGGGAACGGGAACAAAATGGGATATACGCGTACGAAGTCGCGGGCAAAAATAGTTACAATATATAAATGACGCTCGTTGGCTCGTTGGGAGGGACTAATGGCTAAATTATAACAGCCGCACAGGTCGATCTGCAAGGTTAAGCAACGCTTGCCGAGGTTGGTCTGTGGATGCGTGACCATCTTAACATACCGAGTTTCCTCCGTGCCTCGGAAAGCACGTTAAGCTGTTGGTCCCGGCTGTCATTTGGAGACCTTTGGCAGTCGTTACGGATGGTCAGAAGCCAGAAAATCTAACACCAGTCTTGCCAAGGAGTACCGTGTTACCCAGTTAATGGGTTATGGAAGTTTGGTAGGCAGCCGCTCCACGTAAAATACTGGTATTCAGCTGAATCCGGTTTGACTGGAAGCCGACCCCAATATAGTTGGGAAAAAGGCTAGGCAGATGATGCTCGTTGGGTCCTCATCCAATGCCACTTTACTATCTTAATATATATAAATCTCGTGTCACAATGTTTGTCCTCAATGGACTCCTTCCAACCACTTAACCGATTCAACCACTTAACCGATTATAATAAAATTCGCACACCATGTGCAGTTCGATCCAACTTGAGAGATAGGATAGTTTAAATCTCAATTTTTTGTTGCAATATTATTTAGGAGCGGAAAATGTGACGCAGACGAAGTTGCGCGGGACAGCTAGTATTATTATAAAACAGAATGTTTGAGCTATAGCGCACTCGCCAATCATACTGGGTGTTTGAAAGAAGGATTCAATTGATGATATACCACTAAAAAAGCTGAAATACTAACTTTTAAAAGATCGTAAATGAATGAATGAATGATACATTTATTTGCAAGAATTTAGGTAGGTAGCTGACATAAGTTCTTAAAATGTATGAGTTTCACTATATTTGGCATTTCTGCCGAAAAAAAAAAAAAAAAAAACTTATCATCTCGCAAAGCGTGATATTCTACCTTTGTAAGAGAAAGTAGACCGAAATCCAATACAAGGGCCCAGTACCTACGGTTAGGTAAATGTCACATGTGTTCAAATTTTTGGTCAAGGCTTACCGATTTCTCCTCGCGAAAGTAATGCGAAGAGAAGCGTCTTGAAAGATATCACATAAAATGCGTGGAGAGATGGAACAATAAAGATACTTTGAACGTCTTATGGAAGCAACAGACAAAACAGAAATTACTTTAAATGCCTGAGTGGTGGGACGTCTTTGCCCAAGAGAATGCTTTGCTCAATCCTCAGACACGCAGTACAGGACAGTTGTAATAAAATAATCAACACGAAATTAATCTTCAACACTGTAATCATATCATCAATAAATTAACTGTCGACAAACATTACATTATTTGAATACGTAATTATCAACATTTTTAAACAAAACAAATTATTCGCTGTATTCAGTAATTTTTACTTAAATACATTATTATTTACATATAAACACACTTTATAGTTTTAAGATCTATTATGCCCGAGAGCCGATTATACTTTGGAGACGTAGATTTGCCCTATTGGACACTGGTTTGGTAAGATAAGTCTTTATTTGCTTTAAACATGGTATAAAGTTGTTAGAGGTCGTTAGTGGTAAATTAGTCTAATTAATAACACATGATTTATAAGGCGGCTTCTCACAGTGCACCGTATGGCGGATGAAAACGGAACAGTCCATACCGCGGCCGACTATGGGCAGTCACACATCGCTCATCCGGGCTCCTCCAACGATACGGCATCAGTCCGTGTGGGTCTTGAGATTCAAAACCATTTTGTTATTCCAAAATACAGAGTGTTGAGCACCTTTGAAGTTCCCAATTCGCGATGTATCCGGCGCAACGCTCGGGATGTATTTGCGCAACTACAGGCGACCCTTCCTATGGTGAGTAAGTACGGGCAGATCCGTACCTAATATCATATATCGTGGGAAGTCACCTTTAAATGTAGAGTTGATATCATAGACTAAATAAACCTAATATTACCGACGTCGCCCCATCAACTAACACATCTAGAATTTAGTATACTTTCCGCCGATGATTTTATATCTTGGAGGAGCATGGTTGTGATCAGTCATCGCGAACAAGACATTTCCACTTGTATCAACCCTCAATTTCGCCGGACATCTCCCTCGCACATACTTGGAACAATAAAGGGTATTTTTACCATTTCTATATGAGTATGTATGGTTTTTATACATAATTACACTACCGGTGTGAGTAAGTAGATGTTGAATACGATCTGTAAGAAAAATGTTTCCAGATTTATGAATATGATTCCTGATCTTCAGTATTTTTAGTATGACGCAGAGACAATCAGTTTAAAAAAAAATACGGTTTTTGCGTAATAAACACTGTTTGCCTGTTAAGACATTTTGGATAAAGAAAACTACATTGAACGTTTTTAAGAAGCAAACACAATTCACAATGACACAATCTATATTCATTTAGTTTACAGGTATTTTCGGAAGGTGGGTTGAGACCCTATTATCGACACACCAATGTTTATGTCACCATCGTGCCTTACTTAAATGTGACTCGTTTTGATGAAGTTGCCTTTCTACTTGCAAACAACATTGACTCTCACATAACGACTAATTGAATACAAGTGTAATATTTAATATGCAAATTGTGAAGAGAGCTTCCTTTTGATGTCTTTTCGCGTAGTTACGAAATGGTCTACTCATACAAAGTTTCAAAAAGAGCCTCTTATAAAAGGAAGACAACGCAACTGGCGGGGATACCACATCTCTCTGGCACTCTATGCCATAAAATCTTGTTATTACATCATGCAGGTTATGCTAATGCCTTCTGGGTTCCGTTTTTGTTTTGAAGTTAATTAGATTCTAGTAGAAACAATTTGTTCCTTCAACATACTTCCTGAGTTTAGATTCTGGAATGGAATTAATCCGCAATACTGTAATTTTATCATCGGTTCATACAGCCTTTTATTTAAATAACATAAACTCTGTTACATAAATACATAATCTATATATACAACTTACTGTCGGTCGATTGGTAGATACATACATAAATTATGACTACACACAAGTACAACACGCTTTCTAGAACTTCCATCAATAGTCATTTAGAGTAAGCGCCAATCGGACGCTTTTGTTCGTGCTTTAGCAGAAAAAATGTCCAAGTTTTACAAGTCAAAATATTATTAACCAAAAAACTTCCTTCCGCTGTCGCCTCATCGAGCCACACAATAATACAGTCCACCAGCCTCTTGATAACTTGGAGGAGCATGATTGTGGTCAGTATTCGCTTGCATGATAAATCCCCATTGATTAACCTTCAATCGCGCCGGACAACCACGTCGCTTATACTTGGAACAGTAAAAAATACAACCGTTTGCTTGCCGATTTGAAAACGAATAGTTTCTGTACATAAATATACGGCCGCGGGCTGTTGGTAGGTATGCGATACGATCTGTAAGAAAAATATTTTATTTATGAGTAAACATCTACTTATTTAAAGATTGAATAATAGTTTTATAGTGGGTCCAAACGATACAGACTGCACAGACTTTGTTGCAGACAAAATTGTATAGTAGTTAATGGAAGTCTGTTTCGTGTGCATTATTAGGCAAAAAAAAAAACATTTGACATGTCAATACGCACAAAATACTATCTATACTCAACGTTTTTATGATTCGCGTCACACAACTAACGCGTCATGCACCAACATCACAGCTCTAAAGAAAGCGCAAGCACTATCAGTACCAGACAACTAGGTATGTATACGCACACTGCGTCGCGTGAGTTACCTTCATTTTTAACCGACTTCCCAATGAACCGATTTGAAAAAATCTTGTTTTATCTGAAAGGATATACTTGCAGATTGGTCCCATTAAAATTTTATCAAAATCGGTTACGAAGTTTGGATTTTAAATCGAACTAGCTGGAATTCGTTTACTTGGATGATGGTTTTGCGTCATTCAAGTAATCGAAATTGCGTATTTTGTTTTTCTGCGATTTTGGCAGTTTTGGAAAAAAAAAAATGAAGTTAAGACCGGAAAAAATATTTATGAGGGATACAACTTTGTTTCAGGGAAATGAGTAGCTCAAAACACGAACAATTATCATTTTCTCGATATACATGGACAATAAAACTACACGATGAATGTACAATACGTATTATTTAATTATTAATTCATTTCATTTTGTTAAGTTTAGGTACTCCCACTAATATTTCTCCAATAACGTGGGAGCGTTTGTATATAATCATATAAACTCATATAAATACAAACAGCTAGACCTGGAATAAGTCTATAGGCGATATTTGTAAAAATAACTCTGTCCGTCTATTACCTTTGCACGTCTTAACGGCTAAAGGTATATGGATGAAACTTGGCACACGAGTAGACCATGTCCCGAATGAGTTTGATTAATTTAATTTTATTTATTTAGTTCGTGGAGGACTTACAGCTAATAAAAGCAAACAAACCATATTCACCAGCAAGCCAATTACAAATCCTCTCGTTTAGAGATAGTATAATATTTTCTGTGTGAGCATAATAAAAAATCACACCGCTTAAATTAAACCAAGAATTAGCTTTATGAATACCATAAAATGACATAGCATACTTTTCATTAGTATTGTACTACATTGGTATAATTTTCAACTTTCAAGTGGGTAAAGCTGGCAGGAGCTAGGTTTTTTATAAAAAAAAAACACAAGAATCTGCTACCTACAGCTAATATACAGCTACATACTGAGTAAGCTAATCGTATAGCTAGATTTATTATATAAATAAGGTCATCAAATAAATTATTTAAACAGTTAAATTAGAATTAGGTAAGTAAACTCTTATTATTTACATAATTTTCTACACGGGACAAGAACATGAAGATGATAATATTTTTTATGAGATCTTATGTTAGACTTTTTGCACTCGACTTCGTACGCGCATATCTTGATTTCCCCGCTCCTGTAGGAATTTCGGGAAATCCTTTTATAACTGATTTAAAAACTACTGCAAATATACTACTGTTACTGGCTAAAAGCTTTCTACGACCAGTAGTTTCAGCTTTGCGTTGTTTGTCAGTCAGTCATCAGTGAAGGAAGAATACATTAGGGTTTTTCTATCCTTTATACCAATTTAATCGATTTTCAAATACATTCCATTATTCAATTTCGTGTATTTCGGCGGCGGATGATTATGATCTGTAAATGCTCTCACTAAATTTCCTTCTCTATCCAGTTTCAGCCTCGCAGTACATTTTGTAGAAGACCTTCTTGAGCAGTAGGGGTACAACTTCACGTTTTTGGGCCCCTGGTAAGAGAAAGTGTAGTTCTCGTACATCATAAGGGATTTTCCGTTAGCAAGATGTATAATGTCGTATCCAGGGTTTAATTCTGAAAAATAAAATTAGTTATTAGAACTAAGGCAAGTTGTAAAAGCTACAGCTGTTCATAAAAGTTTTGTCTGTCAGGGTATTTTTCATGAACTAAAACTTAGACCCAGTGGATGAAAGAAACAAGTAAAATATTTTTAAATTTTATTTAATCTTAAATTACAAGCGGTTAATAAGCGACATAGGTAGTCTCTCTCTGACCTAGGCCAGGGGAGCTGATGGAAAACTTGTTAGCTACCATATCCACCCGGCTTTCACCAAGGTGGTAATGGTGCATTTATCTGGGGCTGGAGGTAGGTACCTATAATGAGTTCCAGTCGAGAACCGTATTCATGATGCATAACAATTTTTGTTTTTTTTTTACTAATATGGAATCAATGTCATTTGTGCTATTTTTCATTATATTGAAACAGCAGGGGTTAAAAAGTAAACTAATCTTTACTAATATAATAACGCGAAGAGTTTATTTCTTTGTTTGAACGAGCTAATTTCTGGAACCTACCAGTCAGGTTGGAAAAATATTTTTGTTTATTATACTTCTAGGCAAGCGTGCTCGGCCTTTGACCACATCATCGCTTACAAACAGGTGAGATATAGTGGTCTAACGCGTGGAGATCTGATTATCATAGTAATAAAGCCACATTCATGAGAAGCTTCTTTATGTATGGGAACGGGTCAAAACGAGATATGCTCGTACAAAGTCGCGAGCAAAAGCTAGTTTAATTATATGATTAAGAGAAAATAACAATAATTAAGTAGCAAGGTACAATTCAAAGCAATTTCAAATATTGATAACATACTTAACATAATGGTTACTCTCAAGAAGATAATTCAGGATACAATTAACAATCATATTTAAATGCGAGTACACTGTTGTCAATATGGCAGATTTAATATACGGGAAATTTTGGCTATACTGGGTAACTTTTCAAGGACCAGTGCATTTTTGCTAGCATAAAATGTAAACTGCAGTTTTATTTTTGTTTGAACTTTTGCAAAAAATCATCTCTTTCATTGCTACCTAATAAAAATAACGCAGCACAGAAACATTTTGTTTTCAGACGCTTATCACAAGTATCTGTCGCCTAAGTTCGATTTTTTAACGTTCTCGATCGCGTTAGCGTTAACGTCAAATTGCATTGAAATTGAGTAATAGGGGGTTTACACGGGTGACCAAAGCCGCACGATTTTTACCGCGCGGCGTAAATCGTCCATCTAAATGGCAATTCGGCTAAGTCGCAAGTGACTAAAGCCGAAAGCCCCAAAGTTGGGTAGCATGAAGCCGCGTCTAGAACAAAACCCGAGCAAAATCGTATGTCCACTTCACTTTCTTTGTGTGCGTGAGCCGAATGTGTCAACGTTCCTCTAACGCACACAGACATAGCTTTCAGTGATACCATTACAAGCCGTTACCCACAAAATATGGGAAGACGCATCACTATTTTGCTATCAAAGCAAGTATTTTATGTTGTTGGGAACTGGAAAAGGTAAACAGGATTTTTTATGTAATATGACATATTTTTTCGGAAGATTAAATTCAATTTATTTAAAAATAAAAGGAAATAAATCGCTTAAAGAATGAGATATTGTTCAATGCGTTTAGAATGCTTGATGGGTTATAATTATAATCAATGTTAAAACATCGGGTTTGATATGAATTAACAGTAAGAATTGTATTTTAAAATTACAAAAATGAAAAACATGAATGAAAGCAATGTGGGTATTTTTTTCCTCACAAATAGCAACACTGTGTTATGACAAGTTAGGTTATTAGAATTTTGTTGTATTTATCGATTTACGTAAAAATAGTGCATAGAATGTGAGTACTTATTTTGTGAAATGTTATTTTATCACATTTTTTTTGTTTTCCTGATGTGCTATAACATCCTTTCACGCAACAAACTGTCATTTTCAATTATTTACTCGCGAGCTGTGTTCGACGGAACGTGACCTTGAGTAGGTACTGATGGCTAAGTTTGACGGATTGACGGATTAGGCTAAGTTTTAGTTGCTTCACTTTTTGCACTCGTACTAGGTTTCTATGCGTTATTATTCTAAGCATCCGACTTTGGCCGCGCGGCGACCGGCCGCATGCGACTGGTGACTAAAATCGACCGTGTAAACGATCAGTTGCAGGCGATCGCCCGCCGCGTGAAGGTGTTTCGCGCACGCACGTGTATTTATTTACTACAGCGATTCGATTTTAGTGCATGCGATTTTAGTATCCTGTGTAAATGGGCTAGCGATGCGGCTTGGTGAGGCAATGAGTGAAGCGACTCGCCGCACGGCGAAAATCGACCCGTGTAAATACCCCTTTAGTGCCATCTGGTGGCAATAACGGCAACACGTTTTATCTTCATACAATTTGACAGAAGCGAACGTTTACGTTAACGAGAGTGCCTATTTTACAGATTTTTAAGGAACGTTCGTTTTCGCATCTCAATCGTAATCTATCAAAAAAGGATGAAAATTAAGGCTTTCTTGGGGGTCTGAAAGGCCACTTTAGCAGAATCAGCACATCATGCTACCCGTCACTGTCAAATTTTCCCAATCAATCTTGAACCTAATGCTTTAGCGATACAGATGAAAACGAAATTTTGCATGAATTGCTAAAGTGGTTAGATTTTGGAGAGTGTGCGACGGAATTTGACAACACGGTTGGCGCAGTGGTTGAGCGATTGACTGCTGCGCAGCATGTCGCGGGTTCGATTCCCGCACGTAACAAATATTTGTACGACCTACAAGTATTTGTTCCGAGTCTGGGTGTTTTTCTATCTACATGTATGTATTTACAAAAAACAAAATGTATATAAGTAGTTTATCAGCCATCTCGTTACCATAACACAAGCATTAGGTTGCTTAGCTTGGGACTAGATGGCGTTGTGTGAAATGTCCAAGGATATTATTATGTCCAAGGATATTATTATTATTATTAATTGCATAACTTAATTCCGCCAAGCCCGTTCCACCATCGGACCACAAGACGTACGGCGATATGCCACCGGTACATGGTGGACATCCCACATAAACGCACAAAACGTTTCGGGAATACATTCATTGTGCGTACAGCTAAGGAGTAGAATTCCCTGCCTGAGTCTGTGTTTCCTGATAGCTACAACCTGGGAGTCTTTAAGTCAAGAGTGAATAGGTTACTTCAAGACAAGCGTGCTCCACCTTAGACCGTATCATCGCTTAACATCAGGTGAGATAGTGGTCAAACGTATGCCTATCAATATAAAAAAGTAGCTTTTTTAGACCCGATGACGGTTTGCGACTGACATGCGAATGCATACGTTGCTTAAAAAATAGTAGAACAGGCCCTCTGATTGACGATCGAGTACCTACACAAAAAAATCATACACTAAGCCCTCTATTGTACAACAGTAAGTACTTTTTATAAATCTACCATATCAATACCGGAATACTAGCATTTATTGTTCAGATTTATCAATATTAATTATTGACTTAAGAATATCGCTGACTCGGCTTGCAGGATTCCGGGGCGCTTCTTGTTCTTGCCTTGTCGGAAAACGGTCAGGATTCGCGTTACGGTACTGACGATAATAACGTAGAAACTCCGGAATATCTTCTGAAATATAAATGATTCCGTTTGATTACTATATTTTAATATGACTACTAATATCATTGACTACATTTTGTGGATGTTTGATAGTATTCAATCTCACCGAAAAGGCTGAATTTAGTTATCTATTTATTTATTTAAACTTTATGCACGATAGTGGTACATGGGCGGACAATGCATGCGTATAAGAAGGAGTTAGTAATTTATAAAACACGATTAATTAAAAAACAAAATATTTTAAATTTGTTTGGAAGGTTACTTTTATTAAAGTTCTTTATTCAATTACATTTACAAAATAAAACTAAGAGAAACCAAGAAATTATAACAAACTCAGAAAGTTGAAGTATTATATTTGTTTTAATTTAAAAAACTGGCTTCTGCCAAATCAGTAATCAGTTGAACTTGCATAAATCATTGAAAAAATAACAAGAAATAAAATTACACAAAAATATGAAAATACAAAAAAAAACTTACTGAAACAGTCATCCATCACCTAACTTGATTTCGTCCGAAATATTTAACGTAGAAAAAACTCCTGTTCATGAAATATTATCATATAGTTATCATGTACTTATAGTCTGATAATGTCTCTGTGAAAGTCCAAACCGTAGTATTTCTCAAGTTACACAGGTTACTTTTGACAACCACCAAACTCGCAGGTGAATGACCGATAACAAGTTTAAAAAAATAATAATTCACCGACGAATGTTATCATACATACATAAATATTTATTTACTATTTATTTAAGGCGCGTCCCCGTGCAAAACGCAGCGCTAGCCGTTTTTTCTGCAGTTTTTTGGAGCTATATACTCGTTATCCAAAAGAAATATCAACTTATAAAAAATACATTAAATTTCTACATAATCTTGGCTTCAAAATGGTAGATTTTAATTTTTTTATTACTAAGTACAATGTTTAATTAATCTCCTCACAACGAAACTACAGAAATGAGAAAAAAAAAACTGAAAACATGCATCTTCTCTAAAACTAACAATTATTTTGATTTTGTACTTACACTCATGGATAGGCAATTTAATTATGAGCATTTTGGTAGAAATATTTTTTTCAAATTACCTAAATTAGATTTTATGACGATGTTTTTCAACATTCTGAGCGTATTCGCTATTGTATCTCTTGCGCTGTTATTGAGGGAAAAAATGCTCAAGGTTATTTGTTCAGGGTACGGCCTTAATACTTAACGCACACAGATGTACAGAATGTCTTAGGCATTTTATACCAGACAACTTTTGGGTGAAGCAGAAATTCAAAAGTGCTGGTGCAAATTGGAAAAACAATCCAGGAACGCGATTAATATTTGAATTAATACAAAGATATATAGTCTAAACATACAATAAAATACTATTATATAAACTCAAATTGTGTATTGTTTAGTGCAATTATACGTAAGTACCTACCTAATATCACCAAATTATGACTGAATCACATTAAAAAAGAATTAATGATGGCCATTCACCAGAAATCTAGGTGTTTTTAAAGATATTCACAGTGACATTACTATTATAACCAAATTAAAATTTAAAAATAGTCTAAGAAACTTTAATGTTTTATTAAAGTATATTCCAAGGCTGCATCACAGACTTCTCAGTTCCGTGATTGTGTTCGCCTAACTCTGTAACAAATTGTCTGTCTTCTGTAACAACCACCCGTGATTTGCAACCTGCAGACTTCTTGGAGCAGTACCATCGGACTTTGCTGTTCATTTGCACGTAAGTATTCGTGTTGTAGATCATGATAGTGCCTCCGCGCCTGCTCGGCAAAAACTGCAGCAATGGCACCTCTGAATGAAAAGTAAAAAGCAACGAATTAGCAAGCTGTTAATTAATACTTCGATGGTTGCGGAATTGTTTGATAAGACCACGACTCTGGAGGCAAAGGGGTATGTGAAGGAACACGGATGGGTTTTAACCAGTAAGGGGTCGACTCCCCGAGCGAAAGAATCGCGACGGTATTATCGTCAGAGCCACGAACTCTATGGACGTGTCTCCACCGCGGCGATTGGTTGTATTAAAAAGTGTCAACTCGCTGCGATTTTCTTGCTTGTGGAAAAGGTCCCGAATAGTCTGACACTCCCTCCCACTCGCTTTGAGAATTCATAGTTCTACTACCTAGAAGAAAAACAAACAAGCCAAGTGCGAGTCCGCTCCTCACACGAAGGGTTGCGTAACACAAACCGAAGTAAAGCAAGCATGTATAATTTTTTTATTAAATTAAAGTTTTATTGTTTGTTGTTAAGAGTGTGTATTCCGTCCACTAGCGCCGCCAATCGTTTTTTATTAATTGTGGTAAATTTAAGACACGTAGATAAAAAACCGCTCTGTAGTGCACTAAAGAAATGTATCTATTATTTTTTGACAGCTATTTTTAATACATAACTCATGGCTAAATAGCCAAAACGGCAATTATTGCTAAAAGTGGCCACTTTTAGCAAAAATATCGACTTTGGCAACTATTTATGTTCTAAAGTACAAAACATAACTCTCAAAACATAATAAATACATTTCTTCAGTGCACTACAGAGCGGTTTTTTATCTACGTGTCTTAAATTTACCACAAATAATAAAAAACGATTGGCGGCGCTAGTGGACGGAATACACGCTCTTAAAGCGGCAATAGAAAAGCAGTCTCTGAAAATTAGAAAAATCCTAAAAATCCTGAGATACTGTTTATTCGGGTATGGCTGGCTAGGATCAAACTGAAGCACGGGCCTCTCTAAAAACAAAATAAATAAACAATAATAAGCAAGTTGTTAAGTTACTTAACAATTTTATTTACTGCATTTTAGATTCTATTATTTGTCGAACATAAATAATTTTATAAATTGACAAGTCATGAATTGGGAATTTCTGAATTGGTGAATGTTTAAAATTCACAAATTACCTATATATATGTCGCAATGCGATAGTGTAAAATCCAAAGTTGCGGACAGATGATATTATACAAGTAGAAATACACAACAAACGTACAAGTTTTCTTTCTCTATTGCAGTGGCTGGAAAAAATGTAAAAGAGTAGCTGCCAATAGGGAAAACTGGAATAACCTCAAGAAGGCCTACTATACCCCAGAAAGGGTTCCTGTCCTTAATAGTAACTTAAATATTAATTGAAGTAAAACATTAACAATCTAAAATATAACTATTTTTAAGTCCGAAGTCATTTGCATAAATTACTTAAATCGGACAAAAACTACATACTACCTACCTTCTAACAGCGGCTTCGAACGCGTGACTGTCGGACATTATCCCAAGGATAGAAAGCCTATGTATGACTTTACTTAAGTATGACTACAAAAAGGAAAAAACAAAATACCTTTATGGTAAATTTCATAATAATCCGTTCAGTCGATCTGGCGTGATTGAGTAACAAACATCTATCCATTGAAATTTTCGCATTTTTTATTATTTATCCATTTATACATACCTACGTAATTTTTCAACAAATTAGAATTACATAAAGAAAACCGTATACTAAAAAAAAAAATTCCAGCCTTATCGCATACAGCGATCTCTTTCCAGGCAGCCTGGAATTATTATATTGGAATTTTTCAAACCAGACATAAAAAAAGTTCTTATTTTAGATATAATCAGAATCACTGCACATAGCAGGTCGGTGATTATGATCCCCTATCTCAGTGACAAACTGACGATTTTCTGTCAACACCACACGCGACTTGCAACCTCGGAACTTCTTGGAGCAGTACCACCGAATTTTGCTGACCATCTGAACGTAGGTGTTGTTCTTTTAGATGAGGATCGTGCCTCCGCGCTTGCTGGGCACAAACTGCAGCAATGGCATCTCTAAGTAGAAATAAAAAGAAACAAAAAATGAGCATGATGGTAAGTACTTCGAGAATCCACCAAAAACCTTTGGAATCTCTCGTGTATAAAATAAGCCGCAGACAATGCTGTTTAGGTTTTAGCCCTTGTTTTCATTGTAATAACTTGACCATATTATAGGTACTATGGAAAAAAAACTTGTGCAATGGACACATTGGTTCATTTTAATACAATATTTCGAAGTTAAATCTGTTCTAATCGGCTATGCGATTCTGCAAATATCTCATCGTGAATATGTAGGTGAAGTGAAAACGAAGTGAGCTGACAATCCATCAAGTTCACTCCACCTTAGTTTTCAGAATTTGAGATAATAATACAAGGTAATGTAAAATAGATGTTTTTATTAGTCCTGAAATAAACTTTTCATATGTATTGTTTCATTCAAGCAGTACTGCCTAATCATTTCCTTTCATTCTTTCCATACATCAACATTTTTATGTATGTATGTATTTAGACTTTATGCACAATAGTGGTACATGGGCGGACTTAATGCAACAAGGCATTCTCTACCAGTCAACCTTTGGGTTAAAAAGACTACACTGTGGTAGGTGTACAACAAACAAATAAAAATAAAATATAATTGAGTCATATCGATACAACAAAGTATACAAATAATATATATATACATATACTATAAAATACATATATATTTGCTAAAATAATATACTAATAAATATGATGATTTATAATAATTTCTGATTAAGAGAACTTATAATAATTATGACGAGACCAAACTACGAATGACATGCCTTTAAGTAGTGTTTACGGAGATTACGCTTAAAGGAAAATTTTGATTCAGCCTCATTTTTATCTATGTATTAGTCGTGTTCTCTGTAGCAGTCACCTCCCTTCAAGCCATATCTTCGTGTACACATTTTTTATTGCCTTCTTCTTTAAGCTTATAATCGTAATAATGTACACTTATACTCATAGTTTTTCCCACATTAATATGAAATTGAATATTCACAAATACAAGCAATATTATAAACTTTACTAAACCAAAATAACTATCGCATATTATGCTGAAAGTTAAAAGCTGCCTTCGTTCCAGAATGTCTATGTTCGCCAACCTCCTTGATGAACTTTTTGTTTGAAACTATGATACTGGACTTGCACCCTTGATTGTACTTGCCACAGTACCATCTGGTTTGGCTCCCCGTATTATTGTATCTGTGACCTTTGTACAGTATGACCGTACCTCCTCGCTGGCTGGTTATAAACTGTAGTTCTTGCACCTCTAAATAAAAAAAAATACTGCATTATTATTTTTACAGCTAGCCCGTGCTGATCCACTGTTGGGAAAATGCCTCCAATTCTATCCATTGTTCTGGATCATAACAGTGCATGCCATGTAATGAATGGAGCTCCCAATACTTAATACAACTATACTAGTAATACTATCCTACTAATATAATAAATGTGAAAGTTTGTGAGGATGGATGATTGTTACTCTTTCAAGTCAGAACGCCTGATCTTCATGAAATTTGACACAGAGGTATATTATAGTCTGGAATAACACATAGGCTATATATATATATCCCGAGAGTATGTTCCCTCGGGATCACGCAGGCGAAGCCATTGGCAGAAGCTAGTGTGTTCTTATCAATGAAAACATCACCCCTTAATTTGAAAAATTTTTATTAATAGAGATAAGATAACACATTAATTAGTATTTACTGAGTGCCAATTCTACGAATATTCACATTCGCATCTCAATTGCAATCTGTATGTGTTAAGGTTTTTTTGACAGTTTGCGATTATATATATAATATAATATATATAATATATCCTTGGACATTTCACACAACGCCATCTAGTCCCAAGCTAAGCAACCTAATGCTTGTGTTATGGTAACGAGATGGCTGATAAACTACTTATACATATTTTTTTTGTAAATACATACATATTATAGATAGAAAAACACCCAGACTCGGAACAAATACTTGTAGGTCGTACAAATGTTTGTTCCGTGCGGGAATCGAACCCGCGACATGTTGCGCAGCAGTCAATCGCTCAACCACTGCGCCAACCGTGTCGTCAAAATTGAACGATTGTCTTGCGAATGCGAAAGTTGTTTAAAAATGAGTAGAATTGGCCCTTAAAATGAAATATTTATGACTTTCACTTTCACCAGTGTCCACGAGCTTAATGGTTATGTTCGCCAACTGCCTGGATAAATTCCCCTTCCTTTGTAACCAGTACTCTCGATTTGCAGCCGTGACTATTCTTGACGCAGTACCATCTAGTCTGGCTGCTCATCTTGTTGTATCGTCTTCCTTTATACATTAGGATTGTACCTCCACGCTGACTGGTCAGAAACTGCATTACTGGCTCCTCTAAATTAATAAAAAATAAAAATTGGGTGATGGTTTCGTGGTCCAGGCAAATACACGTTAGTGCTGATATTTCTACGTCACAGTATCTGTACATCTACGAGCCTCCAGCTGTCATTTTTTTCTGGATTTTCAGAAGCCACAAAATCTGACACCAGTCCTGCCAAAGTACCGTCCTACCCAGTTGATATATAATATTCTAGTTACACAACTAAAATCCTTTAATTTGTCACCCCTTATATTACTTCGAACTATGTATTCAACGAGTTTTACTTTTAGCAACATCCTTTAGGCCTAATGGTTATGTTCGCCAACTTCCTTGATAAATTCCCTTTTCTTTGTAACCATTATTTTCGATCTGCAGCCTTCACTATTTTTGACACAGTACCATCTAGTCTGGCTGTATCTACTGTTGTATCTTCTGCCTTTGTACAAGAGGATTGTACCTCCACGCTGGCTGGTTACAAATTGCAACACTGGCTCATCTAAAAAAAAAGTGCAATAATTACGACAGAAAACCTCATAAAATGGAAATATTCAACAATAGGTAAATTTTTTAAACATCGCGGTGATCCCTTGAAGTTCAACAGTCATATCTTTTGTCTTTTAATTTAATTTTTAAATAAAATTTTGCAGTCTCACTACTTGGCAAAAGTCTCCTCTATATT
Organism: Ceramica pisi; assembly: GCA_963859965.1. NCBI lineage: Eukaryota > Metazoa > Arthropoda > Insecta > Lepidoptera > Noctuidae > Ceramica > Ceramica pisi. The sequence goes on along the minus strand of OY982541.1, from coordinate 5,609,213 downwards.
TTCCCAGTTCTCTTAAAAGATTATCGAGGGTGGATGGTTGTCTACATATTTCTTTACGCGCAGTGCGGGAGGAGTCATTCGATGATTTTCAATTAATAAAAAAGGGGCAGTTAGATGCAACATGTAATGAATTTAAGACAATAGAGCAGATAAATTTATATTTATTTACTAAAAAACTTAGATTTACAACCCTCATGAGGTACAAAATTCACATAACTAAAAGAAAACAGACAGTGTCACCCTATGTAATGTTTTCTTCGTCAATCTTTTCTGTAACATTACACATGGTGTACATTATAAAAAGTATTCGATTAAGTATTTTTGTGAAACAAAATTTAATCTTTTGTAAACGTAGGGTACGTTCACAAACAAAGATTTAAAATTTGAATTTGAATAAGATAAAACATCCTATTACAGACTCCACTCATCATTCAGTTCTTGAGGAAAACCTTCGTGGGAGTAATGGTTGTGTTCTCCTACTTCAGCGAGGAACTCTTCGTTCTCTGTCAGTAGCACCCTCGACGGACATCCCCGGCCATACTTGATGCAGTACCATCTAGTCTTGTTGCTCTTATGGTGGTACTTGAACCCTTTGTAGATGAGGGTCTGACCTCCTCGTTGACTGCTGACAAACTGCAGGATTGGTACCTCTAAATAAAATATTCACGAGATTCATTTACTTTGAATTGGATTGAAATTGGTGGCGCTTATTATAACATCTTACAGCGTTATGTATGAGTAAGACAGCATGATAACCTCCTTTGTCTTGATGGAACTTGTCATTTGTCAAACTCTATTTTAAAACTAAACTCAAGTTCAACAAGTTCTAATTTCAAATTCGCAACTCCGAAATCATCCTGTTTCCGAATTGTGAATATGAAGGACTGCAGAATTTTCTAACCATCTACTATGATTAGCTAATTCAGTACTTTATAAACAAAACTAGAGATTAAGTTTAAGCCCACGGGCCGCGGGTTGCCGATGGATGCGAGACACATAGGACCACTTGTTGTGGCGACACTTGGGGGAGGCCTATGTCCAGCAGGACGTCTTTCGGCTAGTATAATGATGATGAAGAAAAAGTCAAAACATGATTGAAAAAATGGCTTTATGTACTTTTAATCGTTTACATTTTTTTCAATTAATTGTTTACATCCATGCGTGCATCAGCCCTAGTACTCTACTTCAAACTATGTTTTCAATGAGTTTTACTTTCAGCAATTGAACAGTGTACCCCCCACTTTCATCTAATATTGCACATGGTGGAAGATCTGTTAAGGCTTAGTGGTTATGTTCGCCGAGTTCCTCGATAAATTTCCTTTTCTCTGTTAGCATTATTTTTGACCTGCAGCCTAGTTGACTATTCTTGACGCAGTACCATTTAGTCAGGTTGTATCTATTGTTGTATCTTCCTCCTTTGTACAGTAGGATTGTACCTCCACGCTGGCTAGTTAGAAACTGCATCTCGGGCTCATCTAAACATTTTAAAAAATCACGGTGCTGATTAGATCCTTTAGTTATTTGCACATTAGTACTAATATAAATAGCATTTGTATGCCGCAGCAACAATATCGATATTTGCAAGTGTTACCATAGATGTGCAAGCATTTTAAGAGTCCACGAGTATTTTTTAATTTAATTAAATCAGATTACAATATTTGCATACATCAATCTCTAAAGTTACTTCGATCTATACATTCAAGTAGTTTTACTTTTAAAAATAACCTTAATAATGGTTATGTTCGCCAACTTCCTGGACAAATTGCCCTTCCTTTGTAACTATTATTTTCGATCTGCAGCCTAAACTATTCTTGATGCAGTACCATCTAGTCTGATTGTCCCTATTGCTGTATCTTCTTCCTTTATACAGAAGGATTGTACCTCCACGCCGGCTGGTTAGAAACTGCACTTCTGGGTCACCTAAAGAAAAAAAAAAGCAATTATTACGACCGGTTAAATTTTAAAACCACTAGTGGCTTTTGCCATCGCGGCGATTCCTTGAAATTCGAAACTAATCAAATCTGAAATAGATACGATATTAACTGCATCAAAAATATAGTAACAATTGTGTCTAACACAAGTAATATGATAACAAAGAATTCGCGAAACATTTTTATATGTAAAGTAAGCGAACAAATCGCTTATATTTTTAACACATTCACTGTCCGCCAAGCAGACACAATAGTTGAACAATCAGCATGAACCACATGTGGTTCGTGGGACTGTGAACCGGTACTAAATATATAATTATATAAAATTAATAAATATAATTCGTGGTTTTGCTTAAGTTAGTCTTGAGCGAGCCATTCTTGTAACATAATAAATATCAAATATTAACAAATCAACCAAAAACCTTTGAAATTACAGGTAAACTGAGATCTCACGGATCTTTGCATATTGATATGGTTATTTCAGATTTTAGTGCGGTAAGTTGGTTTAAATTTTACAAACGAGTAGACGAATGTAACTTACTAATACTGACTATAGTCACGAGTTTGTAAATACCAATATCCGCACGTGTATCATACAACGTTTTATAACGTTTGCGAGAAAAATGAGACAAACTTTTTGTTTTTAGATATCAGTCGTCAATTTGCAACAATCTTTGCAATATAAAAAATGGCTGGATTTTTCAAATTTATAATTAGATCTAAATCGTCGTCTCATTTTTGTCTCAAGAGCGCTTTCAAGGAGGTTCAATCATTCAGCTTATTACCTGTGTTTTCTTTTATTATTTCGATGATATCGTACTTTTTCAAACAAAACTTCAAAATTCTTAAAAATAACTTGTGCGTTTGTTTTAGGTGGTTCCATTTTTAATTTAGTTGAATTTGAAGTACTTACCTACTTAAAATGAATGTGCTTTAGTTTTATGTGGCAGTCATTTCTAATCTATGGTATTTGCGATTCTTTCGCCATGGAAAGTTGAATTAAATTTTGTTGTTAAATAATTAATTGAGTGTTATTGAAAAATATAAGGAAGCTATAGGCTCCTTATTTTACCTCCTAGCTTTGAATTTTTTCTTAATCTCGTATTTTGAATTTCAATTTTTGAGCGAGTATATTGTTAAGATTTTTATAGCTTATATACACTACATATCTTTTTTCGGTTGTATATACAGGGTTATTTGTAAAACACCAGAAACCTCTTAGGCAGTGAAAGTACACATGATTATAAGCAACTTTTGTTTTGGTAAAACTCCGAAATCTCGAAAAAAATATCAGCTGTTTCATACATTTTCATTGGCTAAATACTGCATTTTGTATGAAACAGCTGATATTTTTTTCGAGATTTCGGAGTTTTACCAAAACAAAAGTTGCTTATAATCATGTGTACTTTCACTGCCTAAGAGGTTTCTGGTGTTTTACAAATAACCCTGTATATATTTATTATATGTTTGTTGCTTCATAACTCCGACAATTATGAACCGATTTGAAAAATTCTTGTTTAATCTGAAAGAATATACTTGCAGATTGGTCCCATTTAAATTTTATCAAAATCGGTTACGAACTTTGGATTTTAAATCGAAATAGCTGGAATTCGTCTACTTGGATGATGGTTTTATGTCATCTATGCGATTTTGCAGTGGTGTTGTTAGGTGTGGTGTACCACTAAAAAGCGAAAAAAAAAAAGACTTTTTACAAAAGAAGTCGGTTAAAAATACAACCGACTTCCAAAAAAAGACAACACTACAAAGTTAAAAATAACTTTAATTTCGGAAGTCGGTGTCAAAATACGAAGAAACTAAAAAAAGCGAAATTAAAGTAAGTAGATATTTATTGCAGACTAGATGTATATACAATTAAATAAAATAAAAAAACTCTTAACTAACTAAAACTAAAACTAAAACTAACATATGGCGTCGAAAAATTCGTCCGCATCGCTAGCCACTGGTAATGAGCCCAAAAGGCTGGCAGCATTGCCACGTTGTATGGCAATGCTAATCCTTTGGCCGAGGTAAAAGCCAGCCCTTGGGTCACGCGAAGTGTCAACTAAGCGTCTTGATAGATCTTTAAACAAGTTATGAGCACTTGGACCCCACGACCCGAGAGTTTCAACCCCAAACGGCTCGAAAATATAATTTCCAACGAGGTTATTATATTTCCGCCGCTTGAGGTTCTCTGCAGCCGCGGCGGCAGCACCAGCACAGCACGAAGAGCTAGGAAGGTGGGATGGCGCAAGAGTATCGACGCAGGTAGCGTCCCACACTAAAGGCCTACCCATCTTCCAAGGAAATAACGACATGCCGTCCGGTCTCTTGCCATCGTCACGTGCCAGGCCATTGGGTTCTAATACAGCCGGAACGCCGACGGCGACAAGAGCTCGTCGGATGATGTCATTAATGTTCGCGTGCCGCGCTATGCGACCCGCGCTACGGCTGCATGACAGGCCGTGGTGTCCGAGGCTGTTGACAACTTCGCCACAGTGGCAGCGATGAGGAGAACAACAAGGAGCGCCAAGACGTAGGGAAGCAGCGAGGCGGAAAGTAGTATCGTCGAACAAGGTGCCTATGTTCGACGATGGTAGTGCGTGAAGCCAGAGTCCCGACTCCCACTGTCCCACAGCCAGCAGGCGCGCACACTCCGAAGCAGTCGCAGATGTGGCCATAAGGTCATGCTGAACTGTTCTGCAGAGTGGCTCGTCCCACCGTCTTTGGGACGATGGGTAGTCGGGTAGATTTAGATTCGGGCAAGCGAGTCTCCAGGCATCCATAGCCTCAGAGAAGCACGGCACATCAAAACCAGTCAGTGAGGAAGCTAGAATATTCCTGACTAATTTCTCAGTGCCATGAACTGAGGATATGAAAGCCGGTAAACTGATACTCGTAATTTTGCGGACGCCGAGGCCTCCCATACGGATGGGAAGAGTAGCTTGACTCCAAGCTCGGTCGTCCAAGGCCACATTTAAAATTGAAGTTAGAGTATGACGAATGATTTGGTCCATTTTTTCTAAAAGATGTGGGTGCTTCCATAAATGGGAAGCACGCAGAAAGTAACTTAATTTAGGGCCGAAACAGCAGTAACGGATTAAGGTGATTGCCGAATGCATATTGATTTGGAGTAACCTTTCCGAAATGTCATTAAAATTTTGTATTTTCTCCTCAACAAGTTTAAATTAAAGTTAGTTTTTACTTTGTAGTGTTTTTTTTTGGAAGTCGGTTGTATTTTTTTGGAAAATTACTGAGCCAAACTGAATCAATTTTTAAGGGACCAAACGGCAAGTATGCTGCATCGAACTAAAAGAATCATAGAAATCGGATTCAAAACCTCGGAGTAATCGGTGTACATACATTAAAAAACCCAACGAATTGAGAACCTCCTCCTTTTTTGGAAGTCGGTTAAAAATAGAAGTAAGATACAAAAGATGATGCCAGCATAGTTGACGAGGTCCGGTGGAGCCAGTGCCTCCCAGGGTTTCGGGGTTGTTCGAACGAGTTATCACGCTGGAACGCAGACAGCAATTTAAGGAACTACACAATAAACGAATACATACATGACAAAAATATTAATTTCACACAAACAGACACCATACATTGTTAGTTATTTAAAATTCGCACACATACATTAGATATAATAATTAATTATAAATATATATATATTAAAGTATATTTTAATCTAACCAAAAAATTGTAATGCTATAAGTGTTAATCTTGTTAGGTTAATCTCAAATAATTAAGACTATAATTTATTTAAGTAATTGAACATGTTTTAAAATTGTTAACTAATATATATAGGACATGCTTTAAAATTGTTAATGAATTTATTAATTTTATGTTGTATTAATTTTATACTTTTTGCTGTGCCCTACAGGGTCCGTAATTGTTTCCTAGCTTTAAGCCCATTATAAGATCTTCACACATTACATTATGGAATGCAAATAAAGAATATGAATATGAATATGAATATGAACACGGATGGGTTTTAACAGACAGAGTCCGACACTCTCTTTCGCTCCTTAGGACCCATAAATTTCAGTGTTAATATATAATCCGTGGTGGTTGGCAACTGGGCTTAACCCAGTTGTATATGTGCCTTGGTGCCTATTGGCCTAACTCAAATCTGTCTCCTGTTTGATAAGGAGGGAAGTGGAAATTATTTTTATTATTTCCTACTCCTCCGCTGTACTCTTCTGATTAATTTCGATGCGGGATCCAAGACAGTTGAATCGTTTCTCCGGGACTCGTCGGGCTTCATTAGCTCGGCGTTTTTCTGGTGGTCGCCACTGTTGAATATGCTTTCAGTTCAGTTGCAAGTGTGGTTGGGAATGTGTGGCGGGCTTGTCCCTTTCGCCCCACCCAGAGCGGTTGGAGTCATTTGGTGATTTTCCAGCCATAAAAAGTGGAATTAGATGCGATCTATCATGAATTTGAGACAGTGGATCTGAGACATTAATATTTATTTCTTTAACAACTTAAAAATACAACCCTCATCAGATACAAAATTAACTTAAGCAAACAAACTTTTACATTTATCTCTTGAGTAAAACCTTCGTGGCAGTAATATTTGTGTTCTCCTACTTCTGGGAGGAACCCGCATGTTCTCTGTCAGTATAACCCTCGATTTGCAGCCCCGGAACTGATTGACGCAGTACCATCCGGTCTTGTTTCTCTTGTGGATGTAACTGAAACCTTTGTAGATGAGCATCTGACTTCCTCGCCTGCTCCTGACTGCATTATTTACCTCTAAATAAAATATTGACAAGATAAATTTCCTTTGAATTGGAATGAAATTGGAACATTTTGTTAGAGAGTGAACTTCCAGCTGTCCCAAAGCAGAAGTTTACAGCCAAGATAAGACTTCCTTCAGTATCTTCTTGCAAATTTTTTTATTGTACGTATTCTTTGCAACTGTAATTTGCAAAAATTATGGATTGCAGAAGCAGAATTTTCTTATCCATTACTATGATTAGCTACTTCAGGATTATTTAACCAAAACTAGAGATATGTTATCATTGCCCAGTATGATAGGATCACTCGGGTGTGGCTGTCACAACCAATTTTCTCCGGATCAAATGAACCGATTCTGTTGTTATTTGGTACACATATACCTATGGCGTTCTGTGACCCGAATACGTTACGTTAATTAATACATTTTGAGTTTGGGGTTCACTTTTGAGGGACAAACTAGAAAATTTAAAAAAGAAAGGTTTTTCAAACTGTACCGTGTGGTAAATCAAATGAAAGGGCTGATTGTGAAGGTTTTAATTATTTTTATTTTATTATAGAATAAATGTAAATTGATGTTATTCAAGAAATTAGACGAAAAATGACCGTTACCTTGAGGTAACGGTAATTTTTCGTCGAATTTCTTTTTTAAATTTTCTAGTTTGTCCCTCAAAACCCAAACTCAAAATGACACCACCATTACCTCTGCTTATCTCCGAAACTACTGAGCCTAAAATTAAAAAAAATGGAAAAGAAATAGAGTTAACATTGGAGATTTACTTATATGTAAAAATCTGTTTTCTCTATATATTTTTTCTTCAACGTGTTACAAAAATGAAAATCCTTCGGAACCCTTTGCACGCGAGTCCGACTAGCACTTGGCCAGTGGTCATGTGATTAAAAAACCGCTTTATTTATTGATTGATTTATTTATATATTCTTTAGGGTAGGTACACCAAATTAAAAAAAACATAAAAGAAACCTTAAACTATCAAAACATACAATTGGCAGCCTTATCGCATTTCGCTATATATGTAGTATAAAAATATATTGACCTCATATCTATTAAAAAAACAAACAATCTTGATGTGACTTTTCACACAAACGCATCATCATCTGCCTAGCCTTTTCCCAACTATATTGGGCTCGGCTTCCAGTCAAACCGGCTTCAACTGAATACCAGTATTTTACGTGGAGCGGCTGCCTACCAGACCTCCACATTTACTGAATAACACGGTACTCCTTGGCAAGACTGGTGCCAGATTTTCTGGCTTCTGAGTATCCGTAACGTCTGCCAAAGATCTCTAAATGACAGCCGGGGCCGACAGTTTAACGTGCTTTCCGAGGCACGGAGGAAACTCGGTTTTTACACAAACGCTTACTAAACAATATTTGCTAAACTAAGAGCCTTTTACGAGCGAGGGCGGGCACTCGCGCGTTCCTGAGGTATTAGAGTTACATACATCCCGTCCAGTAGGCTAATTCACGTAACTAAATTAGTGCTGTTGCAGTGCAGTTGAAGTTAAGTTTCGAACAAAAAAACACTTTTCGTATTTTCCACCGCTGTCAGGCAAGCTCGTGTCAAGTTCGCGTCACGCGAGCGCGTCGTAGTCAATACCGATAGTTATTTCTTCCATTGACTCTTGTCCAGTAATTACAGGTTGATCGGATAACTTGGAAGGTGCAATAGCGTCTGGGCATACAGCATTCTTATTTAATGGATAGATTCCAGCTTTACTAAATCCTGCTCGAATATTATTTGGTGTGAAACATTTTTCATAGACCGGTGTTAGAAATTTGTGGAAATCATTATCTTGTGGGTACTAAGCTGGGATGTTATATTTTATAATTTTGTAACTCTGCTCTCCATGCCGTTTTAAGTGGCCGAAACACTCCCACATCCAGTGGTTGTAAAATATGGCTGGTGTGAGCAGGCATTGTAAACAATATTATCTGGTGGGATTTAGCATACTCAAGCACTTTTGGACTTATATGACTTGCATGTGAATCCATAATTAAAAATATGGGTCTTGCAGGAGGAATATTTTGATCGCAAAACTTAAGCCATTCAAAGAATAAATCTGCATTTATCCAGCCCTTTGGTGACAGTCGGGTTAAACTGTTTGGCAGAGAACCATTCGATAGTTCCAGAATATTTCTTACTCCTTTGAAAATCACTAAAGGGGGAATAAAATTCCCAGCTGCATTAACACAAGCTAGCACGGTGGTTGTAGTGCCTTTTTCAGCATACTTTCTATTGTAAACGTATTTTTTGCCTATTTTAGTAACAATCTTAGAAGCTTTGTTGACATACATAAGACCTGTTTCGTCACAATTCCATATCCTTTCTGGACAATTCATCTAGTTATGTGCATAGTTGCACATAACTAGATGATGTTGCTTCTAATTTTTCATAAAAGTCAGCTATTATTGCAGGATTTGAACAAATAGCACGGCCAGATGAAAGGTTTTCGGGAGTTCTTAAACTTAACCCATAACGTTCTTTGAAGCCTACCCACCAATTCCATCCTGTACACTTTTTGTTTGTGTCGAAGTTATGCTTGAATTTGGCTGTCTCAGCGAGCGAAAAAGCGATTTGCCGAATTTGGTTGACAGTAAGACCAAATCCAAGTTCTTGCATTTGTATAATGTATGACAATAAACTTTGTTCTAAATTTGCTGACAAAGAAAATGGTCTACCAGCCTTGAGCCTTTTAATTTGTGTTATGCCCTGCTTGCGTTCGTCTTTTACCCTTTCAACATTGACCTTTAAAGTACTCCACGGCACTTTATATTCTTTTGATGCCCTGTACAGACTCATTTTTGACTGCAGAATACTTTCAATTGCGGATGTCAGGGTTATTTCATTATATTTTCTATTTTTATTTTTGCCTTCCTCCATGCCGTCTAAAATAAAAAAACAACTCACTTAATGAATTGAAAATAATAAAAGTTTGCTTGGTAAATCCAGGAAATAAGGTATTATGCAAAAACAAATGAAAAATTACTAAAAACCTTTATCGGTATCAACAAGTATATATTTTTAACAACACTCACCTTTTCTATTCAAATATAAATATACAAATACAAAATACTAAATCCTTTATTTCAAATAGACCAGTTTCTGCAACATAACACACCCACCGACCCCGTCTCAAGCGCGGCAATTGCACGTTCCAAAGAGTAGGTCTTGTGGAGAAGAACGTGCAAGAAACTCCATGGACACTCTTTTAAACCAGTTGTCATTGTTAACAAAATCATGGTTACATTCTTAACGAAATAATTTATGAGTAAAATTATACAATGCAAAAGAGAACGAGTCTATATAGTGCAAAGATAGTCTTACAATCTTCCGCAGGTCCAACAATGTTTTCACATGTTCATCAAAGTTGGGTCACTTTAGTCGCTGTGGAGCGGACCAGCATTGAGCCAAGCATTTTTGTCATCAATGTATTCCCCTAGTTTATAATATACTTGTTTGCATAGTGTGCGTTTTATACAATTTTTAACCGACTTCATTAAATTTCGTCTCACTCATTTCTAATATATGTGGCGGTATTTTGTTATAACACTTTAAACAGTATCCGATAAAAGATGTTGCTACTTTAGCAAGTCTGAAACCTGGTTGAATTAATTGGTTCCTATTTCCAGTAACATATTATAGTTATGTCTGTCGCCTCGTTTACTGAAAAGATGTAGATTCTTTCTAACCTACATGATATTTTCATAAACATATTGACAAGGGACCGTCATGATGTTAATTTCTTTAAACAGTTCCCTTAGACTTAGAGAATCTCACCGGCGGAGATGGTAAATGGCTCTGATGGCTCTTTTCTGCAAAATGAAAATAGACTCGATGTCCGCAGCCCGTCCCCATGGTAAAATACCGTAAGACATTATACTGTGAAAGTAGCTAAAATAGACTAGTATCGCGGTTTCAACATCTGTAAACTGGCGAATTTTTCTTACAGCATATGCTGCTGAACTTAACCTTCCTGCAAGAGATGTTTAATGAGGACCCTATTGTAGCCTTGAGTCTAGCTTAATCCCCGGGAAAACTGTTTCTTCGACGAATTCTAGTTCCTCCCTGTTCAATATTATGTCACAATTATTACTTTTGACATTTGGTAAAGTGAATCGAAGCCACTTCGTTTTTTGCTCATTTAATACTAAATTATTAGCTGTGAACCAATCATGTACCTGCATTAGGGCGTTATTTACAACGTCAAGATTGTTTGCATGTCTATTTACTTTAAAAATCAAAGATGTATCGTCAGCAAACAACACCATATTGAGTTTATTTTCTAAAATACAGGGCAAGTCATTTAAAGAAACTAGAAACAAGAAAGGACCCAAAATTGAGCCTTGTCGTACCCCCATTTTCACGATTAATCCTGTTTAATTTTTGCCGTTTATATGAATTAGCTGCTGTCTATCATTCAAATACGATTTTACTAAGTTCAAGGCTGTTTTGCTTAGTCCGTGATGCTCTAGTTTCAGCAGTAATGTTTCATGGCTCACACAATCAAACGCCTTCGACAGGTCGCAGAAGATACATGGCATCTTGCACCTCTTCCCACGCATTAAAGATATGTTTTAATAACGTTACACCAGCGTCAGTTGTACCCTGCCGGAGTCGCGGGATTATTCGCAAGAAACACCGTGGCTCCGGAACACAAAGGGCAATGAAGGAACATGGATGGGTTTTAGTCAGTAGAAGTCTGACACTCCCTCCCGCTACACCCAGAGCGGGAGGAGTCATTGGATGATTTCCCATCCCTAAAAAAAAAAAAAGGGTCAGTTGTACAACCCCTTGGTGAAACCGTATGGTTTGTTATGTAAGATACTATTCTCGTTAGAGTGACTGAGCATTTGATTAAGCATAACCTTTTCAAACACCTTGCTATTTAAAATGAATTAAATAATGACAGCACAGTCGCACGCTACCGGTGAAACGTCAAACATGGCGGGCGCAATGACAAATCCCGTGATTGTTACTATCTCACTCGCACGATCTTAACAAAAAATTGTACACGAAAAGAAGCTTTATTACCATACTGAAATTCGAAAGTAGTTGAAAAACTTGTGTTCTCAGAGCTTTGGGTATAATGTAATAAACATACTGTGCGTCATTCTGTCACGTAGAATTGGATGTACGTTTAATCGTTGATATTCTCTTCGTTAACGACAGTACGCAAGCTGCAACACAATCGTTTATCTGACTCCGTGTTTATAACTGGCTCAATCCGTCCACCGCAAAACGCGCGTAAAACGCGGCATCTGGATGCAATATAAATTGATACGCGCGAGGATGATGAAGGAAGATGGGTCTAATGGTTCAATTGATGTAACCATTCGTTACTGTTGTATTATACTATAATATAATAATATAATATCCTTGGACATTTCACACAACGCCATATAGTCCCAAGCTAAGCAACCTAATGCTTCCAAGCCAAGGATATTATATTATTATATTATATTATATTATATTATATTATATTATATTATATTATATTATATTATATTATTATATACTTACAATTTATTTTAAACTGAGTTTTCAAATAAAAAGAAGCATCAAGATTGTGTACCTTTATTTAACGACCTATTATTTTGTAGTATAGCGTTCCTACCTACTCTAAGTCTTAAAACGATAAATTCTACCATCAGCCGAAAAATGTATATGAGGAGGTTCGTGGTTGTGGCTTCCCATTTCCTGGACCAGCTCTCCCATTCTGGTGAAGACTCGAGCATCACAGCCGGACAGTCTCTTGGAGCAGTACCATCTGTTCTTGTTGTGCATATGATAGTAGGTAAACCTGTTGTACAGGAGTGTGATGCCTTTGCCTCGGCTGCTTGGTAAGTATCGTAAAATTCTATTCCCTGTGAAGCAAAATAAATTATGATTACTAAGGTAAAGTAAAACTTAGTTTGATTTTCAGAAAGTTTTTAGATCCGTCTCATCATCTACCTAGCTTTTTCCCAACTACATTGGGGTCGGCTTCCAGTCAAACCGGATTCAGCTGAATAAAAGTATTTTATGTGGAGCGGCGGCCTACCAGACCTCCACAACCCATTAACTGGGTAACACGGTATTTCTTGGCAAGACTGGCGTCTGACAATCTGTAACGACTGCAAAAGATCTACAAATGACAGCCGGGACCAGCGGCTTAACGTACTTTCCGAGGCACGAAGGAAACTCGATATGTTAAGATGGTCACCCATCCACAGACCAACCTTGGCAAGCGTTGCTTTTTAGATCCGTCTCATTACTGACATTTGACCTTATCCAATGGGCAACCATCGGAAGCCGATTACTAAGCCTCCGCTGTCTGTCCGTCCGTCCATCCGCCTATCAGCGGGCTGTATCTCCAGAACCGTAATAGATAGAGAGTTGACATTTTCACAGACGTATGTATTTCTATTGCCACTATAATAACAATTAAAAATAAGATTAAAAATTAAAGGAGTTTTTTTTTGTTTTATCGGTTTATGACCCTTTGTGTGAGAGTTCGACTCGCACTTGACCGGTTTTTTTAATGTTAAAAGACCATCAAACTTGAAATTATGAATTTGATAGAACCTTTTTCGAAGTCTCACCATAGTTTGCTATTGTGCCGTGCTATGAAAGAACTTTAAATCCAATACTTACTGGTGTTCCGTTTGTTGCTGTTTGTATAATTTTATTTTTCTATGTAATTTTAATTAATACATTCTGCTACTCACGTACTAGGTAGGTATAAGTAAACCACTATGTTACCACAAGGTATCGGAACTGTTTTCTAAACTCAAGTTACGTCGTAACCTATCTAGAACAATGCTCCACCCACTAACTAGATGCAGAAACTTTAAACCTTGTAACTAAACTCGCAATGTAGTCTAGTCCTAAGCTAATTAATTAAAAAAACACGGGCAAATAATCGTATTTAATTTATTTTTGTTATCTTTCACAAACATTAAATCACGCCTGTATTCCCTAAGCGGTTGGGCACACAGATACCGCCAGTTTATATTATATAAATAGGTAGGATATAATAGTCAACATTTTAAAACAAAAAAAAGCTCATTTATTAAAATTAGGCTGAGTGCCTGCATTTTTTGGACATCAACGTTTACAAAAAGACAGTCCCCAAAAACGTCTCACCCGATTTTTGTGCAGATACAGTACATTTTTTTATTAAAGGTACAAATAATACAGCAGTGCGATTCTGTAAAAATGTCGAAGTGAACTCTTAGGCGAAGTGAACGACAAACAAACAAACAAGATGGCGTGACAGCTCACTTAAGTGGCAGCCGCAGGACATTGTATCAAAATAAAGTACAATCTATTTTACTCTATTATTTTGCTTAAAATAGGTTTTTCGTTACTTTTAACTAAGTTAAAGTAAATAAGTCCTTAAATTTTTCAACAGATACAGAAACTTCTTGTTTCTTCTTTCGGTTTGCCATATGCTAAAAAACTCTGTGAATGCTGACGTTGCGGGAAATAATTAAATTACTATATAAAAATTAGAAAATTATCATCAGTCTTATTAAATACTTGCTGACACTTTTGTGCAGCAGACAATAGGGAATATGCACGCGATTTTTTTATTTACAAAATGAATTACTTATAAGCTCCAGTAAACACTCAACAAAATATTTTTTAAATATCTTCATCAGCGATGAAGTTATAACGCTTCAAAGATTACTATTAGAACGAGAAGTCCGACATGGAATTTGACGTCATATTACGTGACGTCTATACAGCTGCCATAGAAAACAGCGTTTTCGCGAGAGGGACAGACTTATTTGTTTAAACTAATGATATCTCGCTTGTTTTTCGAGCAATTTTGATTCTATTTCCACTGTTAGTAAAGTATTTTTGTATATTTTTAGATAAACTGTTTAGATAATAAATATATTTTTTATGCATATTCCCTATTTCGCAAAATCTTAATAACTATCATGTCGTTCAGATTTACGAAAAAATACTTACAACCAACCTTTTTTGTGTATATTTGAAATCAATCCCAGAGAAATACAATGATGCAAAATTAATTATATTGCGTATTTTACGGTTCTCATAAAGTATAGAGTACAATTACCCGTAATAACGTACAATCCTTTATAATAAAGTACTGATGGCAACCGTACACCCGTCACCTCCACCGATATCTTTAAACTCCGAGTTAGGCGTGGTCTTATTTGGCTAACGATTGTAAGAATTTACGATTGCGATTTCGTCGCACGACGAGATTAAACACACATATTTATTTGTGTGTTTATTTCGTGTGCTAAATCATCGCGACGGCACATTAATAATTTTCGTCGTGGGACGAAATCGCTTCGTTAACTAGTACGATCGTTAGCCAGTCAATTGGGACGACGCCTTCGTTTCTCACACGAGATCAAATAACAAATATACAATCACCTGGAGCCATTATGTGTAAATGGCTCCTGGTGAGCAACTAACTGGTAGTTAAAAGATACCCCTGGTAGGTGCAGGCTCGGCTAAGCTAGTGATCTTAACTATGCCAATATCGATAAAGGTGGCCTTCTGGTGAAACATGCAGGCGAGGTGGTAGATGGTTATGGTGTCCTATTTCTTCCAAAAGCTGTCCTCTATCATTAGTAACTATTTTGGCATGACATCCAGACTTGTTCTTGGAACAGTACCATCTGTTCCTGCTACTCATGTGAAAGTAAGTGAATCCTTTGTATACTACAATAGTGCCTCTTCCGCTCCTGCCCGTCATGAATCTTATGTTGACCTCTTCTGTCAAAACCAAAATTATGATTAGGTAAGTAACATTCATTACACTTCTACTACAATATTGTAAACAGGAAAGTTTGTGAGCATGGATGAATTTATTTAAACTTAATGTACAAAACAGTGGTCAACCTTTGGGTTAAAAAGAAATACACTGTGGTAGGTGTACAGCAAATAAATAGCATTTAGAACGAATGGATGTTAGTTACTCTTACACGTCAGAACGCCGGAAAAGAACTTCACGAAGACACAGAGGTAGTTTATAGTCAGAAATAACCCATTAGGTTACTTTTTATATCGAGAGTATGTTCCCTAAGGATCACGCAGGCGAAGACGCTAGCAAGAGCTAGTATTCAATAATTACCAGTTCGGTGAAGGTTAAGGAAATTATAAACAGGCATTTGTTGTACATTTGTATTTAGCTTAGTACATTCGTTTCTAGAGTTAACTATGTAAAGAGCTATTCATTAAGAGCGCTCGAACTTTGAAATGGAATAAAAAAAACTGTTTAAGTGATATTGCCACAATCATATGTCCACAATGTAGTCTATATTAAAGAACATTTCATGAAATTTTGTATGGAATATAATTTCAGCCTAATGGCCGCCGCGACTAATGTGTTGTATCATACCATTTATGCGAAAATTTCTTCACACATTTTCGCCTTTAAGGGGCTCAAACTCATGAAGAACGCGAGTTATGTTTGGTTTGCTAGCAAAGACTCGATATTTCACATAGCCACAGAAAGTAATCGAGCGGTGAGATCACACGGTCTCGGTGGCCAGTTCATTTCACCACTGCGCGAGATACGCACTACGCAAGCCCTCGAACTTCTCGTCCAATAAATTTTAATGTTTGATAAATTTTAACAATTTCTACGAGTTTTTGAAGCGTGTAGATTTCCATGGTGAAATGACACGACTAAATATGTACCTAATCCTACCAAATTTGACATTTATCGCGTCCAATGTGGCTACGATAAACTGTCTAAGTTCGAACGTCCCTATTGAAAACCCTTAATTATATCTCTATGGAACTCTAATTTAAAACTAAGGTGATGGCGGTTGGTCTGAATTAAAGATTTTTATTTAATATTTATTTTATTTATTTGTTACAAACTATTTACATTATGTATTTAACTGTCAGCGGATTATTGCGACACTAAATTTATAAATATGCTATCTCAAGGAAGATAATCTCGATCATTAGAATAGTTAATTACGGGATTGCTACCATGAACCTTTTTATTTGCGAGTTTCCGATATTTCGGTACTGTTGCAAGCACCATGATCACGGAGTAATTAACTTTTCTAATGTTAGTGACCATGAAAGTTTAAAACAATCTCGAACATGTTCATCTCTAATTATAAATTCAAGCACTTACACTAATAGTCAAAAATGCGGTGGTAATTTTGGCTTTCTGAGAAAAAGGCATAAACTTTAACTATGGTTATATGAATGTTCTCTTTATTGTTCGTATAAAAATGTATAAAAACTTCTACATTGTTCCCTTATCGCAGCTTCATATATTTGCCACTATGATGTTTAAATAATCTAGGAGGAGGATGATTATGGTCCGTAAAGGCCGAAATTAGTTGATCCGACTCCAACTTGAGTTTGGCTAGACACTTCTTCGAATACCGAGAACAGTATGCATGTGTGTTATTATTCTTCACCTTATAAGAAAATGTATAGTTCTTGTACAGGATCAGACGTGCGTTACCTATTGAAATTATTTCGTAATCTGGAAATAGGAAAGTGTTGTCATGTTAAAGCAAACTAGACAGAAATCTACATTTTAGTAACTTCAAACAGGCATATTTTAGGTAATACAATATCGTCAACTTTTAATAGGAATATAATCTTATATTATTTTTATTCTGTTCAATTACATTCTTCTTAAACAGCAGACACAATAAGTTTAAATAAACGTATGAGTATAAAATAATACAGCCAAATTATTCTTATACCGTTCAATTTTATACAAATAGGTATACGGTCGATACTCGGTGTTAGTCGCGATGAATTCAAATTATTTCTAGTTATAAATGCAAGATGACCGTTGACCTGGTGAGAGTGGAAGGAAGCCAATGGATGCAAGATGCACAGGACCGATTGTTGTGGCGACACTTGGGGGAGGCCTATGTCCAGCCGGGGGTTTTGGCTGATATGATAATAATACATTCAAGTGAATAATATCAGTGGTAGCCTAGTGATCGAAATTTGAACGACATTTTAGCTTTCTGTACTTCTTCTCTATGCCTAATGTCAAAGAAACACAATTTTCTTTACACTTTATTTAAAAAAAACTTCTACATTGTTCTGTTATACCAGCTTCATATACTTGCCACTACGATGTTTATACAATCTAGGAGGAGGATGATTATGGTCCGTAAAGGCCGAAATGAGTCGATCCGACGCAAACTTGAGTTTGGCCCGGCACTTCTTGGCATACCGAGAACAGTATGCATGTGTTTTATTGTTTTTCTTCTTATAGGAAAATGTGTAGTTCTGGTACAGAATCAGACTTGCGGTACCTACCGAAATTATTTCGTAATCTGAAAACAGGAAAGTGTTGTCATATTTTTTTTTTTTTTTTTTTTTTTTTTTTTTTTCTTGAATGAAAATTATTTTTTTAATAGAATTAGAATTAGAATTAGAATTTAAATATTTCCCAAGGTAAGTGCTACATAGTATATCGCAACTTAAGACTAAGTATAATTCAAAATAGGTAAGTACTCAATAAGTTCACAAAACATACGTTAATTATGTTCGAACATTGTTAACTTAATTAAAGTAAACGAATTGGCGGTATACAGTTAAAAATTCTTTACCTTCCGTGCTAGTCAAAGACTGTGTTACGGCAAGGTAAGGATTCTCGCTCCAGAAATACCAACTGTAACTTAATTGTCATAAGAACGGTTCTCCAATGTTTATGGTCATAAAGAAAAATACAAAAGATGCGATAAAAGCTAATGAGTTTGGCGTAAACTAGTGGTATATGCAAAAATATCAGACAACATCACTTTTAGCAAAACATAAATGTTAAATCAGTTTTGAGAATTGATAATAATTATGCTAATCTGATTTGAAATTAACACAGCTACACTTTATTCAATAATGTATCTAGGTACCAGTATAGTATTTTAACATACACATACATATGTAGGTATATAATATAAATATAAATATATATATACATAAGTAAGAAGTTATTTACATATAAATTAGTATATTTTGTTTATTTAAGTATTAGACTATAATTATTATATAATTTACTTACATATTTGTATAAATTTTTCTGTCCGTTCATAATCTAAACTACTCAGAAACTCATCCAGTGCCCTCCTGCAAATAGAACTCGTCATGTCTTTTAAGGTCTCAAACTTACTTATGCGATTATAAAGTAATGGGGCTAGGAAATAAGAAAAACATTGAGCAAAAGAAGTTTTACATGTAGGAACTTTATAAACTTCATGTGTTCTTCTACTGGATTGGTTAGTAGGTCTTTGGCAGAAGTGTTGTCTCAGAACAATGCTTTTAATGTAAAGTTGACGAATATTCAGGACCTCAAACTCTGTGTATAATTTTGACGTAGGGTATCTAAAGGGTTTGAAATTAATAACTTTTATTATACACCTCTGAGCGCGTTCGACTACAAGAAGCGTACTTTTTCGTGCACCACCCCAAGCGGCAATACCATAAGTGGCGATTGATTGACATAAAGCTAGGTAAACAAGTCTGTTAGTCTTTCTGTCTCTGAGGTTTCTAATTTTTTTGTAAATAGGTATTAGTTTGCGTATTCTAGATTTAAGTTTACTGATATGTGGTTTCCAGTTCAAATTTTTATCAATTTCAATACCCAGGTATTTGATACTATTAGTTGATGATAAAATATGGCAATCGCAATCTCTGATAGCAAGACAACAATTAGAAGAATGCGCTTTCAAAAGATAATCTGAAGGTGGTTGCAGATTGTTTCTTATGCTAAAAGTGATATATTTGGTTTTATTTAAATTTAACGTGAGTAAATTGTAGTCAAGCCAATTTATTATTTTTTGGATCCCATTTTCAGCTGATGTTTTGACTTGTGACCATGTTGAATGTTGAAATAAAATAACCGTATCGTCTGCAAATGTAATAATTTTTGATTCAGGTATGTCAGTATTGCATAAATCATTAACATAAATGAGGAACAAAATAGGCCCAAGTACTGAACCTTGAGGTACTCCAAAGTCAATTTTTAGCTTTGTACTAGTAATATCTCCGATTTTTAATGTTTGTGTCCTGTTACTAAGATAATCTTTAAAAAGTTCCAATGGCAAACCCCTGATACCTATAGACTCTAATTTACGAATCAGTAAAGAAATTGATACTGTATCAAAAGCTTTGGCTAAATCTAAAGATACACCTAAACATTTCTTTTTGCCATCAAGATTCCCGGCTATGTTGGTAACTAAGTCCTCTACAGCATCCACAGTTGATTTGTTTTTTCTAAATCCATATTGATTTTTAGCTAAGATATTATTTTTCTCTAAATAACTGTATAATCTGTAACTAATCACTTTTTCTAAAATTTTTGATAAAGTCGGTAGCAGTGAAATCGGACGATAGTTACTGATATTGTCTTTTTCTCCTGATTTGAATATAGGCACAACAATGGACTCCTTCAGAGCGTTTGGAAACTTGCCAGAAGACAAACACAAATTTATTAAATAAGTTAATGGTGTTATCAGTATATTGATATATTTTTTGATAAATAGTGATGATATACCATCCCAACCAGTAGTATTAGTATTCTTCAGTGACATAACAATTTTGTGTACCTCTAATTCATCTGTTTCCAGAAGCATAAATGAGTTCAATGGAGTGTTATTATACTTAAAACCTTTGACTAGATCATCTTCCGTTATTTTTAATTTATGTAGAATATTGTTTGATAGTTTAGCCCCAATATTAACAAAAAAACTATTAGCATAATCAACGGATTCCTGCGGTGTTGACTTAACACGTAGCAACTCATTTGGAATTTTAGATTTCTCCAACACATTCAAATTACATACACGTTTTATGATATTCCAAGTCTTTTTTATATCATTTTTACTTTTGGCTAAGTTACGTTTATCGTGCTCATTTTTTAAATTATGTAAAATATTGTTGCAATGATTTCTATAACGTTTATAGGTAGTTTCTAGGTGCTTGTCATTAGGTGATTTTAACTGTCTTTTATGTAATGTGTCTCTCTATTAAGGTAAAGGAGAAAGGTAAGTAGACATGTTTGAACGTCTACAATTAACAAAAATATTACTAAAAAGTGTTGTTGCTTGTCAGCTGTCTAGGGATATTTTGATAATTTTTTGGACAAATGAACATAGTTTGAAAAACTCCAATTACATATTATTCAATACACGATTTAGCTCAATATGTAACTTAAAAATATTTTTTAGAAACACAAATACTGTCTTTATTGTTTATTTATAGACTTCTAAATTGTTCTCTCATGGCAGCTTCATATATTTGCCACTATGATGTTTAAATAATCTAGGAGGAGGATGAGTGTGGTCCGTAAAGGCCGAAATGAGTTTATCCGACTCAAACTTGAGTCTAGCCCCGCACTTCCTCGCGTACTGAGAACAGTATGCAAGTGTTCTTTTTGTGTTCTTAAAAGAAAATGTGTAGTTCTGGTACAGGATCAACTGCAATTATCTCGTAATCTGAAAGTTGTCATATACAACGTATAACAGAATAAACAAAATACTTCTTAAGGGGTCATTGTACTCATCATTATGAACAACTTTCACTATTGGACCATCATCGACTGTCACGAAAAAAGAATCGACTGCCCCATACTTTTATGTGCGCACAACTCGACAAAATGTAGTATATATAGTGAAATTATATAAAATTATATATTACGTAAAATATTAAATAAAGAAATTCATTCCAGTATAAGATTTGTAACAAAACAGCAAACACGAAAGATTAACTTAAGACGTGCTAGTTACTTAGTGACCCGCCCTCCTAGAACTAACTACGGAAAAAGAAATTTGGAGTATGAGGGTGTTACAATTTATAATAAGTTACCATCAGTAATAAAAGGAGAACAAAGTTATGCCCGGTTCAAAAAACTACTAAAAGCTCACACAATTAATACATACAAATAAATGAATAAAAAAAAAAAAAAAAAAAAAACACTGCATTAATATATATATACATATATACCTATATATATATCTATATAGAGATATATTAACACAAACAAAATACACACATATTATATTGATTAAGTATACACCTGTAAAGTAAAAATATACACTAGTAATAACTTAAATTAAACAAAAAACAAATACAATCCACTACACAAAACGTTTTATAAACCATGTATGTTACCAAAAATATATAAATAGAACTATAAACTAAAAATACAATAGTCTCATAATAATAAGCTAGCTAATAACAGACTATGCTATCAATGCCACATCTAGTAAAATCAAATCTACTCATCCATGTTGTGCTCAGTTAAATAATCGAGTTTATTTTGTGTTTACCCACATTTTTGTTGTCGTATTGCTTTGTTATTTTATATACGTACATCTGTGCGCTCTAATTATTAATCTTAGTTTTAGATGTAGTTTCTCAGTAAGTGAATTATGTATGTAATTCTTTTGAGAAATAAAGTTGTTCTTAAACCTTAAATTTGTTCGTAATTATGAGTACAATGACCCCTTAAAAATAGTGTGTTTATTCTGTTACACGTTGTAGATGTTTGTGAAGGTTCGTTAGGTACTCTGTTTCTAAGCATGGTAATTTACCCGAAAATACTATTTAATCATCCCTGGGTGGTATTGTTGGGCGGTAGCTAAATGCAAATGTCAAACAGATTCAAAGTAATCATAAATAAAAAGGAGTCATTGTGTCATCATTATGAACATCTTCTTCTATGGGACTTATCCTAAAATGGTGAAAAATCTTACTTTTCAGTACATTTTGTCGAGTTCTGCGCACACGTATGGGGCAGTCGATTCTTTTTTCGTGACTGTTTGTTAATAAAACAGACGCAAGAAACAAAAGTAAAAGAACATTTAAAAGGAATATGATCTTATATTTTACTTATACTAATCAATTAAATAATAGATACAAGTGTTCCATACGAACTTTATTGAGTAGTTTTTATATTAATTATAAATTTTTAGGGGTGCAACACAGTTAAGCGGCCCGGCCATGAATTGACACAGCAAAATAGAGCATTTTAAATGAATATTCGATAAACAAGTCCGAATGAACCCGGTTGACACTTTTTTTTACTATATATGCAAACGTTTCACCACTATCACACCTGATGGTAAGCGACGATGCGGTCGAAGATGGAACACGCGTGCCTAGAAATAACCTATTCAATCTTGACTTAAAGAATCCCAGGTTGTAGCTATTAAGAAATACAGACTCTGGCAGGGAATTCCACTCTTTAGCTGTACGCACAATGACACTCACCGCATTAAAGTTTCGATTGCTTCTGATATGACGTTCAAGAAATACGAAGAATGCGTCGACCCGCATCGCAAATAGCCCGATTGGACTACGGACTACCCGATCAACGCTAGCCGAATAAAATACAACGTGTGTATCAATTGATTCGGGCCAGCCTTGTCGTTCAGCACATACCCACAACACTCGAACCGATAGTGCCCACTCAAGTGTGTAACACCCCTTACAGATTAGATCTTATAAACTAAGTTATAACAAGAACATTATTTATTTGTCAAAGGCACAATAACGACATTACAAAACAATATTATTTAACATGACTTAAATGTAGGTACATTGTACAACTCACATCGCAAAAAAAAATACAAAATGGTAAACGAAAACTACCTATAGTATATTATTAGGAACTTGAAAATTTGTGGTATCCATTAGTTTGCCACGTTTTATTACTTTCCAGCATTTGATTCTTATCAGCGGCTCTTTCACCCATCGATCCACACTTGAAAACCTGCGATCTCCTGCATGCGATATTACTACTAGGAGAAATGATGAAAACGGAGATTTGAAAAAATCCCTAAAATGATCTTTTTTTTTACATTTGATATGCATACGTTTGACCGCTATCTCACCTGATGTTAAAAGCGATGATGCAGTCTAAGATGGACGCTTGCCTAGAAGTAACCAATTCACTCTATCACGGAATTTCATCAATCGGAATTCACAAAATGCACGGAAGATGTCAAAATAACAGCTTGGGGTGACTCCTATAGGAAGTAAGTGATTTCGATTTTCATAATTTCTGCCTTCCATTTCTCTCTTCTCAAACAAAGTGGACTGATGACGGGCGAGGGTCGCAGGTAGCTGATGGAGACGCACAGGACCGGTTATGGTGGCGACACTTGAAGCCTATATCCAGTAACGTCTTTCGGCTGATATGATTGTTCCCTTAACTCCTTTTTTTTTAGAGATGGGGAATCTTCCCCCGCTTGGGCGGAGCAGGAGGGAGTGTCAGACTCTTACTGACTAAAACCCATCCATGTTCCTTCAGTGCACTTTGTGCTCCGGAGCTACGGTATCTCTTTCGAATAGTCCCGCGACTCCGGGTAGTCCCGCGACTCCGGATAGTCCCGCGAATCCGAATAGTCCCGCGACTCCAGGTAGTCCCGCGACTCCGGTTCTCTTTACTCTTTAGCTCAGCTTCATATACCGCCCACTAGAATGTTTATAAAACGTAGGAGGAGGATGGTTATGCTCCGTTGCGGCCCAAATGATACGACCCATTTTGTTCAACTTCAGCCGAGCTTGGCACTTCAGATTGACGTACTTGGAGCAGTACGCGTTGGTTCTTGTCGTACCTTTAAAGGAGTATGTGTAGTTCTGGTACATGACTACACTTTTTCCTGTTGATACTGTGATTATCTCGTAATCTGAAAGGAGTAAGGTATGGTAATGTTAAGACAAAGAAGAAAGGAATGTAGACTGAGGTTTCTGAAAGTTCTAAGTTGTTTCTTTAACTATTGACCTTTAAAAATTATCATTGAATGATCACAGCTTCTTACAATTTATTGCTAGAACAAACATCTCCCAAGGCTCGCGTTTGAAGAATATCTCACTGGTAAGCGATGACGTGGTCTTCGATGGAACACGCTAGCCTAGAAGAAACTCTTTCTTTCTTGAATTCAAAACAAAATCGAAATCACGTATTGACAAGACTGGCAACTGAAAGCAATCATTTATGGCAAAAAGTCCGTAACCAAACCTTATCAATACTAATTTATAAAATTCTTTCGTTACTAAACTGACTGATTGAGTGACTCACAGATAACGCACAGCCGAAACTACTGGTCGTAGGAAGCTGAAATTTGGCTTGTAGATCCCGTGAGGAGTATAGGGGAACACTTAGAGAGGATTTCCCGAAATTCTTTCGAGACCGGGATATGCGCATACAAAGTTGAGGGCAAAAGCTATTAAATAAATATTTTCTAAGGATTTTTCTAGCTTTAAGTGTCATTGGACGCATCATCCTTGCGTCGCTGCTTGTATTCAGGAGAGATGGTATAAATTATTAAACTAGAGTGCCACCAATAGAGTGCAAGCAGCAAACATACAAAAGTAAATACTTACATGGGTTGATAAGCACAGTACCCTCCGTTGAGTGGCGTGGTCGGGTAGAAAGGTAAATAGGAATAAAAAAGGTTAAAATATTCTGTAAATTCATTATAATTAATTAATAAAAAGATCTCACATTCAAACATTAAAAAATAACTTAAATCCAGTTTGATTAACTATGATAGATATTGAACATCCACGTTATATCGGAGTATTGAATAAAATATTTATACATAGTTATTAAATTATTTATTTCAAGTAACAATGACTCATATAGTGTTAGTAACAATAAACAAACTCAAAACTATGTTAGTGACACAGTTAAAACCACTAAATAAACACACAACAAAATAATCACTGCTGCAGCATCCCAGTTGAGATGCTGGAGCAACGACTCACAATACAGCAGTCCAGCCTGTCAGCAATCATGCCCAGGATGCTGTTGGAACTGGCTCGTACCCTGCGCACCAAGGACGCACATCTTTTACGCATTAATGCATAAAAGCAATCAATACGCATTTCCGCAAACATCCCTGATGCGCTACAGAAGCGAGGCAGCCCCATCAACACTCTGAAAGCATTGTTATACTGTACGCAAAGGGCACTGTACGATCTTTGCGTAAAATGTACCCACAGGCTACAGGTATAAAATGAGGAACAGAAGGTTCTAAAAATTGTTATTTTAACCTCCGTAGAAGCACGCTTAAACCTGCGGGCAACCATATTCGCTCTCTCTCAATGTCGTCATCGTCTCTAAGAAAGTTAGTGTTTTATGAAAGTAAAAGAGAAAAAAAAGCAAATCACTAGAAATGTGTTGTTTAGAACAAAAAAAATAAAAGGTTAAGAACATAGTAGAAATAACAAGATCAAGGATCAACAATAGTAAAATTGCATCAACAACAGTAAAATTATGAAATTATGGCAACGTTTTTGCAATCGGACATTCATCACCTGTGTCAAAGATTTCAGCAACTCAATAATTTGATTCAGTCTCAAAATAACATTTCTTTCAAACGCCTGCTGTTTTTCTATATTACTTTTCTGGCATTATTATTTATCTACATAATAAAGCTATTTTAGCTTTTTGGTAATATTCTATCTACCTACATATATTTATAAAACACAGTCCATTTCTGAATTGAGATTTCGAACTTGCCAAATTCTTTTTTGGTATGGTAACTACAAACTCAAACTTTAGCAAAAAGGAGAGATTGGTAAGTTTTTAACTTAGAATTCTCAATTCAGAAAGGTGGTACTGTCACTATTTGTTTTCACCGATCACATTGAAGCTGTCAGACACATTAATTTGAGCTTTTTATAATAACCTCACAGCCTGAATGTTATTCTTCTTAATCTACTCAATACATTATTTGGAGACCGGTGTCCTGAGTTAGCTGTTCCAGGTCATACTTGGGGTTTTGGTAGAATAGGGTAGATGACTAAAAAAAACTAACCAGTCCATCAGATAGATTTCCGGAAAATATTGGACACGTACTTTTTCTTTTTTCACGTAATCAAAAAATAAAGACGATACAGTGCGTTGAAAGTTCGTCTGACGTCACATTTCAGTATACGTTTTACCGAATATTGACGCCACAAGCCCCCACTTCTAATCTTTGATGCGTTTTATCTTCGTAAATTTTAATTCATTTGATAAAGGAAAAAACGCAGTATTTTTCGATAATCTTACTGACGGACTAAATAGAATCATATTTTTTAAAATCAGGATTCCCCATTATCTTAAGCCTTCATGGCTTTATATTTTAACATACTGACCCAAACTGTTCCGATAAAACATAGGACATGGATGATTATGTTCAGTAAAAGCCGCGATGATTTCACTATGGCGGAACTTCAACCGCGCCGGACATTTCTGGTGAGCGTACTTCGAACAATACGCGTTAGTCTTCTTCACGCCCTTGAACGAATACGTGAAGTTCTTATACATGATCATTTTCTTCCCCGTCGAAAGCGTCACGATTTTGTAATCTGTAAGTAATAACCAGTATAATTAATTAAGTTCAGTGACGCACGAGTTTAATGAGAAGCTAAAAGTTAAGCAACACCTGCCAAGGTCGTTTCGTGATTCGTGGATGGGTGACCATATCGATATTCCGCCGTGCAGAATGTTCAGCTGTTGATCCCGTTATATGTAGATCCTTGACAGTCGGCGACAGAAAACCTGACACCAGTTTTACCAATATTCTTTTTATTCTTTTTTTTTGAGATGGGGTTGCTCTCGACTCTAGTCTTGGTCAGAGATGACAGAGACAAAATCTACGATGGAGCGAGCTCACCCAGAAGGAGCCTGTTCACTCTAACTTTGAAATGATTAGGGTTGTATCTAAGCGTTCGGAAACATAGACGCAGCCAGAGAGTTCCACTCCTTTGCCGTGCGCATTATAAAAGACGTTTGGAAACGCTTTAGTGCGAATAGGTGGAATAGGAATATATGTTTTTAGGTTATTTTTTTATCAATTATATGTCAGCCAAGTACCTGGATAGTAGAGGTCGAATTGGCAAATCGCTCCTACTAAAATACTGATACTCAAATGCATTCGGATGGACTGGAAGTCGATATTGCATTTTGGGTGTTAACAAAAAAAAATTGTTTATTTATTACATACTTTATTTTACACCTCATAACAAGCTCACAAATAACGCTGTGGTTTCCAAAGTTCTCAGGTTTCTAGAATCATCAATGAGTGGGTAACTCCACTATAGCGGATTCAACTTTGAGACGCATTTAAGTTTCGCAATAATAAAATGAAAACATTTTTAATTAAATTACCATTGAAAGAAATACATTTCAACATGCTTACTATATTCGTTTACTAAGCAAGGAGAGAAAGTTTGAAGGTTCTATTGTTGGAACAAAAAGATTGGCCCAACCATGTAGTGTTCATATAAATATATTAATAAGACAAGTGATAGTAGGTTTACAGGGTTCTTTGTAAAATATAGGCAAGCCATGGTCCGGAGCGAGACGGAATGGGACGCCGTCACCTCCTTCTGCGAAGCAGTCATGCTAGCGAAGGAGGTGGCGGAGTGGGAGAGGGAGAGTACCTCTCGTCCCGGCCGCCGTGGTAGACGCCGCGGTCGTCGGAGGCCACCTGGTGACCTCCGGCCACCGTAGGCGCGGGCCTGTGGACATTTGTGTTTCATTTTGTGGTTTGACCCCCATACTAAAAATTATTTACTTACGTAACACGTTCCTGTTTAGTTCACCAAAGTCTATGTATACAAAATTTCAACAGAATCGGTCCATTAGATCCGGAGAAAAACCCATCAATGTTCCTTCATGTGCCCTTTGTATTCCGGAGCCGCGGTATCTCTTTCGAATAGTCCCGCAACCCCGGGACCCAAGTGATCCTATAAGGGGTCGCGTAATAAAATAAACGCAATACCTCTTAAAAGGTAATTGTACTCATCATTATCAAAAACTTTTACAATGGGACCAACTATGAAATCGCAAAAAGATAACAGAACAATCTACTGGTCCTATTTTTTTTTTTATCAGCCAGGGTTTTGAGAAGTCTGAGGTGAAGTATGTGTTAACCGTTTGTTTCCATAACACATACTTCACCTCCTTTAAGTTCTCTAGTAATAATAATTCAGTTCACAATTTACAAACACGAAGACAACGCTGTCTTCGTGTTTGTAAATTATAGAGAACTTAAAGGATCAAAATAGAAATCAATTAACGACAGTTTTGTCTCTATTTCTGTTTTTTTATTTTAAGAAAGTCAATAAATGTATTTTATTTTATTTGGAAAACTTACAGCTAATTACAAAGCATGCTTACTTATTCTAATTCATATTATTATTCTAAAGGACAGTAATAAGTTTTCACTTCTAAGTACGTAAACAATGAAATTAATAAAAAAGAATCAACTATAGGTACCGACACTGGTACTGATACCTATTATACATGATTGCCTAATTATAGCGATTATATTTCTGCGCTAATAAAGAGGTAGAATATGAAATTTCATGCACCGAGTGACAAACATGGGCAAATATTCTCTTGAATGTATTTTATGAATGAATTGGTATGTGGGCCAATGATCGTTATTGCGCATTTACCTGGCTCCTACTATATCTATCGCTCTGACAAAACACCATTTTTTCTTTTACTTTCGATAGGCACGCGTTTGACCACTATCTTATCTGATGGTAAGCGATGATGCGGTCTAAGACGGAGCACGCTTACCTAGAAGTAACCTATTTACTCTTGAATTACAGACTCCCAGGTTGTAGCTATCAGGAAATTTAGACTCCGGCAGGAACTACACACTATGAATGTGTTCCCAAAACGTTTTGTGCGTATGGGTGGGGTGTCCACCAAGTACCGGTGGGGCATCGCCGTACGTGTTGTGATTCGATGCTGGATCGGGCTTGGCAAAATTAAAATATGCAATTCCGTCGCACATACCCCACAATGAAACCGGTAGAAAACCAACAGGCTAGCAACTCGGAGTCGATGCCCAAGAATTTGGAGCTCGAGACTATTTAGTAGAGTAGACATCATTACCGATGATCCTCTTGGCTCGTTTCTCAATTGACTCAAGGGCATCAAGCTGGTATCTGGCAGATACGTCCCAAAGATGAGAGCAGTACTCCATACACGATCGAACTTGCGCTTGATACAGTTTAAGCAGCTGTTCCGGCGTGAAGTACCGTCTCACCTTTGCTAGGATCCCTATCTTTCTTGCAGCCACTTGAGCTTTTGCCTCTATGAAAGGGTCGAATGAAATTGAGAGTAGATGTTAAAGTAACCCCAAGAAGCTCAAGTTGGTCGGTGATTGGCACGGCTACACCTCGGAAAGATGGAACTGGGTGGAATTGGCTCCTTTTGGCGGAAATATGACACGCTTGGGTCTTAGCAGCATTGAACTTCACCAGATTGGCATCGCCCCATTTAGAGACAGTCTGTAACTTCTGATTAATTTCGTTGCGGGATCCAAGACAGTTGAATCGTTTCTCCGGGACTCGTCGGGTTTCATTAACTCGGCGTTTTTCTGGTGGTCGCCACTGTTGATTCTGGCTTTCAGGAGTTGCAGTGGTTGGGAATGTGTGGCGGGCTTGTCCAACAAAAAAAAGACAGTCTGTAAGGACTCGTTCAAACGCTAAACCATAGCTTCCCGGAGAGACCGGATTTGCGACCCACCAGCTCGTGTGTCGCACACGTGTCTCTCAGCAACAGTGCTGTCGTCTGCACACCCAAAGGTACTGGGTTTAAGCAGATCATTAACATGCAGCAAGAATAGTAATGCCGAAAGAACTGACCCCTGTGGAACCCCGGCATTAATATACCCGGATAGACCGAGATCCCTCAGAAAATCTGCGATCCAATCACACAATCCGGCGGGCAGACCGAAAGAAAGAAGCTTACTAATAAGGCTATCATGCCAGACCCTGTCGAAGCACTGCGAGATGTCAAGGCGGCATTGAGATTGACGAGAGCACGTACAAGCCAATACAAATAACTGTTGGTAAGACATTACCAGTTTTAGGCTCTTCACGAACGCTTCTCGAAACTTCACAAACATTGTTCCCTTTTACATTTTTAACTTTGGACCTTTTGGAATTCATCAGTAACATTTTTCAACTTCCACTTTTATGGAACTTACTTATCGGTACGCTTCACTATTGCCACAGCGTAACCGGCAGTGCAAGGAATGTTGTATTTAAATCCTGTTTGTTTCATTACGAAGCTTTATGGTTGCCGGCATTCTTTCTTTTGATTAGAGAGCTAATTCTACAAATTTTCAAGCAACGTACGCAGTCGCGTCTCGGTCGCAATCTGTCAAAATATATTGTAAACTAGCTGTCCCCCGTGGCTTCGCTCCCGTCATCTGGCTACCCTAGCTACCCATTATTTTTTTGCTTTTAAGCCTTCCCTGTATTCTGAAGAACTAAACGAAAAATAATTATTAAACTCGGTCCAGCCGTTCTCGAGTTTTAGCGAGACTAACGAACAGCAATTCATTTTTATTTATAAGAAGAAGAAGATTAGTATAATTGGCTCTCTGATTATAACTCGTATTTTTTAATCTTCATTTTGCTTTCTTTATTAATTTTCTACGTTTTGCACTGCGAGCCCTTTCTCGACGGAGATAATCTGCTAAAAGTTCAGGATTTTCTTTTAATTTTCGCCTGTATTTCTGACTCTTAGACTCTTTCGGTGGCTTTTCTGTCATAAAATGACACGGCCATATTTCTATAAAAAATCAGAATAAAATATTAACACGAATATTTAAAATATAGCAATAGTCATACACAGCATGTCCTTATTATTCAAGGCATTGCAAAAACAATAAAATATATAACTAATCACATTATTAGTTTGGTAGTCAAAGAGGTGCATCTGCAATTATAACATTACAATCGCGGATGCAACCGATTTATTTAAAAGTTTATTTCAAGTCTTTAGTAAGACTTGAAATAAACTTTTAAATAAATCGGTTGCCATTTTAATCACTTTAACTAATGTTAGTACATTAGTTAAAGTGATTAAAATGGGAAGAAGATAAATCTTATTAAATCAGTTGAAACTTGTTTAAAAAAAATTGGGGAATTAGCGGGGAGTGACTGGAATTTTTGTTGAATTTAAAATTTTCTTAACCCGATTAACTTCTTCCGTCGGTCCCTCACTACCGAGGATCGTGGTCACTTGACCCCTTCGTGCGGACAATCTGTCTCCACCGACTCCGGTCCAAAGCTGCCATCACCACCTGCTGGAATTTGCTTCAGGCCGTGGTTTCTTTCACTTGGTCAGACCATCGTGTTAACGACCTGTCACGTGCTCTCATTCCGTTACCAGATTTCAAGAATGCTATCTTCCCTTCGCAAACCTTACAGTAAAACATTAAACTTCTACCCTAAGTGGTTTGGCTTGGTCGATGATAAGTTATTCGGTAATTCGTGACAATGCTAGTCAGTAACAATGGAGGTCGAAAGGACTTCTAATTTATCATAACAAGAGGTATTTTGACGGTCCAAAATATAACGATCATAGGAACTACAAAGAAGGGCGCAGATTAAATCTCCCCCAAATGAATTGCATGTGTTTCTTTACTTACGTGTGTGTTAGATTCTATTTCAGCAGGCTGACGAAATGAAACACAATTCATTGGAACAGAACTATAATTCTAAAAGATTACACGCCAAGGCACAAATGTCACAATCATTACTTTTACAACACATCTTGAAAACTACTAAACCGAAAAAGCATAACAATTATTGCAATCCGATTTCTAGAATTTTACTGAATACATGATAAGACAAACAGACACTTGAGGAATAGGCATACTAACAGATATAATGCTCAGAGGTTTGGGCTAGATGATGATGACTTATTCAGGACTTCGGGACAATGCCAGTCCGTTAATTTGGAGGTCGAAACTTCTAATTTATCATAACTAGAGGTATTATGACGGCCCAAAATAGAACCGTCATAAGATGTAGAAGCGCGCGGTTCTAAATCTTCCCCCAAATTAATTGCCTGTGTTGTCTTCACACTTACGTTTGTCTCATTGGCTATTTTATCGACTGTATTTTGCTGTTTCCTGCCACGATGATACTTCAAAGTTAAACTATCTGCTTCAGAATCAATCAGCAATGTGGATGAAGTTCTACGAAAGCTGTGTCCGGTGTAAGATTCAACATTCGGTAATCCTAGGAAACTAGCGATTTCTTTTGGCAAATCACCGAATTTATGCCTACCAATAGGCCGAGCTGTACATTTACCGTTGTGATAATTTTGAAAAAAGCGAGGATTTTTGGCTTTTTTTGAACGTAGGTCTGCGTATTTTTTCACAGTTTCATAAAACGAGCCGCGTATAGTAAATGACCGTGGATTTTTACCAGTGACTCTAATTAGAAGCAAATTGTTGTGGTGTTTTATGTCTTTTGTAGTTATATTTAGTAGTTCTTGTCCGCTACATCCACCGGAAATCCCGAATATCAAAGCAACCTGGGAAGAGACAAAACATACATCTCAAATTAATGAGGCGAACTTGGGGTGATTACAAAATAAATGTGTAAAAGTTGAAATAGAAAATACTTTAACTGACCTTTGCCACCAGGTACTGGCAATCCGGCGCTTCTTGTAGAAACTTTTTAATGTCACTTGGTGATAACACATTGGCCTTCCTTTGTAAACCGACAGGTTGTCTCTTCAGAAACTTTGTCAGCTTGGAATACTTTTTAAAGTCTATACCACTTTTGATCCAAGCCATGCTTTTTAACATGGAATAGATACCCCACAGCGTGCTCGTCTTGTACTTAGCAGATATCTCATAGAAATAGTCTATAAATAAATCCTCAGTAAACGACTGGTAGTTTTTTATATTTTTCCACTGGAGAAAATTTTCATATGCTATTTCATACCGTTCTCTTGATTTCGGTAAAAGGCTATTTTGTACCTCTGTAGGAGAACTAGGCGGGGAAGAATCTGAAAAAAATACTCACATTAATTGAAGTCGATATTTTTCGAAAAGTTTAAAATCTGAAAAATAAACGCGTCACTACGTATGCATGGACAAATAAAAAGCAAGAGGAAGCACTAATGACATGACTATTTTACTTGACTTTCGTTTTATCCAGATTCATCCCGAGACCCACTCACCTTGAGAATCGCTCAGGCTGTTCAGCTTCACCTCCAACTCCTGCAGAAATTTCTCCATGATGACAATGTCATCAGCAAATTGGAGATACCAGATGTACCGACCCTTGATATTTATGCCCTGTTCCAAGCGTTTGAAAACGTCCACAAATGCGTTCGTGAACAGTTTTGGAGAGATGACGTCTCTCTGTCTTACACCTCGATGCAGTTGGATTGGTTTTGTGCTCTGCTGGCCTACTATGACGTCTTAAAACGATCATGTATAAGCTGTGGGAGGGAGACAAAGTTATACAAGACGCATAACGCTATTCCTTTTTCTGAGCTTAATCATGATCGCACTGGCACGTCATAGTAGGGCCCCTGTTCTTGTACTTGGACTTTCATTGTTGCGGCCTGATTCAGACATCTTATCACCTCTCCGTCTCAATTTCAAAATGAATTTGGTAGTTCAGTTTAACGTTTTAGAGTGAAACAAAAATAAAGACTTTTGTTTTTCTAGTAAAAAAATATTTTAATAAGCAACCTTTTATTTTAAGAAACAATTGCTGTGTTTGTTGTTAGTTGTAATGTGTTGGAGAAGTTCGTCCGGACCAAACCCTATACAATTCTTATCACAGTAACATATTTGGAGCAGCTTACTGGTATAAGGTTCAAAAGTCGCTTCATCTGGAGTCTACCTTACAAGAAGAATCAGGTCACGGTTATCAATAAAAAAATCATTTATCATCGGAACTGAACCAAAAACATACAAACAATGCAAGTTAAAAAAATATAAAATTTGCAATATGTAGTCCAAGATTAAATTCAGCAGGAGAGTTGACGAAATGAAACACATTTTTTAGAACAAGCACTATAGTTACAAAAAGATCACGCCAAGTAATAAATGTTTACCCTTTAATTTATACAACCCTATCTTGAAAACTATTGAACCGACTTTGATAAAGCTTACATCCATGATTACTACTAAGCTATAAGATATTTATTCTAATAAAAAAAGGATTACATGTATTGTAATCTATCTTTAAGATTCTTATAAATACATGGAAAAGCATACGCACACACTTGATATAATGCTTAGAGGTTTGGGCTGGACGATGTTGACTTATTTGTGACTTCGGGACAATGCCAGTCAATAACTTTGGAGGTCGAAAGGACTTCAAATTTATCATAATTCGAGGTACTATGACGGTTCAAAATATTACCGTCATAAGAAGTAGAAGCGCGCGGTTCAAAATCTCCCCCCAAATTAATTGCCTGTGTTGTCTTCACACTTATGTTTGTCTCATTAGCTATTGAATCGACTGTATTTTGCTGGTTCCTGGCACGACGATACATTAAAGTTAATCTATCTGCTTCAGATTCTACTACTAGTATGGAGGAAGTTCTCCGAAAGCTGTTTCCGGTATAAGATTCAACATTTGGTAATCCTAGGAAACTAGCGATTTCTTTTGGCATAGCTCCGAATTTATTCTTACCAATAGGCTGAGCTGTACATTTACCGTTCTGATAATTTTGAAAAAACCGAGTGTTTTGGGCTTTTTTCGACCGTAGGTCTGCGTATTTTTTCACCGTTTCATAAAACGAGCCGCTTATAGTAAATGATCGTGGATCTCTACCAGTGACTCTGATTAGAAGCAAGTTGTTGTGATGTTCTATGTCTTTTGTAGTTATATTAACTAGTTCTTGTCCTCTACATCCACCAGCAATCCCGAATATCAAAGCAACCTGGGAAGAGACAATACACAGATTTCATATGAATTAGGCGAACGTGGGGTGATAACAAAATAAATGTGTTATATTTGGAATAGATAACACTTTAACTGACCTTTGTTACCAGGTACTGGCAATCGGGCGCTTCCTTTAAAAACCTTTTAATGTCATTTGGTGACAATACATTGGCCTTCCTTCGTAAACCGACTGGGTGTCTCTTTAAAAACTTTTTCAGCTTGGAATACTTTTTAATGTCTATACCATTTTTGATCCAAGCCATGCTTTTTAACATGGAATAGATACCCCACAGCGTACTCGGTTTGTACTTAGCAGATATTTCATAGAAATAGTCCATAAATATATCCTCAGAAAATGACTGGTGATTTTTGCAATTTTTCCATTGCAGGAAAGCTTCATATACTAGTTTGTACCGTTCCCTTGATACCGGTAAAATACTGTATTGTGCCTCAGTCGGAGAACTAGGAGGTGATGAATCTAAAAAAAAAATACACATATTAATTGAAGTCGGTATTTTTTTTAGAAAGTAAAAATCTTAAAAACGGTACATAAAGGCGTCACTACGTATGAATACCTATCCAAAAACAAAGCAAGCAGAAGCATTGTCGAACGTGTCAAACAGGTCTCGGGGTGACATGACCATTGTACTTGACTTTCGTTTTGTTCAGATTCATCCCGAGACCTACCGACTTTGAAGAATCACTCAGGCTGTTCAACTTCACCTCCCGCTCCTGCAAAAATTCTGCATTTCGCAATGGTAACAATGTCATCCGCAAAGAGTGGTTCGTTGATATTTGGACCGTTGATATTTTAATACCCCGCCCTAAGCGTCTTGAAAACGTCCTCCAATGCGTTTGTATTTTTGTAAAGAGTTTCGGAGAGATGACGTCTCCCTGTTTTACACCTCCACGCAGTTGGATTGGTTTTGTGTTCTGTTCTTGTACTTGGACGGTCATTGTTGCGGCCTGATAAAGACATCTTATAACCACTACGTATCAATTTCAAAATGAATTTGGTAGTTCAGTTAAACGATTAAGAGTTAAAAAAATAATAAAGATGCAAAATAGACATACAAGGCTTTAAATATATGGAAAGGGCCAAATATCCAGTGAGACGAATGAGGAATGGACAAAACAATAACAGAGTAGTACTCCAGGAACGGTAAAAGAATCAAAGGGCAACAAAGAAATGTTGGGGAGATGAATTAAAAAAAGTGGCTGGTCCATAGCGGATGAGAACATACTAAAAACAGAGAGAAATGGATAAATTTAGAGGAAATTTTTGTCCTAGATCCAGCTGTGATGAAAACCGATCGTCTCCGATATGATAAATTAATTAGACGATCCGTCGGAAAAAATTAAATTACTAAAAAATACTCATTTATGCAATAAAGGTTTGTTGCTTATTTTTTTTTGTAAAAAGATATATAATGGGTAGTTCTTCGAAATTTGATTCTTTGACTGATTTATATGGCCAAAATTTAATTTCACTTTCAGCTTGGTAACACATGTTCATATAAAAATAGGTATGCCAAATAAGATGTATTTGGATGACGGACTCGTTTTTACGAAGTAGTTTTCAAGATATCGACGTTTAAATATTTTGTGCCCAGATGAATCAGGAATGAAAAACTTTAAATGTAAATGGGCTCTGTATTAACAAAATTATCATAATATTTATCTCTGTTTACTTTTGTGTACACACGGCTACACATCAAGCTATGCAAAACCAGTATTAGCTGACCGTTAATTGTGAGAAAATATCATACAAAGTGAGGCCAAGACAAACATAGCTTGACGTGTAGCCGTGTGTACAACTCACTGATCCTATTTATTTTAATTATTGACTTACTAATACCTACTAATTAAAATGACAGAAGGAGATACAAACTTATTCTAATAATGGCTCTTTTAATATCAATCTTAGATAAGCAGTCGAGTTATCAACCACGTTAGTGTATTAATTACTAACAATAGAGTTACAAAACTTTTCTGGAGATGATGGTAATTTCAAGTCTAAAGGATCATTTATTTCAGTATTGTCTGCTGGATCACATTTGTCAATTATTTCCTCTTCTGAATGAATATCACGTTCTTTTAATTTCTTTTTAGCATACCATCTTCGACTACTTTCTCTGTTTTTCTTTCTAGCTAATTTTTGTTGTTTTGGTGTCAAATTCTGAATTGATACGATTTTACCTTCTCTCTTTCTTTTTAAATATTTTTCTTTCATTTTTAATTTCCACAGAGCATACTTTTCTGGATCTTTTCTTATGTTTTCCATCCTCCTTCGTTCTGCGAGACTCTTTTTTTCTTTCTTTTCTTTTGTTGATAGTGGCATATTCTTGTGACCTGAAATATCAGAATAAAAAAATAGATAGAGTTTGACTTATGAATCAATAGGTTTTAAGATTGTTGATACCGAAGAATGTCAAAATTAATATTTAAGTAGTACTGGATCAATTTTATAACGTACTTTATTGTTAGTAATAAATACACTGTTAGTTAATGATTTTTAATTAAGTAATATAAAAAAATATTATGTATAAGTACACTTCTGTGATTTTTGAGTTATTTAAATGGTTATTTACATCGCTAAGTACATATATAACAAATAAGACTAGAACTACTAACTTGTGCGCAGTTAAAAGCACTGACATACACTTTACTTACATGGACAAGAAAAATTACCGTGCAACAAAAGTGCTCCTTTCTTGCTGGAAAACGGAAAAACTAATTTATTTTTTTATTCATATGGGCTTTTGCACATATCAATCAGGCACAGATGAAATTAAAGCCTGAAATGTTAAAGTAGTAGTAAATTATACTTCAGCGGGAGTTCTAAGGAAATGAAACATATTTTATTAGAACAACACTATAATTACAAAAACAATTACACGCCAAGTAACAAATGTCAAACCGTCATTTAAACAACCCTATCATGAAAACTACTGAACCGACTTTGATAACACTTACATTCATGGCTACTGCATAGTGAAGTAAAAAGTAACGCTGTTACAATGTATTCTAATAAAAACAGTATTACAAGTATTGCAATCTAACTTTTAGATTCTGATAAATACATGGAAAATCATACGCAAACACACATAAGGAATAGGCATACTAACATTGTTATAATAATTAGAGGTTTGGGCTTGATGATGATGACTTATTCGGGACTTCGGGACAACTCGAGGTATTATGACGGTCCAAAATATTACCGTCATAAGAAGTAGAAGCGCTCGATTCAAAATCTCCCACCAAACTAATTGCCTGTGTTGTCTTCACACTTATGTTTGTCTCATTGGCTATTGAATCGACTGTATTTTGCTGTTTCACTTTGTTTTGCACGACGATATATCTGCTGCGGAATCTACTACTAGTGTGGAGGAAGATTCAACATTTGGTAATCCTAGGAAACTGGCGATTTCTTTTGGCAAAGCACCGAATTTATTCTTACCAATAGGCTGAGCTGTACATTTACTCTTTCTGATAATTTTGAAAGAAACCGAGGGTTTTGGGCTTTTTTAGATACTAGGTCTGCGTATTTTTCCACTAGTTTTATAAAACGAGCTGCTGATAGAAAATGATCGTGGATCTCTACCAGTGAATCTGATTAGAAGCAAATTGTTGTGATGTTCCATGTTTTTTGTAGTTATATTTACTAGTTCTTGTCCTCTACATCCACGAGCAATCCCGAATATCAAATATTCACTTGTCACTTGGTGACAACACATTGGCCTATCATTAAAGAGCGCTTTTTAGGCTCATTAGAAACTTTTAAGCTTGGAATACTTTGTAATGTCTATACCATTTTTAATCCAAGCCATTGTAATAAATATAATATTAAAGGGGTGTAAAGAAAGGCTTGTGTTCTCCTAATAAAAAAAAATTAAACTAAGATTCAAGTTCGGGCGCCGTAGAGAGCACATCGAAATAAATTATGCCGGAAAGTATCTATCGGAAGAGTTTGAACATTTAATCTGCCGGTGGGTAGCTGAACAGAAAAATATTTTTTTTTTTTATTAACAAAACGGGGAAACTCTTGGCCCAAATCTCACCTGATGGAAAGCGATGATTAGGCCGAAGATGGAAGCGAGTTTCACCCGGAATCCTCTTACACAGAGGAACTGGCTATCATACCTCTAACTGCCGGAACACAACAATGCTGTTAACATTGTTGTTATGGCGACAGACTTAGACATGATGGTGGTAGCTT
This sequence comes from Ceramica pisi, assembly GCA_963859965.1. Classification (NCBI taxonomy): domain Eukaryota; kingdom Metazoa; phylum Arthropoda; class Insecta; order Lepidoptera; family Noctuidae; genus Ceramica; species Ceramica pisi. The sequence goes on along the minus strand of OY982541.1, from coordinate 5,569,624 downwards.
GCCAGGCGGACTTAGAATAAGTCCTACCACCAACCAAACCGAGCAAAAAAGCCCCCGCTGGGAATCGAACCCGGGACCTCTGGGTCTGAATCAGGTGGTATAACCACGAGACCACGGAAGCGGTTAGTGTCACCTGTTTAGCACCACCCAGGGACCACGTGTAGGGATTCGCTGAAGGGTATTCTCCTACGGACGCGGGTGACTCGGCCCCCAAAAATAAAACAAATTAAACTCTTTTGTCTTTCTCTATTCATAAGCCAGTAGCTTCCAAAATACTTAGACTAGATACTATTGATTAGGGATAATAATTACTAAGGATAGTATTGAATATGGATACTATTGCATCTTCATGTTAATGTTATGGAAAATAAATTTAAATTACATACCAGATTACTATTTATAAAAAACAAATTATCAAGTTAACCACAGGTGAGTTTCCTCTTGGCATGACAGCACGGTTCAGTTCCTATCATGAAAAATCCAAAGGAAGAAAGAGTCTCCTGTTGGCATGACAGCACGTCTCCGTTCATGTCATGAAAAATCCAATTGTAGAAAACCAGTCTATAAGAAAAACGAAAATGGAAAAAGAGAAGCGGAAGGAAACCGTGAAGGAAACGCTGAAGCGGAAGGAAACTGAAGGAAACGCCAAACAAATGTGCTGGCTGAAACAAAATTACCAGATTAACCAACAGTAAATTACCAATATAAAAACACGTGGCTACGTGCGGCTTTTGTACAAAAACTTACCGTTTCCTTATAAAATCGTCACGCAATCACCACGCGCCTCCATATAGGGGTTGTGTGCGTTGTATTAAAGATTACAATATCTGAAAATAACAATTTAATTCGTAATATTCCCGTTGGGGTTTGGAATAAGACATTTCGTCTAGAAGAATTCTATCTTACCACAAATTACGGCAATTTCTCCATAGCGTCATCCTGGGTAGCTTGTTCAAGCTTATTGGACGTTAAACTGTCCCAAAATAATCAGGATTCCATAAGATTAATTAAAATTTTGAAAACATGACTTCTTTGTCGGATTCGGATCGGAAAGTGAAACGTCAAACGAATCGTATACCACAGATTATAGAATAAAAACTAGAGATGTGCGTTCGGAAATCGACTAAGAAACGCGGAAGCATGTGACGAGACAAAAAGGCTCGTTACATTACATCCCTCCCCGAAAAAATAAAAGAAAGCAATTTATTTTATGCCTAAAACAAAAGAGAAAAGCAAAAAAAAATCTTCTTGAAAAGGAAATAGAAATTCCAAAAACAAAAAAACAACGATTCCAATCCTAGAAATGATTAGGATAACAAGACTGCAAGGAAAACATCCGCTAAGTCCATCATCAACCAACCACATCTAAGAATAGTCATGGAAAATCGCAAGAATATATAACTCCTTAACAAAACATACGTCCAAAATAACAAAAAGTACAGTCAAGTCACTAGAATAACCGACCTATAATACAAAAAGAACCAACATGAGTGCAGTTAGGCTCCATCGCCACTGACTAACTAGCTAAACCCAAGAAATATTACAAGTCCAGCTAGACGCAACCGTCGCTGTCCTATGTGCAAGACTATTAAAAAAAGCAATTTGAGTACGGTTGGGCATATATCTTAACAAAAAGAAAACAAAAAACCAATATGAGTACGGTTAGGCACCATCGCCACCGACTAACAAGTTTAAAGCAAAATAAAATGCAAAGTTGAGTACAGTTAAGCACAATTGCCGCTGTCTTACAAGAATAATCCAAAAATGTCTCCATGAGTACAGTTAGGCACCATCGCCACTGACTAGCAAGAACAAATTATAATTATGACTGTATTTAGCAGTTTCAAATTTTACATATCTAAGGATGAAAAATATAAAGAAGAATGCTGTGATCGGCATAACACCACCAATTTTCCGAGCACAAACACCTTCGAAAATAAACGCATATTGTGATCGGCACAACTCCACCAACTTCCCGAGCACAATAGCGGAAAAAAACTGCATACTGTGATCGGAGCAACTCTACCGAATTTCCGGGCACAGTAGCAAAGCAAAGCTGCATACGGTGATCGGAACAACACCACCGACTTTCCGGGCACAGTAGCAAAAAGAAGAACGAAATCAAGGGAAAAAAATATACCGAGATCCGCAAAAAATATATCGGAATATGTCCACGAGTGAGAACAAGAACACAAGTATCGAAGTCCCTAGAGTACAAATATACAGAAAAACCAACATAAAAAGGAGTTAGCAGTTCTGCAAAAAAAGGAACATCAATATCAATACTATTTCTACAAAGAGAAAACAGTATGATCCGCGTTACAAAAAATATAAGTTAAGATCTTGCATCCTAACACAAAAAAGTTAGGAGCAAATCATAGAAAAAAAGAAAATACCTGGTGTTTAGAATAGGTAGGTAAATGTATATAAACAGAAATTGTATACAAGAATGTATAAAAATTGTATACAATACTGTAAAAACAAAAAAAAACATAAGATCTTTTGATATGAAAAATGTAATTGTGTGGGTGGAAAAGTTTTCAGAATAAACCTAAAATGTCCTAAGTTATATTTTAGAATGTTAAGAAAATGAATTCAATAAATTTATTTGATGCTACCTAACATACATTTCCATTCAAAGGCTTGTAAACCTATCTTCCATCCCAACATACATCACACTATAATAAGGCCCCTCAAACAAAAATATCAAAATCAGAACCAACACTTGGGAACCAAACTAAAATTTAATTATATCTTTAACATGATAACGACCAGTTGTTCCCTTTTTCAGGTCTTTCAAAACATAAACGTTATCAGAAACATTTTCAATAATTTTACATTTAATGAACTTAGGAGCAAATTTTGCCGAAAAATTAGTAGGTGCATTAGATTGAACAAAACTTCTTCTCCACACAACATCACCCACATCGAAAGAAATGACTTTCCGACCCTTATTATAATAGTGAGCATTAAGCTTTTATTATATGAGTTTGAACTTTAACAAAAATATCACTAAGTGAATCAGCATAGTGATATCTATTGGTAACTTCCAGTTCACTTAAGTTATCAATAGAGTTACTTAAACGATGTAAAGAAGCATCAAAAATAAGTTCCCTACCAAACATCAAAAAGTTAGGTGTGAAATCTGTAGCAAGATTAACACTATTATTTAAAGCTAATTGAACATGAGGTAAATATTTAGACCAAGTTCTATGATCATCGTTAACAAAACAAGATATGCAAGTTTCAACAGTTTTGTTATATCTCTCAACAGGATTGTTTTGAGGGGTGTATAATGTATTATAACATTTAAATATTTTGTGCCCAGATGAATCAGAATTTGTTACAGATGAATCAGAAACAAATAAAAATGAAAAACTTTAAATGTAAATAGGCTCTGTATTAACAAAATTATCATAATATTTCTCTGTTTACTTTGTGTACACACGGCTACACATCAAGCTATGCAAAACCAGTATTAGCTGACCGTTAATTGTGAGAAAATATCATACAAAGTGAGGCCAAGACAAACATAGTTTGACGTGTAGCCGTGTGTACAACTCACTGATCCTATTTATTTTAATTATTGACTTACTATAACCTACTAATTAAAATGACAGAAGTGGATACAAACTTATTCTAATAATGGCTCTTTTAACATCAATCTTAGATAAGCAGTCGAGTTATCAACCACGTTAGTATATTAATTACTAACAATAGAGTTACAAAACTTTTCTGGAGATGATGGTAATTTCAAGTCTAAAGGATCATTTATTTCAGTATTGTCTGCTGGATCACATTTGTCAATTATTTCCTCTTCTGAATGAATATCACGTTCTTTTAATTTCTTTTTAGCATACCATCTTCGACTACTTTCTCTGTTTTTCTTTCTAGCTAATTTTTGTTGTTTTGGTGTCAAATTCTGAATTGATACGATTTTACCTTCTCTCTTTCTTTTTAAATATTTTTCTTTCATTTTTAATTTCCACAGAGCATACTTTTCTGGATCTTTTCTTATGTTTTCCCTCCTTCTTCGTTCTGCGAGACTCTTTTTCTCCTTCTTTTCTTTTGTTGATAGTGACATATTGATGTTACCTGCAATATCAGAATAAAAAAATAGATAGAGTTTGACTTATGAATCAATAGGTTTTAAGATTGTTGATAACGAAGAATGTCAAAATTGCTATTTAAGTAGTACTGGATCAATTTTATTACCTACTATATTGTTAATAATAAATACACTGTTAGTTAATGAGTTTTAATTAAGAAATATAAAAATATTATGTACCAGTATACTCCTGTGATTTTTGAGTTATTTAAATGGTTATTTGCATCGCTAAGTACATATATAACAAATAAGACTAGAACTACTGACTTGTGCGCAGTTAAAAGCACTGACATACATTTTACTGACATGGACAAGGAAAATTACCGTGCAACAAAAGTGCTCCTTTCTTGCTGGAAAAAGGAAAAACTATTTTTTTTTTTCGTATTGGGTTTTGAGCATATCAATCAGGCACAGATAAAATTAAAGCCTGCAATGTTAAAGTGGTAGTAAATTATACTTCAGCGGGAGTTCTGACGAAATGAAACATATTTTATTAGAACAACACTATAATTACAAAAACAATTACACGCCAAGTAACAAATGTCAAACCGTCATTTATACAACCCCATCTTGAAAACTACTGAACCGACTTTGATAACGCTTACATTCATGGTTACTACTTAGTAAAGTAAAAAATTAAGGCTGTAAGAATTTATTCTAATAAAAACATAATTAGAAGTATTGCAATCTAACTTTTAGATTCTGATGAATACATGGAACATCATACGCAAACACACATGAGGAATAGGCATACTAACATTGATAAAATACTTAGAGGTTTGGGCTAGATGATGATGACTTATTCGGGACTTCGGGACAATGCCAGTCAGTAACTTTGGAGGTCGAAAGGACTTCAAATTTATCATAATTCGAGGTATTTTGACGGTCCAAAATATTACCGTCATAAGAAGTAGAAGCGCGCGGTTCTAAATCTCCCCCCAAATTAATTGCCTGTGTTGTCTTCACACTTATGTTTGTCTCATTAGCTATTGAATCGACTGTATTTTGCTGGTTCCTGGTACGACGACGCTTTAAAGTTAAACTATCTGCTTCAGAATCAATCACCAATGTGGAGGAAGTTCTCCGAAAGCTGTTTCCGGTATAAGATTCAACATTTGGTAATCCTAGGAAACTAGCGATTTCTTTTGGCATAGCTCCGAATTTATTCTTACCAATAGGCTGAGCTGTACATTTACCGTTATGATAATTTTGAAAAAACCGAGGGTTTTGGGCATTTTTCGACCGTAGGTCTGCGTATTTTTGCACAGTTTCATAAAACGAGCCGCTTATAGTAAATGACCGCTGATTTCTTCCAGTGACTCTGATTAGAAGCAAATTGTTGTGATGTTCTATGTCTTTTGTAGTAATACTTAGCAGCTCTTTACCCTTACATCCACCAGCAATCCCGAATATCAAAGCAACCTGAGGAAAACACAAGTTTCGTATTAATTAGGCGAGCGTGGTGATTACAAAACAAATGTTTCATAGTTGGAATAGACAATACTTTAACTGACCTTTGTAACTAGGTACTGGTCATCCGGCGCTTCTTTCAAAAACTTCTTTACGTCATTTGGTGACAGCACTTTGGCCTTCCTTTGAAAACCGACTGGGCGTCTCTTTAGAAACTCAGTCAGCTTTGAATAGTTTTTAATGTCTATACCATCTTTGATCCAAGCCATGCTTTTCAACATGGAATAGATACCCCACAGCGTGCTCGTCTTATACTTAGCAGCTAGCTCATACAAATAGTCCATAAATATATCCTCAGAAAATGACTGGTAATTTTTACTATTTTTCCACTGAAGGAAATTTTCATATGCTATTTCATACCGTGCTCTTGATTTCGGTAAAAGGCTATTTTTTGGCTCAGTAGGAGAACTAGGCGGGGATGAATCTAAAAAAAATACCCTTTTTAAGAACTTGAAGTCGATATTTTTCGGAAAGCTTAAAATGTGAAATATGGTACATAAGCGCGTGACTACGTGAGCATGGGCAATCAAAAAGCAAAGGAAGCACTAACGAAAACGCCAAACCTTAAAATATAATACTTTTTTAACTAACACAAAAAATCAACAATTTGTTGAAATATCACGTTTATTTATTACTTAGTTACAAACAAGTGCCTCCATTACAATACTACCAAGTTGCTTGGGCAAAAGGACGTAGGTAGAACCTTAAACCAGCAGAGAGTAAAATTAATAATAATAATAATAATAATAATAATATCCTTGGACATTTCACACAACGCCATATAGTCCCAAGCTAAGCAACCTAATGCTTGTGTTATGGTAACGATATTATTAAATTAAAATAAGATTGCGAATTTTAGTCTTATCAAACTTTACTTTTGCCTAGATAACTTGCTATCAAACTTTGGCCATAAAGTAGGCTTCGACACTTTAAAGTCTCGGGTCAGAACCCGTGTAGTAATATTTCACAATTTGGGACTCACTTCATATTACGCATTAATTAATGGACTTAGTTAAATATGCATGGGCGTAGCGACAGATATGGAGGGCCAATTTAAAGCGGCAGATAGGAAAGTCCCCATATTTATCACTAACATACATAGTGAAACGTCTGAAGATGAAATAATTAATTATATTCGTTCGAAGACCCACGAAACGGTATCGCTAGAGAAAATATTGATGAAAAGAGAAAGGGGTCACATTGCTTACAAATTTTTCGTGTCCGAGTCTAAATTACCTGCATATCTGGATGAAAATATGTGGCCACGAGGCATCATATTTAGGCGGTTTGCCAATTTTAAGAATCGCAATACGAGCGGACTTAGATTTGCTGACGACTTGAATAAAAATAATAATGGATAGACGACAGTTTGCCAGTTTCAATTGTAAAAACGTAAAACGCTCCGTAAATAGTGTTAGGGAGCTGTGTCGCTACTGTGATTTGGTGGCGTTGCAGGAGACGTGGCTGCTACCTGACGAAATACCTTACTTAAGTACGATCGACAGCGGTTTTGGCTACACAGGAATATCGGCAATGGACACATCCACAGGGGTGCTACGTGGACGACCCTTTGGTGGAGTTGCTTTACTGTGGAGAAGTAGCGTATTTCAACAAGTGTCTGTGCTACGCTGTGGTAGTAAGCGTATATGTGCCATTAAAATTATAACTAGTGATAGGCCTGTGATAGTGATGAGTGTATATATGCCAACGAACTCGGCGGACAATATTGCGGAGTTTACGGACTGCCTTAGTAAGGTAGGTGCAATTATTGATGAATACGGCATTGAATCTGTGTATATGTTAGGTGATTACAATGCTGCGCCATATGGATTATTTTTCAATGAGCTTGTGAATTATTGTGCTGAGCAGTTTTGGTTATGTGTAGATGTTGATATACTGGGTATTGACTCGGATACGTTTACTTTTGTCAGTGACGTGTACGGGTCCTGTAGCTGGTTGGACCACTGCTTAGTAACTCAGTCTGCAAGGCAATCTGTTACTAATGTGTATGTGGACTATGATACGGTATGGTCTGATCACTTCCCACTTATTATTGAGTGCAATTTAAGCGTCATTTCACAGACGATGCATCACAATGTTATATTGAATAAGGATGTGGTTTGGGGTGTACGTAATGCGCAACAGATTGCTTTGTATACGAGCGAAAGCAATAGGAGGCTAAGGCTAATTGACTTCCCTGTTGAGTGTATGAAGTGTGCTGACTTGTATTGCGGTGACCACGGTCACAAGCGTGTCCTTGATAGACTATATTCTGTTATTGTGACTGCTCTTCGTGATGCATCTTTGGCGGGTCGAGGTGGCAAAAAGACGGTGTCGGGTGGCTCGCGTGTAGTTGGGTGGAACAAGAACGTCAGCGAGGCTCACCGGGTGGCCAGAACTAGATTTATTGATTGGGTAATGTGCGGTAAACCGAAGGGCGGCGACATATATCGGGATATGTGTGAAAGCAGAAGGGTGTTCAAGTCTAGACTTAAATGGTGTCAAGATCATCAGGACCAATTAAAAATGGACATCCTTGCTGAGAAGCACTTAAACGGGGATTTTCGTGGTTTTTGGCAGGATACCAAGAAGGTAAATATAAGGCCTGGTCTTCCGGTGAGCGTCGATGGCGTAAATGAACCTAGGGACATAGCAAATTTATTTAGGTCTCATTTTTCTGTACAACCTATGCTGGGCAGACAGCCTGAGGTGGTCAATCTTGAGGGCTCCATGGGCAAAATGGAGTCAAGGTTTTCAGCCAAAGAGGTAGGGTTAAAAATCAAGTATATGTCGAAAGGCAAGTCTCCTGGCCTCGATGGCCTCAGTATTGAACACTTGCAGCATGCCGGCCCACATATAGCTAGAGTTTTAGCTATGTTCTACTCGCTATGCCTGAGCCATTCCTATCTGCCGTACGACTTCATGAGAACAGTGGTAGTGCCTGTAGTGAAGAATAAAACTGGTGATCTAGCCGATAAGACTAACTACAGGCCTATTTCTCTTGCTACTGTTATAGCAAAAGTGTTTGATGGTTTGCTGGATGCACAGTTACAAAAACACGTGACGTTGCACGACAATCAATTTGGTTTTAGACCCAAATTGTCTACAGATAGTGCAATACTGTGCCTCAAGCATACCGTCAGATACTATACTGATCGTAAAACTCCAGTTTACGCGTGTTTCCTCGACCTGTCCAAAGCTTTTGACCTGGTGTCTTATGACGTGCTATGGCGGAAACTTGAGAGCACGAACATGCCACATGAACTTGTGAACATCTTCAAGTATTGGTATGCACACCAGGTCAACAGTGTCAGATGGGCGGGTGTATTGTCAGAGTCGTACAAGCTTGAATGTGGAGTGAGACAAGGTGGGTTAACTTCCCCCACACTGTTCAATCTGTACATGGATGCACTCATCGTCGCGCTCAGTAGCCACCATGTTGGCTGCCACGTTGATGGTGTATGTGTAAACAATCTGAGTTACGCAGACGACATGGTGCTACTGAGCGCGTCGGTATGTGGATTACGCAAGTTATTGCAAGTGTGTGAGGGTTACGCGAACACACACGGCCTCATGTATAATGTCGCTAAAAGTCAATACATGGTCTTTCAGGACGGCGCCAAATGCTCTCAACATGTACCACCCATTCGCCTGAATGATGTACCTTTGGAACGGGTGGACCAATTTAAATACTTGGGGCATTGGGTAACAGCCGACATGAGGGACCATGTGGACATCGATAGGGAACGGAGGGCACTGTCGAAAAGAGCTAATATGATAGCCCGTAGGTTTGCACGTTGTTCAAATCAAGTTAAGATAACGCTTTTTAAAGCCTTTTGCACTTCTTTATACACGTGCAGCCTATGGATTTCCTACACACAAGCGGCTTACAGTGCCCTTCGTATCCAATACAATAACGCGTTCAGAGCGGTGTTGGGGCTGCCCCGCTTCTGCAGTGCCTCGGGCATGTTTGCGGAAGCGCGCACCGACTGTTTCCACACCACCATGCGCAAGCGGTGCGCGTCCTTGGTGCGCAGGGTGCGGGGCAGCTCCAATACAGTGCTGGCGATGATCGCCGGGAGATATGACTGCCCGTATATCGGACACTGCTGTAGCAGGCATGTTGCTAGCTGTGTCCGATAATATGTCTGTGTTTTATGTATTCTGGTTGATGTATGGGTGCTTTTTGGTTACCTGAAATAAATGCTTTTTATTTTTTTTTTTTTTTTTTTTATAAAACAGCCATGACGAAAAATATCAAAAAGCGATTTCAGCATTTTTCTGTCGATTTCTGTCGATAGATGTCCTCCTGTAGTTTATTGACCAAACATAAGATAGTCAGAAACTTACATTTCGGATACTTCGGATAATCTTCGAATTTCACAAAATTCGAAGATTATCCGAAAGTGACCCAACCCACAGTCAATTGGCAGAAGCCAGTACCTCATTATGTGTTTTATTTTATGTGTTCGGTACAAAAAACAGTAACAGCTTAAAGTAAAGATTCTTAAATTTTCAAAATATTCCGAATACGTTACGTATACGTTTACATACATAATCCATTCCATATTTATGTTAAAACACACGTAACCCACACCATTGTTCACGAATTCACATATAAATTGTTAACATACCTACAGTGTGAATCATAAAAGACTATTTATTAAAGAAGAAAACAAATACTTCAGATTATAGTAACTTTATTGCTCTTGCCTTAAACCGGAGTTTAGAAAGGGAGATTTCAAGCTCCATCAAGTGAGTGTTATACGCATTAACTAGGCGACGAAGAGGCACGCCCACCCAGGCGGCGTTAGTCTTGCACGAATTTGTGTGGAACAGCCGAGGGTCACGTACCGCCCTGCCAGAGTCGCGGAAGTCTGACAATCCCTCCCGCTCCGCCCAGAGCGGGAGAAGTCATTGGATGATTTCCCATCCCTAAAAAAAAAGTCACGTACCGCACGAAGCATGACACATCCAGAAGAAATCGTCTAGATTCCAAACCAAGAACATTAAACAATTTTCGGAGGCAGTTTACTTGGTAATGTACATCATATATATTTTTTAGTTTTATCATTCTCTTATTTTAGAAGTTACAGGGGGGGGACACACACTTTACCACTTTGGAAGTGTCTCTCGCGCAAACTATTCAGTTTAGAAAAAACTTACGTTAGAAACCTCAATATCATTTTTGAAGACCTATCCATAAAAACCCCACACGTATGGGTTTCATGAAAAAAAAATACAGTTTCAGTTCTAAGTATGGGGACCCCCCAAAATTTATTGTTTTTTTTTTCTATTTTTGTGTGAAAAGCTTAATGCGGTTCACAAAATACATCTACTTACTAAGTTTCAACAGAAGTTCTTATAGTTTCGGAAAAAATTGGCTGTGACATACGGACGACAGACAGACAGACATGACGAATTTATATAGGTTCCGTTTTTTGCCATTTGGCTACGGAATCCTAAAAAAATATTTATCATGATTAACACTACACAGTGTCATTCAGGAAGCTTCGTATAAATTCCTTGAACATTTTTATAATATTTGGGAGGAGGATGATTGTAATGGTAGCCACGAGTAAACCACTCCTGTCCAGTTTCAGCTTTGCCTGGCATTTATTCTGAATGTACCTGGAACAGTATGCTAGAGTCTTCAGGTGACCTCTAAACGAAAATGTGTTATTCTGGTACATAATTACTTGCGTGCCTGACTTTATTGTGATGAGCTTGCATCCTGGAAGAAAAGCATATTATCTAGCTTAGCCATTATTACACAAAAACTAGCATTATCCCGCGATTTGAGTCACTTGACAGACTCTCAGAAATTGTGATCAGTGAAAGAATTACGTCATCGGATCCGAGAATACCACCTGCAAATAAACAATTTAAATACTCGTGGTAGGTAATTAGGTTTAAATATTATCATCATATCAGCCAATTTCCGTCCCCTGCTGAATGTAAGCCTCCCCCAAAGAGCGCCATTCTGGTTCTGTGCAGTCCGTATCCATCCGCTGCCAGACACCTTTAAATCATCGGTCCATCGTGCCGCAGGGCGTCCCACACTGCGTTTACCCACACGCGGTCTCCACTCTAACACATGTCTGCTCCATCATCTGTCTTTTCGTCTACAGACATGACCGGGCCAGTTCCACTTCAGCATGCTGAGTCTACTCGCAATTTCAGTGAATTTAGTTCTCTGACGAATGACTTCGTTGCGAATACTATCCACCAGAGAAACCCCGAGCATTGCTCTCTCCATTCCACGCTGAGCAACTTTGAATTTGTGGAGCAGGCCTATGGTGAGTGTCCACGTTTCGGCTCCGTAAGTCATTAAGGGTAAGACGTACTGGTTATAGACCCTGTTCTTAAGGGATTGTGCGATCGACGATTCAAAAATATCACGCAGAATGCCGCTCCCAAGCGAATTCTTCTGGTCGCCGCCTTCTCAAAGTTATGCCAGCCAATTAGTTGTATAATTTGGCCTAGATATATGTATTCTCGTAAAACCTCGGGGGTGGTGCCATCTACGATTACAGGTCTTGGGGTGACATGCCCATTGTTCATGAATTTGGTTTTGTCCAGATTCATCCAGAGACCCACCCACCTTGAAGAATCGCTCAAGCTGTTCAGCATCACCTCCAGCTCCAGCAGAGATTCCGCCATGATGACAATGTCATCCTCAAATCGAAGATATATATATTACAGTTAAAAAATAAAGACGCAAAACAACATGAAGGACTTTAAGAGGGAGATGAACAGGACATAATACTCAGAGAGACGAATGAGAAATTGACAAATACAATGAGTGGTACCCCCGGAACGATAAAAAAACGAAGGGTGACAAACGAAATGTTGGGAAGACGAACTCAAAAAAGTGGCAGGTCCATAGTGGACAGAGAGAAATGGAAGAATTTAGAGGAGGCTTTTGCCGAAGGACAAGCTGTGATGGAAACTGACTGTCTATGATATGTTAAATTAATTAGACGGCCCGCCGGTCAATTTTTAAATGATTGTAAATACTCATTTATTGTAAGCACTCTGAAACTACTATTTTTTCATTTATTTTTACTAGTAAAAAATCTTTAATTTAAGAAATGATTGCTTTGTTTGTCATAGTCATTTATTTTGAGCAGCTTACTCGTATATCAAATGTCATGGTTACGGTTCAGAAGTTATTTCATCTGGATTCCACCCTGAATGAAGAATCGGGTATAACATCATTGGGATGATAACATCTTTTACCAAAACGTAAAATTTTAAACTTGTAAAAAATAAAAAAAAAGCTGAATAATAAAAGTAGCATAAGATTATTTCAGCAGGACTAACGAAATGAAATACAATTCTCTAGAACAAGAACTATAATTACAAAAAGATTACACGCCAAGTCACAAATGTTAAACCGTTACTTTTACAAACCTATTTTGAAAACTACTGAAACGATTTTGATAAAGCTCATATCCAAAGTTACTACATACCTGTAAGGTATTTATTCTAATAAAAAAAGCGTTACAAGTATTGCAATCTAACTTTTAGATTCTGATAAATACATGGAAAATCATACGCACACACACTAGAGGAATAGGCATACTAACATAGACATAACGCTTAGAGGTTCGGGCTGGATGATGATGACTTATTCGGGACTTCGGGACAATGCCAGTCAGTACCTTTGGAGGTCGAAACTTCCAATTTATCATAACTCGAGTTATTATGACGGTCCAAAATATTACCGTCATAAGAAGTAGAAGCGCGCGGTTCAAAATCTCCCACCAAATTAATTGCCTGTGTTGTCTTCACTCTTACGTTTGTCTCATTGGCTATTGAATCAACTGTATTTTGCTGGTTCCAGCCACGACGATACTTTAAAGTTAATCTATCTGCTTCAGAATCAACTACAAGTATAGAGGAAGTTCTCCGAAAGCTGTTTCCGGTATAAGATTCAACATTTGGTAATCCTAGGAAACTAGCGATTTCTTTTGGCATAGCACCGAATTTATTCTTACCAATAGGCTGTGCTGTACATTTACCGTTCTGATAATTTTGAAAAAAGCGAGGGTTTTGAGCTCTTTTTGAACGTAGGTCTGCGTATTTTTTCACAGTTTCATAAAACGAGCCGCTTATAGTAAATGACCGTGGATTTCTTCCAGTGACTCTGATTAGAAGCATATTGTTGTGATGTTCTATGTCTTTTGTAGTAATATTTAGTAGTTCTTTACCCTTACATCCACCAGCAATCCCGAATATTAAAGCAACCTGGGAAGAGACCAAAACACAAATTCCGTATTATTGAGGCAAAATTGGGGTGATTACAAAATAAATGTGATATGTTTTGAATAGATTATACTTTAACTGACCTTTGTTACCAGGTACTGGCAATCTGGCGCTTCTTTTAAAAACCTTTTAATGTCATTTGGTGTCAGTACATTGGCCTTCCTTTGTAAACCGACTGGGCGTCTCTTTAAAAACTTTGTCAGCTTGGAATACTTTTTAATGTCTATACCATTTTTGATCCAAGCCATGCTTTTTAACATGGAATAGATACACCACAGCGTGCTCGGCTTGTACTTAGCAGCTAGCTCATAGAAATAGTCTATAAATATGTCCTCAGTAAATGACTGGTAGTTCTTGCTATTTTTCCACTGGAGGAAATTTTCATATGCTAGTTTATACTGTTCTCTTGATTTCGGTAAAATGCTGCTTTGTGCCTCAGTAGGAGAACAAGGTGGTGACGAATCTAAAACAATTAACTTTTTTAAGTCTTTCGATGTCGATATTTTTCGGAAAGTTTAAAATATGAACTTTGGTAGACTAATACTGAAGAATCTATGATTTCAACAACTATAAGCGCGTTACTAAGTGTGCATGACCAATTAAAAGCAAGAGGAAGCATTAAGGAAAACGTCGAACAGCTTAATATAAGAATATAATACTTTTTTAACAAACAAAAAAATTCATGAAATGTCAGGTTTATTTATAATTTAATTTTAAACAAAGTTGTTATACTCAGATTTTTTGAGTATTAAAACTTTGTTTAAAACTTAATTAGAAGCTTGGACGAAAGGGCCTTAGGTAGAAGAGTCCTAAAAATGACTCTTATTAGGAACTTTATTATTTAAACAGCAGAGGGTAAGATTAAACAAGAATTCGATATTCAGTGCTTCAAAATGTCTATTTCTTATTTTGATAATATTTTCGGACGAATTTCAATGGACATAAGACTGCAAAGCATTGCCAACAGAGGTGCATTGCTGCCGGTCTCGTCGGTAGATTCATTCTCACTATTTCCGTTCCAGGTGTTTAGACGGCTCTCCGAAGTGGCAAAACATCCGACTAAAAACCCAGCTACGTTTTTCTCGGATCCGTATAAAAGTGAGCAGCTTACTGGTATATCAAATCTAATGTCTATACTGTTGACGGTTCAGAAGTTGATTCATGTACCTAGAGTCAACCCTAATTGAAGAATCGGGTCATGGTTATCATAAAAAATAAAGAATTATCACCGGAACTGAACCAAATGAAACACAATTCTTTAGAAGACACACTATAATTACAAAAAGACTACACAAATGTCAAGCCGTTACTTTTACAAAGCTATCTTGAAAACTACTGAACCGACTTTGATAAAGCTTACATCCATAGTTTCTACATAACTGAAAGATAGTTTTTCTAATAGGAAAAGCAACTATGACATATAAATTTTAATACCACTAGCACATTCGTCGCTTTAGATGGACCTCAAAAGAAAGTCCGTCTTATTTATTTATTTAACAATTTATGTACACACACAAATACCTATCGTAGATAAAATTTCATGTCTAAACTGTTGACAATTCAGAAGTTACTTCATTTGGAGTCAACCCTTTTTTTTAAGGATGGGAATTCATCGGATGAATCCTCCCGCTCTGAACGGAGCAGAAGGGAGTGTCAGACTCTTACTGACTAAAATCCATCCATGATCCTCCTAGTGCCCTTTGCGTTCCAGGACCGCGGTGACTCTTTCGAACAAATTCCGCAACATCTGGAGTAAACCAATGACGTATTATAATATATAGACACGTCATACACCAACATCGCGGCGCTTAAAAACGGCGAAAATACTAGATAACTACTAATACACATGAAGAAAGGGAAAGAAAATATGTCACCGTACGGCGAGATGCCTGTTGCTAGAGGGAGATAAATATACATCTTCAGTTACGTCACAGGATAAGTAATAGTCAAATTGACATCAAAACAAACGTAGTGTCGCGCGACAGGTTGGTGCGTAACTAAGCGCGATGTGGCCAATTGGCTTCATTTCATGTTGTCATTTTAGAGTGCGGACAACGTATCTATAGTTTTATATATCATTGGAGTAAACCCTAAATGAAGAATCCGGTATGATCATAAAAATATTTACCATCGTATCTGAACCAACACGTAAAGTTCAAACGTGTAGGATAACGGGTAAATGTTCTAATTAAGTTTGCAACATTTGACCTAAACAAAAAATTATCATAAAAATGCTTCCTGCAAGTTAAAAAATAAAAGCTTGCAATAATAATGAAAATACCTACTCCGGTATTAGGTGCTATTTCAGTACGACCGGCCGAATGAAACACAATTCTTTAGAAAAAACACTATAATTACTAAAAGACACACCACGTCACAAATGTCAAACTACTTCCTAATTGTAAAATCGTACCTATCCTGAAAACTACTGATTTTGGTTAAACTTACCCCTTTACCATATTTGAAAGATAATTATTGTTAATAAAGAAAAACATTCTTGCAACGCAATTTCTAAATCCATTTTTTTTTTATTTGAGATGGGTTTGCTCTTGAGCTTAGTCTTGGTCAGAGATGACAGAGACAAAGTAATATCCTTGGCCATTTCACACAACGCCATATAGTCCCAAGCTAAGCAACCTAATGCTTGTGTTATGGTAACAAGATGGCTGGTAAACTACTTATATACATTTTTTTTTGTAAATAGTATACATACATATTGTAGATAGAAAAACACCCAGACTCGGAACAAATACTTGTAGGTCGTACAAATATTTGTACCGTGCGGGAATCGAACCCGCGACATGCTGCGCAGCAGTCAATCGCTCAACCACTGCGCCAACCGTGTCGTCTAAAAGTCTACGATGGAGCGAGCTTACCCAGAAGGAGCCTGTTCACTCTAACTTTAAAGAGATTAGAGTTGTAAGCGCTCGGAAACACAGACGCAGGCAGAGAGTTCCACTCCTTTGCTGTGCGCATTATAAAAGACGTTTGGGAACGCTTAGTGCAAATTAAAACATGGACAAACATAAACACACAAACTTATAAGTACACTAACATAGAACACTAACATATAATACTGCGTTAATACAGCTTTGTATACGTTCCGTTTTGCATTTTCTTGTAAACAGGCGCAGGATGATGATGTTCAGCTTTAATGACCATTACTTTTCCATTTTTGTCCAATTTTATCTGAGCGTCACATTTGCCCCTAAACCTTTTGGAACACTTCAGAATACGGCCGTTTGCTCTCACGAAAGAAAATGTGTATCCTTTGTACATGAGTAACGTCTTCCCTTGGTCTGTTGTGAAAAAGTAACCTTTGTCTGTAACGAAAAATAAGATCATTTAGTTGAAAATACCAGCTGGCAAAATATGAAAGTGCAGTAAAAACTAAGGTAGCTGTTAAAAGTGCCTCTTCCAGTTCTTCGTTCGTTTCTGTGTTACAGCCTGCATTAAAATTACACTTTTTAATCGACTTCCAAAAAAAGGAGGAGTTTTCCAATTCGGTTGTATTTTTTTTATGTTTACCTCATAACTCCGTCATTTATGATCCGATTTGAAAATTTTATTTGAAAGGATATTGTACGATACAATCGAGAACGATTGGTACCATATAAATTTTATCAAAATCAGTTTGGAAGCTTCGCTTTTAAACCAAAATAGCTGGAAATCGTGTACTTGAATGACGGTTTTTTGTCATACAAGTAAACAAAAATGCGTATTTTGCTTTCCTGTGATTTTGCAGTGGTCTTGTTAGTTGTGGGATAGGTACCACTAACAGTGAAAAATAAAAAACTTTTCATTACGGTTGTAGTTTTTTGTAAGATTTTTTTTTCTTATAAGTCCAGAAGTAACAGTTGTATTTGTATAATATACTCATGATAGTACCTTTTTAGGAGCTCGTAGGTTTTTTCATGTGTAACATTGGTACCTACAGTAGATGCATCTGGTTAGGCAAAATGCCGGAACGCAGTTTACAAAAATGGCCAAGAATCGGACGAGAGATTTTGTAACGCCCAGTAGCGGCTTTAGGGTCGGGCGACGACGCTTGCGGCTGCCCGGGGCGCCGGGACATACAAGCGCTGCGCGTAATTTTAGTACCTCAGGTTCACCCATCAGTACTCGGTGTGGAATGGTTTGTCAAAATAAATTATTTTAATCATATTGGAATAAATAAAGAAGGGCGCCAAATGCCTCGAGTGACTGAAACTGACTCGCCCGGGGCGCTTAGTTGGTTAAAACCGGCCCTGTTGACGCCAATACTTGCGTGGGGTGAAATTCCGTCCCGAGCCCTTTTCAGCCCTATTATTAAATCTTCGCTGTCTGTCTGTCCGTCACCAGGCTGTATCTCAAGAACCGCGATAGCTAGATAGTTGAAATTTTCAAAGATGATGTATTTCTGTTGCCGCTATAACAAAAAATACTAAAAAAAACAGAATAAAATAAATATTTAAGGGGGCTGCCATACAACAAACTTGATTTTTTGCCGTTTTTATAGATAACTAGCTGACCCACGCAACTTCGTCTGCGTCACATTTTCCATTATTGCTCGGCTCCTTTAAGTCTTAGCATGATGATATATGATGAAATACAATTCTTTAGAAGATACACTATAATTACAAAATGACTACACAAATGTCAAGCCGTTACTTTTACAAACCTATCTTGAAAACTACTGAACCGACTTTGATAAAGCTTACATCCATAGTTACTACATAACTGAAAGATAGTTTTTCTAATAGGAAAAGCAACTATGCCATATAAATTTACTACCACTAGCACATTCGTCGCTTTAGATGGACCTGAAAAAGAAGGTCCGTCTTATTTATTTATTTATCAATTTATGTACACACAAATACCTATCGTACATAAAATTTCATGTCTAAACTGTTGACAATTCAGAAGTTGCTTCATCTGGAGTCAACCCTTTTTTTTTTAAGGATGTGAATTCATCGGATGAATCCTCCCGCTCTGAACGGAGCAGAAGGGAGTGTCAGACTCTTACTGACTAAAACCCATCCATGATCCTCCTAGTGCCCTTTGCGTTCCAGGACCGCGGTGACTCTTTCGAACAAATTCCGAAACAGAAGTAAACCCTAAATGAAGAATCCGGTATGATCATAAAAATATTTTCGACACATTTGCTCATAAAATGCATTTACGAAGCCTGTATACATTGTTCGAAAGTTCAAAATTACGGACCATACAATGGAGCGTGCGGTAAAGTAGGTACTCTCACCTAAGTCCCTACTTTACCGCACGCTCCGATGTATGGCGCCGTGCGTATTCTTTACGGTATTTTTTTAATGTCCATAAACAATATAATTATAAGAATTCTATCCGTCTGCATCTGTCAGCCAAAAACGCTTCCGTCTGCGTCCGTTCCGGAAGCGTTCCATACGCGTTTTTTTTTTGCGAAGATCTTTTTGCTCAGAAGGTTTGTCGCAATTTAATATTGAAGAAAAAATTAGACAATAGATGTACTTCTAATTACCCGACTGTTACACTTATGTTTTTTTCGAGTGTATTTATGTATATGATGTCATAATTTCTTTGGCACACTGTAGCCTAACCTTGTGGCTTCATAGATTTTAGCTTGAAATGTGTCGTTAGATTCGTCTAAATAGTGAGAATGATACTGGATAGGTATATAAAAATTAAAATATCTGAGCTTCGGTGCCATTTTATTGACTTCAGCTTTTTTTAACCTATCGAGTGGGGTATCAATATAAAGAGCTCGAGGAGACAATTTAAAAAAATGTAACTTATTAAATACAATAATAATACCATTTACAATATATATATAATTCTACTAAAATGTTTCATGCAGACGCAAACGGAAGCGCGTTCTTATTTTAAAAACGCACATGTTTCCCCATTTGCAAATATCAATTAGAAACGCGCCATTTTCAATTAGAAACGTCAAAGAAAGTTGCGACTTTTAATAATAATATTAATTAGAATATGTGTTCAAGCGAGGAATCAGATATAAATATGGAGTCTACTCCACCTGATATCTTGAATGAGGCGCCAATTGCAGAAAATGGTCTCTTGCCGCCAAAATCGCGAGAACGCTATTTAATGGTTAACAAGAATTTTTAATAGATCCTGATGAAAAATTTGTTTAATTATCTAATCATATAATGTATCGAAAAACGTTGTATGACACACGAGCGGATATTGGTCTTTACAAACTCGTGACTATGGTAAACCCTCGACTTCGTCTCGGGCTTACATTTGTCTACTCGTTTTTAAAGACCAACTTGCCGCTCTTGTATCATAAATAACTATTACCATCGTATCTGAACCAACATGTAAAGTTCAAACGTGTAGGATAACGGGTAAATGTTCTTATTAAGTTTGCAACATTTGACCTAAACAAAAAAATAACATAAAAATGCTTCCTGCAAGTTAAAAAATAAAAGCTTGCAATAATAATACCTACTGCGGTAATAGATGCTATTTCAGTACGACCGGCCAAATGAAACGCAATTCGTTAGAAAAAACACTATAATTACTAAAAGACACACCAAGTCACAAATGTCAAACTACTACCTAATTGTAAAATCGTACCTATACTGAAAACTACTGATTTTGGTTAAACTTACCCCTTTACCATATTTGAAAGATAATTATTGTTAAAAAGAAAAACATTCTTGCAACGCAATTTCTAAATCCATTTTTTTTTTTATTTGAGATGGGTTTGCTCTTGAGCCTAGTCTTGGTCAGAGATGACAGAGACAAAGTCTACGATGGAGCGAGCTTACCCAGAAGGAGCCTGTTCACTCTAACTTTAAAGAGATTAGAGTTGTAAGCGCTTGGAAACACAGACGCAGGCAGAGAGTTCCACTCCTTTGCTGTGCGCATTATAAAAGACGTTTGGAAACGCTTAGTGCAAATTAAAACATGGACAAACATAAACACACAAACTTATAAGTACACTAACATAGAACACTAACATATAATACTGCGTTAATACAGCTTTGTATACGTTCCGTTTTGCATTTTCTTGTAAACAGGCGCAGGATGATGATGTTCAGCTTTAATGACCATTACTTTTCCATTTTTGTCCAATTTTATCTGAGCGTCACATTTGCCCCTAAACCTTTTGGAACATTTCAGTATACGGCCGTTTGCTCTCTCGAAAGAAAATGTGTATCCCTTGTACATGAGTAACGTCTTCCCTTGGTCTGTTGTGAAAAAGTAACCTTTGTCTGTAACGAAAAAAAAGATCATTTAGTTGAAAATACCAGCTGGCAAAATATGAAAATGCAGTAAAAACTAAGGTAGCTGTTAAAAGTGCCTCTTCCAGTTCTTCGTTCGTTTCTGTGTTATAGCCTGCATTAAAATTACACTTTTTAATCGACTTCCAAAAAAAGGAGGAGTTTTCCAATTCGGTTGTATTTTTTTTATGTTTACCTCATAACTCCGTCATTTATGATCCGATTTGAAAATTTTATTTGAAAGGATATTGTACAATACAATCGAGAACGATTGGTACCATATAAATTTTTATCAAAATCAGTTTGGAAGCTTCGCTTTTAAACCAAAATAGCTGGAAATCGTGTACTTGAATGACGGTTTTTTGTCATACAAGTAAACAAAAATGCGTATTTTGCTTTCCTGTGATTTTGCAGTGGTCTTGTTAGTTATGGGGTAGGTACCACTAAAAAGTGAAAAATAAAAAACTTTTCATTGCGGTTGTAGTTTTTTGTAAGAATTTTTTTTACTTATAAGTCCAGAAGTAACAGTTGTATTTGTATAATATACCCATGATAGTACCTTTTTAGGAGCTCGTAGGTTTTTTCATGTGTAACATTGGTACAGTAGATGCATCTGGTTAGGCAAAATGCCGGAACGCAGTTTACAAAAAAGGCCAAGAATCGGACGAGAGATTTTGTAACGCCCAGTAGCGGCTTTAGGGTCGGGCGACGACGCTTGCGGCTGCCCGGGGCGCCGGGACATACAAGCGCTGCGCGTAATTTTAGTACCTCAGGTTCACCCATCAGTACTCGGTGTGGAATGGTTTGTCAAAATAAATTATTTTAATCATATTGGAATAAATAAAGAAGGGCGCCAAATGCCTCGACTGACTGAAACTGACTCGCCCGGGGCGCTTAGATGGTTAAAACCGGCCCTGTTAACGCCAATACTTGCGTGGGGTGAAATTCCGTCCCGAGCCCTTTTCAGCCCTATTATTAAATCTTCGCTGTCTGTCTGTCCGTCACCAGGCTGTATCTCAAGAACCGCGATGGCTAGATACTTAAAATTTTCAAAGATGATGTATTTCTGTTGCCGCTATAACAAAAAATACAAAAAAAAACAGAATAAAATAAATATTTAAGGGGGGTGCTATACAACAAACTTGTTTTTTTGCCGTTTTTATAGATAACTAGCTGACCCACGCAACTTCGTCTGCGTCACATTTTCCATTAATGCTCGGCTCCTTTAAGTCTTAGCGTGATGATATGTATATATAGCATTCCTCGATACATGGGCTATCTAATACTTACTGAAAGAATTTTTCAAATCGGACCAGTAGTTCCTGAGATTACTTCCTACATACAAACTTACAAACAAATGTTACCTCTTTATAATATTAGTATAGATGGTACGGAACCCTTCGTGTGGGAGTCCGACTCGCACTTGGCCAGTTTTTATAGCCACTTGCGCCCGCGTCGAGTGCTGGTGGGTACTTAGGAAAAGGTACGACACGGGTTAATTAAACCTTTCTCAATCACAATGCTACATTTGGTTCGTATATTATATTCATTAGATTTTTCTTCAAGTGTGTTTTACTAAGTAAAACTACAATTTCAATCAAGAAGTTTAATTCGTCTACATCTAGGAGCACAAAAAAATTAAGAAATTTTAAACACAAATTAAATATAAAACGTATTATAAGTCTCCGTAGGGACACAAAAAAAATCTGACTTGACACTAGGGTTACCATTTAATTATTAATTATTTGAAACGTCCTAAAAAAACCTGACATTCCAAAAGCCCGGACATTTCACTTACATTTTGCAAACAATACCCACTTTTTTAAAAGTTAATAGAAGATTAAAGATTATTTACTTTTACTTGTACACCTTTTATTACTAGTTATTCTACCTAAGCTCCAAAATCTGGACAAATCAAAGAGCCGGGCAAAGTCCGAAAGGATGGTAACCTTACTTGATACCCAACCATTTGTTGAATAGTAACTTTTTAATACCACTGGTAGGTTTGCGTTTGACCATAGGCTCACCAGGTGGTAAGCGATGATGCGGCTGATGATATACGTACAGATAACAAAAGATTGAGTACACAAGCGCGTTATAAGGTTAATTAAATAGAAACAAACATAATTATAGAATACAGAATCACCGTACGGCGGCAATTGGAGACGTCGTTACTGTACGTTCAACAATGCGATTCTGCCGGTCGATTGAGCTGTCAGTCCATGTAATCAATATGGAATGACAACTCACTTCGTGATCACTTCACCCTTCGCCTTCACTTCGACATGTTTACAGAATGGCACTGCTGTAAAACTATCACAGCACCGTGTCTGTTAACTCAGGTGATGTGAACATAAAGTGAGCTATCAATCCATACAAAGGCAGTTCACTTCATGCTGACTTCACCTAAGTTTACACGGTGAGGTGTTGGCAGAACTGACTGGCTGAAGAACTTAGTACTCTGCTGTACAATGCAAAGTTTCTGCAGCATAGCCATAGTCAGAATAGTCACTGACCGTCATTTTTTTACGAGACGGTGACACTATAGTTTACGCCAGATAAACGTGGAATGAAGTACATTGACCTTTCCCTAATATCTCTTCGTAGATACTAGAACAATAAATTAAGAACTGTTTTTCATTACTAGAGAACGTAAAGGATCACGATAGAAGTCGATTCAGGACAGCTTTATGTCATTATTTCTGATTTTGATCTTAAGAAAGTCAATAAATGTATGTGGGTCAATGTACTTTAATTCACGTTTATCTGGCGTAAACTTTATAGTTGATAAGCTTGGTTTGTTTAGAAAGTGTTGACAATTCTGTCCTTAGTTGCCACCGAGGCATAGATATCGGTGATTTGTGGCAGTGCACGGTGCAACTAAGCTTTTTGAGTTGAAAATTCAATCAGTCAACTCCGGTGGTTCCACTTTTCAGCGGGTTTTCAATTAAAGCAAATTAATTTAGTTGAATTGTGTATCACTGCCAGTAACTTAAAACTAAAAAAAAAATATATATTCCAAAAGCTGGTACAGGTTATGCTTAAAACTAACGTAAAAAAAACCTAAAAAGTTAAAACTAGAACTTCAAAAACCTCGGGTTTTTAATTGAGAATAGGTTCTTTAGACCAGTCACCGTAGAAAGATTAAACGCGTCAGGTCGCAGTAAATTGCACTGTTCTGATTTTTGGGTGGTTGTTCGGATAGAAATTGTAGTTTTAACTTTAAAGTCGGGATAAGCAGCAGTGCGATTATGTAAACATGTCGAAGTGAACACTTAGGCGAAGTGAACGACAAGTGAGCAAACCATACAAACAAGATGGCATGACAGCTCACTTGTCGTTCACTCCACCTAAATCATTGGTTCCCAACCTGTGGTCCGCGGACCGCCGGTGGTCCACAAGAACTTAAATATGGTCCGCGGATTTAAAATAACAAACCTTCCAATTGGAAAGTAAAATTGAAGCGAACTGATGTTTAATTTCGATCAGGAATATTGTATTTTCTGTTTATGCTCGTTACTTTTGAGTTTAAAGAATAGGTTTACGTTAATAAGATTTTTTATAGATTTAAAAATTAAAATTTACTTCGGGATTTGTGGTCCCTGCTAACAATTAAGAAACCAAAATGGTCCTAGATCAAACTAAGGTTGGGAACCACTGTTCTAAATGATCATGGTGAGATGTCAACAGAATCGACCGACAGGTGTCCAGGGACTTATGACTTATGACTTAGGTATCAAACAATACACGGTGGTATGGTTTAAAAAAAAAAACAGTTCTTTCGAGTTTTAAAAATAGGGTGTGCACTATTGGCAACTACCCTAATAACATCCCGAAAAATCAAGACAGTACAATTTATTGCTACCTAAAATGTCTTAAATGGCTGGCCTAATTTCGCTAAATAGAAAAATAATAATTCTAGGTAAATACCTAGAGTCCGTCCGTTAAATTTCGAAAAATATTGGACACGTAGGTAATTTTTGCAATTTCTAACGAAAGTCCAACAGTAATTTTCTTATTTTTCTTTGCGTGAAGATTAAAAAAATACGTGTCCAATATTTTTTGGAAAACTATCTGAAGGACTGATCAGTTTTTTTTTAAAGAAAATAGAAGTTCTCAATTTAGATTTTTCAATTTATTAAAAAATTCAGATGGGTCTTCACCGTCCTTTAACCACAGCTTCCTCTGTTGTACGACATACTTCCCATCTTTCGAGATCTCGTAATGAGGTGGATCATGGCCATGTACGTCATCGACGACAGTCAAAACACCTTTTGTATTCAGTTTGAGTTTTGCTTTACAGCCGTTTCTTCTCTGGGAACAGTTCCAGCGAAGTTGGTTACTATTCAGTGGATTAAACGAATACCCTTGATACAGCAGTACGTTGTATTTTTTTCCTGTTGGTACCAATTGGTAAACTGAAATTAAATTTTAAAAATTATCAAGGGATACTGCTCTTCTTGTTTTTGGTAGGACTGCATTCTCTTCAGTTTTGACGTTATGATTATGGTTAGCTTAACACCATTGTTCGTGAGAGAAAATAAATTCGACTGTATTAAAAATAGGTGAAAGTTTATTTCCGTTTTATCTACAAATAAATAATATTGACGTGTCTGTTTTTAATATAAAAAAAACAGTTTTTAACGAAATGCATGATTCTTTCATACGCATTTATTAAAAAGCTGTTTTTGTACGAATTGTTCTCCGAAACTGCTGGACCGGTTTTGACTCTATTAACTTTTGTTAAAAGGAGTAACTTAAGTAACTTTTATTTTAAAAAAAGCAACAAAAACACTAAGTAATGATTCGGTGCAAAACAGCGAAGGAAGATCACTCATTATAATTCTCTAGTTTTTAACCGACTTCAAAAAGGAGAAGGTTCTCAATAGGCTTGTGTCCTGAAAAAATCTAGTTAGTCCGTCAGTTAGATTATTTGACCCGTGTTTTTTCTTTTGTTACAGGAACCAAAATTGACGAAGTAACGACGCTTTTAAAATTCTCAATCCGTCACACCTTCGCATAATTTTTAGTGAGTCGTGACGTCACGAGCCCCCTTTTTTTTTAGGTATGGGAAATCATCCAATGACTCCTCCCGCTCTGGGTGTAGCGGGAGGGAGTGTCAGACTTTTACTGACTAAAACCCATCCTTGTTCCTTCAATGCCCTTTGTGTTCCGGAGCCACGGTATCTCTTTCGAACAGTCCCGCGACTGTCACGAGCCCCCACTCCCGAATTTTGATGCGTTTTATCTTTGTCAATATTCATTGATTTACAAAAACAAAAAATACGTGTCCATTATTTTTTAATACTCTAACTGACGGACTAAATAGTTTTGCAATTTGTGCATGATGGAATCTAGCCTATTTTGTTGGAACATACGTTTCTTTTTAGGTTTATAGACTTACCATGTTTAGGGTGTACAAGGTGTACAATATGTAGTAGGTATATCTATCTATCTAACGTAGATAATATTTGTGGTTCTCGAGATTATTTGCACAGTCTTCATAATTACAACTTGATGAACCATACAATTATTAAATACAAAAAATACATAACAACAATGTAAATAAATAGGAAGAAAGTTTCGTCCACATAGTTCGTCTTCTTTTCTCTTTCAATATTTGATCTGAAAATAAATATATTTTTTAATAATAAATATATTTTCAGTTACTCCGTGATCGGCGCTTGCAACAGTGCCAAAATATTGGAAACTCGAAAATAAAAAGGTACATGGCAGCAATCTCGTAATTAACTATTCTAATTGCACGTTCTACTCCATAGAGATCTACGCTTTGGAACGTGCAAATAGCTTCATTTTTTTAGACCGACCGACCTTGACAGTTGAAAAATGCCTGTAAATGGTTTAATTGAAATAAATGCTTGAGTTTGAGAAAGTTTGAGTTTGAAGTGATCACATAGTGAGCTGTCAATTCATGTAATCAACAAGTGCGAGTTGTACTCGCGAACTGAGGGTTCCGTAAGCAGAAGTTGCGATTTACGATTTATGACGTATTAAAAAAACTACTTACTAGATCTCGTTCAAACCAATTTTCGCTGGTAGTTTACATGGTAATGTACATCATATATTTTTTTTAGTTTTATCATTTTCTTATTTTAGAAGTTAACACACATTTTACCACTTTGGAAGTGTCTGTCGCGCAAACTTTTCAGTTTAGAAAAAAATTATCTTAGAAACCTTAATATCATTTTTGAAGTCCTATCCATAGATACCCCACATGTATGGGTACGATGAAAAAAAAAATTGAGTTTCAGTTCTATGTATGGGGACCCCCAAAAATTTATTGTTTTTTTTTCTATTTTTGTGTGAAATTCTTTTTCTTGCGGTTCACGAAATACATCTACTTACCAAATTGCAACAGCATAGCTCTTAAGGTTTCGGAGAAAAGTGGCTGTGACATACGGACGGACAGACATGACGAATCTATAAGGGTTCCGTTTTTTGCCATTTGGCTACGGAACCCTAAAAAGGAATGACAGCTCAGTTCGTGATCACTTCACCCAAGCCTTCACTTCGACATGTTTACAGAATCGACCGGCTGTTCTTTTCCTAATAAAAGATATGACACGCGATCAATCCATAATATTTAGGCATTTTGACACATTCGCTCATACTTTGTCATGAGCCTCAGGTCTTGCTGGGTTACTTGGAGAGTTACGGTGACTTGCAGCCGCATAATTATGTTGTCGCCTAAACGAATGCAAGGTGCTCCAATTGAATTCAGTTCCTACTGGTGCGTATTAATATTATGTACGAAGACCATAGCTCTCCTTCAAAATACTTACCGTTTCGCCTCGAGTCTGTTTTGATCATGCTTGGCAGCTTCTTTTTCAGTCCACATGGGTGTAAATCCTTTTAATCGATGCAGGCTCTCTACTGCCGACATGGACGTCGTAAACTCATTTGTCTGATTCAAGCAATTTAGATCTCTCTTCCGTCTTCGTAGCGAGGGAATGCAGTACCCTGGAACATAATCTTGAAATTAGACAAGAACAGGTTCTAATCTCCGTACGAATAGGATGACTCGTCCGTAACATACAGCCAGTTAGCTCCAAAACCTATTGAACCTATTTAAAACATTATATGTACGAAGTAGGGACCCAAACACGGATGCCTAAAGTAAATTAATTATACAATTGGAATTAGTATGGGTGTAATTTGTCTCCTAAAAGTGACACCTTTAAATAAGAAATGCTGAATCTAAAAAATCAATTGGGGTACGGCCAGTCTAAAAAAAAAAAAATTAAAAAAAAAAAAAATTAAAAATGTGTTTATTAACTTAAGTTCTATACAATTAAATTGCCGGGGCTTCCCAGGAAGTAATCCGAAGATACTTGTGTTGGGACAAGCCTCGCTCTCCCTCGATTTAAAGATCGTTAAAAGTTACACATTTTATATAAAAGCCAGTAAAGAAAAGAAAAGTGAATAGTTATAATGTAAGTGTGTGAGCATAGAGTGTAGTGCGTGGAAGTGTGTGTTTATGGGTGAGTTTATGTGTGTGTGAGAAAGTGAGTGTGCGTGTGTCTGTGAGTGAGTGTGAGTGAGTGTGTGAGTGAGTGTGTGTGATAGTGAGTGAGGGTGGGTGTGAGTGTGTGTGTATGCGGGTGAGAGTGAGTGTGTGTGCATATACCTGTAAATGGGTCTCATATATACCAATAAGTTTGTTTTGTGTCTGTGTGTGTGTATGAAGTTCAACCTGGAGTAACCAAAATATCCTCCACGCCTTCGTACTTAAGTGTAAGGAGCCATTCAGTCAAGGTCCTCTTACACTCATACAACTGCATTGGGTAAATATTGAGAGTGCGATTTAGTATGTTATAAACGCGTGGAGCTTGAGCTACATTTTGGCGACTAGCAAAAATTGAGCGTGCTGAGTATGTAGGGGCTACCAAATCACACCGTCTTTTTTTGAGTTTGGCCTGGTCAAAAGGTAATATTTTATGATATCTTAGTACCATGTGTAATATGTATAGTTTTCTGACGGATAGCAGCTTAGAGCTTGCATATAGAGAATCAGTAGAAAACCTATAAGGCTTACGGTACATGACCTTAATCAGAGATCTTTGTGCCCTCTCTAGATCTATAAAGTATGATTTGGCTGCTCCACCCCATACGGAGATACAGTATGTAATTACAGATTGGGCTAGTGCAATATATACTTGCTTCTGTAGCTCGGTACTCATAACTTGTCTCAGGGATTTAAAAACCCATATGAGTTTTCTTACCCTCCCTATGGTCAGTTCCAGATGTGGGTACCAGCTTAACCGCTGATCCACAATAATACCTAGGTACCTAACGGATTTTTCCTTCTGGATTATAGGACAGCTACAGGAAATTTGGGTTGGAGTACGACAGGAGTGGATTCTAATTTTAAAGTCTGGCGCAGGCTGAGAGTTTATGTATTTTGTGAAACAGACGTAGTTTGTTTTTTGGGTGTTTAAGGTAAGAAGATTCTCGCTTAGCCAGTGACTAACTCTAGCCAGTCCCCTCTCAGCCTCCAGCCCAACCTTGTCCCAGGTCTTAGCAGAGAAGATAATAGCGGTATCATCCGCGTAGGACAGTATTCTCGCACCGTCGGTAATAAGGTTGCAGAGTTCATTGATATATATCAAAAATAGCGTTGGGCCGAGAACACTGCCCTGCGGGACGCCAAACGTTACCCTCTCCTCTACACTAAGGTAGTTTTCAATTTTTACCCCCTGGTTTCTATTTTTAAGGTAACTGCTGAGAAGAGAGAGAGCAAAACCTCGAAAACCTAGGTTCTCCAGCCTGTGTATAAGTTTTGAGACAGAGACGGTATCGAAGGCTTTCTTGAGGTCAAGGAAGACTACTAGGCATTTGTTCCCCTTATCTACTTCCTTGGTTATAACAGATGCAAGTTTTTCAGTAGCATCCTGGGCCGACATTCCCCTCCTAAAACCATATTGAGAAGACGATAGGATGTTATACTTAGTTAAGTATTTTACGATTCTATTATTCAAGAGCTTCTCAATGATTTTAGAAATGGAGGTCAACACAGAAATTGGCCGATAGTTATTAACGTCGTCTCTATCTCCGCTCTTATACACAGGGGTAACAACGGAGCGCTTAAGAAGGTAGGGGAAGATACCTGTGCGAAAACATAGGTTGGCCAGGTCACAGATCAGAGGGACTAAGACCCCTTTGGCTTGCTTTAGGAATAGTGTAGGAATTCCGTCCCAACCTGGTGCACTCCCAGAGTCCAGGGACATTAATATGTTTTCTACTTCCTCCTGAGAGGTGTCTAATAAAACAAAAGAGGACAGATTAGGGCTGACTATGTCTGAAGATTTAGAGGGAATGAAGCTATCTAAGATGTTCTTTGCTAGAGTTTGTCCGATGTTAATAAAATAATTATTAACATAGTTAACTGAGTCTTGGGGACATGATTTAATCTTGAGTAGGTCACCATTTGAACTCCTTGGTGGCTTATAATTTGTGATTTCGTTAATGGTTGACCACAGTGCTCGAGGGTTTTTAGCAGATGTTTTAATTTTATCTTTATTGAATTTGTTTTTAAGTTTTTTTATAAGGTTCCCACAGAAAGTCCGATATCGTTTGTATGTTATTTTTAAAATTTGATTATAGGGGTTAGATTTTAGTTTAAGGTAGATTGTATTCCGTAGTCTAATACAACGTAAGGCACCTGTTGTGATCCACGGTTTAATAGTTATTTTGCTATTCGTTATAATGACAGTTTTAGTGTTGGAAAGTATAGCTGTCTTAACCATTTCTATCAGCGCATAGGCGTAAGTATCGGGGTCTTTGAAGATATTAAAAAAGGAGGTATCAATATTTATTAAACTATTGAGAGCACTTTCATAGTTGACTATTGTTTTACATCTTTTAGGTATATTCTGACGATATTTATTCGTGATAGACAACAGAATTAAGCAGTGGTCTGTTACTGTTGTATTTAAAACCGCTGTGAAAGCTGTATTTTTTAGTTTATCAAGACTCAGAAAGACATGGTCTAGGCATCCATCCCCTCTCGTGGGTAGGTTGTGGGACGGTAAAAGTCCATGCGTTGATAGAACATTTAAGTAGGTTAGTCTATTATTTCTCTCAAGATTCGTTTCATTTGGGGAAATAATCAAGTCAATATTAATGTCCCCTAGAATCAGAACGTTATTATTAGGGGGAATATTATCAAGATGGTTGCTAAGGGATGTTATGAAATTACCTGCATTTAGAAATGATGGGGAACGGTAGATACCTAGAATAGTGTAATTTGATATTTTTAATTCGAGTCCGGTGGCATTTACAAGGTTAAGCTCTTTATATTTTACTGAAAGTTTATTTGTGATGTATACAACTACTCCGTCACTTTGATTAATAAGGTTGTTTGTTTGAAAAGAAGTGTAATTCCGTAATTGTGGTATGTTTTTTTTGGGGTTTAACCAACATTCCGTGAGAATCAAGATATCAACTTCATATTTTAGCTGTGAGAGAGTAAGTAGCAAGTCATCAGAATTTTTGTAAATACTTCTAATATTTTGTGTTAAAACAATTAAACTTTGAGAAGAATTTTCCGTATTTAGTTTCAGTTCCTGAATGTTACACTTGATAGCATCCGATGGTTTAATCTGGTCGATTTCCTTTAGCGTAGCGAAATTATCCATTTTGGAACGTCAGGTTAGAACTCTCAGGGTTGCAACCAGGGTAGTTAGGTGGTATGAATGATAGCGGATCAGGTGCAAGTAGGTGTAAGAATATACGGATGAATTTTGCGTTTTGTATAGGGGAAAACAGAAGGTAACATATTGTATATTTAAAATCTAAGCAATACAGGCTTACTACAGTTATAGGTACAGAATTATAGTATCCAGAGTTGCAGACGGCGTGTGAGTATGGTGGTATGTTTATATTTTGTGCGTGTTTATGTTTATAGTGTAAGTTCACGTGAAGTATAAGCGGGATATAAAGTTGGTAGTTGCAATTTTGATATATAGGTGTGAAGACGTGTGAGGGTTCATGTGACGATTTCTGTGTGCATTTCAATATATAGTAGACGTTTACTTTTATCAAGCTAGGCAATCCATACCTAACTTGATAGAGGCTATGACATGTGTAGATATGTATAAGTGTGTGGACATGTATGGGTTTGTGTGCAGACTTCCGTGTGTGTTTCCTTGTACAGTATACGTTTAACATTTGATTTAACAACTTAGGTATAGGGTTTAAGTAAAATAATTTAAGTAAGAGAAACAAATTTGAGATATGTATACCCTGAGTTAGTCATTTTTCTTGCATTAGTTGTTGTACCTGTGCTTCGTGCTGAATATGTATAATTTTAGATGTTTCATCTTTCCGGACCAAGACTTTTCCCATAGAGGTCCAACAGAACTTAAACTTTTCAGCCTTTTTTAGGTCTCGAGCAAGGAAAAACAGACGAGCCCCCTTAGGAGTAAGTTGTTCGGTTATAAAAATAGGAGTATCTTCGCTGCTTGTGAAGCCTAGATGTTTAGCCTGTAGTCGAGTCTTGTTCTTAAGATTGAAGTCTTTCACTTTTTTTAGTAAGTCCGATCTCAGTATTGCTGACCTCAGTTCCACCACGATTGTAGGCTTCTTCTCTCCTTCTCCTCGGGGTTTCATGCGAAAAATATCGCTTATATCGTAGCCATTAAAACCAAAATGAACAGTTTTTGATAGGTTTACAACCATTTGTATTAAATCTTCCCTGGTTTCCTGGGGCTTTTTAGGGACATTTTTTAATTCTACACAGGACTTACGCGACTGTCTTTGGAGATCTTCTACTTTGTCTTCCAAAATACTAATGTACTCCCGGTCTTTTTGAGTCTGTTTTTCAAGGAGTGCAATTTTGCCGCGGTACTCCTCGTTTTGTGCAGTTAAGAGTGAAACAGCCGCGTCAATTTTAGCGTTTGTCTCGGTTAACTCCTGTAATTTGCTGGCTATGGATGCAAGTTCCTTACTTTGAGCGCCGACGAGCGAGCTGATTAGGTCTTTTATTTCGTCCTTAAAAACCGTGAATTTATTGGGTGAAGAAGTTTCGTCTCGTGGTCGTTTGCTACGTTGTGTTACATTTTCTATGAGCGATGGAAATACTTCACTATTTGTTGATGTTCGATTCAAGGAGGGGTCAGAGGAATACTGCTGCATTTGTGGTAAGTTGCGCTCCGGAATAGGCGATTGTGCAGGCGGAGATCTCTGCATTGGCATTTTAAAGTAGGCCTAATTTGTATCAGAGTCGTCGGCAGTTAATAATCAGCAAGGTACTTAGATACACTAATTACCGGTGGACAGGTAGCAGGCGGAGTCTTAGTAGAGGGCCGTAAGTGCAGATAGTGGTCTATATAGGTTTGTTTCACTCACGCGTGCATTGGGCGGAGTCGACCTGAGGTCCAAGCGTGCGCGCAGACAGCTGTCTCCTGCTTTCCAATAGCTCGATCTCACACTAACGATGTGGGCGGCGCGTGTTATCCGACGTGTGCGCTGATTGTTGTCTCTTTTACGCTCGTAGCACTGTCCCCTTCGGACAATGTGGGTGGACCGTAGCAGTCAGGACCAACACCTTTCTATGTAACCCTGGTACACAGCTGATTTATTAATTAATTTTTATTCAATTAAATTTAGTTTAAATTGGACACAGATACTGTTAGCACGACCGGTCTGAACGGAATCCACGAGGGAAGGGGCAGGAAGAAAAGGAAAGGAAGTCTAAGCTTCCGGGAACCAGGTAACCATCCACCGATATAGACACTAGATATTACCAATTAGACAAGTTACAAGGCAAGGCAACTCCTATTTGAATAAGGCCCTAAGGGTGCCTCCCTTAGGGCCTTATTCAAATAGGAGTTGCATCTTCCCATTTGTGCTCAGCCTCTGTAAACTGACATTTATGTAGGTGCTAGTCTACATAAATGTCAGTTCCTCAGGCCTTCCTATCGTCAACTCTACAAATAAATACCAATACACGGCATCTAAATACATTTAATAATGTAGGTAACTTTAAAAATGCACATTTTATACGATTTAAAAGACTAAAAAAATTCTTACATTAATATGAAAACGTAACATCGAAGTTTTACAGGTTACTTAAGATCTAAGTATCGAAAAAGTACCTATCTATTTGGAGAAACATACAATTTGTGTTTATTTTTATTTTGTGGTTACATAAAGACCTATTCATGTTATAATTTGTGACCATTAACCTATGACATATGGATTGGACAACTGGTAAAATCTATTTTAACATATACTTGGACTTAAAACCTTAATTAAGGCCCAATTGCACAAACCAGAGTTATTTATTAAATGTAACTCCGGTTTGCGCAAGCAGGGTTTAATAAAAAATGTAACTGTCAAAACCTACCACTATTTGTCTAGACTGGTATGAAATGCATTAAGCCTCTGTGCATGTGTGTGTACTTCGGAATTAGCATTTATGCTCGGTATTATGATTCAATATTTTTGTGGCGTAAACTACCATATAGTTTATCTATTTTCAAAAATAATTCTTAAGTACTAATTTTGTCAATATCTGTCTGCGATTTGCATAAACCAGAATTATTTTTTAACTCCGGGTTAGCCGTGGCCATTATAAACGAAATATTCGTTATTTAACCCCGTGTAAGCAACTAAGTCTGAGTTAAAAGTTAACTGTGGTTTGTGCAAGATGTAGGTTGCTATGGGTCCTCATCGTGTGACGTCATAATTAAAAATAAATGGCGGAACCGGAACGGGTCCTGCCTCAAAAACAAAAAAGTTCTGATCCCTTTGGAAACTCCAACCCTCCAATTAGAAAGAAGGTTAGAAAATGTATGGATGAACTCATACAGGACGGTATTAACAAAATATCAAAGAAAAATAACGGCATAAAAGCAAAGCCAGGACTATCTCTGCCATAGGGTTGTGATTTTTATCGAAAGATTTACCGCGGCCCTGGAACGCAAAGCCATTTGAAGGAACAAAAATTGAGTTTTACAATCCTTCCTGATCAGTCCAGAGAGGGATTTGATGATTACCTAACCACAAAACCGGTTTTTCTGAGCCCCCTCTCGTTCTCACACGGCCTCTAGTTCTTCCCCCGCGTGTTCTTGGTCCAGATTTCTTTTTACACGGCCATAGTGGCCTTAGCAACAAAGGCCAAAGATATTTCAGAGGGCTTCCATCTTCTTTATCTGATGAATTTGGAAAACCAGGATCAGAGTCAATAATTCCAAAAACTTTAAGGTAAGTCAAGCTGCACCGACTACATCAGTCTACTCTTCTAAATACTACTACTTCGGTATCAAGTTAAAAAAATATAATAATATGCGAATTTAACCAACTGTACTGGCATTGTTAATGGGATAAAAGTTAACACCATACCAGAAACTGCAACATAATATATATATTGTTTATTGTTAATAGTATTTTACTAAAAAAACTCAAATAACTTTCGTGCTTCTGATTACCGTGTTCTGATTGCGTTGCCATTGCTCACATTTCCATTTTATTTTTTCTCAACTTATGCAATAATAACTTACAATAGTATATATATGACAGGTATAACATTTAACTCATGTATGAGATTTTGAAATATTAATTAATGATAATCTATTCTGACAAGAGTATAATGAGTGTATTGAATTTTAATGTATTTTAACATGAGTATTATATATGAATTAACTATAGTGTACTTTGGCATTAATAATAATACTAATGATATAAAAGATTCCGAATGATTTTATTAGACAATGTCCGTCCTATGGGCGTTACAGCGATCTGTATAATTATAATTATGATAAGAACTGCTTTTCCACCACTAACAAATAATTAATGAATTTGATTTGATTTGAAAAATAACCCAATGTGTGTGAAGCAAATATAATACTTAATAACAACTTATTGCATACAATGTTATTCTTGTGAATTCATTCAGTGTACCTACAATCAAAAATGTTTATTTCCTCTGCTACAACATTAAGTGCAGGTACAGTAAAACCTAAAAAATAAATAATAACAAACTCACAAATATTAAATATAAACCCCAGGATAACAAAATAAAGATGAAATAATTCTTAAGTGCTGCTATTATAGTCTAGCCAAATAAATACTTATTATTTGATCGCAGAAACACATATTTCCCAGTACTAGTTACAAAATACTTTAGAGGAGGATGATTATGGACCACTTCTGGACCTGGCACCAGTCTGTTTTGATTATCTACACTTAGTCGGGCTTTACAACCCCTGGTTGTCTGCGCACAGTACCATCTAAATCTATTATTCTTCTGAGAAAATGCATATTCTTTATACATAAGCATATCTTTTTTCTGTCCACTTCGTATGAGTTTGCAATCTGGAATGAAAAGGTATTATTTTAGTAATGGGTACTTTTAAGATGACAATAGTGAAGATGAAAGAAATGAAGATATGGAATATATTCTAAATTATAAGTTCTCTGAAGTTAAAGACCGAGGTCTCTAGACATTAGACAAAGTGCCATTTTATCAGCAAATATTGTCGAAATGTCAAAATATACGTGACTGTTCACGTGACATTTCGATAGTATTTGTTAATTCCAACCATTTTTGACGTTTTAGTACTCGTTCAGACACGGCGGAAACCGCGCGGTTCCAGAATCGCGTGGGGAGTGGGGACTGCGCGGTTCCATTTTCGCGTCGGGACCACACGGTTCTTATTTGTGTAGTTATTTATTAGACGGTTCCTGCGTGTCTGAACGAGCACTAACAATCATCGCCTTAGCCACATTTATCTAATGCATCAAAAATGCAAAAATCAACATTCTAAATCGTTTATTTTCAAATATAGGTATGAGGTGCAATAACTAGATGTTGATGTAAGTACATCGTTTCAAAAAGGTATATCACACTCTGGGCAAAACAAACATTAACCTTTCAGCAGGCCAAATATAGGTATATAGACAGATTTGAATAAAAAAAAATACAAAATAAAATAAAGAATCAATTTATCACAGACCAACGAATAAATCTGTACAAATAAATATACTATCTTATATGTAGTTTATCTTGTGAATACTCAGACACAAAGTTTATTTATAATTCATTTACAATTAGCATTACATTATCAGTTAATAAATAAGAAGTATACAACAGTTCATAATACTACTATGCTATTAAAATACAGCTACCGGTATCGTAATAATTCAAAGCGATGATAGCTCAAATGCATGATTATCGCGTTCGTATGTATGGCAAACGCGACTGTATTGTCGCGTCGAAAGAGGGCTCTTTTCGGTTTTGCCGTACAAATTAACGCGATGATCGCGTATTCGCGAGACAATCGCTTTGTAAGTATTAGAACAACCCCATCAACTACCCGAATGCAACATCGAGATTAAAACCTGAAAAGATTTAAATTGATTTACACTTTTTAAATTTTGACATACATGCCGCCTTGCATTTGAATATACTGTGGAGCCGGGTGGGTGTGGTTTGTATCACTTAGCAACACTTTTCCATTTTTATCTAGTCTCAGCTTGGCACGACATCCCGAAAGTCGCCCAGAGCACCTCAAGTACCGCTTTGTTCTATCGCAGAAGGAAAATGTGTACTCTTGATACATGACCAGAGTCTTGCCGTTGGGCAATGACATCAATTTTAAACCTAAAAAAATATAATTAGTTATACCTAAGTATAGACAGATGGATTGATACGTATTGTCGAACTATATTTTAATATTACCAAATAATTTCATAATGCTATGACTGATAACTCAAATAATTTACCTTTAAATAAAGATCACTATTAAGGTAAATAATAATAAGGGCATGTTTTAAATTGTTAACTGATTTGAATTTATCATATTTTATTTTGTGTTAATTTTATACTTATTGGTAACTTAGTTTTAATCATATTATAAGATCTTCACACATTATGGAAATCCAAATTAAGATATGAATATGAAATAAGATTTTTGTCAAAACATTTTTTTTTTCAGGAACAGTGGAAAGGTAACTTCATGCTATGCTTACGTCATATGTGTAAGGGACGCGGGGGAAGAAAACTAAATGAGTTATATTGTATATTTTTAATGTAATGAAAGAAGGTATTATAATAAATTGCGCTATTCTAGTTAAACATATGGTGGCGGAAATGTAATACTTCATTCAGAGTCGACATGATTAGTAAACAAACACACACCTTAAAAACTAGTGTTAGTACTTCTAGCTAATAGGAAAACCACGTCTATACATACAGCAGTGTGTCAGCCAAGTTCGCAAAACGAACAGGCGACACACATGACATGGCTATTCTGTACCACAAACAATTTTGGCCCACTTTTGAGCTTCCTAAAACTTAAAATCTCTATAGACCTTCGTCTAATTACCAAATTCCATTGAAAAACATCTTACGGAACTCGAGACACTGACTTACTCATCAAAAGTTATGACGACGATTTCCACGTTCCTTTGGAAGTTTAATATTGGTGTGGAGGTAGTTTATTATTAGCATATAAAGAAAAATACAAGAATCTTTGCATTTATGGTTGGTATAGAAGATATGCGTCTATAGTCCTCGTTTCGAAAAGCTATAAGTAAATTTTGTAAACAAAGAACTTCTACTAAGTTACGTAGCGACAACAAATAATCCCAAATTCAATCAACAACAAGAAAGGGCAAGCGATA
Organism: Ceramica pisi; assembly: GCA_963859965.1. Taxonomy (NCBI): domain Eukaryota; kingdom Metazoa; phylum Arthropoda; class Insecta; order Lepidoptera; family Noctuidae; genus Ceramica; species Ceramica pisi. Next base: position 5,530,903 of record OY982541.1, on the reverse strand, counting down.
AAGATAAAGATATATTTATTTGTAAACATGTGTAACATTGTACATATACACGCAAAGATGGATGTAAAAGTGAAAAATCTGTGAGTTTCAAAATGTTTTGCCACCATTGGCGTACAAAATTAATTATAACCACTCGAAATATAACACAATTAAGTAAGAGAAAAAAAAATCGCACACACATTTATTTAAAGAATTTTGAACAGAACCATTTGATTACAAAAATTATCTGAGAATGTCGGAAGAGTTGCACAACCATTCGCAGATGTATTATTCAAAAATGTAACGTAGATCACGTGGAGCATGTCCGTCCTCTGTCGCCGATAGTTGCGTTTCGGCTCGCCGCGCCGGCGGCAATCGACACGCGGTTAAAAAATACAGCAAACATGACGACGAGCCGAGTAAAAAATACAGCAAACATGACGAGCTGCGAGCCAGATTCGTCGGTATGTAAAACCGTGGTATTGCAATGATACACCAGCAGGCTTTACCGACGACCCATACACCCGTTGTTTTACTCGCCTGTCGATCAGGGCTTTGATGCGTTATGGTAATGAACGCGTCTAATACATAGACAAACATTTGAAACAATTAAATAAGTGTTTACAAAATTTATGGCTTCTCGTGGCGGGACTTTCACAAAGAACACAGCAGCTAAATTGATCAATTTAACAACCTATTTTAAATAATAAGAATAAAAGAAGAATGCCTACCTGCTTGACAAAAAGTAGAAGACTGAAAATGCCAATAGGAATGCGTTGGCATTTTCAGTCTACTACTTTGTCGCACAATAGGGAATATGCACGCGATTTTTTTATTTATAAAATGAATTACTTATAAGCTCCAGTAAACACTCAGGAAAATATTTTTTAAATATCTTCATCAGCGATGAAGTTATAACGCTTCAAAGATTACTTTTAGAACGAGAAGTCCGACATGGAATTTGACGTCACATTACGTGACGTCTATACATCTGACATAGAAAACAGCGGTTTCGCGAGAGGGACAGTTATATTTGTTTAAAATAATTATATCTTGTTTGTTTTTCGAGCAATTTTGATTCTATTTCCACTGCTAGTAATATATATATTTTTGTATATTTTTAGATAAAGTGTTTAGATAATAAATATTTTTTTATGCACATTCCCTCTTTTCCAGTCTCGCAGCAGTCTCGTCTACGGAATCCATTGCGAGGGTCAACAAAACGCGTGCGATCGCTACCTGTTAAAGACTTGTTAAGGAACATTACTGGTCACTATGATTTCATTCTCGTTTAAGGTGTTCATAATAATTCAATGTATTCTTGCTTAGATATTTAGGACGTGTGTATTAATGTAACTATTTTAGTATGTTTTGCCTTTAAGTACTCGGTATATCTATGTTTAAAATAATTGCAAAACTTTTTTTTTTGCAGGAATAGCAACCCCATTTCGTGTCCATTTCTGGTTGCGTGAAAAATGTCAAGTTATGTGAATAGGCCGTCAATTGTATGTTTTTAAGTTTATAAAAACATTATATAAAGATTGTTTGTAAGAGATTGCTCAGTGCGATATGATCGCTCATTGTATACCTGTTTATATTAATGTTTTGTTCTGTGCATATCATGAGATGTCAAATAAAATATACAATAAATAAATAATAAACACAGATTTTAAGTAATAAAGCGCGTTAAGAGTAGATAATTAGGTATTCGTTACAAAGGCCTACGAATATGAATCTTATGTATATCTTGTGATTTCAATTACAAAGAAATCACAAGATACACAGAGATAATACTCTTTCATCGCTTCTTTTATTTTAGATATTTTAAACAAGAAATCCGTGAACCATATATAATTTGTATTAATGTCATGGTTTTGTAAACTGAATAGTTTTTCAGGTACAAAACAAAAAACAAAAGTTCAATAAGGATACATTTTCATGAAAAGTCCATTGGAGGTCTTGCGGTATATTGGCGGCGGATGGTTGTGACCGACGTCGCTCTTAGCTGGTACCACCTTCCCATCTTTGTCCAGTATCAGCTTTGCCCCACACTGCATTGCCACCCGCCTCGAGCATCTTAAACGGCGTTTACCGTTAAACGAATAGATGTAATCCTGATACATAACCACATTTTTGTTGTCCACCAATTTTATATAGTGTAGTTCTGGAAATAAAAAAAAAGTTTTTGTTAGAAAAAAAGTTAAAAACAAAACAAAATAGGAACTATTTCCGCACGATAAAACTCTGTGAAAAGGTTTCAAAATCATAACACATATTATTATTATAATGAATAAATTCATGATTCTAATTCGAAGTCTTAATTATTATTTGGCTTCACAAACTAAAAAGTCAGTAACAAAAAATTGTTTGTTTAAGTAATTTCAAAAGAAATAATAAAGATAACTTCGCATTTAACATAAAAATCATCTCAACAATAACATTTAAACCCCGCAGTTTACTGTATCTTAACATGGGCAAAACAAGAAAGAGGCGGAACACAAATGAAAGCTGACTTTTTTCTTTTTGGTGCACTTTTTTTACATACACATATTTAAGTAAGTATAATTTACTAACTATAAATAATTTATGAATTACTAATCATCTTTAAATTATTAAAAATCTATTAATAATTTAACATATGAATTATAACTCTAGAACACACAGCATGAGTTACTAAATGAAAAACAGCTAAATTCTAATTTAAATTAGCTGTAAATCTATTCTTATTTTATTTTTTGGTAAATGCTATCTCAGAAGTCAATTTCGATTCAAGAGAATGGAATATCTTTCTCTTTCGTCGTTGATAAAATCAGCCCTTTTTACCCGACAGCGCCAGAAGGCGGCGACATGGACAGGGAAATTAAAGTTCAATCACAGTACTGAGGCCACCAACTGCATCAGACTGCTTAAAAAGCAACTTTTTTTGGAACTTTTTAGTCTATTTTAGAGGTCGGTAATTTTGAAAAATTCAAATTTTAATCGTTATTATCTCGGGTTCTAATCATCACATAGTCACCAGCTTCTGTCACAAGATATGTTGGAGGATTATGATTATGCATGTTATCAGCTGCTACAATTGTAACTTCATCGACAGCCATTTTGATTTTGGCCTTGCAGCCAATCTTCTTCTTGGAGCAGTACCAATGTCGCTTGCTGCTCTGCGCGAATGTGAAACCTCCAAGCATTAGTAGCTTATTTTTAAAACCACTTGGTATTAGAATGTAATCTGAAACGGAAAGATTTTTAATTATTTTTCTAACTCCTTCTACATTTAGAAAAAACAAATACATTAATATTTTTCGAGCGGACTAATATCATGTATTTATCTTTATAACAAACTAGCTGACCCACGCAACTTCGTCTGCGTCACATTTTCCATGAATGCTCGGCTCCTTTTAGTCTTAGCGTGATGATATGTAGCCTATATCCTTCCTCAATACATGGGCTATCTAATACTGAAAGAATTTTTCAAATCGGAACAGTAGTTCCTGAGATTACCCCCTACATACAAACTTACAAACAAATTTTACATCTTTATAATATTAGTATAGATCAAAGCCGGCTTTGAACGTGTGCAATATTATGTACTTACATAACAACATTCCGAAAGAAATTACTTAAATAATACTGTATCAAAATCAGTTGAGAAATGAGAAAAATAAATGCATATAAAGACAGAAAAAATACGACTTTATTTAATACTACGAGTATATTATGATACGTGGAAAATTACATCATTGTTCAACGAGTACGAAGGCAGGTTACATACATATACTAAGAAATCTATTTACGTGATCTAATCATCACATAATCGCCTTTATCTGTTACATAATATTTTGGAGGATCATGAGTATGCTCGTTAGTTGCGTGTACTATTGTAACTTCATCGACATCCATTTTTATTTTAGCCTTGCAGCCCATCATCTTTCTTGAACAATACCAGTGCCGCTTGCTGCTCTGCGCGAAAGTGAAACCTCCAAGCATTAGCAGCTTATTTTTGTGACCACTTGGTATAAGAATGTAATCTGAAACGGAAATATTTTAAATATTTCTTGCAACTCTTTCATTTTGTATTGATTACAAGTATCAGACCCGCTGCAGCCTGGCAATCCTTGGCTACCAGTAAATTATCTAAATATTCAAATCGCTACATCACCGACTAATCATAGGTTTCCATCAGGTAAGATTGGGTTTAAACGCAAGCCTATCAACAAAAAATTAGAGCATGTAAAAGAGCAAAAATACGGCTTTATTTAAAACTATTTAGTGATACGCGGGAATGACATCATTAATCACATCGAAAGGTGACATATACATATGTCGTGGATAAATGGCGCCATGGTGCAACAAGCAGCGCCATCTAACAATTATTTTGTGAACTAATATCGTTGCCGGAAACGCAAGCGCGCCCCACCGCTTGAACACGACCGTCGGTAGAGGGGATGCAGCGAGGACTGGAGAAGGGAACGAGTGTTGGGACATGTTGGGCCTATATCCTTCCTCAATACATGGGCTATCTAATACTGAAAGATTTTTTCAAATCGGAACAGTAGTTCCTGAGATTACCCCCTACATACAAACTTACAAACAAATTTTACATCTTTATAATATTAGTATAGATCAAAGCCGGCTTTGAACGTGTGCAATATTATGTACTTACATAACAACATTCCGAAAGAAATTACTTAAATAATACTGTATCAAAATCAGTTGAGAAATGAGAAAAATAAATGCATATAAAGACAGAAAAAATACGACTTTATTTAATACTACGAGTATATTATGATACGTGGAAAATTACATCATTGTTCAACGAGTACGAAGGCAGGTTACATACATATACTAAGAAATCTATTTACGTGATCTAATCATCACATAATCGCCTTTTTCTGTTACATAATATTTTGGAGGATCATGAGTATGCTCGTTAGTTGCGTGTACTATTGTAACTTCATCGACATCCATTTTTATTTTAGCCTTGCAGCCCATCATCTTTCTTGAACAATACCAGTGGCGCTTGCTGCTCTGCGCGAAAGTGAATCCTCCAAGCATTAGCAGCTTATTTTTGTGACCACTTGGTATAAGAATGTAATCTGAAACGGAAATATTTTAAATATTTCTTGCAACTCTTTCATTTTGTATTGATTACAAGTATCAGACCCGCTGCAGCCTGGCAATCCTTGGCTACCAGTAAATTATCTAAATATTCAAATCGCTACATCACCGACTAATCATAGGTTTCCATCAGGTAAGATTGGGTTTAAACGCAAGCCTATCAACAAAAAATTAGAGCATGTAAAAGAGCAAAAATACGGCTTTATTTAAAACTATTTAGTGATACGCGGGAATGACATCATTAATCACATCGAAAGGTGACATATACATATGTCGTGGATAAATGGCGCCATGGTGCAACAAGCAGCGCCATCTAACAATTATTTTGTGAACTAATATCGTTGCCGGAAACGCAAGCGCGCCCCACCGCTTGAACACGACCGTCGGTAGAGGGGATGCAGCGAGGACTGGAGAAGGGAGCGAGTGTTGGGACAGTCAACCTCGGGCAGTCTTGGCATACGCTCAGTACCAACGCACGGGAAAGCACAAGAAGACCCGATGCTTCGCAGCTCAGCCACCCAAGACGCGACACATACATATACTAAGAAGTCTGTTCACGTGTTCTTAACAACACGTATTCGCCTGCGTCTGTTACATAATATTTTGGAGGTTCATGAGTGTGTACGTTATTTGCTTCTTCTATTGTAACTTCATCGACATCCATTTTAATTCTGGCCTTGCAGCCGAGTCTCTTCTTGGAACAGTACCAATTTCGCTTCCTGTTATTCTGCGCGAACGTGAATCCTCCGAGCATAAGCAGCTTATTTTTGTGACCACTTGGTATAAGAATGTAATCTGAAACGGAAATATTTTAAATATTTCTTGCAACTCTTTCATTTTGTATTGGTTGCCAAGCCGAAGCGGGTAACTGCCAATAAATTATCTAAATATTAGTCAAAAACCGTATAATTGGTTGAGGCTTTGAGAAGAAATACTTCCATCGTCGACAACATCATAGGTTTCCATCAGGTAAGATGGGTTTCAACGCAAGCCTATCTATATCAAAATATTTGTGCATTTAAAGGAGCAAAAATACGATTCTATTTAAAAACTATTTAGTGATACGCGGGAATGACATCAATAATCACATAGGCAGGTTACATAAACTAAGAAGTCTGTTCACGTGTTCTTAACAACACGTATTCGCCTGCGTCTGTTACATAATATTCTGGAGGTTTATGAGTGTGTTCGTTATTTGCTTCTACTATTGTAACTTCATCGACATCCATTTTAATTTTGGCCTTGCAGCCGAGTCTCTTCTTAGAGCAGTACCAATATCGCTTGTTGTTCATCTGCGCAAATGTGAAACCTCCAAGCATAAGCAGCTTATTTTTGTGACCACTTGGTATAAGAATGTAATCTGAAAAGGAAATATTTTTAATATTTTTTGCAAATCTTTCACTTGTTATTTTCGTGATGGACTGATGACATGTTCTCTATTTGTATTGCTTATAAAACTCGCTGCAGCTCAGCAATCCTGCAATGTTATAATGTGTAAAAACAAATAAATAATCTAAATCATACTCAAAATCCGTATTAAGATCGGTTGAGTCTTTAAGAAGATATTGCTCTGTCGTCCACTATATCATAGCTTTCTATCAAATAAGATTGGGGTTAAACGCAAGCCTATCGATGAGAAATTATGCATACTATTTAGTGATACGCGGGAATGACATTATACCTAATTATATCACATCGGGATGGTTACATACATATTATATTAAAAAGTCTGTCCACGAGTTCGAATCATCACATAGTCGCTTTTTCTGTAACAAAACTTTTGGAGGTTCATGAATGTGTACGTTATTTGCTTCTTCTATTATAACTTTATCGACATACCATTTTAATTTTCGCATTGCAGTCGAGACTCTTCTTGGAGCAATACCAATGTCGTTTATTGTTATTCTGGCAAATGTGAAACCTCCAAGCATTAATAGTACATTACTGCAGCGGCCAACAAAACAGGCATGATGGACGAACGAGGCGTAGCCGAGGCACACATACGTAAGTCTATCAATGCCTAGTTGTGGCCAAGGCTTGTATAGTAATTTTCAAAAAATCAATGACCAACAACCAACAAGAATAATTATTCCCGCGTTTAAGTGTTTATTTTTCATTTCTTATTGAAATGAAAAATAAACAGCTTTCTATTTGCAAGCCAGTTCGAAATTTAAATAAATTCGAATTTATTTATGTACCTCCTTGGCTGCCATTTTTAGACTTATCATATTATGTTTTATTTATATTTTGAACTGGCTTGCAAATAGAAAGCTGCTGATAACAAAAACAAATTAACAATTTAACGTGGGAAAGAATATCGTTGTTCGTTGTTCATTTAGTTATTTGAGAAAATTACAATATAAACCTTGGCCACAACTAGGCATTGCTGGACTTACGTAAAAAATATTTCATCTAATGCCCCGTCACGAGAAGCTATAAATTGTGTAGGTATACTAATTTGTTCCATGAGTCAGACGCGTTCCAGTACCTACCACAAAACATTAGACAACTGCGCTTTACATCGATAAAATATAAACCGACCAAGTGAAATTGCTCGTTAGTCTGTGTTTTTATGTTTTTAGGTAAGAATTTTAAAATCGGGTTACGATATTCATGGGAAATGACATCGGTCATTAAAGTACACAATTTATGCTTGTCATAATTTAATTTCACTTAAATTTCTAGGTATATGAATTTACGACATTTATATCTGTGCGGAATATAACATTATTTTACTTTTTAACTAAGCATATTTTTAATATTAAGCTAAAATAATTTAATATAATATGTACCTATATTATGTAATACTGTTTTATTTTTAACTAGCTGTCTCCCGCGGCTTCGCTCCCGTCAATTAAGTATTCATTGCACATATCGAGTTTTCATTGTTTTTAAGATGTATTCTGCTATTCGGGTCGGAGACAAATCCAACGAATCAATAACCACGAAAATTGGTTCAGCAGATCTCGAGTTATAAGTGTTATATTTATTTATATATATATATATATATATTTATTTATTGTGAAATAAATAAATAAATGAATTAAATATAACAGGTACTATGTGTATTTGCATTAAGTCATAGGAATAAAGTTTTTTTTTTTGCTATTATTATCAATTTTCAACACGATGTAATTTCTGAAACTGACTATAAAAACCTAATCTATATTTTTAATTACTAAATTTTTTATTCTACTACTGCTACATTATTTTGGATGTTAGGAAAATGCAAGCGGTGTTTGTTGAAATGAGAAGCTTTTATACAACTTTACGTGAGAGGTTTTTAAATTTTAACATACTGTCCCTTCCCATTCGAGTAATATGCTGGCGCTGGGTGGTTGTGGTTGGTGTTACTGACGGACTGCACCACCTTCCCATCTTTGTCCAGGATCAGCTTCGCTCCACATCTCTTGGACTGCCTCCTCGAGCACCTTAGATGTCGCTTCGTTTTATCACTAAACGAATAAGAATAATTCTTGTACACAGCCACCGACTTGTGATCAACCAATTTTATATATTGTATCACTAAAACATAAAACATTGTTAGAAAATGCAATGATAAATTAATGTTATTTTATTAGTAGAATAAATTATTTGTAGAAAATGTATCTAGAATTATGAATATCTTATTAATAAATAAATATTATAAAATCAAACAACGGTAAGGTTGTAAATAAATTACACACATTTTGCTTATTATTTATCCATAAAATTATGACATAAGAAACAAAACTAAGATAGATAATAATGAATATCTAAGTTGCTGCCAAAGTACAATATAAGTTTGAAAGAAAGAAAGAAAGAAAGAAAATTTATTCGCTCCGCCAGAAGCGACACGCAATTACAACTTAAATTACCAAATTAAAAAACACAATAAACTAAAAACTAAACAAAACCAGAAACATTCATCTATGTCAGGCCGGGCATCAATTTATCTCGACTCTCTGGTCACACCACAGACACCCCAGAACATAGTTCAACAGTTGTCTATGGCGCGACCGTGACATCCGGCACTGACTGACATTGATTGACAACTTGACAAGTTGACAACATAAACAAAAGAAACAAAATTTGTACAAACAACATAAATGAAAATTAAAGTTGTGCGTCGCACCCAAGCAAGAATCGGCCTTTGCTCAGCATATGCTGCGACTCTGGACAAGTCCATCAGTCAGCAGCGCTGGTTTTCAGCAAATACCGTTTGTGTGACGTTCAGACGTCCCCCCGCTTGTGTAAACAAATACTTAACACAGAACAGGTACGTAAATATTAAAATTATTCAAATTACACTACTAACTATTAAAATAATACCTATATAATACTAAATTCTAATTTACAACTAATAATCACACCATATTATGAACTTTTTACCAAGTCGCATATTTATTAAAATACCAATAAAAATAAATGTGTAACAACACTCCAAAACATAAAAAGAAAATATACACGAAATTGAATTGAACAAATAATACTACATAGTTAATAACTATTACATCTAAATAAACATACACAATTCCTGTTTGTTTTTTCAGCATGAACATCAGTGTTAAACGCACAGATTGCTATTGACATTGATGGCAGACAAATACACCATAATTTGCACTATAGTATGATGGCGGCCATTTTTTAAAGGAACCATAAACCAAAACCCCAAAACCATCGATAATTTATAAATAAATTTATATTTGCAGTTATTACAAACGTATGAAAATATATTTCTCATTTAAGTACTTACAATAATAAAGAGAAATAAATACATGATACCATAATACCTTGAAGTTTATCTTAGTTTTAAATAAATAAATATATATAAAAGCAGAAACTGACTGACTGATCGATCAACGCATAGCCGAAACTACTGGTCGTAGAAAGCTAAAATTTGGCATGAAGCTTTCTTACACTCCGTAAAGGTGCACTAAGAGAAGATTTCCCCAAATTCCTACGGGAACGGGAAAAAAACGGAATATGCGCGTACGAAGTCGCGGGCGACCTTCAAGTTGGATTGCAATAACTACACGTGGCTAACGATACATATTCACTAGACCTATCTTTATCTAATGCTGGCACGAGACGAATATCATACCTGCTGCCATTTTAGGTGCAACATGAAATTCCATGTTGTTATGTTTTTGCGCTTTGAAATTTTTCACATTTTTCTCAATCGAGTTTGACACTTAGCTTTTAGCTTGTAGTTATGATTAAGGGTGTGTATTCCGTCCACTAGCGCCGCCAATCGTTTTTTATTAATTGTGGTAAATTTAGGACACGTAGATAAAAAACCGCTCTGTAGTGTTCTGAAGAAATGTATCTTTTATTTTTTGAGAGCTATTTTTAATACATAACTCATGTCAAAATAGCCAAAACGGCAATTATTGCTAAAAGTGGCCACTTTTAGCAAAAATCGGCTTTTAGCAAGACTTCAGCAACTATTTCTGTTCTAAAGTACAAAACATGACTCTCAAAAAATAATAAATACATTTCTTTAAAACACTGCAGAGCGTTTTTTTATCTGCGTGTCTTAAATTTATCACGATTAATAAAAAACAACTGGCGGCGCTAGTGGACAGAATGCGCCCTCTTAAGCTCTAAAACTACTGGACAAATTTCAAACATTCTTTCAACAGTATAAAGGTTTATTATCACTGAGATAACACAGGCTAAATTTTATTTTCAGAAAGTGGACTAAATAGCGGCCCAATGTTTCGATAAAATTTTGGCTCTGCTTTTTAAGAGTTACTATCTTTATTATAACTGACATAACACAGGCTACATTTTATTTTCAGAAAGTGGACTAAATGGCGGCCCAATGTTTCGATAAAATTTTGGCTCTGCTTTTTAAGAGTTACCATTAATATCTTTATTTTAGATTGCCACTGATTCCTTACACAAACTCACGGTCAAAATGCATTCTTATTCATGTTGGCAAAATCATGTACAAGAGGTCATGGGGGTCTTAAGAATATTGCTCGTGACCTAAGAAACACATATTCCCCTTTGTCAGTTATATAATACTGTGGAGGATCATGAGTATGCACATTATCGGCTTTTACAATTGTGACTTCATCTGCGTCCATTTTGATTTTAGCCTTGCAGCCAGTTTTCTTTTTGGAGCAGTACCAACGACGCTTGCTGCCAACTTGGGCGAAAGTGAACCCTCCAAGCATTAGAATCTTATTCTTCTGACCAGTTGGTATTAGGATGTAATCTGTGAATTGAGAGAACTTGTAAAATGGTGTTGTAACGCTTCAAGAATGATCGCGGAGGTTCGCTCGGATGGCTTTTCTGTTATCATGCGAAATAAAGCGGCGCCTTTACTACAGCGCTTACATGATAGTGAAAAAAGCATCCAGAAAATGATAGCTGCCAGGCCGGACTGTCCCTTTCAGGGACACTGGCTGGGGACAGTCATAGCTCAACATAACTAAATATTTTATGAAAACTAAATCATAAAAATCAAATCATAAATCACTTTATTTCTTTGCAAACATGGGTATATAGAGTGAATTATTTTACCGTCACATGAGCACACAAAGGTTTACAATTAAAAAAAAATATGTAAAATGAGTTTCTTACTTACTTACTACTTTTCTACAATTTACTTAAGTACAAGTGCAAAGATTGTTACAAAAGTGATATAATACCGCTTAGTTTTGCTTTAATTTTACATATTTTGCCCACAGCTTATTTATAATTTTTCAGCTCGATAATATTCATTGAGGTATCAATAAGACACTCAATTTATATAAAAAAATCCTTTATTTTTAGGTGGACTCGGAACTACAGTAACTTCAATTTGGAAAATTGTCAATTTTGAAAAACCTTATTAAATATTTAAGCCATTTTCATCTTTTTCCAAATTCAGTTTTTAATTTGTTTCTGTGAGTTTTCTTTTTTCTCTAGATTTATTTATATCCATTTTGTATGAAATAAAAATAAAAAACAAAATAATGGCTCAAAGTTAATTTGTTTTAGTACTACCCTCAAAAACATTTAGGAGGTACCATTTGAGTTTGTTTGGTAGTACTTCTTAAAAGTAAGCACGAATACTGTGTTTAGTTAATATCAAACAATTTCATTCATTTGAGTTGATTTTATAAGGATTTATTCGGAGGTGATGAAGTTTCTACGAGGATATGACGGTTTGCTTGAATTTACTTGGATATTGATATAAAACAATATTAAAATGAAATAATTGAAACTGTTCTAACGTCCTGTTTTCACATATTCTCCTGTTGTAGTTATTAGGTACTCTGGTGGTTCGTGGTTATGCGTCCTGTCGGCTTCGATAACGGTTTCCAAGTCCGTAGCCATCTTGATCTTGGCCCTGCAGCCAGCTTTCTTCTTCGAGCAATACCAGTGACGTTTGCTGTGCATCTGAGCGAATGTAAAGCCGTCAAGCATAAGCAGATGATTCTTCTGCCCCGATGGAATGAAGATGTAATCTGAAAGGGATACCGGTTTATATGGAGGAGTTTAGATTGTAGTGCCCGCACCATCATCATCGTATCAGCCGAAAGACGTCAATTGCTGGACGTAGGCCTCCCGCAAGCGTCGCCACAACGACCGGTCCTGTCCGTGTAGCATCCATCGGCTACCCGTGACCCTTTTTTTTTAGGGATGGGAAATCATCCAGTGACTTCTCCCGCTCTGGGTGGAGCGGGAGAGAGTGTCAGACTTCTACTGACTAAAACCCATCCATGTTCCTTCAGTGCTGTTTGTGTGTTTGTGTTCCGGAGCCACGGTATCTCTTTCGAATAGTCCCGCGACTCCGGCAGGCGTCGGCCCTTTCGGGCCCCTCTGTGTGCTGACTGTCTTTGAAGCGCGCGTGGAACACTAACGCGCCGTCGACACGGCCTGTCATCATTAGACGGACGGACGGCGAGCCACCCATGTCCCATAGCTCGCCGTCCACAGGCCCGCGCCTACGGTGGCCGGAGGTCACCAGGTGGCCTCCGACGCCCGCGGCGTCTCCCACGGCGGGCTATCCGTGACCCTTACCAGGTCATCAGTCCACCTTGTGGAAGGCCTTCCAACGCTGTGTCTTCCGGTACGTGGTCGTCGCTCCAGAAAATTTTGACTACATCGACCATCTGTTCTGCGTTCAATAAGAGTCATTGCTTGGCAGCTACAACCTGGAGGATCTTTTAGTTCAGGGTTACTTTGAGACAATCGTAGCTTATCGATCGTCGACCAGATCATCGTTTTCTAACAGGTTAGATTGTGGTCAACCACTCACGGTGCTAAAGTGGCCTTTTTAAACCAGCAGGTCCGTTAGTAATAAAACAAATAACAATCTAAACTGTACCTTATTATTTTATTCACTTGATGTACTTGATTCTTCATACATTACTTATGTAGTAGTTGCTTACTAATAATAATTCATGTGTTTATTTTTATACTAACTTAAATTCTATGAGGTCGAAGTTCCAAACCTAAACTAACCAATAAACCTTAAACAATACTACAAAAAAAAAATTTTTACGTGTCATCAAATATTACGATCGATAAAAATGTGAAAGCAGTACACGTATAAAATAGACCTTGCTCAAGAATAACTTTTTCTCGTAGCTAATAATAATTAATAATCCTTTAGGTATTGCGCATTTTCAGGATGAAAAGCCTATGACGCGCAGCGAAACACAGAGAAATAAATTTCATAATCTTCCAGAGATTACAATACAACCATTTCTGCATATTTTTTAATAACTTTAATTTAAATTCAAATTCGTTCTGTTCCTAATAAACACATACTGTCCACTAGGAGTGACATGATATAATGGTGGAGCATGGGTATGTACTCTGTATCCCCTTAAAATAGTCTTTCCTTCAGCATCTATGTGGATCTTGGCTTTACATCCATTCTTGCTCTGCGAACAGTACCAAATCCGAAGACTGCTCCTCTGTGAGAAAGTATACCCATCGAGCATGAGTAACTGATTCTTCTTTTTATTAGTATTTGGTACAAATATAAATTCTGGAAATAAAATTTTTAGATTAGTACGAGAGCAAAAAGAAACACGTAGAATTAGATATAATGACTGGCTCGAGTCTTGAGCATACTCTCCATTGGTCGGTTTGACGACGATAGCTCTGACGCTTTTCGTTATTCTGACGGACCAGCCAATGCTCATCGACTATGAGCTTGTAAGTTTCGTTCGCCCACCGTATATTGGTGCGCATCTGCGCACTCGTGCCTGATACTATAAGTGACGATTCGCTCCGGAAATACCAGCGATGCCACTACTCATCGAACTTAGGCCCACGCCACACAATTACGCCCAGCACAAGTTTCAGCTACCACAGCAATAACCAGATTTGTCGTATGAATAAATTATTTGAATGGTTTCTGAGCCTAAACGTTTAACATGTTTGTTTTTGAAGTGAAAACTTCTTTAGCAGCGTTGAGCACTTTTCTTGGGATGGGCATAAAACGTTAAACTCGCACGGACACGTGACCTGATCGAAAATTCGTAAGACAAACTCGCGCCAGGACACGTGACCTGATCGAAAATTCGTAAGACGGATGATTAAAAATGCACAACGGCAACCCGTTGTTTTTGTTTTTTAGGGTTCACAATGCCGGCTGCAGTAGGCCACCGTTTGAACTTGAAGTGATTCATTTAATTTCGACTGTAAGTATCAATTATTGTGGACTTTCTTTGATCATTGTGTACTTTTATCTGTTAATCCCTCCACAGTGTATTTTTTTACCTATTGGTTGGCTGGTAGAAAATGTTTTGTTGCATTAAGCTCGCCTATATGACGCCACGGTTGGCGCAGTGATTGAGCGATCGGCTGCTGCGCCGAGTATCGTGGGTTCGATACCCGCACGGAACAAATATTTGTATGTCCTACAGATAGTTGTTCCGGGTCTGGCTGTTTGCGTATGTGACTTTCTATGTTTGTAAACGCACCCACGATACAGGAGAAATTTCTAGTGCGGGGCAACGTTTTTTAAAATAAAAAAAATTTAAATACACCACTACTGTTTAAATAAATACAATACTTACATTTTGATTATACATATTTATTAAATTCATAGATGTCGTACAAAAAAATATATTCAAATATCGCTCGTGTTAAATAAACAAATTACAGAATATGTCTAAATGAATAATACACGAACTCACATAATTCGCACTCGCTCTCTACAACTTTAACATACAATAATTTTACACCAGCACACATTGGGGGTACATTCACATACACTATCATCTGCCAAGCCTTTTCCCAACTATACCGCGTGTATCTGACATCGACGCACAAACGATTTCCATGGGTCCAGGGCATGATTCTGGACACCCCAGTGTTGGAATTTTTCGTCGGTTCTTTTCTCATTTTTTTCAAGAGTACTACAAAGTATCAGCTCAGCTGAGCTGATATTATTTGTGGCTTTATTCAGATTGCTCTTTTTGGTGAAAGTAGTTAATTAATTATTTCTTTATTAAAAATCTCATTGGGTTAGGTCAGAATAACGATTATGAGCAGTCTAAAATAAAACTCTTGAAAAAAATGAGAAAAAAGCCGACGAAAAATTCTAAGTCTAGGGTGTCCAGAATCATGCCCCGGACCCGTGGAAATCGTTTGTGCGTCGATGTCAGATACACGCGGTATTAGGGTCGGCTTCCAGTCACACCGTATTCAGCTGCTCTCAACTCAGTTACCAGGTGAATAACATTCTCACAAACTATATTCTAAAGAATATATATTTTCCTTCTGCAGTAACGTGGTACTTCCGCTGCGAATGACAATGCATTTTATGCTCGAACCGCAGAGCACCAGTGGTCATATCCATCTTGATCCGAGCCTTACATCCGGCTTCCTTCCTCTGTGAACAGTACCAATTCCTCCCATCATTCATCTGTGAGAACGTGTATCCTCCAACCATAAGCAAATCGTTCTTTATGCCTGGTATAAACTTGTAATTGTGAATCTCTGAAATTAAAGAGTTAAAATTAAGAATGTAAACTCAATAGGTAGCACCATAAGAATAGTTTATCGGGATTGCTACATGTACCTTTTTATTTGCATCCCACCCGCAGGATCTTCAGTTACTCCGTGATCATGGCGCTTGCAACAGTGCCGAAATATCGGAACGTCGCAAATAAAAAGGTACATCGTAGCAATCCCGATAAACTATTCTAATGTAAGTGACCATGAAAGTTTAAAACAATATATCAATAGCACCAGTTGGTTTGCACGGTTTTTTGGGTTCCGTACCCAAAGGGTAACCAACGGAACCCTATTACTAAGTCTTCGCTGTCCGTCCGTCCCTATGTCCGCCAATCCATCTGTCTGTCAACGGGCTGAATCTCAAGATACAGGTAGACACCGTAATAGGTAGACAGTAGAAAATTTTACAGATTGTGTATTTCTATTGCTGTTATAACAACAAATAATAAAAA
Source organism: Ceramica pisi (assembly GCA_963859965.1). Classification (NCBI taxonomy): domain Eukaryota; kingdom Metazoa; phylum Arthropoda; class Insecta; order Lepidoptera; family Noctuidae; genus Ceramica; species Ceramica pisi. The sequence goes on along the minus strand of OY982541.1, from coordinate 5,514,404 downwards.
TTAAGGTTTATCGTACGAAACCCTTCGTGTGCGAGTCCTACTCGCACTTGGCCGGTTTTGTTTTCAATTCGACTTTCATCAGAACATCCGAAAGCGAGGAGCGAAAACTTTCGAAACCGACTTTCCAAAAAGGAGGAGGTTATCAATTCGGTTGTATGTTTTTTTTTTTATGTTTGTTACCTCATAACTCCGACAATTATGAACCGATTTGAAAAAAAATTGTTTTATCTGAAAGGAATCAGTCAGTCAAAAAAATCGGTTACGAACTTTGGATTTTAAAACGAAATCGCTGGAATTTGACTATTTAGATGATTCTTTGATAATCGAAATTGCGTATTTTGCTTTTCTGCGATCTTGTAGTGATGTTGTTAGGTGTGTGGGGTACCACTAAAAAGTGAAAAATAAAAATCTTTTTACAAAAAAAATACAATCGACTTCTAAAAAAAAAACACTACAAAGTAAAAAATAACTTTAAATTCGGAAGTCGGTGTCAAAATACGAAGAAACTAACAAAAACACCGACTTCCGAATTTAAAGTTATTTTTTACTTTGTAGTGTTTTTTTTTAAGAAGTCGGTTGTATTTCTTGCATATGTTGACAAAGTTGGTTCTATCATCTGCCTAGCCTTTTCCCAATTATATTGGGTTCGGCTTCCAGTCGAACCGGATTCAGCTGAATATTTTACGTGGAGCAGCTGCCTACCAGAGCTCCACTACCCATTAACGGGTAACACGGTACTTGTCAGATTTTTTGGATTCTGACTATCCGTAACGACTGCCAAAGATGCCAAAAATGACAACCGGGACCAACAGCTTAACGTGTTTTCTGAGGCACGAAGGAAACTCGGTATGTTAAAATGGTCACCCATCCACAGACCAACCTCGGCAAGCATTGCTTAACCTTGAAGATCGACCTGTGTGGCTGTTATTATTTAGCCACGAGCTCCTCAACAAAGTTAGTTCTATGTCTGTATGAAAGGGCAAAAGAAACCTATTCAAGGCGGGGTGCTAAGATACACGTCTTTGAAAATAGTCCTACTGGCGCCCTAATAGTCGGCAAGCCGTAGTTATGAAAGTGGCGGTTGGCGCAGTGGTTGCGCGATCGGCTGCTGCGTCGCGTGTCGTGGGTTCGATTCCCGCACGGAACAAATATTTGTATGGCCTACAGATAGTTGTTCCGGGTCTGGCTTTTTGTGTATGTGACTTTGTATGTTTGTAAACGCACCCACGATACAGGAGAAATTCCTAGTGTAGGGCAACGTTTTTTTTTTTAAAACAAAACAAAACAAAAACAAATTCCTTCTCAAACTAAATTCGACGACATTGTCAAAAGTAGATGAATGGATATCAAAAGTCTTTATCTATGGTTTAAACACATCAAGAGCGTATTTCACCAATGAAACTGAACGCGATCAAGAGCTGTCAGTGTCAATACTCCACAGAAAATAATGACACTGACAGCTCGTAAAGGTGGTTCACAATTTGATCGCTTGCCAGTTTAGTCGATGAAATCCGTCCTAAAACTGAGTCCCCTCTGATTTGGCGTTATGTAAAAACGTTTAGGCAATGATATTCTAATAAAAATATTATCATTGCGTTGAGGTTGACTTATTTGCTATTTGGAAGTTAAGTATGAATATGCTTCCAGCAGAAAAAAATAAAATTGTAATTTATGACTAACACGCATTTTTGTTCACTAAAATCTGGAACAGGATAAATATCGTTTGTAATGTGTAAAAAAATATTATTGTGGAATTGTTTAATACATTCTTTAGTACTTCAAGATTTAATAAAAATACGAAATCTACTAAAATAATATATTACAAAAGCCCCAAGAGGTACCTATCATAACAGTACAATATCTCCTATGTATAAAAAAAAATAAGAAAAAGCGTTATTTACAAAATATCTAGAGACTTCAAAATGGTCAAGTTGCTGCTTTCTACTGTAGTAAAGCAATACCTTAGTAAATAATAATAAAGCCTTTACTAATCCAAAACATCGGTTACCGTTAGAAAAAAGTACATTAAGTATAAATATTATAAGCTAAATATGTCATGGCCCCTTTCGGGTATAGGCCTCCTCCAGTTGCCTCCATTTTTTCCTGTCGGTAGCTGTTTTCTTGCCTTAGTAAATAAACAACACGAAAAGAATGACAATATACCTAGTACAGTGTACTTTTCAGTTTATCAATAAAGAATCCTGATAAATAAGACTCATTACATTCACATTTTACAACAAACAATTTCAAATTATACTTTAGTAATAATAACAATGGCTAAATGATAATATTTTTTACATCATTAAGGAATACATTGAACATAAGTTGTGTTAATCATTTTGCATACGTCTTAAGTAAAACTTTTATGAACTCACCATTAACTCAAATTACCATGTAGACCATGTTTTATGCAAATAAATAAATTGAAGTCAACCTGATAATATCGTGTTAAACATGAAACTCTCTCTTTAGATCGCTCGCAAACAATATCCTTATTCCAACCTTTTACAAAATATTATGAATACTATTAGGTAGGATCGCTTCAACGGTTGAACGGATTCTGATAAAATGTCAAACATGGTCTGGATTTGGACACGGGCTACAATTATCCAAGTGTAAGGCTGCGTTTCCATCAGATGTGCGAGGCTCCTTAGCGAGGGATGTGTTTGTTAAGAACCAATAAAATCGCTTAATTTATTCTTCCTCGCTCAGCGCGCGCGATTTACATCTCTCGTTGAGCTTCCTGGAAATTATTTACCTAACCACTAATCTTAACATAAAATCCACTCTCAAATTTTCTATACACTGGTGGTTCATGTTCGTGATCATTGTTGAAGAATACCACCTCTGTTTCGTCCTTGTTTAGGAAGATTCTCGCCTTGCATCCCTTGCCTTTCTTGGAGCAGTACCAGTGTCGAGGAGTCGTTTGAGCGAAGGTGAAACCTTCTGCCATCAGCAGTCTCTTGTTTTCTGAGAGTTGTATGAACTTCACGTTACCTGTGGAACGTGGGGAGTTGATTAAGATTTGTTATTCGAACTGAAACATTCATATGAAGTAAAGGTAGGCAGCAAGGTACTAAAGACTGGAAAGTCAAATGGGATATTTCATATCCGAACTAGAATGCGCGAATTTGTTCGCGTAGTGAAGAATGCGACATTCTAAAACTTTCGTTTAATAAAGAAATCTTGGATTTTTTTCAAGTCGTAAAACAACATCCATTAATAGAGAATGAGGTGGGCTAGATTAAAAAATATGACAGAAGTCTTTTAAAACATTTTATATTGCTTTCTAAATATACCTTGTTATGTAATCATTTAAACTCACTGAATAACCAAAGACTAAAAAAACACATAACCCTTCTCTGCGTCGCGCAATTAGGTAATAGAAACCTAACGGCAAAAATCGCAGACATAAAATTTGCCTTCAGGACCTGCACATGCTGCATGAGCCCATAAACGACAACTCTGGCACTGAACCCACGTCTCCCCACGCGAGTCGCTTAAACTGCTGTCACAGAATATGCAATTCGCATCTTTGTTTTCAGGTATGCTATTGTGATAGATACTGTCGTCCTTTTCGCTATCGGATTCTACGACTACGTCACATTCAGAGTCACTGCTGCTGGATGTGACGTATTTTTGGCATCGATTAGCACTGCTGCCGCTGCATTCTCCATCTTGACTACTTCCGAGGTGGCGTCCACGGCCACAGCCTCGTCTACCACCTTGTACTTTATAAGGCGATGAAGTGATCGTTTTTGCTTTTGTTGCCTTCCTTCTACAAGAAGTTCTAGTCATGGTCCTGGGGATTGGCAAGACGCCTTCTGGTAAAACCAAGTTAGTCTGCAGTTCCTGTACAGCCGTCCATGTAGCTGTGTATACTTCGGGGTTACTTTTATCGGCAAGGTCACTTGTATCTGCTTTACTCTCTCCTTGGTTAGCAATAAAATTCTGATATTGATTGTCCATAGTGCGAGATGACTGGCCACTTTTTGTTGCTTCCACTGTGCAGTTATCTTCCGCAAAAAGTTGCGGATTGAATGGGTAAATGCCTGTCTCTCGAAAACCATTCCCCGCGATTTCTTCTGTGGTGCTTTTGAGATATGCCCGACCAAAAAGTTCTGCAATATCTTTAGGCTTGGGCATTATTTCAGAATGCAAAAGAAATTCGCGAATCTGCTCATTATAGTGACTTTTAAGGGTGCCCAGGAAAGTCTTTTCCAACGGCTGGAATTGATGCGAAGTACGAGGTGGAAGACTGATAACTGTAACATGTTTTTCGCGAGCTAGCTCTATAACTTCTAAACTACGAGTGTAACTGTAGTATCCGTTCAAAATCAGCATTACTGGAGATGCTTCACTTGGGTTAGTTATTTCAATGAAATGTTTGAACCAGTCAGTGAACAAATTAGACTGAATCCAACCAGATGGGTGAACTTTACCAATTGATCCGGGTGGTGCACCTTTCATTAAAGTATCAGTGAAGTTTTTTCTAGGGAATATCATCATAGGTGGCACAAAGATACCTGATGCACTCATGCAGCAAACTAAAGTACATAGCGACTCTCGTTCTGCAGCAGTTAAGGCACCTATCTGTCGCTTACCTTTTTTAACTACCACTTGTGGTACTTTCGTCTGAGTCATAGTTAGCCCTGTCTCACATACACTAAAAATCCTGTCAGGAGGATAATTATTTTTTCTCATTTCAGCTTCCAAAATATCAAAAAAGTCTTTGACTGCTTCACCTTTAAAGCTTTGAACACTAGTATAAAATGCCCCCAATGGTCTACGGAGTAAGAGATTATCTTCATGCCGCTTCAAAAAGCTATGCAACCATTTCCGCCCAGCTATTTCCTTTCTAAAGTTATTTTGTATCTTATTTTTCGAAGCCAATTGATAGGCCAATTTACAAATGTCCCTTTTAGTAAGACCATAATATCTCGAGTCCATGAACAAAATATACTGCACTAACTGTTTTTCCATGTCATATGGAAGTACAGGTTTTCTACCAAGAGGTTTATGGACGAGTAACTCTAAAGATTCTTCAGAGTCTGCCAATCGTTTCAGAGTTGATTTTGGCACAGAAAATATTGTACCAGCCTTTTTATAACCCATGGCCTTTGTCCTCACCGCTTCAATTGCATTTTTCATTTGGTTAGGATCCCATTTTTTTCTTCTTTTCAAAGTCGGAGATAATTCACTTCGTCGTGGCATCTGAAATTGAAAATAAAATTAAGCGGACAGACATGTCACACGGCAGGACTATACTAAGCAAAATGTGATGGCCAAATATTGTAACATTTAAGAATAATTAATAAACCGCAACCAAAACATTGATAGGGACAATTTACCTGCAGGGTCCATACTCCCACCTCCTCCTCTAAATTTATGTTCTTCATTAAAGTTTTAAACTCCGGTTGATCTGGAATTGTGAAGATTTTAATTATATACAAATGTATCATTAAAAAAAAGTACTTAGGTATTCCATATTATGAATATAATATAACCAACTTTTTAGAAATTAAATGAGCAGGACATTTAAGTTTTATTTCTATAATTGTAATCTAATATTGTCGCATTTTACACTTGGCAACACAAGAAAATAAACTATTAAGTATACTAAAAGAACTAACGTCGTCTGCGTCAGATTTTTCACTAGTGCTCCACTCCTATTGTTCTTAACGTGATGATATTAACCTATAGCCTTCCTTGATATATGCGCTATCTTAATCTAACACTGAAATATTTTTTTCTTTTTAAATTTAATTAAATAAATAAAATTCTAATTAAATTACAGTCAGCGTCAAACTTTACAGCGTCTTAGAAGTTTGCTATCTGTTAAAAATAAAATGGAGCTGGGCGGAACTCCTGGCAAAGCGGTTATGACAGATGGAGTAAGGCAGTAACCGAATGGACTGGAAGAAGTGTTGTCCGCTGCTACCCACGGACACGCTACGCATCAATTGACGTCATTGGTACACGCTCAACGCTGTTAACACTATGCACGCTGTATATACATTACACACTATTCACGAATATTAACCCACGGCTCTGGCAAAACGGTATCAGTGTACAATTTTCAGATACGGCTTGTGCAACGTAGCTGCGTGTAGTGCGTACTGCAGTGGAAACTTATGTAGACTCACGTTGTCAAACAAATGAATCCACGCAGCTAAAATGGGCTGCGCGCCCGTGCACAGCATGCACCGCGATAGGTTTGCGACTTAAGTTAAAATCGTACTACAAAAAAATACAACCGACTTCCAAAAAAAAAAGACACCACAAAGTACAAAATAACTTTAATTTCGGAAGTCGGTGTTTTTGTTAGTTTCTTCGTATTTTGACACCGACTTCCGAAAATAAAGTTATTTTTTACTTTGTAGTGTTTTTTTTTGGAAGTCGGTTGTATTTTTTTGTAAAAAGTTTTTTATTTTTCACTTTTTAGTGGTACCCCACACCTAACAACACCACTGCAAAATCGCAGAAAAGCAAAATACGCAATTTCGATTAATTGGATGACATAAAACTATCATCTAAGTAGACGAATTCCAGCTATTTCGATTTAAAATCCAAAGTTCGTAACCAATTTTCATAAAATTTAAATGGGACCAATCTGCAAGTATATCCTTTCAGATAAAAGAAAGAAGATTTTTTCAAACCGGTTCATAATTGTCGGAGTTATGAGGTAACAAACATAAAAGAAAAAAAAACATACAACAGAATTGATAACCTCCTCCTTTTTGGGAAGTCGGTTAAAAACAGTTTAAGATACATTCCATTTTCCATTTGTGTAGGTATGCACGGGAGGCTCATGGTCATGTTCATTGTCCATAAACACAATTTCAGATCTATCTTGACTTAACACAACTTTGGCTTTACACCCTATTTTCTTCTTTTTAACCGACTTCCCAAAAAGGAGGAGGTTATCAATTCGGTTGTATGTTTTTTTTTATGTTTGTTACCTCATAACTCCGACAATTATGAACCGATTGTATTTTTTTGTAATTCGAACAGTAGTAGTAGCGAGATTTGTATTCAGAGAACGTGTAATTATTCACCATTAGTAACTTTTTGCTGCCTCCTACGTCTATAAACTTAGCTTGACCTGAAATTTGAACTAAAATATTATAATTAATCATTAATACAGCCGATCAGAGAGGTTTACACCCAGCAGTGGACGTATCCACATTGACCGGTCCTGTGGCTTGCATCCAGCCGGAACTAGGTGAGAAAGGCATTGAACACATTTTTTACCTAAATTTCTGAACGTTTATCGCAGTTGTAATCACAGCAGCTAACTCATCGCGATTGACAATTTGATGATTTGTTGCTTGCTTCGCTTTGGAACTCTATTTTCTTCAGGAGATTCATCTAACGAAGAAGCTTGGGTGTGGTTTTCATAGTTTATAATTAAAATAAATAAATAAAATTCATTTATTTCAGGCAATATACCCATACGGAAGAATCATTTAACAATTATCGTAATATTTTAAACTTTTTGTTTCTTCCTATAATTAGTCGAGTACTTTTTCCACTTTTTTCGGATAGCTTTTAATTCAAGAGGGGTCATATCCTTAACACATTTAACTTGTCCCTTTTCCTTCTTTTTTAGATACTTCTGTCTTTCTTTTTCTTTATATTCAGCAAACAAAACTGGATCCCGCTTAATTATCTCCAGACGTGCCTTATGAGTAGCTGCCTTTTTTGTGGCCAGTTCTTCTTTAGACAACTTTTGAGATTTTTTTCGGCGGCATTTTACTACAAACAAGATAATGCATACATGGCAAACGTACTTAGAACATGCTACCAATAAAGTAAGTAAATGTCAGTCCCTTACCTCTAGTGTCAAACTCTCGGCAAGAGTCTGATAATTTGTAAACTGACGGTTCAGAGAAAAACTAAACAAATCGACAATAATTTACCACTATATGTGTTACCAAAAAAGATAGACTATAAATATCAATTTAATTAAAAAAATATAATTACTTTCCGGACAGACAGACCGAATCGCACCATAAGGGGTCCATTTTACCATTACCCGTATAACAGAAACCGTTTATTTTCATTGTGTATTTTCCCACAGATTTTTTTTTTTCAAAACAGTTCTTGCACCAGATTCTTAAAATGGTTGAATATAGTTTTAACATTACAATATTACTTTTTAATTCAAGCAATTTGATGAATTAAATTGATTTTAATAATGAGAATTGGCTCTCTTTTATTACGTTTTCTTTATAGTACATGAGGCAAATAATAAAAAAAAAATATAGTAGGAACGACTTTATTGCATTAAAAATTAAGCCAGATATCGAAACTTGAAAAAAATTCTGAACAAATCTACGTCAGTAAAACCATAAATTGGCCTTGGGTCAGTGTTGAACTTACAAAAGAAGACCTGTCAACGCCCGCAAGACCCTATTCGCCCAAAATTGTATTGTCTTACCATTGTTGCGGGCGCTGATAGATCTACTTTATATTTATTTAAAATTTAGTTTTTTGTTGTACACCTACCACAGCATAGTCTATTTAACCCAATGGTGGACTTGCAGAGAATAAATGTTTGCGTTAAGAGGGCTTTCACAATTTTTCTTGAATTTTAGCGTTTTATTCGAGTTTTGATGTGTGATTTTGCTTTAGATATAGCCTTAAAAAAAAAAAAAAAAATTTGCCTAAGACAGTTTGATCATTTATCTTGGGAGTGTTCTAAATAAATATTTCAATTTGTTCACGTACATCAGTAAAATCCTTGACTCCGCAAAGGATGTTTCACAAAACGTTGCTTTAGGGAATCTTTTGATGCCTTGGTACACCGAAGATATTATAATTTAATCATTTATAAAAATGTCCACGGTACAACTGTATCTTTTACTTTGGAATGTTCAAATCAATTTATTACGATTCATACAGTAATACACCGAAAATAATTCTGTAAAACTGAGAGTTATTGACAATTTTCGGAACGAAACTATAATTTTTATCTATGAAATTATAATCCAAATTCAAATAAAAAATATTTAATAATGAAGGTGGCGTTGCTATATTGCTTGAAAAAAATTGGTCTAATTAAAAGTAAAGTAAATATTTTTAAATAATTGTTGTATGCAATGCAAAAATCAATATAAATCTTGTGACGCGCGGTATTCAACTTTAGTCAACCTGAGCAATTCGATTTTGTCAAAGCGCTCTTAAGAGTGTGTATTCCGTCCACTAGCGCCGCCAATCGTTTTTTATTAATTGTGGTAAATTTAAGACACGTAGATAAAAAACCGCTCTGTAGTGCACTGAAGAAATGTATCTATTATTTTTTGAGAGCTATTTTTAATACATAACTCATGGCTAAATAGCCAAAACGGCAATTATTGCTAAATGTGGCCACTTTTAACAAAAATATCGACTTTGGCAACTATTTATGTTCTAAAGTACAAAACATAACTCTCAAAACATAATAAATACATTTCTTCAGTGCACTACAGAGCGGTTTTTTATCTACGTGTCTTAAATTTACCACAAATAATAAAAAACGATTGGCGGCGCTAGTGGACGGAATACACGCTCTTAAGTCCACCCATGAACCACTATCGTACATAAAGTTTTAAAAGTAAATAAATTTGAAATAACTAATTTTAAAGTTAACCTAGGTTTTTTTATTTGAGACGGACTGTATAATACTGTAACCATGCGCTGCTAGATTATTTTACCTCTGACAGTAACCTATAGCACAATGATGGCCAACCCGTCGATCGACCCGACATCGAGCCGCGATCGACTCGTCGATTTCGGCAAGGTAAAAAATATAAATACGTATTATTAGTAGGTTAGACAAATAAAATAAAAATACTACATAATTTAATTTTAGGATACAATAAAATACTCTTTATTATGTACACCATACAAGTTACAGAAAAAATAGATTTAGAAAACATTACATAGGGTGACACAATGGGCGGCCATGTCGCTAAGAGCGACATTTTCAAGACAACCTTTAGATGGATTTTAAAGAGAAAGGAAATACAGTACTGTAGGTAGTCTTAGGTGTACAATTTATATGAATAAATACATAATAGATAAATAAATACAATTATAGTTATGAAACAAAAAGCAAAGAACCCTAGCAAAAACGATCAACGAGAAATGTTAAATTTGAAATTTTAAAAAGTATGTAATTAAGAGATCGCACTGGGTTTTGTCAGTAAAAAGTCGATCTTGGGTCGAATCAAGTTGGCCACCCCTAATAGCCGATGTTAAATCAGAGGTAAAATTACTGTGAAATAAGTACCTACAATTACTCTAACTAGCGATGGCTGATCAGGCGGATCGAACTCAGTTATTAGGTTTAAACCCATATCTGGCTCATGTTTGCATTTAGAAAAAGACAAATACGAATACTTATTTGTCTGGTAGTTTGGCACAGACTATTTAGCCACTAATTTTGACATAATATCCGTTAATTTTCTTATAAACAGGCGGATTATGATTATGATTGTTGTCTATGAAAGCCACTCCTTCTCCATCAGGTGTCAAGAAGATTCTTGCCTTGCATCCTTTTTGCTTCTTGGAGCAGTACCAGTGCTTCGGGTTAGCTTGAGCGAACGTGTAACCTTCTGCCATAATCAGTCTCTTATTCTCGCTCAAGTTTATGAACTTCACATCGACTGTAAAAATTTATAAAGTTAATAGGGTTTTGAATGGATTTAATATTATAATTCTAAAAAACCTAGACTGCAGACAATACGAGTTACAATACATGACATACTTAAAAATCTCAAAAAACGGCGATGTTGTCTGCGTTTTAAAATCGTTACTTTTAATGTAAATAGGTAAACTTTTTGAGTGATTTTTTTTCTTATGTAAGAAAAAAATAAAAAAAGTTGACGGGAGCGAAGCCTCGGGGGACAGCTAGTATTATGATAAATAATATTTAGTTTGTAAGAAGGTTAAACATAACACTAATTTACACGTCAATCTTCATTAGTCGAAAGTTGGAAGACTGTGACACCAAAATTGAAATTAAAAAAAAACAAGTGATCTATCTTTTATTTATTTTTTCTAATCAACATACATAAGTACATACACTTATTAAATATTTTTTACTAAAAAGAAAATAAACAAGAAATACAACTTGCGATTGACTGTAAAAATTAAGTCTTATACACATAGGTACGCTTTTTACAATTGCTTAGCTATTTATAATATTATATTATGAAAACGAAAGATTTTTTTTTTTTCATTTTGCTTGTGGAGGTATATAGCCTATACCTGAAATAGCATTCTAGCGATAAACACAGTCAAAGAACAAACAAAATGTACATATTACTATGGTCAAATACTAACAAGGTACTCGATTTGCCTTCCTCTTAAAAAAAAAAAAACAATATTGAGCTTTATAAAGACATTCACAGTAGAGATAAAAATTATAACTTCAATATTATTAAAGCCTTTCAAAGTTTGACGGCTGATAGGGCAGAGTGGAAGAAAAAAACGTGTTGCGCCGACCCCAAGTAACATGGGATAACGGCAGGAAGATGATGATGATTATTAGAGCCTTATATACTGTCCATTTTTTAATTTCATGTATTGTCTAGGTGGATGAGAGTGGTCATTACTGATTTCGGTAATGTTCCCAAATTCGTCCAGTTTAAGCCTCGCTTTACAGACTCGTTTTTTCGATGAACAGGAACACATCCATACCAAACTGTTGCTCGAAACTTTCCCGTACGTGTAGTTGTCAACCAGAATAAGATCTTTGCCTCTTTGAGATTTAACCATAGGATAGGGTGGTTTCGGATACGATTCTGTCAAAATAAAATTAATTATTAAACTAATGTTTCAAAAGAATGTAGGTAGGTACTAGCTGTCGTCCGGGGCTCCGCCCACGTGAATGAGTAAAAAAGATATCACATTATCATATTTCAGACTATAGTCTACCTCTGTGCTAAATTTCATGAAGATCCTTTCAGGCGTTCTGAAGTGAAAGAGAAACAAACATCCATCCATCCTCACGAACTTTCGCATTAATAGTATTAAAGTAGGATAGTAGGAAGTAAAGCCGCGAACCCACTGCGCTGCACCTATCCACGGCCACGCCGCGTATTAATAACTGTGTGTGTTCATTTGTTTGACAACATGGGTCTACGTTTTCACTGCAGTACACGCTACACGCCCACGACTATGTACAACTGTAGCGTGGTCCAGCGCAACACACGGAGAGGCTACGCACGTTTATCACAAGAATATGGTTTTGACATAGTCGTGGGTTAATATTCGAGTACAGCGTGTACCGCGTGCACAGCATGCATGGCGTTAACAGCGTTGAGCTACGTGGGCGCCATATTCGATCAAGTCAAGCGTATTTCAATGACGTCAATTGATGCGTAGCGTGTCCGTGGGTTACAGTGGAAACAATTTCATACATTGTCATGAAAGGTAGCCTCGCACACGTGCGTAGTCTCCCTGTTTTGCGCTGGACCACGCTACAGTTGTCCATAGTCGTGGGCATGTAGCGTGTACTGCAGTGAAAACGTAGACCTATGTTGTCAAACATTTTCCGCCTTAACAAGACGTAAGATAAGGCCATAGACATCAAGTGAAGTGTAGGCCTTCTTTTTTAATTTATAGTAACGCTCGTAGACACTACATTCCACCACGCAAAATAAAGTTGAGAGCAAGACCAAATAAAAAATAAAATCGTTAATAAACAAAATCAATCATTTAAAAATTTTAAACCCACAGAGGAATTTTTAAGTTAGAAACTTGTGGACCTGGACCTGGAACACGAAGATGTGTCACGTCACCGTTTGGGCGGATGAGAATGTTCATGCAGCTCTCGAATAATGAATCCATAATCGTCCAGGATGAGTCTGGCTTTGCATCTTCCCTTTAATGAGCAAATCCAGGAATTCTTCCCTGTAGCCTTGGCAAATGTGTACTTTTTATACACAATTAGAGCTTTGCCTCTTTGAGATAGTTTTGTCGTATAGGGCATTTTCGGATAGTCACTGAATAACTCTGTGAAAATTAAAAACGTTCGGATTAATGATGCGTAGCTAGGTTACACTTTGTGTCTTATTATATTAATAAATTGGTATTTTGTTTTTCCATTTATTACCAAGTTTGCAAGCGACATCGTACGCGCATATCCCATTGTTCCCGTTTCCTTAGGAATTTCCTCTCATATCACTCTATCTATTGATGAAAACTGAATTGAAGTCCGTGGTATAGTTTAAAAGAAATAAGCGTACAAACGAAAAAAACGCCCAGATTTACGAGTTCGTCCATCAATGCCTCTTTTGCTGGCCGCTGACTATTATTAGTGAAGTAGTTTAGTAAGAATGTGAAGTGAATTATGCACTACACAGCACCTCATGCCTCACCAAACTGTCCCATAAATTTGCTTCTGCATAGCAAATCGCCTCGAACTTTGAATCTCTAAGCACTCTAACAACAATTCAAACTGAAATAAAAATACATAGATACATACATACATACGGTCTACATTATTTTTATATATTGTTAAAGAAAGTATCCTACATAGGCAATATAGGTTTATATTAAAACCCCATTCAGTATTACTTAATTTTATTTTTACTTATATACATAATTACACATTTTCATATTTACATCATTTTAATCTTTGACGGACTTAGTCTATGCCAGAGCCGATTGTAAAAAACAAAGAACACGTTTTACACTTACAAATTCGGGCCGCAGAGTTTGTAAGTTACAAGAAGAAAAAGTTTCACTTTTTCATCTTTGTATGTAATAGCCGCTAGATAAATGTGCGATAACAGTCCCACACATACATTTATTGACTTTTTTAATATCAAAAATAGAAATAAAGTCCCGAATCGACTTCTGTCGTGATCCTTTACGTTCTCTAGTAATAAAAAGCGGTTCATAATTTATTATTCGGATATCTATGAAGAGATATTAGGAAAAGGTCAATGTACTTTATTGCAAGTTTATCAGGCGCCTACCATAGATTAAGAATTTCGAGTTTTTCTCAAGTACTTTTGGTGTTCAGTTTCTTGTTTGGAGGATGAGTGTGAGCGTTGGCCACGCAAATAATATTACCCTGCTGATCCAGTCTCAATTTCGCTTTGCATTTCCGCGCCCTTGTCGAGCAACTCCAGGATAATTCACTAGTCGAAGTCCTGGAGTATGTATAATCTCTGTATAAAATAAGAGTTTTTCCTCTTTGCGATTGAATAGTTTTATAGGAGTCTGGATCGTACATGAAATCTGTCAAAATAAATAGAAAATTAATTTGGTATTAGCTATGCTGAAATGATTGATGAATGGTCTAAAAAAAGCCACTTTAGCAGAATCAGAAAGCTCATCACGCCACCCGTCACTGTCAAATTTTCCCAATCAACCTTGAACCTAATGCGTTAGCAATAAAGATAAAAATTAAATTTGACAGATTATTGTTGTGGTTAATAGTATGATTCTACTGAAGTGGCCTGTTTAGACACCCAAGTATTTTTTGTTGTGCTTTAGTTTCACTACCTAAAATACCCAGGTAGACAACTGGGCCCACAAAATCTAAGGGTTTAACTATCGACTCGAAGACTCAAAAAACTCAAGCATTTATTTCAACTAAACCATTTTACAGACACTTTTGAATTGTCAATGTCGGTCGGTCCAAAAAAGATGAAGCTATTTGCACGTTCCAAAGCGTAGATCTCTATGGAGAAGCTAGATCTCTTTTAAAAATAATAAATAGTAAATTACTACTTTTAGGGCCAGTTTCACCGGTTACGGATAAAGTGTCGGTTAATTATCTGATGGATAACTAACCGACACTTATAATACTATAATACTTTAATCTGCCAGATATCGCTATCCGACACCTGTGAAACCAAAAGTTTTAGTTCATCTGCCAGATAAGTTCCTAATAGGCTAACCGACACTTTATCCGTAACCGGTGAAACTGGCCCTTAGTCTCTTCTTCGACTGGTTTAAATTTAGTTGTTCTACGAGATGCCCGAGAAGGTAGATATCCCGTTCTGCTGTCTTCTGTAACTCTTCGTTCATCATCTCAGCAGGCAAACTTCGGCACTAAGTGCAGGGCTACTTCATCTTTAGCTTAGATAAAACCCCATAATTTTTAATGAATTAAGTTACAACTCTTGTAAAACATTTTTTATATTTTTTTATATTGATAGGCATACGTTTGACCGCTATCTCACCTGATGTTAAACGATGATGTGGTCTAAGGTGGAGCACGCTTGCCTAGAAGTAACCTATTTACTCTTGACTTAAAGACTCTCAGGTTGTAGCTATCAGGAAACACAGACTCAGGCAGGGAATTCCACTCCTTAGCTGTACGCACAATGAATGTATTCCCAAAACGTTTTGTGCGTATAGGTGGGATGACCACCATGTACCGGTGGTACATCGCCGTACGTCTTGTGGTCCGATGGTGGAACGGCCTTGGCGAAATTAAGTTATGCAATTCCGTCGCACACTCCCCAAAATGTAACCGATAGAAAACCGACAGGCCAGCAACTCGGCGTCGATGCTCAAGACTTTGGAGCTTCGATTCGACGAGCTTATCATTGCCGATGATCCTCTTGGCTCGTTTCATGGACTTAGTTCACACCAGAAATAAGGTATGCGAGTGAGACATCAAGCCAAAATTAAAATGGAGATCAATGAAAGAAGATGTGTTATTAATTAAACATTTAATAAATTAAGAAAAAAATGATGAGCTGGTATCTTTTTAAAACATCTTCCATCTTTTCCAATTCGGAGGATGAATGTGCTCATTGTTGACACTGATAATCTTCCCGTTTGGGTCCAATTTTATCCTCGCTTTGCACAAACCCACCTTTGTGGAACAAACCCAGGAGTTATTTTTATTCGAGGTCTTTGAGAATGTATAGTTCTCGTATACAATGAGAGTTTTACCTCGTTGCGATTGAATAGTTTTATAGTCTCGATGGTCCATTAAGCCTGTCGAAATAATAATAACATTACTTTGGTTTTTGCTTGACTCTTTATTAGGGATATTAAAAAAAAAGCACTGGCACAGTGCATTAAATACTGTGTTTTTTTTTTTTCGATTTGATAAAGTGTAATTTTGTTGGCAAATAGTAATTTGAGATTTATGTTACTAGGTGCCTGAGATGTTTCTTCAGGAAGGTATACCGTTCTACTGTCTTCATCCAGTCAGTGTTTTTTCAAGTCTTAGCTAATCTTCATCATTATATCAGCTACTAAACGTCACCATTAAACCACTACAAACCTGCTTCATCACATCTAAAGGTTTTTATTATAAATCGGAGACGTAAAGAAAACAATCATATTTTTTTCCATAATATAATAAATAAATCTATTCTGAAGAATACCGTGTTATCCCGTAACTTAAAAAGCATTCATCAAAAAAAATAATTGCGTTAATCTCAAACTATGGAAATCTAATAAATACTTGAAGCTGTAATCAGTTTTTTTACTGGAATATTCAAGTTTGTTTTAAGCCGTGACATAATTTTATTAAGCTAATCGAGAAAATGTAATAAATTATTAATTTCAGAAACGTTAGTGACAATTCTTTACAGTTTTAAGAGGGCGCATTCCGTCCACTAGCGCCGCCAATCGTTTTTTTTATTAATTGTGATAAATTTAAGACACGTAGATAAAAAACCGCTCTGTAGTGTTCTGAAGATATGTATTTATTATTTTTTGAGAGTTATGTTTTGTACTTTAGAACATAAATAGTTGCCAAAGTCGATATTTTTGCTAAAAGTGGCCACTTTTAGCAATAATTGCCGTTTTGGCTATTTAGCCATGAGTTATGTATTAAAAATAGCTCTCAAAAATTAATAGATACATTTCATCAGTAGGTACACTACAGAGCGGTTTTTTATCTACGTGTCTTAAATTTACCACAATTAATAAAAAACGATTGGCGGCGCTAGTGAACGGAATACACACCCTTAAGATCCTTTGCAAAGTTGACCCTTCCACAGTCATCCTCCTGGTCTTATCCCAATTTATTTGGGTTAGGGACAGCATGTCTTCTTCTTCTATCATTAATAATATCATCGTCATCATTTTAGCCAACACCAGGCATAGGTCTGACCAAAGCGTCGCAAAATTCTGTGCTTTTCATCAGATCCAGCAGATTTTCGCAGCATTCACCATCTCATCGATCGCCGTGGTGGAAGACCTTTCCTTTTTTTTTTCTTCTCTTTTCAGAATTACTCTCAGTTCCAGCCTTATATTCTTTTACACATTATTATTGTTTATTTCTTCTACTGATATCGATACCGTCTTTGTGGTACTCGCATTCGCCTCCCGTTCTTCGTTTCGACGACCACTCTCGGCGGATGGCTATGTACGTTGTGACAGTCTAAGATGTATCCTTCAGAGTTCAGCCGGAGTTTCGCCTTGCAGTCGCGCGCTCTAGAAGAGCATATCCAGTATTTCAATCGCAGTCTCGTGAATGTGTAACCATCTATCAAAATGAGGTCCTTTCCTCTTTGGGATGTTATCACTTCATAGTTGTAACCTGTAAGCGACAATTGAGCTTTAGATTTTGAGTCGTTCTAAATTATAACTTAGGTGTCACGTGTATTATTTGATGACAAACTCATCTAGGATCGTTGAATTTTTCTTAGCACAACAAGTAGTCAGAATAACTAACGATCATAGATGTCAAAATGTGTAAATTATTCTCAAATATGCTTGTGATATCAACATTGTGTAATAAAACACTTTAATAAGTTTATATTTACGTTACTCCAATTTACTTGATTTTATTTCAGCTCAACAAGTCCAACTTTTTCCTCCCATTTAAATATATTTCCACTTTTGTTATTAACAATGTGTTTAAATTAACAAAAACCTGCATAGTGACACGATTTTTAGAACAACGTAAGCAACAGATAAACTGCGCAAGCGACAGTACCTACGCCAGTGTGTCGCCAGCATTGGTCGCCAGCATCAAAAAGTTATAAAGGTAGTTCTACTTAAAAACAATTACAACATAGTAAATAACGAGGTACGAAGTAAACTATTTAATGGAATAATTCATCTTCGCTAAATCTGTACCTTAATTTTGAGAGTTACCTATGATAATTATGTGCTAAATGTGAGTGCATTATCTATAAATGTATATGTCTCCGGAAAGTGGCAGACGCCGTAATTTTTTTGATTGTAAGTAAACTATTTTTCCTAAATAAGACACGGATGAATTGGAATCTATTGAATTTTGATGGGATATGTTATGTACAAAACGATTTGTTCATAATATTTCGAGAAATTTTAATCTAATCCAGATTTATTACAATCTTACAGAGTCTTCCACTTACCGGTGACATATACAATTGTCTAAAGATTTTTTTTTTCATTGAACTAAAAAAACCCAGATTATTAACTATCTAAAGAAAAAACATCGCTTTGGTTTAAATTGTGTGTGTTTTGTTTGGGTACCACGAGCTTTTCTGACGGCTTTTTATAACTACTTCTCCGGTATTCTTCTTGATAAACTCCCGCGGTGGATGACAGTGGTCGTTGATGACGTAAGCAAGGTATCCGGCGCCTGGATCTATACTTAGCTTAGCCTTGCATTGCGGCTTGTGAGTGGAACAGCCCCAACCATTGCGACTGACTTGAGCATACGTGTAACCGTCAATGACAATCAAGTCCTTTCCTCTTTGCGACTTTGTGATTTCATATCTTCGACCTACAAGAATAAAGGTCATGAGCTAGCTTTTTTTTTATTTAAGCAAGACTAAATACAACTGGTATACCATACCTTTTTAGCGATTAGTGATCTTATAAATTAAATTCTAATATTACATTTAGTTCTTCCGTTACAGGTGAGGAGCTCCTGGCTAAATAATAACAGCCACACAGTTCTATCTTCGAGGTTAAGCAACGCCTGCCGAGGTTGGTCTGTGGATGGGTGACCATCTGAACATGCAGAGTTTCCTCCGTGCCTCGGAAAGCACGTTAAGATGTTGGTTCCGGCTGTCATTTGGAGATCTTTGGCAGTCGTTAAGGATAGTCAGAAGCCAGAAAATCTGACACCAGTTTTGCCAAGGAGTACAGTGTTACCCAGTTAATGGGTTGTGGAGGTCTGGTAGGCAGCCGCTCCACGTAAAATACTGATATTCAGCTGAATCCGGTTTGACTGGAAGCCGACCCCAATACAGTTGGGAAAAGGCTAGGCCGATGTGATGACAGGTGACTGACATACAACGCATAGCCGGTTCCTTGGGGATTGTAGATTGAAGAAAGGATACCCCGAAATTCCTACGGGAATGGGAAAAACTGGTTATACAGCGCGTAAGAAGTCTTGGGCAAAAGCTACTTAGTGACTTGATAAATTGAGAAACCAGTGCTACCAAGTATGAGAACGATTTACAAAATAATTGCAAATACGATGATAAAAATTTAGACGATAGTGTTCCAGTTAATCGAAAGAAAAAAGAGTTTTCAGATGACTAGAATTTATTTGGAGAAGCATATTATTGAGATCAAAAAATATATTGATTATTATGTAACCGGATAATCGCTAAAGCTTTGGTTTCCTAGGATAGCGGTGCCGTCTTAGAGCGGCCGTAATATTACGGACGCAAAAAGACGGCTGTCTTTACGGTGACGACATGTGGAAAGTTTACTTTTTATATTATGAATAGCTTCATGGTTACGTACGAAATCTATTAAAATTTCGTCGTCTTCGCTGCTCCAAGAGTTGGAACTCATTTTGTACGTTGTTCCGGTGAAAAAAACACAAATACGTATTAAAAATACATGACGGCCGTCATGCAAATGGCGGCACCGCTTTTTGACGTTACAGTGTCAGTTACCGCTCTTTAGGAAACCGCGCCATTTTGTTTACAAAGACAACGTTCTAGTGACGTCATTCACCGCTGTATTACGGCCGCTCTAAGACGGCACCGCTATCCTAGGAAACCCAAGCTTTACTCAATAAAACTGTTTAATATATTGAGAAATTGTAAACTTTCGTTAAGTTGTTAACTGAACATTTCTTGAATAAAAAACTCAATTGTGAACAGACATAAACTAGCGACCAATCAGCGCACAGATCAACAATTTATCCGTTTTCAGCAACATGGATGCATAATATAATAGGTACAAGGTTATTATCGTAAGTTGGTAGAAAAAAAATTCATTTGACAATTTATCGAGACTTTACAATCTCTCAAGGTATTTTATATTCTTAGTAGCCATTATACAATGACAATTACAGTATAATGCAGGAATAAAGTACCTACACGTTTTACTTACACACTACTATAATAAGCTCAGTAAATAAAAGATTTATTTCATAATTAACAAAGAACGATAGATACAATGTATAAGATAGTATCTTCTTAACGATATTAATTTAAACATTTTAATTTGTTATTTTGTACACCTACTCGTTTACATTAAGTCTACATATTATATACCACTTGTGGTATCACTACTGAACATCAATTTTAAATAAATAAATCGAACTAATAAAAGTTTAGTTCTTGACTAGATAACGTACAGTACAAAGGATGAATTAAGTCTATGTTTTTATGAACCTACCTGATACCTGCTGTTTTTGCTTTCTTTCAATTCTTTTTGCGAGTTTTGGCTGTATTGCACTTTTCCTCATGTCTCCTAGAGAACCTCAATACCCATCCATAAACACAGGTGTCTTATTCATAGTATTTTATTATGGTTTTACAGTCAGCCCAATTCCAACAACTGAACTAGCTACAGAATTTTGGTAATAGGTATTTATAGTCCCATAAATGGACAAAAACACAGCGGCGTGGTAGCCTCTAACCAAAAATATCCATGCAAATAAAAAACACTGACTTAAGTCAATTTCCTATATTTTATTTTTTATTTTGAAATCAACATTTTAGTGTATTTTTGTTGGCTATTGTTTTTCTTGCATGTACCTAATACGTTTTTATTTTTATTTTTTAACACTGTCGTTATTTTGGAGCTCTGAATGATTTCCAAAACATTTTTCAAAGAAAATTTTGGGTTAAAATAAAATTTCTGTAATCAGTGTTTTTTTTGCAAAGATATTTAACATACCCGTTTATCATACAAGCAATTCCTTGCTTAAAAGGTGATCTCCAATAATATGTATCGAAATGCCCATTGTAATTGAAATAAACAAATAATTTTATTTTTTATTTTATTTAGTCTAATAGTCAGAAAACTTACTCCACTTCTTTAATATAATGTGTCCATCCGTATTTTTGTAAAACTGTCTCGGTGGATGGCAGTGTTGACTGTTGACAAATTCTAGGGCTCCATCGGAACTCCTCCTGAGCTTAGCTCGGCATTCCGTCTTGTTAGAAGAGCAGCCCCAATAATTCAAACTAATCTTCGTGTACGTAAACCCGTTGACTAGTATCAGGTCCCTACCTCTTTGGGATTTTGCTATTTCGTACCTCATTTCTGAAATAAAAGTCACGATTTACAATGACTATTACAGAAGACAAGCTAAAGATAAGAGAAACACTTATTTTACTCTTAAAGTGATTTAAATAAATAATCCAAATGGGTTTGTAAAAAAAAGATAACTTATTCCTATGTTAGTAAACAGAGATGCGATTTATTTGAAATACTTCTATCTAAAATGCAAATACAAAATGCAAAATACTTATTTTGTATTTAAATGCCTTTTAGTAAAAAACATTTTGTATTTTATTTGAAATACCTTTCGAGATGTATTTTACATTTTTAATATTATTTTCAAAATGCAAAATACTTTGCATTAAGTTTAGCCAACATTACCAGTCAAACAAAATTAAATGAACGAATGACGCTTGTATTGCCGAATTTGACCGATAGAGGCGCCTGCTAGCCATGCGCGCCTTTTTTTAGCCGTTCCAGTATTGTAGGGATTATAACAGCTATCCCTACAATACTGGAACGGCTACGTACTACAACAAGATAATTTAGATTAACATAACAGAATTTATTGCTACGCGTACTGATAAATATAACCAAAATGTCATGCATAAGGTGCCAAACGCCTCGGTATTGTATCTCTATTCTATTTCTCATGATAAATACCTAAAATAAATAAAAATATCTGAGATTTGATCAAAACGTATTTTATTTTGAAAAAGTATTTTGAAAATACCTATTTTGCATTTAGCATTTGAAATGCGAAACTCAAAACTATTTGTTATTTTGCATTTAAAATAATAAATCTGAAAAGTATTTTGCATTTTGTATTTAAATATGCTTTTTTAAAACCATTTTGTACATCTAAAATTGTTAGTAAACACATAATCTGTTTAGAGACAAGGGTGTTGTTCGAGATACATCTTCGTAGAAAATCCCCTAAAAAGGGGAGTCGTACCTTCCCGCTTTGGTCTTCAAGATGGAGTTGGAGCTGACCCGCACTCTGCAGAGCAAAGAGGCAGATTTGTGTCTGACGATGGCGTGGAAGCCATCGACGTGTGCTTGTGCAAATATACCTGATGCACTGCAGAAACATTAACATTTTTAAATTCTTGCTTGCAGCTCTCTCTCAATCCATAAATGGGTCAGTGTCAAATTTTGCGCAGGTAACCTTTAGGTAGGTACTAAAAATGATAAACTTACAAAAATATAAAACTAAAATAAAAATACTTAGACATGACTTTTCTTAGTGTCTGCTATACTTGGCCGCGATGTTTAACTAATGATGCGCTTAGACTGTGCCGTACGACTATTTGCGTCTTTAATTGCTACTCTGAGTTGTGCTTTATACATGGTTGGTTTTCCACCAGACACGAGCAGTGTGTCTCACGAATCTGACTGAAACCTTTTCTTCAGCCTCAAAATAGGTAAGTTCAATAAAATTATATTTTTGACGTTGACGTAGCATTCAAATTCAATTATTTTCCGTTTTATTTCAGCAAAGCGAATCGTACGGAGAAAAATAATAAGCAAGAAGATAAATGTGAGAACAAGGATACTTCCTTGTTTCTATGTATAGGTCTTCAAAAATGATATTGAGGTTTCTAATATCATTTTTTTCTAAACTGAATAGTTTGCGCGAGTGACACTTCCAAAAAGGTAAAATGTGTGCCCCCCCCCCCCCTGTAACTTCTAAAATAAGATAATGATAAAACTAAAAAAATATATATTATTTATTTATTTATTTATTTATGTACACACAAGAAATTAAAAAACTAAAAATGTATACAGAAAAAAGAGTACAAAGGTACTGCTTATTTCAAATGAAATTTCTTCCAGCAGACCTGCGACAGGAGAGTAGGAAAAGAAACATAGACACAGTGTGTAGAAACAAAGAAGGAAACTAAAAATAGACTTAACTAATTTAACTTAAACATACTATTAATTATTATCTACTAATAAATACATTAAAATACAATAAACATACAAACAAATATACAGAAATAGATTTACATAAATACATAAAATAATAAAATAATACATACCTTTAATATAACATTATAGTATAGAAGAGAGATAGTGCTCTTTGACAGCTTTTTTGAAAATAGAAATATTTTTACTTTCTCGTATGTCAGATGGGAGTGAGTTCCACAATCGTACCGCAAGAAAAGAGAAGGAGTGTGAGTATGAATGAGTTTTATGGGATGGGAAGTTTAGGTGAAGTTTGAGGTGGGATCTACACAGCGCATCGGCAGGGCGAGCAAACGAGAAACGATCACGCAGGTAGCCAGGGTATGCAGGATTGAACAGGATATTGTAAAGGAGACATAATATTCGAGTGTTCCTGCGAAGACGGATAGGGAGCCACTTGAGATCCTTGCGGAACTGAGAGACATGGTCGTATTTCCTCAAACCAAAAACAAAACGAATGCACAAGTTTTGCAAGCGCTCAAGCTTGTTTAAGAGCTCCTCTGTGGCATCTAGGTAGCAGGCATCAGCGTAGTCAATGATCGGCTGAATTAAAGTTTGAGCCAAATAAATTTTAGTTTTGAAAGGCAAGAAAGTCTGAAGAGTTTTCAAAGAATGGAAGGAAAAGTGCACCTTGCGACAAACCTCATTTACTTGCGCTCGCCATGAAAGATTGCTGTCAATTAAGACACCAAGATTCTTCGCTGTGTCCGTGTATGCAATGGTCGACCCGTTAAGGGAAGATGGCGTCAAAGTGGATGTGTCAAGCGCATTGCGATAGTAGCGACTGCCTATAATCATCGCCTGGGACTTGGACGGATTAACATGTAAGCCATATGACTTAGCCCACAGTTCAATACGCTCCAGGTCACGATTCATGGCATTAATCGCTGAATCCGCGTCAGCCAGCATGAAGTGACGATAAAGCTGCAAATCGTCTGCGTAAAGATGGAAGTTGGAGCAGATGACCTTCGTAACGGTATTTATGAATATAGTGAATAGAAGAGCAGAGAGAACGCCACCCTGAGGAACACCAGCAGTGAGGTCGCACCAATCAGAAAAAGTCTCTTCAAGGCGGACACACTGAGAGCGACCCCGAAGATAAGAGTCAAACCAGGATAATGCGGAAGGGGCAAAGTTAATAGAATGAAGGACTCCAAGAAGTATGTCGAAATCCACTGAGTTAAACGCACAGCTGAAATCAAGTAGGACTAATAAAGTGAGTGATTTATTGTCCATAGCCCAGCGGATATCGTCAGTGACTTTAAGAAGTGCAGTAACAGTACTGTGACCTGCACGGAATCCCGATTGGAAAGGGGAGATAAGAGAGTTAGATGATAGGTAACTAGAAATTTGGCCATGAACAATATGCTCGAGAACCTTAGAAAGGAAAGGAAGAATGGAGATGGGTCGGAAGTGAGACAAAGAGGATGGATTGTTGGTTTTGGGAAGTGGTATTATGTGTGCCTGTTTCCAGGACGTAGGAAATGTGCCAGAAAATAAGGAATAATTGGTAATGTGAGTGAGAATTGGAAGCAGTTGCGGGAGAATAGGGATAATCATTCTCGAACACAGATTATCATGGCCAACAGCAGAAGATGAGATAGAGAGAAGGGATTTTTTAACATCATCTTCAGAGACAGAACTGAGATTAAAAGAAGGACAGCTCGGTAATGGCAATTTGGAGAGCTCAAGCAAAGTAGCAGATTTTACATGAGGTTCCAGAGAGACAGGAGGAAGAGAAAAGTGCCTATTGAGAGCGGACAAGTCAATATCTGCACAGGTGTTAATAGGAGATTTGCCGATGCCAACTGACTTAAGGAACTTCCAGACATCGGAGGATTTGCGATCTACAAGAGATTCGTGGAAATGGCGTCTCTTGGCATCTCGACACAGACGATTGCAACTGTTACGCAAAGCTTTAAAATGAGCAAGATTCTGCTCCGTGGGTCTACGCTTATACCTACTCTTCGCCTTGTCCTTACGAGCAATGGCATTTTTTATTTCGGTTGTCATCCATGGAGCCGGATTCTGCTTAATTTTAATTCTCCGACGCGGAGCGTGTTTGTCATAAAGACTCAACAGTTGGGAGGTGAAGCAGTTCACTTTGTCGTTGATACAGGAGCTTTCGGTTACCGAGGTCCAGTCAATATCGCATGCATCACGCGTCAACGCAACCAGATCTAAACCATTATAATTACGCAGAAAACCATAGCGAGGTTTACGTTTAGGAGATCTGATACGATAAGATAAGTAAATGAGGTCGTGATAAGAAAAGGTTGCAGTGAGCTGCCCAAACTCAGCAACTTTGTGAGGCGAAGAAACAATCATTAGGTCTAAAAGAGAAGGCGTGCAGTTAGGGGAGTTATGAGTCGCAGAGAGGGGAAGAATTTCGAGATTAAAAGAAGACAAGAGAGAGCGGAGTTTGAGAGAACGAGAATCATCTTTAATTAAACAAGTATTAAAATCACCCATTAAAATAATATGCTCATACGCTGGGCAAAGATTATTAAGAGTAGATTCTAGGGAGTCAAAATAGCTAATATGTAGATTAGGGGAGTAGAATACCCCAAGTAATACTTTGGAATGATTTAATATAATCTCCAGGAACAAGAATTCAGCCGACCCTGAGTACGGAGATGGAGAAGCACAAACAGTTTTATGCGGTATATCAGCACGTATGTACATGGCAACGCCACCACCACCCTTGCCAGTCCTGTCATTCCTGATCAGAACATAACCAGGAAGTGCGTAGTGCGTAGAAAGAAGAGAAGGCTTAAGGAATGTTTCTGAAATTAGAAGTACGTATTATATTGTTACGCGCTAGAATTAATGCCGGGTACACAACGTACTACTAACGCCATCTAGTATCGAGTAGTGGAACTAATTGGGTCACGATCTTTCTAGACTTTTCGATGCTAGAACATTCTCGATGTTTCGACACCTAGTCAGTCGGGACCGGTATGTTCCCGAACTTTCTAGATATTTCCATTCTCGAACTTCTCGAAGGTTCTGGAAATTACTGTGGGACTATATAAGGTGCGCATCGCTCGCGACTAAGTCAGTATTGAATTGGCGATACAAGCGAATCTTCGGAAGCGATCTTCAACTGCGAGTTGCGAGTTAAGTGAAGTGAAGTGTTTAATAGTGCGATTGTGTGTTGTAATTAGTGTGTTTAAAGTGTTAATTAGTGTTGATAAATAAAGTGTCATTTTTGATTAATTTATCGGCTGTTTTTATTGTCACGAACCCCAAGCTCGTAACAATATGATGTACATTACCATGTAAACTTCCACCGAAAATTGGACAGAACGAGATCTAGTAAGTTGTATTTTTTTTTTAATACGTCATAAATCGTAAACCGCAACTTTTGCTTATAATATATACCGACAGGTTTGTACGGAACCCTCGGTGCGCGATTCCGACTCGCACATGGCCGGTTTTTTTGTATTAAGGTTCATATTCGTACAAAGTATGCAAGCATTTTAGACTAATATTACTAATAATCTATAATGCTGAATTGGTATTTAGTTGAAAATAAAACCTTGAATTAAAAAGTACCTAATTGTTTCTTTCTCGGGTCCCTGGACACCCGGTCCTTTAGTAGGCGTGCGAGGGGCCGAAACCAACTCGCAGCGGCCCCGTTGGACATTTCAAATGTAATGGGGCACCAACCGGCGATTATCCCTGTGTGCACTGTGAAAGTATTCCCAAGGACAATCCCCGTTTGAAGCAGTACTATTGCAGAATATGGAAACAAAAGATGAAACGCTATGGGTTTGGGTGGTTTAGTGGACTGATTCATTATAATTAATCATTACGGTTATTAAAAGTACAATAAATGCACCACCTATAAGGATTGTTCAGAAATACTCGCCAACTTTTTAAAAAATTTGCTTGTATAATAATATTTTTAATCGGTAGGTCGAAAGCTACTTATATTTAAAATATTATTACTACGTATAAATAGTAGATCTTCAATGACGTTTTCCTTCATGGAGAATCTGTAATTAGATACCACGAACTTGAGTGAAGAAAATAACCTTTCTACACTATCATAATGTGTGTAAAAGATGTAGTTTAAGTTCGGTTTAGGTTCAGTTCGGTTTAGGTCGGCTAGCTAAACTTAGTAGGTAGCCTACTAAGTTTAGGTCGGCCGACCGACGGCGACAGGCGAGTGGTTGACTGTGAATTAACATTATTTATTATAATTCGGTAAGTAAGTAGTTTGAAATCAAGAGAGAAATGTAAAAAAAAAATTCACAAAATTTCGATCGAACAGATCGAAATCTTGCGTTACATCTTTATAGTTATTGGAATATTTCCGATAGCAGTTGTACTGTGTTGTAGGATATTAGAATCTTTCTCAAAAATGTTTTTACAACATTTTGTGCAGCTCAGACTCCGATGATGATGCTAATGTAATTGAAAGAACAACCTTCTAGCACTAATTTCGCAAACATCCCAGCACATCAAAGCAAAATGCCGACGATTTTATCGGGAAAGAAAATGTTCACGTTAACTAAATAATAATTGGTAGTTCCACTGCAGTTTTCAAGTTTTTTAATAAAACGTAGTGATTGGGATTCATACAAGAGCAAAAGCCTCGCTGACAAAAACATCTCAAATTTCCTTTCAACCTTCTTGTTTAAATAGTTCAGCCCCTTTTTTTTTTTTTTTTTTTTTTTTTTTTTTTTTTTTTTTTTTTTTTTTTTTAGGGATGGGAAATCATCCAATGACTCCTCCCGCTCTGGGTGTAGCGGGAGGGAGTGTCAGACTTCTACTGACTAAAACCCATCCATGTTCCTTCATTGCCCTTTGTGTTCCGGAGCCACGGTGTCTCTTGCGAATAATCCCGCGACTCCGGCAGGCGTCGGCCCTCTCGGGCCCCTCTGTGTTGCTGACTCTCTTTGAGGCGCGCGTGGAACACTAACGCGCCGTCGACACGGCCTGTCGTCACTAGACGGACGGACGGCGAGCCACCCATAGCTCGCCGTCCACAGGCCCGCGCCTACGGTGGCCGGAGGTCACCAGGTGGCCCCCGACGCCCGCGGCGTCCACCACGGCGGCCGGGACGAGAGGGTCTCCTCTCCCGCTCCGCCACCTCCTTCGCTAGCATGACTGCTTCGCAGAAGGAGGCAACGGCGTCCCATTCCGTCTCGCTCCGGACCATGGCTTGGACCAGGGCCGGACGCGAGAGGTCGCCGCCGATCGCCGTTTCGAGGACACGGCGGTGCGCCGCCCAAGCGGGGCACACCTGCACAGTGTGCTCTACCGTGTCCTCTGGTCGATCCTCGCAGTGGTGACACCCGGGCGTTTCCTCCCGCCTGATTCGGTGCAGGAACCTCCCGAAACAACCATGTCCGGTGAGGACCTGCGTCAGGCGGTAGGTGAGGACGCCGTGGCGCCTCTCGAGCCACTCCTCAAAGAGGGGACTTACCGCCGCTATCGTGGCGTGCCCTGCGTTGGGTTGCGATAGTCGCCGTCTCCATGACGCCATGAGATCGCGCCGGAAGTTCGTCCGCTGCGCGACAATTTGCCGCGTCAGCGGAGTTTCCCCCCGGCTTAGTACCTCCGCGCGCCAATCATGCAGGCGCGCGAGGACCACCGCCTCCAGATCCCATGGCGGCAATCCGGCAAGGAGACCCGCCGCTTCGCGCGAGATCGTGCGGTACCCTCGTGTCATTCTGAGGGCCACCACCTTTTGGGGCGCGTTCAAATGGTTCGCAGCACGCTGCCTCAATGAACGCGCCCACACCGGGGCCCCGTAAAGGGCCATGGACCGCACGACCCCCGCGTATAGCCGACGGCAGGAGGCGTTCGGTCCCCCCAGGTTGGGCAGGAGCCGCCTGAAAGCAGCGCCGGCCCGCTCCAGTTTGGGGACCAAACGTCGGAAATGCTCCACGAAGTTCCATCGGCTGTCCAGGACGAGCCCCAGGTATTTCAGCGTCGATTCGACGCCGATGGAAACCCCTCCTACCGTCAGCAAGGATCCCGACGTTGGCGCATTACCTCGGCCATGAAAACACATGGCCTCGGACTTGTGCAGCGCCACCTCGAGACCCAGTTGCCGAATCCGCTCAACGACTATCGCAACCCCGCGTGTCATAGCGTCGGCCGCCTCCGCGTACGACCCCCCTTGTGCCAGTACCAGCGTGTCGTCAGCGTAGCAAATGACGCTGACGCCACTAGGGAGGTCGGCTCGCAGCACCCAGTCGTAACCGATGTTCCACAGGGGCGGCCCCAGAACCGAGCCCTGTGGGACACCGCACGACATCTCTCGCCGGTTCCACTCTCCGCTGTGACTAGGGTAGATAACTGCCCTGTCGGACAGGTAGTCCCCGACCACACGACGAAGGTAGGTCGGCACCCGATGATACCGGAGTGCCTCCCCAATGCAGCTCCAGGGCATGGTGTTGAAGGCGTTGGCGATGTCGAGAGACACCGCCAAGACAACACCACCCCGGGAGACCGCATCCCCCGTCGTGAGGGCTCTGACGCGCATGACGGCGTCCACCGTAGAGCGCCCCTTGCGGAAACCGAACTGGTTGTCCGCAAGATCCGGCCCCGTTCCCGCTAGGTGCCCGGCGAGGCGGTTCGCAATGACTCTCTCGAAGAGCTTGCCCACCTCGTCGAGCAACACCACGGGCCGGAATGCGGACGGAGAGTCCGCAGGGCGCCCAGGCTTCGGGATGAGTACCAGCTTCCCGGTCCTCCAAGAAAGCGGGAACTGGCCTCTCTCCAAGCATGCGCTAAAGAGCCCCTCCAGTCGAGGCCCGAGAGCCTCCAATGCCAGGGCCCAGGCTTTGCCAGGCAAGCCGTCGGGCCCTGGGGCGGTATTCTTGGCCTTGAGCCTCCGCACCGCCGCTCTCAGGTCTACCCCAGTCACAGCAGGGATGTCGTCGTCGTCGTCCTCTTGGTCCTCTTCCGGCACCGCAGGCGGCGGAGCCATAGGCGGGGGAGAATGTTCCCCTCGCGCAGGGAACAGAGCGCTCACCGCGTCCTCCACGAGCTGAGGCCGGAGACTCTGCGTCAGTGGGGGGGCCCAGGTGCGGAGCTTGTTCCGCACCATGAGGTAGGGGCGCCCCCACGGATCTCTGTCGAGAGTCGCCAGCATTTCCTCGCGGGCCAGATCTCTAGCCCGCAGGACAGCGTCGCGGAGAGCGGTCTTTGCGGCTCTGTATCCCTCGTATAGCTCCGCCTCGATGGCGTCCGCATCCGGAGGACGGATGCGGCGCCTGCGATGCCTGGCGTACCGGCGGCGCGCAGAAATGCACGCCTCGCGCAGAGACGCTAGCTCTCGCGACCACCAGTACACCTGGCGCCGGGCTCTTCCTGGCCGGACTCGGGGCATTGCCACGTCACAAATGTCGGACATGGCCTCCTGGAACCACCCTGCCTCGTGATTGACGTCGGCAGGCCTGTCCGGTGATGTCACCCAGGCCTGCACGATCGAGGCTTCCAGGAGGAGCTCCCGGTCCAGCTGCTTCAGAGCCCAACGCGGACCACTCGGGGTCTGTACGACCGGCGCGCTTGAGGTCTGGGTGGAGACGTCAAACCGGATATACCGGTGATCGGAATAGGTCTCCACCTCCTCCATGACACGCCAGTCAATGACCCGCGGTGACAGAGCGGGACTGGCGAACGAGATGTAGTTCAGCCCCTTCAGGTCAAGATCAAGTAATTCCAAATGCTGATCGTCGTTTGTCTACGCCCCGGCTACTTTCCGTTAAAATACTCCTCCTCACATCAGCAGCTTCTCGCGGCACCCCGGGAGCTCTTTGATTTTATCTTTCCGTCTAGCATTTGCAGATCGCCATTTCTTTTTTATTGCTCGATGTTCACGTGTTGTCAAATCTCGAACTAAGCGTTTGTTTTTATGGTATCTCTCTAGACCTTTTCTTTTAGATTCTGCTTCCTTTTCGGGATTATTTTTACGCCGTGCTCGGTATCGCCGCTGCTTCTCAGCTGGCGTGAGAGGCATCACGGATAGAAATTTAGAGTATCCTGTAACAATGTTTTTTAAGTTTATTAAAATATAAACATTTTATTTAGTATTATACGAAGCTTATAAATTTTACAAAAACCGATTAATATGAAAAATATAATTTAATATTTAAATAAAATTCAAGTCAAAGTTAATATATATTTATATTATATGTGGATGTTACAGAGTTGAGTATTCCTCAACTCTGTAACATCCTTAACAACTATGTTGCTACGCGCCGGAAACAGAATTGCGCAGTAACAGAGAAGTAAATTTTACGTTGCATAACACATAAGTCATAAAATAAAGCGTAAAGTACACTTTTACTTTCATATTTCGAATTTGGCTCCTTGACAACATATTGAACCTAAAATAATGCAAATACGTTGAATTACTTACGTGCCTGTTCAACGCCTCGCGGTCGATAGGTACCTCCTATACCCCTCCTTCCGATGTACCGGTCGACCACGATTAATACATACATCTCGTTTAAACTTGTACAAACTCTAAACAGCGCCAGCTCTATTTTCAAAAAAATCAAAATCAAAATCAAAAATGTTTATTTCATTATTACACGATATACAATGTGATACAGTTGATGGCGTCCCCCTTTTAAGCATATAGATGCCTGTACCAGGAGGCGCCGCTCTTTTATATGATACGAGTGAAATAAGTTACAAAACAAAGGTGTGAATTAATAATTAAAAGTCTAATACTAGTTTTATTATAAGTCTGTTGGTCTGTGTATGTATGTGTGTGTGTGTGTGTGTGTGTGTGTATGTGTGTGTGTGTTTGTGAGGTAGCGGGTGTGTGCATGGCAGTTTGATTCATACTGAAAGTGGTTTGTGTCAGTAGGAACAGTCTAATTTATACTCATTAGCAGATTTTCTGTTTCATCATAACATAACTTGTTTATCCAGTTAAACAGCAACGATTTGCATTCTTGAAACGGTTTAGTATACATACCTATTTCTTTATTTATTTTATTATATAAGTAAGAAGAGCGTCTGTCGTACTGAATTTTAGCAAATTGCGTTTTTACCAGAGTGGTGCAAGCAACATTGTGTTTTATTCTTTTAGCTAAGATATTGGAATCTAATGGTAGGGTTTTATGTTTTTTTAGTACTACGTGTATAATATATAATTTTCGGACTGATAATAACTTACTAATTTGGTATAGCTCACAAGTGGGAAAGGTCCTCTTTTTGAAATACATTACTTTTATTAATGTCCTTTGTGCTCTTTCAACATCAAGAAAACGTGTTTTACGAGCGCCTCCCCAAATAGGAATACAATAAATTATTACAGATTGAACTAGAGAGATATACACTTCATTTAAAAGGTTTTTTGGTTTGCCACTTTTGGGGACTACATGTCGTAATGCTTTGAAAATCCAAATAAACTTTCGTATTCTCGCAGTAATTTGTTCGATTTGAGGATACCAGGACAAGCTTTGGTCCAACATAATACCCAGATACTTGACGTGGTTGACTTTAGTTATGTATGGACAATTACAATTATGATTTGACACACTCCCACATTCATGTATTTTAATTTTGAAATCATGTTCTGGTTGGACATTTTTATATATTGAGAAGCAGATATAATTAGTTTTGCTCGTATTTAACGTTAGAAGGTTGTTTTTTAGCCATGAAGCTACTTGTACCATACCATTTTCTGCGTTGGTTTTGGCTTCAGCCCAGGTTGAGCCAGTGAAAACAATTGCAGTGTCGTCGGCATACGAAAAAATTTTTGCTTTATTGATTGACATATCACATAAGTCATTCAAATAAATGAGGAACAGGGTAGGTCCCAAAACGCTTCCTTGGGGTACTCCGCATGTGACATCAACTTCCTCACTGACATAATTCTCTAGCTTAACCTTCTGTTTTCTGTTTGTCAGATAATCGGTAAATAAAGTCAATTGTGTGTCTCTAATACCAATTTTTTCTAATTTTTGGGCAAGGATGGGAATAGAGACCGTGTCGAAGGCCTTTTTCAGGTCTATGAAAACGGATAAGCATTTAGTTCCTTTGTCGAGTTCTTTTGTAAGTAAAGAAGTTAAAGATGTCACAGCATCTTCCGCAGAAATACCGCGTCTAAAGCCAAATTGGGATGGAGATACAATGTTGTTGGTTTGAAGGTAACTTAATAATCTGCAATTTAGAAGTTTTTCCAATATTTTTGATATAACAGAAATAACAGAAATTGGTCTATAATTGTTAATATCACCCTCCTGCCCACCTTTGTATATTGGGGTGATTATTGATTTTTTTAAAGAGTTAGGGAAGATGCCTTGTTTAAAACAAAGATTAGCTAGATGTGTTATAATTGGGATTATTTCATATTTTACGTGTTTTAGATACCTAGTTGAGATATTATCCCATCCTGGGGCGCTGTCTGATTTTAAAGAGGTAATTATAGAATTTACTTCATTGTTATCTGTATCCAGAAGAACAAAAGATTTAGGGAGACTAGGTAAAGAACGAAGATATAGATTTAGGTCATTCTGGTTTACGTTTTGTTGGATTTTATTTGCAAGTTTGTTACCAATATTTGCGAAATGATTATTTATAAAGGTTGCTGATTCAGTTGGTGATGCTTTTAGATTCGTTAAATTAGTATTAGTTCTAGTACATTTATTTGTATAGGTGATGGATTTCAGGTTTTTCCAGAGTAATTTATTATTGTTTAAAGATTTAGTAAGAAGGTTTCTTTCGTATTTTCTTTTTATTTTTTTTATAAGGTTATTGCAGTGGTTTCTGTAACGAGCATATGTAATTTTTTTAATTTCATTATAGGGGTCGTCTCGCGATTGTTTTTGGAGCTTATTACGATTTTTTATACATCTTAATATGCCTTCTGTGATCCAGGGTTTAATAATTCGTTTACTTTTAGAGATCTTCTGAGTAGTAGTATTTGTTTTAAGAGAGTCAATAAGTTCTTGGATTAAACATTCTGTTACGTAGTTAGGATTGTCACAAAAAAGTAGTGTCGATAGATTCTTTTCTTTCAAATGTTGTAAGGCACTTTCAAAATCAATTTTAGTAGTAGTTATTGGTATAGTTTGGCAATGTTTTATTTTAGATAGCGATAGAAAGGTTGTACGGTGGTCTGTAATAGTAGTGCGTAAGATGGCAATAAAGGCAGAGTGCCGTTTCCTGTTTATTTTGAACATAAAATGGTCAAGACAATTGGCTTCCCTTGTAGGTAAGGTGTGACCAGAAAGAATACCATGACTCGACAACATATCCAGGTATGATGTCCTATTTTTAAATTCATATGTTTGTTCGGTGCGTTTAGGTATAATATTAATATTAATGTCACCAGCAATTATAACATTGCTGTTTCGAGAGTTTAAGTTGTCAAGATGGAATGCCAAAGAGTTTATAAAAGGTTCGGCGTTAGAGTTTGATGGTGAACGATATATACCTAAAATTATGTTATTCAGTATATTTAGTTGAAGACAAGATGCGTGGCTTATCATTAATTCTGTGACACTGGCTTTTAAGGTATCCTTGATATATACTACCACGCCGTCATTTTGATTTTGTTGACGAGTAGTAGCATAAGAGCGATATTTGGTCAAAGTCGGTATAGGTTTACTTCGATCAAGTCTGCATTCAGTCAGAATTATTGCATCCACATCAAAATTGAGGCAAGACAAATTTGCTATGAAGTCGTCAAAATTGCAATATATGCTCCTAATATTTTGGGAAATTATGGTAAGGTCACTCTTATTTATGTTATAGTTGTTAGCAATTTCACTACAGTCACATTCTATCGCTCTCGCAATACTTAATTTATCGAGATCATTTATAGTTTGTAGCAATGAGTCACTCATTATTTGATTTTAATAAATACACGGTACATTGTAGGATCAGGGTATTATTTATATAACGTGTTTGAAGCCGTAAGAACACATGCCCTACATTAATGAATTGTAGGGATTGATGAAAATGAGTTTGCAGTAATTTCCTTTTTTTGTTAATATGAGCCAATGTGTGTTTAGTTATTTTTAGATGATTT
This sequence comes from Ceramica pisi, assembly GCA_963859965.1. Classification (NCBI taxonomy): domain Eukaryota; kingdom Metazoa; phylum Arthropoda; class Insecta; order Lepidoptera; family Noctuidae; genus Ceramica; species Ceramica pisi. The sequence goes on along the minus strand of OY982541.1, from coordinate 5,479,045 downwards.
TTGTATCCATATATTGCACTTTTTGAATACCTGCAATGAATTAAAATGAACTGAAATGTATATAATAATAAACTTTTATCAGTATAATATGTAAGATAGTGAAGATGTGTGTGTATGTTTGTAGGTGTATTTAGGGGAGTATTGAATGCTGCAATTTGTGTGAATGTCGAGTAAGTGTAACAGACTTTACATACCCAGTTTGATGAGCATAAAAAATAAGCAAAAAAGCTGTAAGAAAAGTAGTGAACTTCCTTCTGATAATATAGTCATTGATTGATAATTAGCTGTTGGATTTGTGCTTCGCTTCTAATTATTAAGGTTGGAGAGTCGTCTTCTCTTTTGAGGTATACACGGCCATATGCGGTCCAGCAGTATTTGTACGTTTTAGACTTCACGAGGTCTCGTGCAAGGAAGTGCAGGCGTGCAGCCTTTGCAGTGAGTTGCTCAGTGATGAATATAGGAGTATCCTCATTTGTGTGCATGTCCAGGTGTTTGGCACATAGTTTTGCCTTTTGTTTAATGTTAAATGCCTTACAAGATCTCAATATATTATTTTTTATTAGTGTTGAGTTTGTTTCCACAACAATAGGTGTGTTGCTTGATTCTTTCCTTGCACGAACTCTGTATATATCGCGAATAAACATCTTGTCGAGCGGATAACCTACTGAGCTCGATAGGCTTATAACCATATGAATTAGGTCATCTTTGGTTTCGTTTGACTTCTTGGGAACATTTTTTATTTCAAAATTAGCTTTTCTGCTATCTTGTTGCATATTTTCTATTCTATCCTCCAAAATAGTAATATATTTTTTATCCTCTTTTGTTCTATCCTCTAGACATTCAATTTTTTTCTTAAATTCTTCGTTTTGCGCCATCAAAAAGGCGATGGAACTTTCGATATTGCAACTTGATTGTTGAATTCCTTGGAGTACAGAGGCATTTTTTTTAAATTCATTCTCTTGGGCCGTCATCATCTTGGAGAACATAGACTGCAACTCTTCCTTCAGTCTATCAAATTCATCAACAAAATCTTCATCACGTCTTCTTTTTTGCCGGGATGTCACAAAGTTGGGGGGTGTTTTATGCTCAGAATGTTGCAGCCCTGCCCGGTCCAAATCAGTTTCCGACAGAGATTTATTTAAGTTGAGTTGGTCCATTCTGCTGCCGTATAGTGATTTAACGGTGTTATTTATTATCCTTCCGTAAATAAACAGATACGAGTTCCAACTTACAATAATAACACTCAGTATCGTAGCACAGGTAACCGCGCTGCCGTAGCTGTCGTAGCCCGTAGCTCGTGACGTCACGTTTCGTAGCGAACCGTGTGATGCGCTTGCTCCGCCCACGTGGGTGACAGAGAGGGCAATTATGGTGATGGTCTTTTTCACTCGAGGGTCGCGGGGGACAGGGCCCGCTAGTTGTCGTAATCGGCGACAACGACTGCTCGTACTTTCACTTTTATATATGTAGTTGAAGTTGCGAGTTTAATACACTAATCATAAGATCTAAACTAGTTAGTATTTGGACTTTAGTTTTAGAATATTTTTTAAGTAATAGTTTGCGCACGTCTGCTCACAGCTGAGATCCGGACGAAAGAGGAAAATATTTTAAAATTGTCATTTACTCAGTGACATAGTATTGCAAACAGTTTCACATATTACGCGGGACAAAGTTTAAAAAATAGTTATTAGGTAACTAAAGACTGAATACTTAGGTACCACTTTTAAGATTTTTTTTATAAATATTGTCAATACTCAGTTTAAAGTAATAATTTATTAAAGGTAGGTTGATAATAGTATAAAATGAAATTATTTGATCTTTATTATAACGGAGCTGCTAGCAGAGACACATAGAGTTTGGAAGGAAAACTATTGTGTTACCAAAAATAAAACAATGTTTCTTTAAAAAAAAAAAAAAAAAAGAAGTCTTTATTTTAGTTATCAACGTTTATTACTGTGATATATTTTGTTTTTATTGTAATATTTGTAAGAGGTTATGTGATTATTACTAATAAAAAATAACACAGTAGAGGGACTTGTTCCCCTGCGCGAAATTTGACAATGAGCCAAATAATTTACAGGCGATAACAAATTGTTTAAAATTGTCAGAATGCTTGGGATTGACCAAGCGTAATGTCAAAGCGCTTGTCGCAACGCGCAACGATTGTATAAAATACTATGTTTTATATTTGACATTTAGACAATCGTTGGCAGACTTTCAAATAGGTGTCAATTTCGTGTGGGTTATTGAATGATCATAATATTGTTTTAATCTGATTTCCGAGTACCGAAATGACTTAACTCTTTCAGACTCGTTTAAACATGAAGAACATTTTGATCATTTATATTTTAGTTTTAGCATTATTTACAACTTGTCAGATATAATGAAAAAAGAACTGGGTATTAAGGCATTCGAGGAATGAGGTGGTTAGTGACACTAACCACCATGACATTGATACAAGCAAAAGTATGATAAATTATGTTTATTATGTATTAATATAATCAGTTATTCTACTTTCTCACAGGCAAAACTACTGTAGAAATTATTTTTTGTGAAAATCTGAAAAACATGTCTTTCCTTTGCGTAAGCAAAGAGGCACTTTACATGTACTGCACTGCCATACAGTACGCACTGGAGATATTTTAGTGCTACATTTGCGACATCTTCTCGAAGTGCTTCTCTCAGGTTGATGGCGACAGCATTCTAGACGGATTTCCAGAGGGACCGTAAGCTTGCGACGTTTTATAAATGCAGGTCCTGGAGAACAAACTACGGTTGCTGTTTACTGAATTGAATACGAATACGAGTCTGTTGGAGCTCATTAATTTAGAAATATAGCTATCATGCAAATCAGGTGCAGAAGACCAGTAATCTCTGTAGCTCGTCCATTTATACCCATAGCCAAGTTTAAAGCAATGAAAACATCAAGTTCTTTTATTGTGGTGGGTGTATAAGGCTTTCCGGATTGAGTTGCGTAAGGGTAAGTTTGAAAACATAAAAGTTCTTGTAAATGAAAAGAAAAAACTCGGTCCAAAAAAGGCCTAACAGTAAAACAGATTCAATATACTCCATGCTAAGAATTTGATCGCTTATTCCCACACTTTCAGAAAACTCACTTGGTTTGTCCATCCTACAAATTTTCTTCCATTGCGGTGTTGTACAATCAGAATTCTGGCTTACTAAGTTAGACAAAGGGAGGTCATCATCGGAATCAAAGATGTCTAATTGGTTACTTGCAAATCACCAATAAAATCGCCTAGAACCAACGTATTTGGCTGATCTTCTGTATTTTCTTCGTCATTCTCATCGCTACAAATACTCTCACTACCTGAAGGAAAGTCTTCCAACAAGTATTCTGAGATTTCTCTATGTTTTAGCCGGCGCAACATACTGTTACAAATACGAAAAAGACACTTATAGTAATAGGCTTATGCATAAGCGAGATGTCGATTATGAGTTTACAGTCACAGTGGTTAGTTTACTAACCACTTTAATTTCGTTGTGAATACACAGTAAAAACACTGAAGTAAATGTATATTTATGTCAAAACTTACAAAATAGATATAAGACAATACATTAAGTAAAAAACATTGAAGAAAAAAGTTTACTTACGTGTTTCATAGATTTTTTTATCAGTCAAAAGTCTGTTAGCACAAAATTCAATTCTTCATTCAATATACCGCCCATCAGCCGTATCTTGATCAGCATGGTTAGAATTTTAATAATAGTTCATCATTTCATACAACGTTTTTCGGTGCATTTATTGTTCTACTTGGGTGAATATTATGTGTGACTTTGACAGCGACGACGGCGATCATTCGCCGACATACATATAAATTCTTCGAGTTGATACCTAGCTATATTTTACACGCCCCTCTTCTACCTGGTCTATTGTATAATATTGTAGCCGCTTTATCATTGTTGTAGAATTTTTAACATCCATTACAACAGAAACATAAAGTTTCTTCGGGGATGAATCAGCTTGAAGATTATAAAAACTTGGAAGCTCATTCGAACTTGCGAACTCTTCTAAAGTACCATTAAAACACAAATTATTGATTTCATTTTTATTGATAAAACAATTATCAAAAGGTAAAAAATAGGTATCAAAAGGGTCGTACTTAAAAAACAGTAACATTCAAGTAGTAATTTTAATGTCAAAAACTTGACAAAAGAAGAACGTAACAATATAAGAGACCTCCAATTTGTCTTTTATAATTGTGACGTTATTCTTTTTAATACAAGAACTGCTTCACTGAATCATTCACTATGTCATTTTGCAGAAGCAGTGTTCTTAAATATCCGTAAAACGTCAGACCATATCACGGCAGAGCTGAAGGTCCTCGCCTGGGCTAGCCAATTTAGAATCATGAGGAAAAGGAACATGAAGGCCTTTGCCCAGCATTGGGCAAATAGGCTCGATAGATGGTAAAGTATAAATTAATAGGTCCTGAATCAAAAACATGGCAAAAAGAGCACAACTACTAGTTTGAAGAGTTTTTAAAAAAAATTGACTACTACATTAGTACAAATTGTCCATCTGGACCTTTGAAATACTTTCTGGGCGGATGGCAATGAAGATTATATATTTTAGTTATCACACCATGTTGGCTTAAAGTTAGTTTTGCTTTGCATTGGGGATTTCTAGAAGAACAGGTCCAAGAGTTCGTACTTGATTTACAAAACGTGTAGTCCCCAACTAATATTAAATTCTTGTGTTTCCGAGATATCACCCAATCATAGTGAGGACCTGAAAAAATTAGAATTGAATTGAATCAGTTCATTCAAAGTTGACTCATATACTTACATTCAATGTATTCGTCTCATTAGAAGAAAATATCGTACCTCAAGTAAAAAAGGAGTTTTCTCCACTTACCTTTAAATCTTCCAACAGATTTTGAACCCACTTATGTCGAAGCAAAAAGTTCCCGCCCAGGTGGAGAATCACATAAATTTCCACTATTAAGGTGGTTCTTGAACGGCGAGGCGAGGCGTGCATGGAATTGGCATGAATTGAAATCACGCTGACCCTTTAAGGTCAGGTAGACCGAGCGAAGTAGGTGCACGGTTCATTGCGTCAAACGTATCCAACGTTTCCATACTTTACGGGCAACGAACCGCCGTAGCGTGAAGCCGCTGTATTACATAATCATTTATTATTAAAAGAATTGAACTATTTTGCAAAACTTAACCACAAGTTATTCTTCTTTATGTAATTGACTTCTATTAGATATGGTTTTGGTAGTAAAACTTTCACAAGCTTGAAGAATAATAAGAAAAACATGAAAAAATAGTCGAATTTATTATATAATTTAGAGAATAAAATAGTCCTATTCGGATTTTTTTTTGAAGTGAGTGAAGTTTTTTCTATTATGTTTTGAACCACAAATTGTCAAAGTACATAAAGTAAACTTCAACATGTCTTTTTTTTGGCTTTAAACAATCACTATTTGTTTGTTTAATATTGATTCAAAGTGATGGAATATTCAGAAAATTGGGAATAGGTACCTGGCCTTAACACCGAAAGATGTCTCGCGCTGGCTCGCGATGTCACGCGCCACACGGCCTGCCGAGTCTCACGCGCGTAGGGATAACGCTAAGAGATGCATCAAAGGCTCCAGTGAATTAACACATAAGCACTTTGCGAATTTATAAATAGTGTTGTAGCTTTTGATGCATCTCTTAGCTAGATTTAAGTATAACGCATACATAAAAAAAATGGCACTTTTTACCTTAAAAGATACATAGATTTTTAGATATTTAGCAATAACTCGGAATATACTCCAAAACCAAAAACTATAAAACAGCGAATGAACAGAATTATTTTATGAACGACCGTTCATTCACTGGACGTTTAACAACTTTTAATTTCAATACTGGAACATTATGTTACTAATTAAAATCCCAAGTAAATAGATTTGAACCGCCTTTACACAAACACTGCCCCGGCTGCCATTGGTAGATTTTAGCAGTCGTTACGGATTGTCAGAAGCCAATAAAACTGACTCCAGTCTTGCCAATGACAACCGGGTTATCCAGTTGATAGGTTATTGAGATCTGGTAGGCAGCAGCGCCACGTAAAATACTGGTAAGCTGACCTCAATATACTTACTAGTTGAGGAAGGGCTAGGCAGATGATGATGAACCCGCTCAACTTTTGTGCAATTATGATGAGGTCGGTTTACAGTCTGCCGTACACACTTATAAACTGCACTGTCTTGTCAGTAAATTTTTTCTTCATGTCTAGGCCAGAAGAGGAGGAAATGATACAGGCCTTCATGAGCAACCAAAGAAAAATGCGTTCGCCCTTTCTCCTATAAAGCCTTCGTTCTACAGTGGGTCAGTTACAGGCTCGTACCTCTGAATAAATGATCATGGCAAGCTTTTATCGCAGTAACGAATTGGACTCCTTTGATAAGGACTGTACACAGTAGGCAGAGAGAAGTGAAAGGACAGGCTTGTAATAACAATACTATTATGAACAGAATTATTAATATGATGAACCTGCAATTATTGTATACATAATCGACCCGCATGACAGGAACCTCATAAATGGCGTGTGAGATTAGCAAATCAAGTATCATTGTTTTGGTTCGCAAAGTTGTCTGCAGGTAAGATATGGACGTCGCGGGATTATTCGCAAGAGACACCGTGGCTCCGGAACACAAATGGCAATGAAGGAACATGGATGGGTTTTAGTCAGAAGTCTGAGACTCCCTCCCGCTACACCCAGAGCGGGAGGAGTCATTGGATGATTTACCATCCCTAAAAAAAAAAAACAGGTAACATATAGACCCCGGGCGTCGGGAGTCGCAGAGCGATTCTCGACCACCGTAGGCGCGGGCCTGCGGATGGCGAGCATTGGGTGGCTCGCAGTCCGATCAGAACCAGGCCCGGGTCGACAGCGCGTAATGTTCCACGCGCGATAATGAGATGTCAGCATAGTAGACGGGGCCCGCTAGGGTCAGTGCCTGCCAGGGTTACAGAATTTGTTCGAAAAAGTCACCGCGTCTCTGGAACGCAAATGGCACTAGGAGGAACATGGATGAGTTTTGGTCAGAAAGAGTCTGACACTCCCTTCTGCTCCGCCAAGAGCGGGAGGAGTCATTTGATGATTTCTCATACTTAAATAAATTAAATAAACGTAACTTATGAACTCTGCAATCTTTGCACCGATAGTCGTGACAGCCAATGGCTACAACTAGCCACGAGCTTCGGCCTGTGTCGCAGATGGATCCAAGGCTTGATGCAGAATGCGGTACTGCTGGAAACGGCTCTTAATTGCCAAGAGCCTCTTATCGATCCTCTCTCACTGGAATCCTAACGCCGGAAGCTTTGACTATGTTTCTTAAGTAAACTACTATTTTTAAATTTGATTGTTCTTAAAGCCTATGCATAAACAAAAAAATAATAATAATAATACAACCCTTTATTATGTAAAAATACATTTCTATACCTACCTATTAAAAATAATTCAGACAATATTCTCAAATTATAGAATAAATATCTCTAGGCTTATGACAGTGGACATTATCAATTTTTTCAATGATACCACTTGAATTTAGTTTTAATTTGGCCTTGCAATTGTAGTGACCAGAAGAACAACTCCAAGCATAAATGCCATTCTTTTTGAACGTATAACCTTCTACTAATATAAGATCCCTTCCTTTCTGAGATTTCACCCATTGATAATGCCCACCTGCAAAGAAAAAGACAGGTCAATTGCTGATTATGCACTTAGGGTATTCATTAGGCTTATGTCACGGGCGTTACATGGAATCCCGACGGTAATGGACGATTTCAGAGGTAAATTAGAGAAAGAGGGACAAAAGATATAGATTCCGCGTGATTAAAAGAGACAAGTATATTTATAGTCGACAGCTGGCTGTTCACAGGTTCACACTGCCGGCGAGTGACTCATACCTCTAGTTGATCGCAGCGACAAGACTATCAAAGATTGTACGCTCAGCGATTTTCGCCAGGGGTAATTTCTAACTCTAGTGCGGGCCGGAGTGAGTATTGAGAGTATAAGCCCGTCGCACGAAAGCACTCGCACTCGCTTAAATCCGAGCGTCATAAATATCAATACTTTTCACGCTCTACTCGCTGATCGCCGGCAGTGAGCCTAGTGTCTGAGGCAAAGATATATTTGGCACCAACGAGAAAACTGTGTTTTCTTCTAGCCCACAGACGGAAAAAAACACTAAATTTAAGTTTTCATGACATATACCTTGACAATTAACGAAGCTTACTGAACACAACTTTTCAGACATTCTAAACAGTTCCGTAGTTACCAAAGTCAGAAGTAGGTTAGTCCGGTGATACCCGGCCCTATAAGACGTCCGCTATATGATTTTACCAAAGCTTACGTTCTATTCGTAAACTTAAGATTTTTCTCGAGTTTGAGTCGAGTGGATGAAATAAATTTTGAGAGCACCCTTTTTTATTTACATTATAGGTTAATAGATTATGTCGAACAAGTAAATGAAGGAGAATAAAAAGTTGAACAATGAGTTTTATAGTTTATTCTTATATATTTTTTTTACAAACTACATCAATTTTAATATTTTCGAATTGTTTAGGAAAAGTCTAATAACAGGAATATTATTGAACTAAAAATATATTACCCAACAAAATAAAACACACATTTCATTCTAAATTTTTCGAATTGTTTAGGAACATTTTAATAATACGAATAAAAAGAACTAACACCTTTACCCAACAATATAAAATACAAAAAAAAACGTTTTATAGTACGTTTTTCTGACACATGATTATTAATTAGCCATTCCCGTTTACTTGTAACGCAAACTTAAACGACTAAGGCTGGATTTGACCAACGCCAGATAACTTTTATTCGTGGAATAAATTTAACGTTTGACAGTTTTTGTATGGAAGAACTGTCAAAAATTCAAAATTATTCCTCCGATAAAATTATCTGGCGTTGGTCAAATCCAGCCTAAACAGAACTTATCTCAAGAACAATAACTCCGATTCAATAACACAAAAATATCCGCTGAATTTTAATACACTTCCGAAAATCTGTGAGCCGATCCTACTCATTTTTAAACAACTTTCGCATTCGCATGTCAATCGCAAACTGTCAAAAAAGCGTTAATTTTCAAACAAATTTGACAGTTTGCGAATGAGATGCGAATACGATGCGAATTTGAAAATTATTAGAAGTGGCACTCAGAAAGCCAGTTTTTTTTTCAGAAATTGATTTTTAAAGTCAGATAAAGCACTACTTGTAAAATGATGGTATTCAGCTACATCAGGTTAGAATGCAAGGCGATTCCAAGATTTATTTAGTACTTAATGCATTATTATTACACCTTAACAGATAAAACCAAGGCGATATTATAACTTACATAAGTATAAAACAATATATCAATCAACTACTAAAAATAAATGCGAAAGTTTGTGAAAATGGATAGACGTTTGATACTCGATCACATCAGAACGCCTCAAACGATCTTCATGACAGAGGTAGATTATAGTCTAGAATAACACATAGGCTACTATGAATGAATGATACATTTATTTGCAAGAATATAGGTAGGTAGCTGAAGTAAGTTCTTCACTATATTCGGCATTTCTGCCGTGCAAATATTTAGATTTTACTTCTCTGTTTTACGTACAGTACACATTTAATAAATAATTAGCAATAACATAAAGTACAAGTATCAATTTCATAATTTAAATTTAGGTTTTTATGCAATTAATTAAATTAAATTAAATCCATTTCCAGTCATTTACAATTATCTATCCACTTATCCCGGAATTATGTTCCCTAGGAATAACACGGGTGAGCTGGCAGAAGCTAATTATTTATTTGTTAGACCAGACGGCCAATTCCAATAATTTATAAGCATTTTTCGTTCGCAATGGCAATCTGCGAAAAAAAACTCACTAACCACACATTTTTGACAGATTGTGACTGATGCGAATAAGGCCATTGCTTAAAAAGTAGTAGAATAGGCACTCTAACCTTTAGTTAACTGGGAAAAGGCTAGGCCTGTGATTTATCCAGGCTTTAATTATTTCTGACAATCTTTGACAAAAAAATATATTAAAAAAATATATATAACAAAATCCCAACAAAAAAAACTTAAAGTCTAACATACTGTCCTTGACTAGTTATAACATAATTCCGGACTGGGTGTATATGGCCGGTGACGTCACGAATTTTACCATCCTGATCGAGTTTCAGAGTTGCCTTACAATCGGGATAATGCGTCGAACAAGTCCATCTGGAGGGGGTGGCTCTCGCGAATGTGTATCCTTGATACAATATCAAATCTTTTCCTCTTTGCGACTTTACTATCTGATACTCTGTAAAAAAGAAATGTATTATTTTTTTACTTGTATACTATTATACATATATGTGTTACTTCGGATGGACGTTTGTTACTTGATTACTCTAGAACAGCTGAAAGGAACTTGAGGTCATTTTATCCAGTGAGTATTTTACTTAGGGTTAATTTCCGACACAAGCCGCTGGAATCTAGATCTTCTATATGTCACCGCAAAATCAAAAACCCCGTAAGATTGTAATAAATCATCATCATCAGCCTAGCCTTTTCCCAACTATATTGGGGTCGGCTTCCAGTCAAACTTTAGCTGAAAACGAGTATTTTACGTGGAGCGGCTGCCTGCGAGACCTCCACAACCCATTAACTGGGTAACACTGTATTCCTTGGCAAGACTGGTGTCAGATCTGGCTTCAAACTATCCGTAACGACTGCCAAATGACAGCCGGGACCAACAGCATAACGTGCTTTCCGAGGCACGGAGGAAACTGGGTATGTTAAGATGGTCACCCATCCACAGACCAACCTCGGCAAGCGTTGATAAATCTTGAAGATCGACCTGTGTGGCTGTTAATATTTAGCCACGAGCTCCTCAAGATTGTAATTAATACAAATACAAATAAATCTATTCTAGATTATAATTTCTCGATATCATCATCATCATATCAGCTGAAAGACGTTCACTGCTGGATATAGGCCACTCCCAAGCGTCGCCACAACAACCGATCCTGTGCGTCTCGCATCCATCGGCTAGGAGGATCCTGGGAGGCCTTCTATCGTTGCGTCTTCCAGTACACGATCGCCACTCCAGAACTTTTCGGCCCCATCCACCATCCTTTCTACGAGCAATGAGCCCTGCCCGCTGCCACTTTAGTTTGGCGATCCTTCGGGCTAATCATTTTGAATACATAGATCCTAGCCACAACTCTCCATATTCGAGACTAATGGAGAAAAATGAGTTTGCTATTTCACTCGATATTTTACAATCTTACGGGGTATGCAATTCTATCTTAGGACTCCTACCGAAAGGACTGGTCCGCTGAGGAAATACATGTGTGAAACAGGAAGAGGAAACCATTTGGGTGGGATTTCACCGGAGGGATGTATTTGTTAGGTTTAAAAAGTATCATTTCTCTTCCTCGTAGTGAATTTACTGTTCGAAACTCTGTTAAGAAACGAAAGCTAGGTATTTATTTATTTCCACCCGTAGAATAAGCCTTCTGCCTAGACAGGGCAGCAATGTAATACGCTGATAGCTTACCATTACAATTTTTAACAAAAATTATTACGCTAGGTATTTTTCCAAACAAATATAGGATCTTTGGTCATCTTCAGTCCATTGCAGCAGGAATAAAATATTCACAAAAATATGAGATAGACATTTTATTTCAACCAAACTTTTATAATTTATAAGGGGCCAGCTTTATGTCATTATTTCTGTTTTTGTTAATACAGCCAATACACACACACTGGACCTTATCTAGCGCCTACCATAATTGTGATTTAAACCTTAGATACGAACATTAATTCCATATATTTTACAATACTTAGGCGGGTGAGTGTGTTCGTTATACAGACTGATAATATTTTGTTCTCGATCCATCTTAAGTTTCGCCTTGCACTTGTGGTTTCTCGTCGAACAGATCCAAGAAAAAGTAGCGTGCTTTGAAAACGTGTATCCGCCGATGAGTATCAACTGCTTGCCCATTTGTGACTTAACAAGCTCATATGTGAAACCTGTATAAATAGATGTTGGATTATAACTATAAACTGTAATTATAAATTATTTTCACAACAAAATACGTTACAAATCCTATGAGGAACCGATTTTTTTAGATCTAATTATAAATCTTCTAATTAAAAAAAAAGGTGTGGCCACCGATGAGTCTCAACTGTTTGTCCATTTGTAACTTCTAACTCATGAATGTTTACTTTTTAAAGTAATCTCAATATATTTTTTTATTTAATTCATAATTTTCGACATCAATACTTTCTCTGCTATTAATTTATTTTATTATTATTATTTATTTTTTTTACTATTGTTATTATGGGGACTATGTGGGTTATTATTTTCTTTTTTTCTCTTAAAGTATTTTGAACGATGTCTGGCAGTTTGAGTACTTTTGTGGCCTACCCAAATGCCGTTTCATTGGCATTGTTCGTCGAGTCGTTGAGCTCCTTATTGGTTCTAAGTTGAGGTAATCGACTTAAGTTGACCAAGGCTTGCATTTTCTGGACAGGTCCACTCAAATCTGTGTGGTTCTTTCCTCAAAAGACCATTTCAGACACTGATCTGCATGGTCCTCATATAACGTATTGTGAATATGAGGACCATGTAGATTGCTATGTTAGGAGTTTGTTTCACTTAATGTTAGTCTGGCGGTTTGAGTTCTTTATGCGGCCTCCACAAATGTCCTTACTTTGGTATTGTTCGTCAGTTCGTTGAGCTCCTTTAAGTTATAATTTTGAGCTACACGATAACTGGCAAATGCTTGCACTGTCTGGACAGGTCCACTCAAATCTGTGTGGTATTTTACTCAAAATACCACTTCAGACATTAACTTACATGGTTCTCATATGATTTGACCAGTACTATTGTATGGACTTAGAAGAGACTTTGACCTCAGAGTTTGTTTCGGTGTTTCTTCTCAGAGCAGTCAGCTAGGAAACGGCGGCCTCATCTAGTTTAATTTGACGTGTAAAAGTGTTATTTACAACATACTTACAAAAATAAATATCATTTATCATATGTGTTATACGTGCGAATAGATGTTGGATTAACATAAAAAACTGTGATTATAAATTATTTCCACAACAAAGTTCGGAGTTCCTATATGGAGCCGACTTCTTTTTGATCTAATACTTCCGATGATGTGTATGAAAAACCTTTTTACAAAAAAATACAACCGACTTCCAAAAAAAAAACTACTAAGTAAAAAATAACTTTCATTTCGGAAGTCGGTGTTTTTGTTAGTTTCTTCGTATTTTGACACCGACTTCCGAAATTAAAGTAATTTTTTACTTAGTAGTTTTTTTTTTTGGAAGCCGGGTGATTTTTTTGTAAAAAGTTTGTTTTTTTCACTTTTTAGTGGTACCCCACACCTAACAACACCACTGCAAAATCGCAAAAAAGCAAAATACGCAATTTCGATTACTTGACATAAAACACATAGACATAAAACTATCATCCAAGTAGACGAATTCCAGCTATTTCGATTTAAATTCCAAAGTTCGTAACCGATTTTCATAAAATTTTTGATATGATTTAAATGGGACCAATCTGCAAGTATATCCTTTCAGATAAAACAAGATTTTTTCAAATCGGTTCATAATTATCGGAGTTATGAGGTAAAAAACATAAAAAAACATACAACCGAATTGATAACCTCCTCCTTTTTGGGAAGTGGGTTAAAAAGTATAATTTTATACTGCTGAGCATAGGCCTAACCCAAGTTCCACCAACAACCGGTCCTGCTCGGCTCGCATCCATCGGCCCTCACCAGGTCCACCTTGTGGAAGGTTACCGGAAGGCACGTTGCGTCTTGCGATACGCAGTCGACACTCAGAACTGGCGGGTGGGATATCAAATGAAATAGAGAACATTCTGAGCTCAACAATATACATATATTGGTACAATAACAAGCTGCAGAATAACCATTTTACTACATTTCAGCATGTTCATTCAAAACTGACATGTTTTTTTTTATAATTTTACGCCTAGGCCTAATTCAACAAATGTATTTTCTTGGGTGTGGATGTTCGTTAAACAGGCTGATGATATTTTGTTTTCCATCCAATCTGAGTTTCGCCTTACACTTCGGGTTTCTCGTTGAACATACCCAAGTGGCCGACAATGATCGTTGAGCCTTTTTTCTTGAGAAGGTGTATCCTCCGATAAGAATCAAAGGCCTGCCTAATTTTGACATGACGAACTCATATTTGAATTCTGTAATGATAAATTAAGATTCGTTTTAATTATATAATTATTATCAGTGTTAATGACATTAGGTATTTTAAGAATCGGTTTCGAATAAAAGATATGGATATGATTTTCGTCGCTTTTTTAATTCTCTTCCAGAAATTTATCTCTGGATAATGGTGAAATACGCTTCAAAGTCTAGTGCGAAGATTTCAAAAGCTAAGGGAGTATATTAACGGAAATTAAAAATGACTTTTCTTTAGGTATACTCGTGTTAATAGGAATACATAGATTTACATAAATCAATTGTAACTACTTTTAAATTATTTAAATAAGAATATTCCTTCCATTTATCTTACGATATTTTGGTCGATGAGGATGTTCGTTATAAAGGCTGATAATATTTTGTTCTAAATCCATCTTGAGTCTGGCCTTGCACTTAGGATTTCTCGTAGAGCACACCCAATTCGACGAGGGACCGACTCTTGAGAAGGTGTATCCTCCGATAAGCACCAACTCCTTACCTTTTTGTGACATTACAATGTCATATCCATCATCTGTGAGAATAAATTTTAGTATTTTTAGTTAAATTATGAAATCGTCGAATCTGAAATTTATTTCAAGTAGATGTTCTGTAGTGTACGTCTTTAGGCTGTAATGATCTTAAATAAAACTATTTCTACACTTTTCTCTTATTTATTTATGAAATAAATATATATATGTGTTTAATCTACACAACAATATGCTCCCCATTAACAACACAATATTTTCTAGGCGGATGAGAATGTTCGTTATTGAGGCTGATGATGTTCTGGAGACCATCCATTCTGAGCCTCGCTCTACATCCCGGTCTCTTCATGGAACAAACCCAAGTTCTATCCCGCGTGGTCTTCGTAAAGGTGTAACCTCCGACGAGAATCAAAATATTGCCCCTTCGTGACCTTGTGAAATCGTATTTGACATCTGTGTGAATAACAAAGATTTGTTTACTTTTTTTGTAGGAAAGCATTTTTTTATATCAAATTGATATGATTTGAAGAAAAAATTGTCGTTTCAGAGCAGGTTCTGAACATATTTTTTGGGATCAAGAATTTTGATTCCAGTTGTAGTTAACCAAAATAAATATATATTTTTCCTTTACAAATAAATGAATCAGATAATGCCTAGGTAGATTTGTGACATAGACGAACATTTGCCTCATCCATCTTACAATATATTTTTGAGCAAGAGGATATTCGCTTTACATGCTGAAGATATGATCTTGTAATAACATGAAGCTCGTCTTGCATTTCAGTTGTCCCCTAGAACAGCCTCCAAACAGAAAAAGTGACTTTAAAAGTATTATTCTGTGGCTCTACCAACTCAGTACTATCATCTCAGCAAATATATTCCCCAAACAATGGTAAAAACCATTTCAAAATATATTGTGTAGTTTAAAAGAACTAAAAGAACATGAAGTCACAGGTAAAAACGTCGTTTCGACTATCTATACAATTAATGGAGATTTATTTAGATGTATGCATGTACTTCAGATTTAGGTACTTACTGTATATTGTCACAGCTGTGCAGAATTGTCTTAGTCTAGTCTGTCACTGTACTTATTAAAATTAAATAAAATAAAATTTTGAATATAATAGAAAACATGTATTTAACATAGACCCAACCAAACATCAAGAAACAGTTACAGAACAACAAATAAGTAAAAATTGCGCCCATACGAAAACAAAAACTAAGTATATTTAATTTGCATAAGCAAATTCTTTCCTCCGATCTTACAATATCTTGGTCCATGGGGAAGTTCGTTATAAATGCAGACGATATCTTGGTCTGTATCCATCTTGATCTTGGCTTTGCACTTCGGTTTTCTCGTAAAACACACCCAGTGTGACGTAAAAAGTTGTAACCTCCAACGAGAATAAACTGCGTGCCTTTTCGTGACTTCACGAACTATTATATTTAATCTGTGCATACATCCTACTTAAATTATATTATAAATGCGAAAGTATGTGAGGATGGATGTTTGTAACTCTTTCACGTCAGAACGCCTGAAAGGATCTTCATGAAATTTGGCACGGATGTAGATTATGGTCAGGAATAACACATAGGCTACGTTTTATCCCGGTTGTATGTTCCCTACGGATTACGCGGGCAAAGCCGCTGGTAGAAGCTAGTAAAGTAATAAATACTTTTTTGTACAGCCAGTTTCGACCAAAAATTTTCAGATCGTTATCAGATCTGAAAATTTTTGGTCATTGATTTTCATCTTGGGCTCTAATATACCTACACTTTTATTATCTTATTACTTATATTTATTTAACAATTTAATTTTTAAAATCCCATTATTTTGTATTACGCACGAAAATGCTTCCCATTAATGACACAATATTTTCTAGGTGGATGAGGATGTTCGTTATGGAGACTGACGATATTATGATAGCGATCCAATATGAGTTTCGCCTTGCACATCGGGTTTCTCGTAGAACACACCCAAGTAGACACAGTAGCGTTTAGAGTCTTATGCTTCCTTGAGAAGGTATATCCACCGACGAGAATCAACGGCGTTCCCTTTTGTGACTCAACAAACTCATAGCTGTGATCTGTGCGAATAAATGACAATACATATATTACATATTGTTTTCAATTTGTTACCTAGAATGTAAAACAAAGAAGACAGAATTTAGATTTTTAGTAATGTTGATATACATCTTTATATCAAATAATACCATGTTTTATTTTTAAAAGAATCGAATCAATATGGGGATGTTAGTACTTTGGCCTTCAAAATTATCTTTTTAATATTATTTCGAAATAAAGTGTCCACATGCTGGAGAAAACCTCTTCTTGTAGTTACATGGTTTAGAGTAGACAAATATTACTCAATATTTTTTATATAGACATTATTAAAAGGCATAGATTTCGATACAATATAATTTAATGTTTCTTCTTTTTATAATTCATTTTTAATAGAACATTCTTCCCATCAACCTTACAATATCTAGGACGGTGAGGATGCTCGTTATGAATATCGATGATATTTTGCTCTTCATCCATCCTGAGTTTGGCTTTGCAGTTAGGATTTCGCGAAGAACAGACCCAAGTAGAAAAATTTGACCTTATAGCTTTTTGCTTTCTTGAGAAGGTATATCCTCCGACGAGAACCAATGGCGTACCTTTGCTTGACTTTACTAATTCATACTCATCTGTATAGAACAAAATATTAGTCTTTTTTTTGTATGGCTCTTTTTTATATCTATAAATATTAAGCCTGCTTACAAAACTCATTTTTCATAACCTTCTTATTTATTTCATAATTTAATTAACAATTCATTTAAGTTACGAGCGAATATGCTTTCCAGTAATAACATAATGTTTCCTGGGCGAATGAGGATGTTCGTTATTAAGGCTTATGATGTTCCGTTGGTCATCCAGCTTGAGTCTCGCTCTGCATCCTGGTTTCTTCGTAGAACATACCCAAATAGTATCTTTAGGAGTTTTTGTGAAGGTATAGCCTCCGATTAGAATCAAAGTATTACCCTTTTGTGACCTTGTGTACTGGTATTCGTAATCTGTGCGAAGAAATGTATTTTGGTATTAGTAATATAGTTTGTTTCTAAAGTACTAAATCTAAAGTTACTATTGCTATTCAACGTAAACCTCACAGTTTATCTGTGTACTGACGAATCATTTTTGTAATTTTTACACATACAGAGATGTTTTAAATATAATAATTATATTAATAAACTTCCAGAAGACTTACAAATCTATATATATAAAACAAAGACGGGTTTGTTACAACACTTATAACTCGAGATCTGCTGAACCAATTTTCGTAGTTATTGATTTGTTGGATTTGTCTCCGACCCGAATAGCAGAAAACATCTTAAAAACAATGAAAACCCGATATGTGCAATGAATACTTAATTGACGGGAGCGAAGCCGTGGGGGACAGCTAGTGTTATATAAAACAAGTTCGATAAGTTATAAGTACAAATCAAAACGTCTGTATACAAATGTATAGGTACATTTGTGTAGGTGTGTTCAAAATACAAAAATATTTATTTCAACTCAAAACATTGTGAGCATACATGAATTGTGGCAGCCCCAGTAAGTTGCAATAGTACTTGTGTTGGAGGCCGAGGCTCTTCCCTTGGTAGGTGGCTATACAATGAATATGCAAAATTTTTATAATTTGAGGAAATAAAACAAGTAATCTTACCTAAACAGCTTTTGGGGTGTAGGTTGTACGCACGTATGATGATGTGATGTGGTGTGTGTGTGTATGTGTGGTGTTTATTTCAGGTTATCCTGACCAATATATTTTCAGTTTCTTGGTATGTTAAAGCTTTTAGCCATCTTATTGTATTTTTGCAGTCGTGTAGTAGCAGAGTGTTGTCGGGACGCCGTTGCCTCCTTCTGCGAAGCAGTCATGCTAGCGAAGGAGGTGGCGGAGCGGGAGAGGAGACCCTCTCGTCCCGGCCGCCGTGGTGGACGCCGCGGGCGTCGGGGGCCACCTGGTGACCTCCGGCCACCGTAGGCGCGGGCCTGTGGACGGCGAGCTATGGGTGGCTCGCCGTCCGTCCGTCTAGTGACGACAGGCCGTGTCGACGGCGCGTTAGTGTTCCACGCGCGCCTCAAAGAGAGTCAGCAACACAGAGGGGCCCGAAAGGGCCGACGCCTGCCGGAGTCGCGGGATTATTCGCAAGAGACACCGTGGCTCCGGAACACAAAGGGCAATGAAGGAACATGGATGGGTTTTAGTCAGTAGAAGTCTGACACTCCCTCCCGCTACACCCAGAGCGGGAGGAGTCATTGGATGATTTCCCATCCGTAAAAAAAAAAAAAAAATAAGTAGGTAGGGTAGGTAGATTGTACTTAAGTAGGTAGGGTAGGTAGATTGTACTTAAAAAGGTAGGGTAGGTAGATTGTACTTAAGTAGGTAGGTTAGGTAGATTGTACTTAAGTAGGTAGGGTAGGTAGATTGTACTTAAGTAGGTAGGGTAGGTAGATTGTACTTAAGCAGGTAGGGTAGGTAGGCAGCCAGTTGACGGGAGCGAAGCCGCGAGGGACAGCTAGTTATAAGACAATCTGAGCAGAATTAGTGTTTTTATTTCCACATAAAATTTCACACTTTCACTAATAGCTAGGTTGTTTATTTTAATGATTATTATATTTTACGGGAATGACGATCATGATAACAATGATAGGTTGATAATGCTTTTCAAGTTCTAATACAATAATTTAAACATATTTCTACTATATTATATGCTAAAGCAGGCCCTAGAGGAGAATAATAACCGGAGGGCAAATATGATAGTAGCATCAGTATTACAGTACTACTTAGTTTCTTCCAGGGTCCTTTATGTTATAATGTACCTACTGTTATTTTATGTTACTTAAAATCTATTGAAAACTATATAGCTAACTACATATATATGTGCTGTCCGACAGTCGCTAGTAAAATATTGCAGGTTCAGAGACCACGGCTTGTCAATGCTCTCTTATTTTACCTCTCACTGGCTCTCACCGACGTTCAATACGGCCCATGCCTCAAAGGATAATTTGTGAACAAACGATTAAGTTAGCTCAAGGATGTTTTAATGAAGAGTAGGTGGCATCTAGCTGTGCAGTGGTAGCGGTAGCGGTTAGCAAGTGCTTGGTTTACGTATGTGAATAATTTTTCTTATAAGATTCGTTGTGAACTTGAAAAACTGAAGATTCGCTGTAAAGAAGAATGGCAAGTCCTATCAATGCACTGCGAACTTTCTCAAAGTGCGCATGCGACGACCACTTCAATGTATTGGTAGGTCGAATTTTCGCTGCTTCAGAGACCTGTCAGGGTCTCTTAAAAAGATAAGGTAGCAATTTTAGGCACGTTAAAAGCTAGTTGAAACATGGAGTTACATGAAAATAGGTTGATACACACATTTCCGGTATGTGCCTGGGAGGTGGCCGGGCTGTGGGCCGCCTTGTCCCCGGGGGAGTCCGGACCTAGACATTTGTCAAGTGTTCATATAAAATTTACAGATCGATAAACTTTTGACGTCCTGACGGACCAAGTCCCGAGAACAACCTGGATTTGTGTAGTTTAACCACAGAAATATAAAAATCATTATTAAATCATTATTATATTAAACATTATTATATCTATGGGTTTAACCCTAATGCAATGATTTAGTTGGTACAAATTCAAAAAACCTTGGGCAACATTTTCGTTGGGTACTCGCATTGCATTTACAGAAGAAAAAATTCCCCATTAATTAAAACAAACTTTTTTGGTGCGTGAGGATGCTCGTTATACAGGCTGATGATATTTTGTTCTCGATCCACCTTGAGTTTCGCCTTGCATTTTGGGTTCCTCGTAGAACAGATCCAAGTATTTGCAGCGCTCTTAGTGAAAGTGAACCCACCGATGAAAATCAACTGCTTGCCTTTTTGTGACGTTACGAATTGATATTTCAAATCTGTGACGACCAAATAAATAAATAGAATATACTTTATACAGTAGATGAATATTCAAAGGCCAAAATTAAAGCTCGGTTATAAAACTAATTATTACCAAATTTTTAGGGTACAACAATAGTATATATAGGGCATAAAATCTTTGTCTTAAAGCCAACCGTGTTTTTTTTTAAAGTCGCAGCGCACGTTTCTACGGAGAGATTAGAAATCGTATTTGGTCGAAATTTTTTTTTACATCTAAAATATTTAAATAATAGTCAATTAATGTGTAATATAACTTAAAATATAATTTGATACACAATTGCCATATGTAGGTATTTTAATCTTTGTTAATTAACGTAATTGGGCCGTTTTCACTAACTAATATGTTTCAACATTAAATTCGTCCGTGCATTTTACAAACGAAAGTACTGACCATTGATCATACGATATTTTCTGGGTGGGTGAGGATGTTCGTTATTAAGATATGTGATTTTTTTACTATGATCCATCTTCAGTTTTGCTTTACAATTTGAATTCCTCGTAGAACAACGCCAATAACCACTGGTACCTTGTGCGAAGGTGTACCCGCCAATAAGAATCAACTGCTTGTCCATTTGTGATTTCACAACTTCGTAATTGTAACCTGTACAAACAAACAGAAGGCCAGTTCCCGTAAGTAATTAAAATGAAATTACTTGAAATGGCTTTAAAATGAAGTAAAAAATGATTGGTAAAAAATTTGGAAAAAAATGTGGTTTTTTTGACAGAATATAACCGAGATTTGTACGAATGAATGATCTTTAAATTTAAAACAGGACTTGTCGTCAGGACCTTAAGTAAGTATGTTGAATTTGTCTGAATTCAAAATTATGGTAGACGACAGATTATAGTGAAATAAAAGTAAATTTATCTTTCTCTAATATTACTTCGTAGATTCTCAAACAATAAATTACCGTTTTTCATTACTAGAGAACGTAGGATCACGATAAAAGCCGATTTAGGACAGCTTTATGTCATTATTTCTGTTTTTGATGTTAAAAAAGGCAATAAATGTACGTAGGTACATTAACAATCGCAATAACGATCATTGACCCACGTGAGTTATTGCACGGGTATCTAACGTCTACTATAAATCTTTACCTGGGGTGTAACGCTTCCGAAGATAGTATTTTTTACGCCAAAAACCTGTAGAAATTTTTGGGAAGGTGTACAGTACCTACCAATAAGAATCAACTGTTTGTCCTTTTGTGACCTCACAATTTCGTGGCTTTAACCTGTGCAAACAAATCTAAATTTTTTGAGTTATTTTATATTATATCGTCAAAGTCATAAAGATCAGATTTTGTTATGTAGAGTAGGTATGTAAAAGTTAATGGCATGGATTCCATCATCAGATTCTGACTTGGTGACAATGGTACCATCTCAGGAATATAGGCTTTTGAAAACAAAAATAATTTATTATTAAAATAAACATGAATGGGAGATAGCCAGACTTGGTCTGACAAGTGGCTTTTTATGAAATAATTTAAAAGTGAATCTTCAAAGTAATAAAATTGTACAGCGAGAATCCGCCCATTATTTACTTAGTTCGATCCCGGTGAAGCACATTGGCTACACAACACCTTCTTAGTTGTCTTGAATAATTAAAAATCCAGTTTTTTCATCGATGTTTCTTTTATTACTCAAATTGCTTACTTCAAAATCAATTTCAATTCAAATCATTAACTATTATTAAATAGTTATTTGGTTAAACCGGCTGTTTCAAACTATTTCATCAAATAGAAAAACAAAATCAGTCACGGTAGCCCCGTTTTGCGAGGTTGTAATAGGTACACCTTCCTACTTGTGTTCTGAGGCTTTGTATTATGTACTTCATGCCATTTGACGACTAATTTTTTATAAAATTTTCCCACAGACATTCTTGCCAATTTGATCAAAAATTTTGAACCAGCCTGTTTGTGAACGTGTGTGGCCCGCACTACTCACAAACAGTTTCGGATTTAGACAATTTAAAACCGCAGTCAAAAATAAGTCTTTGTTACACTAGCTATGTTTGTGATAGAAATAGTGGGTGGTGGGAGCGCAGGTGTTTTTATTATAAAATACTCCCAATTCCAATAAGTTTAATAAAATTGCCTTTACACAAGAACATATTCCCCATTAACAAAAGCAATTTTTTTTGGAGGGTGAGGATGCTCGTTATACAGTCTGATGATATTTTGGTCACGATCCACCCAGAGTTTCGCTTTGCAGTTTGGGTTCCTTGTCGAACAGCTCCAAGTAAACACAGAATGCTTTGAGAAGGTGTAGCCACCGACGAACATCAACTGCTTGCCTTTTTGTGATTTAACGAAGTGATATTCGTAATCTGTGACAGTAAAATACGTAGATTAATAGAAAACACCAATATACATAAAGTTCTTCCGATACTGACAGACAACGCAAAGCCGAAACTACAGGTCGTAGAAAGCTGCACTTTGGCATGCTCCTTGAGGATTCAAGACACAAGATATGAAGATACAGGCTAGCCTAGTTTGGGGTCAATGTAAAAAAAAAAAACTATGTTACAGTTTTGGTAATAAACGCTTATTATTTTAATAGCTGAACGCAGCTTTAAATTTATTTATTTATTTACGTATAGCTTACATCAATATTAATTTAGACTATTTATACTCTATATTAATCAATACTTAATTTATACCTAATATGAAGATAGCTATAATCCTGATAGCTATAACCTGGGAGTCTTTAAGTCAAGAGTGAATAGGTTACTTCTAGGCAAGCGTGCTACACCTTAGACCGCATCATCGCTTAACATCAGGTGAGATAGTGGTCAAACGATTGCCTATCAAATAGTAAAAAAAAAAATAAAGAGATAAAGTTTGTGGATTTTTGAGGTTGTAATTACACCTTCCTACTTGTGTTCTGAGGCTTTGTATTATGTACTTCATGCCATTTGACGACTAATTTTTTATAAAATTTTCCCACAGACATTCTTGCCAATTTGATCCAAAATTTTGAACCAGTCTGTTTGTGAACGTGTGTGGCCCGCACTACTCACAAACAGTTTCGGATTTAGACAATTTAAAACCGCGGTCAAAAATAAGTTTAATAAAATACTCCCAATTCCAATAAGTTTAATAAAATTGCCTTTACACAAGAACATATTCCCCATTAACAAAAGCAATTTTTTTTGGAGGGTGAGGATGCTCGTTATACAGGCTGATGATATTTTGGTCACGATCCACCCAGAGTTTCGCTTTGCAGTTTGGGTTCCTTGTCGAACAGCTCCAAGTAGACACAGATTGCTTTGAGAAGGTGTAGCCACCGATGAACATCAACTGCTTGCCTTTTTGTGATTTAACGAAGTGATATTCGTAATCTGTGACAGTAAAATACGTAGATTAATAGAAAACACCAATATACATAAAGTTCTTCCGATACTGACAGACGACGCAAAGCCGAAACTACAGGTCGTAGAAAGCTGCACTTTGGCATGCTCCTTGAGGATCCAAGACACAAGATATGAAGATACAGGCTAGCCTAGTTTGGGGTCAATGTAAAAAAAAAACTATGTTATAGTTTTGGTAATAAACGCTTATTATTTTAATAGCTGAACGCAGCTTTAAATTTATTTATTTATTTACGTATAGCTTACATCAATATTAATCTAGACTATTTATACTCTATATTAATCAATACTTAATTTATACCTAATATGAAGATAGCTATAATCCTGATAGCTATAACCTGGGAGTCTTTAAGTCAAGAGTGAATAGGTTACTTCTAGGCAAGCGTGCTACACCTTAGACCGCATCATCGCTTAACATCAGGTGAGATAGTGGTCAAACGATTGCCTATCAAATAGTAAAAAATTTTTTTTTTGTGAAAAACAAATTTTGTGGATTTTTGAGGTTGTAGGGGGTAATCACTGGATTCTTTTAAACCGATTTTAAAAATTATTTCACCAATAGAAAGCCACGTTATTTGTGAGTGTCATTTAGGCTATATATAAACACAAGCAACACCGCGAAGTGGGCACGGGTCAGCTAGTTCTTAATACTTATATTAATACTATACTTAATACTTATACATAACGGGTGTAAGGGACAGCCCTCCTCAAACTGATAGGGTGATTTCAGTATATCGTACTAAGTTGACCGGTACATGAAATTATTTCAGGAACTTTATGGGAATCCAATAAAACTGTTTTTTTTTTTTAATAAATTTGTTTAATTACCTCACTCGCAATGTATCGCTACCTCTGCAAAACGCACGCAGCGAACGGCAGCGCAGCGAGCTTTCGAAAGGATAGCTGCGCCCGCGCTACGTTTTAACAGCTGATTTCATGCGTCATTCATGACATTTTTTTTTTTTTTTTTTTTTTTTTTTTCATTTTAGCTGTGTTATTTACATTAATAGAGTTCTGCATACAGATAATGTAACTTTATATTGAAATAAAGCAAAAAAAATGAAAAATCGAAAAAAAAATAAAAAAAAATCCTGAGGAAATTTCCACTGGAATATGATTCAAAATAAGGAGCTGATTGCACCCTGTTAATTTGTGGAAGGCTGTCCTTTACGTATACCAATATCCGTACATTTCATTTAAATACGAATGTAGTCCCCATTGATCAAACAATATTCCCTTTTTGGATGGGGATGTTCGTTATAAAGATATATAATATTTTTATCATGATCCATCTTCAGTTTTGCTTTGCAGTGAGGATTCTTCGTAGAACAACGCCAATAGCCACTGGTACCTTCTGAGAAGGTGTACCCGCCAATGAGAATCAACTGCTTGTCCTTTTGTGATCTCACGAATTCGTAATTGTAACCTGTGTGCAAACAAACAGAAGGGTAGTTCCCGTTAACAAAATAACACCAAAAACGCATCGATTTTTTTTGCATTTTACCTCGTCTAAAGGGCTGTCCGTCCACACACATCCGGGTTGCCGTCCCTGACGGGACACAGAACGGGACGGAGAAAAACGACAGCCCTTAAGTCTAATTTTCTTTAGGCTTTAAATAGAAGCTTTTGAAAGCTCAAGAACTTAGACAGTTTAGAATGGAAGAGCGAGCGATTTTTTGCTCCCTTTCTGGATGTCTTGTAGGCGCCAAACCAGATCGTCTTTGACTACTTACATTTGTCAAAAAGTGATTAAAATGGGGGACAATGTAGGTATAGTTGTCTTGAATAATTCAATTACAGTATTTTCTATCATTATTTTAATATTCAAATTACATATCAATACCTTCATAACAACATTTCGATTTTAACACAGATTTCATGAGCATAGTTCAAATGGCAATATACTATCTAACATAACCTATAACAAAAATTACAATGTCTTGATTGAGATTGAATACGATAAAAATTGTAACTTAATTTTAAAATAATATAATTCAAGGCAATATCAGCATTTTATTGAAATTGCACAAAGTCAATTGCCCGTGTAAACGCAGTTTAAGCGTCGAAAGATGCTTAAATATTTAGACTCTATAGTTTATTATCTAAACTATTATAATCTAACAATATTATAAAAAGAGAGCAATTTTTTATGAGTATATAATGTGGAAGGAAATCTCCGGAACCAGTAAAACTATTCAAGCGTTTGTAAGGTACACTATTCTGAATTGACATAGTCTATATCTCTACGTAATATACGAATATAACAAGGGCAAAGCGGGGGCAGGCCGCTTATCTAAACAAAATAGTACTCCCCGTCAACGAGCCGATAATTCCTGGGTGGGTGAGGATGCACGTTATTCAGGCTGATAATGTTCTGGCGCTCATCCAGCCTGAGTCTGGCTCTGCATCCTGGCTTCTTCGTAGAACAGACCCAAGTACTGGTCGTACCTTTAATGGACTTCGTGAAGGAGTAACCTCCGATGAGGATCAATATGTTGCCTTTCTGTGACCTCACGAATTCATACGGGTGATCTATGGTAAAAAAAAAAATGTCAGACTTTATAAATTTTATTACAAACTTATTTTAATATGAATTAATCGTATTTACAATTAATGTTAGTTGGAATTAGCCTTACTTTTAAAAAGGTAAGTAGCTTCTATCTAGGATAGGTGGCAGGGATGATATACATATTTTGAGTGTTGAATTAATTGCAGTTTTCATTATTAATGTTAAAATTCAGTATTTGCGTTTGGCACAAGGCACGCTGGCTTGTGCTCCTTTTAATTTGGCGAAGCAAATAAAAAATCCTGTTAACACAATTAGAATGATTGATTATGTGGTCATGCCATTTCTGAAATGGACGTTATCGTTCAAATGTATCCCGGTTACAAAATGGAATAAAATGAAAATAAATATAGTATATAAATTTTTGTTTTTTTAAGGACGCAGTATAACATAAAATGTAATAAATAAGTAAAATAAATCTAAGAAACTAACTTTTTTGGCGATATATGTAGTTTTTTGGTAGGGGAGAGGAGTTTAAGGTTTCACTTTGCAACTTTTTTGAAAAATCTACTGCGTTATAACTAACACAATATTGTTTTTACTAAACGAGTTTCCTTTATTAAGATATCAAGAACATAAAATATATCTTTTAGATATACTATTTATGTATCTATCATTTATTAATCAAACGTTTAATCTCAAAATATATTCACTTTGTAATTTTTAGGTAAACTAGCCATGAAATTTTTACTATAATAGGTTCAATTTAATATTAAATAACTAAACTTACAACTAACTAAAACATAGCATCAAAAAATTTGTCCCCAACGCTATCAGCTGGTAATGTACCCAAGAGACTAGCGGCATTGCCACGTTGAATGGCAATGCTTAGCCTCTGGCCAAAGTTAAAGCCAGCTCTTGGGTCATGGGAAGTGCCATTCAAAAACTCACAATAGTTATAAAATCATTAAAATAATCTGTGAGCTTCTGACAAATTTTCAAAAACTGTCACAAATGTCATTGTAGAATTGACAGATGTCATCGCCGCCTGTCACTTGTCACCAATCCGTTTTTATTAAATAGGACCCTGACTATCTATTAGGGGTTTGGTTTCCACACTTAGTCCTGATGTTGGACCATTGTACGTGAGCCATGGCGGCCGTCACTCCAACCAACCAACCTCCTTCCAGAAACAGATCAGTTTTCCCGGCGTGTTCAGGAGATCTATGAGCGAATCCGGTGACCCTTTTGTTTGCCTCCGTATTTCGGTGATGCCTTCGCACTCAAGGAGTACGTGCGGAACCGTTTCCTCCCCCTCCATGCATGCTCTGTATAGACGGCTGTCCGCAATACCTTTCGTGTGCAAGTGTTTATTAAAGTATAAGGTACAATGGGGTTGACGTATCCATGTGGATAAAAACCCATTATAAATAAAGAATAAAAAAATAAAAAATAAAGTGTTTATTATCCAATGAACAGTGCCCGGAAACGGGGACCATCTCCGTCACCATTCGCAGGCTGCCCCTATCCAGTCGCAGAAGGCGCCTAGTCAGTCTCGTTCCAGGTTTGGCATAGCTTCCTTGGACTGCCTACAGCCTGGTGCCAAGGCCCACCAGCGTTCCGCTTGTTTGTGGGACCCTGTCTATTTTGTAAATTATCTCACCTTGACTACTTAGTTAGAGTGAACTTGAAGTGAACTCTCATTCCACCGGAGGCTATCGATTGACAGTCATGCTCACTTTAACTGAGTTCGTAGTGAGTTTACAGACTAGCACTACAAGTGAAATGATAGCTCACTTAACCTTATTTTACAAGGAGAGGATTTAAAAGAAATATATATAGATTAGCTTTAGTGTAAAGAATAATTGAAATAACTTCAGTAGTAATAATATATGTATAGGTAATTTATTTTCATTACAAAAGTATCTTACATTTTGATGTACTTATTATAAGAACTAAGAAGTAATACTTGATGTCGTAAATGGTTAAAAAAAATATGTACCTAAATTGTGAAATCTACAACTACATAAAAATATGCTATGTGTACTGGTGATAAAAATGTACTTAAAAAAAAAACAATAAATGTCATGATGACCTTCAAGATTTTCATAAAAATCATTAATTAATTGAGAACTTAATACTTAGGTGTTTAACTACTGCTACGAGTACTATTTTGACACTAGCTGTTCCCCGCGGCTTCGCTTCCTTCAACTGCAACTTTCTTTCTTTTTCTTTCTTTTACCTTCCCCAGACAGTAACAAAACCAACAAAAAAAGAATTAGCGAAGTCGGCCCAGCAGTTACGCGTGATTCAGTGACCAAAGCTCGCTCCATCGTAGACTTTGTCTCTGTCATCTCTGACCTAGACTAGAGTCAAGAGCAAACCCATCTTAAAAATAAAATATATATAATATTACTAGCTGACCCACGCAACTTCGTCTGCGTCACATTTTCCATTAATGCTCGGCTCCTTTTAGTCTTAGCGTGATAATATGTAGCCTATAGCCTTCCTCGATAAATGGGCTATCTAACACTTAAAGAATTTTTCAAATCGGACCAGTAGTTCCTGAGATTACCCCCTACATACAAACTTACAAACATACAAACTTACAAACTTACAAACTTACAAACAAATGTTACCTCTTTATAATATTAGTATAGATATAAGATTACATTGAGACGTTACAACAAATTAGCGTTTCAACTCGGAATGAGAGACAATTCCGATTTTTGGGACCTTTGAATAAACCGATTATTGTGACCTTATGAGACTCTTTTTTTTTTTTTTTAGGGATGGGAAATCATCCAATGACTCCTCCCGCTCTGGGTGTAGCGGGAGGGAGTGTCAGACTTCTACTGACTAAAACCCATCCATGTTCCTTCATTGCCCTTTGTGTTCCGGAGCCACGGTGTCTCTTGCGAATAATCCCGCGACTCCGGCAGGACCTTATGAGACTCTTGATCAGATCTTTTGACTTTTGTTCAGAACGCCAAAATGAAGGTATATTTATTTAAACTTCATGCATAATAGACGGAGTGGTACATGGGCGGACTTAATGCAACAAGGCATTCCCTACCAGTCAACCTTTGGGTTAAAAAGATTGGTAGGTGTACAACAAACAAATAATAAAAATAATTAAACATTTTTTTTCATATTAGGTATCTCTCATTCAGAGGTTTACCGATTTTTTATGCTTATTTGACTATTTGTGATTTCCATAGGTACAAAGTTTACACTTCATTAATGTAGGTACCAACCTAACAAAAAAAAACTTCTTAAAAATAGAAATTACTATGTACAAATATCGGAGCAGTTGAAGATATGATCAGCGTCGCACTCCACCATACTGCTGATCATAACGGATGGAGAAAAACCGTTTATAAATTGAAACGGAGTCACAATTTTCAGCAGAAAGATAGCGATGAAGAAAAAGAAGAGAAGGTACATTAGACTTAAAAGCAAAAATAAACGTTATTGATATAACATTACTATCACTTGAAGTGACATTCAACATAATGACGGTAAAGTAAATATGGTATGCGCCAGATAAACTATCAATTAAGTACATTGTCCTTTCTCTAATATCCCTTCGTACATACCCGAACAATAAACTATAAACTGTTTTTCATTGCTAGAGAACGTAAAGGATTACTGAAGAAGTCGTCTCAGGACAGCTGTATGTCTTTATTTCTGTATTTGATATTATGAAACTCAATAAATGTATGTACGAGTAGGTCGGTGACCGTTTCTGCATATTTATCTGGCGCCAACCATAGTAGATGTTTAATTATCAAACAAGACTTGTGAAAAAAATACACAATAGTTGCACATCTAAGACAGTTTGACATATTCTCCTGCACCCATGACCATGTACTTTGGTGGTGGGTGACCATGTATGGGAAACGAAGTTGCCAGTATCGTCCCACTCTTGTCCAGTTTGATGCGAGCTTTACAACCAGAGTCTTTCTTGGAGCAGTAGAAGTTTAATGACTGATGCTGTTGTGAGTAAGTGTACCCTCGATGCATCAGCAGATGCTTACCCCTTTTCGTTGGTATCATTTTGTATTTATCTGGAATAATATAATTTATATTTAATTAAGGGGATATCACGTGATATTTTTAGAATGAGGGTTTTCTTTAATATCCAGCACCAGGTGGCAGCTCTGAGTCGTCAGACCCAAACAACCAATCAAATCACTTGTTTTCTGACATTTGTCTATGTCAATTTTAATGTTGTTAATGTCAAAGTCACTTTTTCAATGAAGAGGACCTCTCGCCTATGTTGCCTCTCGCAAACTGGTGGAGTAAATTTTCCTGAAAACCCTCATTGATACCAACCTGTTAATAACCTGTTAATATAGAATTAGGGTTTCAACTCGGAATGAGAACTTTTGACACAACATTTAGAAAGCCAAAGTGAAGGTGTATTTAAGTTTCCAGCTACCTCTCATTTCGAAGTTTACCCATGTCGTATGCTTATTTGACTGTAAGGCATCTTTTCATACCAGCTCGAACATTAGTCACCACACTTGGTCAAAACAGGTTTTAATTTTCAGACTTCATTCATAATTCCATAGTCTTACATTAAAAAAAAACCTAAAGGAGTATTAATTTCCAATATATTTTCAGCTAATATTAAAGTAAATATAAAATCAAAGCTATATTATTTAAAACATTATGTTTTCATACATACGAATTTTCTAGATATTCAATGGGCGGCGCTACGTCATCGCACTGTTGTAAACGGCACGTGCATCGGACCGATCAGGCAATGTCGCCATCACCATCTCGCATTCCTAGATTGTTTGTTTTGACGACACGGTTGGCGCAGTGGTTGAGCGATTGACTGCTGCGCAGCATGTCGCGGGTTCGATTCCCGCACGGAACAAATGTTTGTATTTACACATCTATAATATGTATGTATTTACAAAAAAAAAATGTATTTAAGTAGTTTATCAGCCATCTCGTTACCATAACACAAGCATTAGGTTGCTTAGCTTGGGACTATATGGCGTTGTGTGAAATGTCCAAGGATATTGTTTATTACTAGCTGACCCGCGCAACTTCGTCTGCGTCACATTTTCCATTAATGCTCCACTCCTATTTGTCTTAGCGTGATGATATATAGCCTATAACCTTCCTGGATAAATGGGCTATCTAACACTGATAGAATTTTTCAAATCGGGCCAGTAGTTCCCGAGATTAGCGCGTTCAACCAAACAAACAAACAAACTCTTCTGCTTTATAATATTACTAGCTGACCCGCGCAACTTCGTCTGCGTCACATTTTCCATTACTGCTCCGCTCCTATTAGTCTAAGCGTGATGATATATAGCCTATAACCTTCCTCGATAAATAGGCTATCAAACACTGAAAGAATTTTTCAAATCGGACCAGTAGTTCCTGAGATTAGCGCGTTCAACCAAACAAACAAACAAACAAACTCGTCTGCTTTATAATATTACTAGCTGACCCGTGCAACGTCGTCTGCGAAACATTTTTCATTACTGCTCCGCTCCTATTGGTCTTAGCGTGATGATATATAGCCTATAGCCTTCCTCGATAAATAGGCTATCTAACACTGAAAGAATTTTTCAAATCGAACCAGTAGTTCCTGAGATTAGCGCGTTCAACCAAACAAACAAACAAACAAACTCTTCTGCTTTATAATATTAGTATAGATTAAGTATAGATTATTATTATTTGTGCTCGAAGGCAAAACGAGGACGGGCGGAGCGATCGGGGCATTTTATTCTTGACTTCGGTCCGATGCACATGTTATCATAGCGCCTAGAGTTGCTAATTATTATCTTATAATTAATTAAGTAAAAGTTATAATAATCATGTGAGTCCAACGAATAAAATTGATTAATAAATAAACTATCTACTTTCTACTGTAAAATGTCCGATCCTGATAACACGCCTACAAATACGCATTTGTAGTTTGTAGTCCTTTTAATTGATTTGTTTTTGTTAGTTTTATTGATTTGTTTTTGTCACACATGCAGCCTATTTTTAACTAAATCATAATTTAGAAATCTACTGGCTAAATGGTAGACTTTCGTTAAATAATTGGATGTTTTTTAACACAGTTCCGATTTTTAATATCGAATCAAACCAACTTTTACAAAAAACTATATATACTAAATACCTATCCGACTTCGCCACATAATATCATGTTTTACTCAGTAAATGTTCCTAAACAATAGACATTTTCTTTCGATTTTCTGTATAAAAAAAACTATAATCGGAACAATAAATATTTGATTTGATTCTTTTTCCTTCAAAATTCTTATAAATAACAGTAAATCACAATAATTAACTAGAGTATAATAATGCTAAGTATTTTTAAGAAAGAAAAATGACTAATCTTACAATCGATGCTAAGCTAATACCGTCTTGTAAAGGCGTAATTAGATTTATCCAAGCTTAGGCTGCGTTTTCACCACAAATGTTCGAGGATATGTAGCGAGGGATGTGTTTGTTAAGAACCAATAGGATCGCTTGCGCCGAACGAGACTAGGTGAATGAAGCGATTCCATTGGTTCACATTCCGGAAACGAAGCTTTAGGCCGAAAAATGTGTGTTCTGTAAACATTTCACCGCGATAACTTAGATGGAGTAAGCTTCAAGTGAACTGTCATTCCATCTCGGTTGAATGTCACAGCTCATGTTCACTTCACCCAGGTTTTCACG
Organism: Ceramica pisi; assembly: GCA_963859965.1. NCBI lineage: Eukaryota > Metazoa > Arthropoda > Insecta > Lepidoptera > Noctuidae > Ceramica > Ceramica pisi. The sequence continues at coordinate 5,445,758 of OY982541.1, read as the reverse complement.
GTGAGATGTTTACAAAATAAAAATACTGGATAATAACCTACGGGAGTTACATTATCCTTACGTTATTATTTATTATGTTCATTATTTAAAAAGAAATACAATACGTAACACGTAACAGGAATGCTGTAGTAAAATATTGTTTTTTTTAAAGATTCTGTAAATTCTCACCGAGAAAATTAAGGTGAACTGAGCTGTCAATCGCTAGCACCAGGTGAAATAACAGCTGATCTTATCTAAGCCTTCACGGGGAGACTTTTACAGAATCGGTTACGTTTTGTAACAATTTGCTTACAGCTACCAGAACATGAAGTAGTTATTTCTAACATCGTATTATCGATCTCAAATTGTTTTGACAACAACAATTATAATTAAGTAAAAATGTCACTGTTAAAAATATCTGAAACACAGATAGTCGTGCGATTCCACAATCATCTCACCGTGTCATCATAAGTGAAATGAAGATTAAGTGAGCTGTTAATCCATACAAACAAGATTGGATAACAGTTCACTTTGCTGTCTTCACCAAGGTTTACACGTTGAGTTGTAACCGAATGATACATATATATTTTAATGTACCTAAGACATGCAAGATCAAGTGATATTTTACTTAGCCTGTTATAGTAATTAGAAAGTATATTTATACATGGCATTAATAACAAATTGCAGACAAGATAACCAAAGTTATACTAGAAGTTATAAAGTTTCTGTATAAGATCATTAATCACGGGGCCTGTCTTGTATCAATTGATAATACACATTTATTATGCGCACACCCAAAATGTGGAACTCACTGCCAACGTCTGTGTTCACGTCCACATATTATAACCCGTCAGCCTTCAAAGCAAGAGTGAACAGGCATCTTCTGGGCAAGCTCGCTCCATCTTAGACCTCATCCATCGCTTTCCATTAGGCATGATTATGGTCAAGAGCAAGCCCATTAAATAATAATAAAAATATATATTTAATATTGCTAATACAATCATCCTAAACGCCTTTGCACACCGCTAAACATATCTTTAAAAATTTCTTGCAAAACGCTTAGGCGTTACACTAAAACTATACAAAGAAGGCTGCATAGTATTCATAGAAGGATTTTGATCAGTGCTGAACTTGACATAGAGTCCGTTTTCGGCTAAGCGGTAGACTGGTGGTAAGTGATTGTGGTCCATGTTGACACTTATGATGGTACCGTCAGAATTGAATTTGACGCTTGACCTGCAGTTTCTGTACTTTCTAGAGCAGTAGTAAGTATTCTTGGCTCTATTATTTTCAGTGTACGTGTAACCGTTTACCATCAACAAGGTACTCCCGCGAACCGTCTGAATAAACTTGTAGTTGGTGATACCTGAAAGCAGAAATGTATTAATAAGTGTTTTGCTCTGAAGCACTGTTTTATGTTAACCTTTCTACAGTTAATATTAAGATGAAATGTATCTTTAGATTTTTCATTTTCGTCGATGAACTGTAGACAGTGGACTAGGATTGATAGCTTCAACAAAGACATACAAGAGTAACTGAAAGGTGACTAAAAAGTTGCTATTGTATGAAGAAGAATGTATGGTGAAAGGAAAGAAAAATCTATCTATACTAATATTATAAAGCAGAAGAGTTTAGGAATGTATGGTGAAAGGAAAGAAAAATCTATCTATACTAATATTATAAAGCAGAAGAGTTTGTTTGTTTGTTTGGTTGAACGCGCTAATCTCAGGAACTACTGGTCTGATTTGAAAAAATATTTCAGTGTTAGATAGCCCATTTATCGAGGAAGTTTATAGGCTATATATCATCACGCTAAGACCAACAGGAGCGGAGCAGTAATGAAAAATGTTACGCAGACGACGTTGCACGGGTCAGCTAGTAAAATAAAAAAGGGCAAATTGTTTGATCTTTCCAAACAGACGCACAATCCTCCGTGATTTGATCATATCCCTTAGGGATTTGGCCAAATCCCTGTTTTTATCATATCTCTGCGACATCTATACTAATATTATAAAGAGGTAACATTTGTTTGTAAGTTTGTATGTTTGTATGTAGGGGGTAATCTCAGGAACTACTGGTCCGATTTGAAAAATTCTTTCAGTGTTAGATAGCCCATTTATCAAGGAAGGTTATAGGCTATATATCATCACGCTAAAACAAATAGGAGCGGAGCATTAATGGAAAATGTGACGCAAACGAAGTTGCGCGGGTCAGCTAGTATTAGATAAAGTTAAAAAATTTAAAAATAGGTCGAAATGAGCAGCAGTGCGATTCTGTAAACATGTTGAAGTGAACACTTAGGCGAAGTGAACGACAAGTGAGCTATCAAACCAAACAAACACGATAGCATGACAGCTCACTTGTCGTTCACTCCACCTAAGTGATCACGGTAAGATGTCGAAAGAATCGACCGGCTGGTCCATATCAGAGTCGGGAATTACAGTTATGACGTTTCTTTCGCAGTCACACCACAGACAAAACAACATTCACTCTATGGTACTGACATTGTCATTTGTGTGCCTCTGGGAAGGCTATAAGAGTGAAGGAAGACCAACGAGACGGATGAACTGCGGGTCTAAAAAAGCCACTTTAACAGAATCATTTTAGGATCATAATATTATCTACGCAACAAACTGTCAAATTTCATTTTCACCTTTATCGCTAACGCATTAGGTTCAAGGTTGATTGGGAAAATTTGACAGTGACGGGTAGTGTGCTGTGCTTTCTGATTCTGCTTAAGTGGCCTTTTTCGACTACCTGTCTAAAAGATGATACGTGTAGAAAAAGGGTGACTTCTAATATAAGGAACTAATGCGCCGATCCCAAATAAATTCAGATAAAGTGAAGAGAAAAAAACATGTACGCTTAACGACAGCACCATCAAAATTCTTTTACATGGAATATAAAAAAGTTGGTTAGAAATAAATACAGTCACATAAAACCGACAATTGCTAAGACACTGGTATTCAGCTGAATCCGGTTTGGCTGGAAGCCGACCCCGATGTAGCTCGGAAAAGGCTAGGCAGATGATGCAGATGAATAGAAACTGACAATTGCTTTCTAATTAATATAAATACACTATGATGCTATTTTTAAAGTTTTATTCTTCTTTGCAGTTTTGATTTATTTAACGTTTTTTATTTTACAGGCTCTTAATTCTTATCCTAAAACCGGTGCCGTCTTCGAAAGCAACCGAGGCATATTGCGGGCAATCCCGGACAATCAACACATGCATAAATAGTTTTTGATGCTTTCTTATTAAATTGTTCGCAAACTTGACACAATCTTTTTTGTATACGTCCACATTTATCGGTAATAATCCGAGCCAAATGTTTTGTGTTCCTCCCTGCAAGATCATCTTTCTTATGTGCGTCGTTTTCTTTTACTTCATTGAGTGTAGTATTTTCTTGAACTTCGGTGGCTGTTGTATTTTTTTCCTGTGCTTCACGCAATCTTGGCTCCATGTCATCTAAAATAATTTTCTTTTATTTTGTGAGTTTACGTTATTTGTGTACAGACGGTGTAAATTTACATTACAAATATAGTTTCTGATGTGAGGGTTGCACTTTATACCCATTATTGACGAGCTTTTCTTTTTTAGTGAAAAATCTTAGTTTTTTCAAAATGTTTGTATAAACAAAGAAAGAAAGAAAGAAAAAGAGTTTATTGAAAGCATTTCATAAAACAGATTTCATATTTAAATATTATGATAAAATAGCCGATGCCCGCGGCTTCGCCTGCTTGACAACCTTCCTCTAAAACCACTCTATACATTGGTGGAAACAGCATGAAAATCGATGCAGTAATTTTTGACTTTATCGCGAACAGACAGACGCGGCGGAGGACTTTGTTTTATAATATGTAGTGATAGTGAAGGTAAAGAAAATATTCACTATTACAAAATAAAAAAAACAAAACAGATTAAACTTTTATTTTATTAAGCACGTGCGTTTAATTTGCATAGCGTACTGATTCAAATAAACCCTTTTTTTACTCTAAACTAAAACCTTTACGATCTCAAAGATGTCAGAGAAAAATCTTTGCATCGAAAAAAAAACTTTCCCTAAAACTCATCCTTTTATTTTGATATATTTCCCATCCATCAGTTTTTTAAACAAAGGTCTTTCGTGATTGTGCTCCTCTCTCAAATTAATGATTTCTCCGTGTTCATTTAAGCGGACGCTACTCTTACAAAAGCAGCACGACTTTTTAGAGCAATAGAAGTTAAACCGAGATTTGTTGTTTTTCCAAAACGTGAACCCATTGACCATTAGCAACTTGTATCCTTTAGTTGTTTCTATGTATTTCGCGCTAACTGCAATTAAATGAGAAATAATTATTTTATAAAAGACTATTGCCCAGTATTTTGAAAAAAATTAAGCGCGAGTAAACGGATGTGATTGGTCGAAAGAATTGCCGATAGAAAGGGTTAGACTACGTTTGCACCAAGAACCATGCTCCATCTTATAGCCCGCATCATCGCTTACCATCAGGTGAGATGGTGGTCAAACATATGCCTATCAATAGTAAAAAAAAAAACACTAGAATCGCTTACGCTGAGCGAGGCTGGGTAAATGTAGCGATTCTATTGGTTCTTAACAATAGGGAATATGCATAAAAAAAAATATTATCTAAACGCTTTATCTAAAAATATATTACTAACAGTGGAAATATAATAAAAATTGCTCGAAAAACAAACAAGATATAATTATTTTAAACAAATATATCTGTCCTTCTCGCGAAAACGCTGTTTTCTATGGCAGATGTATAGACGTCACGTAATGTGACGTCAAATTCCAGGACGGACTTCTCGTTCTAAAAGTAATCTTTGAAGCGTTATAACTTCATCGCTGATGAAGATATTTAAAAAATATTTTCTAGAGTGTTTACTGGAGCTTTTAAGAAATTCATTTTATAAATAAAAAAATCGCGTGCATATTCCCTATTACATCCCTCGCTAGGCATCCTCGCAGATCTCTGGTGGAAACGCAGCTTCAAGAACAAGGATAAGGGACAAGGTATTTTGGAATAAATTCTTAATAAAAATACCATAAAAGGTTTTTCGCCCCTCGTACTTTTTATGACGTAGTAGTAGGTACCTTCTTAATTTTATGGTACGTAAACTTAGCTGAAGTGAACTGTCATCCACGTGAATGACAATTTTGAAAAAAAAAACACCAGTAAATGCAGGTGAAGTGAATACAAGGTGAGCTGTTATTCCAATTGATGCAAGGAAAAGACAGCTCACTTATGTTATCACGGTGAAATTGTTACTGAATAGCCTTACTGAAGGTGAGGTTTGACAGCTCGCTTCACCTGAGATATAATTTCGTATCAGAATTAAAGGACATCGCCCAGATCATTCCTGAAAAGTTACAACGCTTCAAGTGCCCTCCGCAGATAAAAAAAAACCGCAATACTAGGTATCCGGTTTTTCGATTTATTAAAATATTCACATATCTCTCCAATCATCTATAATCTCTTTTCATTCACAAAATATTGGCATTATTAGCCGATTGATTCAAAATTATTTTGTCACTTCATTTTTTTAAAAGCATAATATACTTATCTACATTAAGTAGTAAGTACAACATTTTTATACAAGCTTACACAAAATATAGACATGTCACAATTTCTAAAAGTTGGTACGATTAAGGAACCTCATAATTTTATTAAATAGATATTTATTTTGACACTTTGAAGTATCTCCCACCATCGACTAACCGGTACACCGGAGGTGGGTGATTATGTCTCTCAGTTATATAAAGAATTTCTCCTTCCTTATTCACTCGAACCCTACTTTTACAATTATTCGTTTTCTTTGAGCAATAGTAGAAATTCTTTAACCGGTTTTTTCGCGAAAATGTGTACCCATCCACCATAAGTAGTTTAGCTCCTCCCAAAGTTTCTATGTATTTACCTGAAACGTTAAAAATATAGTGTTAATACTTTTAGGTTTTTTCTAAATCAATTGCGATTAATTTGATCAAAGAAACAGTAAAACACATCACATGCATTTCACTCATTTATTGTTATGAAAAAAAAATATACATAAATATATCACAATTCAAAGACAATATTTGTTAGCTGCTATACAAAAGTATGAACAAAGCTCGAAAAAACAAATGAAGATCGGATTGCCGCTTTCTCGACTATTTTGTTTCTTTTTCTGTGACCAGCCAGCCATTCAGCCATTACATTTTCATCATTGTTTTTTTTTATGATTTGACGGCTCTCAGTTGAAAACTATCCCTAGGGCTGCACAGTAATACTTTCAAACCGCTCCTCAAGCAGCTTCAGGCCTACTTTCCGAGCATGAGTAATGAAAAATAATAGTCTACCTATCAATACCTGTTGTTCAAGTTACATCTGAGTGCCAATTCTCCTAATTTTCAAGCAACTTTCACGCTCGCTTCTCATTCGCAGTCTGTCAAAAATATATGAAAAATGAGGCTTTTGTGACAGTTAGCAACTGAAATGCGAAAGCGAACGTTGTTTAAAAATTTATAGAATTGGCACTCTGTCTTTTATGATTACCTGAAGTAAATCTCGTTCACACAATAATTATATTAAGAGTTACTTCTATCGTAACGAAAATGGGAGACTTATCGGCCGATGCTATTCTGTAAACATTTTAACGAGAAAATTAAGTTCGAGCTTGAAGACCTTCATAGCTTCAGGTGAATTGACAGTTCACTTGACGTTGACTTCACCTAAGATTCAGCCGGCCGATTCTGTTACGATATTACCTTGAATACTCGGGTCAATTATTTAGCTATAATTCCTTCAAATGCTGGCAATTGATAGCTCACTTCACCGTATTGTTCACCTTTAGATTTTTACAAAATAGCAGTACAGCTTGGCTAGGAGTCAACGACCGTGACATATTAAAAGATTAGCCTAGTTAATGCTCGCAAATGTTTATTTCGTCTTGCCCCTACAACCTCACGAATCTATACTTTACTTTTTATTATAATTTACAATAATTATACCTAAATAAATATATAAAAATAATACGCAATGCTAAAATTAAGAAAAATATCACTGTTAGCATAACAAAACCCTATTTCAACTACAAATCTAATTCCCAAAATTATTGCTGCGTTAATAAAACTTTTGACAAAGGAAGACCAATGATATCACGGTATAACCTACGGGAGCTAGGAAGTTATCTAATTAATTTCTGCACTATAATACCTATTATAAAAATAAAATATTATAAAGCTCAGATTGATTGTTTGAACTCGCTAATCTCAGAAACTCCTGGTACGAATTGAACAAGATAATTTTAGTGTTATAAGATAGCTCATTCATCGAAGAAGGATATAAAACATCACGCTACAATCAATAGGAGCACAGCATTATTTTAATGTGTCGCAGACGAAGTTGCGCGGATCAGTCAAACTTGTTTCACTGGCGAGCCCTGTCAGGACCGTTTGACCGCTCATTAGCTACAACGAGTCTCTGGTCACACCACAGATAAAACAGAATACAATTCAGCAGTTGTCTATGGCATGACGTCCGCTACTGATTGGTTGACAGTTCTGCTGTTCAGCTACTCGAACGTATTTTCCGTTTGCCAATTCCATGTACCTTGGCGGTTGATGATTATGCACGGTATCCGCTGTTTTGATGGTACCCGACTTGTTCAGTCTGATGGTGGCCTTGCATCCCATGAATCTCTTCGAACAATAGTAGGTTTTACTTTGGTGATTTTGTGAATATGTATAGTCGTGCAACATTAGCAGATATTTGCCCTTCTGACTGGGAATGAACTTGTAGCCTGTGAAAGGGAGTGAATAAATTTTATTTATTTATTTTGGGCGTCGGTGTAGAAGGCAGGTTGGATTGTTGCATGGTTGCAAAACTGTTTGGCTTCAAGCTTTGGCAGAATAGGGTGGTGGAACTCCGGTGCGAGTTTAAAAAGAGGTAGGTACTTAAAATAGCTAAACTTTCAACGCTCCTAGCGAGTAAAGCGACGTAAAAAAACGGACACAAAGGAGGGACAGCTTTTTTTTAATATATTAAATTATAACAATTTTAACATAAATATATCAAAAGTGATCAATGGATATTATGAGATATCCATAGAACAATTTTGATTTAGAGGAGCCTCAAACCAATAACGGGTCAAACCTTTTTGGGCATTAGATTAGAGATTAGGTCAAGAATACAAATTGGTCGGGTTTAAATATAATTTATTTAAAGCGTTCACGAAGCCACTAGTGACCCGAAAAATTCTTAATAAATCAGTAAATAATTTATACTAAGAATTACTTCAAATTAATTAATTGAAATACATAAATTCAGTCTATAGATATCCAAAGCTGGATGTGGTTCCTTTACAAGCGTCATCACATACTAGACACAACACTTATATATACATATATGCTACTACTTGTATGATAATAAATATTATTGTGTTTTATGGGCCTTAGTAGCCTGAAATACAGGATTTAGGATTTTTTTACATTCTGAAATTACAAAATTTCTATTTTTTAAATAATGTAATTATTTTTGTAGGACATCGCAACCGAATTTGAGAAAATTCGGTCCGTAGTAGTCATTGTACAGACGCCAGCACATCAAGGTACAACGATCGGGCAAAACAAGATTGGGTTCAAATTTGATTAAGAACATTTGACAGTTCCGGATAGCCTGATGGGCTGACGTCTAGATGGTGCACTAGATTTTAACTTCATTCGTCCTGATTTAGAGCATTTGTAACAGGGATGAAAAAAAAATACATTTATTTCTCATGCGCACTTATAGTTTCAAACGAAGAACAAATTGGCTTCAATTAAATTCATAGAACTATCGAAACAAATACAATTTTTTTTTAGTTTCAAAATTATGTTATTGCAGGGAAATGCTTTATTGAAGAAATAACTATTACAGCTTTAAATTGAACTATCCCGTCAGACGGTGCAAATGCTTTTAGATGTAGATCAACCATATTAACGAAATTTTCAGATATGTTGTAGGTATTTATGTTGAGTTAAGTGTGGTATTTTTCCTTTAAGTAATTTAATTTAGCTTTTTTATTTTATATACAATTTATATTTCATGAATAAATGACTAATGACTAGTAAAATGAACTTAATATTAGGCCATAATTGCCATTTGTAGTTTCAACTATTTCTTCAGTCTCTACGAATTGTCGATGTTTTCTGTCGATGGGGACCTAGTTTAACAGTTTGTACCACAGATATAGATAGACCTAAATAACGGAAGAGCAACCACTTCGCGTGCCTAGCTTACGTACAAAAATCGTAAGTTGCCACTTTCGCGCTCAGTCTGCATCGGTGTATAGCGCTAGTCGGACGTCGGCTGGGTGAGCGCTGCCCCCCCGCCTTGCACCAGCGCTCGGTGGGGCGAGGTGGGCGGCGTCTTTAATCGATTTGATTTTCCCATCATTAAATAGTGCTTGTGACGTCTTATATTAGGTAGCCAAAAAATGGCACACTTGGTTTTCATACAGATCGTGATAATTGCGTTATCTAGGTCTATCTATATCTAAGGTTTGTACCTAGTTGCCACGTGGCCTTCTGGGTACAAACTCTTAAAGATTCGACAGTATAAATGTTTATAATAGCCGGCACGAGTCGTGACACAGTTGAATGCAGCAGGGTGACCTCGCCAATATACGGTGGGCAAACGAAGCTTGCAAGCCCAATAGTCGATGAGCATTGACTGACGAACCAATCAGAGCTGTCATCGTCAAACCTACTAATTGATAGTATGCTCACGACTAGTGCCAGTCAGTATATCGCTACGTCATTCACTTATTTACTAAGGATGAGGCCAAACGAAAGTAATTTTGTGAGATGTAAGTCGCGTATTTTGTTGCGCATTTTACGTTCAACGGAAATTTGGTTAGGCTACCAGACGGGTGGCTATAATTTCAGCTACTATCCAACGTTTGTACGAGGTATTTGTGTCGTGCGATGAATATATTGTGCCTTAACGAAGCATTAGAAGAAGAAGTCAGAAAGAAAAAGTGGGTAAATCCACTAAATAGAGAAAGACGGATGTGGAAAATTCTATACTTTATATTGAACGATTCACCCCGAACGTAATTCGGTTACAATGCGCGTGAGTCAGCAGACAACTAATTTTGCGTCACCGTGTGGTACAAATAGGATTTTTGTATAAAAACGAATACAACGTAAAATCCGCGACTCACAACTCAAAAAAATACGTTTGATGAGCCACGCGTAAGTCTTCAATGGTACAGCTACCGTTACAGTACAGGGACCTCGGGGCAGTCCAACAAGGGTCTAAGTTTCTCAATGATTTTTCGATCTTAAAGTTTAACAAAGTCGCCGGAAGCAGTTTTCACATAGGACGGCGGTTTGTGGCAGTGTTCACCTTTGACTTTGACAATTTTTCCAAACTTGTCAAGTTTCACCGAGGCTTTACATCCAGACGTTGCTCTTTTCGAACAATAGCAGGTATTACCGGAATTGTTTTGCGAATACGTAAACTTGTTCAACATTAATATGCTCTTGCTCTTGCCCTTTGGATTAGGTATCCACTCATATTCAAGTCCTGTATAAATGAGAAGATGAAATTATTATGTATTTATAGTTGTGTACCTCCCATCCAGAGTTGAAGAATTGTTCGAAAAAGTTACCGCAGCCCTGGCACGCAAAGGGCATTTGGAGGAACACGGTGGGTTTTAGTCAGTAAGAGTCTGACACTGCCTCCTGCTCCGCCCCTCTGGGCATTGGATAATTTCCTACCAAAAAAAAGTGTACCTCTTATGTTAGCATATTCTCTTAATAAAGTAATGGTACCATATTTTCTTGAACCTTGAACAATTATTGGTTAACGTCTAATTTAAGAAAACTATAAAAATGATTAAAAATTTTATTAAATTCCTAAATATTAACCTAATTTATTTAAGAACACGATTATCTTACTATTTTAAGTGTTTTGTTGAGCTCAGATCTGGAAATTTACACAGACTGACATCAGTTGTGACTCTATTAGATGTTGAGTCACACACAACGTAAATTCATTATATTTCTTTAGTAAAATGATTGAAAGATTATAATAGTACCTCGCAGAGTTCATCAAAAAATGGTTTTTCAACCTATATTGTCTCTTAACTCAGCAATAGATATTTGGCATAGCCTTCCCATCCTTCAAGTATATTGCCTTCTCCTTATATAATGATGTCTCTTAAAGTTTAATATATTCTCCAGTAGCCATTTTTCTGTAGCATGGTGGTTCATGCGAGTGTTCGCCTCTGATTTTTTCAACCTTTCCGTACTTATCAAGTTTCACCATAACATTGCATCCTCTCATTCTTCTAGAACAGCAATAGCTGTTGCTTGAACGTTGTTGCGAATATGTATAATTGTTCAGCATCAATAAATGTTTGCCCTTTCGAGTAGGGATCCATGCCAATTCATAGCCTGGAAAATTGAAAAGATAAAATGTTACACTGTATGTGTATAATGCTTATTTTGTTACTCAGTATTACTATTGATTTGAAGAATTATGGTTCCGATACAGAATTAACTGCTAGCTTGGTCTCATAACTTTTAGGCAAGCGTGCACCATCTTCGACTACATCATCGCTTACCATCAGGTGAGATAGTGGTCAAACTTCTGCCTATCAATAGTAAAAAAACTTTATGAATTTGTGCCTTTTTTTCTCAAAGCTTTTAACCGCTGCTACAGTACTAACTGTCACCCCTTTATTAGTCTTATGCGAGCCATAAAAAATAAACTAATTTGACCAAACACACTGGTTCTGGGCACTGGTTGTTTGATCAAATAGAAATACGAAATTTGGTATTTTTCATGCCATTTGACGACTTATTTTTGATCAAATTACCCCGCACACATTGATGGCTATTTGTTCATACTGTTTAAATTATTTGAACGTGTATGGCCCGCATTGACGAATAAAAGTTCCTTCTGATGAATTCTAAAACATAAGCATTGTAGTTTCTGGTGAGCAATAGTTTTTCAACATCCCAATAAATGATACAAGCAACAAATGATTTCCAATGATTTATTAAACCTTCAAAATCTCGTTGTTGAGTCACAATGTCAAAGTACATTTCCACACACACGCACACACACAATTTTTTTGCTTATCTTTATATTAATGGAACCATTGAGAAACAGCGATCTTTTTCTCAAATTAATGAAATTATTACAGTTTAACATAATCTCCGGAAGCCGTTCTCATATAGTTCGGCGGTTCATGCAAGTGTTCACCTCTAAGTTTCTCGATATTTCCATCCTTATCTAGTTTCACTGAAGCTCTGCATCCCTTCAATTTACTCGAGCAGTAGTATAGGTTGCTTGAATGGTCTTGCGAATATGTAAAGTTGTTTAACATTAATAAATGTTTGCCCCTTGAGGTAGGAATCCAGTTATATCCATGTCCTGTAAATGTACCAAGAAAATAAATATTACTCATAAAATAAACCATACCATGCCACAATAACCACTGTTTCTTGCTTGCATCTTTGTGAGGGTACGGCTCCAGTCGAGATTTTACGTCAATTATAATTTGTATCCTTTACACAAGTCATTTCCAAAATGGTATAAAGGCCAAAATCAGAGTCAAAACGTTTATTTCAAATAGGACATTAAACGGTAATTATGAACGTCGTCGTTTACATATAAAATAATATAGTGACTCTACTGTCCATTCGGAAAGACATATTCTTACGAAGAAGATCGGACCAGAAACTCAGATCTACAGATATGCAGGGGACAGCATATGCAGGGGGGTTGCCTTTTAAATATTAAAAAAATATGGGTGCATGATAATTATGTAAATGAGGGTTCCAAGGATGTTATGGATATGATGATATGATTTCGGATCTGGATACGAATATGCATGTACAAATAATTTTATAATAGGTACCAGTTTTGAATACGATTACGGATATGAAATTGTTTCAGGTTCTAACGGATAATCTGACACACATTTTCGGATAGTTTCGGTTACGGATTTACGAAATTGTAAAAGTAAACCACAACTGGGTATCTAATTAGACTAGTTATGAATAACCGATAGAAATAATAAACAAAGCAAACAAGGGACGCGCGCGGCTAGTGTAAAAAAAACCATAACATGACTCATGTAGACTCCGCCCCTGTTCAAAATTATCCGGAACTTTTATATCGGATTCGGTTACAGATAGATTTTTATTTCGGATATCCGATAGCTTCGGTTACAATTACGGAGCTCCTGATATAACGGTGATATGCGGATTTAGAATAAATAATGAAGATTTAAGGCTCCAATCGATATGAATTTATGTCCTTATTCCGGGAATTGCTACTACAGTACAACCTGACATTAATATCTTCATAAGTCATACGACAATATTATTTTAATGATGTATCTACGATTTATAAAACACACGTGTTGTAGTGTCTATTGAGTAGAAGTTTTTCAACATCCCAATAATTAATGATACATTAAAAATGATTCCTAATAATTTATTAAATTTTTTAAGTTTTTTGAGTCACAATATCAACGTACATTTCCACGCACACACAAATAAATTACGTACTATTTCTTTAATAGAGATTCTTAAAAGATCGCCGTTTTCAATGGTTACATTAATGTGGCATAGTTAAAGTTTGACATAGGCTCCAGAAGGCCTTTTCAAATAGCGAGGGGGCTCATGCAAGTGTTCACCTCTAATTTTCTTGATACTTCCATCTTTGTCAAGATTCACCGACGCTCTGCATCCCATCTTCACTTTACTCGAACAGTAATAGAGATTGCTTTTATGGTCTTGAAAATATGTAAAATTGTTTAACATTAACAAAAATTTGCCCCTTGCGGTTGGAATCCAATCATATGCAAGTCCTGAAATAGTGCCGAGATATGTAAAATGTTACTCCACATTAAATAACACAAAGGTGCCATGCCGCAGGTAACAGGGTAAGGTCGCCAAAAAATGTACTATTTCAAAGTTTTCAGGTGAACCCATGTTTGATTGTGAATAATAACATGCGCTAACAAACAGTATGATAATATTGTTATTTAATAATATATTGATAATATTGCTTAGAATAATATAGAAATAACCAGTATATTTGAGAAGCTTGCAAAAAAACAAAAATATTTTTTTTTTATTCAACACAATAAAGTTGCATACAAAGATTTATATTCTCCTATCCACCTTGAGGACGAAAAAAATGCACAAAAAATTATAATAAAGCATTATAGATCAAGCACAAACATTTGAAGTGGTTTTAAAGAAGAAGGGGACTTCTGGGCCCAGCAGTTAACTAGTTGAAATGTATATTATAAAATCCGTTATATTTTTCTAAACGAAATCACAAAATATGGTACCATGTTTCTATCTAGGAAGCGAGAAAACTTAAATTAAATTCTGAAACTAAATATCAGAATATGTAGGAAGGTCGAGTGACATTTTTTTTTTTCGTGGAATCGATTCAAAGCGAATCGAATTCTTTTAATTTTTCTTCCGGCCTAACACTTCTGCCTGACATCAGTCAATCACCGACTGACAGATGTCACTCGTTCGTTTTCTTTCGTTCTGAGCACAGAGTACTTAATGTTCCATATTTTGTTGTTAGGTTTGGTTGTAATATAGCCTCACTTTTACTATAGGTAGGTACTTCATATAACTTGATTCTTGGATAGCCAAATTTCACCAAATTTTCAGTGAGACCTTGTTATTAGGTATATCCTATTACAAATAAGGCTAGTTTGATTCAGTTAACACCTGGGCCCAGGAATGTATGGAGTCATTCCCTTCTCCTTTGTAGTTCATTTTTAAAGCAATAAAGATGCCGTGTGATAATGTATAAATTACTGCAATAATACAATACTATTGAAAAAACAAAACCATTCTAATTTGTGTCCCCACAAAGTTTTCCAGTGCGTTATTCCGATCCGATAGGGGGTAGATTTCTTGTTTTCAGTAGTACAATACTGTTGTAATGTTGTCTACTGTACTTGTATACAGTAGACAACATTATTCACCTATCTAATTTTGATGTGGCAACACAGTAGTCTATCAAATGTCAGTTTTGACATATTTTTTTCATTTGTGGTCGCGACCGTAAACAATTGTAAATTCCGTACTTTGGTGCACAAATTTCGGGCTATTGAAGATATTATTGGATGTTTAACGACATATGTTTCATCTCTGTACATTCTGGTGTACAGGTCCTATCTCCTTTCAACTGAATCGGTCCGGAAGATTCGGAGAAAATCGGTTGTGACAAAATTGCTTGTGGGAGACGTGTTCCTATTATAAATGACTAGCTGACCCGCGCAACTTCGTTTGCGTCACATTTTCCATTATTGCTCCGCTCCTATTTGTCTTAGCGTGATGATATATAGCCTATAGCCTTCCTCGATAAATAGGTTATCTGACACTGAAATAATTTTTCAAATCGGACCAGTAGTTCCTGAGATTAGCGCGTTCAACCAAACAAACAAACAAACTCTTCTGCTTTATAATATTTGTATAGAATCCATACATACGGAACCCGAAAATAAATTGTTTTCATTATAACAAGACACATTTATATAATGATTTATTTATATTTTCAATATCAGAGTGCCAGTTCCATTCATTTTCAAACAACGGTCGCATTCAAATATCAATCGTCATCTATCAAAATTTGCTTAAAAATTAGTAGAATTAGCACTCAGGTATGCGAATATTTATTTATTTTTGTTGTTGAGCGAAGACACATGACTGTCTATATGAACATTTATAAATTTACATATGGACGGTATTTGATAGAAGATGCGAGTTTATTGTTTTAAGTATACCTCAAACCAACAACAAAAAGAAAGTCGGCGCGCCGTGAACATTAGAAGTGAAGCCACCTTTTTATCTATGTGTGTGTGTCGAAGGGTTGCCATTTGTTGAATTTTTCTCATAAAATTTTAGTATGGTGATGTACCTTGTTTAGAAAGACTTTCCATCTCTCTCTCCCGACCTCCCACCTCTTTCTTGCCTTAATCGGCCGGTCTGAGTAGAGTTTCGCTAGAGCAAACGTGCTCGGGAGAAGGATGTATAATCCAGTAAGATGCTGGTAGGGATCTTGACCGCACTTCCGGAATTGTCCTGATAGCCGTGGTATACCTCTCCACTCCTCTAGCACCTCAGGCTATTAGTTGCCACCTTGGCGCTACGACACTTTGTGCTAGCGACCGTTTTCGGGGGCCCATTCATTGAGTGTGCAAGTCACCCCCTGCCATTTAAAAGCCGTGTATATTGTCAGTGGTCAGGCAGGGGCCAATAGTTATTCTATAATAGCGATTACCTATGGCTAAGAACTCACGGAGCGATTTTCACCCGCGACCGCCGCGGTTGCGGGCCCGCAGCTTCTGTAGAAAGCAGTTATGTATGTTAAAAATTAAAGCACAACTCACGACGCGATTTACGCCCGCGCCTCTACAGAAGCTGCGGGCCCGCAACCGCGGCGGTCGCGGGTGAAAATCGCTCCGTGAGTTCTTAGCCTATCAGTCCACTAAACCGCCCAAACCCATAGCGTTTCATCTTTTGTTTCCATATTCTGCAATAATCTTGCTCCAACCGGGGATTGTCCTTGGGAATACTTTCACAGTGCATACAGGGATAATCGCCGGTTGGTGCCCCATAAATTTGAAATTTCTAACGGGGCCTCTGCGAGTTGGTTTCGGCCCCTCGTACGCCTACCAAAGGACCTGGTCTCCAGAGACCCGGGCACTCGCTAAGGCCAACCGCTAAGGGTTGGCCTTAGCGAGGGCTTTAATAAGGGAATAATGAATACGGAAACTTTAAAAAAACATCTCCTGCTTCATTCAATTAAGTATTTATTAGTATAATACAGGCACTGAACATAATTATCATAATTACTAGCTGTCTCCCGCGTCTTCGCTCCCGTCAAATACCTGCAACTTTATTATTTTTTAATTCATATAAGAACCTCTTCCTGAGAATAACAAACACAATAAAAATCGGCCTAGCCGTTCACGCGTGATGCGATGACCAAGGGAAACAGGGATTCATTTATATATATAAAGATTTCGGAAGAAACCGGGTTTCGTTATATAAGCCGTTTTCAAGTCTATTTGGGAAAGCCTTTCAATCCTTCAAATCTATTGCCTTCTCAGACTTTTATTATAACGAGTCTTAAAGTTTAATATATTCTCCATTAGGCATTTTCCTGTAACATGGCGGTTCATGCGAGTGTACACCTCTTACTATTTCCACATTTCCACACTTCAGTAGTTTCACCATAGCTTTACAGCCCTTCATTTTACTGGAACAGTAAAAACTGTTGCTTAAAAGATGTTGCGAATATGTGTACTTGTTCAGCATTAATAAATTTTTGCCCTTCATTGTAGGAATCCACTCATATTCAAATCCTAAAATACAAATTGCATATTACTATAGCATGAAAATACCTACTAATAAAGCTTAATAAGAATTGTGTTGTTGAGCTATAATTTATAAACAACACCGACAACGGTCGGTAACCGCAATTTTGAGTTCATTAATTTTGAGCTCAACTTATGTTACCTACTATATTTTTAGGATCCATAAAGAAGAAAAAAGGTCTATTTAATTAATTTATTAACACAATACAGGTTTAGTTTATTTAAGCTATCTATGTCTCTATGGTTTAATGAAAACGTTCAAATTGAAATTGAAATATTATGTTAATATTTTACATAGTCGCCATTATTCGTTTTCATGTAACGCGGCGGATCATGCTCGTGTAAATTTCTGAATTTTTCCACATTTCCAAACTTATCAAGTTTCACCATCGATTTACATCCCTTCATCTTGCTCGAACAGTAGTAGGTGGTGGTTGAGTGAAGTTGCGAATACGTATACTTATTCAGCATCAATAATTTTTTTCCCTTATTTGTAGGAATCCACTCGCATTGAAATCCTAAAATAATTAAAAAGACAAGTTGCATAAACTTTAACTTTAAAATATACCGATTAATCTAATAATAATAAATATTACTTAATTCCATTTACAGAATTTTGTTGTTGAACCACGATTTATAAACGGTCGGTAACCGCTGTCATGAGTTTAACATTTTTGAATCGCAACTCAACATACGAACATTAACATTTATAGAACCCTTCAAAAAAATACTTCTGTTTCAATATTTTATTTCCATATTACAGGTTCAGAGTATTTTAGTCTTTTTTTATTGAAAGAATACGGATAATGTTAACATTTTATATAGCTTCCATTATTCGTTTTCACGTAACGCGGCGGTTCATGCTCGTGTAAATTTCGGATTATTGCCACATTTCCAAGCTTATCTCGTTTCACCATCGCCTTACACCCCTTCATCCTGCTCGAACAGTAGTACCTGTTGGTTGACTGATGTTGCGAATACGTATACTTGTTCAGCATCAATAAATTTCTACCCTTTTTGGTAGGAATCCACTCGTATTGAAATCCTACAATAAGTAAGAAGACAACTTGTGTAAATGACTATAAGTAGCTTAAAAATAAATATACTTACTTATCAAAATTATGCTTAATTCCATCAGAATTTTGTTATTAAGCTACGATTTATATAAGTGATCGACAACTGCAGTCACGAGTTTATAAATTATTTTTAATCACAATTCAACCTGTTTGCTATTTTTTAGGATCCAAAAAGAAAAGAAAAAAACTATTTCATTTATTTATTCACACAATACAGGTTTAGTATATTTATTTCTAGATAATTAAATTAATAGGGATAATATTAAAATTTTACATAGTCTCCATTATTCGTTTTCATGTAACGCGGCGGTTCATGCTCGTGTAAATCTCTGATTTTTTCCACATTTCCAAGCTTATCGAGTTTCACCATCGCTTTACATCCCTTCATCTTACTCGAACAATAAAAATTGTTGCTTGAGAGGTGTTGCGAATATGTATACTTGTTCAGCATTAATAAATGTTTGCCCTTCATAGTAGGAATCCACTCGTATTCAAATACTAGAATAGTAAGAACACAAGTTGCATGTTACCTACTGTAGCTTAGAAATATACCTATTTATCAATATTAAACATAAAATCATCAGAATTTTGTTGTTGAGCTAGGATTTATTATCAGTCGGTAACCGCAGTCATAAATTTATCATATTTGAATCACAACTCAAACTATGTAACTATATTTTAAGGATCTTTAAAAAAAATTGTACTATTTCAATAATTTACTCACACAATACACAATACAGGTTTAGCATATTTATTAATTAAAATTGGTTGATTTAAAGAATACGGATACTGTTAAAATTTTACATAGTTTCCATTATTCGTTTTCAAGTAACGCGGAGGTTCATGCTCGTGTAAATTTCTGAATTTTTCTACATTTCCAAGCTTATCGAGTTTCACCATTGCTTTACATCCCTTCATCTTGCTCGAACAGTAGTAGCTGGTGGTTGAGTGATGTTGCGAATACGTATACTTGTTTAGTATCAATAAATTTCTACCCTTATTGGTAGGAATCCATTCATATTGGAGTCCTGTAAATAATGAGACAAATTGCATATTATTGTATGGGTATCTTGGAACATATTATCAAGACATTTTTAGACATGAAGATATATTACCAGCCTTATCTTATATATGTCCAGAAACGGTACCTCCAATAATGATTACTGGTATACCGCTATCGAGAGTGTACTCTTTCAAGTACCTTGGGCATATCTTGACCACTAGCCTTAAGGACAATGCGAGGGACCGGAGGGGAAAGAACCTTCCTCATTTTACACCTGTAGCCTGTGGATACACGCAAAGATACTTCAGTACCCTTCGCGTACAGTACAATAATGCTTTCAGGATGTTAATGGCACTTTCTCGCTTCTGTAGCGCATCAGGGATTTTTGCGAAAATACGTGTTGATTGCTTTAACGCATTGATGCGTAAAAGGTGCGCGTCCTTGGTGCGCAGGATGCGAGCCAGTTCTAACAGTATCCTGGGCATGATTGCTGACAGGCTGGACTACTGTTTTGTAAATCGAAATCATTGCTCCAGTATCTTAGCTGGTATGCTGAAGCAATGATTATTTTGGTGTGTGTGTGTTGATGTAATTGTTTCACTTAGTAAGTCTGTTTTTTTTATTTTTTTACTATCTCGGGTCTCGCAGAGTCCCCGTTAGACATTTCAAATGTAATGGGGCACCAACCGGCGATTATCCCTGTATGCACTGTGAAAGTATTCCCAAGGACAATCCCCGGTTGGAGCAGTACTTCAGCATTGCAGAATATGGAAACAAAAGATGAATCGCCACGGGTTTGGGTGGTTTAGTGACTGACTAAGTTTGTTTATTGTTAGTAACACTACATGAGTCTTTCTCTACTAACGGGAAAATTGATGTCCCAAGCAATTTACATTGTTGTGGATTTTTTTTTATTAGAAAATGTCTAAAATCTATACTATATTATATATTAATATTATAAAGCAGAAGAGTTTGTTTGTTTGTTTGGTTGAACGCGCTAATCTCAGGAACTACTGGTCCGATTTGAAAAACTCTTTCAGTGTTAGATAGCCCATTTATCGCGGAAGGCTATAGGATATAATCATCACGCTAAGACCAATAGAAGCGGAGCAGAAATGAAAAATGTTACGCAGACGACGTTGCACGGGTCTACTAGTTATAGTATATATCAGTATCTTCTAGGCTACAAACTTGTTGACCATTTAAATGTTTTTTTTTTTTTTTTAAATCCCAACCTGTCAAAACGCAGTCCCCTGGCGTGTCCCCATCCCAGAATCTTTACTGCAAAATCAATTTAAAAATTATATTTATATGACGCGTAACAAACTTAAAAATAAAGTAAATTATAAAACTAAAGATACTGAAAATTGTATATGTTGAACAAACACTTCACAAATGTAATTACAATTATTTGAAATTACCGCCTGAAAGTTGTTCTAAAATATTTGTTCACAGTACACTGGATCATTTAAAACAAATTGACTAAATTACATAGTCTATGGTAACGACTCAATCTTATGTTGAATGAAACGCTAACAGTGTGAAGTTCGTTCCTATCAAGGCAGAACCGCGACGTCATATTGCGGCTAGTGTCATTCTCCGTCATAGTTGCTGAATCATGCGTCGGGACCGCTACGCGTAACAGTCCAGTGGACTAAGACTAAGTAGTTTGAGTGGTTAATATTCTTAATTAGAATATGATTTAGATATGTAGATTACGAAAATAAACATACAGTTACTAATTTAGCTATGAAATAAACTAAGATTCGTAAATAATTAATATAATCCAGTCTTGTGCCAGAAAACACAGTCCCCTGGTGACATTCCCCTGTTTCAACGCTACCAAATCCAGACATCAGGTTGAAAGGAAACAGGATATTTTATTATTTTAAGTCTCCCGTACCTTTTTATGAGAAATAACTCAGTTGTAATAATTCACTTAATATGTGATAATAATCTAAGACTGATTCTGTTTTTTTGATTGATTGATTGATTGTTTAACTTAGATTACCAATAAGAAGAGTAGATTTTTTGCTATGTTAACCAAGAATTAATATTCTGTTTATTTAATTGTAAGATTATTTTTGTAGCTTAGAAAAATAGGTTATACCTAGTTAAAAATTATCTCTATGATCCATTTAAGAAAATAAAAGAAAATATGTAACTAGAGAGACTGATTAAAAAACCACTTGGATTAGATATTAATTATAATAAGATTGTGATTTTGATAAGTTTTCTTTTGTTTTCATAGTAATTACAAAAATAAAGAGTTTGTATTTGTTTCTTTCGTGAAATTAGTGGTTTTATTAAATAGAAAACAGTTCCCTGGATAGTCCATGGCCATCAGTCTCCTGTGACTAATATTTACACCGGCCTTTTTATACTTGTAAATCTCTCGTTATTACCTTTCATTCGATACATTTTTAACCTTATTTTAGAACAAAAAGTGAGCAGGACAAATTTCATGCAAAATTTTCCCATTAGTAGAGAAACACCCATATGAGTAATTGTTAGTCTCAATAAATAATGTAGGTACTCGTATTATTATTATTATAAGTATAAAATACTGAAATTTAATTTAATAAATAAATTAAGGCGGGGTTGCAGTACTTTTTAAGATTTTTGAACGTCTGAAAATCTTATTAATTATGAGTTTTTTAATAAATAAAAATCTTTACATAAAAATTGAACATAACCCTCAAGTAAATCGTAAAGATAGAAACGCGATTTAGAATGATTGGCTCGATATTTTTTTTAATCAAACGACACTAAATTACAATTTTAAACGTGTACTGCTAAGAGATTTCATAACGAATATATATAAAAGTTATATCAATAGATAGAGCTTTTTATTTTGAAGTAAATGTTGAAACCATATTGTATTATTTCTTTATCAGTTTTCGCCATGAAGAAAAAACAATCAAAATTTAGGCATTATTTCGCTTGCCGGACAGTCGCTGTTGTTCGTCAAAACACACAGTACTGCAACCTCGCCTTAAATAGAAAAAGTAGCGTTGGGCAGAACTTGAATTGAGCAAAATCATCAGGAATAAACAGAAAAAATAAGTAAAGTTATACAATTTTGTGAGAAGTGAAATAGAAAGAATTATTAATAACATAATTTATCTTTTTTGTTCTGTATATTTACATAGTATTTAATATTATATCTATATTTTAGAACATATTATATTTAATCCAAAGTACCTGAGTAATAACCAATTTTTTTCTTTGGTATAAATTACGTGAAGAATTACAATCAATAATATCTGTCCAGTGTACATGATAGTCGCAGAGAATAAGCAAATCTTTGCAATAATTTAGTATTTTCACACTATATGATAAAAACCAGAAGAAGTCTTGTAATAGTTAGGAGGGGGGTGCGTATGAGTATAGTAGCCATTCACTATATCCCCTTCATCACTCAGCTTAACTCTAGCCTGGCAATTGTGAATTGATTGCTTTTTCGAACAATAGTACAGAGTTCGTCGGCTTTTTCGAGAAAATGTGTAGCCGTTAAGCAGTAACAAACAATTGCCTCTACCACGATCGGTCGGTATGAGTTTGTATGGAAACTCTGAAAAAGATCGAAACAAGCAATATTAACACAGACATAAACACTTTGACGTTCTATGGAGCAAGGTTTAATAAAGCTGATCAAAAGCTACGCAGCGATTTTCTCGTAGCGAATAAATTCAATTGAAAGATTCGGTTAATATGAAGAAAAAAATGATTTTTAAATATTTCTTCTTGTTAAAAAAAAACTCCTACAATTTTTTTTAACAAGAAGAAATATATATAAGATAATAGGTTATAAGTATGATAAAGAGAGATATCTTAACATGCTCAATATCATTCGCTAAGATCTACTCCTCGCGGCAAGTCATCTTTGGAGAGAAGCGCGCCACTCCAAACAAGTATTCGCTTCATATTCTGAGATTTTCGAGCACGCGCCCTATGTTCGAGGATTTCGAGTTTGTGAGGATTTTGAAAACAGTAACTTACACAAATTTGTTTTAATTTTTTTTATTAAAGAGTGTATGGGTATTTTACTAGCAGTCGATATAAAACTGGTGAATATGCATACTTACTAGGCTATGTACAAATAATTTAAATCAATAAGATAATATACTAAATCCACGTAAATCACGTCTCAAAAAATCAGTTAGGTTTCGATTATGGAATGCAAGCTGTTGGGAATCTGAGGAAAGCGTGGACTTCAGAAACCGAGCATGTTTTTTTTATTATGAAATATTAACATAAACACCCTGAGCTGTCTTATACAACTTAGGAGGAGTATGCGAGTGTTTGTAGTCGCCGCCCAATATACTGCCATCAGGACCCAACTTTACTTTAGCCCGACAGTTCGACTGCCTTTTTGAACAATAGAAGCGATTGCTTTGACCGTCTCGAGAGTACGTGTAGCCGTTCAGCAGTAACAAACTATTGCCTCTGCCGCGATTGGTTGGTATAAATTCATATTTCAACTCTGAAAATTTTGAGAAATAAGCAAAAAGTTATACTTTTTACAGTAACGCACATCCCACGTATTCGGGGTTACAAGTGTTCACCCCGTGTGTCCAAAGCTGTCGAGTATTCGCATCGAGTGACCGAGGATATCGAGGTTTCACCTAATTTGACTAAGGTAAAATAACACACATATTTTAGTTAATTAAAAACTTTATTACGAGTATGTAGGTACCTATTCTAAGTAAGCAGTGCACAATAGTGTTACATGAGCGGACTTAATGCAACAATGCATTCTCTACCAGTCAACCTTTGGGTTAAAAAGTCTACATTGTGGTAGGTGTACGACAATAAATAATAAAAAACAAAAACAACAAAACAACAACTATGATATACATTTCTCGATAAGCAAATAAAATAAAACCATAGAAATACTCTAGTATAGTCTGTCGAATCAAAACCCGTTGAGAGTCACAGTTGGACAACGAATTTAAAAAAAACTGAGAATTAATTATGAAATATTAACATAAACACCCTGAGCTGTCTTATACAACTTAGGAGGAGGATGCGAATGGGTGTAGTCGCCGCTCAATATCCTGCCATCAGGACCCAGTTTTACTTTAGCCCGACAGTTGATAGTTGACTGCTTCTTTGAACAATAGAAGCGATTGCTTTGACCGTCTCGAGAGTACGTGTAGCCGTTCAGCAGTAACAAACTATTGCCTCTGCCGCGATTGGTTGGTATAAATTCGTATTTCAACTCTGAAAATTTTGAGAAATAAGCAAAAAGTTATACTTTTTACACTAACGCACATCCCACGTATTCGGGGTTACAAGTGTTCACCCCGTGTGTCCAAAGCTGTCGAGTATTCGCATCGAGTGACCGAGGATATCGAGGTTTCACCTAATTTTACTAAGGTAAAATAACACACATATTTTAGTTAACTAAAAAATTTATTACGAGTATGTAGGTACCTATTCTAAGTAAGCAGTCAACATCAAAAAAATATAGACTACGTACAGTGGGTTCCAAAAATGCATAAGCATTCTTACGCACTAACAGCTTGACGGTTAGTTTGACTTACGACCTTCTTTTTTCCAGCAGTAGTAAACAAAAGGTTGTGGTTTATAATTTCGTAATTACAATATGAGCTCAGATAGCCCAACGGTTTAGCGCCCTCAGAGAGAAGTGTGATCCAGTGTGTCGTAAGTTCAAATCCCACGCACTACCAGACTTTTTGTATGTTCTTATTCACATTGCAATAAGTTAGAAAGGTGGATCACAAAAAAAATACAAAATAAGAATTTAGATTTCTGCGAGGTAGACATCAGTTATTTATAATTATTA
Source organism: Ceramica pisi (assembly GCA_963859965.1). NCBI lineage: Eukaryota > Metazoa > Arthropoda > Insecta > Lepidoptera > Noctuidae > Ceramica > Ceramica pisi. The sequence goes on along the minus strand of OY982541.1, from coordinate 5,420,493 downwards.
ATATTTAACTTGAACCAAATGAACTGTCGGTTGGTTGTAGTTGTTGGTTAGTGACGTGTGGTTAGCAGTAGCGTAATTATTCTCAAAATGCAGGCAAACATTAGTATTTAAGTGAGGGCGACTATTATTGAGCTGCATAAAAGTGGTCTTAATAAAACTCAAATATCTGAAGAAACCGGACTGAATGTGAGTAAAATATTTATATTTGAATTGTAACTTTATAAATTAATCTTTTAATATTTTAACTAAAAATTTATACCTGAGATTATTTGGTAGAATATGGCTGAATTCTTTTTATTATTTTTTTAATCCATCCATCACATTATGAGGCTTAAAAGCGAAATATTAGTGTTTATTATTGGATTTATAAATACGCAGTGTTTTATTTTAAAATTATATTAAATAAATATGAGTATTGACTAATATAAAACTGGCCAAGTGCGAGTCGGACTCGCCCATGAAGGGTTCCGGTACCATTTATCTATAAAACTACGAAAAAAACACGTTTATTGTATGGGGACCCCCCTTAATATTTAATTATTTTAAATTTTTAGTGTTTGTTGTTATAGCGGCTACGGAAATACATCATTTGTGAAAATTTAAGCTTTCTAGCTATCACGGTTTATGATACAGCCTGGAGACAGACAGACAGACAGACAGACAGACAGCGGAGGCTTAGTAATAGGGTCCCGTTTTACCCTTTGGGTACGGACCCCTAAAAAATGAAGTCACTTTAGTATTTTGTTAAGTATAGCGACCTAATATTTTTATTTTTTTTTGTTTTAGAGAAATACTGTAAGTCTTTGGATAAAAAGATATGAAGAAGAGGGTAGCCTTGCTAGTCGAAAGAGAAGTGGAAGACCGACGCTTATTAGCGAAGCGCAGCGACGACATATGGTGGACGAGTATGAAAAAAATGGTTTCACACCAACGAGACCCTTTGCGGAATTATTCGACACCTCGTTGCAAACTGTTCGCCGTGCGCTCTACGCTGAAGGTGGGCATCACAGAAAACCTGCTAAAAAGCCTTACTTGACAGAGAAACATAAACAAGAACGATTACGTTTCGCACGGGATTATTTAGATTTCGACTGGAATACCACCATATTTTCAGATGAAAAAACATTTAAATCCAGTCAAAAGGGCAGACTTCATTTATGGCGAAAGGATAACACTCGATGGTGTGATAAAAACGTAATCCCTAACACCGAATCAGGTCGTATTACAATTAATATGTGGGGGTGGATGAGTGCAGCAGGACCAGGAGAACTGGCTTTCATTCCTCCACGCGCAAACAGTTCGACTTATGCGGAAGTATTAGATTCCATCATGCTACCTACTGTGCGCAACATTTACCCTGCTGACGAGTTAGCACAATTTTCATTTGTCCAGGACAATTGTCCTATTCACCGGGCGAGTACTGTGCGTGAGTGGTTTCACAATCACCCGGAGGTTATTGTCGTTCCATGGCCAGCGCGATCACCCGACCTCAACCCCATAGAAAATCTATGGGGCTTGATGGTGCAAAGGTGGGACTCACGGAATGAGAGGTCCACGGAACAATTGAAATCCCATTGCATGGAGGTGTGGGAAAATTTAAGAGGGAGCGAAACATGCGGTAATATTTTGGGTCCATGCGCAAACGGCTACTTGACTGCATTGAAAATAATGGGGGTTATACAAAATATTAATTAAATTAAAATATCCTTGTTTTAGTTTTAATAATCAGACGGTGTAACTAAATATCTAGTAGGTCATTTTAAAATATTAATAACGTTTAACGAAACACTAGACATATTAATTATGTTATGTTGACTTTCGTTTAAAACAGCTATTTCTTTTAACTTGTGCCATCGCCTTATCTTAGGAATGCAGTGAACTCGCTACTAAGTTTGCTGACGATAGTCATGGTTTTATTTTGTGTTCTGTTTCTTCTACCCGCATTGTTGTAACATAAATTAATAGTTAGATTTATTTTACTCATCTAATTGACGATTGTCTTAAGTTCTTGAGGTTTAGTTTCAATCTTCTTTTCGCCAAGAAAATGAACAATTAAGCTATAACCTCAATACATTATTTGTGACGTTACCTAAAAATAACATGTTTACCAAGTCAAAACCATATATCAGTTTTCAATAAAACTGGTTGAATAGCAATACCTTTAATGACTATCTATCGACAGTTATATTTTGTATTATTAAAATATCCTTTCATTGTTATTATGAATGGTCTAAGTGGGTATATTTCCAACAAACAATGTTATCAACGGTTACAAGAGAACTTTTTTTGTCTAGGTAACAATATAACGAATAAACATTTGTATTATCATTCAGCACGACTTTTTTAATTCTACCTTACAACATCGAAATGATGAATAAGATCACTACTAAATAGTTGCAAATTACGAATACGATAAATAAATCATAATATTCGTAATTTGCAACTAATTAGTACAAAAAATACAATATATAAAATATTGTAGTTTCAATAGTAGAAATATAAAAAAAAATATTTATTTTATGGTATTTTCAATAACAGAAAAATCAGCTACGGACCATTAATTGGATTTGAACTCGGACCTCGTTGATTGCGAGTCTATTACCTAGCCCTGACGGCTACAAGCACATGAGTGACTAGCGCGAATTTTATCAATCCAATGGTCGCCTCAGCTGTGACTGTGTAAGGCATGTTCTTAATGACACACTAACGCGCGTAGTGCGACGACAGTAGGTACATTAGTGTGTGTTATCTGTGGAATGTTGAGATACTCGTACAAGCAACGAGTATTTAGTGTTGACGACAACTTGAAAATAGAAGGTAGTAAGTCAAACTATACGTCAAGCCAATTACTTTGAGAGATGCTTATCGACTTTTGTAGTCTGACTGTACCTACAAAATATTAAAATAATATACTGAAATTATTTATTTAAACTTTATGCACAATAGTGTTACATGGGCGGACTCAATGCAACAATTCATTCTCTACCAGTCAACATTTGGGTTAAAAAGTCTACATTGTGGTAGGTTAATTATGAAATATTAACATAAACACCCTTAGCTGTCTTATACAACTTAGGAGCAGGATGCGAATGGGTGTAGTCGCCGCACAATATACTGCCTTCAGGACCCAGCTTTACTTTAGCCCGACAGTTGAAACTTGACTGCTTCTTTGAACAATAATAGCGATTGCTTTTATTCGTTTGAGAGAACGTGTAGCCGTTCAGCAGTAACAAACGATTGCCTATTTTGCCTCGGTTGGCTGGTATAAATTCGTATTTTAACACTGAAAATTTTGAAAAATAAGCAAAAAGTTTTTTTTTTACACTAATGTACGCCCCGTGTGTCTGAGGACATTGAGTATTCGCCTTGTGTTATTGAGGATTAGGAAAAAAGTAAGTCATAATTTTTTAAATTGAAAGTCTTTATTACGAGCATATTGGTATTTTACTGATGGTGACGAGGCCCACTAGGCTACGTGGAAATAATTTAAATTAATAAGTTAACATACATTTTATATAAATTATCATACATAAAAAATCTAAGAGAAGGAAAAAAAATACATTAGTATCTCAGATTTCTCAGAAACCGAGTAATATTATTCATTTGTTATGAAATATCAATGTAATTCTCCTGACCAGTCTTGTACAATTTAGGAGGATTATGCGTGTGGGTGTAGTCACCGCTCACTATACCGCCATTAGGACCCAGCTTTACTTTAGCAGGACAATTGAAACTTGATTGCTTCTTTGAACAATAAAAGCGATTGCTTTGATACTTTCGAGAGAACGTGTAGCCGTTCAGCAGTAACAAACTATTGCCTTTGCCTCGATTGTTTGCAGTAAATTCGTATTTCAAATCTGAAAAATTATTATTAACAGTTATTGTTTGTTATTATTTTCACACTAACGTACGTCTCATGTGTCTGAGCATATTGAGTATTCTCCCAGTGTGAGCGAAGATTTAGAAAAAAGCAACTAAATTTTTTTTTTACTTAAAATTTTATTTCGATTAAGTAATTGTTTCTAATAAGGGCCGGGTTTTTGGAAAACCTTATAAATCAATTTTGGGAATCGTTTTTAATTTGTATAAAATCATGATTAAATCAACTGTTTATATTTGAAGAGAAAATATTTTATAAAAACGAGGTATCTATGGCCAGTTATTGACAAAAAAAGTTTTTAAAAGCTTGGTAATGGCCCTTATTAGGCCCTAGGGCTCATAATAAGGTCCATAATTTAGCTGCAAGATATTAGGCGTTTTATACCAGAAGCACCATATCTTTAGATAGCAATGGCTTTAAACTACTATTGGTTCGTGGCTTTCGAATAAGGAAACGTAAATTCATATAAATTTGTATTGTGGCCCTTATAAAGTCTAAGGAAATGAATATAAGTATTAACTAATCTATTTTCTAGTTGTTAATGAAACAAATTATAGTTTTAAGTAGATTTTTATTAACTCCTATAAAGAAAATCACAAAATGTTACTAATCAGTAATTTTTTTTCAGTCTTAGTCCTTGGGCCTTATTAGGTATTACACTTCTTCAATCATAATCTGGACCTTTTTAAGTCTTTGAAAATAACAAATATGGCAATCACTGCAGCTAAAGATTAGAAGATAAAGATGCACGTTTATGCAGTGTGTCTTTAATATATAATATTCTTATTCAGTAATCAACATAAATATAATCGAAATAAATGTATATAAATTAAACAATGGCACCTTTTTATCTAATAATAATTTGTTAATCAAATAACTAAACACTAAATTAAACTTTTGGGAGAACATGAAACAAACATAAAAATCAAAATAACTAACAACTTCAGACAAATAATATAAAGCTCAATAAATAAAGCAAAACGTGACAGTGTAGTCAACACGGCAATAATAATAATATATATAAAATTGTAGAAAATAAGTTTAAAAAATGAATAAGGGTTAAATAATAACATCTTGCAATAACTAATTCCGATGAAACAAAGTACCTAAGTACAAATAAGAAAATTAAGAAAACTAAGTTAACATCAGTTACAATCAGGACAAAAAAAAAATATCTAAATCATCTTTGGTAAGACCCACGCATTCTTCGTGATACCAAAAGTCACATGTTCTGCATTGCCGCATTGCTAGCATTGTATCCATGTTACAAGCAGGGCAGTACCAGCTTTCTTTATCATTTATTAGTTTTTTGTTTTTTTTTTACCTAGTACCGAATTTTCTTCTGTATTATGTTTCTGCTTAGTTTTGATTTTATCTGGTTTAGTATTTGGAACTTTAGATGACTTTTTTCTTGCCTTTGCTTTTTGACCTTTAGTATTGTTGTTGTCATTTTTGGTCTGTTTGGCAGAGTTTTTCGCATTATTGTTTTGCTTGTCAGTAAATAAATCTTTGGTTATTCTCTGTCCGGCGTAATTTAAAGCTTTTCGTCTTAGCTTTGTCTTAGTTTGAGCATAATTGGGAGTTGGAAGAAAGTCTTTAAAACTTGACTCTTGAATATCAGATCGTTCTTTATTATTTTTAAGTTCTGATAGTGGCATGTCATCGCCAAATGAATCATTCTGGCTCTTTTTAGGCGTAAAATGTGTTTGAACAGGGTTATTATTTTCTTCATCAGAAGAAGAAGAAGACGTATATATTCTAACACGTTTTGCTGGATAGTTTTGCATCATTGAGAAATTGTATTCAATATCGGATATATCTGATGGAGAAGATAAGAGTGTAGGTGGACGATGAAAATGTTGAACTTGTAACCCCGAAGGACCAGGAACTGGTGTACTGTATCGAATAGGAACATTTTTATCTACTGAGTCCAAAGATTCTATTGAAGAGCTATAGTCAACTAATTTCTGGAAATTACCAGCTTTGTTTTGGAGTTGATTTATTGTTGCTACTGAATTCTGAGCTGTAGAGCAAGCTTCTTCACAAAACGTAATATCAAAATCAAAGCTATGATTTAAAAGATTTACAGATTCAGGAGAATTTGGTACCGTTAAAGAATTGTCTTTATTAGAGAGTTGCGCAGCAGATAGTTCAGTGAGCATGGATGGCGCAAAGGCTTCTTCTGGGATTGAACTAGGATCCCAGGGGTACAGACCAGTTGCCCTAAATCCGTAAACAATATTGTTGTGGGTCATGCATTTTGTCCATACTCTTGTAAAGATTTTATTAAAACGTGCTTTGGTGAGTTTCTTCTGTGGATTTTGGTAAGTAAAAAGTAGTACTTGTTCATCCCAAAAATGCTCAAATGACTTGTTTACTGATTTATCAAGCGGTTGGAGCTCGTGGGTTGTGTTCGATGGCAAACAGTACTACGTCATGATTTTCTGCAGCATCGACAATTTTGTAGTCCAGATGGGATGACGCGCCATCGAAAATCAATAAACATTTTCCTGGAGATTTGTATTTGCTCAATAAAATTAACGAAGAGTTCTGATGTCATGGAACCTTTTGGTGCCATTTTCACCAAAGAACCAGCTGGTAAATTTTCCAAAAATTCTTCTCGTAGTCTTTTTCCTTTAAAAACAATCATTGGTGGAATGAAGTTTCCCGTTGCATTCACGCAAGGTGCTATAGTGACATTTTCTGCATGTTCATGTGCTATAAGGTGAACCCTTCGAGAACCTTTTCCAGCCAAGACTCTTTGTTGTTTATGGATTGTTAATCGGCATCCCTTTTCGTCGACATTATATAATCGTTCTGGGTTTTGGTCAATATTTAGCTCATCATATATTTCGCGAATGGCTTTGAAATGTTTGTCAACTATTTGCTTATTTAGTTTCTGAGCCCTCGCAGGGTTCATAAATTGTGCTTTTCTTTGAGAAATGTCTTTACTTATTACGTGCGAGGAAATTATTAAGCCATTTCTTGCCCGCAGTCGACGTTTTGTCACTAAAAGGATTTTTTATATTGTTTCTTTCGCAAAATAAATATGCTTGCTTCCGTTATATTTTTGGGGTTAAAGGCATACCTATATTTGAAAATTTCTTGATTCTTTCTACCAATTATTTCTCCTGTGTGTCAGTAAAAACAGTTTTTCTTCCCATCACCTTCACCTCGCTCCCAGATTTGATGTGATTTTTTAATGTTCGCCGTGGTATATTATATTTTAGCGCTGCTCCACGCTCAGATATTTTGTTGTTTTTGACATCATCTAGAGCATTCTGAAGGTCAGATTGAGACCAACCTGAGCCCCGTTTTCTTTTTTGGGAAAGTTCCATTCTCGTCTTTACTAAAAACAATAATTAGACTTACATTAATGTTTTTACAATACGTATGTCTAAAGCAGGAAGCTGGAAAGAAAGATGTATTTACAAATAGCATTTTTGTACGATAGCAATAACAACTTATATAAGTCGCTAGCTGTTGCCCGCGTTTTTACCCCCGCTGCTCGGCTCCTATTGGTCGTAGCGTGATATTATATAGCCTTCCTCAATAAATGGACTACCCTACACAAAAAAAAAAACGAACCAGTAGTTTCTGAGTTTAGCACGTTAAACCAACCACACAAACAAACTTTTCAGCTTTATAATATTATTAATATATATATATATATATATAGATAGATAGATTTAAGTAAGTGATCGTGCTTATTTTAAAACTTCGTACCTACCTATTAAGGACCGGCCCTTATTTGGAGACAACACAGTGGATCTTGTTAGGCACTTAGATATGTCCTGAGAAAAACCAAAAAAATCGAGAAAAAAAAGCAATAATCTTAGTAACTTACCCCGCCAATACAAGTTCTGAAAGTATTTTTACTTTGCTATTGCACAATTGGTTGATTACGACCGGGTTTTATAACCAAAACCATGCAAAACTAAATAAAATATTTTATAAACTGAGTGACGTCGACCGTCCATGAAGTTACACACAGAGCCACTGACAAAATGGCCGGCGCAAAAGCTATGAACGTAGGTGCGCTTTGGTGATTGGTTACTGGGGAGGGGCCACGCGGTATCTGCTTCAGTTTAAGTATTAAACGCGGGAAGTTTGAAAAGATGGACCTTATTTGGAACCGGCCCTTTTTAGACGCACTTACTTATATTGATATTTTACTAGCAATCGACATAAAATGGTGACGATGCCTGGCTATGTATAAATAAAAAAAATTGACACATACATTATTTCAAAGAAAAGGAAATAAATACATTGAAATAAGTATACGTTGAGAGTCTGAGTTGGGCAAAGAGCATCGCAGATACCGAGAAATAGTACCTATTTTGTTACGAAATGCTAACATAAACACCCTGAGCGGTCTTATACAACTTAGGAGGAGGATGCGTGTGGGTGTAGTCGCCGCTCAATATACTGCCATCAGGACCCAGCTTTACTTTAGCTGGACAATTGAAACTTGATTGCTTCTTTGAACAATAAAAGCGATTGCTTTGATTATTTCGAGAGAACGTGTAGCCGTTCAGCAGTAACAAACTATTGCCTTTGCCTCGATTCGTTGGTATAAATTCGTGTTTCAGCTCTGAAAAATTTGAGAACAGAGAATTATATGCACAAAGATACTGTTTTCACACTAACGTACGCCGCGTGCGTCTGAGGATATTGAGTTTGTATGTATGTAGACTTAGAAAAATTTACTCACACATTTTTAAAAGTTTAAAACCTTTATTACTAGTATTTTGATATTTTACTAGCAGTAGACATAAAATAATGACGAGGCCCACTAGGCTATGAACAAATAATTTTAATTAATAACATAGTAGGTAAGTAAACATTTTTAAATCAATTGTCACATATATACATATTCTTTCAAAGTAAAGGAAATAAGTATCTCAAATCGATAGCTGTTGAGAGGCTGAGTTGGAAAAAGAGAAACCGAGAAATAGTATTTTGTTACGAAATGCTAACGAAATTACCCTGAGCTGTCTTATACAACTTAGGAGGAGGATGAGTGTGGGTGTAGTCACCGCACAATATGCTGCCATCACGACCCAGCTTTACTCTAGCACGACAGTTGACACTCGACTGCTTCTTTGAACAATAGAAATTGGTTTGATTCTTTCGAGAGTACGTGTAGCCGTTCAGCAGTAACAAACTATTGCCTTTGCCTCGATTGTTTGCAATAAATTCGTATTTCAAATCTGAAAAATTAGAGCAATTAGCAAAAAGTTATTGTTTGTTATTATTTTTACACTAACGTACGTCTCATGTGTCTGAGGATATTGAGTATTCTCCTAGTGTTGGTGAATATTTAGAAAAAAGTACCTCAAACTTTTTTTCATTTAAAATTTTATTTCGATTATATTGATATAAGCAAAAAGTTTTTTTTTTACACTAATATACGCCCCGTGTATCTGAGGACATTGAGTATTCCTATTCGCCTTGTGTTATTGAGGATTTGGAAAAAAGTAACTCATACATTATCAATAATAAAGTCTTTATTACGAGTATATTGATATTTTACTGATGGTGACGAGGAAATAATTTAAATAAATAAGTTAACATACATTTTATTTAAATTATCATTAAGTACATAAAAAATCTAAGAAAAGGAAAAAAATACATAAGTATCTCAGATTTCTCAGAAACCGAGTAATATTATTCATTTATTATGAAATATGAATGTAATTCCCCTGACCAGCCTTATACAATTTAGGAGGATTATGCGTGTGGGTGTAGTCACCGCTCACTATACCGCCATCAGGACCCAGCTTTACTTTAGCAGGACAATTGAAACTTGATTGCTTCTTTGAACAATAAAAGCGATTGCTTTGATTCTTTCGGGAGAACGTGTAGCCGTTCAGCAGTAACAAACTATTGCCTTTGCCTCGATTGTTTGCAATAAATTCGTATTTCAAATCTGAAAAATTATTGTTTGCTATTATTTTTACACTAACGTACGTCCCATGTGTCTGAGGATATTGAGTATTCTCCCAGTGTTAGTGAAGATTTAGAAAAAAGTAACTCAAACTTTTTTTTTAAATTTTATTTCGATTATGTTGATATTTTACTAGCAATCGACATAAAATGGTGACGATGCCTGGCTATGTATAAATAATATATACATTTCTAATTAAATTGTCACACATACATTATTTCAAAGAAAAGGAAATAAATACATTGAAATAAGTATCTGTTGAGAGTCTCGAGTCGGGCAAAGAGCATTGCAGATACCGAGAAACAGTATTTTGTTACGAAATGCTAACATAAACACCCTGAGCTGTCTTATACAACTTAGGAGGAGGGTGCGTGTGGGTGTAGTCGCCGCTCAATATACTGCCATCAGGACCCAGCTTTACTTTAGCCCGACAGTTGATATTTGACTGCTTCTTTGAACAATAGAAATTGCTTTGATTCTGTCGAGAGAACGTGTACCCGTTCAGCAGTAACAAACAATTGCCTTTGCCACGATTAGTTGGTATAAGTTCGTATTTCAACTCTGAAAAATTTGAGAATAGAGAAATATGCAATAAATTATTGTTTTTACAATAACGTACGCCCCGTGTGTCTGAGGATATTGAGTATTCTCCCTGTGTTAGTGAAGATTTAGTAAAAAGTAACTCACACTTTTTTTAAATTAAAATTTTATTTCGAGTATATTGATATTTTACTAGCAGTCGACATAAAATGGTGACGATGCCCACTAGGCTAATGTACTTTCAAACAATTTTAATCAATAATATAGTTAACATATAAAATCAACTGTCACACATTTAATTTTTTAAAGAAAAGGAAATAAGTATCTCGAATCAATAGCTGTTAAGAGTCTGAGTCGGACAAAGAACATCTCAGAAACCGAGAAATAGTATTTTGTTACGAAATGCAAACGTAAACACCCTGAGCTGTTTAATCCAACTTAGGAGGAGGATGATTGTGGGCGTAGTCGCCGCTTAATATACTTCCATCAGGACCCAGCTTTACTTTAGCTCGACAGTTGATATTTGACTGCTTCTTTGAACAATAGAAGCGATTGCTTTGATTCTTTCGAGAGAACGTGTAGCCGTTCAGCAGTAATAGACTATTGCCTTTGCCTCTATTGTTTGCTATAAATTCGTATTTCAAATCTGAAAAATTTGAGAATAGAGAAAATGCATTTTTTTTTGTTTTTAACCGACTTCCCAAAAAGGAGGATCAATTCGGTTGTGTGTTTTTTTATGTTTGTAACCTCATAACTCCGTCAATTATGAACCGATTTGAAATTCTTCTTTTATATGAAAGGATATTTTTGCTGATTGGTCCCATTTAAATTTTATCAAAATCGGTTAAGAATTTAGGATTTTAAATCGTTAGCTGGAATTCGTTTACTTGGATGATAGTTTTATGTTATCCAAGTAATCGAAATTGCGTATTTTCTGCTATTTTGCAGTGGTGTTGTTAGGTGTGGGGCACCACTAAAAAGTGAAAAATAAAAAACTTTTTACAAAACGGAAGTCGGTATCAAAATACGAAGAAACTAACAAAAACACCGACTTCCGAAATTAAAGTTATTTTTTACGTTGTAGTTTTTTTTTTAATCTGGAAGTCGGTTGTATTTTTTTGTAAAAAGTTTTTTTATTTACTAGAACATACGCCCCGTGTGTCTGAGGATATTGAGTATTCGCCCTGTGTTACTGAAGATTTCGAAAAAAGAAACTCGACACTTTTATATTATTAACGTAAAAATAATTTTAATGAATAATTGCAGAGTATACATTTTTAAATAAACCACATATAAATCTTAAAAATAGAAATTAATATACATGGAAGTACGTATCTCGATAGCTGTTAAGATTCTGAGTCGGACAAAGAGCATTTCAGAAACTGAGAAATAGTATTTTGTTATGAAATGCTAACGTAAACACCTTGAGCTGTCTTATACAACTTAGGAGGAGGATGCGAATGGGTGTAGTCACCGCACAATATACTGCCATCAGGACCCAGCTTTACTTTAGCACCGCAGTTGATACTTGACTGCTTCTTTGAACAATAGAAATTGCTTTGATTCCTTCGAGAGTACGTGTAGCCGTTCAACAGTAACAAACAATTATTGCCTTTGCCTCGATTGGTTGATATAAATTCGTATTTCAACTCTGTAAAATTAGGGAAGTATGCATAAAAGTTATTGTTTTTACACTAACATACGCCTCGTGTATCTAAGGATATTGAATATTCGCCCTCAAGCTTCGATCGAGTAATCTGAGGATATTGTTACTCCAGATTTTGAAAAAAAGTAACACACATTTTTTTATTTAAAGTCTTTATTACTATAGTATATTGATATTTTACTAGCAGTCGACATAAAATGGTGACGGTCCGTCTAGGATATGTACAAACAATTTAAATTAGTTACATACCTAGTATACATTTTTAAATAAACTGTCACACATATAAAACTTTCAATAAAAGGAAATAAACACATAGAAATAAGTATCTCGAATCGATAGCAGTTGAGGATCTGAGTCGGAAAAAATACATCTCAGAAATCGAGATTTTCATTTTGTTATGAAATGTTAACGTTAACACCCTGAGCTGTCTTATATAACTTAGGAGGAGGATGCGTGTGGGTGTAGTCGCCGCACAATATACTTCCATCAGGACCCAGCTTTACTTTAGCCCGACAGTTGATACTTGACTGCTTCTTTGAACAATAGAAGCGATTGCTCTGATTATCTCGAGAGTACGTGTAGCCGTTCAGCATTAACAAACTATTACCTCTGCCTCGATTGTTTGCTATAAATTCGTATTTCAACTCTGAAAAATTTGAGTAATAAGCAAAAAGTTATACTTTTTACACTAACGTCACACAAAATAAATTAAGTTCGACATAGCTTGATTCAAAGGGATTTTTCAAAATAAAATAACGTAATGTTTACAATTTATTATTTTAATCACAATACTTTACAAACTCCTAGAAGTGATTTCACTAAAATGAGCCTAGTAATTAACTAACTCGTTTTGATTTTTCTTCAAAGACATGGCACTCCATGATACTATGGAATAATAAATACTAACATAATGTTTCAATGGAATTCAAGTTCTTTGCCTCCAAATATTTTGGCAACACAATACCTTAGGGCACCATATTTCACGAATCAGTCACGACACTTTATTTACTCGTCTCTTCAATCCATACGTTCAAAATGAACAGTCCTTCCCACAACAAAACGGTCAAAACTTACTCATTACAAACTTTAAAGTAAGCACCAGAAGCATCCTTATAGTATACCGGAGGAGGGTGTGTGTGAGTGAAGTCACCAGTCAATATGGCCCCGTCATCACCCAGCTTTAATTTAGCCTGACATTTGTCACTTGACTTCATTCTGGAACAGTAGTAGCGATTGCTTGGATATTTTCTAGAGTATGTGTAGCCTTGACGCAGTAACAGGCTGCCGGTGCCTCGATTGGTTGGTATAAATTCATATTGAAAATCTGTAAAAATACAGAAATAAGAACAATAAGAACCATGAACACAGAAGCATAAAAACCCTTCATTGTCAGAAAGAGCAGATGTATTATGAAATCTAAGCAAATTTACATGTAGTGTACACTCGTTCGCGCCGCTGAGCCTGTAACTTGAAATTCGCCACTAAATCATTATTGTTACATCCAGCCCGTCCCTAACAGTTCTCCCCTCAGCGACGCTCTAAGCCGAGATCCGTACGCCACAAGGGTAGCCTTACCATGTAATCGCTTATTTTGTAAATTTTACATAAGCTGAAGGCTTGACTAGAGGTTTAAAGCCGCCAAAGGCAAGTCCGCTTAGGCAAACGACACGCTCAGATGGGTCTGCGAAAAGCCTCTCATTAATAAAATTTTTGCTAGCTAGAGTTTGCTACCAGCGAATTAGCTCGCTTTAACAATTCTTTCGGCATCTGCAGACTTGCGGACTTAGCAGACCAGATTCGAAGAAGCTTTTAGATTTAGATTCTCATATCAGCCAATTGCAGTCCACTGCTTCACCTAAGAGCGCCAACAATCCGCTACCAGCCATCTTCTTGAACAACAACAACAACAATGGTCAAACATCACTACCTTTCTCTTTGACCGTTTTTGTTTGGGTTCTAATATTGTATTTGTCGGCGTCAGCGACAGCTGAGCGATAGCGCCATCATCGTTTGGGTTCGGTGGTATCAGGATCATTGTAGAATAAAACACTGAATACAGTACTAAGCTCTCTTTATTAACTGTGGCTAAGTGCTAGTACTTTACAAATAGACAGTCCCCCAAAAACGCCCGCCCGTTACCACATCCTAGTGTTTTAGCTAGGGAGAAGACGTGGCCAACAAACTCCATAGCAACACATCTGTCTTTTGAGTTAGAAGAACTCGCATTTACAACATTATTAAAGAAGTCTGTTTAATTTAATTAAAATAGGTAAACCGACAGTTTCGTTTGGGACGAGTGTCCTAGTCGGTGTCTCGAGCAAAAGTGACCTCGCCAAAGTCCCCACTCTCCAATTTATACGTCTCTGTCCACGTGCCGCCATTACAACTGTCAACTAACGTCACGGCGTTTACCACTACCCACTACTACAATACTCAAATCAGCAACTAATTATTAAATGATTTCTTTATCCACGACACGGCCAGAACTGACAATCACACGTCCTCGTGTGGAGGTGATAATATGGTACCTGTAACCAACGAAAACACAACTTAATAGTTGACTGCTGGCTCGGCCTACCTGACCAAGATCAAGATCATAAAATCATCAATTAAGAATTATAACTATACTGGTCCCGTCAAACGACCCTTCAGTTTTAATCTTCTGGTCTGGTCTCACGACCCTTCAGAATTATAACTACTGGTCCGGTCAAACGACCCTTCAGTTTTAATCTTCTGGTCCGGTCTCACGACCCTTCAGAATTATAACTACTGGTCCGGTCCTACGACCCTTCAGAGTTATAACTACTGGTCCGGTCAAACGACCCTTCAGTTTTAATCTTCTGGTCCGGTCTCACGACCCTTCAGAATTATAACTACTGGTCTGGTCCTACGACCCTTCAGAGTTATAATCTCCTGGTCCGGTTATAACTAACCCTTCAGGATTATTACTGCTTGGTCCGGTCAAACCCTTCAAGCTCTTTTAATTCTTTTTTCCTTTTGTTTTCCTCCTTTTTTTTCTCATCAGTATTAAAACTGGAGACGATTGTGCTAGACTGGAATATCCCTTTAGCCAGTGCTAGACCGGATATCGGTCGTCTATAGCCAAACATGCTATTTCCGGATGCCGGATTTTCCCTTCAATGACTCTTTCCTACATTTTTTGTTATGTTAATTCTCTCATTTTTTGTCCCACATTTTTTTGTCCTACATTTGTTATTTTTTTGTCCTACATTTTTTTTCACTTTTTTTTTTCCTGTTTTTTTTTTTTATTCTTTTTAAACATTGCCCCAGCCCAGGAATCTATCCTGCATCGGGAGCGCGCTCACAAACACCCAAACTCACCCGCACTAACACTATCTATTCTGTTTTTTTTTTTTCTGTTTGGGTCAAGCCCAACTTTCTGCGCCAACCGTCTCGTGTCTTTCAATTTAAACTATTTCCGAATTTGCTAGTCTGGACTGAACTTGTCCCTGTAGCTTATAAAATCAATTGTTGGAGTTCATTTTTTTATTCTATGTATCAAAGTACTTGTCACAGCGTTAATTGGTTTAGGATTTAAAACCCTTCCGATGATGTATTACATTTTCTACTCAGTTACGACTCAGTGCGGCCAAATAGCCATGATATGTTCTCTATTGATCAGTGGAGGTACTCTCCTAATCTTCTTCTACGTTAAACTTGTTAGAAACACTACTGAGAGGAATCTTTGATATGTGATCGTGGGCATACTTATACGTTATTTTACTATTTATGGATTTCAAAAGATAGCGACCGATATCAACTAATTCTAAAATTCTATCGACTCTCACTAACGGACTTTAGCATCCACATCGCTACACCAATAATAACGGTCTCGCAATTTTCCGAATTCTAAAAAGAAAAAAATAATAATAATCGAAAAGCTCTACAAATAAGACCATTTTCTTTTTTAACGCACCGTGTTGCGAGCTCTACTCTACCGATTGCGTTTCGCGACGATTTGCCACCCTTAAACTCTACAGCAATTCTCTACTAACTCTTATTACGTGGAGCTATTCTTTATCTCCACTCTACTGACAAGTCAGTCATTCAGTCAGGCTTCTGACAGTTCTAAAGCGGCTGTAAACTCTAATTGAACTAAATGCCACGTACCACTCCATCGAACAAATAAAACAACAGGTCATCTTATTTCCAGTCGACAGCCATCTCATAGATCAGCAAAACAATTGATACACTCGCACTTCCTCATGGGAATGCCGAGTAAACACTCTTTATTACACTACCTAGAGCTACCGTAACGAAATCCTGATCTAGACTCTCCCGTCTATGCCATCCAGAGCCGCCGGATACCTTGGTACAGTCACCGACCCACAGAACTCAGAACCTGTCACACAAACTAAATTGTTGCCAACTCAACATCTACTTCATAACTTCACAACGTTAATGATACTTGGCATCGAGCATCTTCTCGACAAAGAGATTTTAAAATATGCCGACCGGTAATCTATGCACATCGGTGCTTACGAAAACAAGAACAACTTGCCTGCTAATTTTTGCGTCCTACGTTCCTGTGAAGAAGCTACGTTCACGAATTACTCTTCGTTATTCTAAGAACATTGCGGTCACTGAATCAATCTTATTTTAATCTCACTAGGCTCGTTTTACCTTACATACCTAGTAGGCAACCCAGTAGTGGAAAATGAAAAGTCTATTTAGAAATTATGAAAGCGTTGAGTTATTATCTGTACCAGTCAATCAATGTCAATAAAATCAAGTTACTGTTCATAATCGCTTACTATTGAATTTGCTTACTGTTATTATGCAAGGAAAACTGTCGTTAACACGTTAACATAAACGCCTAGTTCTAATTTTTCACTAAAATTGAAAAAAATCTAAGTCGAAACAAAACATGACCTTGTGGCAATCTTGCCTTACGATATCGGATTCAGAATTTCGCACTGAATATCATTTTGAAACTATTACCACCAATGGGAAACTGTAATTGCTATAGCTTCGTACTGAGTATATCAAAATTACCTAGCAATATCAATCTAACCACTGAAATGATTCGAAGATCTTTAAAGCTTTGAAAATCACAATTAAAATTAAATGGCAGCGGCTCACCGGGCACTTCAGTCGGCCTTGAACGCTTCCAACTCCACAGATGTTGACATGATGTACAGCTACTGCAGCCTTCAAACTGCTTGCGGACCTTCGATCCGTCACACTTAGAACTGCTCTGAAGTTGTAATTTCTCAGCAGCAATAGCTGCATGCAAACTTCTAGCGCCATGTGCTGGCTTCATCCAAGGTGATAGGATATCTGAAAACTGAAAAACACCACGAGAGTACAAGTCCAATCCAAGCTTTGGCAGGAGTGTAGGCTTCAGATAAGCGTAGCAGCCACACTATCCAAATTAATTAAAATCTGAAACTAATCAGAACACTGGCACTAGCAAGAAAGTTTATGTCCAATAGTGGACAACCGCCTCTAAGATGACCCACTGATCCAAAGTTGGGCTATACATGGTTGTGATGAATGAAAATATTGCATTTACAATCATCTTAATTTTTAAATTGAACTGTTAGGTTGGTACGGTCCTGTAACTGTATCGCTCTAACGTCCAACAATAGCTCTGAACTGGTACTGGACTACATTACACAACCAGCGATAGCAGAATAATATTACCGCTTCATCAGCGTTATTTAAAACGCCTTTCTACCGATTACTAACGCTTAACTAGCAACACTTTTTTTTAAACAAAATAGAAAAATGTTAACGAACGAGCACATCAGTTTCACAGCAATAACAAAATGAAAATGACTCACCAGATTAACGTGAAGATCCTCACACACATTATCACACTTCCCAATGACCTGGCCAGCTGTTTTGAAGTTGCTTGCCTCCGTTCCGAACTAGTTTTTCATTGTTCAGGTTGATGAGGGTAGCCGCATAAAACCCGACGAGTAGAAATTTGACCTTGGAATGCATCTTTAATTGGCCACACGTTGAACTCTGATAGGTTATCTATCATAGGCATGTAGGCACGATGCTCTTCAGAGCCCGCACAACACTCCGAGTCCTCGACGAAACATAGCACCGCGGTGACGCACAATGACCGCGCGTCGATCTTAGGTTTATTGGATCGATTTTCACGGCACACATCGAGTTTTAGGCGTCTGGATAATCACACGCGTTTCGAACACGAACCACAATTTTCACTATAACTGTCACTACGTATTTTGCATTTGAAAAGGAACCCGTCACGTAAGTATTTCACTAGCATTGCCACGAATCTTCATGTGGGCCACTTGAGTTGCATCACACTTCTGATGTCGGCGTCAGCGACAGCTGAGCGATAGCGCCATCATCGTTTGGGTTCGGTGGTATCAGGATCATTGTAGAATAAAACACTGAATACAGTACTAAGCTCTCTTTATTAACTGTGGCTAAGTGCTAGTACTTTACAAATAGACAGTCCCCCAAAAACGCCCGCCCGTTACCACATCCTAGTGTTTTAGCTAGGGAGAAGACGTGGCCAACAAACTCCATAGCAACACATCTGTCTTTTGAGTTAGAAGAACTCGCATTTACAACATTATTAAAGAAGTCTGTTTAATTTAATTAAAATAGGTAAACCGACAGTTTCGTTTGGGACGAGTGTCCTAGTCGGTGTCTCGAGCAAAAGTGACCTCGCCAAAGTCCCCACTCTCCAATTTATACGTCTCTGCCACGTGCCGCCATTACAACTGTCAACTAACGTCACGGCGTTTACCACTACCCACTACTACAATACTCAAATCAGCAACTAATTATTAAATGATTTCTTTATCCACGACATATTTATTACATACTTAAAATTGTATTTATTTATCTATTATGTATATATTCATATAAATCGTGCACCTAAAGGACTACCTACACTACTGTATTTTCTTTTTCTTTAAAATCCATACAAAGGTTGTCTTGAAAAGATCGCTCTTAGCGATAAGGCCGCCCATTGTGTCACCCTATGTAATGTTTTCTTCGTCTATTTTTTCTGTAACTTATATGGTGTAAATAATAAAGAGTATTTTATTCTATTCTTCTACAAATCATCTGTCCAACGTGCCGCAGGGCGTCCCACATTACATTTGCCCAAACGCGGTCTTCACTCTAACACAAATGTCTGCTCCAGCGACCGGCTATCCGTCTACGGACATGGCCGGCCCACTACCACTTAGATCGCTAGATTTAGATTGGCTGAAGATAAAAGTTAAGAGGTTCTAACACCCGTTTGTAAGAGAAGAAGAGAAGAGACCCAACTTATCTACGTAGCTAAGTAGCTATAGGATATGATAGCCACGAATAGTGCACTTATCCCTGAAGTGCGACATAACATTGTACATGCTCAATTTCTTTCACAAAGGTTTTACTCGCAGCACATGATTTTTGTCACACCAAACAAGTATACGTCAGTGCGTTTGACTTTAAAATATATCTCACACAATATTTATTGAAAATCTTTATTATAATTCCTTGTAAAACTTGACATGAAAACGATGTTAGAATTCTTATGATTGTTGTTTGTTCAAACGAACAAATTGGTCATATTAAACGGGTTCCGTTGTATTTTTTTAGTTTTTTTTACTAACATAATAACCCTGAGATGTCTTAAATAACTTAGGCGGAATATGTGTGTGGGTGTAGTCGCCGCTCAATATACTACCATCAGGACCCAGCTTTATTGTAGCCCGACACTTGAAATTTGACTTTCTCTTAGAACAGTAGTAGAGATCGCTAGAATTCACTTGATAATATGTAAAACCATTGAGTAGTAACAAATTATTGCCTCTGCATCGGTTCGTTGGTATAAATTCGTATTTCAACTCTGGAAAAAAAACAAAATATTTTTTTTTTGTTACAATTGCGTAACATACTAAATGAAGTGGAACAGTGCTAGATATAATAGTGATAGTGGAAGTAGTGGAACAGTCCGCCAGGTCCTAGTCCCATGGGTCCTCGTTTAAATTAGCTCAGCAACATCAGTCGCAGTGAGCTAACGTTACAAATCACCTCTTAGCGTCTAATCCAGTACAATTTTCTATAACAATAAAATTGTACAAATATTTAAGTATCGTTCGCATTGGCAAGTCTGCCGCAATCTGTCAAAAATGTATAGAAATTGAGGTGTTTTGACATCGCCTTTAGCACACTACCGCTCACAGAATGCCACTTTGTCTTAAGCTTCTAATCAATTACCCTTAACGAAGTATTTCTAGCTAGAAATTACTGGAATCCAAATCAACATTACCTTGAGAGCATTTTTATTGAAACAGTTTCTTCACAACCGCAGAAACTCATTTTTATAAAAATATGTAAATTGGTACGTACCCTAGAAAGGTTTTTAGAATTTTTTTAACGCCGATATTGCGCATTATACTTATAAGTGCAAAGGTGTTCTTGTCATCTAAATATGTATATAGGAGCTCGTGGCTAAATAATAACAGCCGCACAGATCGATCTTCAAGGTTAAGCAACGCTTGCCGAGGTTGGTATGTGGATGGGTGACCATCTTAACATACCGAGTTTCCTCCGTGCCTCGGAAAGCACGTTAAGCTGTTGGTCCCGGCTGTCATTTGGAGATCTTTGGCAGTCGTTACGGATAGTCAGAAGCCAGAAAATCCGACACCAGCCAGTCTTTCCAAGGAGTACCGTGTTACCCAGTTAATGGGTTGTGGAGGTCTGGTAGGCAGACGCTCCTCATAAAATACTGGTATTCAGCTGAATCCAGTTTGACTGGAAGCCGACCCCAATATAGCTGGGAAAAAGGCTAGGCAGAAGAAGATCTAAATATGTATTATAAAAATAAATAGATATACAAAATATTATAAATGCGAAATTTTGTGAGTACGTGTGGATGATTGTTACTCTTTCATGTCAGAACGCCTGAAAGGATCTTCATGAGAGATAGCACAGAGGTAGATAATAGTCTGGAATAACACATATAGGACTTTTATCCCGGGAGTGTGTGGCAAAGCTGGCAGAGGCTAGTTGTTCTATGTTATACAGGGAAATTGAAAAAATACCCGAAACCTCTTAGGCAGTGAAAGTACACATGATTGATTATAAGCAACTTTTGTTTTGGTAAAACTCCGAAATCTCGAAAAAAATATCAGCTGTTTCATACATTTTCATTGGCTAAATACGTATGAAACAGCTGATATTTTTTTCGAGATTTCGGAGTTTTACCAAAACAAAAGTTGCTTATAATCATGTGTACTTTCACTGCCTAAGAGGTTTCGGGTATTTTTTCAATTTCCCTGTATAGGAATGTGGTCTATTGCATTGATAGAGCATTTTTTTTAATTACTACCTTATTTTTAAACATTAAGGGGAGCAAGTTATGTTGCAACAAACTGGTAACTTTCTGCTCAGATAAGTTAGTAAGTATTTATTAAACAGAAAATTATTAGTCTAGGTTACATTAGTATTGTTACTATAAATTATGACTAGTTATGACTAGGTATTTTTTATTATGTATGTCACACAAACGTCGTAAGATTGTAAAATATCGCGTGTAATTGTAAACTCAACTTTCTCAATAAGGCATAGAAGTACTGGCAACTATTGTATTTGAATGGGATATATTGCATTCAAAATTATCCGTTCACAATTTATCGAGAAATTATGTTGTACTATACATTAAAATCTTACGGAGTTTGCAATTATCCGGTGATAAATTTATACTTCCAATGAGCCTATAGTAATACTGAATAGCCTGAATAAGTGAGTTAATTGAACACTTATGACACACGATTTTTATTAATTTATTATTTTAGTCTATTAATGTACTTTATTAGTACCTTTACGTAAATATTTTCAATTTTAAATATTAAATTTATTTGTTGTACACCTACTACAATTTAGTCTATTAATTTAACACAAAGGTTGACTGTTAGAGAATGCTTCGGTGCATCAATTACGTCTATCTACCTCTACTATACAGTATACATACAGTTTAAATACATAAAAAAGCATAGAAATACAGCCTATCGCCTATCATGTTAGTAAGTTGTTGAGAATTAATCGCTCCAGAACCTTCGAGTACAGAAATTATTCTTTTGAAATTTTAAAATAAACACCAAGAGCATCCTTGACTAACTTAGGAGGTGGGTGTGTGTGGGTGTAGAAACCACAGAGAATTGTGCCGTCAGGATTCAGCTTTACTTTAGCCCGACAGTTGAAGGTTGACTGCCTTTTTGAACAGTAGTACCGATTGCTTCGACAATCTCGAGAGTATGTGTGACCGTTTAGCAGCAACAAACTTTTGCCCGTGCCTCGGTTGCTTGGCATGAATTCATATTGAAGGTCTGAAAAATATAAACCAGATTGTACATCGTAATACAAACCAAATGAAGAAGACTAGAGCCAAATTAAGGCCACCAAATTGGATTTGTCCTCCGACAATATCACTAATCTTACATAATATACGTATGTGTATATATTTTTCTCAAACATGCTTGGAAATGTGAGCATTATTTTGACAACCTTCTTCGAGATAAATCAAAATTGCCGTACTGGCATAGCAGCGGCAGTTGTATGAAAATCCATATCTATCGTGTTTTGCGGCCAAATAAATTACATACTAAACTCATATCTACCGTGTACTTTAAAAATGGAACGATCTTATATTGCGAAACATGGCAACCAAGGAGGTAACTTATCAAAGGTTTTATTTAATTTCGAACTGGCTTGAAAATAGAAAGCTGTTTATTGAAATAAAAATTGAACACTTTTACGCGGGAATTATTATTGTTGTTGGTTGTTCGACATTGATTTAGAAAAATAATTTTACATTTTAATTTCCGCGCATTTTTTGAGAAAAGTACTATACATATATAAGCCTTGGCCACAAATAGGCATTGATAGACTTACGTATGAGTGCCTCGGCTACGCCTCGGCCCACATTTACACGTCGTCCATCATTGCCTCTTTTAGTGACCGCTGCAGTAATGTACTATTTCTCAAACATGCTTGGAAATGTGAGCATTATTTTGACAACCTTCTTCGAGATAAATCAAAATTGCCGTACTGGCCGAGCAGCGGCCGGCAAAAGTTGTATGAAAATCCATATCTATCGTGTTTTGCTGCCAAATAAATTACATCCTAAACTCGATATTTATCGTGTCATTTAAAAATAGAACGATCTTAAATTGCGAAACATGGCAACCAAGGAGGTAACTTTTCAAAGGTTTTATTTAAATTTCGAACTGGCTTACAAATAGAAAGCTGTTTAATGAAATAAACCAGCGGCCAAGTGCGAGTCGGACTCGCGCACGAAGGGTTCCGTACCATTATCTATTAAAACGGCAAAAAAATCAAGTTTGTTGTATGGGAGCCCCCTTAAATATTTATTTTATTCTGTTTTTTAGTGTTGTTGTTATAGCGGAAACAGAAATACATCATCTGTGAAAATTTCAACTGTCTAGCTATCGCGGTTCTTGAGATACAGCCTGGTGACAGACAGACCGACAGCGAAGTCTTAGTAATAGGGTCCCGTTTTTACTCTTTGGGTACGGAACCCTAAAAATGGAGGGAAGGAGTCCTGAGCCTACCAATAGGTTCATTATTAGGTGAGTAAAACGGCCTGAAGTTATAATAGAGCATAGTTTAATAATCTTAGAACATTATGTTTTAACAGAAACATCAGAAGTATAAATACAATACAGAAACTTAATTAACTTTATACACAATAAAGTACCAGGAGTTTTTCCTGCTGGTCTTCACTTCGGAATTAATTCGTTTCTTTCACTTTTCTTGTTATTAATTAAATTAATGCTAACCATGGTGACAGGACTAATGTCCGATTTTATAATAATATATACTTCTATACTAATATTATAAAGCAGAAGAGTTTGTTTGTTTGTTTGTTTGTTTGTTTGGTTGAACGCGCTAATCTCAGGAACTACAGGTCCGATTTGAAAAATTATTTCAGTGTTAGATAGCCCATTTATCGAGGAAGGCTATAGGCTATATCATCACGCTAAGACCAATAGGAGCGGAGCAGTAATGAAAAATGTTACGCAGACGACGTTGCACGGGTCAGCTAGTCAGATATAAACTATCACAGGGTACCACGACCAATGATCCAACATTAGACACTTGTCTCACCGCCGGCGATCAGCGAGCAGCGAGTAAAGCTTGAAATTCGAAACGAGTTGGCGGGCGCCGGGCAGCGAGTAGCGAGTAAAAAGTTTCGATTGTTTTGACGGGCGACTGGCTTTTACTTGCAATACACCCTCCGGCCCGCACTATGTGTACTAAATTACCGCTAGTTCGTGATTTCTGCCCGCCAAGCGAGCATCGCCGAGCGAGTCTCGCTGAGCGAGTACAATCTGAGTGCCAATTCTATTAATTTTCACATTCGTATCGCGTCAAAAATGTATGAAAATTAAGGCTTTTTTGACAGTTTGCGATTAACATGCGAATGTGAAAGTTGCTTAAAACTCAGTAGAATTGGCCCTCTGATAGCTCTTGTCGCTGCGATCAACTAGAGGTAAGAGCCGCTCTATTGACTATGACTCACACACGAGATATATCATTTGTCGCTTTTTTTTTTTTATATACAAAACGGGGAAACTCTTGGCCCAAATCTCACCTGATGGAAAGTGATGATTAGGCCGAAGATGGAAGCGAGTTTCACCCGGAATCCTCTTACACAGAGGCGAGTTTCACCCTTTCTTCAGCGAGCAAAATATAGTCGATAGCTAATCGCTACCTCGCCGGCGGTGTCTAAGGTACTTTATCTGTCCGTTAACCACTAATCAACCAATGGCGTTATGATATAAAGTTAACAGACAAACAAACGACCGATAAAAACCTCAGAAACCTCAATAGAGATAAGTGCGCAAACCAATCACCGTTACGTAGACCTATCACGGGGATAATATGGCGGTTTGACAGCATAGAAAATATATTAAACAGCCATAATTTTATTCTTCAGGCATAACAATACCTGACTACTGAAATATCAGCCTAAATTTACTTTAAATACAATTATTTTTATGTATGTATATTGCCTGCGCCATGATACGAGCCATAAAGCCATCTAAATACATTACAGTTCATATAATATTCCTTCCAAGCTAGTAAGTATTCATAGGTTTTCAATTATTGGCATTACACAATGTTGTATGATCACATAACCACCTAAATAACAAGAACAAACAAAACACCAAATCCAACATTACTTACATACCTAAGCTTTATACCAATACAGGCTCAATTCAGATACTTGACAGTTATCATTATATATTATCCAATCTGACTACAGCATCTACACATTAATGCCAATAGGAAGGTACAGTTGGAGTAATTTAAACTTATAACAAATTACACTAACCCCTAATTCAGCTTGATCAAGTTCCCACTGTTGGATACCACATAGTTTTCTCTTATGTGATCGTGTGTATACATCAGTCTCTCTATGTATTTCTCGTCTGCTGTGAGCTTGACCCTGGCTTTGCAGCCGCAGGAAACTCTTCGGGAACAGTACCAGTTCAGTCTGGTGGACTTGCTGTAGGTGTAACCATCTAGTAGCATCACAATTCCATGACGGTAGTTCACGAACGTAGGTCGAACTGAAAAATTAAATTAAAACTGCTGTACATATAGGTCGACCGTTTTTTAAAGACTGATTTAATAAAGATGTTTTATTAGGTCAATTTCGTGGTTAAAATCACGCTGTTGTGGTTTCTAAAGAAATTTAATTTAATTTCTTTACAGCTTTGATTATATATATGTAGATGTCGCATATGTGTGACGCATGTTTATAGCGTAAATCGTCATTTTTAATGCCACTTAAATGCGTGTTTACCGTACAATGGCAGTGTCGCTACTGAGCGGGCGGGAAGGGCTTATGAGCTATGAGTGAGCTGATATGTTTTTTTGTCGTGTAGACGCTTGAACTCTCTATCTAGACATGTATATAATCAAAGCTATCATGCTTACAACACTGGTATAACGACAGTTCGTAGCCGACTGCAGGCAGCAGCAGCAGGCGACATGTCGCCGCGCAGGACTGGTTTCTATAACATCCGCCACACTATTCGAGAAGTTACTTCGACGAAGTACTCTCCGAAGTTGACCGAAATCCGAAGTACGTGTCTACACACTCGAGCAACTTCGCGAGGAGCTCAGTCGCCCGTTCCCCTCACAATAGGCAGCGTTCATCTGGCAACTGCCGTTGCAATGTGTACTCTCGCGTAATAAAAATACGTTCGTATTTACTATGGCTCGACGCGAACCGAAGTGAGCCGAGTAGTGTGGTCAGACGCTTCGTGTTCGAACTTCGTGTTTTTCGAGTCCTTTGACTCGGGCGCAAAAACCGACAACGACTGGAAGTCACCCAAAGCGAGGCAAAGTTGCACGAGGCAAAGCGAAGTGCCCCTCTACACTATCGTATTCGCTAAACTTCGATCAACTTCGCGAATAGTGTGGTCCTCCACAAAGTTTGCTTATGAAATAGCTGCAGCCTACGACGTATCGCTCGCTAGCTCGAAATACCTTTATTTCATAGAAATACATTGAAACCAGTAGTGCGGCGGCACGTCGCTGCTGGTGCCCGCTGTCGGCTAAGAACTTGTACCTTGAAGGCAATAACAATATTTGGAAATTAGCTCGATACGCACCTTTTTCATTTGGGAAGTAAACCACAACTGAAAAAGAAAATCGTGTTTAATACCCACAGTTAAAACCTTTACTATGGTTGAAATCACTTTAGGTAGGTACGGTTTCACCCAACAACGTGATTTAAAGTAGACGACGCACCAATTGTACTATTATGTTTCGAAGCAATCGGTGGCGAAGTTTCGTATGTATTAATTTGTGCTCAGAAATCACATACGATTACGGAGACAGGTGCCGCCGCACTACTGCATTAGCGATAAGTATAAGATAAGTATACACCAATTTTTGAAATAGTTTAGATATTTATTGATCCACACATAATAATCAGCGCAATGATTTCTAGGTCCACCAGACTTGCCAGCAATTTTAAAACTATGCAAAACACACTGCTGTCACTAGCACAGCAGTACCTTTTTTTGCTGCATGTGTTAAGTTGTTACTACAGTGGTTCGGTTTTTTTTTAATATTAGTTACCACAACAGTTATAACTGGGATGCAGTGCGATCTTTCGCTCTTTCGCGATCATAATTTCGCGGTCGTATAAAAGAGTACACAAAAAATAACATCTTTTATTATAACTTAAGGTCACAAATTGCATGCATGTCCAATGCATTTATTGAGGATACTTTAGCGTTGAAAGATCATCTGAAATGCAAGGCCATGGCTTCACAACACGCATAAATTCTCGGAGCTGTGAGGTCGCTTCATGAATTCTTTGTAGCCCCAAAAGCTTCTGTGTGGAGCATTCGGGGTGGAGCTGTTGCACTAGGAATTTCTCCTGTATCGTGGGTGCGTTTACAAACATACAATTACAAACATACAATTACACATAAACAAACAGCCAGACCAGGAACAACAATTTGTAGGTCATAAAAATATTTATTCCGGGCGGGACAAACCAATTGATTTTTTTTTATTTCATACATAACTTCAGGGTTGCCAATTGTAATCTATCACTAACGATTTTCTAATTTACAATTTAAGAAACTGGGCAAAAGAAATTATACTTATGTTCATGATATACCTATTTTTTAAGTTAAAAATTAATACAAAATTAAATTTAATAAAAATATTAAAGTTAAATTCACCTTCTTAATAACCCTCTTCGTGGCACAGTGGGTAAAACATAATTATACTATTAAATTATTAAAACAAATTCTGAATAGATTCTGTAACAAAATCTTCAAAAGGGTAACAAAAACACAAACAGCAAAGTTGATGTCAACTTACTTGCAAAGTTGGCTATCAAATATTTTATTATAGTTCTTTTCAAGTTAATTCACATGCAACAGGTAATCTTAGCACTGCAAACACAATTTCAAAGTAAATAGTACTGGTAGTGGTAATGTATATAGTTTGTTCTTTAAACAAAATATTCTTTCTGTTTCAGTTTTGTAATCTACATTCCCTTTTGATTTCAAAGAAAAAGTATGTAGTTATGAAGTTGTTGCGAATGAAATTGGCGAGGTATTATGGTTTGGGAAAAGGGATCATGAAAGTCTTAGTTAAAATTTTAATAAATAAAACAGCTTATATTCAATATTTATTTTTATAGTAGGTAAATGGTGTGCCAACTCAAACCAGTTTGAAATTTTTTATAAAATTTTTAATAAAAATATTTTTTTAATTAGATATTTTTTTTAATGCATTACTCACATTTTAATTAAACATAACTATTTTACTTACCTTCTAAACTGCTAAAGACAAAATCTTGTTTAGTAATGGGAAGAAAAGAATCAAAACAAAATGTTTACCGCAACATAACATTTTGTTAAAACATGGAAACTGTTGGTCTATGACCACAGAATAAATTGTTTCACGGTGAAATATACTCAAATACGTAAATATTAAGCCAAAAACAGGCAGTAACATCAATTTTAAATTAAACATTAAGTTTGTCAAGCAAACAACTTATTTTCTGTTTTCTAAGAATAAAAACCTGATTAAATGTACATATTCTTGCAGAATTCCTTCAAAAACGTTCTAAATCATAGTATATACTGTAATTTTACACTTGCTCTATACTAAATTGATTATTTAAAGAGGTATTGCAGGTAGAAGTTCAATGACAACTTTCAAATCTTATTAGGTACTACGTACTTACCACCCCCAGCATACTCCTGCGACATCCGACATACCACAAAAATCACAAATATCACTGCTACACTAAGACACCATCACTTAATTCACTTAAATTTGATTTAATTCACAATTAAACATGTAATAACACAAAACATTTTTAGGTTAGAATCACTAAGAACAATAGTCCAAAACTCGCCATCGCACACACAGCCTTTAATACTGTTCCTATTAGATAATTTGTGGCGTATAACACTTTTTAGGGATTCACAAATAATCAAAATCGCGGTAAAAACAAACAATCCATCTATATTTGTTTTGACATTTGACATTAGCAAAATGTTTACGAACGAACTATACTAGGCGCGTTCCATTCCAATACACCCCAATTCAATTCAATTCCACATTTCCCACCACAATGGGCTTGTGTCCTGCAAAAATCTAATTAGTCCGTCAATTAGATTATCAAAAAATATTTGACCCGTGTTTTTTCTCTTGTTACGGGAACCAAAATTGACGAAGTTACGACGCTTTTAAAATTCTCAATACGTCACACCTTCGCATAATTTTTAGTGTGTAGTGACGTCACGAGCCCCCACTCCCGAGTTTTGATGCGTTTTATCTTTGTCAATATTCATTGATTTACAAAAACCAAAAAATACGTGTCCATTATTTTTCAATACTTTAGCTGACGGACTAAATAGTTTTGCAATTTGTGGATGATGGAATCTAGCCTATTAATTACTCTGTTGATTGTTCTATTTGAGTGTCCACTCGTCGTAATAAGATTGATTTTCATCCACCTCTAATAGATAAAGATATATAGAATAAGTATCTACTAGTCCAGTAAGTACCTAATCCCTTTTTTTGTTCCATCATAAGTAATAGGTCAAAATCTCTTGTGTTATTTTGATGGTATAAAATTTACTTTTCCTAGACACGATTTCTTTTCACCCACTTGTGATATTTTAATTGACGAAAACAGAAAAAGAAACTCTCAAAAGGGCTCATCCTAAGGGGCCATGCGTGCAGCTGCATTATAAGTTGACCTTTTAGAAGGCTGACTTTTAACGCCACCAAGAGCAAATCGAATTTTATTAGCTTTTCAGTATATGCAATAAAGCAAGGATCACATTAGTGTGTTGACGTGATGTGATGAAGGTTTGAACAGATTATTCCGTATAAATCCAGCACCAGTACGCACGAACAGAGTGCCTACAGTTATGTGTTGCCTCCATTGTATGGGTGGATAACTAAGACAGATTATGGATGGAGTGGTGCTAGCACAGTAGCACAAGAGTGCGACAGTTCAGGCTTTGCCTAGGGCAAAGGCTTTCCCCAAATCCTTCCACTTCAACAATTTACCATCTTCTTGATCTGCCGCGACCCTAGCTGCTTCCAGTTGCGGCGTCAAGGCTCCAGTCTCGCGAAATACATCATTTATATATTAACTCATCATCTTCCTGCCCTTATCCCATGTTACTTGGGGTTGGGTTCTAAACTACGCAATGGATTAATATGCAGACTAGAGTGATTAAATGGGGAAGTTTTGATGTTTAATTCGGCTGTAAATTATCTCGAAAAATACAGCCCGACGAAGTGGGCACGGGTCAGCAATATTATTAAATTATAAAAAGGAAAAATTATTTTTTTCTGTGTTTGCAACGAATGTACTCAGAAACTACTTTAGTGCTATTCTGTAACAACATTTTTCGTGTCTTCGTCTTCGTGTCTCGACAGCGGAATCCGAGGTGAGTATCAAATTCGTATAAACGTAAGACCTTTATGTCGTGTGTATAAAGCTCACTTTGTGAGCTTTGTCACTTAGGTGAAGCTCGATATCGAAATAGTTATTTACAGAATAGACTAGCTGGACCGATTTAAAAAAAATACTCACCATTAGTATGCTACATTATCTCTGAGTAAGGTAGGCTGTATTTATTACTTCTTCTGATAATAATTAGGGAGCCTCGAGTCGGCCTATTTCAAGCAGATATATATATCTCTGATGACTTAATCATATTAGGTATGTCTTCTTCTTACTCACGTCTTGCCATACCCTTCGAACCTTTCCTTACAAGTCGTTTGAGAGCTTGCTTCGGTAGCTTTTGCATATCTTAAGTTCTATTAAACGAAGCAAGCACCCGCCTTTCAAGAAATAGATTGACTTCAATAATTCCTAAGCAAGTGGAAGCGGGCATCCTTTAGGCACCTGTGTCTATTATCCATAATTACTGCTGTCTGCTGCGTTGTGGTAAAAATATTGCCAATAACCAAATCGGCAGCCTGCAACTGCTAGCAGTGATATATTATTCCTTATTAAAATTTAATTTTTAAGGGTTCCGTAGCCAAATGGAAAAAAACGGAACCCTTATAGATTCTTCATGTCTGTCTGTCTATCCGTCCGTATGTCACAGCCGCTTTTTTCCGAAACTATAAGAACTATGCTGTTGAACTATTTATATGTCTGTGGTTGAAACTTGGTTTTAAGTAGATGTATTCTGTGAACCGCATTAACATTTTCACACAAAATTTTGGGGGTCTCCATACTAAGAAATGAAATACAAAAAA
This sequence comes from Ceramica pisi, assembly GCA_963859965.1. Lineage (NCBI taxonomy): Eukaryota > Metazoa > Arthropoda > Insecta > Lepidoptera > Noctuidae > Ceramica > Ceramica pisi. Next base: position 5,389,158 of record OY982541.1, on the reverse strand, counting down.
AATTCTTTACTCAAAACCATACGTGGGGGTATATGGAACGGTCTTCAAAAATGATATTGAGGTTTCAAATATCATTTATTTTTTTCTAAACTGAAAAGTTTGCGCGAGAGACACTTCCAAAGTGGTAAAATGTGTCTCCCCCCTCCTTAACTTCTAACATAAGAGAATGATAAAACTAAAAAAAATATATGATGTAGGTCCAGCGAAAATCGGTGTGAACGAGATCTAAAAAGTATTTTTTTTTTAATACGTCATAAATCGTAAACTGCAACTTTTGCATATAACATAATACCTACAAGTTTGGACGGAACCCTCGGTGCGTGAGTCCGACTCGCACTCGGCCGGTTTTTTTTTATTGTGATCGCGTTCATCGCGCCTTTGCTTCGCTACACTATCTGTCTGACTTTCTTAGACCAGTCAGACCAGTGACGTTTGACATTTCTTCGACGCTCCAACATAACCTAAAAGTTTCGTTGTTTATTTTGTTTTTAATTAGTTTTCTGTTTTGTTTTAATCGTATTTAACCAATTCAAAATATTCATTTACACAAATAATAGATATTCAGTGGTACAGGAGTAACATAAATGTGAATATTTCTGTGAAGTGGCAAAACATAAAAATTTTAATTGGACCAATTTGTTGACTAGATATTCTTCAATTTTCTTGTTATTGTTTTGATAATGTTAGTTTTATTGTAATTTTACAAAAAAAACTAGTGTTGTGTAAGTTTGTAGTATGTTTAATATATTGGTTTACAGTGAATTAAGTGTTTGTTAACTCATAACGATTTGGGGAACAATATACGGCGTGAAATTATTATCAGGTACACTTTATTTCACCATAGTTGTACTAAGTTATATAAATCTTAAATAAAAATAGTTTCCGATATGATATAGAATCAACTTTAGAATTGAAAACAGAACATAATATTTAAAAGCCCTCCAAAAAGTGTGGTACCACAGAATCAGTTCTTCAAGTCAAAATTTAGCATCTGCAGTGCTATTCTGTAAATAACTATTTCGATATCGAGCTTCACCGGAGTGACAAAGCTCACTGAGTGACCTTTATCACACACAATATTAGGTCTTATATTAATACGAATTTGAACCTACCTCGGATCCCGCTGTCAAGACCCAAAATGTTGTTACAGAATAGCACTTTAGCAAGCTATTACCCAAATTTTGGTAATATTCAGTGAAAAAAGTTAATTAAGTCCAAATGCATCAATTTGATACATTTTTGTCTAAAGGCCTTTATAAAATTTCATGTCATTAGTTGACGGAAAGACAACTCCATCATAGCCAGACAAAGTGTAAGCAGATTGCTTCATTGATGAGTGACTGTACTCTCTATTATTGAAATAAAAGCCATATTTTACAACAGAAATCTTTATGGATAAAGTTCTGATAATTCAAATAAGGAAATTTATTTTTCTATTGAGAGGCTCAAACTTGACTACAATAATTATTATCTAATGGTAAATAGTGATGTGCACCTGTGTTTGCACACACAGTTGTGCTCTATTATACAGTGGCGAAAGCTTCATACAAGCCCAGACGCATGGCCTTACCTGCTTCAAACGTCTGCCTTGCAATAAAAAGTCATCGCAACTTTAAAAGCCTAGAAAATAATCATACAAATGATAAGATAAGAACATTAACTTTTAAATAAAAGTTTTTTTTTTATCAATGTTAAAAATCATTTTGGCTTGCCCTCCGCAGCTATTATATACATAATATAATCTCTGTTGAGATTAGACGGCGCAGTTGGAATCATACAGTAAGCAGCCTGAAGAACAGGTTTTGGGCCTGTTTGGTGGCAATATGCATGCCTTAGCCTTTAAGACTTTAACATAAACCCTCATATCCACAATTCCACATAATATCTGTAACATGATGCACAACATTTTGAACAGCCTGCAGCACCAAGGAACTTTTATTTATTAACATTTTGTCTGATTGGTGCATTGGTTGAGCGATTGACTGCTGCGCTGCGTGTCTAGGGTTCAATTCCTACACAGAACAAATGTTTGTGTGGCCTTCTGATAGCTGTTGTTTTAGTTTTTGTTCTGGCTGTTTGTGTATGTTAATTTATATGTTTGTAAATGCACCCAGGCTACAGAAAAAAATCCTAGTGTAAAACATAGTCAATGTTGTGGGCCTGTTGGCAATGTTGTACAACTTTGCTGATCATGTTGAGATTTGCATGTTGCTCATGAGCCTAGTGGATATGAGGCTTTATTGGCACTTGTTGTTGTGTTGTTGCTTGTGGTTGTGTTGTATTCAGGTACACATCTGGCTCACTCTTCGGTAAATACTAGCTTGATTTTATTTTGTTTTAACAGTATTCTTTTATTCTTCAGGTAAGTGTTGCATGCTTCAAAAATCCGAGTCTGCTGTGGAATCGGTAAGTAATTTGGTATTTTATTTCTATTGCTTTAGGGCCTTTGCCCAGGTGTGTTTTCTGTATCTTTGTTTATTTCCTCATTTGAAAATGAGCAAGCAAACAATGTTGATTGGAATTTTTTATTTAAAGGATTTTTTTTTTTGGATTATTCGTTTATAGTGTGGTAGGTTAATTTAATTTACTTAATACAATTTACGTTTGCATGTAGGTACTTATAATAAAAAAAAAAAATTAACTGGTGTTATTTTTTGACTTCATGTTAAAAGCATCAGATTAGGATATTTCTTTGCAATAACTTTGAAAGACTTGTTTATCCTCTTAAAAGTAAAAAACTATGTAAACTTAATGACTTAAATGATTTTATTTGATAAAACAAACTGACACTATCTTTCACACCAGAAGTAAATTAGTTGGTTTTGTTTTTTAATAATTTTTTTTTTATTGATTCGCTTTTTAGTAGCAATCATATTTGGGCTCTTGGATAGCCATTGAATGTTTTCATTATTGTTAAACTTTGCTGCTGATTTAAAATATTTCTAAACTAAAGGTAAGTACTCAATAAAACAATCTGGGAGATCCTCAATTACATAAAAAAATCACGTAAGTAATCGATCCAGAAATTAGTAATAAATATTTATGTTTTTAAATGTAAATAAATAATTAAAAATTTAAAAGCAGTAGCTATAGTTAAGAGTTTTTATTAACACTGCTCTTCTGGATTTTACTGTTTAGTATAGCCATATGACGCCTATAGTCATGGTAATTGGTAAGGAACCCAATGCAGGCTGAAATAAAGGCTAAAATAGTGATTCTGCAGAACCCAGTGGTTGGTTTAGTGAATACGGCTGCGTTTCCACCAGAAATATGCGAGGAGGCGTAGCGACGGATGTGATACCTCAGAACCAATAGAATCGCTTGCACTAAACGAGGCTAAGGTCTGTTTCTTAATCCCGGAGACTAAATTGACAAGTGAAAAATGGCAAACTTACATACATTACATTAGCAGTTTAGTCAGTTTTGACATTTTCACTTGTTAATTTAGTCTCAAGGATTAAAAAATAGACCTTAGGTACAGTCGCGAGCACATCAGGCTAAGATCCGAAACTGTCAAATTTTCCCAATCAAATTTGAACCCAATCTCTTTAGCTATAAAGTTGAAAATCAAATAAAGAAATTTGACAGATTGTAATAGCTTGATGTGCTGGTGTCTGTACATGAAGCACACTTCCCTAGCTATGTAGGTACCTATTCTTGCACACTTACTCTCTGGTGGAAACGCAGCCTAAGAGTATGAACCCCTCCGAGCCCCTCCGAGCCTGACCGAGGACATCCACAAAAATATAAAGGTACAGCAACAGCACCAGAAACGAGTAAGTATTCATGTAGTTTTTCCCATACCTCTTAGTACTGTAGTATCGAGACACCACTTTCAAGCGCTGAATTCGAAACTGACTTTGGCGGATGAAAGTCGTGACTTTTAACTACCTACCAAAAATATTTGGCATGTAAGTAGCATTTATACCAGTTGGAAATCGTCCATCTGTCTTTTAAAAGAAACTGGTAATTAATCGTACAGTGATTTACAGCTAAATACGTGAGAACTGCTCGAGGCGCTCAACTGATATTCCTAAACGGTCTTCTGTACCGTCAGCAGTGCAAAGCCAATAGGGACGGCATCAGGACCTGGTACTGTGTCATGTATGGCAGGAGCCAGTGCCCCTCTATCCTCACGACTGACAGATCTCACAATATTACTCAAATTCGTGGCATTCACAACCACCCTGAGCCTGTGATCATCCAAACCCCGGGTGGTATTATCCATAAACATTCCAGAAGAAGAGGAAGGCCCAGGATTAGTGCTCGTAATGCAATTCTTCCTTGATTTTTCACCTTTATTTTACTCTGTTATAATGCAATAAAAAGGAGCCATGTAATATAATAAACATGTGATATTTTGTATGGAAATTTGTTCCTATTCCTACCCTGACATGTATGTCGTAGCTGTCTGTTATTTTGACAAGTTTAAATTTTATGATTGTTTGAAAACATTTTATTTAAAAAATTCTTTGTCATTTTATTTTAAATTGTTTTTCTTTCTTTTGTTATGATTCTACAGTAAAGTAGCTGGAACCATTGTGTTTGGAGCGTACAATTAAAATTTACAAATAGCAGGTACTTCGATTTTGTTTTGGTCTAAATAAAACGAAACAATTGATCTCTTTGGTAATCTTGGTATAGCAGCTGTATTTATTTATTGTTTTGATTGATTTTATTTTATTTAAACTTTAACTTTTTATTTCAAAGTATGCATAGCCAGAAAGTACAGATAAGTAAAATATTTTTGTATAATGATAATAGTGCATGTATTTCAAAACTGTATGTAGTTGTTAAATATTTTGTTTTTAATTATATGTATATTCGTCATTTTAGAATGATCTTCCATAACGATAATTGAAAGTGTGCCATGTATGCAATGTAGATGTACAGTATTACCATAAGTCATTTTGAGCAGTTTTAAAATGCTACTTAATTGTGTCATTAAAATATTTTATAATAACCGGCTCTTTTATTCAACCCAAAATTCTTCATATCTCCTATTTCTGATTTTAGCCATAGAGATGATAAACAGTAGAACTTAATATGTAACTATTTTTAAAGGGAAAACACAAACGAGAAGTATAAGCGCAATGGCAAAATTTCATCTGCACTTGTTTTAAACAACGATGACGTTACATCAGTTCTAGCTTTTATTAAGATGGTTCTTTCCATAAATATCGAATAAGATTGGGTGGTCTTCTCTGGAACTCCTGATTGACAAACAAATTTAGGTACAGCTGTTACTGCAAAACAACTTAAAACCGAAAATCTTGCGCTAGCCAATTCTAAGGTAATCAGCAGTACCTACTGTAATCAAGTGAAGGCTTGGGTGAGGCGATCACGAAGTGAGCTGTCAATCCATGTACTTAATCAAGATGGAATGACAGCTCACTTCGTGTTCACTTCACCCAAGACTTCACTTCGACATGTTTACGGAATCGACCGGCAGATCCTCGAATGTGTTTTGGTGACCTCTCGACGTAAAATTATGGTATTTTGCCGCACTTGCGAAAATGCTAATATGTTGAATAAGAGGGGATAGATTTGTTTAGTGTATAATGCCCTTGGAGCAGAGAAAATCTTGTAAGCTCTGATACATCTTCATAACACACTTCAGAATGTAACACAAGTTCAGGTTGTCAAACCAGCAAACCGTCACGTTAAGTTTATTTTAAATTTTGTAGATGCATTGATCATACCTTCAAGAAACCGAAGGGGGCAAGGTATGCTGTTGTTCCGCGGCTATACATACTCTTGGCGGAACTATAAGAAATACGGCAATTACTGGACATGCTCCAGTCACCACAAGAAGGGCTGTAAAGCAAACGTATCCACGAATGAAGACAAACAACCTTTCAGGGTGACGAAATATTACGACAGACACACCCATCCTCCTCCTAAAATTAAACTGCCAACGGATATAGAGTATATTTGATGCTATTTTATTAATTTTTTGTTCAAGTTTAGGATAATGGTGTTGGTTTTTATTAATTAATTCTTGAATAAATTATATTGCAATGTTTTAAATAAACCTTTTATTTAACAGTTGTTTCCATCCGTGAATGTAGCACAACAGTAGTGTTATGCAATGAAAATTAAATAAATTGTTACAGAAATACACTTTATAACGTCGAAAAAAGGCAATGAATTACTGGTTTTTGAAAAGTATACATTTGCAAAGAATTGTACGAGCAAACACAGGGTTACCTGGGCTTGTTCTTCTAGGTGTTCTAAGAAATGTAAAGCTCAAGTTACCCTCAGTAACACAGGGAAGTTTGAAGTCCTGAAGCGTAACCATACACATCCCCCTCCCGTGTTTTGTGTGAATAAAGAGGGTAAATACCAGAGGCTATCGAAAAAACAGTTGATTGAAGCAACCGATACTTACGAAGATGAGGATGACGAAGAATATATCGAAAGGATAGAATAGCAGGGTTACAGATACAGGGTTTTTTAATATAGCTAGTTTAGCAAGTAATGATTTAATGTTATCCCAATTTGGTATTGTGATATTATAAAGAAAAGCTATAAAAGCAGGAAAAAAGAACTGCGACTGTTGTTTAAAGTTGGTTAAAACAAAAATACAGATTTAGCTTTAGATTAATAAATATGGATATAATTATATATGTTGAGTAAATAATTGTTTACCATTGGATACAGGGTTATAATAAAAGGTTGCTGTAGTAATGTAATGTTAACGAAAAACATTTTGATATATAATCACTAAAAACCTTAGCTTAACTTTTTGAACGCCAGAGCATAATAATGTTTTTTGACACACATTTTTGACAGCAGGGTTTTTTAATATAGCTAGTTTAGCAAGTAATGATTCAATGTTATCCCAATTTGGTATTGTGATATTATAAAGAAAAGCTATAAAAGCAGGAAAAAAGAACTGCGACTGTTGTTTAAAGTTGGTTAAAACAAAAATACAGATTTAGCTTTAGATTAATAAATATGGATATAATTATATATGTTGAGTAAATAATTGTTTACCATTGGATACAGGGTTATAATAAAAGGTTGCTGTAGTAATGTAATGTTAACGAAAAACATTTTGATATATAATCACTAAAAACCTTAGTTTAACTTTTTGAACGCCAGAGCATAATAATGTTTTTTGACACACATTTTTGACAGTGGCTTACCTACAGTGTAGGTTTTTTCCGTTTTTCTCATAAATGTGCCAATGACGTTCAAAAGGTTAACTATAATTTAAACCAGTTCCTGCCAACAAAACGTAAAGTTTTGTGCATGTGTAAAGTGCATCACAATTCTGTTTTATTTTTTTTAGTAAGATTTTTTGTTGCTAGCCAGCAAGTAAAAAAATAATTGTTCTTAAACTACTTGATAACTTTGGCACGTGGTATTAAAAGATCTCATTTAGGTACCTACCTAAGTTCTAAAAATATTGCTTGCTAGTTACTATATGTAATGTACATATGTACTAAGATGAAAAAAAAAATCTACTAGTGACGTAATTACTTGGAGATTTTATTCAAACTTTTTAAAAGACTGCGATTAGACTCTTAAATTTATGTTCCTCTTTCCTAAGGAGATTAGGTATTTTATGTTTAATATATTGTAACGACGTTGTGATTCTCTGTGATTATAATTAACCAAAATTGATTTTAGAAGACTGTTTATGTTAAAATTTGATTAAATAACTTGAATACAATAAGATCTAGTTTTATTATTTTTATCTGAAACACTCGCTGTAAGGTTAAAATAAATAGAGCACACACATACATACCTATTTTAACTACAAAATTGTTGTTTTCATTTTGTTAATTACAGGACCTAGAATATTCATCAAGAGTATAAAAAAACTTTTAGACTTGAATAAGGCAGTGACTTCAGCTGAAAGAACAAAGACATATAGAGAACGGCTAAAAACCGAAGACCCTGAACATTTTGAAACGATTAAAAGAAGAAACAATGAACGAACTAAAGCAAAATATAAAAGAGTTTCACAATTGAGTGCAGAAGAACTCCTGGAACAGCGAGCCAAGTGGAGAGAAATTAAGTGGAGGAAATTAAAGAAATTACAAGAATCTTAACTTAAGTAATCTCATGCAACACGTCTGCAGTAGTATTTATAGCAAAACAAAAGGTTCAGTTATGTAAAATAAAAAGTTGTTTTTATGATATCAACTTATGTTGTCCCAACTGCTGGGCAAACGTTTTAATCATAGCCTTTCAATCTTCCCGGTGTGTTGGGTGTTCCGACCTATCGTCGTAGAGGCTTCAAACAATTCCTTACCACAACAAAAAAATACAGTTTGTCGCGAATATAGTTAAGATTAAATGAATTAACGAATACGTAAGATTCCATTATACCCTCTAATATAATATATCTACCAAAGCTAAAAATAAATAAAAGGAAAAAAGATTTGCATAAATACTTAGTTGTTTAAGTAAAACCTAACATTCTCAGTAGAGTGCTACATTTGGCCAAGAAACCTCATTACTTATAATAATAAAAAAAAACTTTGATTTCCAGCGTTTGTGGTTAAATCAACACGCGGTGAGCCAAAGTTAGTGTACCAGGGTTACACGTACAACAAGAGTTATTTGTCAAGAAAAGATACTCATATAAAGTGGTACTGCTCCTCAAGGAACTCCAGGAAATGCAAGGTTAACGTTGTTACTGACTTCGATAACAGGGTGCTGCAAATATATCATATCCACAATCATGGTTCGAAATTTTTTCGCCATTACGGTATTATGACATAGACTATGTTACGAAAACGTTTCAGACTCTAGAGTCTATGCATTAGGCGTATTTTTGGACGCGCCGAAGACGCACGGTTTACGAACGCGCGGTCACAGCGCTGTAGATGATCAGTCATCTGCACGTCGTCGGCGCATTAAAAAACGCCGTATGCAAAGGCTCTTATGGTTGAATATGATCTCATTGTGCAATATCGTAACGTTACTGATGACTTGTATCTCAGGACCTGTATGTAACCTGTATTATAGTACCTACTTACATTTTTTTTTATAGGTACTAAGTAGGCATAGATTAGAATCCAACTCAAAAAGGGCCAGACCACTGATTGTATAACGCACATACAGTGAGTGTGTGATGAGATAGTATACCGCGTGTATCTGACATCGACGCACAAACGATTTCCATGGGTCCGGGGCATGATTCTGGACACCCTAGACTAGGAATTTTTCGTCGGCTTTTTTCTCATTTTTTCATTTTTTTCAAGGGTTTTTTTTACTTTAGACTGCTCATAATCGTTATTCTGACCTAACTCAATGAGATTTTTAATAAAAAATAATTAATTAACTACTTTCACTAAAAAGAGCAATCTGAATAAAAGCACAAATAGATATCAGCTCAGCTGAGCTGATACTTTGTGGTACTCTTGAAAAAAATGAGAAAAGAACCGACGAAAAATTCTAACACTGGGGTGTCCAGAATCATGCCCTGGACCCATGGAAATCGTTTGTGCGTCGATGTCAGATACACGCGGTATAGGTTCCTACATGTGAGCAATAAAATATTACAGTTTGAATAATGTACTGAAATCATGATAATAGGTTGTGCGTCGATTTTACTTTTAACTCTGTATTATTATTATTATTATTTGTAATAACCATTAAAAATTGGAAGGGCGTGTTATTTTTAAATATACGATCAAGACTAGATGAGTATTATTACAATAGGCTAGATTCCATCATCCACAAATTGCAAAACTATTTAGTCCGTCAGTTGGAGTATTGAAAAATAATGGACACGTATTTTTTGTTTTTTGTAAATCAATGAATATTGACAAAGATAAAACGCATCAAAACTCGCGAGTGGGAGCTCGTGACGTCACGACTCAGTAAAAATTATGCGAAGGTGTGACGTATTGAGAATTTTAAAAGCGTCGTAACTTCGTCAATTTTGGTTCCCGTAACAAAAGAAAAAACACGGGTCAAATATTTTTTGATAATCTAACTGACGGACTAATTAGATTTTTTTAGTCATCTACCTATTGTTAAATAAAAACGCTACATTCCGAAGTAACTACACTTCTTGTACTTCGATGCGTAATCAAACTGTCGCAGGTAATATTTTATTTTAGCTATTATACTACAGGTATACGATATTGGGGATGCACCTAAGAAGGTAACTACACTTACATAAATATTTCTTTGATTTTATTTATCACTACTCAATATCAAGATCAACTAGCAAAAGCAAAGCATACCACACAAAGTTGGCATTAAATTTAATTAGTGTTTCATTATTATGTAATGAATTTAGTACTACGAACACCTTGGTGTCATGAAAAAGCAATAGCTAATTAATATAATGCAAATAATAATTGATTTTTATGTAATTATATTTATTTATTTATTTAAAAAATGATCATAATATACTTTTTATAATTTTAATAGATCTATTTTATTTTGTTATTTTTTTAATAATCATGTTTTATGAACTGTAAAAATCAGCAGCTGAACAAATTAATATTAATATTATTTTTTGTCCCATTTTCAGGAGGGACTTTTAGTCATTAGTTATTAAGGTGTTATACGTAACTGTTAATGTTATAAATAGCGTTATTTACTAATGGGAAAGTAAATCTTTAGTGCTCTCATATTTATAGGCAGCTTGCATTATTGTAAAATATCAATCCCTAAATGTAACGAAAACTTAATTGCATAGTACTTACTAAATTAATTAAATACTTATATGATTCCTAAGCTTGAAGTTTTACTGTACCTTCCTTCCTGAAATAATAGATACGCCTCACGTATAAATCTATTAATTATTTTAATGTTCTAAATTTAAAGTTAATAAGAAAAATAATAGTAGGTAATAGTAAAACCAGTAAACATGTTTTGTAAGTTAAAAGAATTATGCTTTATGATTGTTTTTTTTTATTTTTACGTGTTACAGATTATGATTACCTACGTGTTACATATTAGAACATCTGTACAGAAAATTATGGTACTCGCAAAAAAAAATGCGTTTCTTGAGTTTTTAATTTGCACTAAGTACCTATTATTTTTAATGCCAAAAAAAAACACGTCGAATTTCTGACTTAGTAGTTACTTACGAAATAAGTTCTAATTTTCTTCTCTCTTTCAGGTCCCGTACTCATAAAGACAAAAAGAAAGGGACAGTACGTTCTCCTTTACAAATCTTACACGTACTCCCGAAGTGCGAAATCGAAGAAGGGCACCGTCTGGAAGTGTACTTCGAGCAAAACTGACGAATGTAAAGCACGTATAACCACAGATGATAACCTGGATGTAGTCGCTAGGAAGGAGAAGCACTGCCATAAGCCGCCGGAGGGAGAGGCGAAACCGAAGCATGTTTACTTCAGCACATAAGTTTGTTTTAATATAATTCCCGCCTGGGTTACGGAATGGTTTTGAAAGGGTAGTATTTAATCCTACAACTGTAAATCCAATTTTTTCTATTCAAATATTCGAAGTTACCACCAAAAATACTGAATTGCACACTAAATTTGCTCATCAAATAAATCAAATCTTTTATACTGTTTGATCTATAAAGCTAAACTGTTTTACTGAATGACCATCTGTTAACTAAAAATTATCTAACTCCCCGTGACCGAACCTTGGGGTGCCCCTGACGTTGACCGTCATTATTTAGTGTCTTCGTAATTTACTGTGCAAATCAGTATTTTTGTTATACAGTGTGTAATTAGTTTGCTTGAATTTTAAATAGAGGTGCAATTAAAAATTCCCCGTTTTGAAAGAGTCACCGCGGCCCTGGAACACAAAGGGTATCAGGAGGAACACGGATGGGTTTTAGTCAGGACACTCCCTTCTGCTCCGCTCAGGGCGAGAGGAGTCATTTGATGATTTACTAAAGTAATTGTAGGTATTAGGAGAGGTAATAATTGGTTACACTGTGGTAAAGTCAAAATGCATCGTACCTACTCAAAACTTCTAAGAGTGTTTACTCCTTACGGTGTTTCATACAAACTTGCAAGTCATTGTTCTTGGAAATGAATGAACTATTTTTTTAGGGCGAAAGGTACCTACTGAGATTTCACTTTCTATAAAAAAAAAACTTAAAATCGCTCTGTCTCCTTCTAAACTCTTTTTCGAAAATGTTCTCAACTAACTATTTATACCTATCTAGCGTATACATACCAAGTTTCATTAAAATCATTTCATTTACGAGAATGACTTATGAAAGTTTGTATGAAAACGCTGTGAGGACTCAACGCTCTATGATACATAGATTGGATAAGCACATGTAGGATACTAACACAATATACTAAAACTAATAATAGAGTTGGCACAAATTAATCGTCACAATGTTTTGGACCCGTAATAACTTTATATTTTTTGTACTAATGTTTTCTTTCTCGGGTCCCTGGAGACCCGGTCCTTTGGTAGGCCTCTGCGAGTTGGTTTCGGCCCCTCGCGAGGGGCCGAAACCAACTCGCAGAGGCCCCGTTAGAAATTTCAAATGTAATGGGGCACCAACCGGCGATTATCCCTGTATGCACTGTGAAAGTATTCCCAAGGACAATCCCCGGTTGGAGCAAGACTATTGCAGAATATGGAACTTGTACTTACTGTTAGGGCATTTAATTATAGCCATATTTTATTAAATATTGATACTTTAAAAACAGCTATTTTATCTTACCTATATCTCATAGATAGGCGTATAGCTGTTAGTAATTTTAGAAGTTACTTGGTAGGATTTACTTTCTATTTGGAATTATAAAATCATTTGAATGGTGAATGTTAAAGGAATTTTATGATAGAGCTATTATAATTTTTTACCATTGTTAAATCTTCTTAAATCGTAAGTATAATATACAACGATTAATATAAGTACTAACGTATTTTGTGAAGGCAAGCTAAACATGTAACAGGTACGTAAAAAAAGAAAATCGATACTTTATAAACAAAATAATACGGAAATAAATCTAAAACAAACTTTAAGCTTTGTTGAACAATTAAGTAGTGTGTAAGTGTGTGTTTTCACTAGTTGCATGAGTTAGGTAATTATTCTTTACTTTTTAGTGACGAAGTGACCTTTGATAGCCAATTCACAAAAATAATACTTATTAGGCTTATTATAAATGGTGAAAAGTAAATATAAACATTTTATTCTGATACTTTTACATAACTGCCTACCTCAGACAAATCAGTTGTATTTACAAGAAGTGTACTTTTTAAGAATAAAAATATTATAAATAATTTTGACAAATGGGTCTATTTTCCCTTTTCCATAGTAATTAATATTTACACTTTTAATTATCAGATACTCCTGTTACTTACTTACTTATTTTTTGTAGAAAGTAATTTGTTGTTTTTTAAAGCTTTAAACACAAGCTACTAGCTACTAAATTTTTATTTTAAGGCGATAAATTAGATTAATGTTTTAAAATATTGATCAATATTATCGATGCTAAAATACCGATAGCTATTGTTTTTTTTTTATTAAATCATATTCGTTATTTTATAGTTCTATAAGTTATTTTGTTATTTCAAAGACATATTTTTTATGTGCGACAAATTCAAAATGCGTAAAATTACATTCGTCTCGTTCATATAATGTAACTTAGATATTTAATTTGAAACAAGGGTTTTGGAAAACTCTTATGGAGTTTCTTGCCGGTTCTTCTCCATAGGATCTAGGACTGTTTTGAACCGTGCCCTGTACTTGACTTTTCAAAATCCAGGTACCACTTATTTTAAAAATAAGTAAGTATGAAAATATAAAAATAAAAAAAAGTTATAAAGGTATATATATCATATCCTAATTAAATATTTGGTTTTATTCTTCGGTCTTAAACCGATAAAACAAAATAATGCAATTTTAGTGTTTGTAATAGATCAATTTAATTTTAATGTACTTACAAATATTCTTTATTATTACAATAAACTTAGTTTTTCGTGTGTATAAGTAGTTTTCATTGTACCATTTTCGACTTAATTATTGAGTACATAGTATAATGTTATTGGGCTTCAGATGACAGACAGGGTTCTTAGATAATACTAGTGAAATACAGACAAACAATCTGAGAACAAAGGCCTGGCGATTTTTTGTAGAATAACAACAGGAATTGACAGCAGTTGAAAAGGTTTGTTATGTATTTGTTTTTTTAATAATAATCAACATACTTATATGGGGCAGAACTTTGCCCAGCATTAGGACGCCACGGCTGGGCAAAGGTCTCCCCCATAGTCTTTCAGGGGTGAAAGACTACTATACTAGGAAGGGTCCTGGTATTAAAAAAATAATTATAATTCCTAATCTCGCATGTTTTCTGATGATTGAATACCTCGAGTGTGGAACATTCCTAATGGCAACTGCATTTATTCCTCAAATTAATTGTAGCCTGACGCACGCCGTTGAATTCGACGCAATGTTGGATATCCTTGAACTGTCAGCGATTGTTATAAGGAATGCTCTGCGTAAGAGAACCTTCAAAAATATACCTTGATAACTTTCCACAATTCTTAGACCGATTGATTACCCACAACTGCACCAGACCTGTGCAATTTTGAACCTTCCCACACCCTCACTCAATTCATATTCCCATCACCTTCCAGTGTCAGTTGTAACAGCGGTAAACGGCGCAACGTTGCTGATGCTGAACGGGTATTCCTTTACCAACCCTGCACCAATGACCGGGGGTGAACGGTGGTACTGTTCTGGCCGAATCAGGTGGAAATGTAACGTCTGCCTGTGCGTCAACGATGACTACGAACTCGTCTGCGTATCCAACGAACACACGCACAAACCCCCTGTATATGAGAAGACCCCTGATGGACTTTATAAGGAAACTATTCCTTGAGTTAATATGACAAGGCTTAAATTCGGTTGGCAGTTACTATTATATTTGCGACTAAGCTTTTAAACTCTGGATTCGTTTTTTTTTCAATTGCCTTTGTATTACAATGAAGGTTGTCAATGAATATGTATTTATTTATCGTTTAAGTTGTGTTTGTATGAAAGCAATATTCAGGGTATTTATATCTAAATAGGTTAGTTAATTACGTACAGGCTATCAAACATATTTTTGTGTGATAGTGCCCGTACACGGAAACGAGTGGCTTCGAGCGTCCGCCGCCGTGGTACACGCCGCGTCGGCTGCCGCGTGCAACGCAGCGCTTGACACTCAAGCCAGCGTTGCCAATGACTCGGAAATTCCCCAAACAGCGGGGAATCTCAAGTTGATTGGGGATTGGCAAAATGTGTAGAAAACGCGGATATTTGAATATCGATAGTTCGGGCCAAGTCAGAACACTTTTACAAGAAATCTAATTTAACTTTAAACTTTTCCTAAAGGCGCTGATACCCCTCAGAGCTGATTTAAAATAAGAATCACGTCTAAACGGCTTCTCGTAATTTTTGGAAAAAAATATATAGGTATGTTTCATTAGACAATTTTCTTAATAACTAGCTGACCCGTGCAACGTCGTCTGCGTAACATTTTTCATTACTGTTCCGCTCCTATTGGTCTTAGCGTGATGATATATAGCCTATAGCCTTCCTCGATAAATGGGCTATCTAACACTGAAAGAATTTTTCAAATCGGACCAGTAGTTCCGGAGATTAGCGCGTTCAACCAAACAAACAAACAATCAAACAAACAAACTCTTCTGCTTTATAATATTAGTATAGATTTGATACATGAACATTTTTATTTTTTTTAATTTGGGAAATGTGAGAATGTGACTTGGATTTTCGAGGAATTTGATAAATTGGTGTTTGCAACGCTTATCTGCGGTGGTGGGTTGGCAACCGCCGCGTTCGACGCCGCGAGCTCCTCCCATTTCAAAAAACGCCTGTAAAATCGCTTCTCCGTGAACACTGTCACAAAAAGCCATTTTCAATTTAGTGCGGGCCGCCACGCCGCACGCGACGCTCGATACCCCGCGTCTCCGAAAACGAGCACTTAGGATTTTAGTAGGTATACAACATACTCATGACCTAGGTATAGATACTATGTGGCGGAAATGTTTTTGAACTTATCATTTAGTTGTGTTTTTTACTGACTATATTAGCGTTGATAGCAAAATAAGTTGGTAAAAAGTAGGAAAGGGAGGGGTGGGGTATAAACGAGTAGAAGGGTTAGGGGCCTATTTAATAAAACTGACTGTTGACAAGTGGCAAGCTACACTCTTACACTTCAATTTTGTACGTTGATTTCATACATGCTCTGCTTTAATAAACAACACCTGTCGCAAAGTTGTGACAATAATGTCAATTTTTGACTACTTTGTTTGTAGCATTGTCATTTATATTAAACAGGGTCCTGAGGTCCAAAGACATTTTCGCCATAAGTTTGTAAAATATTTAATACAAGTGTGCTTTGGATTTAAAAAACTTAATTGAGTTTTTAATAAAATCAATTTACAAATAATAACTGTATCAGTTGTATCGTCTATTTAATAATGTTTTAATAAGTTTGCAGGATCTGATAGCAATGGAGTTTCTATATTTTTAATAAACTTTACTTATCTACTGTGTAAGTGTATTGTTATTTTTTATTTTATTTTTTTGTTGCTTTTTTAAAAACTGCTTGGTTTACCCCTATCAAACCTGCTCGACTGGAAACCTGGTTTGTTGAAATTATTTTGAACTAGACATACCTAGTCTATCAGTTGCGAAGCTTTTCTAGAGTAACATAGGTACTGACCCACAACTTATAATTATTTAACTTAAACCCACAGATAAGCGAAGAAAGAGGAAACGTAAGGGACATAAACTGACAAACATCATTGGAGCGGGATGCAGACGTCAGCCGTGCGTCAACTGTTTAAAGGTTTGGGCACTGTTCTGGGGTTCCGAAAAAGTCAAAAATAAAGTATCAAAAGTCACCACATTTTGTGATCAGTGCCCCAAGAAGCCATATCTCTGTTACGGCTGTTTTATTATGAAACATTCACTTGAATAGGCTGAATTATGGCCACTAATATTTTCACACTAAATGTTTGAATTAGTGTTGCTAGGTTAAGCGATGTCTACGTTAAAATTGTACCATATTTACGAGGTATTGACTGTTTTCAGTTGTCTTTATTTTTGTTCTAGTCTGAAACCCAATATTTTTATAACAATTATCAATTCAATCTAAGCTTTAATTTATAATTATATATAATGGAGAACCGGCCTTTTGGCCTAGTTATATGAGCAAACCCTTTGAGCTAAACCTTTCTAACGACACATCGCTCAAAGTTTTGCCCATAAAGTCTCCATAAATTTTTGCCGGCCATTCTTTCCTAAGACTGCTCTTTGCCAGTGTTGTTACTTCCTGGTAATTTATGTTTAAGATATTTTATTTTAGATGTAAGGAATCCAAATTGTGATAGACGTCGTGATTGTTATGGAATAGTTAGTCCGTAGAAACGAGTCCGTCTTCCTTTTGGTATATATATGGTTGGATAATTCTGTTCAATATTTTTTATTGCAGCTTTTTCAAAATATTTACACTGGCAATACTTAAATTGCTCATTTATTAAAAAAATACGTGACTATTGTGTCGTGACTGTTCAAACAATAATGGAAAGCCATCTTTCTATTAAATTGTTCTACTCATACAAAGGTATAAATGTATAGCTGTCAATTTGTGTTAGTAAGTAAGCTTTCATCGATGTTTTATCTCTAAGATAATTTGAAAACCGTTTCTACAGCTTGGTTTCAAACTCACATTCGTGTTAAAATAACTCCTGTTATGCAACAGTTCCAGAATTGTCTATAGTTTTAAGGTTATCTATTGGTCGCGTTTTTTATATACAGACCTTAAATGTTTACATAGGTGCATAGTTTTATTATTCTTAAATACTTATTGTATGTTTACTATCGAATAACTAAATGTCTAACTTTTTAAAACTACATTTCGGTATAAATGATTGGGTTATTATATGTACGTACTGAAATTAAGGAATAAAAGGTCTACATCATAACTATAAAATCGTAGCTATTATAGTTTTGGTAAGTAATTTATCCCGGTTTCAATGTACGGTCGGTTAAAATTTGTTTTAACCGAGCTTTGATATAAGGTACTATTGGGCTGCGTTTACACATATCTCTGATGAAATCGCAGCCATAAGATGATACGAAATTTGTTTAAATGAGGTAAGTATTTATAGCAGTCACTGTAGGCATAAATTATATGAGTTAAGTCAAATTTAAAAATAAAATTAATGTTTAAATTGGCATAGAAAATAAGATAAGAAAACAACATAAGAAAAAATGAATGTTCCCAGTAGCAAAAAAATAAATGTCTTGAAATACGAGTGAGTTTACTTGTGCGATGTAGAGATTTATTTTTGTTGTTGCTTTAATTACTTTTTTTTTTTTGCTTTTTACTCCCCTGCTGCTGCTGGGAAGGGTAATGTTTACGAAATTATGTAGTATCCATATACTTTATGCTTCTTAAATCACTACTATTAATCTGAATTAGACTATCTTGAACAGAATAAAACAAAGCAAATATTGCTTCCACCCGCAACACTTACATTTTCACAACAACTATGTTTTCAGGACTTGACTACAAATTCATCCCGTCAGGGCGCGGGAAGAGTCTTCTAATGATAGAAAACTATAAGTTTAGCCAAGCTAAGAAAGACATTAGATACTGGCACTGCTCTAAAAGGACCACCAGACGTTGCAAAGCTAAGGTTCATTTTGACAGCTGTCAAAATATAACTGCTTACGTCAGAGATCATAACCACAGTCCTCCGCCATATTCAGTTGGAGCCGATGGGAGTATGATAAGGTTGCCTCCTAGTTATCATAAATTTGGCACTATTTCATCATTTCAAAGGCGTAGCTGAAGTAAATGAAATCTCTATTTTCGTGTCAATTTCTGTGTGTAACTTATTTGTTTATTAATGCTCTATATTAGATATACAGAAGTGGTACGCAAGTGGTCTTTTTGCAAATTCATTTATTCCGAATTAATTGCAGTTTTCATTTTCTCCCGAGTTTACCCATCCTAAACATGTTGTACCTATTCCATAATGTAAAAGTTAAAAAAGATCCCGACGAATTAAAAAAATCTTTTTTGAAGTCGGTTAAAAAAGGACTTCATCGTCAAGAAAACTTCTTGCCTGTTGTTTAAAAAAACCAGCTTTTCTGAGAGGGGCATCCAATGGTTAATCACATTGGATGTCATCTAAGGAGGTTTGTGAGACTCCTACTTATCTAAAGAAACTAAAGTGGAGAATTCACTAGACGGAATTGCCTCCTCCGTGACGCTTCTATAGATATCCTGCCTGCAACTATCACAATATAAACAAACACAAAACAGAGAGCAAGGTCCGAGCAACATGGCCGGCAGGCAAGTCCGCGTAGTGAATTTTCTGAAGCAACCAAGTGCAATGCTGTTCAAACTCCAAGTTAACGTTGGCATTTTCTAAACAACATAGATGTTGTCTTAGAGTTCTATGATCATGAACAATAAGAAATATTTGTAATCTTTTAAGAGTCAATTTAGAATGTTAGATACTGTAAACGTTTACATAGGATGCTCATGTAGTATTGTAAACGTGCTGTAGCTGTATTTGTATCTATGTATGTATGTATGTGTTATTAATATTTTTTTATTTACCGCTTTTTTAAATAGTTTGCAGACTCGTTAGAAGCTTCAACCTTTATTTTATACTTTCCAATTTTGTTGCACCTTCTTTTTTGTTCAGTTACAGTAGTCACATTGTCTTCGGGTAGAACCTTGCTCATTATCAACGGATATACTTTCAAAGAGGAGTATTGTGCGGAAGAAGTTACAAGATGGCCGCGATGGGTCTGTAGCGAGCCTACTAACAGCAAATGCGACGTTTATGTCCATGTCAATGACAAGTACGAAGTGGTCCTCATGGCGAACGCTCACACTCACGAGCCCATTTTTTGTCGCCTTTTCCAAGACAGAATTATGTAATGACAATTTTGTCCGTTGATTTTATCGTTTAATCATATCAAGATCTCTTTAAAGTGTTGTTTTATTTTGTTGTGATTTTGATTGGTAAAATAAATTTTTAACTACCTAACTGATTTTAATTTGTCGTTCCCATCGAAAACCCTGTTCCATGCTTTAGTATCTGCAGTAAGGTGTTTTTATTTTCAGTGAGTTTACCACTATATTTAAGGAATTACGCATAGAATTAGAAACCACAATAAATTAGGGATTCACTAGTTTAAATGTTACGTATATACACGCTTGAGAAAGAGTTAAAATTTATGATCGTATGTTCCAGTAACGACACCCAATGAAGATCAGGAATTGGAAGGGCAAGAAGAAGAGCAACAGTACGAAGAACAGTTGGAATACGAAGAAGAATTAACAGATCAAAGTAATATAGGTATCTTTGTACAATCACGTAGAGGAAAAACAGTTCTCCAGTACAACAGCCATAGGTATCGCAAGGCATACAAGTCCAGGTACGGAACCCGTTGGAACTGTTCCCTTAATAAGAACTGTTCCGCTTACCTGTTTCTAAGCGATCAGGATGAAATACTGATGTCCCATGAAGAACATTGTCACCCACAACCGACAAGGCTTGAGAATATAGACACTGATCAAAATGGTAATTGTTGTTTTGAAGGTTTAAGGCGAGCGCACATTACAGCCGCATTTCAATACAAAAATCTGCGGGTTTTATAAAAAATGAACAAAAGGGATACATGGAGGATTTTTGCAATGCGATTCGACCCGGCCATAATGTGCGCCAACCTTGAGTTAACAGTAGCATAACATCAGTGAAATAGTCTTGGATCATGATTCTTTTTCTTTCAGATACTGCAGTAGTCATCACATCACGCAAAGGCAAAGAGATGCTCCTCTTCCGTAAGTTTACTTATCGCAAGCAGTACGACAAAGGGAACAAGTCCCGTTGGATCTGCTCCACTCTCAAGAACTGCCGCGGTTGCGTCTTCACTGACGCCAACAACTACATCATCTCTGCTTTCGAGGAACACTGCCACGACCCCCCGAAATATTACCTCAAACCAGATCATGTGCTTGGCGCCCTGAGGGAACCCCTCATCATTGAAACCGATTGATATTATCTACCTAATTCTAATTTAATCTAATGATAATTGTGTATCTTTTGTTTAGAAAATAAAATTGCTTATAATGGTGGTTTGTGTATTTTGGTGATTATCCACTTTTAATTTATTTAAAACAACATACTTATCATTATTTTTCAAAAAAAGTTATTAATGTGTGTTAACTTTCAGCATACGAAATAAGATCAAAACGAGGCAAGCCCCTGATTCTTTACAAAAATTATACGTATTCGAAGTATCCTTATCCTCTTAAAAATGGCTGGCGGTGGTATTGTTCCAGGGTGAGGAACTGCAGGGCTTGCATTCTTACTACAGTCGACAATGACATCATTACAGCTTCTGGTTGCCATAACCATCTGCCGCTAGTCTTGTCTAAAGACAAATAAATTAGTTAGCCAAAACCCCGCAGGCGTTATGGGTCAATATACAATGAAGTTATACTAACTTCATATTTACCTAACCTTATGAAAATCTTAACTCATCACAATTTCAAGTGACTACACTACTGGTGGCTGATATCCTCGAAGTCAGCTGTAGAACAGTTGAAATTAATAGTCTGTTGTGTGCCTACCCCCTTTAAAGATAAAATCGAAGAAATAAATAACTTTATTTTTATTACGTATAGTAGCATTTACTATCTAAGCAGATAGGGACGAAAGACAAGAGCCAGTTTTATTTGTTAGTTATTTTTAATAAGCGTGCCTTTCATGATAGTTAACTTTCATAGAATAAGTTCCTAATTAATATTTTAATAAAATTATGATAATTATTTAACTGTTGTTTAATTTTTATCATCAACCTTGAGTTTCATTTAACCATGACAACATGGATCAGGATAGCACTTCCTGACCCTTGTTATTAGGGAGTAGCCTACAAACAAACGGTATTGCCAGCCGAGACCGGATATAGCTATCGGATGAATAAACTACCACTTATACAGGTTAATTTTTAAAGTGTGCCTTCAGGGCCAAACCCAAAACTATGGTGAATATCGAGAAACAGATAATGGAGTCACGAGCCTGATTTTGATGAAAAGTAAAACTACATCATTGGATTTTTTTTAAATCGTTCCTACACAGGAATCGAACCGGTTGATTTTTAAAGAAAATACCCTATAGAATACTCTTTATTATGGTCACCATATAAGTTACAGAAAAAATAGATGAAGAAAACATTACATAGGGTGAGACAATGGGCGGCCTTATCGCTAAGAGCGATCTTTATTACCTATATTATCACACCATCTGAAAGTGGAGCTTGTAAGGATCAAATTTTGGGAAGTAATAACGCATGGCAAAAGGAAAGCTCTCAATTTTAACAACAGTTTTAAAATTTGTGACGAAATCTACCTATCTTAACCGTTACTGATATTTTTTTTAAAATCCAATGGTCCTGTTGTAGATTCTCGGTCCTGATGTTGATGAAAACTAAAACTGCATACAACGATTTTTGAAAAAAAAAATGGAGTCGTTATATTCTTTTAGAAAATTAAAAAAAAAACCGGCCAAGTGCGAGTCAGACTCACGCACTGAGGGTTCCGTACAAACCTGTAGGTATATATTATAAGCAAAAGTTGCGGTTTACGATTTATGACGTAAGTATGTACTATTTACTAGATCTCGTTCAAACCAATTTTCGGTGGAAGTTTACATAGTATAATGTACATCATATATTTTTTAGTTTTATCGTTCTCTTATGTTATTATTCTGTTATTTTAGAAGTTACGGAGGCGGGGGGGGCACATTTTACCACTTTGGAAGTGCAAACTATTCAGTTTAGAAAAAAATTATATTAGAAACCTCAATATCATTTTTGAGAACCTATCCATAGATAGCCCGCGTAAGTATAGGTTTGATGAAAAAATATATTTGATTCTAAGTTTGGGGAACCCCTGGCAAAATGTATTGTTTTTTTTTTTTCTATTTTTGTGTGAATATGTTAATGCGGTTTACAGAATACTACATCTACTTACTTACCAAGTTTCAACAGCATAGTTCTTATAGTTTCGGAGAAAAGTGCCTGTGATATACGGACGGACAGACCGAAATGACGAATCTATAAGGGTTCCGTTTTTTGCCATTTGGCTACGGTTCTTTTAGTTTGCCATGTGTTATTACTTCCCAGAATTTGACTAGCTTATAAGCTACACTTTCAGATGGTGTAGGTATAATCTAATAATATGAGTTAAAGAAACGGCTAATTTTGATGAAAAGCAAAACTGCATCATTGGATTTTTGGAAACTTTTGATTTTTGAGACTTCTTTCAGTGTTTTTCGATATTCCTCCTGAAGACACAATTTAAAAAAATCACTCCTGTAGGTAAGGTAGGTATATTACCTACACACACAGCAGGTTTGGTCTGATAGAAATGATAATGTTGGTATTTTCGAATTATTGTTTATATAAATTTTTTTCAGTCAAATACACTGTGGTAATGACACCAGCTCAAAAACAGCGCCGATACCGCGAAAAGCTTAAAAGGGATCCTGTTAGACTTGCCGAAGCAAAGAGAAAAGATTTAGTTAGACGCCTTGCTAGAAAGAAGTTAGCAAAAGAGAAGACTGACGCTGAGCACCGAAATACAAAAAAGAGATGGAAAACTTATAATAATAAGCGTCATGAACGATAAATGTTATTAGAACAAGTAATGCTGGTTTAAGTTCGTTTGTTTTGTTACGTTTAATTTTTTTTAAATTAAATTTTCAAAGATCTCATGAGATTATTAGAAGTACGTATATTTTTTCTAATACCTACTTCTGAAACCTTTTTTAAATGCGAACTATAAGATTTCTGAGTTAAACTACTACTGATTTACCTTTGGGTATCTTAGCTACTACTAAGGTAAAGGAAGGCACGTATAAGCTGGTGGTCCCGGCCACCAAATGGCGGTTGTCTATAAACTGTTAGACGCCCTTGAGGCGGTTTAGAAACTCTGACACATGGTGTGTGGGGTCGGTAGACCTTACTAAGTTACTGTCCACATGATAAGATAAGAAGCTACAACTTCGTTACTGTGTACCTCTACATCTCTTTTTTTTTTTTTTGGATGCGTTTTCAAACATACAAAGTCACATACACAAACAGCCAGTCCCGGAACAACTATCCGTAGGCCATACAAATATTTGTTCCGTGCGGGAATCGAACTCACGACACGCGACGCAGCAGCCGATCGCTCAACCACTGCGCCAACCCTGCCGTCAAACTACGTTAACTAGATTCTGCCAGTGGCTTCGCCCGCGTTATTATTAGAAATTATTTCAAAGGAACATATTCCCGGGATAAATTTTTTGGCAAACGTTTTGGGAACACATTCATAGTGCGTACTGCAAAGGAGTGGAATTCCCTGTTGGAGTCTGTTTCCTGATAGCTACAACCTGGGAGTCTTTAAGTCAAGAGTGAATAGGTTACTTCTAGGCAAGCGTGCTCCATTTTAGACCGCATCATCGCTTACCATCAGATGAGATAGTGGTCTAACGTGTGTCTCAAAAGTAAAAAAAAATAGAGCAAAGTAATGTACCTACTACCTACAGTTTTATAGAGGACATCAACATCTACAAAAAAAGTCCGCGAGGGTATACCTATCTAACTACTAGGTCCTTACATATTAAATTAGCGTTTTCGTTATGTTGAGCGGTGTTTGCGACAACGTCATTACGTTGTCGCAAACACCGCTCAACATTGCACAGTCAAGGGAGGCCCAGGGGCTCCTACTTCTGAGTGGTTTATAAAAAAATCCATGTCCAGGTCAATCGGGGTGCCCACAAGTTCAGAACGTCATTCGATATAGCGGTTTTCGACTTAATGTGTTTTCGAACTGGCGTACCACTCTTAATTTTTTTCGAAATAGCGTGCGTCGCAATAACGTCATTCGAATCTTCATATCACTCCCTTATAGCATAGCATTAACCTCTCAGGCACGATTCCGTGGAATATAAAACAAACCTTGCGAAATAGTAGGTATTGAATAATTTAGCTCCATTTCCATTTTCACCTCTGACCTTTCCATCTTGGAGCTAGATGTCATGTTATGATTTTATAAGCAATCAATTATTTATATGGAGATAATTTTTTTAAATAAAATTGTATCATATGCTTACAAATAATTTTATTCAGATATAAATTATAAAAACATACAAAACACATTGAGGTAGTGAGTATTACATTCAGTCTTAATTTAGTGTTGATCAGTCAAAAAGGTATTGAATATAGTTTACCATCTAAAAATAAAACTAAAAATACAATAAGTACCCACTTGCTAAAATTATTTTAACCTTGTAACTGCCTGACTTCATGTCAGTTGTTCGTGCCCTCCAGCATTTGGCACAAAAAATCTATCAATTTGAAAAATAAATATCAATACCAAAGAGTGCAATACTTAACTTTGATCTTTGTGGCATTTGGCCATAAATATACAACCCTGGCGAAATGGACACGAAAATATTTGTTGGATCTGACATAAGGCGGTTAAAAGGTTCTTGATTTAAAACTTGATACTGATTATTCATTTAAGATAACCAAACCAACATACCCACATTGTCACAAAATAATACAAAATTAAGATTATAAAATTAACTAAATCTACTTACAGATATAAAATGATTAGTTTTGGTCCTGAATATTGTACCATATGGTTTATTGTTATAAAAACTAGATCATAAACATATTTTAAAACATAGAATAGGTTAGAATAGGTAGTAATTCGCTTTGAGGTAGAAAATACATTTTCAGAGATCTAAAGAACTAAGTAAATGAAATGCATGCATACAACTAAAAAAGATAATAAAACAGTACAGGAATAAAACAAAATTTTCAGTCTTTTTATTTTTATGGTTTATAGCTTAGATTTGTGTAATATTTTCTTGCGTGCAGTTCCTTATTTTATCAGTCAATATTATGCCAGTTTCTTATAAACTATGTATCATACAAACAGTCTTTACAATAAATTTGAGTATGGTATGTTAAACAACTTTAAACGATCCATCATTACGACGGTAAAAACCATGAGGTGGGTGATTATGATTGTTACGCACCCGTTGGATGACCTGTCCAAGTCGATGCACCACTGTTGTTATGTCCACGTTGCATCCAGTCTTTGTGCGTGATGTACAGTACCATTGCTTCTTTCCGTAAGCCAGTTTGTTCTTCAGACGGAATGCATAACCTTTATTGACGAGAAGTAAACTCCCTTTTCGGGTTGGAATGAAGTTTGCCACTGAAATGTTTAAGTCTTGTTAGTAAATGGTCATAAATGGTATCAATAATGTTATTGATGAAGAACTTAACACTAAGTACTTATGGATGAGAGGCAAGCAAATATAAATGAAACACAGTTTGCTATGAAACAGATATTTTTATTAGTTTAAATTATTTTCTACACAGCATAAAATTTCTTTTAAAACATTTTAGACCTCTGAAGTAGTTAAAGGTCAAAGTTTTAGTAGGTACGTATAGTAATGTTTACGTTTATTAAATCTACGTTCTTTGTCCCAAAATCGAAAGTTTTCAACCACAATCTCATTTAAGTACTTAAATATAGAGTAATTAGAACTTGATGATGACTAGGTACTGAAGCCAATCAAAACTTCAAACAACTACAAGTTATTCGCGCGCATACAAAATAACCTAACCAAGTTTTACTGAGTCCCAACTTTTTAATCACTTGTGCACTTTCTTGAGTTCATTCGTTTTGTAAATGTGACCCAGAACAGTGGCTCACAAAACCAGGCGTAAATACTTTATCAACACAATAACATAGCACGCCATAATAGGTAGGTACGCAACGCTAACAAAATGACGCTGGCTGTCATTTTGTTTTTTTTTTTTAGTTCAAGTTGTAGTTATAATGTAGCCAGAATTTAAATTGATTTTGGTCACGTTTGTAACTAGCAACACCAATTAAATTGTTCCGTTTAGTGTTTTTGAGTTTTGGGAAGTAATGGGAAGTGAAATTAGATGATCTAAGTAATTTCAAGCACTATTTTTATAAGTATAACAGAAGTTGTTACAAATGTCTCACTTTCAGAAATATATACCTAGTTGGTTTTGCACAAAAAACAAAGTTTTCGGTATTTTCATTTTGTTTAATTAATGTTCCTCTGATTAATAAGTTCTATTTGGTAAATAAGTTGAGTGGGTTGCTGGTCTAGCAAAATAATATTCGAAATTATCCGATCGTCTACGTAAAAACGCGCCAACTAATAAACAAAGAAAACAAAAACGGAACGTCATTGTCAGAAAGTGACAATTTGACAAACGTGTTTCGTGTTTCGTAAAGCAATAGCAAAGCAAAGAAAACATCGAATTAGCTCGTTACCTGAGTTTAGTTACGAATATCAAATTATGTTTAGTTTGCGGAATGTGTCTCCCAATCCTTATACGGTGTTCCATCGTCCGATCATTCTGGGTGCATTAAAAAAGTTATGAAGTTTGTGAACTTTAAAGCAAAGTTTTGTATCCAGTGATTAGTAATGAATAGTGCTCTTGTGTAGTTATAAAATGTGTTGTGCATAGTATTAAGTTTATTTAAAAAGTATTTGCCATAAGGTTTGACCACAAATGTTAATGTTACCCTCATATTCCAACGTAATGTTTTTAATAATTTTTTAAGCTGGATTTCGCTTGGATTGCTTAAATTTTGTATATGTAAGTTCAATTTGAGCACCTCTAAATTGCCCAACGAAAGCAATTTTACTGGAACTCTCGAGTGGTTGAATCAAACTTGTTAATTTAATTTTTCTTTAAAAGTAATGTAATAGCCAATCATTTTCCAGTAGGTATTATATAATGTAGTTATTTACTGTAAATAATTATGTAGATTTTAATAATCTAGCTAATTTTCTCTGAACTATACAACTAAGTATTATAATTAAATTAATAATGGTAACAATTAAGTTTTTCGTATCAAGTTAAAATGGTTTTAATTCAAATAATAGAACAGTAATAAAATTATCTTAAAATTGTATTGTAGAAACAAATAATTAACAACCTTGTGGAAAGAAACCATCCTCAATATTTTTACTTATCAACTAAAAATGTCCTTGGCTTTTACCGGCTTTTAGCCAATAATGTGCGTATTACTATTATCCCTCAGATTGTTGTCTAAGCAATTACTTATCTTTGCTATCAATGATTTACCATTTTGAAATACCCTACGCATGACCAAATATTTTTTTTGTCTACCATCTTATTTTAAGTAAAAAGGTGGTAGACAAAAATTAAAGTGATATCTAACATAATAATTGTATTGTCTTATGTCAAATAATGTAAACATTTAATGATTTATAGACAGTGTAACTGGAAATGATAAAATTTTCCTTCTAACTTGAATGAACTCTAAACCTTACAGGAATTCTTTCCTTAATTTTAATTTGGTAAATCTGTTGTAAGTCATTGAGGAAAAGCATTTCGAAATTATTAAGTCGCAGAGTGTAATAATTTATCAAACTTAAGACAAATGCAATCCTAGACTTGTATCCATCTTTTTAGGGGAATTTTGCAATAGTGGATTTTTTATTATTTTTTATCATCTTATAAGTTTCTTTTAAGTTTTATTCTGTGGTGTCCAGTTTGATTCTAAGCATTTCCTGATGGTAATGTTGAAAAAAATGTGCATGATTTTATTTTGTAACTTATAAACTTTTCAAATCAATGTAAAGGACTTTTAAAACATCACTTGGATACCTAATGTTTTATTATATCAAAGTTTAATGAATAACATACACACATAACCCTCCTCCTGGCGCAGTCGAGTAAAAACAGCAATTTTGAATGATATATGGCTGTCCAATGCTAAACAATTAATGGACACTGTTTTGTTTTATATCAAGGACTCTATAGTAATCTATTAATCAGATTTTAACATAGTGTTATTTAATGTAATATAATTAAATGACGATATTTAAAATGGATACCTGTTAGTCAAGTCTGCAACAATTTACAAAGAACCAATTTTGATGCAAACAAATTTCTAGGTTCCTTAAGGCATTTGAAGTAATAATGTCTCATTTTATTTCTCAGAAAATTTCCACAAATGTTATCTTTTGGTAAATTACAATTATAATAATTAACAATATTGTTTGTTTCATTTACCTTCCTGCTATATAAGTGATGGAACCTTTATTTGTGTTACAATTTCGTTTTTGTTTTCAGGTATATTCATAAACACCAGAGGGAACTCCAAGCTGTTCATATATCAGAATCACACATTCCGGTTCATGTATAAGAAGGCATATGGTAGTCAGCTCTGGTACTGTTGGTACTTCTTCAGTCGGTGTTGTCCTGCGAAGTTACGGATCAATAACGCTGGAAAGGTGACAGAAAGCATTGGCAGACACAACCACGATCCTCCAACTTGTTGGATGACTCCTGACGGTAAATCCTATAGTCTCCCTCCCATAGCAGATAAGACCCCTCCCAACACCCCAAACAACGTATAATTAATTACCTACAATAAAAGTATTTTAAAACAATTTGTTTTACTGCCTTTATTTTGTTGTGAAATGAACAAACTGCCTCTATTTCAAACAAGATGAGATTTTAATTTGTATTCTATGGAATGTTAAGTTTACGTCAAGAGTTTAGTTTGTAACTTATTTTAAGTATTGAATATTATGTATACTAATGTCTCAGACTATGTACAAAAGTTGACAGTTTATTGAAATGCAAACACATATTCTCTTCTAGAGTTTTAATATATTTAATACATATAGAATTTGTTTTGTAATAATTTTTCATTTTTTTAAGGGGCGTCCGGTTCTTTATGTTTTGATGAGCGTCGATTTGATAACACCATTTTAACCTAGCAGCCATGAATTTTCACCACTAAATATCCGGTACTGATACGCTAACGGCTAACGCCATTTTATTTCGATCAGATCTAACTGGCTACAAGGATAAAATCGCTAATCAAAAGATAACAGCGGCCTAATTGTGTAACGTATTTCGGCAAAGGCGCGATTCCTTTGCCTAAGATTCCCCTAAAATAACGACTTCTCAAAGTGTCATATTATCTGTGAATGTGTTTGACACATTAGGTGCATTACATATTTCGGAAGTTGTTATTTTAGCGAATCTTAGGCAAAGTATTGTAATCGTAGTGCCGAAACACAATACACATTTAGGCCGCAGGTCATACGCCGAAGCAATATTTGGATGCCAAATATTGGTAGGTACCTAGGTAAATTCTATTGTACATTTATCATGCATTTTTCTGTCACAGACAAGTGATGTTTTAATTGTATAGCTATGAATAAAATACATAAGTACTATGTAATATTGACACGTTTTTAGTGTATTGTCTGTCTGTCCTTCATGACCACATAGTTCCGCCCATTAATATATCTATTGTTGAGCTTACGTTGACTTATTTTACGTTGTAAGTCAAGGTGAAGCGGAGATTTCGCTTTTGTGATGTGATGTCCAAGTTTTGATTGTTCCTCTTTTTGGCAACCCTAGATATTTGATGAGTGATAAAACTGAATTCATTCATTTTTCACACCTACCTACTGAACTAAGACTTGTAGATGTTTGAACTCGAACTAAGTCGTTGAATTTCACGGGGCCAGCTAGAGCCAGTGCCTGCCAGGGTTGCGGAATTATTTGAAAGTGGTACCGAGGCCCTGAAACGTAAAGGGTTAGTTGGAGGAACACTGGTGGGTTCTAGCCAGTAAGAGTGACACTCCCTTCCGCTCCACCCAGAGCGGGAGGAGTGATATGATGATTTCCCGTAAAAAAAAGGCTATCGGTACCGCGATTCGCGAACAACGATCGCACGTTAAACTAATCGGACATAGCTTATCAAGAAGTTGAAAAAATCTCACGCTATCTCGGTTCAGAAAACACGAAATTATCAATTAATAATGACTTTCCCAAATGAAATTAACTACCTACTTATCTGTGGGAAATACCACGTTAATTATAAATGACTAGTTCACGCGATTTTTTATGTAAATACCTCTCCTGAAATATTTATTTGATAAGCTTATAGCGAGTTTCTTCCTCCCCTTAACGCATGTTACTTGGGGTCGGATCAACACGTTTTTTTTTCTACCTCTAATGTACTCATTTTTCTCAATCTATTCTCGTTAATCCTCACATCCATATCAACATTCTCATCTCAGCCGATTACCTATTATCATCCGACTTTTACAGCCAAAAATTCTGATCCACTCAGTTTCTGGAATTATCGAAAAACTACAGTTAGGTACCTACCTCAATACCTATTAAATCATAATGTAAACGTTCATAGTGTTGACCATTCAACGCTGTTTTTTATTTACTTGACGACTACCTACACTCATCAAATATCTATTTGCAGTGTTTTATTTAACTTGCGTAGGGAAATCCAAAACCACAAGAGGTTATAGGAAAACCAAAAATCGTCATACCTACTTATGATTTTTTTCTGGCTAGAAGCTTTTAAAAAAAATGGATTTAAGCTTTGGTATAAGACCACAAGATTCGCTAGGGTTGCCACCGTACTCTTAGAGTATTGTGCTCTATTTTACGTAGACGTAGGTCCTGTACTCTAAGTCTACAAAAGCAATAGAGTACCTACGCTCAAATAGTCTATTTATTTTGACTCTATCTTTGACTGAAACTAAATGAAATCCTGCCATTTCAGTGTTCCACTAATGGATTTTTGGGGTTTTTGATCATAATTGCAAATAGGTGATAAAATACATCCATGACTTCCTTGGGTTTCTCTAATTATTTTAAAAACAACATTTTGGTTTCGCAATAAGTAATATACTCAAGGTATCTACCTACTCTTTTTTCTGCGACTGAACTCTTCATTTACTCTTCCTAAAATCCGAAATACCTAGTCTATTTCTTAAAAAAATAAAAATTGCCAACCCTTCCACAGGACAACAGAATAGAATATTTAGAATCACTGTCTAAATTCGTACGTATCTATATAGCCATAAGTGTTCTGATTGAAAATACCAACATAGTTAAATAAAACACTGCATAAAAGCGCCACTCAACGACAAAGATCCTTGTAATGTAAATAAAACGTTAAGAAATTAGTTTATAAAGATCAAAGTTCCATTTTGTATTATATCTAATACATAATTATTGTGCCTTTCAAGAGTTGTATGTAAACCAAAAATAAAGTAAATTATATTGAATGGTCTCTTGTTTCAGTTATTTCCGCACCTCAGAAATTTTACATAAATGGGAGAATTCAGGAATAGAATTATGTATGCTAAGGAAAACTGTCACCCGCGGCTCCGCCCTTATGTCGAAAATTATACCAAGGGAACATTCTCTCGGGATAAAAGTGATTATAATATGTGTTATTATACCTCTATGCCAAACTTCATCAAGATCCGTTCAGCTTTTGTGACGTGATTGAATAACGAACAAACATCCATCCAAACTTTCGCATTTATAATAGGGACTAGCTATCCGCGGAATATAATTAAGTAGGTACCTATATAAGTAATATCCGTCGGCTTCGCTCCCGTCAATTGCAACTTTTTTTTTTCTTTTATAAGAACCTTCTGATAGTAACGAACACAACAAAAAAAAAAAAATTAGCGAAATCGGCCCAGCCATACATACCTACGTGATGCGATGACTAAG
The DNA here is from genome assembly GCA_963859965.1 of Ceramica pisi. Lineage (NCBI taxonomy): Eukaryota > Metazoa > Arthropoda > Insecta > Lepidoptera > Noctuidae > Ceramica > Ceramica pisi. The sequence continues at coordinate 5,356,559 of OY982541.1, read as the reverse complement.
GGAAATGGGGATTTATTTTTATGTACTTATAGATATGCTAGGATTATGATGTTAAACTCGTCGGTAAGTTCTGGGCGGAGAAAATTCATCTTGCCGTTGACACACTTGAACACATAGTTGAAATGATAAAGTTGGTTTATGCAGAAAACTGACTTTTGTTTGATATAGATTTACGGCTAACGCAAGGAATAAAGCTCACATAATATGTACATTCTTTAATTGATTAAATTATCTACCTACGCTTTGCAAACAGATTATTGAACGATTTGGTTAAAAGATAATGGGATATTTACTTCATTAGGATTATCATAGCATAGATCTAAATGACTTTCTTGCTGTGGATTAACTGTTACGTAGACAGATAACGTAACTGACTCACATCGAGGCTTTTCAGGAAAAACAGCGTAAGGAAAATTTTGACTTCTTTCTTTCCTAATTAAAAATAATTATTAATGATACATTTGTAATTCTTTTTAATTAGGAAATTATTATTAGCCAGAAAATCTGACACCAGTCTTGCCAAGGAGGACCGTGTTACTCAGTTAATGGGTTGTGGAGGTCTGGTAGGCAGCTGCTCCACGTAAAATACTGGTTTTCAGACAGACGGTGACTAATTTACCTGACAGCAGTGCACCACATACGGACAGTCAATTCTCAGCGATCATTTTAATAAGCTACATTTTTAGAAACATACCTAGTAAATACTTAATTATTAATTAAAAAAGAAAGCCGTTTTCTGTAAAAAGTGCAAATAGTCGCATACGATGTTTTTCCTGAAAAAGCTCGAAATACCAATGCCCTAGCAAACCTATACCTAGTTAATCGAATCGCCTTATAAACAGACTTCCCTAAAAGGAGGAGGTTCTCAATTCGGTTGTATTTTTTATGTTTGTTACCTCATAACTCCGTCATTTATGAACCGATTTGAAAAGATCTTGTTTTATCAGAAAAGATATACCTACTTCTCGATTGATCCCATTTAAATGTTATCAAAATTGTTTTGCAAGTTTGGGTTTTAAATCGAAAAAAACCGTCATCCAAGTAAACCAATTCCAACTTGGTTTACTTGGGTGATGGTTTTTTTGTCATCCAAGTAAACGAGATTGCGTATTTTGCTTTCCTGCGATTTTGCAGTGGTTTTGTTTGGTTAGGTAACACTAAAACTTTTTACAATAAGTTATTTTTACTTTTTAGTGTTTTTTAATTTATTTGGGAGTCGGTTGTATTTTTTGTAAGTGTTTTAGACTAAAACTCGTCTTCGCGCTTCAGTTGATCGAAACCTAGTAAAGATTTAAAATGTCTACCAATAAAGCCAGACGGTTCGAACGATTGATTAATAAAAAGAGATCAATAGCAATTGATACCATATCGTCACGCTGCCGCAAATATAGGAACAATTACTACGTTGAATCTTAACAAAGAGCCAAGTTTCGGCCCTAATTCTCAGGAATAAAGTTCAATATTTAATGAAGACATGTCCCAAACTGATTACTACGTTCGGACGACGTGAATGAAAACAATGTTGTGGTTGTGATTCATGCAGATTTGTGCCTGATCGATATTTTTTATCGTGATAGGACCTGAGTAACTCTTCGTGTCTATCAGGTTCGTGGTATCTTTTATAACCTGCCAGATACCTTCCTTTTGATAGAGCTGCCAATATATGGCAAGGTTAGTTAGGTTGGTAGGTATGTTTTTCGATAGCGCATACCTATACCACTGCACAGATAATATAGTACTAGCGACCAATGCACCATTTACAGTTAGGTAGGTTACATAGCTGATAGTACCTATGTACCTACTTAAACATACAGTGACGTTCTCTTATCTGCATTTTTGTATTGATATTTTGACATACATTCATGGTCGAGTCATTTCATTGAACAGATTAGCGCTTTTGTACCTACCGGGAGATCCAAGGTTCCCAAATATTCGTCCTTACAAATTATTTTTTTTTATGCAAAATTTGCTATCATAATGATATTTATGTGAAGCCAATTCATACTTAAGCCTGCTTATTCTGCCTGCTCTTTATTTGCTTATACGCAACTAGCAAAAGTAAACAGAATTGAGTAGGTACCTAACGTTAAATGAACTTTTATTCTGGATACTACTTAATACCGGAATTTCTCACTTTTATTAGGTATTTATCTGCGTCATGATCCAAAACCTGATTATTTTCTTAGGATACTATGCTTTCTTGTTGATTATTGTAGTATGAGCTTCGCAAGAAACCGACTCATTAGAGAAATAGATATGTGCCAGGCGTAAATAATCGTATAATTTTTTCGCTCTTTCTAGGGTTCCGTACCCGGAATACCTTCCGTGTACGAAACCCCGTTGACTACCGTCAACGGAACCCTATTACTAAGCCTCCGCTGTCCATCCGTCCGTCTGTCTGGCCGCGGGCTGTAGGTATCTCAAGAACCGTAATAGGTACATAGACAGTTGAAGTTTTCACAGATTGCGTATTTCTATTGTCGCTATAACAACATACCTATAATAAAAATTAAGGTTTATGTTACGGAACCCTCCGTGTGCGGCTCCGACTCGCACCTGGCCGGTTTTTATGTACCTATCTCATCACAAAGTACCAGCTAATTTAGCTGGTCTGTTCGGCTTTCCACTTTTAAGACCTGGTAGTAGTAACCCTAAATATGCTGTGACAATTAATGCAGACAAGACAGCAAGGTTAGATAAGCAAAAAAATTTGATTAGCACTTCTTTTTGAATAATAATATTAATCATATTTTAACCTAGATGTATAAAAGTAAAGTCCATACGCAGTGTGTTCAGACTTCTTTTTTAGTCAGTGTCAATTTTAATGGGCATTGAGACTTTTGTTGCTGACCGTATCAATGGAAAAAGTTCCTCTGAAATTATAGACCACACAAATTCATCGCTATTGGGTAGGTACATACCTACCTACGAAGTCCTACTGCTTGAATTTTTACTAAGTATCCTTGACAAACTGTTAACGAACACGAGTTTTATTCCTGCGAAGAAGAGTTGATATTTTCTTATTTTTTTATATATAAATATACTTACGAGGTAAAATAATGAGGCAAGGCCGGATTTGTGTGAATCATCAAAGAATAGACAGTCACAGTCTGCCTTAGGTATCCCAGTAGCGTTTAGGTCCGGACCGGATACAGCTGCGTAGGTTAGGTACCTACCAGTATTTTACATGTACCACCATGACCAAAACCTAGTAACTGGGAAACACGAATACGTCTTGGTAAGACATTTCAGAGTTTATGGCCTGACCATGAAGAAATTATGTATTTCATATTATATCAAATATGCATGGCCATTTCATTGAAATTGTCAATATAGGTAAGCGACAAGTGTTTGTTTTGTAACATTTTTGGTTATACAAAACCCTAGTAAATCATATAAATATCCTAGAAATACATATTTAAGTAGGTTCTTTTGCCATTTTAGATCTTAAAAATATATTTTATCAAACAAAGGAAAGCTAAAGATTAACTTTAGTAGAAACATCATCTAAATTGGAAAAACGTCAAGAGTACCTACGTGGCTAAAAGAAAACGGGCTAGTAGGATTTGTGAATGTCGAAAATATGCTGAAATTAAAAACAACCCAGGGTTGCTGGAAAAAGAAATTGAGAAAAATATGGCTAAAACATTCTAAAAGGTAGGTAGTTTTGTAGATTGTAAAGTAATAGAAAAAAAAAATGAAATAGGTAATCTTTTATATTGTGATTTTGTGTGTGAGAATAATCTCACGATTACTGTATTCAGATATCGTCAAAAGAAAAAAGAAGAAACTTGTAGGGAAGTAGAAAGACATCACTCAAATATGCAGAAGAGAAGAGATTCTAGTACAAATATAAAAAAGTTCAAATAAACTCCTTCGTAACAAAACTTGACTCGTATCTACAGTAAATTGTTTCTTTTTTTCATTGAATGTAAAAAAAGAAACAATATATCCTTATCCTGTCTGTGCTTTGTCGTCGTGTAGAAGAAAGACAAGAGCTTTACAAGACATGGCTTTTTAAAATATTTGAAGCAAAAATCTAATTTATACAAATGGTATTTATAAAAGTTATATGTAAGTATATCAGAGACAGATAGAACTAGATTTTTTTTTTTCATTGACCGTAAGTATACGGACTACGGAGGACATAAGTTTGACGTTTTCTGTTTATGAAAAATAAATATTTGACGTGGTATGATTGTGTTGTTTTAAACATTTTCTATGCTACAAAAGCAATTGCTTCAGTCCATTCACCATAATGTAATTGAAGAACGAAACTACTCAAACTGGGTTATTGAAGTACTGTTCTAGTAGTGCTTCCTCGGTTGTAACATGAAAAGGCTGAAAAATTAAATTTATCTATACTAATATTATAATGAGGTTTTTGTGAGTTTGTGACGTTGGTTGTAGGAGGTAGGTACCTAATCTCTAGATCTACGGCACCAATTTTGAATTATTCTTTTACCAATAGAAAGTCACGGTATTTGTGAGTATAATAGGCTTTAAATGAACCCGAAAAATACCGCTCAAAGTAGTGGGCACGGCTCAGCTCCTCTTAACATAAAGCCCTAAACATCGATGGGTTTCCCAAATCTTCAAAACAATGGAAGCAGTCTTGTTTTTGGGTTCAGTCTAAATAAAAGACACTCTTATCTATTTAAACATTTTTATTTGCATGGCCCGCCGATGCTAAGCTTCATTCGGTTTGAGAACAGAGCGTTTGAAGGAAAAATCTCGTGCGAAGAAATACAAAAAAGAAGTCATTGCGACTGGTCCAACTATCAGTTCTTCTGATGATCCAAAATCTAGGAAAAGGAAATATTGTGCGTATTGTCCATCAAGGATACGTCGACAGAGTAAGATGGTATGTAGTCAATGCTGCAAATCGATTTGTGGTGAGCATAAAATGACAATGTGCTATGTATGTTACGATCAATATAAAACCATAATAAAACTATAATACTAAATTCGTCTACACAGCGTTTTATTTTATGTCCTTATGGTGAATGCTCCAACCAGCCCGCGAAATACAACCCTCCAAGTTCATAAAGGCCTAGGAACAAAGAAAAAACAGAAAAAGTCATTCCTAGAGCTTTATGAACTTAGAGCGTTGTATTGATGATTTTGATGATTATAATTCTGTAACGACATGTTTTACAGCCGCGAATAATACTTTAATCAACATACAACCTAGCACTGGCCTGCAAATTGCAAAAAACGTAAGAAAATTTGAATTTCGCGGGCTGATTCGAGCATTCACCTTAAGCCAATAGGTCAGTGGGATGACTAAGATATTTAATTTTGATTTAGTTTCAAATATTATCTTAACAGAATTGGTTTACATACAACATTGCTGCGCAAGTTTGAAGAAAAGACGTCGCAAATAAACTCTTTTTCTTTTTTTTTTACTACACCAATCATCACAGTATCTGGAAAGATTTGATCAGAATACTTTCATAGTGCGTCCAGCTAGGGAGTGAAATTCCTTGCCCGAGTCTGTTTCCTGATAGCTAGGTACAACCTGAGGAACTTTAAGTCAAGAGTGATAAATAACTGTGTGTGTGTGCTCCATCGTTGATCATAATTATCATATTTCTGTGAGATTTTAGTGAAACGCGAATCTATCAAAAAATGATTGTTATGATGAAAATTTACTACGACGAAGAGCCTATGGAAAATCGTAAGACATAGGAAAGTATAGACTTCTTCCAGGTAAGCTCGCTCCATCGTAGACTTTGTCTCTGTTAAGATCAAACCCACTTAAATAAAAAATATAAAACACGATTGTGCATAGCGGATTCGCGTTTTTTTTTAATTAAAAGGATAAAGAATATAACGTAGATATTATAAAAAAAAAAATACACAGGTTTTATTTTAAAGCAGTAAATGTTTAGGGGAAATCCCATTTTATCATTTTAATCATCAATTCTGTCGAATATGGCTTTTTAACGGTGCGTCATGTCACGGTTTCATGTTCTAGCAAAACAGCAAAGTCTTTTAAATCTAAAATAATAAAATAAAGACGTCTACAATACAGTAGATCGCAGAATGAATCACTTGATTCTCTTGAATATAGTGCTTCTTTTTTATTATATTTCAAGCACTGTTTTTTACTAACTCCGATATTATTATTTTAATACAAACTTTGGGAGTTTCCGTTTTTAGGGTTCCGTACCCAAAGGGTAACCAACGGAACCCTATAACTAAGCTTCCGCTGTCCGTCCGTCTGTCTGTCAGCGGGGTGTATCTTAAGAACCGTAATAGGTAGCCAGTTATAATTTTCAGTTGTGTATTTCTATTGCCGCTGTAACAACAAATTATAAAAATAAGGTTTGTGTCACGGAACCCTTCGTATGCGAGTTCGACTCGCACTTTTTTTTTATCCTCAGTTCAATGATATTTTGAAAACGTCAAATTAGGTTCTAAATACGATAAGAGAATTTGGTTTGCACAGCATTAGGCAATCGGAACGGAGTCTATTCAAGTGGGTACGTTCGCAGGAGGCAATATATTAGTGCTCAAGTGAAAAGTGTATTTATGCGCAACAGGTGCACTTTTTTTTAATTTGATGGGTTTGCTGTTGACTCTAGTCTTGGTCAGAGATAACAGAGACAAAGTCTACGATGGAGCGAGCTCACCCAGAAGGAATCGCCGAATCTGAATTCGCTCAATCTGATGAGACGGTGGCATCCGCTATGATCGGAGAGAGATACAGGCGCAGGACTAAGGGCCTTGGGTGGTCTCCACGCTTTGGGTCCTCATCCCACCGTCCCCCTTCTACCATTAGACATCCAGACGCACTGCAACTTACCATCCATACCTTGATGCTATTCCACCAATTCGCACTAAGCGTTTCAAACCGTCTTTTATAATGCGCACAGCAAAGGAGTAGAACTCTCTGCCTGCGTCTGTGTTTCCGAACGCTCACAACCCTAATCTCTTCATAGATAGAGTGAACAGTCTCCTTTTGGGTAAGCTCGCTCCATGTAGACTTTGTCTCTGTCATATCTGACCAAGACTAAGTCTAGTCTTGGTCAGAGATGACAGAGGTTTGCTCTTGACTCTCAAGAGCAAACCCATTACAGATAAAAACACACCAAACTATAGCGAGTAATTTCGAATGGATAGTTCCAATAAAACTTGCTTTGTCTGGTTGATAGAAGCTAGAGTAAAACATTTTTGAAGAGAGGTTAAGGTTAGTGAAATAGGTTAGTTTAAAATCTAGTCTAGGTTAGTTTAAAATTTAGTCTACAATTCTGCTGCAGTAACGAATAAAAAACTGGCAAAGTGCGTATTTGCAGCGGCAATAAAAATACATAGTCATTTCAATAGCTGACAGACAGACGTACGGACTTACCGACAGCGGAAGCTTGACGTAGGTGCTCTTTTGGATTCACAGGATAGAAACTACTACAGGACGATTTGCTTACATATCGTTTTAACATTTGCATGCCAGTGAAAGGCGAAACATGTCAGATCTTCCTATATTTAATAAGACCTAATATGTAGGTACCATGTTTTATACAAATAAAATATTCTTATTCTTAATTTGACTTTAAAAAAAACAAGTCGCTATCAATGAAGAACATGTCTCGTACCTCGTAGGCATGCGTTTGTTTTTGTACAAAGATCAAGGTGATTTGACGTAAACATGCAAACGTCCTTGGACTTCTGTTAGTGTCCGAAGTTCAACTATTACGATGGAGATTATATTTTTATCGCTATCAACACGCAATGAATGGATGTAAAAATACTTGATGAAGATAATGTATGTTTATTTATCGAATAAGTAGTGGTTCCCAAATTAAAATTAACAATTGTGTGTAAGGAAACTGAGAGTGCTAAGGGCTGCTTTCTTAATTCCGTATTTAGTGTTAAAAACATGTCAAAACTTACTTTAATGGCTAAAAAGGCCACTTTAAGAGAATCATATTAGAATCAGAATATTAATCACACAACAATCTGTCAAACTTCATTTTCATCTTTATCGCTAACGCGGTTTAGGTTCAAGGTTGATTGGGAAAATTTGACACTTGGCGGGTAGCGTGATGTGCTTTCTGATTCTGCTAAAGTTGCCTTAGAAGCCCCCAGAAATCAGGAGACGGACTTACCCCTTAACATGCAGTAATTATAAAATAAATATACCTAGGTATGAAGATTCTCCTTAAACGACAGATGGCATCGTAGCAGACCATGGTCAAGATATCGAGTCGAGCTTGACTTCTAAAGAAAGGACTACAAAATAAGGTAGATAAATTCTATGACTTATTTATTTTGAAGCACAAACACTGGCCCCTCTTTGGAACTAGGTAGGTATATCTAGCAACCTGACTGTATTATCAGTCTCTATTTAAAACTACCAAAGTTATCTTATAAAAAAAACTTTTTACAAAAAAATACAACCGACTTCCAAAAAAAAACACTACAAAGTAAAAAATAACTTTAATTTCGGAAATCGGTGTTTTTGTTCGTTTCTTCGTATTTTGACACCGACTTCCGAAATTAAAGTTATTTTCTACTTTGTAGTGTTTTTTTTTGGAAGTCGGTTGTATTTTTTTGTAAAAAGTTTTTTATTTTTCACTTTTTAGTGGTGCCCCACACCTACCACACCACTGCCAAATCGTAGAAAAGCAAAATACGCAATTTCGATTATCAAAGAATCATCTAAATAGTCAAATTCCAGCTATTTCGATTTAAAATCCAAAGTTCGTAACCGATTTCGATATAATTTAAATGGGACCAATCTGCAAGCATATCCTTTCAGATGAAACAAAAATTTTTCAAATCGGTTCATAATTGTCGGAGTTATGAGGTAACAAACATAAAAAAAAAAAAAAAAAACATACAACCGAATTGATAACCTCCTCCTTTTTGGGAAGTCGGTTAAAAATTGGTCGTAATACCAGTTGTGTGTACAATGTTGTGTGGAAAAACGAGAAGCAACCGTTGGCCCAAAAGTAGGACTTAACAGGCTTGTTATAATACTAGCTTTTTCCCGCGACCTCGTACGCTCATGGTATCCTGTTTCTTCCCGTTGCCATAAGAATTGCGGAAAATCCTCTCTTAGTGCTCCCAGACAGTTCTCAAGGAACTTACATGTTAAACAGCTTACTTTCTTCGACCTTACTTTTCGATCAGTAGTTTCGGCTGTGCTTTGTTTGTCAGTCACTTATCAGTACTTAACGCTTCTTGATTAAAAACTACAAACTATAAATCATGAGTTGGTTGTTACTCATACAACACAGACTGTATGACACAATTAATATGCTAATTTAGAACAAATAGGTCTATAGATATGAAAACTTGCGCCCACACATGTCCGACGCAAAAGGACGAATGCAAATAGTAGGTACTGTGTCGATGACGTCATCAGTATTTACATAGGAATTCCCGCTTAGATATATTATACAGCCTAAAGGCAGATCACAAAGTTATTTCATCAGTTATTTCATATGCATAAAATTATTACAACACTTTAATCATAATAAAAAATGTTAGACTACATTTTGCCCCACAGATCTTGCCAGTTTATGTAAAGCGAAACTTTTTTTTGCCAAACAAAATAAATTATACATTATCATAATTTTCATGCCCAAGTCAAAATAATTGGAATACTTAAGGACAGCCTAAGGCTAAGAACTCACGGAGCGATTTTCACCCGCGATCGCCGCGGTTGCGGGCCCGCAGCTTCTGTAGAAAGCAGATAAAGCACAACTCACGACGCGATTTACGACTGCGGTTTCTACAGAAGCTGCCTCAAGCTGCGGGCCCGCAACCGCGGCGGTCGCGGGGGAAAATCGCTCCGTGAGTTCTTAGCCTTAAGTACCTATTCCAATTATTTTGACTTTAGGTCAACGCATTAAGTTTTCTTTTCCATAATAAATTAATTATATTCTCTAGCCTATTTCCGAATAGTGACAATTAGCTAGCAATATTATACATTTTCTTACTGATCTTCAAGGTTAAGCAACGCATGCCGAGGTTGGTCTGTGGATGGGTGACCATCTTTACATACCGAGTTTCCTCCGTGCCTCGGAAAGCACGTTAAGCTGTTGGTCCCGGCTGTCATTTGGAGATATTTGGCAGTCGTTACGGATAGTCAGAAGCCAGAAAATCTGACAACAGTCTTGCCAAGGAGTACCGTGTTACCCAAGTAATGGGTTGTGGAGGTCTGGTAGGCAGCTGCTCCACGTAAAATACTGGTATTCAGCTGAATCCGGTTTGACTGGAAGCCGACCCCAATATAGTTGGGAAAAGGCTAGGCAGATGATTATAAATTTTCTTACATTTGTGATTTTAACCAATCTTCCAGTAGGTACTTATTCTACTACCTACTAGAATAAGTCCTTAAATCATTGTTCCTCATTTTATTAGCGTACCATACACGACGGGTACCCAACAGAACCCTAATACTAAGCCTTCGCTGTACGTCCGTCTGTCCATCTATCTGTCAACGGGCTGTATCTAAATAACCATAACAGGTGTGAGTGTGTATTTCTATTGCCACTTTTTATTATAAAAATAATAAAAAGTGGATTAAAAATTGAAGGGGTTTCCATAGGTACTAGAAATGTGTTTTTTGTGAGAGAACCTCACTCGCTTTTGGGCCGTTTTTTTTTTTCATTTTAAAATTAGCCAAAGAAAAAGTAATGTAGGTAATATTTCCATTACTAAACTTATTTTACTACTAATTTTGTCACTGTTTCTTTTTTTTGTGTATTAATGAATAGTAGGTAAAGTTAATATAATTATGCAAAAATTTAATACCTAACAAAGATTTATCAAAGTTATCAAAGCAAAGTTAGTGGGCGTTCACGTTGTTCCTACTTCCTCACAATCTCGTACGATGGCGATAACTGCGTCATTGATAACGCGATAACAGACCAAAGTCCAACTACATACGGCTGGGAGTAAACTAGACGTCAGCGGACATAGGTACTATTGTTACACACCGAATAAACAGCAACATATCTTTAAAGGCCGATAGATATTATACTACGGTGTAAATCTCAGCGATAACGGGTCAATGCATACACGTAAATCATTTTTCAAGGTCGCTGCGAAGGTTAAATAAAAATTCTTACACATCTACTATAAATTGTAGCTAAGAAAAAAAAAGTAAGTGAATCTTTCGAACAAATTCCGCAATACTGGCAGTGGGCCCCGACTTTTATGCAGACATCTCTTTGAGCCGCGCGTCGATTCAAACCTGGTTTTGATCGGACGACGAGCCACTCAGCGCTCGCAGACCGCAGGCCCGTGCATACCGTAGCCGGGAACCGTCCTGCGACTTCTTCTGTTGCGGCGACCGGGGCGTGAGGTTTCCCTATCTCTCACGCGTTCCGCCTCCTTCGCTAGAATTACTGCTTCTCAGAAGGAGGTGACCACTTCCCATGCCTCGTCGCTCCGGACGATGGAACCAGGGTCGGACGCGAGAGGTCGCTGTCGTCTATCGCCTCGATGAGGACACGGCGGCGCTCCACCCAAGTAGGGCAGACCTCCACCGTGGGCTCCACCGTGTCCTCCGGGCGATCCTCGCAGTGTTTACACCCGGGCTTATTCTTCTGCCGAATTCGAAACAGGTATCTCCCGAAACAACCGTGTCCGGTGAGTACCTGCGTCAAACGAAAGGTGAAGTGTCGCTCCAGCCACTCCCCAAAGAGGGGACTTATCGCCTGGATTGTGGCGAGCCCAAACTTGAGAATTTACTTAGATCGAGTTTAATAGCATGCGATTGGGAGAAGCTTGTGTCCAGCAGTGGACTTCTATACGACTTCCTTCCATATTAATATTATAGCCTATTATGATTACGAATGTGAAAGTTAGTGTGTTCGTTTCCTTGACGTTTCCTCGAGATAATTAGCAACTATCATGAGCGCGAAGCCACTAAAATTGTAGGCTTACATATGATCGGTGTAAACATCTGAAAATCGATTTAGTTTCGAAAGTGAGGTTATTTAGAATTAAAGGATAATAATTTTTAGACTCAGACCCGAAACTAAATGACAATTTAAAACGAAGTTTTTCTCACAGGTCCTATTAATTGGGGTTCCAAGCATGCCGGAGGTCCTAAGTGGAAAGAAGAAGACTTACAAGCTGCTATGATCGCTGTTAGCGGCGGAAGTATGACACAGAGAGCTGCAGCGAAACGATATGGGGTTCCAAAAACTACCCTCTGGAAACATTTGAAATCGGGAAGCTCAGTAAAACGATTGAGAAGAGTATTCAGCAACGTAGAAGAGAAACAACTCGTGGACAAAATACAAAATCTTTTAAATAAGGGAATGCCTTTTACCTCGAAATTCATTCGCAAACAAGCCTTTGAGTTTTGTCTAGAAAACAATATTAGACATACTTTCAATATCACTGCGGGCCTTGCAGGCTTAGATTGGTATAAAGGTTTTATAAGACGACACCCAGATATGAAACCTATTAGACGACGAATCACAAATAAAACTAATCCTGGTTCAGATTCTGAGTGAAGTTGGGCGTTTCAAATTCAGGCGTATTCTGGTTGAGTGTTTTCTTGTTTTTTTTTTTGTTGTTGTTGGGTGTTGTGTGTGTTGTGTTGTCTGGTTGTGGCCAATTCAGAATCAAGAAATAAATAAAGGTATAGTAAACTCAAACGTGTGTTTTGGTTCTGTTCAAGTACTTAAGTATTTCGCTTAAAGATAAAAAATATGGTAAAAGTCTCTTTAAGCGATCTAATCCAAGATATGGTGATGTAGGGAAGAGATTATCGACCTAGCTCATAAAATATGAAAGCGGAAGTGAGACTAGATGAAGTACCGAGAGCAGTTGGAGTAAAGCTATGAGGACGACATCAGCCTTAATGTAGCGAAGATCTAAACAGCTTGTACCAGGTAACATGAGAATGACCTAAGATCTGAGAGAAGCTTGTTTAGCTTGTTTCCAGCTGTGGACTGCTATCCAACTTCTTTCCATGTAAATGTAATGTCCTACTAAGATCATAAATGTGAAATTCAGTTTAGATATTTGTTCGTCTCCTTGACGTTCCCTCTAGATAATTTACAGTTGTAATGTGCGCGAAACCGCTTTCAAAACTTGTAGGCTTACTTATGATCAGTGATAGATCTGAATATCGATTAATATCAATTTCTACACCAAAAGTGGAATTAAAAGAAAACAATTTTTAGGCTCAGCCCCAAAACTAAGCGTCAATTTTGATCCTATTTTTATTTCTCTCAGGTTGTTTTAAATGTAGCTTGAAGGATGCAAAAGGACCTAAGTGGACAGAAGAAGGCTTACAAGCTGCTATGTCCGCTGTTAGAGGGAAAAATATGTCACAGAGAGCTGCAGCAAAACGATATGGGATTCTACACACTACCCTCTGGAAACATTTAAAATCGGGAAAAACAGTGAATCGATTGGGACGAAAATCAGTATTCAACAACATACAAGAGAAACAACTCGTAGAAAGGATTCAAAATCTTTTAAACAAAGGGATGTCTTTTACCTCAGAATTGATTCGCAAACAAGCTTTTGAATTTTGTCTAGAAAACAATATTAAACATACTACTTTCAATATCACTGCGGGCCTTGCAGGCTTAGATTGGTATCAAGGTTTTTTAAAACGACATCCAGATATGAAACCTAAGTATTAGGCGACGAATAAAAAATGGAACCTATTCTGGTTCGGGTAGGTTAAAGAGTATTCTATTCTAAACTTACGCGTATATTATTCTGTAAATAAATGAAAGTACCAGTAAGCTCGTACGTGTGTTTTAGTTCTGTCGAAACACTGAAAGCATATCGCGCTTATATGAAAAAATATTGAAAGAGTCTCTTTGAGTGATCTGATGGAGGCTGAAGGAGAAATAGATTTAGTACCGTTGGCTAGTAAAGCTATGGGACGCCTTAGCCTTGGTGAAGCGAAGATCGACACAGGGTTTCTGGTAGCAAGTAAAATAAGAATTGCCTTAGATCGGGTTTAGCAGCATGCGAATGGGAAAACTTTGTGCCAGCAGATGATTCCTATCCAACTTCCTTCCATATAAATGTTATATCCTACTTAGGTCTTGGATGTGAAAGTCAGTTTAGATATTTGTTCGTTTTTCTTGACGTTCGCTCGAGATAATTACGATGTATTATAACGATTACGAGAAATACGAATTTTCATGTGCGTGAAGCAGTTGTCAAAACTTGTTGGCTTTATTTCAAATAAACGGAAAATTTAAACGCAGCTTTTCTCACAGGTTCTTTTAAATGGGGTTCGAAGCATGCCGAAGGTCCTAAGTGGAGAGTAGAAGACCTACAAGCTGCTATGATCGCTGTTACAGGGAAATATATGTCACTGAGAGCTGCAGCAAACCGATATGGGATTCCATACTCAACCCTCTGGAAACGTTTGAAATCGGGAAGCGCAGTGAAATGATAGGGTCGAGTGACCATCCAACTTCCTTCTAAGTAAATGTATGTTGTACTCGGATCACGAATAGTTTCGATATTTGTTCGTTACCTTAATGTCCCTTTACAGTATTTCCAACTTACATATCCGCAAAGCCACAGGCAAAACTTGCAGGCCTTATCTAAAATAAAAAACAATTTTAAAGTTAGTTTTTCTGACAGGTTCTATTATGTGGGGTTCGAAGCATGCAAAGAAGTGGACGGAAGAAGACTTACAAGCTGCTATGACTGCTGTTAATGGGGACTATATGACACTAAGAAGTGCAGCAAAACAATATGGAATTCCCAAATCTACCCTCTGCGAATATTTGAAATCGGGAAGCTCAGTGAAACGATTGGGACGAAAATCAGTATTCAGCAACGTACAAGAGAAACAACTCGTGGAAAGATTAAAACATATATCAAACAAGGGGATGTCATTTACCTCGAAATTCATTCGTAGAGAGGCCTTCGAGTTTTGTCTAGAAAACAATATTAAACACACTTTTAACATCACTGCGGGCCTTGCAGGTTTTCATTGGTATCAGGGTTTTTTAAAACGCCACCCAGAGATGAAACCTATCAGGCAACGAATAAAAAACGGAACCTATTTTGGTTCGGATTCTGAGTAAACTTACACGTATGTTATTCTGTAAATAAATGGTGGTATCAGTCATTTTTATTTATTTTTTATTTATTTATTTATTTCGATTTCAATTAAAATACAGTTGAAATGATGGAGTCTGTTATACTAATTATGCTAACAGTGCAGTATCAGTTTATCAGCGGGTCCCAAACTAGGCGCAACCTGTGTCTTGGTGACCCAAACAACTCAGAAAAACAAAAATTTCCATGCAAGATGCGGCCTGCTAGCGCTACGTGACAATTTGTTACAAAGAAAAAGAACTCTAAAATAAAAATAAAACTAGCACAAACAGAGCTACATAGATTGCAGAACAGCAGTTGATGTGAGTAAATGTGAGGTGTAAGTGAGGGTGTGAGTTTTGTAGGTGTTAAGTTGTCCAACGAAGTAGATTTTCGGTATCTTCATAACTCCGGTCCAATAGCCATTTTTTTAGTTTAGTTTTGGCCTCAGAGGGCTCATTTGGTATATTTAAACTTTTACTAACAGCATTGAAAAGTAACCTGGTACGTGTGTTTTAGTTCTGTCGAAACACTGAATTAAATCGCTCTGAGGAGGCTCTGAGATAAAAATATATCGTAGGAGGCTCTTTCATTGATCTAATCCTGGAAGTTAAGTAGGAATAGATTTAGTACCGTTGGCTGTTACAGTAAAGCTATGGGACGGCCCCAGCCTTGGTGAAGCGAAGATCTACGCAGGGTTTCTGGTAGCAGGTAAAATAAGAATTGCATAAGATCGGGGTTTAACAGCATGCGGATGGGAGAAGGTTGTGCCAGCAGTAGACTGCCATCCAATTTCTTTGTATGTATATAAATGTTATACTCTTCTCCGATGACGAATAGATTCGAAATTTGTTTGTTAATTTCATATCCCTTCACAGTATTTCCAACTTACACATGCGCAAAGCTGCAGGCAAAACTGGAGGCTTTATCTAAAATAAAAGAAAATTTTAAACTTAGTTTTTCTGACAGGTTTTGTTAAGCGGGATTCGAAGCATCCAAAGTGGACGGAAGAAGACTTACAAGCTGCTATGACCGCTGTTAGAGGGGGAAATAAGACACTGAGAGCTGCAGCAAAACAATATGGAATTCCAAATTCTACCCTCTGCGAACATTTGAAATCGGGAAGCTTCGTGAAACGAATGGGACGAAAATCAGTATTCAGCAACGTACAAGAGAAACAACTCCTGGAAAGAATAAAAAATATTTCAAACAAGGGGATGTCATTTACCTCGAAATTAATTCGCAGAGAAGCCTTTGAGTTTTGTCTTGAAAACAATATTAAACACACTTTCAACATCACTGCGGGCCTTGCAGGTTTGCATTGGTATCAGGGTTTTATAAGACGCCACCCAGAGATGAAACCTATTAGGCGACGAATAAAAAGTGGAACTGAATCGGGTTCGGATTCTGAGTAAAGTTACACTTATGGTATTCTATTGTAACTAAACATATAGTGTGGCCAATTCAGAATTAAGAAGTAAATAAATGTATAAGTAAGCTCGTACGTATGTTTTAGCTCTCTCCACATACTTCAGTATATCGCTCAGATATAAACAATATAGTTGGTTTCTTTGAGCGATCTAGTCCGATATAAGAAGGCCAATTCTACTAACTTCCAGCAGTGGATTGCTATCCAATAGTGATGTAACGAATATTCGCATTCGTGAATATTTGCATTCGCATTAGCAAAATTTCTGCGAATGTTTTGCGAATTGAGTATTCACACTCGTATGTAACCCAGCCGTACACAGCCTTTTTTCTCTCTGGGACACATTGTCCTTCTAATATTGTCATGATGCACATTAAACAAATAAATAAAAAAAGGAAACAGAAAAATATGAAAAAAAATTCCATATGTTACAAAACATAGCAACATGCATTAGCTAACACACACAAAAAACACAAATACTAGTAGGCTACTACTTGCAGGCTTTTTTTTTTTTTTTTAGGGATGGGAAATCATCCAATGACTCCTCCCGCTCTGGGTGTAGCGGGAGGGAGTGTCAGACTTCTACTGACTAAAACCCATCCATGTTCCTTCATTGCCTTTTGTGTTCCGGAGCCACGGTGTCTCTTGCGAATAATCCCGCGACTCCGGCAGGCGTCGGCCCTTTCGGGCCCCTCTGACTACTTGTAGGCTTTATTTCAAATAAACGGAAATAGTAAATGTAGTGTTTCTCACAGGTTCTATTAAATGGGGCTCGAAGCATACCGAAGGTCCTAAGTGGAGACAAGAAGACTTACTTAATCTTAGTTTTTCTGACAGGTTTTGTTAAGCGGGATTCGAAGCATGCAAAGTGGACGGAAGAAGACTTACAAGCTGCTATGACCGCTGTTAGAGGGAAAAATATGTCACAGAGAGCTGCAGCAAAACGATTTGGGATTCCACACGCTACCCTCTGGAAACATTTAAAATCGGGAAGCACAGTGAAACGATTGGGACGAAAATCAGTATTCAACAACATACAAGAGAAACAACTCGTAGAAAGGATTCAAAATCTTTTAAACAAAGGGATGTCTTTTACCTCAAAATTGATTCGCAAACAAGCTTTTGAATTTTGTCTAGAAAACAATATTAAACATACTTTCAATATCACTGCGGGCCTTGCAGGCTTAGATTGGTATCAAGGTTTTTTAAAACGACATCCAGATATGAAACCTATTAGGCGACGAATAAAAAGTGGAACCTATTCTGGTTCGGATTCTGAGTAAACTTACGCGTATATTATTCTGTAAATAAATGGTGGTATCAGTAAGCTCGTACGTGTGTTTTAGTTCTGTCGAAACACTGAATTAAATCGCTCCCAGATGAAAATATATCATAGGAGGCTCTTTGCTTGATCTTATCCTGGAAGCTTAAGTAGGAATAGATTTAGTACCGTTGGCTGTTACTGTAAAGCTATGGGACGGCCATAGCCTTGGTGAAGCGAAGATCTACGCAGGATTTCTGGTAGCAGGTAAAATAAGATTTGCATAAGATCGGGTTTAACAGCATGTGGATGGGAGAAGCTTGTGCCAGCAGTGGACTGCCATCCAACTTCTTTCTATGTACATACATGTTATAATTTGCTCAGATTACGAATAGTTTCGATATTGGTTCGTTACCTTGATTTCCCTTGACAGTACTTCCAACTTACATACGCGCGAAGCCGCAGGCAGAACTTATAGGCTTTATCTAAAATAAAAGACAATTTTAAACTTGTTTTAAAACAGTTTTTCTGACAGGTTTTGTTAAGCGGGATTCGAAGCATGCAAAGTGGAAGGAAGAAGACTTACAAGCTGCTATGACCGCTGTTAGAGGGGGAAATATGACACAGACAGCTGCAGCAAAACAATATGGAATTCCAAATTCTACCCTCTGCGAACATTTGAAATCGGGAAGCTCAGTGAAACGATTGGGACGAAAATCAGTATTCAGCAACGTACAAGAGAAACAACTCCTGGAAAGAATAAAAAATATTTCAAACAAGGGGATGTCATTTACCTCGAAATTAATTCGCAGAGAAGCCTTTGAGTTTTGTCTTGAAAACAGTATTAAACATTATTTTACCCTTGCTTCGATTAGTATTAAGGTTTTTGCCGCTGCTGGCAGCAAAAGAATGTAGGCTTTTGAACGCTCCTCTCCACCCATGACCCCTCATATTCAGCACTGCGTCGGATAATATATGATTCACCGAAGAAACTGTCCATGTTTTGTTTTTGATGCTTGCCAACTCATGAAGATTTGTAAATATTGAGGGCTATGTATGAAGAAGGAATTTCCGTACTTTATTATCAATAGTTTAGTACTTTATGATGGAAGTAGACCCAGCCATGTTATTGTTTCTACTATGCTGTAACGCATGATAAAACATACATGAATGGATCGAAGATATTTAAATAAACATATCCAGTTTTATTAATTTTTATTCTCTTATCTCTCGAGATCTTTGCCTCTCAACCTCCGTGGCATGACAATACGTCTACCTAAGTTTTATTTCAGACCAAATTATTTTGTATTTTAACCGCTTATTACCACAAGACTTATTCTTAGAAATACTTCCAGCAATGTTGAAGAAATGTTTAATTTGCCCACTGTTTTTAAAAATTTCGTATCCCTGACTGGCACTGGCTCCAGCGGGCCCTGTCCATTATGCTGATTCCGATAAACGTGTACTTCAATTCAAACATTAACTATAGGGGGTTGAGGCTACCTTAATTTTGCTTGATGAAGCGGAGATTTTTTTTTTTTGGTTGATAGTGGATAGATGAGAATTGCCAAAAAATTAGTTTAATTGCATCCAGTCAGGGTGGCCTGTGTCTAGCTTTGAATTGCTATAGGTAGACTGAGAATAATAATTACAAGTGATAACATCCGGATATTGATGATGAGTTTGTTAGATCGACCATTATTGTAAGCTAAATAATTTTGAGAGTTAATTTGGATTCTATTCTTAAACGTAGTCTCTAGTATACCTTGTTTTTTATCACAGAGCCGACTGGCAGAGAACGTGTTCTTACATGTAGTTAGCGTATGTGAAATAGACAAGTTAGAATGCTAGAATCAAGTTAAATTTTAAGTTAGGAAGTGTCTCTTATAAGAGATCTGGTTTATTTTCATTGGATAAATAAAAAGGCTAGTCATTTATACTGGCATCAGAAGTTATTTATTTATTTCATTTGTTCAGAAGTCACCATCAAATCACGTAAAAACTAAGTTTTGTTGAAGTCATCGATGACGTGTCAGTGATGGAGCTGTGCCTGACGTGTGTTCTAAAACAAAGTGTTCTTTTTACAGGTTCGAAACGTGCAAACCTAACAATGTGTACAGAAAAAGACCAGCGTAAAGATATGTCAGCTGTTAAACGAAGCACAGTTAAACGGACGGGACGAAATCGCATTCTGAACGAAGAACAAGAAAAAGAACTTGTGAAGAGGATACTCAGCCTTTGTACAGAAGGAGAAGGATTTCCCCTCACTCCGAAGTTCATTCGCAGTGAAGCCTTCAACTTTTGTAAAGAAAATGATATTAGGCAAAGTTTTAATGCCAAAACAGGTTTAGCAAGCGCCGATTGGTATACTGGGTTTATAAATCGGCATCCAGAGCTACCAATTGCACGGCGCCGGTGGGTTACAGTAAACGTTACCAAAGACTCTACCACGTGTGGATGGAGGTGGATAAAGGATAAAAGAAACTAGATTGAGTAGCAATTTAATCCAAGCGAAAATCAACCGATCGGTAATCAATCCCAAATCAATTTTTTTTTTCTTGCTTGGTCACTTTGGCAAAAACTTGAAACTTCATCTCTACAGGTACAACTTGGATTGAAGTTTCAAGTAAGTGACACCAATGCGATGGAGGTACAATTTCTTGCGGATATCCCGCACTTACGGAGACAGGAGTGGAGCTCCTTTAAGCTGCTTTCAGACTACGCTATAAATTATAGCATAGAGTATATAGCTTGCTTTTTTATCTTGATTGATTGATTGAGATATAGCTCATAGCACAACAATATCGCGCACCATACATCGTCACCAATATTTAGTATACTAATAGTATAGAGGTTTCGGGTATTTTTTCAATTTCCCTGTATAATAGTGCAGTGTGAACGTATCCTTAACAATGTATGGTACGCGATATTGGTGTGCTATGAGCTCTATACTATTATATTATAGCGTAGTCTGAAAGCAGCTTTACAAACCTAGTTTAATAATAGGAAATTATGTGTCATGTGCGTTTGATTAAACATGTTGTTTTATACTTGTATGTATTTTATTATTTCTTGCCTGTCACTTCATTGTGGTGCTGAGAAGCGGTGTATTTATTTATTTTACAGGGTGAATTTTTAAGTGTGTCTTCATGGCCAAATTCGAAACGTGACTGCTACACTAAATTTAAAAGTATGCAAAAGTTCTGACCGTGCAACAAATATATTCTAAGGCCGCAACTTGGTTCGTGCGGTTTTAGTATTGCAATTTTCGTAGGAATGTCTATTTATTTTTGAGTTATAAACACAGCCTATAATGTTACTCAATGATAACGTAGCATTCTAATGGTGAAATTCTTGAAATCGGTCCTACTGGACATCGGTCCAGTAGGACCGATTTCAAGAATTGAAGAAACGAATAAACTCATAACAAACATACAAATCTAACCTCTTCATAATATTACTAGCTTGGAGAATTAGCGAAACAAATTAGCGAAACAATTAGCGTTACAAACATACAAATCTAACCTCTTCATAATATTACTAGCTTGGAGAATTAGCGAAATCGGCCTAGCCGTTCACGCGCGATGCGATAACCATGGAAAATAGGGATTTATTTTTATAAAATACTAGCTGTCCCCCGCGGCTTCGCTCCCATCAACTGGCAACTTTATTTTATTTTTCTTCTCCTGATAATAACAAACACAACAAAAAGAATTAGCGAAATCGGTTCAGCTGTTCTCGAGACTTGCGCTTAGCAACACATTCAGCGATTCATTTTTATATTATAGATATAGAAGATTTTTTAAAAGAAGATGTAGGTAAGTAGTGCTAAATCCAGTTTTCAGAATTTGAACTTAAGTCTATGTACGAGTATGTTGTTGGTTCGTTTCATCGATTGAAATGGTTGTTTTCATTAATTTCATTTAGTCCGTTTTTGTACAGTTTTTACTTGTGCATAAAGTTTTGATAAATCAATTAAACTGGGTATATCTTAATCGCAGGTTTGGGGCGATCAATGCGAGGAACGTGGACGGAAGAAGATTTACGATCCGCTATGGCAGATGTTCGAGAAGGAACCTTGTCCCGACATGCCGCCGCGCGAAGATATGGTATTCCTAGAACGACCCTCAGAAATCGTCTAAATACGGGGGTCGTAGAAAAGGGACGGAGGACCAGAAAAAAATCTATTCATAAAATTTTTATTGAATGACGCACCAAAATTAATTCCTAGAAGATTTTGATTTTTGTTATGAAAAAAGTAGCATACCTAATTTTAATATCCAGACGGGCCTTGCATTCGATGATTGTTATATTTCTTATAATAACAGTGAAGAAAAGAGTTATACCTTTGTATAAAGATCCTCTTTAAAACGGGTCCTTTTTGTATTAATATTGTGTGTGATGAAATAAAATTTTTACTACAGTTTCTACTTTTTCTCTTTGGCAAAAGAAACTGACTCCTAATACCTACAGTTTCCTTAGGAATGTGCCTAGTGTGATGACGGCAAGTCACGCCGTAAACGGATTTTTGAATAGGTGTTATGATATCTAAACTTCAGATTTATTTCCTCTCCGGATATTGGTGCCTCCGTATAATCAGAGAGCGGCCATTAGGTGGCTGGTGTGCGCGAACTGCTTGGATGACACGATACCACACATATTGAAGGAGTGTTCGTGTCTAGCTTGTGCAGTGAACCTTTCTCTCCCCACTGCTGTAGTTGCTGCGGATAGCCTCTCAGTCTCAAGCACAGAACAGATGAATAAGCTCCTCATTTGTTCTGTGGTCTCAAGTCGCGGTCTTGATTCTGATCGTGATGAGAACACTTGGGACACCGCCGCCTTGTCTTGGAATTCGCTGACGTTAAGGTAGCGGGGGAAGAGCTCAGGAACACTACAACTTCACACCCAATCCGCAGAACCGCCTTAAGCTGAAAGATGCTCAACAATCTACAAAGATAATGCAATAGGACATATTATTATGTCAATATCTCCGTATATTGACATAATCGTTGACATCAAACTAAGCATCCAAAAACATGTTTGTATTTCCATTGGCTGTTTTATTAAATACAAGTTTTTGCTCACAGGGTCTACTAAATTGGTTTCTAAGCGTTCGAGACGACGCCGTTTATGGACAGAAGAAGACTTACGTGCTGCTATGGCAGCCATTAAAGAGAAGCAAATGACGTTGAGTGCTGCAGCAAAACGTTATGGAATTCCTGAACGGAATCTAAGACATCATTTGAGGTCCAAAAGCGAAGTAACACCACTGGATCGAAAATGGCCTTTCAACAAACTACAAGAGAGACAACTAGTGAAAAGCATAGTGAACCTATCAAGAACTGGGATACCTGTCACTCCGAAATTTATTCGCAAGCTGGCTTTTGATTTTTGTCTAGAAAACAATATCAAACATAATTTTAATACCAATACTGGGCTTGCTGGCGCATACTGGTATAAGGAATTTTTAAAACGACACCGTCAGCTGAAGACCAAGATTACTTACTACTAGCGATGAAGTTTTATATATGAAACAAATGGGAGACATGGCTGTTATCAAATGTCATGTCTACCCTTCTGGTATGAAATGAAAAGGGACTTCAACCTAAACAATATTGCAAAATTTAAAGATATAATGTCAAAATCATCATGGTCAGAAGTATTAGAAAAAGAAAATTTTAATGAAGCCTTTGATGTTTTTCACGAAACTTTACTACAACCTCTGCTTTCCAATAAATAAAGTTAAAATAAATTCTAATGTTAACGCTCCCAAATGGATCACTAAAGGATAGAAAGTCTCAGCATGCCACAAAAAAACAATGAGACACCGCTACTACAAAAATTCAACAGATGAAAACAAAACGCCTTTATGAAATATGATAAACCTTTAAAAAGATGTATATCTAGTTCTAAAAAACAAAACAACAATTCATATTTTAAAAAATGCAAAAATTAAATGTAAAGCAACTTGGGACATTATAAAAAATAAAATAGATAGTACAAAATCATATGAAACCATAAAATCAATACATTGTAATAGTAAAAGCGTTGAATGCCCAGAAGAAATTGCATCGGCTTTCAACAATTATTTTATTTCTATCACGAATAAAGAGAACCACTCTAGTCCAAATTATAAATTAATCGATCCAGTTAATTCTACAATTTATCTGAGACCCACCTCTTGTGAAGAAGTTTCAAAAGTGATTATGTCACTTAATAACACACGAGCTGTTGGTTACGACAATATCTCAACGGCTATAATAAAAAACTGCAATAAGGAACTGGCAGACATTTTAAGTCACCTTATAAATCTATCATTTACACAAGGAATTTTTCCAGAAAGTTTAAAGTTATCCATTGTAAAACCATTTCACAAGAAGCAATCCAAACAGGATATGAATAACTAAAGGCCCATTACGTTAATTCCGATTTTATCTAAAGGTTTTGAAAAAATCATGCACTCATGGCTAACTAATTTCTTATATAAATTTAAAGTTATATTCAACAACCAAAATGGGTTTCAAAAAGATAAATCTACAACTCTTGCTGCATTCTCACTAACACAAAGAATAACTGAGATCATTGATAAACGAAACCGAGTTATTACCATCTTCTTTGATATGAGCAAAGCATTCGACTTTGTGGACCATAAAATCTTACTAAAAAAATGTAAGCTGTATGGAATCAGAGGTAAAGCACTCGACTGGATAGAAAGTTACCTAGGAAACAGAAAACAATGCGTTGAAATAAATCAGTTAAATGAACGATTTTTGTCTACCCCATCCAGATCTACCTTTGAAAGAAATAAGTTCGGCGTTCCACAAGGAAGGGTATTAGGTCTTTTGCTCTTCCTTGTTTACATAAACGACATCCCCCGAGTAACTCCTTTATAAATGCATTCTATTTGCGGACGATATTTGGGTTATCGTACCAGACAGCACAGATATCAATTACGAAAATGTATTAAATGACACTCAAGAATCAATAATGAACTGGTTACAAGATAATAATCTTACAGCTAACGTAACTAAGACAAATATTCTGCAATTCTCTAACTACAACAATTCCCAAATCAAACCCTTAGACCTAAAGTACGATAACACTAAAATTACAACAAGAGTCAAGAGATAACAAGAAGTCCTTGAAATAAAGTTCTTAGGCATTACTTTAGATAGGTATTGCAATTGGAAAGCACACATAGCCCGCGTATGCTTCAATTTAAATAAATTTGTTTATGCATTAAAAAAAACTTAGGAAGGTGTCAAGTATTGAAACTGCAATGGCTGCTTATCATGGCTTTGTCGGGTCGATTCTCAGATATGGGAAAATTCTTGACAAGCGAAACAAGTTTTTATAACGCAAAAAAAGTGTGTCAGAGCCATATGTGGAGTCGGGCCACTTAAATCATGTAGACCTCTTTTTAAGAAACTAGGATTATTGACTCTCACTGGTTTGTATATACTAGAAGTAGGATTATTTGTAAAGAAACACCCATGGCTGTACACCAAAGCCAGTGAAAATAATAAATTTCTCTCAAGAGACCCCACCCGACTGGCAGTCACAAGATGTAGAAGCAAATAATGTCAAAGTAATTCATATAATATGTCTGTCAAAATCTTAAATTAAATTAAATAATATAAATTAAATAATAAATTTATTTTCTTTCACAAAAGTACTTATTATAATTTACAAATAAATGCTGTAAACAGTATTATGTATACAAAAGTTTTAGCATCTGGAGCCTCGAACTAGGAGGAACCTGTATTTCGGCTTACAGCGCCATCCCCTCGAATTACATAAGATAATTAAGTTTACTTAAGTGCTAGCATTTAACAAAAAAATATGATATAGTCTTAACTTATAGCTTTGTAATCTGTGGCTGTTCCTCTCTTTGTGTGTTATGCTAGGTGAATGAGTGAGTGTGAGAGGGTGTGTCTATAGTTAAGTGTGAGTGTGATATGCGGCAGTTTATGAGTAGATGTGTTAATGAGCGAGATACGGTTGTATAATTATATGTAAAATAAATTTGCTGTCTAACTTGACACGGTTAAGAGCTGCTCAGTCTCGTCATAAGTGAGACTTTGTAGGTATTCAGTTACTTTTCTCCTGCAACGATCTGTATTGAGTGGATATATATTTAGGAGTTTATTAATTTTGTTGTAAATGTAGGGGCCGAGAGAATTAATAAACTTTTTTATAAATTTTGTGTTTGAAATTTTTTGTTGTGTGCAAACCGTATAATTTCTGCGTTTATTCAACATCTGGGGGTGATAAATTATTTGTGAGTGTTGCATTATGATTATTTTTAAAATAAATAATTGTCTTACGGTTAGTACTCCACATAATTGATAAAGTGAGGTAGTTGAGAAAAGTATGGGTTTGAAATTACTTACCTTTAGTATAGCTCGTTCGTAATCTACTTTCGTATTCCAAAAGAAATAAGAGAGCTACCATTAAATTATTTATTTATTTATTATTATTATTTATTATTTAACAATTTATGTACACACACGTAAATATAAAAAAAAGGAAACAGAAAAGTAGGTACAAAGGTGATGCAAAATTAAACAAAAAAATAATAATAAAAAAAAATAATATTAATAATAAAATAATAATAAAAAATTAATATTAATTAATAATAAATTAATATTTATTATTTTTTTATTTTTTTTATTGTTTAATTTAAACTCAAGAAATGGCTCTACAACCAAGTTTTCTACACTACAAATGAATTTCACAAATAAGTTTGAAAAAAATTATAATTTCATTGCCATTCAATTAGTTCAGTAAGTATCTTAGTAATTATAAAATTGTTAGTTTTAATCTTAATATTAAGTTCAATTTTTTTTTGCATGCTGAAAATTAGTAAGCAAAATATGTGAAACTGTTATTACTTTAGGACCCATATTTCATGTACCATATTTAGTGCAAATAAATTATATTCCATTCTATTCTTTTCTATTCAGTTTTCACATCAACACTCCAAAATCAATACGGACGATTATTTAAAACAAGCGATATACCTAATTATCTAAAAAGGGACATGCTTCTATTCACAATGGCATCATTGTTCGAGTGACAGAAATATTTTCTATTTAAATTCAGGAGCAGGCAAATTAAAGATGACATTTTTTTTCAAATCGCTTTTGTCGTTTTTTTTTTCGTTCATTTCTCAATCCATGATTTTTATGTTTATACAACTAGATACTATTCTTCTGACATACTTATCATTCTCTGGACTCAAAGTATTTTATTTTTCTACAGTATTTGCTTCTTAGTTTTGACATGGATTGTTATAATTACCAAAGCCGTGTTCACAGGGTCTGCGGAGTTGCATTCAACGCAAGCAAAAGGAGTGTCATGGACAGACAAAGACCTAAAGGCGGCTATGGAAGCCGTTAAAAATGGAGAAACACCACAGATGGCTGCATCAAGTCATGGAATTCCTCTGTGGACTCTCAGCGAACAGTTGAAAATGGATTGCGTAGTGAAACGAATGGGTCGAGTTTCAACGTTAAACAAGGAACAAGAAAAACAACTAGTGGAAAGAATACTTGAGCTTTCAAAAAATGGGATGCCTCTTACTCGAAATTTAATTTGTACACAGGCTTTTTATTATTGTTTAGAAAATAATATAAAAAATAACTTTAATATTACTACGGGTCGAGCTGGGAATGACTGGTATAGAGGGTTTATAAATCGAAACCCAGAGGTTAAACCTGAAGGACGAAACCGTGGATCAAAATTAGTTGATTAATTTTTATCTTAAATTCTTTAACGCCAGTCTTAGTTGACATTTTTTGCTCGCTATGCAGGCCTAGACGTTCATGTAATTTGATTAAACAGTACGATCAAATTGTTTCATATTTGTCTATGCCATTCGACAACTCATTTTTTCCAATTTAGCATTCATGCCAACTTTATAAAACATCAAATTACTTGAACGCCTTTGGTTCTCATTTGACGCAAAAATTTAACTGTACTTTTTTAATGTTAGTTTCGATACAATTAGTGTAAAACCAGTGGTGGTGTTTCATAAAGCACAACTTAAACACAGAAAATGTGGAAAAAAATAGGTCGGAAGGAGCAGACGGATCTTTTTTCACATATTTTCTAGTTATACAATAGTAATACTTTAATTAAGAGTCCATATATAATTTTGTTTTACTAGTAATTCTAATTTAGTTTAAACATTTCAAAGTGAAATAAATTTTGATTGTTAAAGTTTTTTTTTGCTATTATTATCTTTTCTTATTTCTTAACATATACATGAGCAATGTTATTAGGTAAAATACAATTGGCTAACGAGACTCGCAAAGATGTCGATCTTCGTAATTGTATCATTGGACATGCGCTGGAACGGATGCAAAATGATCGCGGAAAATCTAAAAAAAAATGCTTTTATGTTATCAGAGTTAGCGTCCATAAAATTATATGACTTTAGTTTATGTAAAACAAGCTTTTATTTGGCTTCGCTTGCATCTTTCCCCCCTATTTTGTCCCTAGCAAGTTTTATTTTCCCAAAAAAAAAAGTAACCTATAACCACCTCCATGGTCCCATTTATCTCTGTACCAAAATTCATCGAGTGCTTAACGATTTAGGTGTGAATGCGAAACAATCTCACTCGCTTTCCCGTTTAAAATAGGATAGGATATTTGTCTTTAAGTTGTTGTAGATTGAAAATAATTGCAATAAGCACAGTTTTGTTTACAGGGTTAAGGAAATCGAGTCGGGATTGTGGTAAACGATATTTGTGGACAGAAAAAGACTTAAGAACTGCTATAGCAGCTATTAAGAATGGGGAAATAACGCAGACAGCGGCTGCAGTTATTTATGGTATTTCTAGACGAACTATCGTCAATCATTTGAAAACGGGGAGCTTGGTGAAACGTACGGGACGAGTTGCTACTTTCAACGAAGTGCAAGAAAAGAAACTCGTGGAAAGAATTCTCAAACTGGCAAAACGTGGAATGCCTCTTACTTCGAAGAATATTCGAAAACAAGCCTTTGATTTTTGTTTAGAACATAAAATTAAAAATACTTTCAATATCACCACTGGCCTTGCTGGCAGTGATTGGTTTAATGCCTTCAGAAAACGTCATCCCCGCCTTTGGGATAATGCAGGAGATGAGACACTATGAATGCGTTCCTGTCTCGACAAGATTTAAACTGAACCTGAGATTGTGTCGTAACAGTTTAATAAAGCAACTATATTTGGAATAAATCATTACATGTTTAAAATCCTTTTCATTTTATCTCTTTCTGAATTCAGCAAAATTTCAAATTTTTCGGCATATTCAGTAAAAGGATGTCGAAGAGCCACTTTTTGAATTGGCTTCGTGTAGTCCTATCCCGAATAGACTTCTCAATACTTAAAAAATATAAATCTCTCCATACAGATTGGATTAGGTTACCTTCAAGAAAAGCAACGTGGACTGAAGAAGATCTGCGTGGAGCAATGGCGGCAGTAGTTCAGGATCACATGACTCAGCAATCTGCAGCAGAGCTGTTTGGCATTCCTAGGCAGACTTTAGCTGATCACCTGTTAAAAGGAAGCATTGTCAAACGAATGGGTCGACATTCTGTAATGAACGATGCCCATGAAGATTTCCTCGTTGGAAGGTTGATGAAACTCGCCAATAGTGGAATAAAAGTAACTGAACACGTTATATGTAAGCAAGCCTTCTTAATATGCGAAAGATTTAAAATAAAGCATAATTTTAATGTGGAATCTAGGTTAGCGGGAAAGAAATGGCTCAAGAGGTTTTTGAAACGTCACCCTGAAGTTTTGCATTGTTTATCTTGACATCTATTTCCTTCTTGATTTGAATTAATTTGAGATCTACGGGTCTAAAAATGCCACATAAGCAGCACCAGAAAGCACATTACGCTACCCGTCACTGTCAAATTTTTGTCGATAAAGATGAAAATTGAAATTTGACAGATTGTTGTGTGATTTGATTCTCCTTCAGTGGCCTTTTTAGCCCCATGAAAGAAATTGAAGACCGCCTTTTGTTTTCGCTCATCATTATTAATTAATCATTTATTTTATTTCGACTGGTAAGGAATAGGATTTCTATCATAAAGTGTTGAATAAATAAGCTTTTGCAGTTTTGAATTTTATTTTCCCAAAAACCTATTGAGCTTGATGGGTTCTATAGCTTCATTCTAAGAAGTACCTACCTACAAATTGTAGAGAAAAAAAATAGATACCTCGTTTCAATAAATGAATTTAATATTTCTACACTTCATTTCCCTTTTTATCACCAATTAACACAAATGTAAATTTGATAGTTGCGTAAGTTATTAGGCAATTAGCCACAAATCCACAGTACAGTCCAGATGAAAAATTCAGTTCTTTCAGAAGAGAAAACTGGTATTGGTGCTGTCGTGGCTGAATTGCGTAAAATTCAACCGTCATGGCTGTATTCAAAAACTATATTTTCTATCGACACGCTAAGAAGATGATTAAAGCTATATACCCGTAATTATACCTACAGCGAATAGTTCACCTGTAAAATAATTGTGGGCAAGTACATCTTGGATTCAGGCATAGGTAGATAGGAGAGGAACGACATAAAATAACATACATATTTAATTAAGTCCAGTTTCACCAACACTACGTCTTTAACTTTAAAGTTTCGGGACGCAGGGCCCGAGCGTTGAAAATGCAACAGTGCTCTACCCGTAATTATACCTACAGCGAATAGTTCACCTGTAAAATAATTGTGGGCAAGTACATCTTGGATTCAGGCATAGGTAGATAGGAGAGGAACGACATAAAATAACATACATATTTTTACCAACACTACGTCTTTAACTTTAAAGTTTCGGGACGCAGGGCCCGAGCGTTGAAAATGCAACAGTGCGCTTTTATTTGGCCATTGGTTGATGTGACACAGTGTGATATTGAAAAAGGGCACAACAGCAACTATTTCATTCTTGAGCCACCTTAATTGAACCTTCAGAAGTGTCACTGGAAAGGCAGTATGTATACCCACTATTGCGGTTAAGTAGATAATTTTGGCTTTCCAGTGACGCTTCTGAAGGTTATAGTTTTTTTTGTTGTAATACACTAGAAATTGGTGGTCTGGTCGTGCCATAATAAATAGTAACGATTTTACGAGGCGAGTCGATAAATTCGTTGTAGGTAGGTACTGAGGACCTTCTTGGTTCTTCTTGGTTCGTACTAGCCATCCGAAAAACGCTTTGTAAGGGTGATTGAAAAAGTTTAGAATAGGTTAAAATAAGAAAGAAAAGAAATTGATTGTTTGGATAGAACAGTCTTGTATTACCTTTCAACTGGGCAAGGTCCCTCAATAATTATTCTTTAGATCCATATCGTTCTTTAATTTGTAGTAGTTATGGTAGGTAGATGAGTGATGCCTAATCGATAATAGTTGGGGCATCACACTACTGTATCAACAAGTGACGGACGTATTTCTATACTAATATTATAAAGAGGTAACATTTGTTTGTAAGTTTGTATGTAGGGGGTAATCTCAGGAACTACGGGTCCGATTTGAAAAATTCTTTCAGTGTTAGATAGCCCATTTATCGAGGAAGGTTATAGGCTATATATCATCACGCTAAGACAAATAGGAGCGGAGCATTAATGGAAAATGTGACGCAAACGAAGTTGCGCGGGTCATTATTCATATTTTTGTTTCTTTTTATATATTTTTTTTCAGCGAAAGACTGATCAAGGAACTTATGATGGTTATAGTAGGCACGCGTACATTATTGGCGATAACAAAAGAAGATGTACTGGATGTTACCAAGCAAATGGAAAGGTACTTACGAGCAGAGAATCGAACGCCAAACTAAGAAAATTAAAGGTTTCTGTATAAAAAGAAAACAGAAACAGAGAAATAGCTTTGATAAGCTCTGTTTGGCATCTTTTAATTGGACACATCATAAAATTTAATTATGATTTTGTTTAATTACAAAACATCCCTATAATTGCTTATCGATGCTCGATATTTTTAACCGACTTCTGACATCTAAAGTGTGACACGCAATCAACCTTGTTTTAAGTAAGTAATTATTTGGAAACATATCGTTATAATATTTTAGGCAAATATATCGAAGTGTATGTTACACGTACTTAATATTAAAACGCAGGCTACTCTGTTAATAAATCCAAGCAGGTGAAAGACATCAAACAGCTCATTAGAAATCATATCAGAAAAAACCAAAACTAATTTCAATTCGTCTCATAATATAGACATACGTCACTGCACGTGCAGAATATGAGCGTATAAACATAAAATTCTTTACTAGTAAACGTACGTACAACAACTGCTTATCTGGTACATAAATAGAAATCACGACGACGACGTAGTGAGAAATTTCGAGACTACTAACGCCATCTTTTAGCGTGAGTATGTTAACTTACAATTTGAAAGGAAGAATTAGGTAGAAAATTAAATCTTTTAATTTATCGTGACTGCTCTGAAGATGTGTTATAATTATATAGAAAAATAGACTAGATGAAATTCTACGAAATTAGTACTTAGATGAAAACAAAAGTTAGAGATTTGAAGAGAAAATATAATTATAAGATTACTGATGATTTGATTGGAGATGTCAAAATCATTACTGCATACGAAACCGAGGTAACATGTTTCCGAAGTAGAAGTTTCGCATACAGTAAAAATAACTTGTAATTTTAATTTCATTTTATGAGACTGCTAACGCCATCTATTGGAGGTCACTGGTAAAATGGGTTCATGTTTTGTGGTTCGGTTAGAGTATTTTATTTTGATATTATTCAAAGGATTTTGATGTTTGTGATACGAAATAATATGAGTTTTATAAATTGAAAGTATCACGTATTTATTTTTATCGTTGGCATTTTAGACTTACAGAGCTTACTTACTTACTTTTTGTATACTTACAGAGCCATCTGCTGGTCATGGTTCTTAAACAGATCAAACGTGTATCCGACCGAACGTAATCTTACCTTATTTTTTAACCGACTTCATAATTGGTAAATTATAGCCCCTACTTTGTAATTTCACAACATGATCAATTTTTCATGATTTCATGTATCAAAGATAATTTTTTATTTGTTTGGCTGCTTTTTGATTTGGTGTTGCCAGATTTGCACATCACTGCTTGTAACGGATCGTTCGTCATCAAGCTTTGTGTTGTCAAACTAAACGTCATTGATTTGACAGTTTTGTTGCGTCATTTCATTTATTTTTACTGTTTTCCCACGTTTATCTTTTAGTTATTATTGTATTAGCTGTTATATTATCCACTTTAAACTTTTGTGAAATTTCCCTTTTTCACAATGTCAAAAACTTTTTCATTGTGGTTTATTTTTGTTATAGGTCCAGGTTGTAAAGTGCAAGATCGTGATAAAATTCAGTTGTTTTGATTCACTTACAATAAGTATCTTTGTAAATAGAAGCATTTTACCTGTTGATGTTATGATTAATAGTGCTAAAACATTGCAGGTGATGACTTTGTGCAGTGCGTGCCTACAAAAAAGGGACACCAAATCTTGTTTAAAGGTTACACTTACGTTTTTAAAAGTAGGTTGCAGTGTGGGGCTGAGCA
Source organism: Ceramica pisi (assembly GCA_963859965.1). NCBI lineage: Eukaryota > Metazoa > Arthropoda > Insecta > Lepidoptera > Noctuidae > Ceramica > Ceramica pisi. The sequence goes on along the minus strand of OY982541.1, from coordinate 5,323,250 downwards.
GTGGATATGTTCGTTCCGACAGAAAACTGGTTGCATATCTGTCATTAATATGCAAACATACGGCGTCGAAGTGGTCAGGGATTTCCATAACCACAAGAAACCTATGTTCTCTGATTAGTTAATAGTTACTTTGTTTGTGTACTTCCAAATAATGTCTAAAATGTTATTGTGTTTCTTAAAACTTTATTGTTTAGTTTTATTGAGACTTTACGAGAGTTTTAATTAAAAGTTTTTTACAAAATGCTGCAAGTATGATATGTTTATTGTTTGTGTGCATTACAGCCTTGAACATTCTGAACACTTATAACTCTTTCTTTTTCTTCTGGACCTATCTACTTTGTTTATTTATTATGCAAATATAACTTGCTGTGTAACATTAGAATGAGGACGTAAGGTAGCTAAATGTAATAACAAAACATGACAAATAAAGAAAACAGTTTCTATTGAAAAAAATGGGGTATTTATTTTAATCACAACAGTTAACATTTCTATTTATTTTACACTTTTTTTTTATAAATTAAAATGTTCAAACTAATATTGTTTGTTTTATTCAGCTTGTTGTTGTAAATGTATTAAAATGATTATTGTGATGAAAAAAAGTCTATTTAATAAGAAAACAAATAAAAAAAAAAAAGTTTCTACAAAAATGTAAATGATTAAAAAATCTCGATTAATTACAGATGAGCAGAGTGAGGAGCAGCTACCAGAATGGACATCAATATATTTCATTAAAGTGTCAGACAGCGAGTTGAAATGCAATCTTTGTGACATAACCTTGAAAACAGATGAAAAATCACTAGACCTCTTATTTCACTTGAAAAATGATCATAAAGATATTTACGACCTTCATAAAGACAATCCGGAGGCTACAGTGGGGTTTCGCATTGAGTTTCTGCATTTGAATATGTTGAAGGATGACGGGGACCCGAAAACACAACCTGTTATACTCGGTGAGGTTTGTGAAGCTACAACAGAAGCAATCACAGAGAAGGAAGATGAATTAAGTGTTAAAGCCGATGAGGCTAACTTGCATTTTGTGCTTCTGGATGGAAAGGCAGTGAAAAAATCTAGGCGTGAGAGTGCTGGTTAGTATTTTACCTTAATTTTATGTAAAAAAAAACACTGTCCTCATTTTATACTTGTAATTGTTAAACAACTTAACCTGAAAATCATCTAAATTGAAGAAGTATAGTACTTAAAAAGTCTGTTTACATTGATGAGACACTGCAAAGAAGTCTCGTATTATTATTCAATTTTAGTTCAGGCTGCAATTTCCAATACTCTGAAATTACAGCTCCACGCAAACGCAGTTGGGTATGGAAGTACTTCGACAAGCTCAGCAACATCATCTACCGCTGCAAGTTGTGCCACGTAGTGCTGTCCATAAAGGGCTGCAACTCCAACAACATGAACCGTCACGTCCGATCCAGGCATCCAACGGTGTTCAAGAGTGAGGTAGCAAAGAGAGACAAGGTGGATAATGTCCATATGTTAACAAGTGAGACGGACACACCATACGCTATTAAGACAGAGGAGATTTATGCGAGTGATCGGGATTTTGAGGAGATTGCCGCAAGTAAGGATTTTTACTTTTTTTCCATCTACAAAACTAGTAAAAAATATTATATGTACATCCATTGCATTATTGGCGTTGACTATTCCATGCTAAAGTTTATGCACTGGAGCCAAAAACTATCAGCGTTTCAAGCCCTTGGCCATCATTAGCGTCTACTGAGTAACAATTATTATTGATAGTAATATAATTATACTTTCATGGGTAGCCAGAAAAATTATAAAATGCATGCATACAGTGATGCAATCAACCGCTAGTCCTAAATTCCTAAATATCGATTTCTTTAATACTAGAGAGTTACTAAATAGGGCAAATGCTAAGTTTTCAATTATATTTTTGAAACATGTACATTAGTCGTTCGTACAGGGGCTGACTTAATTAAGCAAGGCAAACCTGTCTAACATCAAGTCCGGATAAGCAGACGAAAACCTCCTAGGTTGACCTGCGAGAAGCCACTCATGATGTAAATCTGTCTAAGCCAAGATATCTTACCATTTCCAGCCGACAGTCCGACCCAGAAGCTCCGGCGCAGCTGGATCTGGTCGTACTTCGACCGCGTGTCCAGTACGCAGGCGCGCTGCAAGCTGTGCGAGCGCCACATCTGCCACGGCGGCAACGCCACCGGCAACATGAACCGCCACCTCAAGATGATACACCACAAGACTGCTGTCAATATGCCTGGTACGTTCATTTTTAATACCTACTTGATCAATAGGTACTTTTGTATCGACTCTGTACCTATCGCTGTACCAAGTTGTGAATCATGAATTCCTGCATTTCTCATAACGTGTGTTTGGTCCGAAACGCTCATTTGCTATTAAATATCGTAAAAAACGCTCATGTATGTATCACATAGCTCAAAAACGCCTCTGTGTCTTCGTGCTCTGCCATAAAAATAATAACAAATCGGAATATAGTAACGCTAGCGGCAAAACAATATCACTTCTAAAGACAGTATTCTCAACACTACATGCAAACCATGAGTGTCAATGAACATCACCAATGTTTGCATGGAATAACTTTTTTTTAAATAAAGGTGTATTTACCATATAATTACCTTTCGGTTTTAATATCTCCAGTATGGTAGTTTTCTATAGTACAATGTACTAACTTGTATCTCAAATGTAACAATGATTTGTTGTTACTACATAATTTTAATTATATAAAATTAATAGCATAAGACCAATAACAACATGCTTTATCAAATGTTCTTATGGGCTCTTAATTTTATAGTACCCACTTTCTATAAAATGCAGCTATTGCTGAGCAAAACTGGGTTCGATTCCCAGGTCGGGTAGTTATTGGGAATTCCTTTTAAGAATTTCGCAATAGGTAATTACAAACAGATACATTTGTTTCTGGCTGATGGCGAATGACAATTGGCTCGTCGCCTTTTACTTGGCGAACTGTTGGTATACTATGGTTACATGTCCGCCCACCCTTTTTTTTTACGGGAGGATATCTTCATGGATGTCCTCCACCCTGGGGCAGGTGGAGGGGTCTGTCAGACTCTTACTGACTAATACCACCCCGGTGTTCCATCTCTCACCTACTACGCCGGGTATCGCGGGAACTGATGTGACTTCCGTAATCCCCGGCTGGTGGTGGTGGCCCGCCTCTACGGGTCACCTCGAGTCAGCAGGGGGAGTGAGGTGTTTGGCTCCCCCGGCGAATTCAAAGAGGAGCGCACAGGAACACGCGCCGCCACCTCGGGTTCGGATGAATGGGGAGCGACGGACATCCCCAGGTCTGTCCGCCCCTGGGCCCATTTAGGGGGGCCGGAAGAGGGCAGCGTATGCCCTCCTCCGACGACCGGTGCGCCTGCTGCGGGCCGGGAGAGCGGTCGAAATCTCCCTCTCCCTTTCCGCAGCCTCCTTCCGCGCAATAATTGTTTCGCAGAAGGAGACCACCGCGTCCCAGGACTACTCGCCGTCGACCATAGCACGAACCACGGCCGGCAGCGAGAGGTCACTGCCTACCACAGAGATGAGGCACACTCTGCCGTATGCCGCGCCGTATCCTCCCGACAGTCGACGCAGTGGTGACACCGAGCGTCCGGCTCCCTGCCTATGTGATACAGGAACCTCCCGAAGCAGCCATGCCCCGAGAGAACCTGTGTCACACGAAACGTCAGTGAGCCGTGCCTTCTCCCGATCCAAAGGTCGAGCACTGGCCATGTCCGCCCAAACTATTCTATCTATTGGAGGCTGGATTCCGCACTTAGTCCTGATGTTGGACCATTGTGCGTGAGTCCGCCCACCCTTTCTCGGAAAGTGTGTGGTTCTCTTTCGGTGCTCTGGGTGTTTGAGGAAACACAACACACATTGTTATCACTAAACATTTCACAGCCTTAACAATTTATTTTCTCAATTCCAGGAGACATGAGCTGGGTATGGAAGGTTTTCGAAGCTGTTGACAACGACTTCTACAGTTGCAAGATTTGCCAGTACAAGTGTCTCAAGTGCAGTGACGTTGACAAAGACATGAACGGTATACTGAACCATCTGAAGTTAGAACATGGTGTGATTTCTGGCGATCAAATTATTACGGGGGCTGATGTAGAGGGCGAGGAGACCTGTTAGTTGATGCTGTTGGACGACCCCAGGTTTTAAAGCTGGTGTAGGCACTGTATCTTATCGCAATACACTGATGCAGTTCCAGATAAGGAGTGTAATTGTTTCCTGTTACCTATAACTTCGGAGTCTTGAGTGAAGTGAATAGGTTATTTCTAGGCAAGCGTGATCCATCGTCGACCATATCATCACTTTCCATAAGGTGAGATAGTGTTCAAAGTGCTAGTGGTAAAAAGTACATATTCTTGCCACCAAGCAGCGTTACTGTGTTCCAATTTGAAGGATACGGTGTAAGAGTTGAGGCCAATAGTGTTTGCCACTTTGTCTTGAGCATAGTGACCAACTTGATGATGGTGACCAAATACCATCAGATAGGTAAATTAGATTATTTGCTCTCCTTCCTTGGCCAATGGAAAAGTGGTGTGAGTTTGATGTACCCAATGTAAATGTTGGTTTAGATACATAATTGATTAGTTCTTTATATTTTCGGCGCTTCACTCGCGTTATTCCAAACCGCAACAACGGAAGCAGTCTTACGCTACATTTGGTCACTAGGAAATTACAGATTGTGGTTTCCATTATCGCTTGACACGGCCTAACGGTTAGGTTCGTGAATAAAAAACAATTTTGTATAACAAAACGTTTCATGTTAGAAATATGTTGATGGATGATAAGGTACAGTGCGTATGTATACTTTATCGAACGAAGGGTGCAAAAGAAATTGATGTAAAAGCTACTAAAAGTTCTTGTGGGTAGTAATATGCAAGTGTTTTTGATTTAGTGCCCGAAGTATACAGATACAGCATTTATTTTTGGTTTTATTGAAGTCGGTAGATAAATATTATGAGTGTAATGGTAATAATTACTTACAACAGGCGACTTTGCAGTATTCAGCATTGACTAAATACTGCTCAACATATGCTTAAATATTAGTATTCGGAGCATCTAGGCATACTGCACTTAGGTAATCATCTTACAATTTAAAGGTGCCTTATGATCATGAGGATAGCCAGTATTGTCTTCTTCCTCCCGTTTTCTATCATACTGCGATCACCAACCAAATCAGGAATGGTGATTAGAGCATACCAATGCTCTAAGCACCAACACAAGCGAGTAAATCACCGCGAGTTGGCGTTATGCTTGTCTATGTCACTCGACGAATTGCCGCAATAATATCTATAGCAGTATGGAGACACATTCATAGTGTTATAGAATGTAGTGGTAAGACGATAATATCGCCGCGAAATATTCGCATGTAGAAGTGGTGCCGTGGTATTGTTATTTTCCGACTTCGATAAAATCAAACAGATAATACACAAACACCTAGTTTCTGAAATACTATTTATATATTAATATTTAAATGTTTAGCTAACAACCTAGCAAACTCTTGTTAATTGATTTGATTGGCTATTGTTCTGTCAGTCTACCCTTCACAGCAAGTATGAGCTTGTCACCTAATTTTTGTGTAAGATAAGTATTTCAGATACGGAGTTTGGATAAACAGTTGTCTTACTATAATATCAGCGGCACTGTATGATGGTGGCTGTGACAGTTTACAAATTATAAAAACAAAAAAGTGTATAAGCCCCGACATCGAACAGATGCAATTAATAACTCCCACATTAACAGCCGTTTTCCACAATATTATATTAACAGACCTTCCTCCTCAATTACTCTTTCTATTTATGAAAACCGTATCAAAATCCGTTGCGCATTTAAGACATGTATGGTGGTCATTCCAACCACACATACAAAACATTATGAGAACACATTCATAGTGCGTACAGCTAAAGAGTGGAATTCCCTCCCAGAGTCTCGTGTTTCCTGACAGCACAAAAATACTAATACTGGCAGTAAAATTGTAAAAATAGCTCATCCAGTCATCATACAATACTGCTGGTAATTTAAATAATTATATGCTATTTTTTCTGTACTATAATGTTATCTTTTAAATACCGATTTAGTTTTAATATTAGTAAATAATTTAACTGTAGGTGTTTATATGGATATGGTATCTTATAATTCTGTTGGTTTTTTAGTGTGTACAAAGTTTTAAAGTATTGTATTATAGGTATGGTTACTATTTTATCATTGTTTGAAATCATATGTAAGTGTATGATATATATATATATTTAAATATACCGCATATACACATCTATTTGTTGTGCAAATTATATCTATACAATCAGATAGTTAATGGAAAGTTTAGAGAACGCAAGATATTTGTATTACACTAGATTTTTTCCTATTATTATCTGGGTAAAAATAGTGAGAGTTACAATTAATATATAGTTTGACAGTGAAATATTCTAAAGTATGTTTGTAAATTATATGAATTGTATCCTTAGCTTAACCAAAATCTATGTTGTGGCTCTTCCCAAAACTGAATCTGGATTGTTGTTTCGGTCTTTGGTAGAGAATGACAAACAAAGAACATAATGTGAAACATCTACTTGCTTATGGTAGTATTTTTTCTAAATTTAATTTAATAATGCTAAAATGGCACCCATTTTGCCAGAAGCAAGAATAACCTAAAATGTTTGGTGGTATTGGTGCTATGGATTCCAGCCCATATAATCTGTAAACATCTTGTCATGAAAAGTAAGGTGAAGTGAGCTTAAAGTGAACTCATTCCACCTTGATTAGGCTGATTAACAGCTCACTTCACCAAAGTTTTTACTGTGATTTTTACAGAATAGACAGGCAGAAAACATGAAATCATGGTGTGTAATATTGGTGAAATATTGTGTAGGTAATATTGGTTTGGTCTTAGACAATTTTTGTAAAATTATCTTGCCGCTATATAAATGGATGTATTAAAAATCTATTGCATATCAAACCACTGCAGTAGCAACTTTGTCTCTCAGTCTTGCAAAAGAGATCTTTCATTCGTCATTTTGTCCTAAACTAGGTAGAATTAACAGTGAATATATATTTTTCTATAATATAGCATTATTGATTAGAATATTTTCTTTCTTGTGAGTAGATGCAAACAAAGCTACTTTATTTTTACAAACATATAATTAATTTATCAACTGGTTTCAAACTGGTTGCGGACAAAGAACTAAACTTAGTTTTTGCTAATTTCTAATATCTGAGAGGATTATTCATACTTGTGTAACTACCGCTAACAATGTAATAGTACAAGACCGTAGAGCCCCAGATGTTATTTATTTTATGAGTGAAGTGTGGGATGGAGTATGATAGGTATATTGCCCATCGGCCCAAGCTAGCATGTATTTGTACAACCAAAATATAACTCGCACGAGTTCACTTGAGACTTGGCTCGAATGACGTTTTAACGTTTTAATTTAAATTGAACAAATCGATTTCGATGAAAACAATATAAATGCGTTACCAACCCTCTTACCGTTGCGTTTATTAGTGTTTTCAGCGAAATAAAATTGTCAATTTAATTTAAAATAATATAAAACTGAAGAGTTTGTTTGCTTGAACGCGGTAATCTCAGGAACTACTGCTCCGATTTGAAAAATTATTTCAGTGTTAGATAGCCCATTTATCGAGGAAGGCATATATTATCACGCTAAGACAAATAGGAGCGGATCATTCATGGAAATTGTGACGCAGACGAAGTTGCGCGGGTCAACTAGTTTAAATTAAAACTTAATTTGAGCCAGGTATCAAGTGAACGTACATGAGTAGAACATACTAAGATTATTCTAGCCACATTTCGTTTCACAGAAAATGTGTAATGTCTAGGGGCTCTGGGATCTTTCTCTATGAACTGAGCTGTGAAGGTTGAAAAATTTGCTCAGCAATATGAGTTAAGCTAAACAAATTAGGGTTTGGTCTGCAACTGGAAAAAGGTTTCTAGGAAACCTTCAAATGATTTAGTTCATATTTTCTGTTTATGGCTAGGTAGCACAGGTTTTTCTAGGTTACATACTTAATATATAGTTTGTGTAAATATTTTAAAGCTTATAAATAAATTTGGGCGAAAGAAATATAAGTGACTTGTAATTTTTCGATAAGTTTTTGTTTAAATTATCTTTTTATTTTTTGCTTGTTAACCCTATTTTGTGGCTGTTTCATTCTGTTATCATAGTTATTTTTAAACAGTTTCAGGTATCTACTGAAAGGTATATCGGCTGGTTCCTAAGGTATGTTTTGTTGTATTGGTATCTTGGTAAAGGTAATTTTAGGGCTCCTGCTGTCGGTGAGTAAAGCCCGTTTTCATAGACATTGTTTCACGAATAATACATAATAAGAACAATTTCTGTAAAAAAAAAAGTTGTCGAATTGTCTCGTCACGTCTGGGGGTTACTCTCTAAGCCCGAAGTCCGTAGTTTCGGGCTTAGTTGCGGGCGTATTCTACTCCGTACCGCATGTGGACCTACGATTAGTCCCAAACCAAACTAAGATTAACTGACAACACGATGACAGTAACTGACAAATCCTGTTGTCATTCATTCTTAGTGGTTAGGTGATAAGGCTTAGAGCGCATTTCATCTATCTAAAACTGAACGCGATCAACATACAAACCACGTTTACGAGCTGTCAGTGTCAGTTTTTTTTTTTTTATATTCAAAACGGGGAAACTCTTGGCCCAAATCTCACCTGATGGAAAGTGATGATTAGGCCGAAGATGGAAGCGAGTTTCACCCGGCATCCTCTTTAACAGAGGAACTGGCTATCATACCTCTAACTGCCGGAACACAACAATGCTGTTAACATTGTTGTTATGGCGACAGACTTAGACATGATGGTGGTAGCTTGCCAGGCGGACTCAACAAGTTCTACCACCAACCAAACCGAGCAAAAGATTTGCCCCCGCTGGGAATCGAACCCGGGACCTCTGGGTCTGAATCAGGTGGCATAACCACTAGACCACGGAGGCGGTTAGTGTCACCTGTTTAGCACCACCCGGGGACCACGTGTAGGGATTCGCTGAAGGGTATTCTCCTACGGACGCGGGTGACTCGGCCCCCAAAATTCTATTTCTATGGAATATTGACACTGACAACTCTTGAACACAGCTTGATCGCGATTGGTTTCATTGGTGAAATCTGCCTTTAGAGAGTAGCCCCCCCCCCCCCTGCTCTCTCTCGGGTTGTCGGACTGCCGTCCGTCGGATTATGAGAGTAAAGGAACAGAAAGTGAACCTGTGTTTACGCACACTTGACTAATCTCCGTTTAGATTTTAACACCGTGACCGAAATTCGCGGGAATATTATTATTATGTAAGTTAGGGTAAAGGTTCAAGTAAGGTAAGGTAAATAAAAGAAAATAAATAACAGTTATGACTAGTTTTATTCTCTTATACAAACATCGAATTACATCAACTTATTCTACACAATTTGGCAAGTATTCACTACCGGTATGTAACCCACACAACCACGCTTAGACGTTTATATTTTAAATATATATATACTTTATATAACTAATAAGAGGTAGCCAATTACATAGGCGTTGGTTTTCAGTTATAATTTACATCTTACTGTGTACTGATATTTTTAGAAAGGATAAGAGTTTATATGCGCCAAACATGACGCATACCAAAAATACAAAAATAAATAAAATTACGGAGGTTTTGTTTTTGACCTTTTGGCCGCCAAAGTAAAATCACAGTAAAGAATAAACTTGTTGGCAAAAGTATTAAAACCTTATTGTCGTTTCAAAATGGTTTAACATTTTTTGAAATACCATTTAGGTATTGGTTTTATTTACATGCATTTATATAAAATTATGTTATTGTTACAAATAAAATTGCCGGTTAACTTCAGTGTAATTTATAAAAAAGCGGCAAAAGGGTATAAATTAGTAATAAAGTTGTTGGATTAAAACTTCCTACAATAAAATTTCTTCATTATTTATGATGTCACATTAAATAGAAAAACGCCATGAAATTGTCAGTAATTTAGTATCTAATTTACAAACAGCTGCATAAAAATATATTTCCTAATAAATAACTTTAAATCCACAAGGATTGTGATATTTACATATTTTTCTGTGAAATTGATAATTGCTTAGACAACAAACCCTGTATTGTGATCCTACAAGTAACATGCTCATTAAACTAATCTTTTCTATCCTGTATAATTTGTCATGATTGATTTTTCTTACATTTTTAACATTTAAAATACTATGAGTAAAGAATACTAACATTTTTCTTAGTTTCTACAATATTTTTTGTCACTTTCATTTGGCTCAACAGAAATGTATGATAATTTTAAGTACTTGATAAATTCTGTACTTATTTTAATATACTTTCCATACAATGGTTGCCGATATTCATATTCATTACTTATAAATAATTTTTGATATTGTTTACTACCTGAGCACATTACAATAAGGGTGAAAATACTTGTGTGCCTTTTATTCACAGTTAAAAAGTGATGTGTTTTTGTATTGTACATGTTTATAAAAGGCATAGGACATGTACAGGCTCTTTCACCCTACTAATAATATTTTGACACTACAAAACTATGAGGTACAATTTTCTTAAAAGTACTTAACTACCTACTTCGAAATGATTCTTCCTTATTAAAACATAACCCATTTTCTCCAAGGACGGTAACTATCATTTGCTAATGTTAATGTGAAATAACAATTATTACTAAATCGTTTAGTAAACTTCAATTTATACAAATACAATTTTCATGTTTGAGGTCCAATTTAATTTTTTTTGTTACATTTTATTCTTACCCTACGATGTTTTTCTAAATATACATTATACTATACAATAGTCTTAAATATACATCTGATATCTTAATGAGTTGTGTTTTTAAAGTTTTCCTGATACGGGCTAGTTTTTGTACTATATTTTCCTGCGTTTTTAAATAAAAATATATTTAAATTGCTAGATTGGTTTTGTACAATTAATATTGCCAATGTTTCTAGTTACAGAAATACACTGTGAAAAATATGTATCAAAATACATTTCTAAGAATTGTTTCAATCCGTACATAGTTGAACATTGTATTTAATGTCATTTTTGGGGCAATAAAACTTAAAAAAAAAGTGTTTGAATGTTTTATAACTAACCACAGAGTCTAGAATGTTAACAATAAATTATACAATACGAAAAATATTTTTTGTATACATTTTTAGTGTATTTTATACAGGCGGTTTTGGGCCACAGTTATGTGTGCTTTGAATGTAGACGATCCTTCCCCTGTAGGTGTGCAGGGCTGCCTTGCACCAAGGTCCGCGGGAGCACCTCCAGCGTATCTTCCCGTTCCTGGCACATCCGTTAAACCTGAACCGATAGCCCCCCACATTGATGCCCATCTTGCCTTGCTTACTGAGGCAGTAGGAAGCAAAGGAGTCGATACCGGTGCCGATCAAGCCAACTGTAACAAGTTTAGATGTTATTATCTGGTACAAGTTGTTTTCTTTTACCTACGCTTAGTGTGTTTATTTTATTAATATTTACCTTGTAAAGTTAGGCAAAAAAGGCATTAAACATTTTTTTATTGGGTATTTTTTATTTTGTGAAGTGCAAAACAATGTTTTTTTTTTTTAGATAATACCTAGGTACATTTATTTGAATAACCTACTAGTACTTTAAAACTACAAAATACTTTTCTATTGGAATTTTATTTTAGCAAAACATTTGGAAGAAAATTGTGCTTTATATTCATCTGCTGCTGGGTATGTATAGGCATCGCTTTTCTTATATCATACTTCCTGGTCCCATGCATCTCCCATCCAGATGTTATAGGTACATACATAAACTTACGTTTTTCAATGCCCGACTGACATATCCTTTTTGTAGTACATATAATAGTAAATCAAATATTTGGTCAAATCTACCATATTATTACTAAACTTTGATTTATCTTCCAGTTCGCTTCGGCCTGTCAAACCGCGGCCATCTTGTGGTTCACGTGGGCGACCACAAGTTCATCAAACACGAGTGCTATAGGAAGAAGGTGAGGTGGACTTGCAGTAAGCGGATACAGTTTGGATGCCGAGCCAGTATCACCACACATGACTCAATGATAGTCCGGTCGTTCTTAGAACATAATCATGGGACCCCTAAATGATTATAATTATGGTTATGTTGGCCATGGCTTTAAGTCTAGAAGAAGTGAATTGGTGTTACTTTAATCAACTTTATACTGCCGTAAATTAAGTTGATTTTATAATAACCAGTAGGTAATAATAGAACTTCACAAAATTCTAAAGGTGTAAGCACAAACTGAACTTGGTGTACACGTTGAAAGTTATTTTTTCAAAAAATAATCTTTCGAAGAAAGATCTCCAAATGCTGTAAAATTCAATGTTCTATTTCGGCATGTGTAAAATTCTATTTCGGCAATATAGATCATTGTCGAACTTTTGTAGGTAGTAATTTTAGTTTTATGTCAAAAGGTTTTTGTATCATGATTGTTTGATTTTTGTTCATAATTTTGAATCATCACATTTTGATTTATTCTGTAACTGTCCTTTTCTCTCAAGCTGCTAAAGCGCACTGGACATTTTTTATCTAATGAGTAAGTTTATAGGTTTTTGTTTGAAAATCACGTTGAAAATGTAGTTTTAAGTTTGATGATAAGAACTCTTTAATTATTGAATTCTCAATCATTCCTGTATTTTTAATTTTATTTTCCTTTTTAGATTTTCGAATAATTGTGAGATTTGAAGTTTTTAGGTAAGTTTTTTTTATTAGATTATAATTGATTTATAATTGAATACAGGATAAAATCAGGTTTTTCCCTGGTTTGTAAAAGACAAACATCATCTCTTTTTTATAAATAAGTGCCTTGAGATCTTGTCAAATTATGTGTCTTAAAGCATCGTGAATTTGATTGCTTAAAAATAAGCTTTAAATAATAGGATTAGTTTCTAAACTAAATCTTTAGTAAGAAGTACAGTTCTTATGAATCATTATTTTTGTAATATGTTGACCCTTTTTGTAATTGTAATAAAGTATTTTAATGTAATTGTATTTCATTTTACTTAATCAGTTTTCAGCTTTTATTGCTTCAAAACAACAAGGGTTAGTGAAAACACTATTGTTCAATAATTATATGGTTTATTACGCATCTCTGAATCAAAAGAGAAAAAAAATAAATGTTAGGGTAACCTTATCAAATTATATCCTAAATGTCAACATAGCTACGGTCAAGTTCCATTATTTATATAATGAAAAATTGAATCATGGAATCTAATACTCTTTAAAAATTGTTTTTAGCAGGTACAGTATAACAATCTGATTGTAATAAAGTAACAGGGAGAAAATATTAAACGGGTATTCGTTTCACTTTACTTTTCGTTTTATTTTATTATTAATGAAGCTCGTTCTTATAACACCAACCCAGGTAAAATGCTTACAGGCACAAGATGGCGCCAAAGTCACGCACCACGCTAGTAGCTATCACAAGTGCCAAATAAAATGAGTGTAGCCAATTTGAGCACCATTAATAAATTTTTAAATATACCGAGCAAACGTATCTAAGTATAACGAAATAATACGAAGCGATAAATTTTAAAAGGTATTATTTTCAGAAACTTTATAGCTTTTGTCTCTTTGGTTGTACACTTAAATAATAAATAAATACATAATAATATAAGAAACAATTTAACAACATATCACAAAAGGCTAGCTCTAGTTCTACATCATTCAGTAAATAACATCTACAGTTATTTACTACATAAATACACAATGAGACCAACATTTCCTATCACATGTATTTCACAAAACATAATAAAACAATAAAATTCCTATTAAATACTTAACCTTATTATTTTCGACTAGTATAACTGACACCTTGGTACTACGAGTACCTACATTTGACTATTAATAAGCATAGACGTAATTTCCACATTTTGCGTCGACACTAAGCTAGATAACACCTTTACCTTAACGAGAGCCATTTATTTTAGTGGTAGTTAGGTCTATGCATCAGAAATGTATTCTATTATATAATAAGGAAGGTATTCGACATGTGTGCAGGGAGTTTTCACGGGCCCGTACAACAACCCCGTCGACGGTTCTTATCATTGCCCTGCATTGTCTGCCGTTCCTAAATCTGCAGTACCATAGCTGCGTTGTGTTTTGCCGGTACGCGTTATGTGGCCTGTAGAAATAGCCTTGGTAGTACAGTTTCGGATGTCCATTCAAGCTCCTTATAATTTCGGCTGACGGTAAAACATTGGAAAATGTTACACGTATTGAATATTATTTTTGGCAAACTGAAGATTAATAAGACGAGATTTGGTTCATATACTTACTGCCCGCTACACTACACTATACATAAAATAACACATACAACACAGAGTTGTACTCACTCTGGGCAGCGTTACGTCTAAATTCAATACAAACCTTGACAATTCCCTTCAATGATGATTACTGAAAACGTTTAAATAACTAGTCAAAAGAACGCAAAAAGACAATCTTGAACAGAAAACCCATATATGTAGTAACGTTTATTGAATCACATAAAATCAAACAAAATATGATAGGCTGTTTTTCGAACCAAAAATCACTTAGGTTAGCGTTACGACATACAGAACTATTAGGTAGATTGATCCTGATCTCTCTGTGCTCTCTGTTGCGTATACGGCACGCAAGTAAAAACAACGTCGTTCCTTACTTCAGTGATTGTGCTCATTTTTGGTTTTTATAATAGAATTCTCAAGAGTCCAAATAACGGCTTTACACGAGAATCGGTTTCTTTGACACCTCCATCGAGTCATGCCGTTTCTGTTGACCAGGTGTCGTAAGTAGCAGTGTCCTTCAAATAATAATATTGGTCTGCCATCATCTGATATCTTCACGTGGAACGCTGAAATAAAAGCAAGATGTTTTCTGTGTTACAGAGCTCTTCCCTTGATAGGAAATCGCAGATGACGTCAACATTTATCACATAGTCATTGGACATTGGACATAGGTTACACCGCGCACAATCTCAAGCCCTTTATAATCACAGATAGATAGATAGCCAGCCAGAGTCAAGGTTTCCTGATAGCTATAATCTTATGGTATTTAGGTCAAAGGCAAGTAGCTTACTTCTAGACAAGCATTCGTCATCGCCGTACATATCATCATTCACATTAATTGGAACTATCCATCACTTTGCCCACGCCACGTTTGAACACTAGGTCAAACGGGATCCTACCAATAATAATGAAAAAAAAAGAAAAGAAAAACTGGTTATACATAACAAAAGTACATACTATACGTAGCCAGCACTATACAGGATGATTTTTTTAAGAGTACCTTCAGGGCCAAACCCGAAACTATGAGAAATAACGAAAAACACTGAAAGGAGTCTCGAGAACGATTTTTATTGTAAGTAAAACTGCATGATTGGATTATTGAAAAATCTTTGTTCCTACCCGGTAATCGAACCGGTTGATTTTGAAAAAAAAAAACAACCCTGTATTACACCATTCGAAAGTTTAGCTAATATGGATCAAATTCTAGGAATCTATCTATATCTATATATATAAAACAAAGACGGGTTTGTTACAACACTTATAACTCAAGAACGGCTGAATCGAATTAGCTGAAAATTGATGGGGAGGTAGCTTAGAACCAGGAGACGGACATAGGATAGTTTTTATCCCGAAAAGAAAGTCGTGTTTGTTACACTATTTATAACTCAAGAACGGCTGAATCGAATTAGCTGAAAATTTATGGGGAGGTAGCTTAGAACCAGGAGACGGACATAGGATAGTTTTTATCCCGGAAATCCCACGGGAACGGGAATTATGCAGGTTAAACGAGAGCGAAGCCGCGGGGGAGAGCTAGTTAATAATAGATGGTAAACTAAAGGAAAGCTCTCCCTGTCTAAGATGGATATCTTAGACACGGTAAATAACATAAAACTCAAATGTATCATAATGTTACTATTTATTAAATGCAGAACAAAATTATCTACTAACATTTACGTACAAAACTTTCTACATAATATTTTTTATACAATGTATACCGCTGCCGTTACGCACTAAATGGGTTCAAATGTTAAAATCTATAAAGCTGATTTTTATTTACAACTTAACAATAGTTGCCACATAATGAGAACAATAATAATTTTATTAATCACCTAACCTTACATACTTAACTTACTTTCGTTAAATTAGTACATTACTAATTGTAATTGTATTTAAGGACAGATTTGCTATGATATACGAACAAAACCTGATAAATTGACGGAAGACAACATAATTATATTATTATAGCCCGTAACAAGTATCTAAACGTTAATTTATTTAAATAAAAAATATTAAAATAAAAACTATCTTTATTCTACTACTTGCTTATATAATATAAGTACATGATAGGTTAAAATAATTAGTTATTTGCGAAAAACATCAAAATTAGATATAAATTATATGTGCGCTCGCAAAAGATAGTAATAATAATAAACATATATTCTGCAATAGTACTGCTCCAACCGGGGATTGTCCTTGGGAATACTTTCACAGTGCATACAGGGATAATCGCCGGTTGATGCCCCATTACATTTGAAATGTCTAACGGCGCCTCTACGAGTTGGTTTCGGCCCCTCGTACGCCTACTAAAGGATCGGGTCTCCAGAGACAGTAAATAAAAAAATAAATATAGAAAACATAGCAAAGACAACATACAACATAGTAAGTAACTGTCAAGTGCGGAATCAAACATGAAGCTAACATTTGACTATCTCTCTAGATAGGATATATTATGATAAAGATATTGATTAATTAAAGTGGATTAAAAAAAAACTAATTGCCAACTTTGTTATATCAAATTCTAGGAATTAAAATAAAAGAGATCTAAAGATCACGGGACTAGAAAAGCATGCATTTCAGTGAAAAAACATTTAAAAAATATCAATATTTAAAATAATAAACTGAAGTATCGTAAAATCTTTCTATCTCCATTCCGCTTTAAACAATAATTTCTTCAGAATAATTCACGCAATATTGCTTGATATATTATTATAATCACGGTAAAATATGGTAATATGTCTTATTGCGATTTGTTAAAACTATTTCAACAGATTGTAGGTATTTGTCACTGTACAATCAAAATATTTTCTATTTTATCTTACTACAGGATGGTCAATTTAAGTGAGTTCGGTATCAAATAAATACAAAATCCTTTATTTCAAATAGACCAGTTTACAGGCACTTTTGAATAGTCAAGGTATGTCAGTCAAATAGATGAAGCTAATTCTGCCGCGCTAGCGACAAGAGTAGCAAGTTATTCTGCACCAAAACAAACTCACCGACCCTATCTCCAGCGCGGCAGTTATCTGTTACACAGTAAAGAAAAATGCAAAAATATATAACCGACTTCCATTGTAGGTATATTTTTTTACATTTCTGTCCTCTATACGGTCCGGCCGTAAAAAATAATTCAGTTTGGCTGAGTACTTTTTATTTTATGAGCATTTAAGTGAGTACTTTTTATTTTATGAGCAACTAATCTTAAATTCGGAGGTCAGTTTTTTTATTTGTTTATTGTTTTTTTACACCGACTTTCGAAATTAAGATTAGTTTAGTCTAGGTGATATGGAGTAGAATACGCCCGCAACTAAGCTTGAAACTACGGACTTCGGGCTTAGAGAGTAGCCCCCAAATACAAAAAATCAGAGGCAGAATATCAGACACAGAAAATCACCCTTAAATATGACCAACCATGCACTTTTTAAAAACTCTGTAATAATATCCGTTTTTACGTCATCTAACCAACTAATAGTACTACACTAACACATACATGTACGTATACCTATTTGTTTGCTTATAAGACTATAATACACATAACTTCTACTTTTTTGTTGTTAAAATATAAATATATCTAAAAACTATTATACCTATTCTAAGGTAAGGGTTATATATAGATCATTTTCCTTAATAGGTTCTTTGTCCGCAAAGCAGACACAATAGTAAAACAATCAGGGCAGACCACATGTGGTCTGTTCGACTGTGAACCGGTTAATTTTGTTCTAAAAATGTTAGTTCTTTTGAATATTTTATATTTACATTATGGTTATACTTAAATGTTGTTATTTAACTAATTATAAACCATTGAATTGTAAAAAAAAATACATCAAATTCTTCCGTTATTGAATGAATGACCGACAGACAACGCACAACCGGAAAGCTGTTTGCCATGTAGGTTCCCTACACCCCGTAAAGGTGCATTATGAGAGGATTACCCGCAATGCCTATGGAAATGTGAAAAAAAAAAAACAGAATATGCGTGTACGACGTTGCGGTAAAAAAGCTCGTAGAAAAAAACATGGTTATAAAACTACTTATCACACGATGCATCTTGTTTATAAAACCCCTTTTATTTATCGTCAGTATGTTTCACTAATGTTTAGATATCCACTATAACCGACTTTCTCGAACGATTTGCTATAGTTTGCAAAATAAGAGTTTTCTGTAATTTACCAGGTGGCAGCACTGAGGAGTCAGACCTAGACATCTCACATAACGTTTACTCATACAGTTGTTATATATTTAATATTTAATAATATTTTAATCATTATTAAAAAACAAAACACTACAAAGTAAAAAATAACTTTAATTTCGGAAGTCAGTGTTTTTGTTACTTTCTTCGTATTTTGACACCGACTTCCGAAATTAAAGTTATTTTTTACTTTGTAGTGTTTTTTTTTTGGAAGTCGGTTGTATTTTTTTGTAAAAAGATTTTTATTTTTCACTTTTTAGTGGTACCCCATACCTAACAACACCACTGAAAAATCGCAGAAAAGCAAAATACGAAATTTCGATAAAACTATCATCCAAGTAGACGAATTCCAGCTATTTCGATTTAAAATCCAAAGTTCATAACCGATTTTCATAAAATTTAAATGGGACCAATCTGCAAGTATATCCTTTCAGGTACAATTTTTCAAATCGGTTCATAATTGACGGAGTTATGAGGTAACAAATATAAAAAAAAAACATACAACCGAATTGAGAACCTCCTCCTTTTTGGGAAGTCGGTTAAAAATAATAATGGACTCTTTTAGGAACAGCCAAAGTTTAAGTAATAAAGAATTTTGAAAAAAAATTACGGCATCGTCATAAGTTACGTTTCAGAGAAGTCTATATGGCGCCAACTTAGCGTCATTATCACTTGCGTTTTATTTGAATCGCAGTCATAAAATCTTTTCAGAAACATCATTATATATGGTTATGTTGATCGTTAAGTTTCATGATATAGTTTCCATCTGTGATGGCTATGGCTCTGCACTTATTGAAGGACTTGCAGCACCTCCAGCGCGTTCTGCCTCGCCTGCTGATATAGTGCCGCATGAACCGGTTGTTCCCTATCAGCAGGACATTCCTCCCGTTCATCTCCGTGAAGGTCGCGAGCCGGTAGCCAAGCCCGTCCAAGCCAAGTCCTGGAAACAGTATTGTATGTTACAGTTTCGTGTGGATGTGTTTTAGCACCTTTAAGAGCAGAGGGGTTGTCCAATTGTTTTTTGTGATAACAAAATCACGGCTCTGTTTATTTATTTATTTGGGACAAACAAACATATTTACCCGAAGGGAATTGCCGACATTTCGTAAGTCATGTGAGTTTTATATACAGAACTGTAAATAAAACAAAAATCGTAACAGTCCATGTTTATTAATATATTGAAAATACCCAATTATATTACAGATCGATATGACAATATAAAATATTATTTAAGTTAATCATATCAAATAAGAATAAATATAGCTCTAGCGATTCTAAATACCAATAAAAACAAAATAAATAGCCATCAAAACAAAAACAAATATGGGTCATCCATTTACTCAATATACATACATATCAAAAGAAATATGCTTCTCAAAAATATACAAAATAGTCGCTTAAGAATTACAGTTTTATTGGAAGTGTTAAGTCTAAACCTGAAAATGCTGAGTTAAAACTTGCACTGAAATTTTATTTCAGACTTATCGCATATTATACTGTAACTAGTGTACACCAATCTCAGGTTTTTTCATCCGAATCCACTTCTTCTTCATCATGGGTGTGTTCAGTAGCTTTTGTTAGCTTATTCCCCTTAGTTACAGCGCAGCCTTTGCAACCATGGTGCCTTCGAATGCACCGCCAAGACGTCCTCACTCCATGAGTGTAGTCTTGACGATATTTGAAGCCTTCGTGGAGCAAAATAATCGCTCCTCGTCTACTCTTAGTCAGTATAAACGAACATTCTGTAACCAAAATTTAATCATCACAAAGGGAAATAAAATAATAGCTTTAAAAGGAGAGTAAAAGATAGTAATGATGTTCTTTAAGTACGATATATTCAGATAAACAGAAATTCCTAATTTCTAGCAAAATTTTGAATAAGGGCGCACAAGGGCGTCCGTTTTCGCGTTAACTTTGTTTAGGTACATTATTAATAAGATTTTTGCATATAAAATTGGTGTTTTCTTTACTCTATTTTGCACAATATTTGAATGTATATATTTACATGTATTTCTGTTTTTAAAAATCAACTGCACTACACTGATACATGTAGGAATATATAAAACATTTGAGCAGTGTTTAGCTGTTAACATACAAATATTTAATGCACCCAGTCAGGAAGGGATTGTTTCACGTATTTCTAGAAATAAAAAAATCACCACACATTAACATAAATGAATTAATAAATATAAACACAACTTCAGCTTCTCTTAATAATAATACAGAAGCTTATAAAAGTACTACAATAAATTATACTATTGGATAATCACGTTAGTACAATAATTAATTGCTAAAAAATTAATAATATAATTATTCATTATGTGCTTTCAGTAACTGTCTCACTAGGTTTGAGAGGCAAATCTCCAGGAACATCATTTAAGTTACTAACAGAATTACAGCTATTTTCAACAGGAGTTTGATTTTGTTCGACTTGATCATTCTGATCAGGAGGATCCATGGCAATTTCTGATTGCGTAGGTTCATTCATATTCCCATCATCGGTTACGTTAACGTATGCATTTTCTTCATCATGATCATCATGATTCGATTTGTCCTCCTTGACATTATCAGTCGTCGACTCCAATGACATTAACATTGGGTTTTCTAAAGGTCGCGTAAGTATACAATTTGGAATAATTTCACTAGTGGTCGTTTCAGTATTCGTTATTGGATCGATTATCTGATCTTCTTCACAGCGATTTACTTCGATTTCTATATTAGCTTCATCAATGTTGGGTTCATCAATTTTAGGTTCGTCAATATTAGGCTCAGAGGACAATGAGGAGGGTAATGCTGTGAAATAGCTTTTTATCACATTTATATTAATCTGTGCTTGTTTCACCCTTTCTAGTTCCAACTCTTCACCGTCAGAAAGTATCTCTATTGGAGCGTCATCTCGTACGACCTCGATGACGTCATCGTCAGATTCATTGTCCGCTACTTTCGTCATTACGTTGCTTATGAGAAGATTCTCGAGCCCTTTAGTAGAATAACCTGAAACAATTTTTTACTGTAAATGACAATTCCAAAAATAAATTCACAATAACTACCAACTACTTCTAATGAAATAACTATTACTAATGAAACAGTTGATGCCGTAACCTTTCTCAACTTAAAGCTTTGTCTGGACTTGTTTCATAATTTCAGTGGCAAAGTTAGTTAGGGTGTTATCAATAAAATCAACCTCATTATATAAAATACGATTTATTAGATAAAAGAAAACTACTTAAAATATCTTTAGCATTTACATTATTTTTGTCTTTTCAAGAATCATTTTGTTTTCTTAAATCTCCTGACCTGAGAAAACAGTTGGAAACATAACCTTTTAGACTACATTATAAATTTGTTCAGCGGACGCAATTATTATGATTGATATTATAATGCAACTGATCCATTAGTATGTACTTTATAAAAACGTATTATTATGTAGTCTCAAAAATGTGTTCTGTACGTATTTTATATATAATAATGTAATACATCATGATCTTATCCTATATAACCTAACCTGTGAAGTAAGAGAAAAGGTAATGCATTGAGAAACCCTAAACCACGCAAGGACTAACACAAACAATAGCTGCTAGTACACAAACGTAGAATTTTCGAGGGGTTTCGAGTCAAGGAAATAATCTAAAAATATATTTGACATACATAATATGAAACAGGGGTTTTAATAAAGGTAGTCTTTTTTCTGAGCCGTTGGCAAACATGCTGATTCACAAAAATCTCATAAAACTATACTCCTCTGATATACATGGTTGTGTTCATTGGATACGAGAATCTTTTGGTTGATGATTCTGACTATACATTTACAGCCAAGGGAAGCTCTCTTCGAACAACGCCAGTAGCTTCGCGTCTCGTTTCCATATTCTCGGTAGAATCTGTGACCTTGGAGTATCAAGACTTGTCCACCTTTCTCTGTGAGGTATATTCGTCCTGTTGGTTGACCTGTAAAAATACAAATAAGACATCAATAAGGACTTAAATATAACTGGAAAAAATTGCACGGTTGGCGCAGTGGTTGAGTGACTGCTGAGCGCGCACACTAAGCGCGCTACGTGTCGCGGGTTCGATTGCCGGTCGGGACAAATATTTGTATGGCCTACAGATGGTTCTGGGGTCTGGCTGTTTGTGGATGTGATTTACATGTTTGAATACGCACCCACGATACCAGAGAAATTCTTAGGGTGAGGCAGTTTTTTTTTTAAAGGTACTTTTTGTGTAAAACAGGCATGGGTGTTTAATGTATTCGAACTTGTTCCTATTAGTAGATACGTTGTTAGAATTTATTAAAAAAATATGTTGTGTCAGCTACTTCCTTTTATGTGGACTATATTATTGATTTTGGGGGTAGCAAAATATCGAAGTATTTTTATTAATCTTATAATTTAGTGGTAGTATATTTGTCTAAGTAAGGGCTACTGAATACTGCTAAATTTTAATACAGTAGTCCTTGCGTAGTTAATTATTGTTCTTAGTATATAACAATTAATAATAACAACATCTTTAGAGGCAACAAAGACTGCGTCATTAAAAGAAATAACATATATATTTATTTGATAACATAAAAACACAACATATTATTTAAGAGATTTTCAACTAAAATACTCGATTCAAGAATATTTTTATACCGCAAAGTAGCTACTGCTTCAAGGATCACATTAATGAGAATGGTGTCCGAAAACGGCTAAGACTGTATTGCCCGAAGTATGCACTTTGGCCTTGCAAGGAGGATGGTTGTAATAGCCTGTGCAATACCACGTGTTCCTACCACCAGATGCAGACTTTTTATTGTAACTGTACTTCCCCATGTGCATTAATATCCCGCCACGTTGTGAAAACGAAAACTGGATTGGCTCTGGAAAGTCGATAGTTGGTTAGGTTAGAATGTTCTTTATTATGTAAACCTTATAAGTTACTGAATAAACAAATTTGAAAACCATTACTTAAAGTATATGGTGTTCTTATAGCTAAAAGCGATATTTAAAGACAATCTTTCGATGATTTGATGATGATGTACCTACTCTACGTACGCCTGCCGGAGTTGCGGGACTATTCGAAAGAGATATCGCGGCTCCAAAACACAAAGGGCAATGAAGGAACATGGATAGGTTTTAGTCAGTAAAAGTCTGACACTCCCTTCCGCTCCGCCCAGAGCGGGAGAAGTCATTTGATGATTTCCCATCCCTAAAAAAAAAGGCGATTTTTTTATTCTCCTTCTTTCTTTCTGCGATTCTCTTCCTTTCTAATCTTCTTTCCCCCATGAGTTTTCTAATTACCCATCAATATTTATTTTTAGAAATAAATCATATCAGATCGAACCAAAGTCGGCAGCAAAAATAATTGCAGAAATTTACTGCTGGACCCAAAAACGTCGATATAACGATGATAAAAAAAGATTTATTATTTAATTTGCAGTCTACACACAAAAAATAAGGTTACTTGTACTTAGTAGGACCTAAATTACTTAACTGCAGGTTAAGGTCGTCTTAATAAAAACAGTAGCATGAAAAATAAATGTATATTATTTCTAAAATAAAACATTATATGATACGATCGAAGTAGATAAAATTGCAGATGGAGAAGATCATTTCACGGTCGCGGGGTGGTTATGATCATTGCACGCATTCACTATTTTGTCCTCGACCGTGTGCACTTTAGCCGTACAATCGCTACGTGTTGCGCATTTCCAAGTCTTTTTCACGTGTTGCAGACAGTATGTCCGACAGATGAAGGAATACCCATCGACCATGAGATGTCGGGTCCCTCTAGCTGAGGTCGTGAAGTAAACTGCAAAGAAATGGTTTTAATAGGCTAAATTCCATCATCCACAAATTACAAAACTATTTAGTCCGTCAGTTAGAGTATTGAAAAATAATGGACACGTATTTTTTTGTTTTTGTAAATCACTGAATATTGACAAAGATAAAACGCAATAAAACTCGGGAGTGGGGGCTCGTGACGTCACGACTCACAAAAAAATAAGCGTCGTAACTTCGTCAATTTTGGAAAAAACACGGGTCAAATATTTTTTGATAATCTAACTGACGGACTAATTCGATTTTTTCAGGACACAAGCCTATTTCTTTTATAACGATTTGTATTGAATTTGAAAGGCATAGTGAAGATGGGAAATAAAAGTAATTCAAAGACGAATATTTAGTTTATTTTTACATTTAATTATATTTTTTAAACAACACCAAACACGTCTAAATGACTAGAATATAAAGAGTGTAACAGAAATAACGCAGAACATGAAAAAAAAAAAACAGAACAACGGTTACTTATCTAGTACACTTTTGTACAGTATATTTTGTCGAGTTATACAAGTTTGCATGTTGCAGCTGATTTTTATTTTTGTCCCTTTTCGGTTTTGCGTTAATTCTGTTATAATTTATAGGTACACTTACGATAACATTGTATCTCTTCTTGTACTCGTGTGATAAATATTTAAAACGTTTTTAACGGCTCAGGCTCATTCAGAAACTCAATATGAGCTATTTTCTATTTTATTTGAATTGTTTTTGTTTTATTTGAAATTGTGCGTCTGTCTGGGAGGACTACATTATTTTACATAATTATATAAATATAAATTATTTCTTTCTTTTTACCCGTCTGCCAAGGAAGGGTTATATTTGTTAAACGTTCATCACACGAGAATATACACAAGATAAAGCAAATAAGCAGTAAATTATTTCGAAATAAGTTATCTTACTCTTAATACTTAATCCTAATATATAAAATACTTCCGTTCCTGAGTGAGTGACTGACAGACAACGCACAGCCGAAACTACTGGTCGAAGGAAGCTAAAATTTGGCTTGCAGGTTACTTGGGAGCACTGAAAAAGGATTTCCTGAAATTCTTACGTGAACGCGAAATTCCTACGTGAACGCGAAATTCCTACGTGAACGCGAAAAAAAGGAAATGCGGCTACGAAGTCGTGGGCTAAAGCGTATATAAACGTTTGTACACTACAAAATTGAAGCAGCGTTTATAAATGACGCTGCCCAATCTAAAGAGATCACTATTAAAAAGTTCTTTTTCTGATTGCCACCCTGATCCACTCGCCTTTTCCATTGACCACATAATGAGGAGGATCGTGGTTGTGCTGATACATTCCTGGACCAGGTCTAAAGCCTTCGTGGCCGGTGTAGATCGTGGCCCTGCAACCTTTGCTCCTGTTCGAACATTTCCAGAGTATTGTGCCTGTCATTCTGGACTCACAATACCTGTTGTACGTATAATTATTATACATCAGAAGTGGATGTTTGCCTTTCGATGGTATATAGTGGGCTGTGAAAATATTAAAGTAGTTAATTAAGGTTTGGAAGAATAGAATTAATTCTACTAAAGCATTCTTGAAATCTACTTAAGGGTCAGTATTGGGAAGCTTGGTTAAATGAACCCGACTTGAGTAATATCTATAGATTGATAGAGTATACTTTATTCATACCTCTTTTACACACACTTCAAAATTCAAGTTATTTTTTCAAGTTAGGTTAGGTAGCCAGCGCTTTGTGAATTTCAGTTTTACATAAAGGCTGACAAGAGCGTGCTCTCGGCCTTTTAGGACATATTATGCGTTAATCTAAGCATAATCTGGAAAGGCTCATGATACTGGGGCAAGTCGACGGAAAACGCATTCAAAGCAGAACACCGGTAAAATGGACAGTTGCATCAAAGAAGTGGCTGTTGGTGACACCGCCACACTGCAGAAGACCGCATGGCTTGGAGACGCGTCGTATATGAAGTTGAAGAAGATCTTCATCAGCGCATCTTTGTTCTCATCCATGTTTGACCCATTCGCCGTTTTCAGACTTGGTATAATTCGGAGGGTCATGATCGTGATCATATATGCCAGATAAGTGCCAGCCTTTGGCACTGGATACTAGAGCTCTGCAGCCTTTCGCTTTATTGGTGCACTTCCAAACTGTGACTCCTGTGCGTTTGGATTCGCGACACCAGCTGTATGTATATTTTTTGAATAAAAGGAGTCCATATTTGCCTTTAGTTGGAATGATTTCAGCTGTGGAAAGTTCACCGTAATTGTAAATAAAAAATATAAAAAATACATGCTTGATATTTTAGTCTTGGCAAAACAAACGATACCATGAAGCAGAAAAATCAAGTGAAAAGGAAACGACAAGAAAACAATAAGTATAACATTTAATTTGGCATATGAAGAAATAACATTAGTTAATTTTTGGTTTCTTGTCGATGACCCATCTTCCACCTCGCGTTTTGCTTTTAGGAGGGTCATGGTTGTGATCGTCCTTAAGCTCTATCTCCTCTTCATTGACGAGGCAGCTTGCCTTGCAGCCTCTATGGGTCAGTACACATCGGTAAAATACCTTCCCTGAACGGTTTTCCTTAACTCGTTTGTACACATGCTTTTTGAGAACCATCGCCGGGTACTTTTTGCCTGTAGATATGTATTTGATCCCTAAAAGAAGAAATTAGAAATATCGTTTTCTTTTAATGCTTGGCTTGTTTAATTAATTTGATAAATTTAAAATTTTATAGGAAACGGTTTTAGTTTTTCTGAGTCCGAAGATATCTTTCAGTTTTCTTCATGTCGAGGGTATCCCTACTAAGGATAACAACTACATATCTAAATAAAACTGAGTACTATGTACTTAGTTCTACTGTTTCTAAAAAAATACAAGTGGTACATGTACTTTAATTTTATTGTTTTCATGAACACTAAAAAAAACTTATAAATAACTTAAAATACTAAAAATCATCACTTCCAAATTTTAAAATTAATCTTATCTATTGTACTTAAACTTCATAAAAAGATTTTAATATTATTAATATTGACATTATGATTTTGTGCTTGTTATATGCAGGTGCATGGGAAGACATAGGATTAATAACTAGTATTTAAAAAATCTCGTGAACATACTCTGCCGACAGACAAATGTCTGCGGAAACCTTAAAGAATATCTTTTAGGATTAGAGGGTAGGTATAAACTACGAGTAATTTAAACAACATTTTTTTTGATGGAGTTATACTAATTATGCTATTTTAAGGTTATTAATAAAGTTGGACTTAGTTTCATTACGATCGAATTATCAGCATCAAGATAAAAGCATCACCGATGAACCTCAACATCGTTAAGGTATACGCCCCTACCTCTACTGCAAGCGACGAGACCATTGAGAAGTTTTACTCCGAATTAGATTCAACAATAGCGAAAATACCCAATAGAGAAATATTAGTCATTCTAGGGGACTTGAATGCTAAGATCGGAGAAAACGCTGATCAGCTAAGCAAATGCAGTGGGAAATTTGGGCTCGGAAAACGAAATGAACGTGGTGAACGCTTATTACAATTCGCTTCCGAAAACGATCTGCTAATTGCGAATAGTCTTTTCCAACACCACCCTCGAAGGTTGTACACGTGGGTGTCGCCTGATGGAAAATCTCGAAACCAGATCGACTACATCATGATACGATCACGATGGAGATCATCCATAAAAAATGCCCATACACTACCTGGGGCCTCCTGCGGATCCGATCACCAGCTTTTGATCTCGAAGTTACAGCACAAACTAACAGCAGCAAGACTCATCAAAGAAAACGAAGAAAGTCGAAGTGACAGATGCTTTAAGATTTGGCTCGATTGTGGAGCGCAACTGGTCACAATGGTCAGAAGCGGATCTGGATAATGAAACATCCGATACACTATGGGACCGCGCTAAATCGCATCGTTTCGGCAGTCTCGGAAGCAACACCACCAATTAAAACCCACAAGAAACAACATTGGATGACTGATGACACCTTCAAACTCGTCGAAAAACGCCAGAAGATGAAAGCAGCGGGAGCTGATATTAAAGAACTAAATAAAATGTCGGCAAAGATACAACTAAGGTGCAGACAAGATCACAATGACTATCTCCGCAGTATTTGTAAACAAGTCGAGATGCATGCAGACAGGTACGAATCACGAGACTTATACCACAAGATCCGTCTCATTACAAGAACACTGCCGTCTAAAACCTGGGCTATTGAAGATCACAATGGCCAGATAGTCACTTAACTGGACCAAATTTCGAAAGTCTGGAGGAACTACTGTCAGTCCTTGTTTGAAGATCCTCAGTCGCATAACTTTGCATCTACGGAGCCTACGAGTGATATGCTAGAGCCAGATATTCTTGAATCAGAGGTAAGAGCCGCCATTCAACACCTTAAGAATGGGAAAGCCACAGGGAAAGATGAAATTCCAATCGAAACTATTCGAGCAATGGGAGAACACGGCGTTCATATCTTCTGGACCATTTGCAACAAGATATGGCTCACAGGCAAATGGCCTTCAGAATGGGCTCACACAGTCTTCACTCCTCTCCATAAAAAGGGTTCGACTAAAAAATGTGGTAACTTTCGGCTCATTGCTCTAATAACACACGCCAGTAAAATTATGCTACACATTATCAACGAGCGACTGAAGGCATACTTGTCCAGAGAAATTGCGCCAGAACAAGCCGGTTTTGTAAAAGGCAAGGGGACCCGTGAACAAATTCTAATTGTTCGTCAGATTATCGAAAAAGCTCGAGAATTCAACAAACCAACACACATATGCTTTGTTGATTTTTCCAAAGCGTTCGACTCGGTAAAATGGCCAACACTGTGGAACACACTACTGAACATGGGTACACCACAACACCTCGTACACTTACTCAGGGGACTCTACGAAGGGGGAACAGCATCAGTGCGGACAGATGACCTCTTCTCAGATACTTTTCACCCAAGAGCGGGTGTGCGACAAGGATGCATAATTTCACCTTTGCTTTTCAACATCTACACCGAGCTTATAATGCGAATCACTCTTGAAGACTGGACCGATGGTGTTGTGATTGGTGGATACAAGATTTCGAACTTACGATACGCAGATGACACCACCTTATTTGCTAGTAACGCGGACCTCATGCAGGCCTTACTTCAGAAAATGGAGCGCGTAAGTCTAACGTTTGGATTGAAGATTAACAGATCTAAGACCAAGATTATGATCGTGGACCGTGTCAATGACAATTCGCCAGAGGTTACGCAGATTGCGAATTGCGATGTGGTCCCAACATACGTATATCTTGGGGCTTTAATCTCAAACAATGGTGGTTGCGTGGATGAAGTGAAGCGTCGTATGGCCATAACCAGAGCCGCAGCGGAGAAGTTGAGGAAGGTTTGGAGGAATAGAAACATTACCAAAGCCACCAAAGTCAGGCTCATGAGAACGCTAGTATTCCCAATCTTCCTTTATGCGGCGGAGACATGGACAGTGCGTGAGTTTGAAAAGAGAAAGATAGATGCCCTAGAAATGTGGTGCTGGAGGAAGATGCTCGGCATATCTTGGACTGAGTTCCGCACCAATGTGTCCATACTTCAGGAGCTCGGCATCACAAAGCGTCTATCGACCATAGTACAGACGCGCATACTGCAGTACTTTGGCCATGTCTCTAGACGCCATAACAACTCAATAGAGCGGCTAGTCGTACAAGGAAAAGTGGAGGGAACCAGATTGCGCGGCCGATCACCTATGCGATGGACTGATCAGGTGAAATCCGCAGTGGGTAACTGCGTGTCAGACTGCGCCCGACAGACTTCCAACAGAGAGAGATGGCGGGAGATCGTTAAGAAGGCTGTGTCCGCCTCTATCACCAATGTGGACGCCTCAACGTGACCACGACCGCTCTGCCAAGAGCGAAACGACAGAGAAGTAAGAAGTTTCATTACGACAGCATAATGAAACTATTCATGTAAAGAAAGTACTACTTTCTTTGTAATGTTTTTCGTTTTTTTTTTAATGTTATATTCACATTGCGTAATACCAAAGAATATCCTGACATTACCCGTCGCTGCTGCCAGTGAGATCTGTTGATGAGAGATAAAAAGATGGCGATTGTTTGTACGATGTTTCTCAAATAAATAATTCAAAATGGAATATGTAAACAGTGATAGAAAATCCTATACATATAATACAATTTAAAATTCGTTTCTTTGTTAACAAAGCAGTTACAGCTAGTGTTAAGATACTCTTTGGTGTTTCCATTAGAAAACATATTACATTTGTGCTACCTCTATGCTAATTATCATTTTACTGCTTCCTTAAAAAACTAAAATACATTAATATTTCGAATAGCTCTTTGCAAGCCACTTCATCCATCATAATTATTTTTTTATCGCTCTTTATTCCTTGTCTATACCATAAAGAGAACATAACCCTCACATCCAACTGTCTATGTTCAAAAAAAAATTCTTTTTACTTGACCGTTCCTTGGGCTTAGGGGTTGGTGAGTTCGTCAGAGAGAGAATTAATCATTTTTATTAAGACTTCTTTTTATGTATCGATGACATGTGTTCATTTTCTTTTCAAAATGTATTCTAAACTATATTTCTTAGAAATACCTACCTAATCTCATGAACTAACGCAACTTACTATTTGATATTTTTATTCGAATCTCAATTAAAAAAATAGCTGCCTTCTAAAGTACTTATTACCTACACTATTTTTTTTATACCAGACCACTTCTGAATGGCCGCTCATGGAAGTTATTGGAATTTTAAGTATTTAGGCGAACGCGTACTTCTAAGACTCAGTACGCGTTTCACCTCTAATTGTAACACCTCTATTATTGCATTATTATATGATATGTAAAAATCTCGTGTCACGGTGTTTGACCGTTTGTTATCGAACTCCTCCCAAAGGGCTAGACCGATTTTTATGAAATTTTCAGTGTACTTTTGGTTGGTCGTAGGATATTTTTATTTTTTGTATGGTATAACAACGTTTGCCGAGTTAGTGTTTAATGTAATAACTAGCTATAGCTATCCCTCGCGGCTTCGCTATATAATGTAACCCAAAGTTGCAAAGTTTGCCTATAACATTCGTTATTCGGCGTGCGCTGAGAAAACTATTGATGATAAATTAAAAATAATGTACCTACTACATAATTAAAGTACTCACTATCATTTATCACCAATAAAGAAAGTCTGCGAGGGTATATGTCGCAATTACCGTTTTGTTGACTTGATTTTGTTCAAATAATTCAATCAAAACTCGGGCGGAATGGAATATTGCGATTTTGGTAACATATCCAATTAAATGGTTTGATAATTAACGTCGTTATGCTTGTATGTAAAACACACTTTAAATTATTCAAATCTGACTTTTCGTTTGGTATAAAAAGATCTACAACATAAGAATAAGGCGAACTGCCCTACGTTGAGACTATTTATTAGTAATTTACACATTACGCTATAAAGAGGGAGATATGGGACATGAAGTTCGAGGAGAACCTAACCTACTTAACCCGCGGGCGAAGTGCTTGTATCTAAGTAATAATTAAGATTGTTATTTTATCAGAATAACTCGTAACCTACAGGTTACCGGATTTCCGCTGTACGTACTTGCCACGCGGTAGTCATGTTTCGCCGGTAACGAAACCATATATTCCATTCAGGAATCGGCGCTCACCTAACAACGCCATCTAGGGAGGCGGAAGTGAAACATTTGTCTGACTAGGAAAACATAATCCGCGTACTTGTGTATTGAGAAATGTACTGAATAACATACTACAGTGTTTTATTATGTTTTTTTTTTAAATTATTATTAGCGTTAAGTTACTAATTTTACCTCTATTTCTCTCATATATGTACTGAAAAATACGTCTTGTAAAGAAAAACTTGAAAATAATACTTTGACGTTCAAATTAAAAATACCAAAAAAAAAAAAAATTACTTTAATTACAGGACATTCGGTGTTTATGGTTTGATTTATTAGTTTTTCAGTAATTCCAGCTTTATTTTTTAAATTTGTTGTGTTCTTTGCCTAAAAACGGTGGCGTGACGATTTAGACTCATTCCTGTCGGATTGGTCGTAGAAGACATCAGACAAAGTTGGCTAGAAAGATATGGGGGAGGCCTTTGCCCAGCAGTGGGACAACAAGCCTAACAAAAAAAAAGGGAAGTGCTTTTAGGGTTCCGTAGAAAACAATGAAGAACACATAGGATAAATAACAATATTTAAAAAAAAATAGAATGTTTGTACGATGTTTTTTAATTAAATAATTTAAAATAGATTAATTTTATCATAAACTAACACAATTCACTATTTGATATTTTTAACCGAATCCCAATAATAAAATAGCTGCTTTTTAAAGTGTTACCTACATTATTTTTTTTGTTTTTCCAGAAACCATGGCCGCATACAGAAGGATGTTGTATGCATTCTGTGTAGTAACTCGGAAACGAAATCATACAATCACTTTCTGTTGCAGACCTGCTAGTCTATTCTGTAAATAACCATTTCGATATCGACTTCACCTGAGTGACTAAGCTTACAAAGTGAACTTTATTTCACACATCATAAGGTCTTATATTTATACGAATTTGAAACTCACCTCGGATTCCGCTGTCGAGACACGAAAATGTTGTTACAGAATAGCACTGCAGAGGGTCAATTCTACAAATTTTTAAACAACTTTCGCATTTGCTTGTCGAACGCAAACTGTCTGACAGATTGAGATGCGAAGCGATGCGAATATGAAAATTAGTAGAATTGACAATGTGCCAATTCTGTTGCAAACGTTCGTATTGCATCTCAGTCGTAATCTGTCAAAAAAGAGGTTTTTAGGGTTCCGTAGTCAAATGGCAAAAACGGAACCCTTATAGATTCGTCATGTCTGTCTTTCTGTCTGTCCGTCCGTGTGCCACAGCCACTTTTCTCCGAAACTATAAGAATTATGCTGTTGAAATTTGTTAAGTAGATGTATTCCGTGACAATACATTTTGGGGGTCCACATACTTAGGACCCAATACGTGTTGGGTATCTATGGATACTGGATAGGTCTTCAAAAATGATAGGTTTCTAATATCATGTTTTTCTAAACTGAATAGTTTGCGCGAGAGACACTTCTAAAGTGGTAAAATGTGTGTCTCCCCCTCAACTTCTAAAATAAGAGAATGATAAAACTAAAACAAATATTATGATGTACATTACCACGTAAACTTCCAGCGAAAATTGGTTTGAACGAGATCTAGTAAGTAGTTTTTTTTTAATACGTCATAAATCGCAACTTCTGCTTATAATTTAATACCTACTGGTTTGTACGGAACCCTCGGTGCGCGAGTCCGACTCGCACTTAGCCGGTTTTTTTACAGTTAGCGACTGAGACGAGAATGCAAACGTTGCTCAAAAATGAGTAGAATTGGTCTTCTGATATCTTACGTGAGTTTTTATATAAATCCAGTTTAATTTTATAAATAGCTGCACTTTTGTGCACGACCAATTTTGACGTCGCTCTATAACTACGATTTTGTCGTGCTGCGAATATAGCGTAGGTATATCAGCTGCTAAGGTCGCTGTTTTACTTTCGGAGTTGGAATCACAACCCCCATCCTTGGCTGATGACAGTGATCATCATACGCTGCCATTATAAAATCCATTTTTTCTGGCGATGTCTTGACGAAGGCTTTGCATCCAGTCCTGGTTCTTCGCGAACAGTGCCACAGGACCCCTGAACCTGATAGCACCTTGAAGGTGTATGTGTGTTTGTTGAATAACAGTAAGGGGTGCTTCCCTTTACCTGATGGGATGAGTTTTCCTGTGAAATTCATTTGTTGTTTAGAGGTAAAGATTTATAGGAAAACTATCTAAGGTATGAGTTTGTTAAAATTTGATATAGACCCGTGAGAAGGCGCGCTCTCCCTTGTCTCTCTACCCCCTGATGTGTGTTAGAAATCGATACTTACATAGCTATTGTTTTATTATAAATAAATGACCTTCTATTCATTGACCACGACATGTGGGAGTGAGTGGAATTCCCTGCCTGAGTCTGTGTTTCCTGATAGCTACAACCTGGGAGTCTTTAAGTCAAGAGTGAATAGGTTACTTCTAGGCAAGCGTGCTCCACCTTAGACCGCATCATCGCTTAACATCAGGTGAGATAGCCGTCAAACGTACGCCTATAATAATTAAAAAAAAAAAAAAAAAAAAAACATAAACTGTGTGTTACGTCACTTTGATTTACAAAATACTAGAGCTAAATGTTCCTTCTTAGGAACTGAATAGTTGAATAGGTACATTGTGAAGATAGCTGCATCGACCTCGAAATTTGAACAAGGGATATAAATTAAAATAACATCTATATATTTTCAATAGATTTATTAGATAGATATATGCGATGATATAATATCCACGAACATAAAAAAATGTACAAATAATATGTACTAGGAACGATTACATTAAGGCAAATTATTGAAACTCACACCAATAAATGCTTAATACGATTATAAACAGGCTACGAAGTCAAATACTAGGAAACCTAATATTTAGTTAATTAATACTAATTTACTCTTAATTAGGGAGTTTAGTATTATAATAGGAATTTCACGAGGATTTATACTTTGTTTGAAGTCTTACTATTGCGAGTAAAGACCTACTTAATTAGTTGAGTCTGAATCACAGAAAAATAAAATATAGTCTTCAGATGCCGAAACTTTTGCG
Source organism: Ceramica pisi (assembly GCA_963859965.1). NCBI lineage: Eukaryota > Metazoa > Arthropoda > Insecta > Lepidoptera > Noctuidae > Ceramica > Ceramica pisi. Next base: position 5,288,231 of record OY982541.1, on the reverse strand, counting down.
CCAACCCCGTTCCTTTTGTAGCAGCTTCGTACTTTTGGAGTAAAAAATGTAAGAAAATAAATAAACGTTTTATTTAAATGAGCACCAAACATATTTTTTCTTTCTTGCTACTTTCAATTTAGTAGCAATACTGTTTTATAATCCGCTCTTTATAAAGGACGGCAAAATTAAAGCCATAAAATCACATTATTTATATATAACGAACAAAAAAATAATACGTCATGGTACGCGCTATGAGTCATTCAATACAATGATTGAAAGATCAAGGGAAAAACCTTACCAAAAATGAAACTGGCCTTGAAAGGGTCGCAATATCTTTCTACTGCAAGATATTGCGACCCTTTCAAGGCCAGGGAGGCCCAGAACAGTTCCTAGTGGTATTCCTTGAGAGTTTTCTTAATTTAACACGTTATACAGAATATTCTCCATCTCATGTTATAACTAGGTATTATTTATTTCTTATGAATAGGAGAAAACAAGCAATTTAATAGGTAAGGCAAACCTAGTCACTACAGTTAGATGACGGACGTGAGTTACAAAGTAAAAGGTTTGGAAGAAAATCTATCTATTACACCATATTTTTCGTAATAATTATATCGTTGGAATTGGAGAGGATGATAATATTTGGTTGTAGAGAAATGATAATGTTATAAATGAACTTAAGGTCTTGATAAAATGTAACGAATTTAAATGTTTGCAAGGCGAGGATTCATTTTAATACGAATTATGCCGTTTATTACAAATATTGTCATGATCGAACTACACTGCTTGCGATCTCTAGTTTCATCTTTAAATTGTTATCAATCAGGCATTCCAAAAGTAGTCACTAATTTACTACAATTGCGGAGGTTTTATTATTTTTGAGGTAAATAATTTTTATGCAACATTAGTGTTGGTTATTTCAGCATTTGCATTTCGTATTAAAAAGTTGCGAAACAGATCATTGTTTTTGAAAATTTAAGTAATGTGTGGATATTTATTTAAATTACCAATTAAAGCATACTATTTCAACACCTGTTGTTGTTTTCTTTCTTCTACTACTAATCAAATGATGCCTTGTCCTGAGAGGACGAGCAGAGGGTGCCATCATATTTTTTTTATATACCTGGTTGTAGGCTTCTGCAAAATAATACTCAAATAACTATTCTACTCAGCTAGTCTAGCTACCTATTTCGTCTACTATTATTTTATAAGAGTTTTTAAATATTACTTATAATATGCGTATTAATATTAGTTACACTTCAGGACTATTACCACTATTAATAGCTCCTTTGAACGCCACGACGGGACAAATTATTCCTTCGCTATACTTTATTGGCGATACAATGAAAATACAAAAATATTGATTTTATTTAAAAACATTCACTTTTTAAAACTGTTGATTGTAAAAACTTTGTGACAACAGGAGCAGTTTATGGCGTTCATTGCAAAATACTTAAGTATTTTTTGTTATATGTTATTTTAAATAAGATATAGTTATATCTTCAGAAAGAAAGTTATTAGTTTTCTCTCCGACATGATCGGGTAGTTTCGGCGGGGGATGATCGTGTGGCTTATGTGCAAAAGCTCTGGTTCCGAAGCTGATGGCTGAGGCTCTGCAGCCTTTCAGCCTTCGAGAGCAATACCAGGATATTCTCCCATCTGCATTCTGTTTCTGGTAGCTATATGTGTATCCTGAGAGGACGAGCAGAGGGTGCTTACCACCTCTTTTCGTCCAAAGAAATGTGCCTGTTGAACAAATTATGCATGAGTATGCTTCAGTAGTTAAGTATGAATATAATATGTAAAAGTCTGGTAAATTACCAAGCATTATGAACAATGGTCAATTTTTTATACCGTGTAATAAATAATTTAGGTACAAACAATATAATTATCTAAGTATACAATAATTTAACAAAACTTTTATACTTTTAGAATTGTAACAGTCAGTTCTGTGTATTAATATAATATTAATAACATGCCCATTATATGGTAGTTTTTTAGTCTATATATAACTTACTTCAGAATACGAAAACGACTTTAAAAATATGTATATAAAACATGAACTACAAATATTTGAGTGGAGTGTCAAGGCACTATTCAGTCTGTTCGTCACTATAACGTAATATAATAAAAACTGTAATAATTAGATATTTAAAAATATCTATTCTTTGTCACCTAAAAACAGCACAAATTGACTTAAACTATTATTCATTTTTGGACAAAAATATCCAGTAAATCTAAGTTCGTCATGAGTATAGGATGATTACAATAATATTCATTTAAATTAATATACTCATACACATTCACAACAACGTATAAATAGAAAGTAATGCTAACAAATCCGAAAATGCAAACAATATTATCGATCTTGCACCAGCTTTGAATAAAAACATCTCAATACACCCTGACTAACACATTATTCCTCTTAACGAACTTTGGTTTGGTATGATTATGATCTCCGCTACAATCGAGGACATCATACGCTATGCTGGTGAACAGTTTTGCAGTACACCGCTTGGCAGTCCCAGGTTGGACCATGGTACACCTCCACTGGGCAATTTCATTGCGAAATTTCTGCAAGCTGTAGGAGTAGCCTTTGAAGATTAGCAGTTGCCCCCCTCTTTGAGAACGGGCAAATGTTACTGAAAATTATTGGGATATTACCATTTCAGACTTTTGGGTTGGAGTGCCTCGTTTCGATGTTCGGTATGCTATTTACACTTGTTGAGGTAGGACTAGAATAAAACTTCGTGTAATTAAATACTTTTTTATTAAGCTTAAGGTAATTGTAAGACATATTTCGTAGTATCGTCTTCTAATCTATCAAAGTAAGCACTGTCTTGTCGATTAAAATATATATATATTAAAGACTTGATTAAACAAAAGCACGTTTGAACTATATTTTATACTCGTACATTTTTATTGATTAGTTTGGTTGGTTTATTGTTGAATTTTTGTTTTTAGCCTACGACCCTAGTACTAAGTCGTGGTTTTAATAAGTATATTTTTATTACCTGCGTTGCTGATACCTGCTAAACGAACCTAACCTATTCTTATATAAGTCCCATTATTAATTAAAAGAAGCTTTGGTGTTTTATGAGTATGCTCGTTCAGGAGCCTTTTGAATTTCCCGTCCGAATCAAGATATAAGCGTGCTGAGCAACCTTGAGTGCAGTTATATCTAAATTCTTGGCGAGCTTTCTTCGGGCAGCTGTATGTGTATCCTTTATACATCTTGAAAGTCTTCCCGTTCTGCATTTTTATGTCCTTTACGTCTAGAAATGTGGAGATAACACTTGGCTTGATTAAATTGTTTAAAGGGAACACTATTATTGATGTTTGTTATGGCCAGCATGTAAAATTTAAGAGAGGTTTTATTTACTAAACACGTTTTCTGTCACAAAAATCAACATTAAATTACAATTAAAGGAAGATTTACATGAAATAAAATAAGTTATTGTACTCATTATGATGTTACAATGAAGTCAAACATGAAGTCGTGTAACTGCGACTCAACTATTCTATACATTTGTGTTCTTAATCAAGAACACAAATGTATGGAACAGTTGGGTCGTTGAAACAATCGTAGCTTACAAAGCCGCAAAAATCAGGCGGCCCATCTGAAGGTTAAGATCACCGACTGATATCTGCAATATCAGAAGTACAGGTTCGTTGCCGTTTTGAAAATTTACTTCTTTATATTTTGTTATAATCGTAGCTGAAAGATCTTGAAGGAAGCCCGCTCCTTATTTTGTGTGTTGTTTGTGTGACATCAATCATCATCATTATTTATTTATATATACTTTATTGTACACCAATTGAAAAATACATAAAAAGAAACCTTAAACTAACAAAACATACAATTGGCGGCCTTATCGCATTTCGCGATCTCTTCCAGGCAACCTGGAATGGATAGAGAAAGTCTGGACACTAAATGGGGTTGCACTTGGTGCAAATATACAGATAAGCCATCTGTTGCAAAGACAAAAGTAGGAAATACAATAAACCAAAATAGATACATAAATACATACATATTAAATTATTAAATATAACAGAAAAAAACACAGACAGACATATTTAGTGTAAATAGGAAAATATGTAACTCATGTATGTATTATCGTACTTTTCTCGTGTTACAAGGTCTCTGCGCATTTCTTTGTTAGTGTATCGTGTACTCACAAAGACAGGTTCGATGGGTAGCTATATCAATATTCAATTTAATCCCCTCCGATTGCTACACGATTCAAAGTCGTATTCAAAGGAAATAAGTTTTACACATGTACAGACATAGATGGTATATTTGTCATGATACTACAGATGTTTTCACAAAGCTGTGTCGGTTTCAATCTAGTACAGACATACACAGAACTTTGTCGACGTATGTCGGACACACACAGATACCCACCCTCCTTTGTGAGATGAAACATGTTTTATACTATAGCTATACTATTTGTATAAGGGATGCTCATCGATCAAACGCACACAGGTGACGAGCTGCGTCCGGAACTTCGGCTGCACTCGGGAACGCGTGTCGGAATACTATTACGTAATTTGTGAAAATCGAGTATCGTATATGTATGCTTTTTATTATGAGGTACTCAATGCGGCATTGGCGTTAGGTCGAACTGTTTCTTGTTAGTGATGAGTTAGATATGACTCCATATATTGACTTACCATCAAGTGAGATAGTAGTCAAACGTGAACCATCCGAAGGTTGTATTCGTAGAAATCTGGCAACTAGTGCTGGTTGCTGGCAAAACAAATCAAACAGTTGCCGGAATAATTAGATCACAGAGCTTGTCAGAGATTGTTTAAGGTGGTTATTGCTGGTTGGCACAAAAAGTATGAGAACTTACTACTTATGAATGTACGTAACACCTCTTCATCAATGGAGATCATCAATAATTAAATCCATACTTTAAGTACTTACGTGAATCGATTTATTCTGTTTCATGTTCGCTATTACTAGGTATAGCTGTTTGATTTTTAAATACGCAGAACTTCGCTTGACCTACATGGATGGTATTCATTGAATAAATTAACGCAGAATCAGGTCAGTCAGTACACCTGTTGAATTTCCATCCACTCTAAGAAAATAATATACTTATGTGATTGTTATTTTTTTTTTTCTTTTTTTTTGGCATCAAACAGTCATATACAATCAATATAATTCTTAAGAGACTTGGTTACTTACAAACATTGGCTATCTCATAAGTTTTTCCGCGTTTGACCACTATCTCACCTGATGGTAAGCGATAATGTGGTCGAAGGTGGAGCACGCTAACCTAGAAGTATCAGGAAACACAGACTTAAGACAGCAGGGAATTCCACTCCTTAGCTGTACTTACGTACTATGAATGTGTTCCCAAAACGTTTTGTGTGTGGGTGGAATGTCCACCATGAACCGGTGGCGCATCGCCGTTCGTCTTGTGGTCCGATGATGGAACGGGCTTGGCAGAATTATTGCTATCTTTCAATGAAAGAATTTTCTAAATAACGCATTCCTTTTTAATTTAGTTATTTTGCATATAAGTTTTTCTAACCTTGTAGGTTCGGAAACGGGATGAATCATTTGATGATTTACCATCCACAAAAAAGGTTATAGAAAAACATACAAATTACCATGAAGAGCGTAAATACACACATAAGAGGACAGTAAATACTAAGTAATAAAAAAACAATTCCATATCAAAATATTTTGATTATGTGTATTTTATACAAAAACTTAATACGAAAATCGTAAACAGTTCTTTACTTACAAAAATATTTTATGTTTTGTTATTACTTTTTTTTCTTTTAGATATTTAACTACAACTTTCTAATATAAAAGCATTCCTGATAAGAATGACATAACCCACCACCAAAACCATAAACCAACCGTATACCCAAATCTATGAAATCTTTGACATTTGAACGTACGTATATGTTTCATTGTAGTATGTAATAATTCTTGCTCTTTTTTATATTTAACCTATACTGACCCATTGCTAGGCAAAGGATCTGGCTGAATGCTGTCTTTTTACAAAAAATAACGTGTTGGAGTGGGGACAGAGTTACAAATCTTTTTCTTTTAATGTCGATTTGACTTAAGTTTTGTTGTGTTGTGTCTTGGTGAATTTACGTTTAGTTAACATAGACTTTAAATCAGCCATACTCTTTTTTTTTCGTTCCTGGGCCAAATTGCAATAATCACATGATGTGAACCTACGGTTAAATAAAACTATGTTTGAAAGTAAAGATAGAGAATTTTTGACGATTTGTAGGTTTTCGTTAAAGTTGCTATAGTAGCTGGCACGAGTCGTAAGCACTGATGAATGCAGCAGGGTGTAATGTCTAATTTACGGTGGGCGAATGAAGCTTGCAAGCTCAATAGATGATGAGCATTTACTGACGAACTAATAACGTGAAACGTCAGAGCTGTCGTCATCAAACCGACCAATGGAGAGTGTGCTCTCGGTTATTATACTTGCCCCATTTTCAGCACATGGTCAAAGAAGGGGTGATATATCTATCACCCCTTCTTTGACCATGTGCTGAAAATATACTCGTTGATAAGCACTTCAAAGTGCTAAGCTCCAGGGCCAGAAAAGCTTGGCGGGCTGCAGAATAGAACAGAACAGTATTATGTACACCATATATATCGGAAGAAGAGGTAGAGTATGACTGCTTCAACACGATTTGTATGCCTGTGGGTAGAATGTAGCGAAATTGCAAAATAAATAATATCATTAACAAATAAAATAGTTTTACTTAAAGCCTAACATGTTTCCCATCAGCCGTGGCATGGTATCTTGGTGGGGGATGGTTGTGATCTCCAGCAAGCGCCAAAAGCCTGTGGCGCTCATTCATCAATATGTACGCGCTGCATTTGGACGTGCTCGTACATCGCCATTTGTATCCCATCTTAGTTATATATATGAAGGAGTACGTATAATTCTTGTACATGTAGTATGTTTTACCATTTGCCAGCAGTATCTCCTTTGGAACTGTAAAATGATGTGGTGGAAAAATCATTGTGAAAAGTTAGGTCAGGCTGTACAACTTGACGACTCTAAGAACTTGCTAATTTCAGCAGGTTTTGAGGGTTCTACAATATGGTGGATCGAGTTTAGCTGTCGTCAGGCAGGGTCAGTATGAGGATGACTGTCTTTTGAAGGCCGCAAAAGATATCTTGCATTTTTTCCGCATTTTTATACCGCTGCGAGTCTCTGTATAAACAGTGTTCTGTGTTATCGCCGAACAACTAAGTTTGCAATATTGGTGTGATGCGTTGACCTAATTTAATTTCTTACTACTGTCCTGGAGTAGCCCGGCTTTTTTTTTACAAACATTTTTTTCTTACCAACCTCGCCCTGACATTTACAAACAAAACAAAAAATAAAATTGGCCATTTTGGGTCAGTCTTTACGAAGTTATGCGACTACATATATTTCGAAGATTATTTTTTATTTATTTAGCTTCACATTAGATTTAGTGCTCTATGGGTTATTGCGTTTGTCGGGTGTATTCTAAAATTTTATCAACATTTCGCACAGTTCGAGAGTGAGTGTTCCACATAGATTTGTTTCTCCTCAAAAACGCCGACAACTTGCTACGTACCCGTTTTTACGCGAACTTTAAATGCTACTCTAACGATATCAATAGTATAATAACATTATCGGCAACTACGGCTTGGTTCACTCATCCAAAAAAAAAAAAAAAAAAAATTTGCTGAACCTGTAAACTATGTTTACAAATAAATAATAATCTGAATCATGATGGCTAGTGATGGTAACTTAAAAATAATTAATTATTAAGAAGAGTTCAAACGCCATCAGTTTTTAAATAACCTTTACGACTTGATTTCTCGACTCTTGCTACTGTAGATAAACATCGCTATGATCGGGATGATATCGATCCGTCACTCATGCAACTCGTTGGCCTTGAATAGTTCGCTCTGCAGGGGCGGATCACCAGATATACAAACACACATTTATGTTATATACATATCGGGGGCGCAGGTGAAATTTCAATATGAGTGAGTTACTATCAGTTAATTTAACTGTAGTATTTTTTAGCTAATGTTTTCATTAGGTAAGTAATAGCATAAATAGACGATAATTTTATACTTAAGCGTTCTATAGGATTAGTTTTTTAAGGATGGGAAATCATCAAAATGACTCCTTCCGCGTTCCAAAGCCGCAGTAACTCTTTCGAACAAATTCTGCAAGTTTTCAGGGTTCTACAATATGGTGGATCGAGCTTAGTTGTTATTGTTACTTATAAAATATTAAGTACCAACTAACCAATGCAGAATGTCCTTTCAATAAATTTAAGCAAAGATATTTACCAAAAATGGGTATAATTAAAATTGACGAAGGTGCTAAAAGAAACATACGAGTATGACATGACATTTCAGAAGTTATTTATTTTATATTGTTACTTAAATTATGAATTGGAATAAAGAGACATCTTTATTTAATTGCAATTACTCTCTGCACTAACAGTAAGTACCTACCTACACGTAGAGACACGAAAGCTTTCTCAATTCTATTAACATTGCAACACTGTCTAAGTATATAATAAATAATAAACATTCTAAAGATCTAATCGAAAGTGCTGATGAAAGTTCAAGACACTATGATAGACACCAGATTAATATGCCATAAAGGTCGTTGCCCCACACCCACATACATTCATTGACTTTCTTAATATCAAAAACAGAAATAAAGTTACAGCTGTCCTAAATCGACTTCTATCAGGATCATTTACGTTCTCTAAAACATAGTTCGGGTATCTACGAAGGGATAATAGGCTTGTGTCCTGAAAAAATCTAATTAGTCCGTCAGTTAGATTATCAAAAAATATTTGACCCGTGTTTTTTCTTTTATTACGGGAACCAAAATTGGCGAAGTTACGACGCTTTTAAAATTCTCAATACGTCACACCTTCGCATAATTTTCAATGAGTCGTGACGTCACGAGCCCCCACTCCCGAGTTTTGATGCGTTTTATCTTTGTCAATATTCATTGATTTACAAAAAGAAAAAATACGTGTCCATTATTTTTCAATACTATAATAACAAAAATAGTTAAATAATAAATAAATTAACTATAATAATTAGTTTTGCAATTTGTGGATATAACTGACGGACTAGGTAAATAGTTTTGCAATTTGTGGATGATGGAATCTAGCCTATTATTAGGGAAAGGTCAATGTACTTACTAATACCATACTAGTTTCTATTACCGACTATGTTTATGTGAAGTTTGGATATTGTTCCTCAGGAACATAAACTTTTACAGCGATTTTATTTCAATTAATAATTTAATATCATATATATGTATGTTTGAAGGATACTGCCGGTTTTTTCTGTAAATATCACACTGTAAAAACTTAGGTTTAGTGAGCTTGCAGTAAACTATCATTAAACCTTTTCTATTTGAGATAGGTTTGCTCTTGACTCTAGTCTAGGCCCGAGATAGTATGCTTTCGGAAACACTGACGCAGACAGAGAGTTCCACTCCTTTGCTGTGCGCTTTATAAAAGATGATGACCTCGACTGTATGAAATTATTGCTTACTGCATGTTCTATTTACCCATGTTTTTAAGTTAACATTCATACAGAATAGATGGGCTGATCCGATTAAGCGGGCCATATATGTTTAAATTTGATCAAACAGGCTGGTTCAAACTGTTTGATCAAACAGAAATACGAAACTTTGTATTTCTTCATGCTATTTGACGACTCACTTTTGATAAATTTTTCTCACAGACAAAGCCTGTTTGATCAAATTACTTGAACTTGTATGGCCCGCATTAAGAAAATCCTTACACTGAACGCTTCACTATAGCTGAGTTTCATAGACTACTTTATATCCTGAAAAAAATGAACAGTCTCTGCAGAATTCTTACCAAAATGAGTGAACCCGTGAGAAAAAGCTAGTTTATATTAAAGGTAATACGATTATTAGGTCATTTTTTTGGTTATTACTTTAAGATATCTGCCATCAGTCATGACGTGGTATATCGGCGGGTCATGGGGATGTCCTCCGGATACCCTCAGAAGCTCCTTTCTCTCATTCATCAAGATGAAGGCGTTGCAGTCAGACGTGCTAGTACAGCGCCACTTGTGTCCTTCTTTAGTAACACATCGAAACGAGTACGTGTAGTTGTTGAACATTAAGTATTTCTTACCGTTTTCTAACACGATTTCCTTTGGAACTGGAAAATTATATAAATATTAAATTGTGTTTTGGTGCACATATGTTATAAACAGACGAAAATAACAAAAAAGTACGTTTGATGCGATGTCTTTATCAGAAAAAAAATTACCTTACCTTTTATGTGATGTTTGCTTTGGGTTATTCTTTTGTTAAAATACTAGATGCGTATATACGTAGTGAGGTAGTAGAACGTTTATACGTAACTTTCTTAAACTTTCTCCAGCGACTTCATACGCGTATATCCCGTTTTTTCTCGTTCCTGCAGGAATTTCGGGAAATCCCGGCGTGTAAGGAAGCTACATGCCAAATTTCAGCTTTCTACGACCACCAGTTTCGGCTGTACGTTGATTGACCAGTCAGTCAGTTTCTGCTTTTATATAGGTATAGATAGATAAAATATTTCCTAACTTCTTACATTCAAAGACAGTCAAGTTCTATCGAAAGCTTTAGTAGGTACTGACGTTAGAACCAATGGTAGCAGTGAGTCTGGTAGCTCGCTACGGCGCACGTTCTACGGCGTAGCACTTCCGTAGCTCGAGCTACGCCGTAACTCTACTGGGATTCGTTGATACGTTGTTAATCCAATCTTACTAGCGTGTCGATGGACAATACAGTGTTATTATATTGTATGTTTGGCCCAGTATTGAGCAGAGGTAAAACCATCCGCTGATGCAGCCATAAGGTCACATGTAAAGATGACAGGATGCGGTTCACACGCGCCACAGCAACACTGGAGACCGGAGCCATCCGACCAACCAATAACTAACCAACCTCATCATGTGGGAACCATGATGAGGTTGTGATTACAGCGACCGAGCTGAGTTCAGAGTCCATACAGTTTTCTAGATCGGCCACGGTAACGCTTAACAGTCTAATTAAATCGAGCCATATTGTTAATGTAGAGGTCGTAAATGATTCCCTCAAATACTAGGTCAACATGAAAAAAATATGTAGCAGTAGAATTTCAATAGTATGACATTTCAAACTGGAATGATATAGGTATACATTTATTGGAATCAATTGAATACATAGACACATCGTATACCTACTTGTACATTCAGATTTCGCAAAATAGACGTACATGCTACACTTACAAATCTACAGATTCCTACAGATTCAAATCGCTACATGAGACTAGATTAATGACATGATAGACTAATACTGTTACATTCGTATTGCAATAAAGAAGGGTTCCGTATAGCAATAATACAAAGAACTTTCAAATTTTCAACCAAGAAAATAATCAAGACAGTTTAATGGATAAAAAGTATTTGAGTAATAAAACAGAGTTACATTAAATATCGGATGAAGAATTACGAGTAGATACACTTTCAAATTTTACGGAACCCTTAAATGGTTTTACAAGTAAAAGAGATATATACCTTTACATACTAACTTATATCTAACATATTAATTGTTCGATTTCGTTCATCGTTTAACTTATTTTAAAAAAACGTACATCAAAGAAGCAACTCTCGAAACTATTGGAGACTTATACCTAACATTTGTTAGGTATAAGTAGGGTAGGGGGGTGGGGTGTAGGGTTTGTTAGGTTTGTCGGTTTGTTAGGTCATCGTATTTACGATGATCATCATCTTCCTGCCCTTATCCCATATTACTTGGGGTCGGCTAAACACGTTTTTTCTACCATTCTGTCCTTTCAACCGTCACGCTATCGCTGACTCCCTGCTATTTCATATCCACTCCTCACACAATCCATCCATCTTCCCTTTGGCCTCCCTCTCCACATTTATATCCATAACTACCTATTTTAGTAACATGCGTTTCTTCCCTCTTTTTCACATGATTAGACCAAGACCACCGATTACTGTTACATGTTTTTCTGTCACCAATAATACCTAGTATGTATTTTAAAAACCCACAGAATTCTCTAAATAGTTAAAAAAATAAAGGCTCGTTGTAATACTGACAAACTAAGATGTTAATCTAACAATATCGAAAATTTAAATTTACCAATTACCGATTCCGTAGTACCAATAATAGTATTTATAAAAACAAACCGAATCTTCTAAATTTTCGTTGATAAAATATAGAGGTTGCCCTCGTCGTTAATATCCACTATTGAGAAACTTAAATCTAACAATACTGAAAATCTGTAATCTACCAAATCCATGGTACAAATAATCAATATAACTAGTTTTAAAACACACACAGAATTCTCAAATAGTAGAGTATAAATGGAGGATCTTTGTTAACACTATTGAAAACACATACACAAATTAGTGCCTATTGCACATCTATGACTTACCTACTTAAAACACACTTAATACTATAATGATTTTGAAATATATAAAGAGGATGCCCTCGTTACTACGTTAAGACTAGAGGAAAAATAGCGGAGGGGGGGGGGGTAATACAAGGCAATACATTTATTAAAATGAGCCTATTGCACGTTAGATTGATAATAAATGACTAATACGAGTAGATTAGTTAGTCCTTAATTTTACTTGGAGACTTGCATACACACATATTACATCTAAATTTTACCTCTAAATATACCTCCTATTGCACATTAAATATTCACTTATTGATTTAAACACACATGTATGTGATAATCATTGAAACTATTTTAGGGGTACGTAAAAAGAATGCAATGGCTGTTAACCATTTATAAGAAAACCTGTCTTACAATAATAGAGGCCTAGTGCACTCATAAATACGTCATATTTTTGGCTTTCATTTGGGAGAATATGTAGTTAAAGGTCACATTCTACATGAATAAGTTCCTACTTAAATGGTATGTAATTTATCATATGATTTTTATAATAATCATAACCGACTTACGTGTAGTACCTACAAATTAAAGATAAAGGTATAAGATATTAATAGTAAAACAGCATCATTCAAAACGCCCCTGTTCCAATATATTTTGGACCGTCGCAACATGTCTCCCTTTACCATACTTCTCATTTAGTTGTACTTTCAGTAGACTAGTTTTTAAACACATAATCTTGCATACAGAACACCAATCCACCTATACTTTCTATGGAAAATTTATAATTATCTTAAATATTAATTGAACCTAACACCTTAACACCTGTGCTCATTGCTCGTTCAATGGTAGTTTAATCAAATATTTTAAAACACGTAATCCTTGAAATGTTTTTTTTATACATTTTTTTTTAAATGCAAAACGGGGAAACTCTTGGCCCGAATCTCACCTGATGGAAAGTGATGATTAGGCCGAAGATGGAAGCGAGTTTCACCCGGAATCCATACATGTAGAAGATGTCCTCGTTAGAAACTCGGCTTACAATAATTATAGAGGGAAAAGTGCCTAGTGCACTGGTAAATATGATATTAATTATTAAAATTACCTTTGCCTTATATTTAGGAAAACATCGTTAAAAGTCACGTTCTACAATGTAGGAATATTCAATAATATTAAAACTAACATTAATTTTATGATTATAAATGATTGTCCGCCCCAGAACACTGAAGACAACAATACTTAAATGCGCACAAAGTTATTTCTTTTTTAGAAAGTGTATACAATAAAATTAAGAAACATCTTAAGACGAAAAATAAATAATGTAGTAGTATATAAAAATAAAATTGAAACTTTAGAGTACTAGAATCTTGGTTTAATTTTAGTACGAATATTTAGGTATAAAGGAAAAAAGTCAGGTACACAAAATATATTCGATTCAAATCGTAATAGCGACTAGTAAATTCATAACTTACAATTTCAGCCTCCATGTTACCCTTTTTACCGGCTTAAAGATCTAACTTTTAATTTTTCTGACATTTTTATACTACAACACTGCTCTATAAATGTCATAAAATATGTGGCAGTGATGCATATAAAAATACTAATATTATTCCAAAGTCAGGGCAATACACTTCTGAGATTATTTGTTCTTACCAATTTAGTAGCGGAAGGAATTATAGTACTTTCTGGAGCAGGAACTTAAAATTAGGATTTGGCTGTGGAGAGCATAGACTAGAATATTGTTGAATTGGTACAACTACACATAAAAATAATGACACATGTCATGTGATTTCAGCGACAATATTGACTAGTAATAATGAAATAGATGACACTGATATTCCTATAGGTCTGTCGCCGGATGATAGTATGATATCATTTTATAAACGGCATCTCAACCTGCTCGCTATTATTTAAAATGCTGACAGCAAATGTTTCTGACCTTATAAACTAGATTTTTTTTGAGTAAATTTTTATTGTTATACACGTACCTACATACATTAATGACCAGCAATCACGTAGACAAAATATGATAAATATCAATCCATGACATAACTAATGACTAGAAAATTCATACGATTTTATAGCCCATCACCCTTTTTTTTAAGATTCAAAATAGTCTGCCAATTCTTGTTCCAGAATTTGCAGCACTTCAAAACGAGACAGAGGGTGAATGCCACATTTTTTGAAGCCCACTATCAAATTTTCTTCAGTTGTTTCGTTTTGTTCAATAGCCTTATTCACGAGGTCCCAGAATATGTCTTTTGGCAGTGCTATTGCTGCACTGCCTGCTGACTTCTTTTGCCAGCAAGAGAGCTGACCTGTGGGGGTCTCGCGCCACTCGTCCAACACCGTGCGCCAGGAGCACTGCAGATACTCATAGAACTCCACATCAAAAGGATGCAGATGACTGGAATTCCCAAGAGGACAAATAAACTTAATGTTATGCTCCTCACACAGCTGCAATGCGTGCACACTAACATGTGCACTCAAATTATCGCAAATCAGAACTTTATTTCCTGGTTTATCTCTCACTATTGGCAAGAAGTGTTTCTCCAGCCAGTGTTCGAACACATTTGTGTCTATCCAACCAGTAGTCGATGTAGCTTTGTTTGATTCCTCGCTAGGAGTGACAGGTTTCTCTTTAAAAATTGCAAATGGAGGTATCATCTCTCCAATAGCATTGCCACAAAATATAACAGTATACATTGACTTGGTCGAATAGTGATCCAGATCTGGGTGCCGAGAAGCACGACGGAACAACAAACTTTTCTTCTTCGGATCGTGTTCAAATCCACACTCGTCTATATTGTAGATATTATCGGGAGTCACGTCATACATATCTCTTTGCAGGCGATCGAAAAAGTCGTTCACCGTTGTGCTATCAATAGGAACTGTTTGCTTTGAAGGTTCTTCATTAAACATTATAATTTCTTTTACGTCTGGATACCTCTCACAGAACTGTTTGCACCAAAACGTTCCTGGCATGTTGTTTTTGAACCGCATGCCTCTTCTGTCCACAGCGTCTAGGTAAGCCTTCACAATATCGGTGATATCTTGGAAAACTATTGGAACGCCCATTTCGTTTAAGGCGAGCAGGTGGTTCATGAAGATGCTGTCTTCTTCTTTGGTTACCGACATTCTTAGACAGGGAAGCGTTTTCCTTTCGGGTTTTTTTCTGAGTCTGAATCTTAAAGTGGCGACTGGTATCTGGTACAACTTAGCAGCTTCTTTTACAGTCAATGCTTTGGATTGAATTTTCACGAGCGCATCTCGCAGTTTTGCTTCAGTGTATGTTTTTTCTTTTGGCTTAGCTCGCGATATTCTGCCGGAAGTGCGGGTAGGTTGCGGTTCTTCGGTTCCTGAAAAAAGTGCCCAGTTGTAACAAAAGTGTTTAATAGTAAACCAAACACTAATTCTAGTAAGAAAAAAGCGAAAAACTAAATTAATTTATGAGACACAAGGGGATGGATATGAGGATATGTGCACGGTGAAATGAAACGATTCTTAATATCAGAATATTATAATTCAGAAAATAAAATATTTTCAAGGATAGATTTAAATGACAACATTAAAACACATGATTATGTAGTATGCATGTCAAAGTCTATTCGGAAAAAAAATGTGGTTCTTTTTGGTCTTCTCCTTACTTAAAACTTACTTAGATACTATACATGTGCATGTCATGTTTTTTTTTTACAATTATATTATTGTAAAAAAATATGAAACACATTTTAATTTATATTATGTTTTAATAATACTTGTCCCAATATGCCTAGTGACAATTATAGATAAGTGGGACTAGGTTGCGGAATTAGCTTAGCTTGTTGACATAGGTATCTCCAAATAATAATAAAAAAGGATACACAAATTTCATCGCCGTCAGTGAAGTGATAAAACTTTTTTGCGTTTACCTTAGTAACCGCAAAAAATTGATGAATTAATCTATTAGTTAACATTGTTAGTCAGTTTAAAGTGAATTCTTACTGGAGACAATAAAACCATTGTAAGAAGGAATGAAGAAATAAAACAAAATATATTGTTTATTGCAGTTGCATAATCTTGTTAATATTGAAAAATATATTTCAATATAATAAAAATCATAGAAATATAAATATCTATGATAAAAATATATAATCGAACCCACAACACGCGGCGCAGCAGCCGATCGCTCAACCGTGCCGAAAAAAAATTTAGTTTCCTGTAAAATCAAATTATTGCATAGTACGGTCCTGCATTGCCAAAGAACACAAATCACAACCTACATAGTTAACTAAAACCAACTCTTGAACCAAAGATACCCTTAAATCTTGACATAAGTTCCATCACCATAAACATGGTAGTTTGGAGCCCTATGAGAATGCTCACCAGTTACTTTTAACAACTCCCCAGTCCTCGAAATCATTAAATAGGCCTTGCACTCATGAGTACTGGTGCAACGCCATCTAGTGCCGACTTTTGTCGTAAACCCAAATGTATACGTATAATTTTTATACATCAAGTACTTCTTTCCATTGAGCAGTTTGATCTCCTTGTATGTTTCTGGAATGCAAGAAAAGGTGTGAAGATTATTGTTGTCGTTATCATCAGTTTTAGGTACTTGTCTCACCGATTCCACGAGGAAGCGATTAGCTTTCGATTATTCGCTCGCTGAGGAAAGGGACAAAATATATTGATTTGGTTGTGAGTAAAAGAGACACATAAATTCAAAGTCGATAGCTGGCTGTTCACACTGCCGGTTTGTGAACAGCCAGCCTCAAGTTAATCGCAGCGACAAGAGCTTTCGAAGATTATACTAGCTCAGCAACAGTCGTTCGGCGATGCCCGCTGGGCAGTCAGAACTCGCCAACCAGCAGTAAATTCTACCTATATAGTGCGGGCCGGAGCGAGTATTGGGAGTAAAAGCCCGTCGCACAAAGCACTCTCGCCGACAGTGTGTGTGTGAACAGCTAGCTATCGACTACGAATTGATGTGTCTCTTTTACTCACACGAAATCTATATATTTTGTCCCTTTCCTCAAATAGCAAATAGTCGATAGGTAATCGCTTCCTGGCTGGCGGTGAGAAAAGTGCCTTAGGCGTCGTCCTAATAGGCTAACGATTGTACGAATTACCGATGTGGTTTCGTCGTGCGATGAAAATAATTCCTGTGCTCGCGCGATGATTTGCAAGCTTCAATTAGAATATTCTAGGGAAATTAGTGTTTTTAATCTGCTCGTGCGACACGTACGATCGTTAGCCGATTAGGACGACGACGCCTTAACAAAACCGTTGGACTTAGGGCTCTCCAATCGCACGAAATTTTAACTCGGTTTTTGGCTAATCTCATCCAGCTCCATAGGAAGATTATCCATTTTTCCTTACGAGGTATTAATATATCTTTACTGATTTATTATTATAGTCGCTGTTGCCCGTGACTTGAGTAACCACTGCATGAATTTTAATTAAGCACAGAAACCTTTTATTTATTTATTTATTTAATACTTTCCGCACACAAATTTACAGAGGCGGACTTAATGCCATAGGCATTATCTACCAGACAACCAACCAACCAACCAACTTTTTTTTTTTCTAAAATAAAAGTAGCCGAAATTAAGTACTACTTATAACATCAGCTAGTGCAATTCCCGTCAAAATAGGTCCAGCGTTTCACAGCTTAGCTGCAAAACATACTTTTAGATGCAATTATTCATCATCTGCCTAGCCTTTTCCCAACTATATTGGGGTCGGCTTCCAATCAAACCGGATTCAGCTGAACACTAGTATTTTAAGTGGAGCAGCTGCCTACCAGACCTCCACAGCCCATTAAATTGGTAACACGGTACTCCTTGGCAATTCTGGTGTTACATTTTCTGGCTTCTGACTATCCGTAACGACTGCCAAAAATCTACAAATGACAGCCGGGACCAACAGCTTTACGTGCTTTCCGAGACACGGAGGAAACTCGGTATGTTAAGATGGTCACCCATCCACAGACCAACCTCAGCTTTCAGATGCATTTAGTAAAATGCTGTTATCTTGATGTTACAGTCAAATCAGTTTTATTTAAGTCCGTAATCGGCTTAGTTTTCACCGAATACTGACGCCGCAAGTTAGTGTTCATGGAATAGGTACCTCATCCGTAAACCACGTGGGTAAAAGTTGTGTCCTGCACTATGTGGAGTTTCTATACCCCAACATCATTCTATCTATTTATAGAGAATATCTTTTTAAAGTTTATTTTATACATATTTATATTGTTTTTGGAAAATTGGTACACATAAAATAAATTTGTTAAGTAAACATTTTAATATCTATAGGCATTGTAACAAAAATAGTACTCTTTTAATAACTAAGAAGAGATCATCTTCTTTGGTTCTTAGTGCCCTTTATTTCAGGGCCTAATGAGATAAGAAAAAATAATAAAATAAAAAATAACTAAACATAATTAGTCTTCATGAGATCCCAGTTGGTTCTAATCTGCACAATTTTTATAAAAAAAATATGGAATTAGTGGAATACGTCGAGACCTGCAAACAAATCCACAAACGATTAAAGTAATAAAAAAAAAACAAAATAAATAAATATTTACGTAGAAATAGGTATATTTTGCATGTCAAACTGCTTACCTTTTAGACGATGTGCCGAACTACGTGGGGTTTGTGACACCCTGCCAGAATTTGCGAGCGACTGGCCGCTGCGCCTGCGACGCTACTACTAAATCACTGTTACTATGCGACCCGGCAATGTCGCAACTCCAGCTAAGCGATGTTTCGTGGAATTAGCGCAGCCGTTTAAAAAGATACGACAATTTTTGTTTCGCTGGGGTTTATTAAACCTCACGTGGTGCACGGAAGGTTAACCATCACATGGGTACGCAAATAATGTAAAGTAATGACAAGACAGAGGACACATAGGAACCAGAAGTGAACTTAGACCTTAACGAGGATTCAGACATACACTCATCTTCAAAATCTTTAACTCCGAAAACAGGGGTTAGTCCTAAAGCCAATGACCACAAAGTAACCAGAGATAATTTTATTAGTTTCGACAGGAAAATGAAACATTAATGATTGCATAGCACTTTATTACACAAAAACTAAAAACACAATGAAATAAGCGAAGACTGCGCGACTATTCAATTAAAATTAGGCTTACATTCACACAACTAGTACCTAATATAATACTGGTACATACTATAAAACAGCGGCGTATATTCAATATTAGTTGGAAAAAAAAAATCTTTTAATATGGCTTACATATATTGTTGGAAGGCCTCCCACAAGGTGGACTGGTGACCTGGTGAGGGTGAGGTCGTTGTAGCGACACTTGAGGCAAGCCTTTGTCCAGCAGTGGCCGTCTGATGACGTATTTTGCCAATATATAGCCAAGCAAGCAATTAACCCTTTAAAAATGTTCATCAATAGATCACGCAGTCTTAAATCGTTTAAAACTAATTTCGTTACAATTATTAAGTTTACTGTAATTTTACATAGTTCATTGTTTGGTTATCATAATTTTGGATACAAGAAACAAACATAATAATTTATTTGGTGACCACTAAACAGACTCTATTATTACGAGCAAGGGAGTAGCTTTAGGGAAATCAACTCAATTGTCCAGATTATTTTTATTTTCCTAAAATGCTTTTGTTTTTGTATAGAAGCCACCTTTAATTTTTATTGTTTGTTGTAGCGGCAATAGAAATAAACACTGAACATTCTAACTGTATACTTATTACAGTGTTTGAGATGATAAAGCCCATTGAAACGGATGGACAGCGGAGGCTTAGTGATAGGGTTCCGTTGGTCACCCCCGGGTACGGAACCCGTAATGTGACTTTGTTAACACGGTGACAAAAGGAAGGACATTATAATACAACTAGGTAACACTGTCACTCAATAGGTATAAGAAATTAAAAACTAAAAATAACAGTAAACCATTACACATGTTAGTGAAAAAGAATCTCCAATTCTCAAAGGTCGAAAAAAACTACAATCTAAGTTAATTAACTACACATACTAGACACATAATTATAATAATGATAATATTTTTATTCATTCAAACATTATACAAGTACGGGATTATGTTAATTCATGTTTTGATTACATCAAGGTATTCTTAGGTAACAACGACAGAATTTTTTACATTATGTTATATTATGAAAACTTGGGTATACGACTAATCATTCACAAACGCAACTATTGTATGACGTTTTAATGTCATCATTATTCTATGTGCAAGAGAGGGACGGAACTCTACATTATCTATAGCCCCATCTCTTTTGTGGACTGTAATTTTGATGCCATATCCAGTTCATAAATTTTGCATTGGCATACATGTGAAGCCAATGGCGCCCACTCACCAGGAGCTATTTTATACTGAAACTACATTGTGCGTGCCCGCAGTTCTTTGGACATATTGTGCGTTAACATCCAAGGCCCGAAGTGGTCTGGCTGTGAGCAAACTAGCTAAAGACTGCAGAAACGATAAAGAGGGTTTAAGAGATATCACATAACAAGCGACCCACACTTCTGAAGAACGGTAACATGAAATCGTGCCTTATGTGGTCGCAGTCTGCAACAGTGGGTGAACGATGAAGAAAAAAAGATGTTGCCATTATGGTTGCAATGTCAACAAAATGAATGCAGTTCTGTTGATTGAGCACCCAATCCGACACCCAACTTAACTATTTTCGTGACAATCTAAGCAGTCAAATTTGACATCAGGATACAACATTGCTTTAATTGTAAGAATAAAAGTGGTATGAAATAAATCTCTTTCGCACTTAGTGTTTAAGCGGTTTTATATCCCTCTCTACTCAGCTGTCAAATCCGTCAGATTGTCACGAATATATTATATCACTTTGTAAGCAGCACGACAAAAAGAGGTTGTCACTGACTACAAGTGGCGGTATCAAGTAGCTGTTATAAACCAAGACGCTTGGTCTTGGTTTATAACAGATATATTCTTTGTCTAAGCAAATTAGCATTTTATATCAGAGCTATGTGGTTGTTTCATAATACGTTACAAGTATTAGCCATAGTATAGCGCGGATCAAATAACGATATATGAAATAACCAGACATGTATGTATATGTAGTAGCCGTTATCGGTATCTGGTAATATAAAAACTAAGTTATTTCCATAGTCAAACAACGACACAATTTAGCAACGGATACATTTCCCTATGACAACACATTTTAAAACCTTATTTAACTCACATTAACCAAATCAAAATACTAACACTATTTCTATGTTAATTATTCACTAGTCTAAACATTAAGCAGAAGAAATAAAATACAAAAAAAAAACAATTATATTTTTTTTTAAATATGCAAGCCCATTACCAATTTTGATATACTCAAGAAGCAGTCACTACAATAAAGATATTTTATACTAAAATAAAAATAGATATTCTAATTTACTACCACATACGAATATACGGTTAATCTAATTAATTATTTACTTTGTAATGTTGTGATTAGGAGCAGTCTAACGGTGCAATAATATTGATAATCATCAATGTTTGATTGATTTAAAAATAATTCGGTCATGGGTTTCAATTCTGTCATAAGAAAGCGGTGACGTCATTTAAACATTACAGATTGAAAATGACAGCGGGTGTAAACTGGCGGCGCCGCCGCGTTCTTTGGAAACTCAAGCTAAGGCGTCGTACTACTGGCTAACGATCAAAATCGCATCGTTAACTCGTACGGAGTTAAGGATGCGATTTCGTCGCGCGATGAAAATTATTCCCGTGCTTGCGCGATGACTTGCAAGTTAGAAATGTGTGTGTTTAATCTCGTCGTGCGACTTATTCGCATCGTACGATCGTTAGCCAGTTAGGACGACGCCTAATTTTTCTTAAGAAAGCAATTATACTAGGTCGTAAACACACCATCAAAATATTGTCAAACGATGATAATCAATAATTGCAACAAAAATTTAGACTGCTTTAACTATATCAGTATTCATAAACGATGTAGTCGCATGATTTGTTATGTTGCTCTTTGATAAGCTTGTATTTTCCGTCTTCAGTTTCAACGTAGCATTTCGGGGGGTGAAGGTGTTCGCCTGGTTCCTTTCTGATGGAAAAGTCGTTGTTGACAATGACGCCGACGTAGCAGGTGTTCGTGTTGATGCACCGCCATCTTTTCTTCAAGTAAGGTGTCTTTGAGTAGTAGTGACCTTTGTATTTCAGCAGTAATTTGTCCTGAACCGTTGTTATAAGTTGCACTGAAAGAAAAGATTCTGTTGTAGAGTTTGTTCATAAGTGGGTTTCGTGAAACTAAAAATAAACGAACTTAATTTTTAAGTTTTTTTCTTCTTAAATAGTCACGTTTTTTGTTAGATTTTATTTACAAGTTAGTTCAAAGAAAAAACTATGTTATTTGATTGCTTTGCTTTTATTTTCCTTTATTTATTAACAAAGTTTTGGATAATTTTTATACACTTTCCGTAAGAGATTAGACACTTTATTATCCTTCATGTTTATTGTTTAGCAAAACAATAGACATTTATCACATAATTTACATTATACTTAGATTTTACATGTTAGTTAACAATGTTGCCTACTACACTGCGTACATTTACATTAAATTACACTCACACACACTCCATTTAACATTTATCATAATGTTCTCATTTATGCCTTGATTTATCTACCTACTAACTACCTACAAATTTCCCATCGCTGGGACACAGTCCTCAACTCTGTGAGAGGGAATGGGCACGCCAGCCCAGTAGATAACTAATTTAATAGATGAAAAAAATATACGTAATTCCTTAAGCTATATAGAGGGTGTAAGGGACAGCCCTCCACAAACTGATAGGGTGATTTCAGTATATCGTACTAAGTTGACCGTTACGCGAAATTATTTCAGGAACTTTATGGGAATCCAATAAAACTGATTTGTTTAATTACCTCACACTGTAACGTTACGTTTTACAGGGGGAGCCTGTAAAATGTGAGGTCACAAGCACTCACCTACCTAGGAGGGGAATCGTGCTAAAAGGAAAAAGGACAAATAAATACTAGTATAAATTTAATGAATTACACAACGAACGTCTGATGAATGAGAAAGATGAGCGGACGTGAGATGAAAATGAAGTCTTCGTTGAAGAACCGGAGGACTGGAGGGTCCGTTGAAGAACCGGAGGGCCGGCAGGGTCCGTTAAAGAACCGGAGGACTGGAGGGTCGTCACTCTTCCGAGGGCTGGAGAGGATGGGCCGAGTAACGTCTTCCTCCCAGGCTCGTTCAGCCCAGGCATCAAGGTGTCCTTTAAAGGCGGCAAGGAGAGAGGCCGACTTATCAGGTTCGAGGAGGTAAACTTAGAAACGTCCTCTAAGTCTACTCTTAATATAGGAGGGAGGGCGACTTCTCTGGTTCCCTGGAGGCAAACTGTCCTCTCAGTCACTCCTAAGAAACTTTTTCAGAGTTCTTGCTGATCTCAGCTCCAAACGTAGACTGCCCATTTTTTTACGACGGCTCCCAGATGAAGGCTCGCTTTTATTTTGAATTTGATATGAGTTTCTAGAATTTGATGGAAAAGAAAAATGGACTTTAAGAAGGTCTGATAACAATTTCATATGCGACCTAAAACTCCTAGCTAACTTCAGAATAGAATTAAAAAGAAAACTAGGCTTGTCTAACTGACATAATACAAGAAATGTAAA
This sequence comes from Ceramica pisi, assembly GCA_963859965.1. NCBI lineage: Eukaryota > Metazoa > Arthropoda > Insecta > Lepidoptera > Noctuidae > Ceramica > Ceramica pisi. Next base: position 5,264,156 of record OY982541.1, on the reverse strand, counting down.
CAAAGCATTGAAGATAGTTAATTTGCAGAAAAACTTAGAAAATACAAGTTAAAAAGAATCTAGGAATCAAGTTATGGCTATGCAGCTATGTATTAATTTATCTAGGAAGTTTATAGAGAGCGTAAGTACAAAACAATAAGACACACACTACAACACGCAATGTATCGCTACCTCTGCAAAACGCACACAGCGAACGGCAGCTTTCGAAAGGACAGCCGCGCTCGCGCCACGTGTTTAACAGCTGATTTCATGCGTCGATCATTAGTTTTTTTTTTTTTTCATTTTAGCTGTATTATTTACATTAATGGAGTTCTGCATACAGATAATGTAACTTTACATTGAAATAAAGCAATAAAAACTGAAAAAAAGAAAAAAAAACCTGAGAAAATTTCCACTGGAATATGATTAAAAATAAGGAGCTGATTGCACCCTGTTAATTTGTGGAGGACTGTCCCTTACAACATGTATATAAACTTAACTTACGAGTTATTTTTTCAGAGTTCCCAAGCGTTTCAAAAAATAGTGATGGCCAATTCATTAAATGTAAGATTGTGACTGACATGCGAATGTTAACGTTGATTTATACGTTCACATTCGCATCTCAGTCCCAATCTGTAAAAAAAGCCTCAATTATTTTAAATTTTTGACAGATTATGACTGACAGGCTAAAGCGAAGGAGGCTTAATTAAAAATGAGTAGAATTGGCGCTCTGTTTTCTCGATTTGATGAAGCTGACTTATCAAGTGTGTCACACAAACAATAAGAACAACCTTATTGGAACTAATTTTCTGTTTATCTAATTTAGTCTTCATCATAGAGCGTAGGGCCCACACCCTACGCTCTATGATGAAGACTATGTATGTTGATTGTAATTGTTGCAGTTAATTGTATATACATATCCAATTCTTCATTTTAATTCTGCCTTTGTATTACATGTTCGTGGTTTTCGTATGCTGTAGTATTTTCCATTTTGGCACTGCGAGTACTTTTTCGGAAGATGTAAACGTTCCTTAGGTTCACGCAGCACGTTAAATTTGTCATCCATTATTATTTGTGAGTGACAATACTTTGTATTTATACAACGCCAGTGTTTTCTATTTGCTCTTTTCACATAACAATAACTTTTGTATCTGAATAGAGTTCTGTTTTTCACTGTCGTTAATATTTCTCCTGAAATGTTTGAGATCCTATATTATTATATAAAAAATCGTCAATTATTAACACAAGTTAACACCTTCGTTTTAGAAGACAGTACAAATTCAGATGTAATGATGAGTCAATACCCTAATAATTTATACAATATAACATTACTTAAATACTTAGACTGTAGGTACCTACCACATAATATTTTTAAAATGATTGAATTTGCTAAAAAATACTATTATCTACCATTAAAACCAGCATTGACCGATTACTAAATAACGGCATAATTTAAATAAATAATAAGTTTAAAGAACCTATTTGAGTTGATTTACCTATTTATGAACAATTTTGATTCACTTACTAAAATTTTGGATAGAATAGAATACTCTTTATTATATAAACCATATAAGTACATAGTAATAATAGTAATTTATGTGATATAGGTAGATTTAGTAACCAACGGAAACTAAAGGAAATACAGACAGTTCGTTTTCTTATAGTTTATATGCAGAATATCAGACATAAAAATGTTCTATTTTATATCGCTTTACTCCTATCATACTCAAAAATATTTAAAATAAATATATGTTTACGAAAACTGAAAATAAATAATCAAAATTAAAGCAGGCGCTACGGGAGCTATATTAGGTACTCTGGTAAGCTGGTAGGGCCCGGTGTAAAGCCACGGACACCTTCGGATCACCTGATTGCAGCCGAATAGGTAGAATAAATAAAACAATACGTGGACACAGTTTGTAGACAAAAAATAAATTAATGTGTAAAAGTATCAAAATAGCAACAATAGGCATGCAACCGGATCAGTTCAACGAATTATACAGGGTGAATTTAAAGTGTCACATCCAAAACTATGAGGAATATCGAAAGACACCGAAAGGAGGCTCGAGCCCGATTTCGATGAAAACTAAAACTGAATTATTGGATCTTTGAAACATCGGTTTTCCTAGCCTGGAATCGAACTGATTGATTTTGAAAAAAATCACACCCTGAAGCACACACTTACATTGTGTGTGTCGGAGTGTTTTATTTTTTAAATCAACCAATTTGGATTCTTGGTTTTTTATTCTTGATTGGTTATTCAGGCACACTTTAAAAACTCACGCTGAATATCTATATGTCCTCACCGCGCTTATGATTGGCCTAAGGCTCGATTAAAGCTAGCTGCCAAGTAATTCTGTCAGCATTTCACTTCGTATAATTAGGTAGAGTAAGTATGAACTGTCAGCTCATTACATGTCCAATTCACCTAAGCTGAAACGTGAAATGTTTACAGAATTGTACTGCTGATGCCGTTACGATACTTTTATACCAGCATGGCAGTAAAGAGTTCCATAGTGAGAATACTCATTGGCTCGAGCCGAGGCCATGCTGGTCCAGTGAGGCAACGCTTATGGTGGGACGCCCTTTATGCGCCCAAGAAAATTGAGCATAAGAACTATAAGTCCCCGAAGAGTTCAGATAGAATTCCTTTGGAGGGTGATCGTGTTCTTTTGGCTGCCGAAATACTGTTAAGTGTTGGTCTACTGAAATTGTGGAGAAGCAGTGCCTGGTGTGAAGGCACCTCCAGCTCCATTTACTCCTCGGAGTCTTCGTGTAGCAGAAACCCTGGTAGCGAAGGAGACGGCTGCCGCTCTCCGTGTATATTATCTCCGCTATAAAGTTTAAGATTATATTTAGGACTTTTACTTACAATACTACCAATACACAAAACTTATAATAAACTAAAACATAACATTAAAAAAAAATATCCTCAACGCTATCAGCTGATATTGCGCCTAAGACACTGGCGGCATAGCCACGTTGCGTTCAATGGCAATGCTTAGCCTCAGTCGTAAAAGCCAGTTCTAGGGTCACGGGAAGTGTCAAGCAGTCCTTTCAAAATTTGTTTAGACCTTTAAAGTTATATTTTAATATCAAATAAATATTATATTAAGATATCATTAGCTTGTTACTGAATAAATGTTGTTTTTCACTTATGAAGGGGTTCAGTAAAATTTCTCAATTTTTTACACAGACGACATGCAGAAATTAGCCATTCACCTATGTGGACATGATTGCTTGGTGATCTATTTCTGCTTGCCTCTTTATTTACTAACGATTTTTTTATGACACCCATTTATTTCTCGAAGGTTTAGGCGCTTACCTATTAAAAATACTACTTACTAAAAAATAACTCTTAATAATGAAACCACTGTAACGTGTGTCATCGGCGCGTCGAAAATACGCCGTGTGCATAGGCCCTAACCTTCTACTACTACAGTAGGTTGTTTCATCTTACTTTGCCCTGCAAGTAGCAGCTAAGTGTTAAACCAAATAAGATTCTTGAAATTAGTCGTTAAAACTTAAGTAATAGAGTACATTTTTTATTTTAAACTCGAATATATCCATCACGACTCTCAATATGCTGCTTCATCTTATGATTATGTTCAGTATGACTTTGGTAGATCTTCAAGTGAGTATCCAATAGAAGGAAAGCCTTGCATCTTGGCTGGTTGGTGCACTGCCATTTGGACAGTAGTCTCTTTGTTTGGTACCGTTGGTAGAATGTGTAGCCCTGGTACAAGACTCGCTGCTTGCCGTTTACCATCGTTATGAGTTTGGCTGAAATCACAAGTTGTTACACAAAATTTGCAGTTAATACAAAATATTTGCTGGATCTTTTTGCTGGGTACGCCACTTCTTTCTTTACCCAGCTTAAAACACTAGGAAGTGGTAACGGGCGAGCGTTTTAAGGTGACTGTCTTTTGTTTTAATTGTCTTTAAAAAAGTGTTGTCACTTAGCTATATTTTACCAAGCGACTTGGAATTTTGAGTCTTTTGTGAACATTTTAGCTTATTTTTTATTGTATTTGTGTGTGTGAAAACTGTTACTGTATTTTATTATTTTTAAATGCTTGCCAGTCACGAGTTGACGAGGTTCACTTCCTTGTTTGAGCAGTAACATCAATTTGGTGTAGCACTACAGTATTTTGTAGTTGCATTATCAAAAGTCATTAAAACCACAAAATAATAATAAAACATTTACTTCATACAACCCATCTCCGTGGGGTTAATAACAATTTTTCTTAAATCTATATTAGTATCCCATAGAAGTAATAATTATAATGTTTGAAACTTAACTACGGAAAAAAAAAGACTGACAAAAAAAAATGTCTAGTGTTCTCTAACGCTGAAAATATACGAGTACTAGTAAAATTTTCTCCTGTTTTTTGTAATCCCACTTTTTTAAGGTACAGTCGCCAGCACATCATTCTACCCGAAACAGTTAAATTTTCCCAATCAACCTTGAACCTTATAGCTTTTTCGATAAAGTTGAAAATCTATTGGAGAAATTTGACAGATAGTTGTACCTTGATGTGCTGGCGACTGTACCAACTGCCATATTTTTATTTTAGCTGGACTATATAACGAATCGATTGACAGAAAAATTGGCTCCTTAGTAAAGTCGCTAAGAAATAAGTAATATACTCGTATACCAAAATAATGACTGGGATGCGTCCAATGACTTTCCTTAGTTTAAATATTGGTGAAGGTCACTTTATGTTCTTAAGGTGAATGCTCCAACCAGCCCGCGAAATTCAAATATTTTTATGTTTTTTGCAATTTTCCGGTCAGTGTGAAGCTGTATGTTGGACAAAATACAATTCGCGGCCGTAACGCATATTTATCTAAAGAATTATACCCATTTAAATTATAAATATAACCATCTAAGTTCATACAATTCGATTGAATGACTTTTTAACGAAATAACATTCAATCGAGTTCTATGAACTTAGAGGGTTATATTGATGATTCAAATGGTTATAATCCTTTAGACAAATGCTCTTTACGATCGCGAACCGTATTTTGTTTTACATACAGTTTCACACTGACCGGCAAATTGCAAAAATCACAAAAATATTTGAATTTCGCGGGCTACCCTGGAGCTTCCACCTTAAGGAGCAGAAATTATTACGATGGAAACTTTGGAGGAATAGACAACATACAATAGAAAGAGGAGAGATGAAACGCATGCAACTAAAAGAGTTAGAAGAACATAAATGTGGATGGATGGAGAGGGAGAGGAAGGCCAAAGAAAATTTGGATGGATTGTGTGAGGAGCAATATGAAAGAAATAGAGCAGAGAGGAAGGCCAAAGAAAATTTGGATGGATTGTGTGAGGAGCAATATGAAAGAAATAGAGCAGAGTGGAAGAAAAAAACATGTTGGTCAGCCCCAAGTAACATGGGATAAGGGCAGGAAGATGATGACATAACACATACAATTTACGCAGATTGCCATAATATTATCTATACTAATATTATAAAGCTGAAGAGTTTGTTTGTTAATCTCAGGAACTTCATAGCACAGGAGTGGGAGTTCCACTCCTATGCTGTGCATATTTCTACCTGCGTTTCCGAATGCTTTTTTGAAAGTTAGAGTGAACAGGCTTCTTCTGAGTAAGCTCACTCCATCGTCCATTTTGTCTCTGTCACCTCAGACCTAGAGTCGAGAGCAAACCAATCTCGAATAAAAAAGTCCCTTACGAATATCGAAATAGGTACATAACTATATATATTATTTTAGACTCTAATATATCTTCCCATATTGTTTTCGATGAGTTGTTTTTTCTTATGATTATGTTCAATATTGCCTTCGTGAATGTTCAAGTCTTTGTCAGTTATTAGGACCGCCTTGCATTTCGGTTGGCTGGTACAGTGCCATTTGTCGAGATTCTTTCTATTGTACTGCTTGTAGAATGTGTACCCCTGGTACAAAACCAACTGCTTCTCATTTATCATCGTTATTAACTTGGCTGAAAACGTAAAGGTTTTTATATTAAATAAATACACAGTTACTTAATCATCTTACAACTATTATAAAACGTGAAAGATTGGATGCATGGATGTTTCTTAATCAATCTCGTCAGAACAGACCTGGATGAAATTTGGCACTCTGAAATAGCTTTTGAACTGGAATAAAATATAGGTTTCTTTATATCCCGGGAGTATGGTCCCTTGGGATTTTCGAAATTGATGATGCAAAGCTAGTAAGTTGTTTATTCATGAATGTTGAACCAAGTTTGAGGTTCATTTTCACTTGCAAAATTGACGCTTACATAGATGTACCTTCCAAAAAAATTAAACGAATCAAGTTAACGATGTTCTCATATATTTATATTCAATTTGTTTTCAATAATAGCGTATTTTATATGAGTTGCCATAAGTTGGCTATACAGCTTGGCACTTGGCAATATTTTTTTGAGCTTGAAAAAAAAAATTGAAGTCGTAAATATTATGGGTAATATATTTATTGGTAAATAACTTCATTTTTAAATATTATTTATTTGTGGCACGATAAATAATTTGAGTAATCATATCCATATTCTTCCATCATCAAAGCCTTTTCCAATTTTATCGGGGTCGGCTTCTAGTCAAACAGAATTCAGCTACACCACTATTTATATAATAATTAAAAAAAAACTAATTTCTTCCAATACGTGAATATGTGCCGCAAGGGTTTTGAATAAGTTTTCTTCTTCCATGAGTGTGTGTCGATTTATTTCTGTCTTTTATGTTCAAATGCGTGTCAGTCACGACGTACGCTTGACAAACGTTTGAGTTGGTGCAGTACCACCGACTGAACGTCTTGCTATTGTACTTCTTGTAGTAGCAGTATCCTTCGTATAAGATTAGCTGCTTGCCATTTGTCATAGTTATAAGTTTGGCTGTAACGAAATAAATGTTTAAATTAAAACTTTTTTAACAGACTTCAAAAACAGGTATCACTTCGGTTGTATCTTTTTTTTAAGTTTTTTACCTCATAACTTCGTCATTTATGAACCGATTTGAAAATTTCTTATTTTATGTGAAAGCATATACTTCTCGATTGATCCCTTTTTTGGCTTTTAAATCAAAATAGCTGGAAATCGTTTACTTAGATGACGTATTTGGTTTGTCATCCAAGTAAACGAAATTGCGTATTTTGCTTGCCTGCGACTTTCCAGTGGTGTTTTTAGGTGTGGTGTACCACTAAAAACTAATATAAAAACTTATTACAAAACAAATACAAACATAAATACAACGAAGTCGGAAGTCGGTGTTTTTTGTTGTTTCTTCGTATTTTAACACCGACATCCGAAATTAAAGTTATTTTATACTTTGTAGTGTATTCTTTTATTTAGAAGTCGGTTGTATTGTTTTGTAAAATTGTATTTTCGTTCTTTGTATTCATCTTAGCAAACATTTCCATTTCATACCCCTATGATAAGGGTATCAAATAAACGTGACACCTTGCTTTGTTATAAATCTATAATCAAACAGGTATTAAAATCTAAGGAAAACAACTAACTTAAGTGGCTAAATATAGACTCGCTAACGTATTTAGTTGCTAGGGAACACCATGCTGCATCGACATTATTTTGGGTATATACTGGAGTCAAGACTCAAGACCCCCGAGTATCTGAATTTCGTAAAATGCATGCAAAGCCGGATTAGAAGAGTGGTACTCAGTCAGATTTGAATACTTCTTTCTTGAATAATTCTTTGTCGTATCTTCGCCTTAATCCAAATAGGATTAAGGCGAAGATACGACAAAGAAGATATTATGGAGCGAGAGGGTCAGTTTACTTCGCCTAAATTGAGCTATTTTAGGTAGTTACAGTCACCAGCACATAAGGCTATCCGAAACTGTCAAATTTTCCCAATCAAATTTGAACCCAATCTTTTTAGAAATAAAGTTGAAATCTAACAAAGAAATTGGACAGATTGTTGTAGCTTGATGTGCTGGCGTCTGTACTTAAAGCTAATGACAACTCTAGCGCCTCAACAGTTCGTATGAAGAAACACATAAAACTGGGGCAGATATTACCCTTAACGTTTATTCATAAAACATATTTTATTACAAAAACTAAAAGTAGGTATTAAAATAACTAGTATAAAGAACAAGAATATACGAAAACTGACTTATTTTAAGACGGCAAAGATTCAGTTACATCTGAGTTGTGCTTCTTACCTACTTATTTTGCTTATGGGGTATATTCGAGTTACCGTCAGTGTATGAGCGTCTTATACTCGAATATACCTGCCATCTGCTGTTCTAAACAAATTCCTTCTCTCATGATTATGATTTACTTTACAATCGAGTATTCTATACTGCTCATCAGTGACTAGGAAACATTTACATAAGCGGAAACTGCTGCAGTGCCATTTTTCGAAATCTTTTCTCCTCTTCTTCCCTTTATACATTCTATTGAAAGTATAACCGTCGTATAAAAGGACAGTGGCACCATTTCCCATAGTTATCAGTTGTGCTGAAACCAAGATATTAATAGATGTAAAAGCTATCTTTTTATTGCTAGAGGATTCATCATCATCAACATTATCCTCCACTTCCCCAAGTCTCGCCACAACAACCGTGCGTCTTGCATCTATCGGCTACCCGCGACCATCACCAGGTCCACAAGATGGACTGATGATCTGGCTAGAGGATTACTAAAATACATTTTTTTTAATAAAGTTACATCTATACTAATATTATAAAGAGGTAATCTATACTTAATATTATACAGAGGTAACGTTTGTTTGTAAGTTTGTACGTAGGGGGTAATCTCAGGAACTACTGGTCCGTTTATAAAATTCTTTCAGTATTAGATAGCCCATGTATCGAGGAAGGATATAGGCTACATATCATCACGATAAGAGTAAAAGGAGCCGAGCATTAATGGAAAATGTGACGCAGAAAAAGTTTTGTGGGTCAGCTAGTGTCTTATAATGGTAGAAGTATAAGAGCCCCGAACAACGTTTTACTATTCAAATGAAAGGGTACGACCTGGAAAAATGTTTAAAAAAACGTCACGATAGATACTGAGAAAGTTATTAATGTGAGCAAGAAAGAAGTCAACTTACCACTATAAACACATTCATTAAATAATTTACAACAGATCTGTACAAAGCAATGTTAAACCTGATTTACTTAAAACGGAAAGACCGTATTTTTATTCCATTTTTCAAAACCAAGACAGAACCTAGACGACGCGGTTACAAAGAATATTACTTAAAATGAATTTGATGATGACAAAAAAACTCCTGTTTATGTAAGGTTTACAATCGAATATAAACTCCTGTCGGTGTTTTATGAATCTTTTTCTTATTATGATAATGCACCATAAAACTTTCGGTGACCACAAGCTGTTCGTTGAATTTAACAAAAGACTTGCAAGGAAAGCTAGTGCAGAACCATTTCTTCTCTCGTTTTCTCTTATAGAAGGTATAACCGTCATACAATAGAAGAGTTTTACCATTGATCATACGGATCATTTCAGCTGAAAATATTTTCAGAATTTAATATCATCTAAAATCATTTCTGGGTAAGCTCGCTTTGTCTCTGTCATCTCTGAACAAGACTAGAGTCAAGAGCAAAACCCATCACAAAAAAAAAACAACGCAAAACCTGAAAAAAGGACATCATTATGAACAACTTGTATATTTACAGTCGAAAATATTGACCACTTTTTGTTTTAGGCAGTTTCCTCTTTTTAAGATGATGCTCCATCAAACTTCTTATAACAATGAAATTTTTGTTAAACATAACATGGAAATTGCAAGGAAAACTTGTGCAAAACCATTTCTCCTTGTTTCCTCTCCTACAGAAGGTATACCCGTCGTACAATGCGTTTCAAATAAGAATAGGATCGACTTAGCGCCATATTGTGACGCCATAGCTGACAATTTAAACCAATTCGGTAGGGTGTGCAAAGCAAGATTATTTCTATGATTATTTATAAACATTGCGGGAAAAAGTGTTTTGGTATGGTTTAAAATAACTAATAAAGACTATTAATAATTAAATATTACATTTAGCTAATTTCCTACTATTAAACGTTTTTATTTAAATTTGTTTTAAGACTTATTCAAACCAAGTAAAATAAACCGTTATCGATATGCAACTAAGTTTTCTATGCAAACCGTACTTTTCAAGAAACATTTGACAGATAGAGGTAATTGACGTTCCTTTTCTTATTTGAAACGCATTGTACAGTATAAGTGTCTTACCATTTACCATAGTGATCATTTCAGCTGAAAATGTAACGGGAAATATAAATATCGTGACAATCCATTTCATCCGAAATGGAAAAGTTCTGAACCATCTACCCTCAAACTGCTACATAATATTATCCTAAGAAATCATCAAATGACTCCTCCCGCTTTGGGCGGAGCAGAAGCGAGTGTCAGACTCTTCCTAACTACAACCTATCTTTGTTCCTCCTAACACCCTTTGCGTTCCAGGGCCACGGTGACTCTTTTAAACAAGTTCTGCAATACGCTGACTTGAATTTTATTGTTTGGCTTCAATTAGGATAAAAAGAAACAACGCGCGCATAGGTACAGTGCGATTCAAATAAGAATAGGATCGACTTAGCGCCATATTGTGACGTCATAACTGTCAATTCAAACCAATGAGGTAGGGTGAGCAAAGCAAGATTATTATTTTTTAATTATTATTTACAAATATTTAGTGAAATAAGTGTTATGGTGTGGTTTAAAATAACTAATAATGATTTTAAATAATAACATATTATATTTAGCTAATTTCCTACAATAGAACATTTTTATTTAAATTTGATTTCACAACATTTCACACAACATTTCATCCAAATCGGTTCAGTGGTTTAGGCATGAAGAAGAGACAAACAGACAGACAGAGAGACAGAGTTACTTTCACATTTTATAATATTAGTTAGGTAGCTAGGATAGAACTTTGACGCACGATTAACTGCTGATCCAGTAAAACATAAGTCTGTTAAGGGAAGCTAGAGCAGAATCACCGTATTTTATTATTTACCATACTAATAATTTGAGCTGAAAGATTAAGATTTTGGTAAATATATTCGTATATACACAGACTACCTGAAACACAATCTTAAAAATCTAAACGTCTATTACAAATAATTGTTTGAATATAAAAGGTAATATGTGGAAGTTCCGACCTGATGACGAAAATTATTTTGCTTCCTCTGACTTTCATAGGCTTCATTCATTAGGGAGAAGATGTAATGCAGAAATCTTTTTCTATTTTTATATTTAAAAATGATTAAAACGGAAGAATAATTATTTGAGAAAGATGCTTTATTGAAAACAACAATTTTTACATAATGATCTGTACAAATAAATATATATTTTCTTAGATTAGACTTGGTCATTTTATTTTAAATGTACTCAGTAGTAGGGTCTGTGGCCAGCATTATCTAACCCACTTGACTATTAGCGAATAATAGCCAAGTGGGTTAGATAATGTTGGTCACAGACTGTACTGAGTGATAAAGTATACAGGGTGGAAGAAACGAAGGAAAAAAAGTAAGAAAAATATTACCTCTAATACAGAAACATGAAATAACCGACTGAAAACATGGTTACAGGATGTGTGTCTGTATGTAATAATCACTAAGTCAAGCGCGACTGCTGAGTGTGAGGTCCGAGTACAATTCCCAAGTCGGACTGTGTTTTACAACGTGTAATAGAATAATCGCAAAACCTCTTAAGGGGTCATTGTACTCATCATTATGAATACACTTTCACTATGGGAAATCGCGAAAAATAAAATCGACTGCCCTATACACATATTCATGTGCGCATAACTCGACAAAATGTACAGAACAGCTGTTTTTTTTTTCTCGATTCCACTGTTGATATCACAGTAAAGTTATTCATATTGATAAGTACAATGACTCCTTGAGAAGTATTGCGTTTATTCAATTACACGTTGTATATGTACATTACGAATTTCTCAGAGGCAGGCCGGCTCGAAATGCACGTCAATACGTCGTTCGCCTGATTTACCTCATGCAAGTCGGATTGCCTTTCCACATGACTATGGGAGTATGGAATAAGAGAACAGTGCATTTGTGTTTGCGCACACACTTGTGCGCCCTGCACCGTAGGTCTCTGACGAGCAGGCTTGACCTGCTCGAATATATCTACCGTCGCTAGTCTGGTGCAGCGTTTTCTTATTATGCCTATGTTCTATCATCATTTCAGTAATCACCATATTATCTGCCAACTTGATATTAGACTTGCAGCTAGGAAAGTTCGTACAAAACCATCTCTTCTTATTTCTTGGGTTCTTCCTGTAGAAAGTGTAACCTTCAAATAACACGAGTGTTTTTCCGTTCACCATAGTTATGATTTGAGCTGAAATAATTAAAAAATGATTATTTACTTGACGTAATTTAAGAACAGCGAGATTTATAAGTGGGTTAGTGAAATGCAGATTTTGTAAAAAAAGATTTTATTTTATAACAAACCGAAATTAATACTAGTTGTATAACTTATATTTTATACAGATATGCCAATCCTATTTACATGTTTGAGGTCAACGCCCAAAAATAAATACCGTTGGATAAAAAATCATGATTCTGATACCTACTTTAAGGGTGCCTTTCCACCAGAGATATGCTATGCAGCTATGCGAGAATGTAGAAGGTAAGCTACAAAAATTGCGACCGTATCCACTGATTCTAAGCTATGTAGCGGAGCGAGTAAGATGTGCGATGAATGCGTCTCCGCAAGGTAGCTTGTGCGTGGAAGATTCGCAGCACACTGCACGAGTTTTACGACGTATTGACAATAGGGAATACACGCACTTCTCTGCACATAACTACACTACTCGTGACCAACCATAGCCTGCATCTATAGCACGCATCCACAGCACGAAGGATGCGTGCTGTGGATGTTTCAATCAGAGCCATGCTCTGTGCACCAATGAATATGATAGATTAGCTGGCCCGCGCAACTTTGTCTGCGTCACATTTTCCATTACTGCTCTGCTCCTATTTGTCTTAGCGTGATGATTTATAGCCTATAACCTTCCTCGATAAATGGGCTATCTAAGACTGAAATAATTTTTGAAATCGGACCAGTAGTTTCTGAGATTAGCGCGTTCAACCAAACAAACAAACAAACTCTTCTGCTTTATAATATTACTAGCTGACCCGCGCAACTTCGTTTGCGTCACATTTTCCATTACTGTTCCGCTCCTATTTGTCTTAGCGTGATGATATATAGCCTATAACCTTCCTCGATAAATGGGCTATCTAACACTGAAAGAATTTTTCAAATCGGACTGGTAATTCCTGAGATTAGCGCGTTCAACCAAACAAACAAACTCTTCTGCTTTATAATATTAGTATAGATATAAGTATAGATGGATTGATATCCATGCATTTCTTAGCAATGTTGCAATGCACATCTCTGGTGTAAAAGCAACCTAAGGCTTTGCTTTGCCAACAGAGACGTGCGAGGATGCGAAGCGAGGGATTTGTTTTTTAAGAACCAATGGGGTGGCTTCGTTTACCTATAGCCTCGCTCAGCGTAATCGATTCTATTGGTTCTTAACAAAAACATCTCTCGCTTATCCTCGCATATCTCTGGTAGAAACGCACCCAGACCCATATACAGGGTGAATTCTTGATGAACAAACCTTTTTTTTTTTTTTTTTTTAGGGATGGGAAATCATCCAATGACTCCTCCCGCTCTGGGTGTAGCGGGAGGGAGTGTCAGACTTCTACTGACTAAAACCCATCCATGTTCCTTCATTGCCCTTTGTGTTCCGGAGCCACGGTGTCTCTTGCGAATAATCCCGCGACTCCGGCAGGCGTCGGCCCTTTCGGGCCCCTCTGTGTGCTGACTCTCTTTGAGGCGCGCGTGGAACACTAACGCGCCGTCGACACGGCCTGTCGTCACTAGACGGACGGACGGCGAGCCACCCAAAGCTCGCCGTCCACAGGCCCGCGCCTACGGTGGCCGGAGGTCACCAGGTGGAGTCCCCCGACGCCCGCGGCGTCTACCACGGCGGCCGGGACGAGAGGGTCTCTGATGAACAAACCCTGAGATATTATTTTGCTGTTTGCTGTTCATTTATGTTTGCTTAATTCGGCAAAAAGTAGGAACGTTAGAATTTCCTTTGTCAAATTTCCAGCACCCTGTACTTTTACTAGCTTAATGAATTAAGCTGCCCTGTATATTGTCCGATCAATAAACAGGGAAGTAATAAAATAAACACAAAGTTCTTCCAATATTTCCATAACACCGCTAAGGTTCCACATAAGGTACTACATTAACAAAAAAGCTTTTAAAATTTTAATACCAACTTGAAAAAAGAACTTGTAGGTTATTCTATCAAAAAATATCACACTACTAAAGATTTAACACAATAGGATACATTAAACACCTAAGATTCTGGACAAGTCAATATTTAGCTTAACCACTCCCTCATGAATACAGAGTGACTTTTAATTCTTTGACAGTCTTTTAGGGGGTGATGTGAGTTTGAATCGCGAAAAATAATATCAGGCTGTTCAGTACATAACTTGACAATACAGTAATCAGCTGATTTATTTTTTTCGTGACATCAGGGTTGGGCCCATGGAACCTACTCAAGAATATGAATAATTTGAAAGTTATTCATATTCTTGTGTAGGTTCTTTTACCCTCAAAAATTTTGTCAACGTATTAAAAGTCGCCCTGTATTGCTTTATGTATATGACTATATCGTCGTCGATAAATTATTACTAATATACTTCATACTATATACAGTAAGAGAATAAAAAAAACATATACCGCATTGAATTGATTTTTTCTTTCGCCTAAAACTGTCTTCGTTCTTCTAGTGCATGCCTTGTGACAATATTTACAAGGTTCATATTAAATTTCGTGTTTAAGGCACAGAAATCAAGGTTTACTGTCGCCGTTGGATTTAGTAGATAAATATTGAGTTTAGGGTTTCGCAGACAGGCGGGACGACACAATGCGACAACCATAATTAAAACCATTCGATGCGACATTTTTTTTACACGTAGATTTTTTTTCAGATATACAACATGTAACTATTACTACTATGGGACCAAAACAATCCCGAAATCGCGAAAAAAAAATGTACAGTAGAATGAGCATAACGCATGACCCTTTTCATGATTTGTGTTTATTCTGTAAGACGCTGTAAATCCGTAAAAAAAAATCTTGAAAATGTGTTGTCGGCTGTCGCATTGCGGTTCCGCGAATAACTGCTCCCTAACAATTATTTGACAATATTGCACAAAGAAAAACAATATTTGACTGCGGATACACATCAATAAGTCTTGACGTACTTTCCATCAGGACATCTGTGAATTGGTCGCATTTCATGAGCATGTTCCACTAAACATTTGATGATATTATTGTGATCATCCAGACACAGGAAAGACTTACACCTAGGGAAGTTCGTGCAGACCCACTTGTGTCCTACCTTCACTTTGTACCTATAGAAGAACGTGTAGCCGCGGAACAGCACCCAAGTCTTGCCGTTAGCCATTTCGATTATGCAAGCTGAAAAGGTGAAGCAGTATAGTAAAATTTGAAACTAAAATATCAACCTTACGTTACACATTTATGGTTAAGATGCATTATTAAATTCGAAAGGAAATAAAACTTCAACCTGTTGTCAATTATTATTAATGACCTTAAGGTTGTTAAACTCAAGAACACACCAGATAAGGACTAACTATTGTTGAAATTATCGAACTATAAAATGTTCAAACCATTGGTAGTTTAAGCTTCAGGCTTAAGGAGGTCACATACCTCTTTTCAATTACACTAGGTAAGAATCACCTAAATGTTGACGCACTGTTGGATTCCCTACTCTCATCACTGAATTTAGCGTTGGAAATACGGCAGAGCGGTTTGTTTTAGTGATAAGGTACTGGCAAAAATATTCAAAAATGTTGCCGATTGAGTATGGGAATAGCACACCATGTGAACGGTATTTCTTCGGGACAAGCCCGTCACATTAATTCCAACTAGCCAGAATCAGTAGACCAGAATAAAAATGCCGACTCAATGAATTACTCCGAGAGAAATGATTCAACTGTTTTGGATCCTGCAACGTGACCAACACCGGTTGGGGAGGTATTACCTGTATTTTTTTTTTTAATTAAAGAAGCTACTAACATGCTTTGATGATTAAGTAAAGTTACACATCACTTTTAAATACTCACATTTAATTACATAATAATAAAAAATTACAATCGCTTTAATTTCTAAGTTTGATATATGTGCCATCATCACACTTATAATAATTAAGCCTTTCATGATTATGTTCTTCGAAACACTGTAGTATTTCTCCCACTTCTGACACAAAAAGGAACGCCCGGCATTTGGATGTTCGCGAACAACGCCATCTAGCGCCACACTTAAGAACTGCATGCCGATAGTACGTGAAGCCGTCCTTCATCAAATATTGATAATCTTTGCTGCCTCCTTTTACTGTTATGAATTCCACTATAACAAAATAAAGTATTAGCGACTGACGTTCTTGTGACACATTTGTAAGAAAAAAAAAGGAAATTATAGTTGAGTATTACATAAACAGGCGTACTGCAAGCGTGCCGTCTTTGGTGACTACCGCTTGTGGATACCAAGGGTTACCATCTCGTTTTAGACAGAGCTCTTTGCAATTTTGGTTGAAGCAATCTAACACTTTTGTATTATTCTGCCTAACGTTACCTTTATTTATTTCGGGGTGTCGAACATTATATAATGAAAAACGGAGAGTAAAAACTTATCACTAATATTTGTTTCGGTGTGATGCACATTTATAAATGAAAAATGAAGAGTAAAAGCTTATCAATGATATTTATTGGTGAAATACAAGTAGGTACATATATTAATGTTAGTTATATTGGAATACAACGAGTTAAGGTTAGGAGCGATTTGGCATTCACCTCACACATATTCAAATTGTTGAGAGGGTAGTTGCAAAGTGCAATTTTTTTCAGGGCAGGTGAGACTGTGTGACCCCGACAGGTCCGTATAGCGACCGCGCCTGCTGGTGGAGCCGCGCAGTTTGATCAACCTTCGAAGGGAGGCGCCGCTGACGCGTACAATAGGCTAGATTCCATCATCCACAAATTGCAAAACTATTAAGTCCGTCAGTTAGAGTATTGAAAAATAATGGACACGTATTTTTTGTTTTTGTAAATCAATGAATATTGACAAAGATAAAACGCATCAAAACTCGCGAGTGGGGGCTCGTGACGTCACGACTCACTGAAAATAATGCGAAGGTGTGACGTATTGAGAATTTTAAAAGCGTCGTAACTTCGACAATTTTGGTTCCCGTAACAAAAAAAAAAAACACGGGTCAAATATTTTTTGATAATCTAACTGACGGACTAATTAGATTTTTTCAGGACACAAGCCCATTCGCACGCTCAACCTGCCGGTCGATTCTGTAGAATGTCAAAGTGAAGGCTTGGGTGAAGTGTGCTGTCATTCTATCTTGAAAACTAGGCTTGACAGACACTTCGTAATTACTTCACCCAAGCCTTTACTTCGACATGTTTCCATAATCGCACTGCATATTGTTAATGAGATGGACCTATTTTCTCTCTATAAGGAATGCATTAATTAATATTATTTATAGACGAACGCGATAGTATAAGTTAGGATGAACGCATTTATGGCATTGGGATAAACCTGTAAGTAATGATAGATGTAAGATAAAGAAAGAAAGAAATGAAATTTACAAAATATGCACATACACATTTATATAATTCCTGATGAGTCTGATATTTAAATTTTAATATAAGTGCCATCGGCTGTTTTGAAATATTGTTGTTGCTCGTGGTTGTGATTTTCTGGCGACTTGATGATTTCACCGGTTTCTGACGTAACGACGTATGCAAAACATTTTGACGATCTCGAGCAACGCCATCTATCGCCGGCTTTGAGAGTTAAATGCTTGGTATAAGTGTAGCCGTTTATCATCAACTGCGGCTTGTTTGAACCGTGAACAGTTACTAGTTGCACTGTAATGTATAAATGGAGACGTAATTTTTTATTTCATATTCTCATAATGTACCTAGGCTTGAAAAAATGCTCAAACTTTATAAAATAGATCTCAAAAATCCTACTAATATTATAAATACAAAAAAATTGTGAGGATGGATGGATGTTTGTTACTCTTTCACGTCAGAACGCCTGAAAGGAACTTAATGAAATTTGGCACTGAGGTAGATGAGGTCTGCAATAACATATAGGCTATAATATATATCCCCGGAGTATGTTCCTTAGGAATCACGCGGGCGAAGCCGCTGGCAAAAGCTAGTCAATCATAAATTGTAGTGACTATTTTTGCAATTTACATTTTATTCACAACGTCCTACCCGTACCCGGTAGTGAAATAATAAAATGTTTAAGTATCAATAAACATTGGATAGTTATATTTAACTACAATAAAATTGCACAAAATTGTAACAACATTCATTACAAACACACACAGAAGAAGAATCTACGCTTAATATGAATTAAGAGCTTTACTTCTAATATTCAGTGAGTGAACTAGACTCCATTTTCCAGAGTTATGCCTGAAGTAGACAGGGGCCAGATGCCTATGGTTAAGGTCTCCGCCGACGACATTCAAGCTGTAGTCCGCAATAACGAACGCGCGACAGTCATGCTTCATTCTCGACGAACATTTGTACCTGGTCATGCCTCTTCTAGACACAGAATGGAAGCTATACGTGAAACCGAAGTATTTAAACAGTTGAGCGCCACTGACTAGTTCTAGAATTTCACCTGGAATTTAAATTAAGATTAATTTTAGGCTGTCGGGGTTAAAGTTGGATTTTTAAGCCGGTAATTGTGCCTTTGTCACATTGACAAGCACACCGTCACTATACGAAAAATGGGGTTTATTTGAAGCAGTGCCATCTTTTAGTGCAAGAAGAATACTCCTTTTTTTTGTTGCTCAAATATTTTAGATAGATGGCGTAGTGTCGAACTGCTTTTATCGATATTTTGATACAATCTTCAATGATTATGACAGTCTAACATTTTTACATTTGTAACTGTGAAACTAACAAAAAAGGCTTCTTGTGGTGTGTGTTTCTGGTAACCTGAGTTTGCCATCCCGTTTCAGGGAGACGTCTTTGCAATTTGGTTTATTTTGGTGAGGTGCACATTAATATGAATGGAAAAGGACAGTAAAAGCTTATCAACTATATTTATTTGGTTAAATACAAGTAGTTTTTTAAATCTTAATATAAGTGCCATCAGCCGTTTTGAAATATTGTTGCTGCTCGTGGTTGTGATTTTCTGACGACTTGATGATTTGACCGGTTTCTGACGTAACGACGTATGCTAAACACTTTGATGATCTCGAGCAGCGCCATCTATCGCCAGCTTTGAGAGGTATATGCTTGGTATAAGTGTAGCCGTTTTTCATCAACTGCGACTTGTTTGAACCGTGAACAGTTATTAGTTGCACTGAAATTTATAAATGAAAATGTATTTATTATTGTACAGTTTGACAAAATGCTCAACTTTATTGAATAGTTTGGATTTTGAAGCCGGTATTCCGAATTGTGCCTTTCACGCATTGATAAGAACACCTTCAGTACATACGAAAAGTAGGGTAAGTATCTGACAGCAGTGCCAGTCGCTTAGCGCGCGAAGAATACTAAATTTTTTGCAAAAGTACCTGTTGTAATTTTCGGTAGATGGCGTAGTGTCGAACTGCTTTTGTAGACATCTTGATACGATCTTTTATGATCATAAAAGACCGACATTTTTGCATTGGTGGCTGTGAAGCTAACAAAAACGGCTTCATCTGGTGTGTTTTTTATGGTGGGGAAAAAACACTACCAGGGGTAATCATCCTGTTTTAGACAGACCTCTTTGCAATTTTGGTTGAAGCAAACTATCAGTGTCGTATTATTTTGCCTATCGTTATATTTACTTTATTTTGGTGTGGTGCACATTAAAATGAATGGAAAACGGATGGCAAAAGCTTATCAATTATATTTATTTGATGAAATAACAACAGGTCCACATTTTAAAAATATGTGGGTACCTACACAATTTTTAAGTCTTGCTGAGTCTATTTTTTAAGTCTTATAATATAAGTGCCATGCGCCATTTTAAAATATTGATGGCGTTCGTGGTTGTGATTTTCTGATGACTTGATGATTTCACCGGTTCCTGACACAAAGACGTATGCCAAACATTTCGATGATCTCGAGCACCGCCATCTATCGCCGGCTTTGAGAGATAAATGCTTGGTGTAAGTGTATCCGTTTCTCATCAGCTGCGGCTTGTTTTCACCGTGAACAGTTACTACTTGCACTGAAATGTGTAAAAGAGACATATTTTTTTATTTCATATTCTCATAATGTACAGTCCGACAAAATTCTTAAAAAAAAATTTGAACCGTTCTCAGAAATCAATTATCATTTTAGTGACTGTTTTCAACTTCACAACTTCCTCTACCCGCTCGTGAAATAATAAACTGTATAAGTGTCTATCGTTATTTTTAATTTCTTTTGGTTTGGTGAACATTAAAATGAATGAAAACTGGACGGTAAAAACTAATCAATGATTTTTATTTGGTGAAATACAAGAAGGAACATTTAATTTACTTACAAATATGTAGGTAGGTACCAACATGATTTCATAAGTCCAGCTGATTCTATCTTTTAAGTCTAATATAAGTGCCATCAGCCATTTTGAAATATTGTTGCCGTTCGTGGTTGTGATTTTCTGATGACTTGATGATTTCACCGGCTCCAGATACAACGACGTACGCGTGACATTTCGATTTCGATGTTTTCGAGCAGCTCCATCTATCGCCGGCTTTGAGAATTGAATGTTTGTAATAAGTGTAGCCGTTTTTCATCAACTGCGGCTTGTTTGAACCGTGAACAGTGATTAGTTGCGCTGTAATGTATAAACAGAGACCAAGTTTTTTATTTCATATTCTCATATGTAGTCTGACAAAATGCTCAAATTTTCATACAGTTATTAAATTAAAAAAGGGGGAATTTTTTATTGCACCTCTATTTAAAATTCAAGCAAACTATATCTCCCAACTCATTATTACCCACTATATAACTAAAATACTGATTTGCACAATAAATTACGAAGACACTAAATAATGACGGTCAACGTCAGGGGCACCCCAATGTTCGGTTAGTTAGGTTCCTTTAAACCCTGCAGACAGAAATAGGAGCCGCAGCGGGGCTCCGTCGACCTGCTGACGGAATCGCTAACCCTTATGACGGTCGACCGACGTCAAGGGAAGTTAGATAATTTTTAATTAACAGATAGTCATTCAGTAAAACAGTATAATAGATTTATTTGATGAGCAAATTTAGTGTGCAATTTAGTATTTTTGATGGTAACTTCGAATATTTGAATAGAAAAAATTGGATTTATAGTTGTAGGATTAAATACCACCCATTCAAAAATAGGAGCTTTTTATGGAAATTAAATAAATCCGCATAATATATTGGAATAAAAAAAACCATAATTTGGTTTTGACCAGCTATATAAGGTGCCATTTTATTATTCTTATAAAGGCGGCCGCCTTCGTATGAATTATAAATAAAAATGGCTCTTAATGTACCTGAAATAAGTTACCTCTAAACGCGATTTTCTTTTTATAATTCTCTAAGACAGGCAGTTTCAAAATAAATAATTCATTGGAAGGACATTATTAACAAGATTTTTCATAATTGAAAACATTTTGTTAATAATGTCCTTAATCACAAGGTTCGAACTGCGCTTGTTCCTGGATGCTTCAAACTGTCATGCGTCATGATAATGAATATATTTTTTTTAATCATTCAAATGTTCATTTTTTTTTCTCAAAATATGGCACCCGTGTACGCATCAGCATGCGCGCAATAAAATTTACTCTACTTACTTTTGGAAAATTTTGGTGAAAGTCTTGTCGTGTTCCTTAAAGTAGTGTAAATGTGTACTTAAAATATATTATTGGGCAAAATTTAAAACACAATCAGAGTGCCAATTCTACAATTTTTAACGTTCGCGTCGCATTCGTATCTCAATCGCAATCTGTCAAAAATGTATGAAAATTAAGGCTTTTTTGACAGTTTGCGATTGACATGCGAATGCGAAAGTTGTTTAAAATTAATAGAATTGGCCCTCAGATTGACTAGAAATTCGACAAATTGGGAAACAATATTATCCAATCCATATTTCGGAATATGGCGGATCATCCAAGACGGCGGACTAGTTATTTTTTCTGCACTACCACAAAATGGGTGTCAAATTAAAGGGCTTGCTGATAGAGGCGAACATTTGCCTAGCCTTTTCCCAACTATATTGGGGTCGGCTTCCAGTCAAACCGGATTCAGCTGAGTACCAGTATTTTAGAGGAGAACACGAAAACTAATTATTATTTTATTTATTTATTTATTTATGTTCACATTTTTAAAACACGTTAGTAGTAAGAGTTTAGAATTTAAAAAAAATGTTAACATTAATTAACTATTTCATAGCAATAAACGGCAGCTTTAAAACATAACCTAATTTTTTAAATTTTATAACAACACCTAAATCTAGTGCAAAGGACATCGTACAGGTTAATAAAACGCAGCTTTAAAAAAATTCAGCAACTTTTACAATTTTATTACAGAAACTAATGAGCGTACTGGAAGACGCAACGGTTGAAGGTCTCCTACAAGGTGGACCGATGACCTGGTGAAGGTCGCGGGTAGCCGATGGATGCGAGACGCACAGGAACGGTGTCGTGGCGACACTTGGGGAGGCCTGTGTCCAGCAGATCGTCTTTCAGCTGATATGATGACGATGAACAATAGACAAAAGGATAATTATTTATTTATATACCTATGCTTTATTGTACACCAAAAAAAAAAGAAAACCTTAAACTAAAAAAATATACAAATGGCGGCCTTATCGCATCATCTACACTAATACTATAAAGCAGAAGAGTTTGTTTGTTCGTTTGTTTGTTTGGTTGAACGCGCTAATCTTAGGAACTACTGGTCCGATTTGAAAAAATATTTCAGTGTTAGATAGTCCATTTATCGAGGAAGGTTATAGGCTATATATCATCACGCTAAGACAAATAGGAGCGTTGCAGTAATGGAAAATTTGACGCAGACGAAGTTGCTCGGGTCAGCTAGTATCATATATCATGCTTGGTAACTATTAATTCATGCAATTTTTTCTTAGGGTGCAAGTTCTTCTTTTATTCTGATCTTTAATTGATTTTCCGACCAAACCGCAGTTGTCTCATGATTATGATGCTCCGAATTTTTTATCATCATTTGCTGCGATCTATTTATAAGTAAATACGCAGTACAGTTTGGACTAATACATTTCCACTTAACTTTATCTTCAGTTACATCAATATTTTCTTTTTCGTAGACAAAATCCCTGAATACTAAAACTCTCTTGTTTTTGTTGACCACGAATATCCCACGGAGTACTTTTTTACCTGAAAAAAAAATATAAGTAATTGTATCCTGAAAGTTCTGTAAGGTCGCTCTCTACTGACCTCGCGTAAAACGAATGGCGACATCTAAAATGCGATATAGGAACTACAAAATTATACAAGGTGCCATTTTTGTCGTCTCACAACGGCAGCTCACTCCATATATCCATTTGAATGATTTAAACAATAAAATATTATTCAGAATTATAACACCTACAGTACCTACCTAGTTTGAAAAATTAAGAAGAGTGAGAAGTGAAGAGTTAATCATAATCTTCCTGCCCTTATCTCATGTCACATGGGTTCGGTGCTATATGTTTTTTGTCTTCCACTCTGCCCTATCAACCGTCAAACGATCACAAACTCCCGACGTTTTATTTTAATGAATTATTTAAAAAATAATTCCACCTAGAGGTAGTGTTTGTCGGGCAAATTAAGTGGGCCGCCTTTATTAGAAGACTAAAATGGCACCGAATTGATTTAGCATTACAAATCACACCAAGGGTCAAGTCCTCAGTCCTTACCTTCTAATGGCGCACATGGAAATTCTCGCGACAGACATCCCGAAGGTCCTCTGGTGGCCTCTGGTTGCTGATTTAGTACTGGTTGCCCAGAGCTGATTCTGGAGATCAGGAGAGATCCATGGCGGACTAGTGGTGGAGATTGTTTGCCTAGAATTGAAAAGAACCAAAACTGAACTTGCTTTGTGATTTCGATGTTATCTCCAGTCCTGTTCCTTATCATCTACTTATAGGTTTATCTACGAAGTAAAACTAAATAGATTGTTACATTCCAACAAAAAAAAAAACATTAAGTAACTGTAACTTTTTAATTAAATAATAAACGGCAACCCAAATACCAATGTTTTTCATTAAATAAATGATTCAACAATTGCATTGTTAAGACTTAAAAAACTTATCGAGACGAATGAGAGGTCCCAAATATAAACATAGTTAAAGATATATCTAATTTTAATAATAGAATATTTAAACTGTAACTTTTTTCATTAAATAATAAACGGCAACCCAAATACCAATGTTTTTCATTGAATAAATCATTCAACAATTGCATTGTTAAGACTTAAAAAACTTATTGAGACGAATGAGAAGTAAACATAGAAACAAGGATAAAACAAATAAACACAAACCAAATAAAAACATAGTTAAAATATCTCAACATGAACGAATAAACATTTTCGCACTTTTTAAGTAAAAGCAGAGTTACGTAAAAACCTGTATAAAAATATGATTTTCCAAACTTATTTTTTATAAGGCACACCGACAACTTATTTACAAAATTAATATTATAAATTGTGACATCAAGGATCCTGTGTAAGCAAGCCACTTACAGTTTAATGTTTAGGTTGAGTAAGGTACAACTTGATTCTACGGTCATAAGGTTTTGGCACCTACGACTATAACTTGATTCATAGATCGACGACAGTCGATTGATGTGATAGCTTTTGGTTTAGTAGAGACGGTCGATTGACATCGACTCATCCATTCTCGCGGTCGATCTGTTGGTGTAGTAGCACCCTTAATGAACCGCGTCGCCCTCTTGGAGGGTGACCTAAAGATTCAAAAATTGGATATCCTAAGGATATCATAAGTCACGCAGTGAGACACGCCCTGCGGCACGATAGATGGATAATTTGAAGAAGGTAGCTGGCAGCGGATGGACGCGGACTGCTCAAGACCGGGATAGTTTGCGCTCTTTGGTTCCGAGGCTTACGTTCAGCAGTTGACGCCAATTGGCTGATATGATGATGCTGATCTCATAAGTCAAGACTAGCCTGATTAAACTTAGAATACATTCCATTAGCTAAATGTTGAATTTTAGGTCGTTCGTGGCCATTGTGCTCTAACTTCGTCCTAAGAATGACGGTCTCATCGTCACTAAGTACCACGATCGCTTTACACCTCTTGTGATGCGACGAACAACGCCATCTGTTGTGTGTTATCGTCTTGAGTCCTGTTGCCTTGTGAAACGTATAACCGTCTACCATAAGAAGAACTTTTCCTGATATTAAAGTGATGAATTTGGGATCTGCCGGAGATTTTTGCACGATTATTAGGTTATGGAGATGACGAATTGTTTCAGATTGTCCTATGAATGTAATTTTGACATTGTAATTTTGTTAAGTAATTACCTTTATTGATTTCATTAGGTAATTTTAGAGAACCTTAAATGGATTGAATGAAATAACTTATATTTATTAATCCAATACTTGAATATATCTAATTATAGTAATTATCGCTCACAAGAAGGCTTAATGGCATCCAAAGAAATGGATAGTACACTTTTTTTTCTTCTTTTAAAGACGGGAAATCATCAAATGACTTCCCGCTCTGTGTGAAGCCGAAGGGAGTCTCAGAGTCCTACTGACTAAAACCCTTCCGTGTTCCTCTTAATGCCCTTTGCGTTCCTGGACCGCGGTAACTCTTTCAAAAAAAATCCGCAAACCCGGAATGGAGTGGATACTGCTTGGAGTTTTCAATCGTCATTATTTTCGTGATTTCGTGAATCAGGAATGATGATATCCGCTAGAGAACCAAGGATACCGACATTGGCCGAAGGATCGCCAAACTACTTAAGTGGCAGTGGGCACATTGCTCGCAGAACAGATGGGGGGCCGAAAAGTTCTAGAGGGGCGACCACGTTCCGGAAGACTGGATGACCTGTTGAGGGTCGCGGGTAGCCGATGGATGCGAGGCGCACAGGAACGGTTGTTGTGGCGACACATATTTTTTTTTTTTTCAGAATTTCCCGGTTTTGGAAAATAAGAAGAGCTAAGATCAAATGCACGATTCAAGAAACAATCAGAGTTCAAGGTTTGCAAGGTTAAAAGCTAATTAGACTGGCCTACTCGTCCTGGATCTATGTCTGGGTCCAATATAAAAACTCAAAATTAAAATTCAAGTATAAACTTTATTGCAAAAACGTATATATAAAGTTATAGCGCTTTGGTACTGGTCTCTCTCATTTATTAGTATCTAATCATAAGATAAAAAAAAAAAAAACAGAATTAAAAACTTTACAAGTATCTGTTATTCCATTTTAAGGCACTAAATTCTTATTATGTTAGGCAACATTTTAAATGACTAACTTAACTTTAATGACTTCTTAGGGACCCAAGAATTATTGGGTACCTAAGTTACAAAGATGAATAAAGATAATAACATTAATAAATTATATTATGACTGACAATGAGACTCATATATAGTGTTAGTAACAATAAACAAACTTACACATTTAGTGACACAATAATATCAACACACACAACAAAATAATCATTGATTCAGCCTGTCAGCAATCACAGCCAGGATGCTGTTGGAACTGGCTCGCACCCTGCGCACCAAGGACGCACATCTTTTTCTTAATGAGTGAAAGCAATCAACACACATTTCCGCAAACATGCCTGATGCGCTACAGAATCGAGGCAGCTCCATCAACGACCTGAAAGTACTATTCTACTACTTACTACTAATACCTAATATTAAAAATGCGAAAGTTTGTGAGGATGGATGTTACTCTTTCACGTCAGAACGCCTGAAAAGATCTTCATGAAATTTGGCACAGAGGTAGATTATGGTCTGGAATGACCGGACGGAATGCCGCGGGTGACAGCAAGTATTGCATAACCACTGCTCTTAAGGTGGAAGCTCCAGGGTAGCCCGCGAAATTCAAATATTATTATGTTTTCTGCAATTTGCCGGTCAGTGTGAAGCTGTATGTTATACAAAATACAGTTCGCGATCGTAAAGAGCATCCTTCTAAAGGATTATAACCATTTGAATCATCAATATAACCCTCTAAGTTCATAGAACTCGATTGAATATTATTTCGTGAAAAAGTCATTCAATCGAGTTGTATGAACTTAGAGGGTTATATTGATAATTAAAATGGGTATAATTTTCTTTAGCTCAATATGCGTTACGGGCGCGAATAGTATTTTGTTCAACATAAAGCTTCACACTGACCGGCTAAAAACATAAAAATATTTGAATTTCGCGGGCTACCCTGGCGCTTCCACCTTAAACAAAACCACTGTAAGTACTTTAACCTTATAACTAAAATACATAACATCGTTTTACAAACATAGATCTGGTAAAATAACGATTCTCTCTTCATTATATTAAATATAACATAATAATATACTTAGTTCTAAAAGTAATTAAATTGATAGCTGTCGTGGTCTTTGCCGCCGGCCTAAAAAACGTTGCACAGATGACAAACAAGAACTGGGGGTATAAAAAGGCTACTTTAGCAGAATCATATTAGAATCATAATATTAACCACACAACAGTCTTTCGTATTTCATTTTCTTCTATAACGCTAACGCAATAGTCTTAAGGTTGATTGGGAAAATTTGACAGTGACGTGTAGCGTGATGTGCTTTCTGATTCTGCTTAAGTGACCTTTTTAGACCCGCTGCTGGAAATCAATACATAAATAAAATACACCGCAAATTGAGAAAAAATTAATAAGCCTCCAAAAATTTAATAAGTTCCTATAGGTACCTAGTAACTAGATTAAATTAGTAATTATTAAAAAAAGATAGTGTTAAGCAAATCCATACTAATATTATAAGTGCGAAAGTAACTCTGTCTGTCAGTGTGTTACGCAATCACGCATAAATTACTGAACCGATTTATACGAAATTTGGTACAGAGATAGTCTAGAGCCTGAGAAAGAACATATTACCTATATGCTACTTTTTACGCCGGGAGTATGTTCTCTAGGGATCACGCGGGCGAAGCCGCTGGCAGAAGCTAGTTTCACGTAAATTGCTAGTATTAAAAAGTTAAATGTAAAAATTGTTTAATAAATAAATGGATTTTAATTTATTTCTTTATATGTCGTGGCCATATCGTAGAATTGGTCATTTATGATATGGAAAAGGTTAGTTTAGGTAAGATTTGAGGGAACTTAGGGCACCCCGACTCGGATAGATTAGGTTCGAATGAGATAGCGACAGCTCGAGTGAGCGAGCGAACCCAGCGAACTTAGCTTCCGTCATACCATTCATGTCAGGTTCCTTTAAGCAGACAAATACGAGTCCTGCCAAGCAAGGCTCTGCAGTCGAAGTTAGAATTGAAGATGCTAGTTGAAGTGGCCAGAAATTTCATGAAACGGCCGGCCTCATTATGAAATGTTCGAACTCCACGATATGGCCACGAAATTTGCATTTACTTATTCGATTTGTGTACAAAAGTGAAATATTTTTACATGAAGTTCATGTTTTCTTTACACTGGTCACCGCGCTGTTTTTAAGTACAAAGTATTAACAATAACACAAACATTTAAATGCCGCAACAAAAATCTCAAGACTAGTTTAAAACTTTCTTTGGTTTTAAAGTCACAGTGCTACTTGGCGGTCATTGACCTATCTGCATTTATCTCGAATCGATATTTATCAAGAACTCAAAAAAAATACTAATATGGACAATACATACATCGGTATGGTATACAACAGGATCCAATGTATGGGTTTCTTCGAATCATAAATCATATTTATTTTGCAAATGGTTACATGTAACTCTTTTACACGTCAATATTTTTTGGTCATATTATTCTAGATGAGGCCGAAGAGATATAATGCCAGGACAATGCCTACTATTACCGTGCTAATACGCAAGAACTATACAAGAAGCTTGTCGTAATAACTAACTTGTTGAAAGGTCAATGACCGCTATAACCATACTCTAACGAAACATTTATATGTCACCAGAAAATTGAAAACGCCGTAAGATTGTAAAATATCGCCTGAAATTGTAAACTTTTTTCGTAATAAGGCACGGATATATTGGAAACTATTGAATTTGGATGTGGTTTATTGTAGGTACCTACACGAAACGATTTATTGTCAAGATTTTTTTTTTTTAAAGATTTTTTACAATCTTGAGTCACCTGCAATTTTCCAGTGACATATACCAAAAAGCACTCCAGCTAGTATTAGTTAACAACATGACCACTACATTTAAATGTAAATGCTGGGAAAGTATGAGTGTGGATCTTATTGTACATGATCAGCTCATTGTCCTTCGACATATGCACGTAGGCAGAACATTGCTTCGACTGCCGGTTCCCACAGACATATTTGCGGCCGCCATCGAGGAGTTTCGCTTTCTTCCTGAACATGAAGCCATCGATGAGAAGATATTCGTTCTTCTTTTTAGTTTTTTCCAATTTCACTGAAATATAATGTCGAAAAATCAAATAGGGTTGGTGTCAAAAATTGATTAAAATCGGGGTTAGATGCCATAAATTCTGACACCAGTCTTGCCTTGGTTTTGTTGAGGTCATTGGTAATTGCTCCGAGTAGTCAATGGTGGTCAGCTACATTCGGTTAGACTAGAACTCGACTCAAAAAGGCAACCTGTAGTACCTTTGCTATTTTATGTAAGTACTAAGTACACTGTAATTTAGAATTAAGAAATTTAAATATATGATTTGATTTGATTGATTACCTACACACTTGACAGGCGACGTTTGTGCTCTCTGCAAGCCTATTTTAACAAGCTTTTTTCTTTCAATGTATGCATTACATGTTTGTTCGGGTGGAATCTTGTAACTGAATTTTAAATCAGTTATCTTTAACCGATTGAGCTGAAATTTGGTATAAACACGCTTATTTTGGATGACAATGCACGGTTAGCTATGTGACGTCATTCCAGTTCCAATATGGCGGATCATCCAAGATGGCGGACTAGTTATTTTTCTGCACCACCACAGTATCAAATGAAAGGGCTTGCTAAGGATAACACGAAGAGTAATGAAGCTTGTTTTTAAATTATTATTTTTACCATTCATTTATTTGTATTGTTTTGGAAATCATTAAATGCCTCCTCTCGCTCCGCCCAGAGTGGGAGGAGATTTTTTTTTAACCTTGTTTGATGTTTGGGAGTGACAGACTCATACTGACTAAAACACATCCGTGTTCTTTCGAATGCGCTTTGCGTTCCAGTGCCGCGGTGACTCACGGTTCGCGTTGGTCTGTGTGGGTCTATATTCGAAGCCATTGTAAGAGAACTCGCCTCGAATCTTTAAAGTTGCGGAGCAGAACTTGTCTGCGTTGCCACAGACGACACGGTGCGTCGGTGCGGGCTGATGATTCGCGTTTTTCCGCACAATCACTGGAATGCCGGCTTACAGCTTAAGGCTGTGTTTCCACCAGAGATGTGCGAGGATGCGTAGCGAGGGATGTGTTTGTTAACAACCAATAGAATCGCTTGCGCTGAGCGAGGCTAGGTAAATTAAGCGATTCTATTGGTTCTTAACCGACACAGCATCCTTGCACATCTCTGGTGGAAACGCAGTCTAATGGGTCGTCTGACAATGTAATGGCCCGGCTACACGCTCCGTCTTGCCTGCACAAACCAGTTTGCGCAGGTAAGTGCGTGTGCGTGTAGACGGCAAGACGGTAGCTCGCGCAGTCCCAGAAGTTCCGCCATTTTGTAGTCATGCATGACTGCGCAGACTTGGACTCGCAAACAAGACGGAGCGTGTCGCCGGACGGGCCCCATTACATTGTCAAACGATTGTTTAATTGTATGACACAATGGATTATGAATTTAACACGGTTGTGATTGAAATTGACTTATAAAAAAAACAAGTTTAATACAGTACTTATTCATTACGATAATTACAATCGACATGTTTTAAAAAGTCAAGTTCTAAAGTATACAATTTCATAAATTTATACGTAGGTATTAAATAATTATTTTGTACGTTTAATCTACATACAATCCATAAAATTCTACTTTATTACATCGAAATCACCTGAATTACTTTACTTATCTAAATAAAATACGGGTATTTATTTTACTGGGACTAACTATTATTTTATGAGTTGCCATTTTTGACTTTTTATCCGCCGTCGAGTAATCCTTTAATAATTCAGTTACCAAAAAAAAACTCGATGCCAGTTTAAAATTAAACAAAGCAAAAAACTGATTGAATTCTGAATGATTGAACTCCTTCTTTGTACTTAAAATTATGCTTTGCTGTAGCTGCCAATCTACTATTTTACTACCGGCTATAATTACTGTTTAATCCCAAATTCAGATTAATTATTCGCCGCATTTAATACACTTATCTTAAATCTAATAATATTATAAAATAAACACAAACACACAAATGTGCATTGTGTACACCGTCGTATGTTTCATGTAAATGAAACATAAAAAAATGTTTTCCAAAAGATCTTTCAATTGTCAAATTAAATATCAAGATCAATGAATTATAAAATAAAAACAAAAATTTATCAAATGAAATATCAATTAATTATAAAATAAAAACAAAAATTTATCAAATGAAATATCAATTAATTATAAAATAAAAACAAAATGTTTTCCAAAAGATCTTCGAGTTCTAAAATTAAATATCATTATGACATAGCACAAAACAAATGCGCTTATTCCGTCTGTACCCACGCTTATATCTTTTAAACTAGGCAACGGATTTTGGACAACATTCAAGAGGATCGATAATATGTATAATTCGTCGCAAACATCATACGGGAACGGGGAAAATGAGATATACAGGGTGTCCCAGAACTCAACGTCAAGCCGGAATCGGGTGATAGGACAAATCATAATAACTAGTTTAGCGAAAAAAAAAAAAAAATTTAGTCATGTATTTTTAAATCACGGTACTTACCTCATTTTTTTTTGTTTTGTTTTTTTTCGAAAAATGTACACCCTGTGATGATGGTTTTGAGCTCCTTTAGCTACAAATCTTTACTTTTTTTCAACTTGCTGCTTGTGTAACCTGTTGTTTTAAATTCTTAGTTATTTTAATTAAAAAAAAAAGAAATGACTGTAATTAACTATACGTGAGGACTTGTAATTGGCTTTCTGTCGTTCATGTTTGTTTGTTATTTTTAGTTTGTTTAAGCTGTAAGTCCTCCAAGCTGTAATAAATAAATAAATTAAAAAAAAAAAATTACATGACGAAGATTTTTTATTTATTTTTTCTGGTAACTATTATGATTTGTCCTATCACCCGATTCCGGCTTGAAGTTGAGTTCTAGTACACCCTGTATGTACGAAGTGGCAAGCAAAAGTTAGTGGTTGACAAAGGCGGTCGAACTTTTTTGGATGGGGGCGTAGGTACAGCCCTATAGCCTTCCTTATTAATGTCGAACAATCCGATTGGTAGTTCTAAAGATTAGCGTGTTCAAACAAACTCTTCAGCTTTTTCATAGTACAGATTTATGATACAATAATTAAACATTCTTCAAACGATCATAGGATCGCCCTATGATATAAATTGAGTACCTATCCTGAAGTAGCGACCGTTGGCCAACCGCTTATATCTAACAGGTTCGTGACAATGATAGGCTTCTT
Source organism: Ceramica pisi (assembly GCA_963859965.1). Taxonomy (NCBI): domain Eukaryota; kingdom Metazoa; phylum Arthropoda; class Insecta; order Lepidoptera; family Noctuidae; genus Ceramica; species Ceramica pisi. The sequence goes on along the minus strand of OY982541.1, from coordinate 5,231,373 downwards.
GCTTGATAATAAGGTCATCAGGAGTTACATGGACGTACGCTTTGCATCGTTTGCCCTTACTAGAACATACGTATCTTATAACTCCGCTTTTGGTTGTCAAAGATTTGGAGAAACTGTAGCCGTTGACCATTAGAAGCTTTATTCCCTTGTCCAAATATATATAGTGTGCTGCAATTTTAAAATACATATTTTATTAATGAGTTATATTTGGGTTAGTAAAGAAAATGTTTGTGCAGATTTTAGGAGATAATTCAAGGATTTTGTGCCATCGCACCAAAGAATTATTGCTCAACGATTTGGTCGTATAAGCGAATAAGGGACTCACTTGACTAGAACTGAATTAGCGAAAGTGAAAAATAATAGCTTTTTATTGTGTGCGACAAAATTTTCATGACCAAAAATTAATAACTTATTGCTATAGGTAACGACTACAAACTATTCACATTCCCATAATAATACAAGGTGAAACAGAATAAACGCAAAACTTATCGTCGTTGTTCTCAACATAATGTACAACTTTTACCACGAGATCAAACCTATAACTTGACAAAAAACTTTTTATAAATAATATTATAAAACCGCCTTAATTTTGGAAGTCGGTGTTTTTGGTTTTGTATCTTCATTTTTTAACACCGACTTCCGAAATTAAGGTTATTTTATACTTTGTACTGTTTTTTTTGGAAGGCGGTTATACTTTTTTTGTAATATTTTTTATTATTTTTCGCTTTTAAGTGGTGATACTTGGACGACGTTTTCGTGTACGCAGAATTTGAAACACTGAAAAATGCTCATAAAATAAAAACTACTAAACCAAACTGGATTCATTTTTTACGGTACCAAATAGCAGGTATGCTGCATCAAACTAAAAAAGAATCACAGAAATCGGATCAGAAAACTCGGAGTAATCGGTGTAAATACATAAAACAAAAAAAAAAAAATACCCGCCGAATTGTAAAACTTTTTGGAAGTTAATTAAAAATGTAGGTACTCAACAGCTCATTCCATAGTAATCATTGTTTTATAGTGTTGAATATAGCGACCCATTTTTGTTTTGTATATTTAGCTATTTATGTAGTTCGCTGAAACTGCAATGATCGCACAGGAATCGTTACATAGGCTGTTTAATTCTGAAATAGCGACCATTATTCAACCGCGTATATCTGTGTGGATCATGATCATGGTGCGAGTCATGCTTGATGATGACGTCATCCCTATTAACATGGACGTACGCTCTGCATTTCTTGGTGGAAGCACAGGAACAAGCGTACCTGGTGACACCGAGGGTGTTAGTGTTGCCTTTTGAAAAACTGTAGCCGTTGAATAGTAACAGTCTACTTCCACGGTCCAATATTATGTATTGGGCTGTAATTTCATAAGTTTATTTGAATAGCAGTTAGCGTTACATAAGTCATTGATTTTGCAGCACTATAATACACCATCACACAAAACCACTATTGCTTCCAAAATGTAATCAACCGGCAAATGTGTCGCCAGCAAATCAGGCTATTCGAAACTGTCAAATTTTCCCAATCAAATTAGAACCCAATTTCTTCGAGCAATAAAGTTGAAAATCTAACAATGAAATTTGACAGATGTTGTAGCTCGATGTGCTTGCGTCTGTACTGAACTACTCACCTTGTGTGGCTTTGTTTCCGTATTCAAAGAATGCCAACGAAACTTACAAAAACGTTACCACCTGCCTTCCTACCACAGGTCCGTTAATTAAGAACCGTAATAAAAGGAAGAAAAACTAATAAAATAAAAAATAACGTTTAATTCGACCAACAAAGGATCATAGTACACATTACACACATTAAAATGAAAACAGTCAGTCCGGCAAGCCACAACGCTCAGAATGCTGTTGCCACTCCCACGGACACGACTTAGCAGGGATGCAGCTCTCTTTCGGCGGATTGCATGAAAGCCATCGACACACGCTTCGGCAAACATGCCAGATGCACTACAGTGCCGAGGCAGCCGCATCAGCATCCTAAATGCGTTGTTATACTGAACACGTAGGGCGTTGATTGTCTTCTGAGTATAATTGACCCATAGACTGCACGTGTAAAAAGATTGGCAAAACGCCCGGAACAGGGTTAATTTTACAGCCCTGGAACAGCGCGCAAATCTACGAGCCAACATATTACATCGGACAGCCAAAGCCCGGCGCTCCCTCTCAATATCCTCGTGGTCAGAGAGGTCATCCGAGACCCAGTGGCCCAGGTACTTGAAACGAGTAACTCTGGGTAGCGAAACACCATCTACATAGACGGGTGGTACGTGCGTGACCTTATGGCCAGGTGATTGGAAAACCGAGAGCTCGCTCTTTTTTACATTATACCTGAGCCCATGAGCCCCGGCATACTCCTCACATATCGCAAGCAGCTTTCGAAAATGCATCCTTTTATTTAATAAGACTATAGTATACATATAATGTTTATAATGAATTAAATATATATAAGTATTCTAATAGCATACATGTGACAGCAACACTGTCTGTTACCTCTTCACGTCTTAAAAGCTGAAGGGATTTGGATGAAACTTGGGACAATGGCAGATCAAGTCCCGGAATTTAATATAAGGATACTTTCTATCCTGGTAGTATATTTCTCACGGTATAGTTTTCAAATACCGCGCGAGCGAAGACAGAAGCTAATCTTTATTCACTTAGCTGCAAGTGGCGTAATCGCACAAGGACCGATGACTAAATTTTGAAGTAGCGACCGTTATTCACCCGCTTATATTTCAGAGGTTCGTGATCATGATGAGAGTCGTACTTGATGATGATGTCATCCTTGCTAACTTGGACGTACGCTCTACATTTCTTGGTTGCAGCACAGGAACACGCGTACCTGGTGGCTCCCAGGGAATTAGTGTTGCCTTTCGAGAAACTGTAGCCTTTGAACATTAGTAGCTTACTCCCACGGTCCAAAATTATGTATTGGGCTGTAATTTTATAAATTAATTAAAATATCACGGTTGACGGTAAGTCATTGATTTTGCAGCACTATGACAAATAATGCACAAGACAATATTTGTTGAAAGAAAACCTAATTGTGGGTTAAGCTCGCCTCTGTACATCAGCTTTCTTATTATATTTGTCTGTATGTTTTGTGTGCAATAAAGAATAAAAATTGCTTATCGAATGCTATCGACCAAGTAGTGTCGATACTCATCTATCCACTTTGTATGGCCTCGTCTTCGTTTCCAATTTCCAACGGGGCTCTTTAACAAAACTGATGCCGCCTATTTTTTTTATAGACATGGGAAATCATCAAAAGACTCCAACCGCTCTGGGCGAAGCAGAAGGCAGTGTCACTCTTACTAACTAAAACCGATCCGTGTTCCTCCAACAAATCGATGCCACCTGCCTTTACTTTACCAAAAGTTAAATACGTTACACAATAAGAACCGTAATAGCTATCAAAGACGAAAATACATATTATTTATTTAATAAGTAACTTTATTTTCAAAGACAATCTTTATATAATATTTATAATTCATGAAATATACTTAAATAGATAGCATACATACACGTGCTAGTAACTCGTGCCTGTTACCGTTCTACATATTGAAGTTTGAAGGCATTCGGATGAAACTTGGGACACTGGTAGACCATGTCTCAAAATAGAACATAGTATAATTTTTATCCCGGTATTATCGCAAAGTACTAAACAGTGACGTAGCTAAGCTTATACCGCGTGTATCTGACATCGACGCACAAACGATTTTCATGGGTCCAGGACATGATTCTGGACACCCCAGAGTTGGAATTTTTCGTCGGTTCTTTTCTCATTTTTTCATTTTTTTCAAGAGTTCCACAAATAGGTATCAGCTCAGCTGAGCTGATATCTATTTGTGGTTTTATTCAAATTGCTCTTTTTAGTGAAAGTAGTTAATTAATTATTTTTTTTATTTAAATCTCATTGGGTTAGGTCAGAATAACGATTTTGAGCAGTCTAAAGTAAAAAAACTCTTTGAAAAAAATGAGAAAAAAGCCGACGAAAAATTCTAACTCTGGGGTGTCCAAAATCATGTCCTGGACCCATGGAAATCGCTTGTGCGTCGATGTCAGATACACGCGGTAGAGGCTTAATATCAAACATTTTTGGGGGCCCCGTTTTAGGGTATTGTTTTATTAAACAAAATAGGTCCTACTGGCGAACAGGGAGATGTTGGGACTAAATGTATAGCTTTGCAAACTAAGGGGTCCTTGTAGCCCGGGGGCCCCATATCTTTGATACGGCGGCAGCTACGACCCTGATAGTAAGGGCAGGCTTATCTTTAGACACTTATTAGCTGAAACTAGCGTTGTAGCTAGAGTTGCCAGGTCTTCAAACCAGCCAGTTTATCCGGACATTTGGGTAAAAGGCCGGGCACTCTTAGTTTTGTTAAACATAGTAAAACACATATATATTTTTTTTATACAACAATAAAATTAGTTTGTATAGCGATAGTAGTATTAAGTAGCTATTAATACAGGTTAAGTGGAGCTAAAATCTACACAGTGACAAATGTATAACAAAAACTCAAATTCAAAAAGCGTAACAAAGGGCGAACTGGCCGGACACCGTCTAATTTGGCCGGATTCATAACCAAAAAGCCTGACTGTATCTGGCTTTATCCGGACACCTTTTTTTTTTAGGGATGGTAAATCATCAGTGCCCTTCAGTGCCCTTTGTGTTCCGGAGCCACGGTATCTCTTTCGAATAGTCCCGCGACTCCGGCAGGCGTCGGCCCTTTGGGGCCCCTTTATCCGGACGCCTGGCAACGCTAGTTGTAGCACAGGGATCGTCAAACGAGTTAAATTCTTACGTAGCGACCACTATTCACCCGCGTATATCTCTGAGGTTTGTGATTATGATCAGAGTCATGCTTGATGATGACGTCATCCTTGCTAACATGGACGTACGCTCTGCATTTCTTGGCTGTAGCACCGGAACACGGGTATCTGGTAACTCCCTGGGAATTAGTTTTGCCTGTCGAGAAACTGTAGCCTCTAAATATTAGCAGCTTACTCCCACGGTCCAGTATTATATATTGGGCTGTAATTATATAAACACACAGGTTATAAAAGCATCGTAGTTAGCTTTAGATAAGTCATTGATATTCCACCACTATAATTTCGGATGAGTCGGAGAAAGCAACGCACAGTGGAAGGCTGTGGGGAAGACCCACAATGCAACATACTACCTACATTGCATGCTACATTGTTCCAGCAATGCAACAATTCAAATTCAAATTTTAAATTCTTTATTGCGAACTAAGGAGGAGGGAAAGGGGGGGAGGGGGGTGATGGGGGGTTATAAAAAATTATACGCTGCACCATTGTACATAACCGTTTTGATTAGGTACCTACGGAATGTGATCAACCAAGCGTGTGTAGGTAATCAACTATGGTAGTCGCCAGATAATTTGCAATAAAGTAAATTTGCACTTTCCTTAATATAAATTTCTTTGTTGGTACTCGGACACTAAATTATGAATCGTTTTTCATAGAAAAGTAAAGGATCACGATAGATTTCGTTCAGGACAGCTTTATATCATGTATGCCTTAGCTTTAAATGCCTTTGTATGGCCTAGTGTCCGTATCCAAAGATCAGGTCAATCTCTCTTCAAAAACTATGACAGATCGATGTTAAAACATATAAAAACCGAAATAGTCTAGCAAGGAGAAAAATACATCCAATTTATTATAACTTTATTTTTCAATAACATTTGTATTTATAAACTGTCTTTAGCAAATATAATAATAAAAAATATCTTAAAATATTGTCTGAAATATTACCGAACGCGGTAACATTTTTTTTGTACTTATATAATATCTCACATATTTAATTCGATATAATTACTAAAATTAAAAAAAAGAAGTCTAATCTTTGTCCGTTGCGCACACCGCAAAAGTGTCGATTATTCTAAACAAAAATTATCTACCTATATTAAGAGACTAAAGTAGAGCATCAAAATATTCGTCCTCCACGCTGTCAGCTGGTAATGTACCCAAGAGACTGGCGGCATTGCCACGTTGAATGGCAATGCTTAATCTCTGCCCAAAGTAAGAGCCAGCTCTTGGGTGACGGGAAGTGTCAACCAGCCGCTTCGAAATTTCTATGAAAAGGCTATGAGCACAAGGGCCCCACGGCCCTAGGGTTTCAACCCCAAACGGCTCGAAAATATAGTTACCAATAAGGTTACTATATTTACGCCACTTGAGGTTTTCCGCAGCCGCAGCGGCAGCACCAGCACAACACGATTCATCGTGTTGTGCTGGTGCTGCCGCTGCTAGGAAGATGGGATGGCGCAAGAGTATCGACACAGGTTGCGTCCCACACTAAAGGCCTACCCATCTTCCAAGGAAACAAAGACATGCCGTCAAAAAAGAACCAAAGACAAGGTCTTTTGCCATCGTCACGTGCCAAGCCATTGGCTAATAGTATAATTACATAATATAATTTGTTTTTTTTTTTTTTTTTTTTTTTTTTTTATTTAAAACGGGGAAACTCTTGGCCCAAATCTCACCTGATGGAAAGTGATGATTAGGCCGAAGATGGAAGCGAGTTTCACCCGGAATCCTCTAACATAGAGGAACTGGCTATCATATCTCTAATTGCCGGAACACAACAATGCTGTTAACATTGTTGTTATGGCGACAGACTTAGACATGATGGTGGTAGCTTGCCAGGCGGACTTAGAAGTCCTACCACCAACCAAACCGAGCAAAAAATTTGCCCCCACTGGGAATTGAACCCGGGACCTCTGGGTCTGAATCGAGTGGTATAACCACTAGACCACGGAGGCGGTTATTGTCACCTGTTTAGCACCACCCGGGGACCACGTGTAGGGATTCGCTGAAGGGTATTCTCCTACGGACGCGGGTGACTCGGCCCCCAAAAATAAAAAATAAAAAATAATTTGTTCATTTAGAAAATAAAAAATATTTCTACATTATAAACTCATGTTACATTTATATAAAAAAGTGAATTGAGTTAAAAAAGTGAAAAATGAATAAAGAAAAACATCTTAAAATATTGTCTGAAACATTACCGAACACGGTAACACCCATTCGTTGTACTTATATCTCAGATATTATGTAATTCGTTTTTAATGACTAAATTAAAAAAAGAAAAATTTGACCGTTGCACACACCGCAAAAGTGTCGATTATTCTGAACAAAAATGATCTATATTATATTATAAACTCATTTTATATTGAAATAAAAAAGTGAGTGGAGTTAAAAAAGTGAAAAATGAATAAAGAAAATCATCTTAAATAGTCTGAAACATTACCGAAAACGGTAACATCCAATTTTTGTACTTATATCTCACATATGTAATTCGTTTTTATTGCTTAAAATAAAATAAAAAAACTTTGACCGTTGCACACACAGCAAAAGTGTCGATTAAGCTGAACAAAAATTATCCTAATATTATTATAAACTCGTGTTATATTATAAAAAAGTGAGTTGATTTTTTATTTATTACGCTTTCGAGGTTATATTACAAAACCGATTTTGGTAGGACATAGGAACCTGGAAATGTTTAACTTTTCTTGCGAAATTCTATTTTCACACAAGCGAAGCTGCGCGCAAAATCTCAAATACAAAAAAAAAATGTAATCCAAAGGAATAACAAATGAAAAAAAAAAAAACTGTGGGAATTATTACAAAATTCGCACGTTGCTGATTTCGTCACTGGTCTTACCATCATCAGCAGTAACATCATCATTCTTCATTGACCTATCCTTGCAATAATTAGAAGTATCAAACAATGATTTAACATCTGGCAAAAAAGGTCTTCTTTTATGTTTTTTATTTATTTTATGAACTTGATTTCCAGTATGAAATTCCAATATTCATCTCAATGTTCGTATTAAAATATGTGTAACAAAAAACTGATTTATGTAAAAGTAAATAATAATATATATTTATGTTACATGTCTAACCTTCGTATTAACTAACTGTTTATATCTACTAAACTTAACAACATAATTATATAATTTATTTATTTATTTACTACAAAATAATTTTGCTAATAACCGCTAACTAAGTATTTAATCCTAATTAAATCTCTCTTTCCTATCTTCTGCACGATTGTGGAACATTGCAAATGTTCCATTTTTTTTTTTAAATAACTTTAAGTTTTAGATTAAAACAATTCTGTATCTTCATTACAATTAATTTTAAGAACTAATCTACTTTTAGAATTTAAAATAATGATAATAATTTCATTGTCATCGCAAATTAACTTACATTTCTTAATCGATTATTTGGTACTACTTTGGTATCTGTGAACAAAACAACACTTACTTCTAAAGATTTCAACATTTTATTAGAAAAAGTAATTTCATTTAGGTACTCTGAAGTAATTTTTAAGTCTCTGCAATCACTCTTTCTAGTTCCTTCGATAGAATTTCTTAAAAAAATAACAATAGTAAAATTAATTATATTGTATAAAAATACTTTATTGTAATTCCTTTACATAAAATCTAATCTAATATATAATCTCGTGTCACGACGTTTGTTAACTCCTCCAAAACGGCTTGACCGATTTTTATGATTTCTTTTGTATTTCGTAAGTCTGAGAATAGGTCGGCTATAGGCAGAGTCAGCTAGATTCATAAAAATCCTATATCAACGCAAACTACTGAGGTGGATACGCATTAAGCAACTCCAGTACGAGTAGTTTAGAGAACTCTAGTTAAAAATATGTATAATAAAATAATATTTTTCATTTTTAAATAATGCAGGCATACCTTACTTTATTGTGTGACTGTGTTTTACTGTTCTAAAAAAAATTTATTATACAGATAAATCCTAACTTTTGCCATGTGTGCTTAGGATGGCCTCCCACAAGATGGACCGATTCCCTGATGTCCGCAGAAACCGCTGAGATTATGATTTCAAAGTCATAGCATGCAAGGGGACATCAGTATCTTTCGGTATCTTGTAGTACCGACCGTTACCCAACGGTGCATATTGGAGAGGTTTGTGATTATGCGTGGAATCATACTTGACGATTTGGTCACCGCCGGCAACATAGACGTATGCCTTGCATTTCCTGGTGTAGGCATACGAACACTTGTATCTGGCGACACCGAGCTTGGACGTGACGGCTTTCGAGAAACTGTGGCCTTTGAAAAGCAGCAACTTGTATCCCCGGTCCAGAGTTATGTAGTTCGCTGTTATAAAAGCTGTAAGTTTCAGAAACAGAGTTTTAGAAGGAAATCAAATAGTTGATGACTTATTTTTGTTTGCGTGTCGAATTGATTAGTTTTTTTTTTGCTGTTTATTATACATCTAAAAAAAAACTAATCAATTAACAAATAATAAGCCTATGCTTTTTTTTTTTAGGGATGGGAAATCATCCAATGAAGGAGTCATTGGATGATTCCCGCTCTGGGTGTAGCGGGAGGGAGTGTCAGACTTCTACTGACTAAAACCCATCCATGTTCCTTCATTGCCCTTTGTGTTCCGGAGCCACGGTGTCTTTTGCGAATAATCCCGCGACTCTCCGGCAGGCGTCGGCCCTTTCGGGCCCCTCTGGTGCTAGGAAGACCTTAAAAATAAAAAAAAAAACAAAACAAAAAAAAAAGGTTAGTTAAGTAATGGTAATTAATCTTGATGTGTCTTTTCATTGAAAAAAAGTTTAAATAAAAAAAAATCAATAACGATTACTAAATCAACTGGACCATTAGTTGAAGCATTCGTTTATTTGTTTAATAGTATGTGTTTGTGTAAAAAGTCACATCATGATTGTACACCTACAGTCTATACTTAACTACCTAAACATTTCTAGTATACCTAAGCATAAAATTGTCCGTCTGTCTGTCCGTCCGTCGCCAGGCTGTATCTCATGAACCGTGATAGTTACAGTTGAAACCTTGATGATGTATTTTTGTTGCCGCAAGAACAAACAATACTAAAAAACAGAATAAAATTTAACACACTGCAAACGTGACTTTTTTGCCGTTTTTACAGATAAGAAATAGCCGGATATTTAGCCGGTTTTTTTTAAGATGAAGAACATTATTTCTTAAAATAAAACGCTGTCATAGCGCGTTATTTTTTATTAATCCATATGGAAAACACCATGGAATTTAATAAATGAATTCCTAAGGCGAACGGCAGGCTTGTATGGGAGTTTCGTACAGCTAGTAAATTTTCGAGTTTTGGGATCATGTTTGTTTTAATAGGTAGTTCATACGGTAGAAAAGCCCTATTTAAATTTCTTAGATTTTTAGAACTTTAGGTTGTAATCATCTTTGTTGTGTTTTACTTACTATCAAGTAGGTAGACTGAGATGAGGATCGTACCTACTCAGAGGGAGGGAGGGGTGCATTAGGAGATACCTATTGCCTAGCAGCGGACAGAAACAGTTTGATAATAATGAAGTTCTGATGGACACTAGACAGATTTTCTTTACGGTCAATAAATAATTGCCAGAACAAAAAAAAAATATTGATGAATTCATTCCAATCATTACCTAAATCGTTTACTATTATGATTTTATGCAACAATTATGGGTTTTACTATCAAATCTATTTCTAAATAATTAATTGTCATTCCGAAGTTTGTGATTTTTTACTTATGGCGACTTCGAAAAACATGCGTTTAGTTCACTGTTTTGTTTGGTATAATTATTGAAATCTTTTAATTGATAGTATTAATTAATCCCATGTTCTAGAAGTTGTTTACTTACATGAAAATAAATGGCTGAGTTGCCTTAATAAGTGGCACAAATTGTATAACCAAACAACAACAAAAAGTTTGCTGTACGAATTTTGCCGTTCGCCTTTGTAGAATGTAGACTATAAGTTAGGTAGTATGTAGATACTCGTAGTATGCTTCATAATGTAAAATTCTACATCAATTTCATAGCTTGCCGAACTCCGTATGTAGGTATGTAAATGTACAAATATCAAAATGTATACATATTATAATGTTAATCTTAGGTAAGTATATGTTAAAAGTATGACTAGTGGTTACGGAAATAAATAATTATTATTATTATTACATTATTCAAAAGAGATTTGGAATATGACTAGTTTAAATATTGCTGATTACGACTAGATATTGTTACGTATTTATATGTCTAAAAATGATGTAAAAGTTAAACTGGGAAAAACTTTATGAAGTGCTACAATTCCAGAAAAATATTGTTGTATTATGCCCTTGGTGAATAATAAGTGATTTGCTGCTTCTCAAAAAGAAACTAAAAATTGTGCGTCGACCAGTTTTCAATGGATTATACCCTAAGATTTTTTTTGTTGTATCGTCGCGACTGCGAGAGCCTAGGTATCATCTTAATTCAAAGCGATAATTGCTTGAATATGCGATCGTCGCGTTACATTTGTACGCGTAGTGATGTTTTTGTTTTTGCGAGCGGTTTGTCGTGTTGTGTTTGTTTGATTACTACATTTTGGTTTGTTTTTCACACTTCATGGCAAACGCGATGGTATCGTCGCAAAGGGCGCCTACCGGCCATCAATTAATGATCGCGTCGATCGCTTATTCGTGCGACGATCGTTCGGAAATTGCAATTTTACATCTTTTGCCACCGGCCATTACGCAACTGTGAATATTTAAGAGGTTCGTGGTTATGTTTGGTGTCATACTTGATGATGAAACCGCTAGGAGTGATATGGGCGTACGCCTTACATCTCTTGGAAGTGGCACAAGAACACTTGAACCTGGTGACACCGATAGCGTTAGTATTGTTTTTCGAGAACGTGTAGCCGTTGAACATTAGCAACTTATTCCTCCAGTCAATTCCTCGGTCCAGAGTAATAAATTTGGCTGAAATAACACACACATTTGAGTAAAAGCGCTCCAAAAACTGGCTTTTATTTTTGCAACTTGGTAAGTATTAGTTGTCAGCAATATTTTTAATAAAGCCGTCTGCAGATCAACAGCTAAGCCCAGTGAGTTTAGCTCGTATAACAAAGATCATTTTGGTAAAATAAGCTGTGCAATAATGAATAATTACCTCAAATTGAGTAGGTACTAGCCTAGCTCTTGGTTTATAACCGGCACAAGGCCCGGTAACACTTAGGCACCATCACTACGAGCGAGTGAATCGCCGCAAAACCGAGAAGATTGACTGCCGCTTGGCTGCAACGACTCATCCTACTACCCAAGAAATCTTATTTATTTATTTAACAGTTCATGTACACATATTAAACATATAGATAATAAAAGGAAACAGGAAAATAGGTACAAAGGAGATGCTTATTTCTAAATAAATCTCTTCCAGCATACCTGCGAAAGGAGAGCCAAATAAAAGAAATGTAGACACCGTGTGTAAAAAAGTTATAGGTAAGTACTTAAAAATAAAACAATAAACTTAAAATATAACGTACAATACATAAATATTACTAAAATAATTATGACGCGTGTTCAAGTGCGCTGCTAATTAGCTGTCTCGTCGAACAACCCGCGAGTTGTATCGTCAAAGCCGCCACAGTTCCTAGGATTGTTATAAGTGGCAGGACGATAATATCGCCATGATACAATCGCTCGTGGAGGTGGCGCCTTAGGCTAAGAACTCACGGAGCGAATTTCACCCGCGACCGCCGCGGTGGTGGAACTGCTGTTTTATTTCTAAACTCACGAGACCGGTTATTTGCGCGGTTACGCAGCCGTCGCGGTTGCGATCATCGCCCGCAGACATGGCGGGCGATGACCTCTAGACGGGCGGTTACAAGACGGGCAGTAAAACGATCAGTTGAGATCCAGACCGCCATGGACCAAAATAATTAGTAGTTCGATTTTAATATCCATTTTTTATAATGTTTGTTTAATTTAATTTTAAACATGCACAAACATGTCATTATGCCACAAGTCACTGGTGCAAAATAGCATTAGATTTCTCATGATTTCTGTACCCATCGCCCCCCGCTGGCCACCGCGGACGCCCGCCAACCGATCGCAGACCGCGCGTGTGCCACCCGCCTAGGCTGCGGGTAACCGCGGCCTGCGCGATTCTACTAGTTGCCCGCCGGTGCAGCGGGAACCGCAAACAACCGCGCACACCGCGTGCGTAAATCGCGTCGTGAGTTGTGCTTTAATTTTTAACATATATATCTGCTTTCTACAGAAGCTGCGGGCCCGCAACCGCGGCGGACGCGGGTGAAAATCGCTCCATGAGTTCTTAGCCTTAGTCAATTCGGCAATATATTCAGTCTGGCCATTACTGGAGCAAAGTATTCGTATAGCTTATATTTATGTGGTCTTGTGAACGATGGCTTCGCAAGCGCAACGAGAAAAGACAAAATAAATTAACTTTACTTCCCTTTATTAATAAAATATTTGACTAATCTATTAGGTAGGTTTATACATTTATAGGTATGTAGATATTAATTTTCTAAAATTATTTAAAAAACTGAGGTATGTAACTATACTACCAATAGAGGTAGGTATAAGAAATTTAACAAAAATGTTACGAAATATTGTTACAACTAAGTAAATTGTATATACCTTGCTAACCTAGCCTTGTTTTTCTAGATTTGTATCTAGGGTTCCGTACCCGTAAATGGTAACCAATCCAAGCGGTCTGTATCTCAAGAACTGTTATAGATAGACAGTAGTTTTTTTTTCAGATCGTGTATTTCTATAGCGCTATAACAACAAATAACAATTTTCAAGGGCCTTCATCCGACTCGTACTTGGCCTGTTTTTTCCATAGATATACCTACAAAAAAATGTTAAATAGGTACTCATGTGACATGTCTTGGTTACCTAAGAAAGTGGAAACCTTAATGTTATAAGTCACCAAAATACTCCGATACTTGTACCGTAACTTATAACGGTCGTTCCTTCAAACATAACAAGATATTTGTTTATCTATGTACAGTGTGAGTCTTTATACTGTGCCCATACGAAAATGAGGGAAACTATACACAATTTTATCGACGGAATACGTATAAAAAAATGGATTTTTTTAAAGTTTGTCACTGCTGTGACCCCAGCGTAAACAAAACTGTGTAAAACAAAAAAATCCATAAGATTAAAAACAAATGGGTAGTTTTACAAACTAAGGTAGAATTCGAGTCTGATTTCGGCCCGAATTTTTTATACATTCCGGTGGCGGAATTCAGTCTAATAACTAAAGTACAGTGTCTTTTAGCTTATCCTAAAAATAACAGTCAAAATATATATTTTTTTTTTATTTATGTCCATTTAAAGAAAATCTAGCCACAGGAAACTGAGAGTGTCACCAGGAAACTGAGGATCACGATCTTTTTAAGCATCTTTTTTGTTTAATTGCAGCCTTTTTTTGCTTTTCTTGACTCCTCATCTTTTTGCAAGCTATTAAGAGCGTGTATTCCGTCCACTAGCGCCGCCAATCGTTTTTTATTATTTGTGGTAAATTTAAGACACGTAGTTAATTTAAACACGTATTAGTTGACCTTGTTTTTCAATTTACAAGCCTTATTTGCATTCACAATCTGGCCCAAAAGTAATTTGTTTGCCAATTTCTTCTCTTGACGAGTCTTCGGATTAGACATAGGTATTATCTGATATTGCTTTTCCAGCAAATCAGCAAAGAAAGCCTTATTGACGACGTCTACTCGTGTCGTTGGATCTTCAGCAAGTTTGGTCATTGCGGTTTTAGGCGTAAGCTCCAGTTGTTTCTTCTGTTTTTTCAATCTCTGGCATCTCCCTTTTATATTTACTACGTTTTTGTTTCAATTTACTATTAGAGATTTTTTTTGATTTGTCTCCTGGTTTCTCTTATAACGCTGCTTCTGTGACCGTTCTCGTGCTGATTTCAATCTTGGATTTGACTTTTGCGATAATGTTTGAGGAACATTTATCTCAAAATTTACTTGCTGAGGTTGTTCATGATCACGGAACTCAGGACCAACCTGTAGGTCCTGAGTTTTAACAATTTTTTTATCATATTTTGGCTAAGCCGGAAAAAATCCTAAGTTTGTAGAACTACCCATATATAGTTATTGTTTATACGTTTTCCGTCGGTAATATCAGATATAGCGTCCCTCATTTTCATTTGTGCATATTATAAAGACTCACACTGTATAGTTGGTCAAGTTGATTATCTAAAACATTGCTACTCTTTTTTTCTACTATGATGAAGTTTCATATACGTTCCATCCCTCATTTTGATAAACTGTGGAGGATCGTGGTTGTGTTCCAGGTTGCTCTTGATAATGACGTCATCGACGGAAACATGGGCGTACGCCTTGCATAGCAAAGAAAAATAGCTGGAGCAAGCATATCGACGACCACCCTTGGCTGTCCAACTGTTCTTTGAAAAACTGTAGCCATTGATCATTAAGAGCTTAGATTTTCCTTGTGTTATGTATTTTGCTGTAAAATGAATAAATATATTATTTATCGTTATTCGTATTAACAAATTTGTAAGTAGGTAGTAGACCTACTTAAAAGATAAAAAACTTTATTTTTTGGAAGTCGGTTGCATTTTTTGAAAAAGTTTTTTTTATTTTTCAATTTTTAGTGGTACCCCACACCTAAAAACACCACTGCAAAATCGCAGAAAAGCAAAATACGCAATTTCGATTACTTGGATGACAAAAAACCATCATCCAAGTAAACGAATTCCAGCTATTTCGATTTAAAATCCAAACTTGGTAACCGATTTTGATAAAATGGGAGCAATCTGCAAGTATAACCGATTTGATATTTTTTTTGTTTTATCTGAAATATAACAAGAATTTTTCAAATCGGTTCATAATTGACGGAATTATGAGGTAACAAACATACAAAAATACAACTGAATTGAGAACCTCCTCCGTTTTGGGAAATTATCATGTGGGTAAGGTGTACCTATTGAGAGAAAAAAATTACCCCGGTCTTCTTTTTCGCGTCGCTAACACGATATTTTTACAGATTTAAGTGTCTCAAAACATTGTCACTTCCACGGCTTCGTTTCTAGCATCGCTTTATTTTCGTTGGCTGCATGTTTGGGGCAAAGAGGTCAGGATAGGAGGTGATTTATTCCATGAGAAACGCTAAACTAGTTTAGCCGAATTCTTCGCGAATGAGTCTGGGTGACTCGAACTTCAGCTATGAGGAATTTTTTCGTAAAAATGTGCGCTAAACGCAAGTTGTGTTAACAGGTATGAACAGAACCTCAGCTAAACTAAACTAACTTGTCATAGCACTATACACAATCGGCTCTTACCAAATAAAATTAATAGGAGAAGAATGAACTAATAGTTTAAACTTTAAGAAATCTATAATTTTAAAGTAAGTTGTTACTAAATATGATAATTTTCTGCCAAATATTCCAACAGCGACTAGCGAATAGAGGGCCAATTCTAATAATTTTTAAACAACTTTCATGTCAATCGGAAACTGTTAAAAGAGCCTCAATTTTCATATTTTTTTGACGTTTGCGATTTAGATGCGTATGTGAAAATTAGTAGAATTGGCACATAGATCACAACATTAACTCTTACAGCGTTTTGTTAATGAAATTGGTTTCAAGCATATTTTGCTTTACCGATACAATACCGGGTGACGAAATAAATAAATAAATGTTAACCAAAATAGAAGTAGGGTGTTTTATATTAGATACCAAAGACACATAGCCTTAATCTTTGATGTAACCAAAATTGATATAAAATACCTGTACCGTATTTTATTATAGATCAATTTTTGGGCGCGTAGGTAGGTACTTTAAAGTTAACTGGAAAAAATTAATGCCTAAGCAACAAAACTGGGTTAGCTCTTGTGTGCTATCGACTTTACTGCTA
Organism: Ceramica pisi; assembly: GCA_963859965.1. NCBI lineage: Eukaryota > Metazoa > Arthropoda > Insecta > Lepidoptera > Noctuidae > Ceramica > Ceramica pisi. The sequence continues at coordinate 5,214,636 of OY982541.1, read as the reverse complement.
TAATATTCCATGACCACATAATCTACTAGAAAAAATACTTTTATTTTTAAGAAATTTATTTCCAAACATTTATTTTAATTGAAAAGCACAACTTAGATTTTTAATTAACTATTTTTATTACTACAACAAAATATTTTATCAACGATTAATACTCAATTACCTACGTTAAACAAGTAACCAAGTTAATTTGAAACACACTTTAGTTTTTGCCGCTCGACAATCATCATAGAAATATAAAAAATCATCATAGAAATATATCTTTTTTTTATATCTATGACAATAATATTATATGCACTATTATTGGAACCAAAAGATACAGCTCACAATTTAGAACCAATTACCTAAAATTATTTAATCATTGTAACTTTACATTAATTCTAAATAAATGATATATATAATTATTTACACAGAACCAAGAGCAGTTTACGACTTTTGGCATGTCGCACGCACATTGACACCCAAACACAACAAAACAAAAAGTATAATTACAAAATATTGCTGTCTCTTACATTATTGTCAAAAAAGGTAAAGAACTTTTGTAGTACCTAAACTTTATGCTTTTTCCAACAACTCCCTGACTTTTACTAAAATAAAACATAACCCTACCTAAGGTTTTTCGTTCTGACACTACAAAATTTGTTTTAAAAAAGTATCGCCCGAAACACCACTCAAAAAATAAACAGTACCTAATGATATCCCTGTTTCGACCGGATCTTTTTTTTATTAGTTTTAAGTTACAACAAAATCTATCGGTGATGTTCACAGAGTAGAGCGAACTTACAATGAAGGCGCGAAGTTTACCATACTATAAAGAATCATATTTTAACCCATTTCGTAGCGGGATCCAAAAAAGTTGAATCGCTTCTCTGGGACTCGTCAAACTTCGTAGATTCTGATGGACGTCGCTTTGATTCTGGCTTTCAGGAGTTGCAGTGGTTGGGTCTCTACTCTAAACATCACTGGCGCAATGTGGATTACAGCAGGCTGTCTAAGTACCTTTTATAGACATTATTTTTTCTTCTACCAGGTGTAAGTCTTAGGTACGTTCCATCCTGCATCTTATAAAAGTGTGGAGGTTCATGGTTGTGCACCGTGTGACTCTTGATGATGACGTCATTAGCAGAGACATGCGCGTACGCCTTGCAATCCGTAGATAGCAAACTGGAGCAAGCGTATCGACTGCCCCCTTTGGACATCCGACTGTTCTTCGAGAAGCTGTACCCATTGAACATTAAAAGCTTAGACTTTCCTTTCTCTAAAGTTATGTATTTTGCTGTAAATTGAATTAACGGAATTAATAATTTTTATTACATCTAAAAGTAATTATTAACTATTAGTTAAAATACCACGCACATACATTTGGATAGGGTAAATCTGTGATTCCTGATAGTTTTAATCTGAGGGTATTTAAGTGAAGAGGGAGTACGTTACTTGTAGGCAAGCCTGTTGTATCGTCGCTTACCATGAGATTAAAATAATAAAAATAAAATAAGATCGAATTAATTAAATACTCTAGCACAGAATAAGTCACAACAGTTATTTTAATTATATAATACAACAAAGACGGGTTTGTTACAACACTTATAACTCGAGATCTGCTGAACCAATTTTCATGGTTATTGATTCGTTGGATTTGTCTCCGACCCGAATAGCAGAATACATATTAAAAACGATGAAAACTCGATATGTGCAATGAATACTTAATTGACGGGAGCGAAGCCGCGGGGGACAGCTAGTTTTAATTAAAAAAAGATTTATTGTTCCATTCTTAAAACTTACCTAATTGCAAGGTGTAACTAAAATGTTTTATTCATCTATTTTATTGCTAAAATAATATACTGTCGGGCCAGGACACCGCCGCTTACAGCAATTTTGCATCAACAACATTTAAAGACAGTCATTATTTCGAACAAACAAGAAGGTACAAATATATATTGTATCAAATCTACTCAAACTTTAGCTAAATGTGTGTTGATTTGAATCGTAATTTGCTCTATGAGCGATATTTTCGTGGCCAAACCAAACATTTTGGTTTCATGATGTTGTAACTACAGTCGGTTGCACGTCCGCAGTACCCACAATCGGCGACCTTGAGTTGGCCAGCTTAGCAAGGAGTTTCAATGGAAAACGGCTAGTTCAGATTAATTTTGGTTACCAGACGTGCAACCTTCCGCGTTCAACAAAATAATATATTTTTTAATATTTAATAATCCATCGATCTCCGAATAAGTACATAGGATTATTAATTTAGAACGCATCAAAATTGAAAACGAGCGAGAGTTGTATGAACGCAGCGATGAGTGAATGAGGGGGAACATTAGGTAGGTACGACGAAAAGGGACGACATTGTAAATTACACGAGGATTTCAAAAAGTGAAGCACTTTTATTTGGGTCTATCACATCCCCCTACAGCCCCTAAATACATTTACAGTGCTGGTCGAAAACCTATTTACTAAGGTAAACGCGGGTGAAGTCGTCATGCCCCAATAGTCGACAATTAATCTAAAAACTTGAATATTTTTTTCTACTGAACTTAAAATGGGCCGGTTTATATGGCAACATATTGTTGGTAACATATTGTACAATTGAAATGACAATACTGAGTTTTAACATTCATGGCGTCGGAGATATGTTAGTCGAAACGTGTGTGCCCAAACAAAATCGTTTTTTCGTGAAGTTCAGCTGTCAAACGTGAAACTCAGCACGTGGTTTTGTGTTTTGATTTACATAACTCCAGTGGGGTCTGCGGTAAGTTTCTTTGTTTAATAAGTTAGTTAAGTTTATTTGCTAACGATATAATATGAAATTTGGAGTACTTTTAACATAGAAGATATTTTTTTTTAATGAGACATCTATTGGTACTTTAAAACTCCCGATTGACCCAAAACCCGTCATTTTTAGAATTATTATGACGACTACTGGGACATGCTCAAAAGTTGCACCTAAACTCGTCATAATGAAGATATTTTGTGTTTTACAGTACAAAATGCGAATAAATAGCTAATATCGGGACTTTTACAAAATTGTTAACTCTCTAGTACAAACATATTTAAGTTTTAGACTACATTTGTTGATAAAACTGCGTTTCTTTTAGCTTTTTCTAAGGGGTGTATTTTACTGTACTGGTTCTATGTAGATGCACGTACACACAGTCATGTTATTCGATGTAATTATTTTGTTTCTTAATGGTTAAAACCCCCTGTCCTATATGCACTTTCTACGTGCGTTTTTTGTTAGGTAGGTATATATTGGCCGCATGGCCGCTATAGGCCTCCGCCATTCGATTAAGGACACGCGATACATATCTACGGCTTTGGGTACAAATAGATCTTCCACTTGCCTTTGCTTCTACTATGCTTGGATTACAATTCGTCGTTAGCAAAATTTGACTGCTCTTACACTATGCTTTTTGTTCGAAATAATTGCATGTCGTCACGCTTATTGTACCGCGTTTCTCTAAAGTGCCTTAATAGCGCCTGTATAAAATTAAAATCGGTTTTATAACTAAGATGACATAGGTTCCATCGCTGCCACTTCTTTGCTTGTCGTATTCGATATTGATGGGTAAAGAGTAATCTTAAGTAATATTTTTTTTATAAGATTGTATGTACCTAGTGATTGCATGATCGTAATTTTAATTACAGATCATGACTGAAAGAAACTACACGCAAGAGAACCTTTTAAAAGCCATAGAAGCTGTAGATCAAGGGGCCACAACATCAGATGCAGCAAGAAAATTAACGTGCCGAGAGAAAATTAACGGCGTTAAAGTGCCGAGGACCACATTGAATGACAAGATTAAAGGGCGTAGTTTAGTCGGCTGCTGAGTTCATAAGTTTTGATGAATGACAATCTTACCATATTTATGAATGTTAGTAATTATTTCTCGGAAATTTATATAAATGAATGTGGATATTATGTTTTGTTAAAACTGATTATTTTATTAGGTAGGTCTAAGAGAACTGATTTTACAATTGATGTAAGGCTAAGTTCAGCAGCATATGCTGTTAGGAAAATTCGCCAGTTTACAGATGTTGAAACCGCTAGACTAGTCTATTTTAGTTATTTTCACAGGATAATGTCTTACGGTATTTTACTTTGGGGATGGGCTGCTGACATCGAGTCTATTTTCATTTTGCAGAAAAGAGCCAGCAGAGCCATTTACCATCTGCGCCGGAGAGATTCTCTAAGAGAACTGTTTAAAGAAATTAACATCATGACGGTCCCTTGTCAATATATTTATTAAAATATTATGTACGTTAGAAAGAATCTACATATTTTCAGTAAACGAGGCGACAGACATAACTATGTCACTAGAAATAGGAATCAGTTCAACCAGGTTTCAGACTTGCTAAAGTAGCAACATCTTTCATGGGATACTGTTTAAAGTTTTATAACAAAATACCGCCACATATACTAGAACTACATGAGACGAAATTTAAAAACTGTGTAAAACGCACACTATGCAAACAAGCATATTATAAATTAGGGGAGTACATTGACGACAAAAATGCTTGGCTCAATGCTAGTCCGCTCCACAACGACTAAAATGCCCGAACTTTGATGAAGATGTGAAAACATTGTTGGACCTGCTGAAGATTGTAAGATTATCTTTGGATTGTATAGACTCATTAAATATTCTAACCATGATTTTGTAAAAAGGCAGTGTTTAAAAGAGTGTCCATGGAGTTTCTTGCACGTTCTTCTCCATAGGATCTACTCTTTGGAACGTGCAACTGCCGCGCTGGAGATAGGGTCGGTGAGTTTGTTTTGTTGCAGAATAACTTGCTACTCTTGTCTCTAGCGCGGCAGAATTAGCTTCATCTATTTGACTGACATACCTTGACTATTCAAAAGTGCCTGAAAACTGGTCTATTTAAAATAAAGGATTTTGTATTTTAGACACATAATAAATTTACTCGTGCTACATATTGCAGCATTGTAGATGCAGCTTAAAGTTATGGCGACATTCCACCTTTTCGAATTTTACCTCTGAGCTGATTTTTTTTCTTTTTCTGAGAGCTAATTTGAATTTAGACCAATAAAAAATCATTTGAAAATTTGATAGCTATGGCATATCAGTGGCTGTTGAATCTTTCAAGAACTTAGTTTTCCGATTTTTTTATTTCCTGAAATTATAACTAAATTTACATATCAATGTTTGTTGATCTACCGGATACCTTGTGCTATCGAATAATCATAAATATGGTTTCATAAATTATTATAAAAGTGTTCATATATCTACAGAGTACCGATATCGATCAGACGACGGTATCGGTCCCAGGATAGACTAGAGGCCGCTTGGTCCCGTATTCGTCGTGCTCCTAAATAAATATATAGGAAGATAGATTAATTATTCGACTGCAGTTTTATATTTAGCTTAATTAAGTTCTTTGTCTAGGAGTTACAAAGCCAACGTAGCGCCGCATTCTCAAGGCAATTTGATGAGTAGCTCCTAGGCCATTTTTGGTTGTAACCACAATTTCAGGCTTTTTTTACCTTACCTATTAAATTTAAAGAACCGTGCCTAGGTTCCCTTTTTATAAAAATAATCCTGTTCATTTTATATTAAGATTCACCAGCAGCACTGTTTTTTTTTTTAATACCTTTTGTTGTTGTCTTTTTGTACCTTTTATATATCCATTTTTTTTGTCATTTTAATAAATTTACGTATTACGTTGGCGAAGTCCGGAGTTTCATTTCGCTACAATATGCACATGACTGCATGATTAAGAAATATAACATATATTTTATAGACTGATTTTGTGATTCCAAGATTTTAGGAATATAAATTAAAATGCAACTATCTCTTTTATTGAATACCTGCTCTTCTAACAGATTACAACCTGCTATTCTAAATAAGGATTTGGTTTTCTATCTATCTACGTATTGTTTCAAAGGCACAAGCATGTTCAACAAATTCAAGCACAAAAAAATGTGCTTATCTTGAACTTTATGTTCAAGAGCAGAGAGTTTATATTAGCATTAAAAGTTGACGAGTACTGGGAATATTTGACGAGTATCCGTACAAATCAGACGACTATTGGTACAAATCGCCCTTTTTTTACTTTTGCCTTAATAAGTACTTATACCCATCAAAATGATTAAAAAAACTTAGTTACTTAGAATAACTAATAAATTCTCTAACACGTCATGCAAAAATTGTCGTTGTCTATTAAATATTTAACACACAGTAGTGCTTCAAAGTCAGTGATTTCCGAAATCCGACGAGTATTGGTACGTTTACCTTATAAGCTATTTCTGGCCCGTCACCTTTCCAAGAGGAACAGACGGTCTATTCTGTCACACACCTCACCCTTTAAACTTAGGTGTAGTGAGCGTGAAGTGAACTGTCATTCCGTCTTGTTTGTGATTGACAACTCACTTCATTTTCACTTGACCTAAGCATACACGTTGAGAGATTTACAGAAAAGCAGTGCTGCTTTCTTACAGCGACAGCGACAGCGTTGTTTATCATAAAATTAATTTACATAATCAGTACTTCCGAGTATAACTCCTAGATTCTATGCACACGGCGTATTTTTAAAGCGCCGAAGACGCACGTTTTACGAACGCGCGCTGACGCCGCTGTAGATGACCAACAAAAAGCAGTACTGTCTGCGTCTGAAGCGCGTTAGAGCGCGTCATCTGCACGTCGTCAGCGCGTCTCAAAAACGCCGTGTGCAAAGGCCCTTTAAACCATAAAATATGCTTATCGTATTAGTTTACATTAATATTAAACTTTGCAAATTTTCCGCCTCCAACCGGCACATATTTTGTAGGTGCATGATTGTGGTCCAAACTGCATTTCATGATGTTGTCTTCTGCAGATATGTATGCGTAGGCCTTACAGCTCTTTGTTATGGACGAAGAACAGCTGTACCGGGATCCCCCATTACGGATACTGCCACTTCTAAAGAAGGAGAAACCGTTTACCAGTAGAAGCTTCGTGCCACGGTCCAGGGTAATGTATACTGCTGCGGATCATACCAGACCAGATTTTTAAACATAAAAATGTTTTGCTGTTATTCAATAAATACATTATTTAATTAACTTTTCAACTTTATCATCAAAATCACAACAGGCATGTCGTTTCATGATTCCGCTGTGAGAGGGAGACAGAGCTATATAATATGGATCGTAATATCTCTTTTTCACATCAGATTCATGATGACGGTTTAATGTCAAAGTACCTGTTGTGGCTATATTTATGTACAGTACACCGCACATAGGTGGTAACACTTTGAACTAATGTGATCTAGGTTGGACCAAAGTTAAAAAGAGGTTAGCTTAGCTTACACTGGTTTTGTTACCACTGTCGTGTGACCTACTGTACTTAAACTTGTTGTGAGTAAAATACACCAAAATTCCGATATTCAGGTAACTACTGTAAAAAAAAACAAATATCTATAACAAAATTTTAACTTTATATTTAAAAAATGAGATCGTGATATTATTGTTTACATGTCAGCAACATCAAATTAAAATTTGTAACATTTTGCACTATCCAAATGAAATGCATTTGTATTAAAATACTGTCATTTACATCCATTTTGTTGTTTTCATTTATCATATTTAAGATTGAGAATTAAAACAAAGCTAGCAATTGCTTAAACAGCTCTATCGAATTTAAGTATTTAACAGGTTTACTATAATTATTCTGGTAGATTTATTTCTACACTCAAAAGCCAAAAGTCATGTGTTTAAAATTTAAAGCAATTAAAAAAAAACATTACACAGCACCAGAGATAGCAGCCGGTATGAAATATACCAGAGGGTCTAAGAGCGGATTTCACCAATGAAACTGGTCGCGAATGTCGCGATCAAGCTGCGTTGAAGAGTTGTCAGTGTCAATATTCCATAGAAAATAATGACACTGACAGCTCGTAAGCGTGGTTCATATTTTGATCGCGTTCAGTTTCAGATTGATGAAATCCGCCCTAAAAAGGCCACTTAATCAGAATCATAACATTAACAACAAAAATCTGTCTAATTTAATTTTCATCTTTATCGTTATCGCATTAGGTTCAAGGTTGATTGGGAAAATTTGACAGTGGTGGGTAGCATGAAGTGCTTTCTCAAACTGCTTTTTTTTTTTTTTTTTTTGGGATGGGAAATCATCCAATGACTCCTCCCGCTCTGGGTGTAGCGGGAGGGAGTGTCAGACTTCTACTGACTTTAGTCAGTAGAAGTCTGACACTCCCTCCCGCTCATCCTCCACCCATCCATGTTCCTTCATTGCCCTTTGTGTTCCGGAGCCACGGTGTCTCTTGCGAATAATCCCGCGACTCCGGCAGGCGTCGGCCCTTTCGGGCCCCTCTATGTTGCTGACTCTCTTTGAGGCGCGCGTGGAACACTAACGCGCGGCCTGTCTAGACGGACGGACGGCGAGCCACCCATAGCTCGCCGCCTACAGGCCCGCGCCTACGGTGGCCGGAGGTCACCAGGTGGTGGCCCCCGACGCCCGCGGCGTCTACTACGGCGGTTTCTCATACTGCTAAAGTGGCCTTTTTAGTTACGATTTTTTTTTTACAGATCAAGAGAATTTCACACATCTAGTAATATAAAATGCTACCGAAATTAGACTGCATCTATGTTACACTACGTGTTGGTATAATTTATAGAGCAGAGCGGACAAATTCTACCGTTAGTTACTTAAATGGTAGCCAAAGTAAACATGTTTGTTTTTTTGTTTACCCAAGATAGCGGTAATCTTATAAGTAACCAAAATGTGTCGATACCTCAAGGACCTCTACCGCAATGTAATGCTCTTTTCTGATACTTCTTAGTTACTTTTTAGTTATTTATACTTTTACTAAAGAGGCAAAGCCAATTAAGTAGAAGGTAATTAAAATAGAAAAAACCGGCCAAGTGCGAGTCGGCCTCGCACACGAAGGGTTCCGTACCATAAACCTTAATTTTTACTATTTACTATTTCAACTGTCTACCTATTACGGTTCTTGAGATACAGCCCCCTGAGAGACAGACAGACGGACGGACGGACGCACAGCGGAGGCTAAGTACCAAGGTTCCGTTGGTTACCATTCGGGTACGGAAACCCAATATTTATAATTTTTTAAAGCTCTTAGTTTCAAACGTTTAAAAAAATTTAGCCACAGTGAGAGAAGATATTACGGTGCAAAATGATAATAAGAATTATTTTCTGTAATAATCTATGAATATTACCTATTATCTTATAATAACTAACTGGCTATAATTTTATTGACTAGGCTTTTCTACAACTAACAAATAAAAATGAGATCTTTAAAGAAACAATTGCACTCAAACTTTCTAAAAAATAAAAACACTTTAAATCTGACTCCACTCTTGCCATGAAGTACCGTGATACCCAGTCAATGGGTCGTGGAGGTCTGTTAAGCCGGGTACTCATTATCGAGCTGTAACCGTAACTTATGTGATACAGTAACGAAGTTCTAGTGTGTACGCGTTTTACAATTACGGGTTTAGAAATGAGTACGTTGTAAACGTCGGGTCGCTGCAAGCCGCTCGCGTACCGCTCGCAGCAGGTTTGCGAACCACGTACACACTATGTTTTTTGGTTACACTACATGCAACGGTTACAGTTACGGCTCGCTAGTGAGTACCCGGCTTTAGGCAGCCGCTTCACGCAAAATACTGGAATTCAGCTGAATCCGGTTTGACTGAAAGCCGACCCCAATATATTTGGGAAAAGGCTAGGCAGATGATGACTTGTTCAGAGATTAAAAAGGAGGTCAAAATAATATGACATTAATTTATAACCTTAAAGTGTAAAAGCTCTTTATAAACCAGCTAAATCGCATTGGGTACCTCTATATAGCTATCTGAATTACTTAACCATAAAACACTTAAATAAATACTTTTACATAATAATAAGCTCTATTATACGTATGCCGTAGATCAATACTAGTTTTTGCCTACGTTTGTAGCAATCACGCGCATAAAATGCGTGAGTTAGATAGATGACTAGAGACGCAGATTCAAAGATCTCGTGGTAAATATTAATTTTCCTACTCTAATGTTGTATGAACGTGACTGCCACCACAAGTCTTGGCGAATAAGCGACGTTCTAAGCGATTATCGCGCGAATACGCGCGAGTCGCATTCATGTGTCGGCGCGCCGGCAGATGGTGCCTTTCGGGTTTCCCGAACAAATCATAGCGTCGATCGCGCATTCACGTGATGAACGCTATCAGAAAGATGCCGTGGTGTATCTATACAATAAACTCTTATATTTTAAAGATCACTCATTTTCTAGCTTCATTAGTTAATCGGTCGACAATATTAAGAATACTGATTTGAAGTTATCAGCAGTTAAAAGCAAATCTTCTTTTAAAGGCAGAAAGGGATGACGTTAAAACAGATAAGTACGAAATATATTTAGTATATGATATGAACACTGAACAGCCTTTGTACTGCAACTAACGTTTAGCCATACCTATCTGCTCATAAATAATTACCTTATGTTCGAGAACTAAAGTGGAAGACATTTCCAGGAAGAATATTTAAGGGCTGATTTTTCAATCGTCAGATAACTTTTATTTGAAGAATAAATAAGTCATATTGACATATTATCCATGCCAAAGCTTTCAATCGGCCATTTTTATTCCTCGGGTAAAAGTTATTGGACTATTATAAAATCAGCCCTAACGTCAAGTTCATAAAATAAAAAGGAATATCACATAAACAAATGGTGTAAACAAAAGGCGACCTATTATGGAGGTTATTCAGGGCCAATGCAGCCGGTTCGAGTTTGGATGGCAAGATAACTCAGAAGAAGATTTAGAGCTTAATGGAATGACGACCTTGACAGTTACTTAACATGCTGGATAAGAGCCAAGGCTGAGGTCAAATGGCGTGGTATTAGAGCACACTAATGATAAATGATGCCATGCTTGCTACAGGAAGTCTAAATGTCTGTGTTAAAGTTCTAATAAAACTACGGCCTAGTTTAGCCATTTCGATGCAGTTATGTTAATTGTAACAGTGTCCCAATGGCGACTATGGAAATATCTTACCATCTAAACACCGACCGTCTATACTGCTCTTACAAAAACCAATAGTTCAGTAACATTAACACTAGAACTATAGATCTTAATTTATTCATCAAGCACAGCTTTTCGTTGTCTTTTCCTCACTGGAGTACTAAAAGGAGTATGTGTGTGCAGCATATTACTCCTCACTATGGTCATGTCGTCAGCCAAGTGTAGGTATGCCTTGCATTTGTGCCATCGGTTCTTGGTACAACCCCATCGGAAGCCACTCTTTGTTCTTGACTGCTTGTAATACGTATAATCGTGGTAGATCAGCCTCTCCTTCCCTCTCGTCGTCATGAATATGTTAACTGAAATTGTACCACATTAACTAGACGCCATTTTAAATAAAATTATTTACAAAAATAGCACAGCTGTCTTTTCTACTTCTAATATTTTATTGTTAATGGATTTGCGTTAGAAATAAAATTCAGGAATCATGAAAGCTGAGTTTACTCTGTTAATATAAAGTTTTAGACATGAATTTTAATAGCGCTTCACTTTTTCGAAATTTCCTGTACCTGTATAAAAATATGATAATAATGTTATAGAAACTCAGAAATAAAGTAGCCTTGACACAGAGTTCTTTAGTACCTTAAACCTGTTATTTAGTGACGAATTGAGGATAAAAAACTACTTCAAAGTCTGAAATATAGTCCGTCGGAATTCCTATGAAGTGGTCTCGTAGGATGTAGATGCTCATGCGTATAGATATAAATAACGTTCATTCCACAATCCAAGTGGATGTATGCCTTGCATTTTGATGATTTAGTGCAGGACCACCTGCTGTTCAGTCCCTTACCGATCGCGCATTTTCTATAGTAAGTGAAGCCATTGATAATGAATAGCTCTTTGCCGTCAACGAGTCTTATCAATTCACCTGTGGGATTTAAAGCTATATTAGATTTGATCTTACAAGCAAGCTGCACTAGCATGGTCCATGTGTTCTAAGGGATATTTAAGGGATTATTCGGACATGTGACAATAGATTTTGTCTAATTTGAATGGGACACATCAAAGACAGCATTTAATCAATTCATTTATTAGGGTGACTTTCCTACAAAAAATACTTACTGAGATCGATTGTAACCGTTTCGAAACCGAAACACCTACACTAGATTTCTCAAAGAAGGCTTTAAAGTTTAACATATTTCCCGCACGCTGATTTATAGAACTGCGTTGGAGGGTGATCATGTTGGTGGTTTCTGTACAGAATTCTATAGTCATCACTGACTCGCACGAAGGCTTTGCAATAAGACTTATTGCAGCACCATCGGTCACCACCTCTGGCAGCTTGCTTCTTGTAGAATGGGTACCCGTCTACAATAAGTAAGGTTTTACCATTCATAAGTTCTATAAGCTGGGTTTCTTCGTGACGATCTGAAACAACAGATCCGTAGAAAAACACGGGTTAGCAATGTGAACAGGAATAGGGAATATGCATGAAAAAAAAAATATTATTTGTACTTATAAGTTTTTCTAAAAATATACAAAAATGTAATGTAACTAACAGTGAAAATACAATAAAAATTACTTGAAAAACAAACGAGATATTATTATTTGAAACAAGTAATATATCTGTCGCTCTCGCGACGCTTTTGTCTTTACGCAGCTGTAGACGTCATGGGCTTTGACATCTACGTCCATATCGGACTTCTCTTGCTAATTGAAATCTTCGAAGCTTTATAACTTCATCCCTGATGAAGGTACTTAAAAAATAATTTTATGGTTGTTTACTAGAGCTAATTAATAAGTATTTCCTTTTGCAAATAAAAAATCACATGCATTTTCCCTATTGGGTATAATACAAACTGTTTTTAATACTTTATCCTTATGATTCGTTCACTCAGCGGTCTGCCGAAAATGGCCGAAATTACTTGGCTATGAGATAACTTTTATCATTATTATGATTATAACTTCTTTGTGTTTCTACACCCTTTAAAGTAGTTGCAGTTATTTATGACGATTAAAACATATATTTAATGCAAAATGAATGCTGTATCATCAAACAACATTTTTTCTTATTAAAAAACAGTCAAGTTAAACGTAAGAAGGTGAACTTGAAAGTTAAATGAACACAAGTAACAATAAACATGTGAAAAGTTTAGAGACAAATGAATTAATCACGAAATTATATAATAGAATATTGTTGTAAAAGTACATAGTAATTATTACATCGTAGGAATATGGCTGGGTACAGTTGCGGATATATCGCTAATTTAGTCGGTTACGTGTAAAAATGTTAAGACATAGTTTACTAAATCACATTACTTGGAAATTATAGCTTCAGTTTTCGGACTCAACAAAACATACGATTTTCATAACTAATTCTACATACTGAATATTTTCAAAATTGGGTAATTTCATCAATTACTACACAACTAACTATTTCGTATACAGTTATATTTCATTTGAAAGTAGCAAATTTCTCAAATAATCAAAAAAAGGAGATTCAAATAAAATGCCATAATATCACGAAAATCAAGTTTACAGTCTTATGATAAGTAGGTAGTATTAAAATGATTATTTTCATCACTAATAAATGTCCTTGTCCATAGTTTTCCTGCCATCGCTTTAATCTCGTCTTTCCACCTCCGAATCTGGCTGCCTCGCTACCAAAACACTATGCTTCTGTTCCACTTTTCGATGCTTCTTTTGTATGTCCTGTGCATTGCCATTAAGGTTTCCGTATTCTAGTATCTATTATCTATCTATATCTAGTATCTATTTTGTATTTAAGTGCGATTACTGATGGTTTTGTTTCGTACCTACTCTGTTTGATTTTCTTAAATCAGCATGCTTCTCTCCATTGCTGTTCGGCAAGTTTCAAATTTTTTGTTTTGCGATGGCAGCCATAGGTTAGAACTGGTTATACGCAGGTGTCGTACATTTATGATTTGACAGACATATTGATTTCTTTGTTCGTCATAACTTTTTTTTAGCCGACAGTATCACTTCCGTGCATTCCCAATTCTAGTGTCTTCGTATGATTAATATTATGACTCTAATATGATTCTACTTAACTGGCCTTTTTAGACAAGCTGATCTTAAACACAATGCTACAAACATCTTTGGCAATTGAAAGACATTATCAAGACGCGCATCACAATCATTCTCATGCTCTTTGAAATTTTCTATAGAAATTGTATTGCAAAACACAATGGCGGCATTAGATCCAATTATGGCCATCCGCCAAAAGATCCTCAACACTCCAGCTAGGCATAGTAGAATATTGAAAGAAATGAAAGCGTTAATAGCGTTTGTGCAGTTTACACTAGGAGTCTAATAACTGCCAAACACGCTGATTATTTGGGAAATTCGCTGCCAATATTGATCTGGTCTGGTCAAGATCTGGTCGTCATGGATATGTTAAGTGAAATTGTACCACATTACCTATACGCCATATTAAATAAAATGATTTCCAAAAATAGCACAGCTGTCTTGTCTACTTCTAATATTTTATCGTTAGTGGATTTGTGTTACAAATAAAATTCAGGAATCATAAAAGTCGATTTAAAGTTTTACACATGAATATAATAGTGCTTCACTTTTTTACAATCTCCTAAGTATATTAAAATATGATGCTTATATCATAGAAACTTAGTAAACGTTTTCATTTTATAAAACCTACTACTAAAATTGATGAAATAAATATGCCTTAACAAAAAAGTTCTTTGGTATTTTAGATCTGGTATTTAGTCATGAACTGAGGGTAAAAACCACTTCAAAGTCTGAAATATAGTCCCTCTGAATTCATATGGAGAGGTCTTGCAGGATGTAGATGCTCATGCTTAGATATATAAATAACGTTCATTCCACCATCCAAGTGGATGTATGACCTGCATTTTGAAGAGTTAGTGCAGGACCACCTGCTGTTTAGTCCATGACCGACCGCCCATCTTCTGTAGTAAGTGAAGCCATTGAGAATGAATAGCTCTTTGCCGTCAACGAGTCTCACCAATTCACCTGTAGGATTTAAAGTTGTATTAGATTTATTCATATCGATAATAATGCAAATTCCACTAGCATGTTCCATTTGTGTTCTCAGGAATATTTAAGGTATTGTACCTACTGGATTTGTTTGGACATATCTAATAGATTATGTCTAATTTACATGGGACACATCAAAGACAGCGCTTTGATTAATTTATTAGGATGATTTTCTTACTAAAAAAATACTTCGATCGATTGTACCCATTTTGTAACCAAAAGTCTTTACTTGTGACTTACCACGATTACAAGATCCAACACTTAGACTATATTACTCAAAGACGTCTTTAATGTCTTTTTTATTTCCCGCAAGCTGATTTATAGAACTGTCTTGGAGGATCAGTATGGTACCAAAGCATTGACCATTAAATTGTTTAAAGTTTTAATGAAATTAATCAAGAAATTATACAATAGGAGATTGTTGTAAAAGTACATAGTAATTATTACATCGTAGAAATATAGCTAGGTAATACAGTTGCGGCTATATCGCTAATTTAGTCAGATACGTGTAAAAATATTAGGGAGAAATAGTTTAAAAAATCACAATATTTCGAAATTACAGTTTCAGCTCTCAGACTCAATAAAAGACACGATTTTCATAACTTATTCATACTAAATGCTTTCAAAATTAGATAAATTAATTAAATACTACAACTAACTAATTTCGTATACAGTTGTTTCATTTGGTTACAGTCTTGAAATCAGCGAATTTCCCAAATAATCAAAAAATGAGATCCAAATAAAATGCCATAATATCACAAAAATCAAATTTGCAGTCTTATTATTAGTAGGTAGTATTAAAATGATTATTTTCATCATTAATATGGCATGACATGACACGAATATATAATTACCAACTATAGTTTCGCTATAAGAATAAACTCTGTTGATGTTGATGTACAGTTAAAAAGATTTTAAAACTATCGCGTTCCCGATTCCTTTGAAGCGTTTGATTCTAACATAGGCTATGATTGTGCTGTTTAAGACGGTCATCTTTAAATATGACTAATGTTTTACGAAATATAAGCTCAAGTTTATTACGTTATTGGTAAGCAATGAAAATAACTCATAACTTGAACTTGTGATCATAACAGTAAAGGAGTTCCACAGGGTTCAATTCTTAGCCTGTGTTTGTGTGGGAAAAGGAGAGGCCTTTGCCCACCAAAGGACCCAATAGGTTAGGCTAGATTTACCAGGGAAGAGACATTGATAGTCTTAAGAACGCAATATTATGTACTATTCGATATTTTATTCGTAAAACTCAAATATAGATAAATCGATCATAGAATACGCAGTCTAAAGAAGTAACTTCTATCAACTCTCGTGATTTTATCTAACAGTTGCATAGTGCTACATACCCTCTAAACCTACATGATATGTGTATACAATGAATATTGGGAGAATTTTAAACGCAGCACTGTATTAATTTGTTTTATATTCGAAAAATACGTTTTCTATTTATTCATGCAACATGGCTTATCAAAATTACGGGTATATTTATAAAAATAGACAAAATTGTTAGATACGTGTTTTCACTAATCTATATGTCTACAGTCTTAGTGCTAAATGCAAGAATATATCCTATTTCTAGACTACAAACTATAAAATGCTTGTTCGATCACAAATATAATACTGGATGCGTTATCGAAAGGCAAACGAAAATATCACACGAGTTACTACAAAATATAAAATTAAACATTGGTGTTACTTCTAATTTTTAAAGACACGTTTAGTAAGAAGGCACTTATTGATCAATGATAACTATCCTTAATTACGTTCAAAAACGTGTACGTTTACTTCGAAATAATTCGTGAATCACTATAAACTACGAATAATGAAGATAATAAAAATAATCCTTTTATCACAATTATGACAGCTTTTCTTGGTCTCCCACGGAATTAACATTTAAAACAAGAAAAATCCTTCGGAACGAACATAAACCGAAGGAATATCAATCAGTGCTGTAATATATATAATGGCAAACTATATTTAGAGTAAAGCTACGCTATTCCAGGGCTTATCATTTAATTAGGAACAAAAATCATCAATTTTGATAAAAGCATTGACCTAAATTGAGAAAAAAAAATGCATTAATATAATAATTCTGTCAAAATATGGCTTCCCTGACAAAATTTAACTTATTTTTACTTTCTAGGGTGTAAAGATGCATAATAAGTGGACATAAACGCAGCGCATACACATCCGCTAAGCATATTGTTATGCTGTATAAAAGTATGTGATATAACTTTAAATTCTACTGAATCATCTAGGTATATCTATAAAACTAAACTAGGATTATTCGTTTAATCGCTTGACATGGTAGTGGTATATTAGTCTTGGTTTAGCTGTTACATTTGACTGAGACGTTTGCTCGAAACAATTTTCAAAAGCATAGTATGACGTTTTATATGCCTATTAAGGTATAATCTTAAAAAAATGCTACAAAAATCTTCCGGCAATTGAAAGACATTATCAAGACGCGTTGTTGGTCATCACCATCATACCCTTGCTCTTTGAAATTTTCTATAAAAATTGTATTGATTATGATTGGATTATGGCCACCCGCCAAAAGTTCCGCAGCTCTACAGCTATAGTGGAATATTAAAAAAAAAATGCGTAAATAGCGTTTGGCACTTTACACTAGGAATCTAATAACTGCCAAACACGCTATGAGCTGCCAAATAATTTTGAAACGGAGTCAAGGTACGGTAATGGTCATTCATATTGATATTACTGTTATGTGCCACTTTCAGGCTCTCTTGTATAGCTGCATCTCTCTTTACTAGCTTCGGGACGGGTATCTTCATCTCTTTCTTCATGCTTGGAGGATGGCTGTGTAAGATATTGGCTTTCAGAACCTCGAGCCTGTCAGTAATTATGAGATGGGCCTTGCATTTCCACTTGGAACCGTAGGCAGTGCAGCTCCATCGATGGGCGTTGGTCCTGGCTTTGAGATGCTTGTAGAAAGTAAAGTTGTTGAGACGCAGATTGATTCTACCGCTGGGACGGAGGTAGAATTCGACTGTTGGAAAAACAGTTAGGTCAGAAACATGACATTTTGTAAAGCAATAGTGAGACACATATTTTTTTGTGAAATTGCTTGTTTTGTGTGAGTTGCTAACTACGGAGCAATTTCAATTATACTGTAGAAGATGTTATAGACTTAATTTTTCGCGGAAGACTTAAATATAGGACTGTTCCAAGTAATAATACGTAAACGTAATGCTTTTCACGTAAGTATAATATACATTTAGGTACAGATCTTGATGTAGATCATAAACTAGAAAGAAAAAAATGAAAAAGTTAACTTCGATTTGATTTTAATAAGCGATATTTTAAATACAAAATAGTATTTAATTTTAATACATTTGTCTATAATCTATATTAGTATAATCACATAAAGGCGTGTTGTGTTTCTACATTTATAAGGTTATTCTAGACTTGCACGCATTGAATTACGGAGCCATACTTCTGCGCT
This sequence comes from Ceramica pisi, assembly GCA_963859965.1. NCBI lineage: Eukaryota > Metazoa > Arthropoda > Insecta > Lepidoptera > Noctuidae > Ceramica > Ceramica pisi. The sequence continues at coordinate 5,196,134 of OY982541.1, read as the reverse complement.
TTGAGTTTGGTCTTTAATGAACACAGATGGAAGAGGGTGCTTGACCTATAAACGAACTTGAAGGACGTATACTCATAGAAAAGACTGGGTTCACGATTCAATATGTGCAAGTGAAGTTCAACCCTAACACAACATGAAATAGATTTATTATTATTTAAAACATGATTTCTAATTCCTATAAGTTATTGTATCACTACTTTATGACCTACTTGTCTTAAAACGAATAATTTAGTGTCTTAATACTATTTTCCGTTGATGAAATGAATAACCCGATAATTTGAGGTACACGAAAACACGTCTTTAAAAAAAAATCTAGTATTATTGTCTTTAATTTCAAATGTTTATTGTTTGAAAGCTATATGCACTTCCAGTTTAAGATAATCTCGCATTGCTTAGAAAACCTTAACATTTAGAGACCAGTTATACTGGAAATGCATCAATAGCTTTATATGTGCCCGTAACAAGTTCTACCAACACACAATCTTCTAGAAACCAGATTTAAGTCCGCATACCAACACGTTATATCATTTTTTACAAGTTATTCAATCACATCTACGGCTATTATTTATCACCTAAAATCCATCTTAACTAAAACTTAGTCAATTTATAGTTAAAATCATTATTAATTAGCTGCAGTGTGTTTTGTAAATAACTGACCGTGTAAACTTAGGCGAATTGAAAATTAAATGAGCTGTCAAACCATACAAAACATAACCGACTTCCAAACAAAACACTACAAAGTATAAAATAACTTTAATTCTGGAAGTCGGTGTTTTTGGTTTTATTCCTTTGTTTTTTTAACTGTTGACAGAATAGCCAGTTGTACTATATTAACGAAACCTTGCATCGAGAAGTGATAGTTTTGAGATCTTCCCAGAGTATAAAACCTGCGCGATAAATTTTTGCAATGTCACTATGTCCACTCCGGTACAAGAATTGACAATGTTTAAAACATAGTCTGGCGCGAGATATTGCGACGGCAAAATCTTGTCATGCAAGTTAAACCTACTGGTGCATTACGATTAACAGACGTATTTCTTATTATAAATTATAAATCTGGCAAGATATTAATTTAGCTCTCGATACAATAGCGGAGAAAAAATTAAGCTCCCACTATCTGAAGATGAATACAGTTTGAAGTTCTTATTCATATTATTCAGTATACAAACCAATAGCCCTAATTTTGCTTACTTATCTGTTCTAGTACTTAATACCTAATATAATTTCATGTAATACTTTTTGGATTTTTGTTTCTGTAAACTTGCATTTGACTGAACTAAATCTAAGCAGAGTATTGAGATCGAGTCAAATTTTAATATCTGGATGTATTGCATATTCATGCGAAATTCGAACGTAGTAAATAAAGATATAAACTAAACTAAGAATAAAATGCGTTAATTAAATGTAAATAATATTAGTTACACGCTTATTATGATTGAATTCGAGCCATCTGTTAATACGAAACAGGCTACCAACGCTTCTAAGCTATATAATATTTTTATATCTACTATAACAACATCGAATGTTGAACACGTTGTATTTGTGCTTAAAAAGAACTTCAAACAGAAACCTCTGGACCCGAAGACAGACTACAATTTTAGACTAAGTCTAACAGATTCACTCTTAAGATTATCTATCCTTTTTGGACAAGATGACAGCATAAGATTACCAAGGCGTTAGCTTGCCTGTCCATTAACGCGGAGCGAGACAGCGGAATGAAGTAAAGGACCGAAGGAGTTGCGGACCGAAGTTACGGACTGTGTCTGCCATTGATGCGGAATTCAACAGACGAGTAATTTGCGGGCGGCTGGTTCTTCTTCCAATTCCCCGCTTCGCTACCCCGTTTCGCTTCTTCTCTCCACTGCCTCACTCCGTATCCCAGTATGAATTTTGACCTTGTCTTGTCTTGTTATATTTTATTTTTATTTGTTTGTTGTACACCTACCACAGTGTAGTCTTTTTAACCCAAAGGTTAACTGGTAGAGAATGCCTTGTTGCATTAAGTCCGCCCATGTACCACTATTGTGCTTAAAGTCTAAATAAATAAAATCCCTATGCACCGAAGCGGAGATTTTATACAATTTCAATGGTTAATATTAGCTCAGCTCCACTCCGCTCCTTTCATCGTGGACAGTCAGCCCTACATCGTTTGTTTTATTTAAGCCTTCACTTTATTTGTACCTAAATAGTGTTCAAAACCATCCATTGATTTTGAAGAAAAAACAACGATATCATTCTGTGGTTACTGTCGTTTGCCATGATGGCGTTCTGTATCTTCTCGATCTACCCGGTGATGCAGTCATCAATGTCACAGTGCCTAAATGATTTGACGAGCGACGCAGAAAACTAGGAGGTATGGAAGAAACGAAAACAGGTCCATACCCATCAGTGGATCTGGGATCTGGTTGACAACGATGCTGAAGAAGGTACTGTAGACCTTCTTGGTTCTTCTTGTTCGTATTGGCCAGTCGATAAAGCTTTGTAAGAGTGAATGAAAATACAATAGGTTTAAAATTAGAAGGAAAATAAATTGAATGTTTTGGATAGGAGTCTTGTATGAACTTTGATCTGAGCCAGTGCTCCAATATTTATTAACATTTCAAACCAGTAGTTTTTTTTAATTTCGAGTAGTTTATAGGTGATGCCTTAGTTATTCTTAGTTGGGGCACAACAGGACACATCCTAAACCGTCATCTTATCCAAAAGGGTTTTCAGGTGAAGCCGACGTTAACAAGTCCCTAAATGAAGTCGGAAGTATATTTCATTAAACTGCTATCAACATGATAATAACCCTATCCTAAACCACAATATATTCATACGGATATACAATTCGGTTTAACTATAAGGCCGAGATACAGACACCACTTAGCACATGCTTTGGCTAAGCAGTATCCCTGTAACTGTCAAGCAAATTTCAAACTACAAGAGGAAGACAGAGATGGAAACATTATCTCAGACGAAACACAGGCTAAGTTATCACGGCCAAGTTTCTAATAATGTCGATGTCATATTTAAAGGCAGTTGGAAATCAAAAACCAGCACGGCCTTTGATGCTGGCAATTTTTAGGGCCAGTGGATTTAGAGCATCTTTAGCCGAGTTATGTCTTTTATTCTGAAACAAAGAAAGTGTTTTACAATTCATTGTTAATCAAAAGTCAGCGAATGCACGGAGTTTTAAATCAGTTTGAAGTTGTCAGTAAGACAGAGACAAAGCGACTGTGCAGCCATTATTTGTCCTTTTCTGTAGGTCGTAGTGACAGCCAAAAGTTTGCGACGTGGCCCAATGATTCCAGAAAAATACAAATACTGCACGCATAATAGCTTTATCGTTCTCACATTTTTCAGTCTGAACTTCTTTCATATTTAGAAAGGGAACGATCAGTTAATTATTTATGTGTTTATTAATATTTAAACACTTATTTCAGCGAAACACGCAAAGAGTAATCACGTGCGGGCATAAAAAATAACTTACGTCATTGGACTTCTTTTGATTCTTAGTACTCTTCCAAGAGTAGGTCGATGGTGGATGAGTGTGTTGCGTGAAGGCTCTCACCACGAACATGTCATTGGTGACATGCAAGAATCCTCGGCAAGATCTTGATCCCATCTGGGTACAACTCCATCGGAAGCCATCCCTCAAGATCTTGTGTTGGTAGTAAGTGTAGCCGTCAAGCATCAGCAGGTCCTTCCCGTTCCGGCCTTTTACTAGGAGTACTGAAAACAAAGCATGTGTCAACTGCTATAGAGCAACTAGTGAAGCTCTTGGGCTAATTTTTTTATTCTAATACTGGTACGGCGAACTGTATGTAGACCTTGGTAAGGCCTTCTTTTTACCCGACTGCGCCAGAAGGAGGGTTGTTTTTTTTTATAAAAACAGTCTGGAATATCATGATCAGTTTTGAACATAGTCTTTTTCTGTAAGAATTTTTGGGTGTCAATAAGTTTAGGAAAGGTCCGGGTTATACATGGGATATTCAATGAAAGCAGGAACAAAAACTTACCTATATCTTGTTAGTCAAGAGGTGGGCGTAAAAATAAAATGTTATGTACAATTTTGTCCTTTAATTTTTCATTACATATCATATTAATCCTATAACACGCCTTTATAATGTAGACACTTGTAAGTACCTAAATTGTATAGCTACAATATTTTTAAAAACTTGCATTTTAGATTATACTATCATGTACATTCATTCACATTAATACTATTTTACGATAGTACTTTGGCAATACTTTTGATTCTAGTTACATTTTTAATTTCAATGAAATCCTATGAACGCAAAAATCGTATACGAATATTAGCCTACTTTTTATTTTTTTTCTGTTATGAGTTCTTCTACAAAGATTCTTTATTTTGGTGGCTTTTTTGTTTTCCCTACTTTTTAACATTCTAGGGCTAGGGTAAAACCTGTCAGGGTTGCGGAATTCGTTCGAAAGGGTCACCGCGGCCCTGGAACGCAAAGGGCATTAGGAGGAACACGGATGGGTTTTAGTCAGTAAGAGTCTGACGCTCCCTTCTGCTTCGACCAAAGCGGGAGGAGTCATTTGATGATTTTTTGACCCATTTTAAATAAATTAGCAATGAGAATTATTAAAACAGGTAAGGCAGAGATAAGGTTGTGATGGACAACTATGGCAGGAAGTGGCAACTTTTTTTGTTTTATTTCTTGCCTGTAATCTTCCCAATGTATTGACATTTTTCTTATAACAATGTTGGCAATTTCTGCGAACATCCCTGACTTTGCCTTCCTTAGATATTACTGTTTTGCTCCTACTGGTCTGGGTGTACTGGCTGCGTTGAACTCATTTGCTTTATTCCCAAATATTAGGTAAATTGCAATGCCAGCCCTGAATTCGACTAAATGTCATAAGTCATTTATTAATTTTTTAACATAGGTAAGTACAGAAAATAGTTGTTAAAAAAAAATACAGGTGCGCTATGTTATGCCAGATGGCGTACAAATATGAATACACAGAATATTTCATCATAATTACACACATTAATTTTTAATATAGCAGTCATTGTCATTTTCTAAATAAAAATAAAATTGAAAAGGTAAATAAAGTAAATATTAACAAATGTAAATAAATAATAATAATAAAAAAATAATGTGCAAACAAAAAACGTAAAAATAATACAAAATGTCACGAGCAATATCAAAAACAAAATGGACTTAATAAACATACCAGGTCAATTAGTACAAACAGTTATCACATTTTGTGAAACATAGACAGAAAAAAAAAATAGAAATAGAAATCCTAATTTTGCTTGAGGTGGTTGTCCAAGAAAGTGAGTGCGCGGCGTAATGTGTTAAATTACATCGCTCGCTTCCTTGTCGGGCTATATGTTCGACTAGTGCAAATAAGTTGTAGGTGTAAAAGTAAATAAAATTGATAGTTACATATTTATGGCATTTTTTAAAAAATTAATGAAATAATACTAAGTACATTTCTAGACTTATATGATTTTCTCCATGGCAAATAACGTGTTAAGTCTATGGCTCGACTCCTTTGACATTCCTATCTATGTAACTTGATATAATGCCCAGTTTTGCTTGTAATATATCTAGTTGGTTCGTGAGTATGGTTTTCGTATACTTCCATGACCTTCCCTCTTTCATCCAGGAGCAGGTAGGCTCCACATCTCTTGGAAGAATGCTTGTTGCACTGCCATCGAGCGCAACCCGACTTCAGAACATAATGTTTGAAATAAGTGAAATTATTGAACATAGCAAACGTTTTTTCCTGTTCTGTTACGATGAATTTCGCTGCAAAAACATGATAAATTCTAAAATAAATTATCAAGATTTTATTTAATTACTAAGGAGCTAATGACTAAATAATAACAGCCGAACGGATAGATCTGTAAGGTTAAGCAACGCTTGCCAAGGTTGGTCTGTGGATGGGTGACCATCTTAACATACCGAGTTCCCTGCGTGCCTCGGGGAACACGTGAAGCCGTTGGTCCCCGCTGTCATTTGTAGATCTTTGGCAGTCGTACGAATTTTCAGAAGCAAGTAAATCTGACTCCATATTGCCAAGAAGTAGGTAGGTACCGTGTTACCCAGCCAATGGGTTGTAGAGGTCTGGCAGCCGCTCCACGTAAAACACTGGTTTTCAGCTAAATCTGGTTTGATCGGAAGGCTACCTTAATGTAATTGGGAAAAGGCTAGGCAGATGATATTTAATTAGTAAAGGTAAATTATTAGTAAATCTAGGTATTTAAAAAACATGATTTCTTCGGACGAAACGCATCATAAACCAAAACCAAAAGGTAAGCTTTTATAGCGTTTAAATTGCAGAATTTAAAACTGCGCGCCCCTACACAGTTTGGTTTGTAATGACACAAATAATTTTCATCATAATTATTTATGTTATCGTTGTTATTACACTTAAATTTATCATAGGTTTGTAATATTGAATCTAGGAGGAGCTCGTGGCTAAATAATAACAGCTGCTTGAGTCGATCTTCAAGGTTAAGCATCCCTTGTCGAGGTCGTTCTGTGGATGGGTGACCATCTTAAATAAAAAAATTAGATGATCTTGACGCACGCCACGGAGGCTGGTTCGAGGTGGCGCAAGATGAGTGTCTGGAAGGACATGCAGGGTGGGTTTGTCCAGCAGTTTGAAAAAAAAAGGAATAAAAGAAAATTAACGCTAAATGCTACACTTGCATATAACGGCTGGGCCGATTTCGGTAATTATTTTTTTGTTTTGTTCGCCAGTATACAGGGAAGGTTTAAAAGCAAAAAATAAATAAAAAAAATTGCAGTTGACGGGAGCGAAGCCGCGGGGCACAGCTAGTCAATATAAAATTAAATGCCACTATTCGTTCTAATTTTATAACTCGAGAACGGCTGGGCCGATTTCTGTAATACTTTTTTTGGTTTAGTTCGCCTGAATACAGGGAAGGTTTAAAAGCAAACAAAAATGGGTAGGTAGGGTAGCTAGTTGACGGGAGCGAAGCCGCGGACAGCTAGTATGATATAATTATAGCGTTGCGGTAATAAAGAGTCGCAACATTTTATTTCAGTTGGTTTATGAATTATGTGTATTTATGTTTTCCAGCTTATGGGCCTGCAGCTGAAGATCAGCGTCAGTCAGTGTTAGCTGGCAACACAAGGTTTATACCACATACCTTTTGTTGCCAGCTGGCATTATGCTGAGCTGAGGCCTGTTTGTCTTTAATAGTTTTAATTGTTCAATTTTAAGGTATTTTAATTTGTATAATGCCAAAAATCATTTTTTTTTAATCATGAGTATGACTCTCGTTTCTTCCCAAGACTGTCCCTCGTTCATCCAGGACAAGGAAGGCTCCACATCTCCTGGAGTAATGCTTGCTGCACTTCCACCAAGCTCTGCCCGACTCAAGAGCAGAATGTTTAAAATAATTAAAATTGTTGAACGCAGCGAAAGTTTTTTCCTGTTCTGTTACGATGAACTTAGCTGCAAAAATCATTTACTATAGAGTAATTTTTCACTGCAAATTTATTATAGAATAACATTATCGGGTATTTTATTTACCAGATAGAAACATTATCATTCTATTTCGTCCGGCCGTTACATTTTCAAAAAATATTCGACACGTACAGAAAAAAGTATAGAAACGGAACGAAATTTTTGTCTCTTGGCAACATTCCCAAAATAATGATGTTTGATAGTTAATAAAGTTCAAAACTTCGTAGAATTTTTATTTCGACCATCGAACGGTGATTAAAATAGGTAAAAAGTGAAAAATCATCGATAAAACTATTCGAAGTGCTGGCAGGAAGATTATTTATAAGGTCTACAGACGTTGTCTGGCGGAAAATGAGGCCCAAACTATTATTTCCGGGTTCGACAATGTTTATTGACGTCACGTAGCTGGTAAAAAAAAACTAACGTAGTGATGTCATGCGAGTTTGCAACGCACTTTATTGTGTACATTTTGTAAAAAAAAATACGTGTCCAATATTTTTGTAAAATACCCTAATGTGGAGGAAAGGAGGGCAAGGCCTTTGCCCTGCAGTACAGTGGCACAACGCAGGTAGTTAGATACATAAACATGCAAAATTGCAAGTGCATGGGCCCTAGTTGGACGGCGAGCTATGGGTGGCTCGCCGTCCGTCCGTCTAGTGACGACAGGCCGTGTCGACGGCGCGTTCGTGTTCCACGCGCGCCTCAAAGAGAGTCAGCACACAGAGGGGCCCGAAAGGGTCGACGCCTGCCGGAGTCGCGGGATTATTCGCAAGAGACACCGTGGCTCCGAAACACAACGGGCAATGAAGGAACATGGATGGGTTTTAGTCAGTAGAAGTCTGACACTCCCTCCCGCTACACCCAGAGCGGGAGGAGTCATAGGATGATTTCCCATCCCAAAAAAAAATAAAAAAATGGGCCCTAGTCTTTCTTTGCGTTTGGTTAGATACATCATTAAAGGTGTTCATTTCGACACTTTGTATGTTGTTAAACAAAATAAGTAATCTGTTGGTATATTATATGGATTCTTTAGCAACCTAAATTTTATCATAACTTTAATTATAACTATAGAATTATTATTTTTTCGAATTAATTCGTATCACAGATTCTAATACAATGTTAAGATTTTTTTCTACTGAGATCTTTCTGCAGCTGAGATTTAGAAATAACTAGGTACTAGTTTTGCCGGAATACTGCCAAAATAAAACCATACCAATCAAAATTTCTTTTATTATTTTACTGTTCTACTTATTGATGCATTGAGATTACACTGATACACATATTTGTTAACTATTTAAATAATTCAATTGACTCACATTGGCCTGACTAGAAGAGACAACGATAATTAATAATACAACGTAATCTTGTTTAAATTGGTGAAATAATAAAGTATGCATAATTATATAAACATTCAATGGGTATGTATGTATACTTTATATACTATGTTACGGCATATTTAATTGGAAAAGATTATACAGGGGCAGATTGGAATGTGAAAGTAATTTATTTTAAAAATTATTTAACTATGGTAGACATTAGATCCTAAATGCAATAACGGTCATTGACTCACATACATTGACTGACTGACTTTCTTAATTAAAAAAAAAAAACAGAAATGAAGAGATAAAACTGACCATCGACTTCTATCGATATCCTTTATTTAATGTCCGAACATTAAATAAAGGATCACGATACGCTTGGAAAATGCCGGGCAAAAGCCGAATGATACCGAACGTTATGTAGTAATATTGCTACAGGTCGTTTTTTTCGTTCCACAAATACTGCCGTATAGAATGATGTATCGACAGCGACACTCGACCCGATCGACACAAGCCGACTGAATCCGAACAACTGCAGTAACTGAAACGGTTCGGCTTTGTTGTTCAAGAAATACTGTTGAACCGAAAATGCTGGACCGCTTACGTATGTAGACCTGACTTTGAGAGTTTCTAAGAGATAATCATGCGAGATATATTATTGATATTTTATAGACTAACGTTCAATAATCCGGCGTATAATTCAATAAAACATACATTTAATATTGAGACTTTTTTTAGACATGATATTTTTTTAAATGCTACAGAATATTTTGGAACATCGATATATGACAGTCTATAAATATCTTTTTAAATGTTAATATTATTTTGGTAAAATACTGTATTAAACCTTTATTAAATATCCACAATAACGTGGAATGGAATGACTTAAAGAGTATTCAGTAAATTCGTAATAATAATTATAGTCTTAGCTTCTAAAACTACGTTTGATTAAAATACTTATTGGATTATATTTATGACACATTAGTATGATATGATTAAATTATGTATTTTTATAATTATATACTGTACGTAAACCACATTTCCTACCTTTTAAGGATCATCTAATCTTTGGTTAATCTAAAAGCACAAACAAATTGCCGATATGAGATTAAATTCATACACTATGGCCTCGGTTTAGAAACTAATGGCTAGTTTACACAGTGCTTGCTTGTTTAGTCAGCTGCTCAGCTGACTAGACAGTGGACCGCCAGCTGTCTTCACAATGACAGTAGCTGCCCAGTCTCTTGCGAGGCGTATTACATAAAAAATACAGTTTCCGCATGCAACTGACTCGCTGCTACCGAACGCGTCCGAACGATGTGAGTGATGTCCGAGCTGTCAAGAGCACGTGCGAGTTACTGTCAGGCGAGTGTAAATAAAAAATCTTGAAGTAACTCGGATGCAAGCTACTTTCCAACTCGCACGTGAAAAGTAACTCGTAAGATAGGTCCATACTATTCGAGTTACTGCACTGCAGCTACTCGACAGACTGACTGACACGCTAGCTCGCACTGTGTAAACTAGCCATAACTCAGAGTTTAAAAATGCCTTTGGTTTGTGCAAGTGGGTCTAAGTAAAACAAAATTCTTCAATCTCATATTTTAGCTTTCTTGACACTACCAGTGAGCATAGTCTCTACTTCCGCTAACTCAGGCATTCAGCAAACGGAGCAGCTTTTATCTCGGAGTTGCAGTTAAAAGCAATTCGCAACTGGCTCTTTATGTCAATTTTATTTTATATGCCTAAATTGAAAAAATCCTGAAGTACCAGTACTTCAGGTTGCAAAATTGAGCAAGGGGCAGGGCCCATTGCACGCAGAACAAATGGTTGATGGGGCCGAAAAGATTTGGAATGGCGATTGCGTACCGGAAGACGCGTTGGAAGGCCTCCCACTAGGTTGACCGATAACCTGGTGAGGGTTTGCGGGTAGTCGATGGATGTTAGACGCATAGAAACGGTTTAGCAGTGGACGTCTTCCGGCTGATACAATGATGATGATGATGAATTTTGACAAGCTGCAAACATGTGTAGCCATTTTTGTTTGGGAGTTTCGGTGATCGAATTCAGTTTACGTGTGGTAGGGACTTGTTGACCAAATTAATTCTGCAGCAAATGACAAATTCAACCACTTGTGTCACGCGTGGAACCACTATTTGTTTCCCTCAAGGTCAATAGCGGCAACAACTTTAAATTTGTTCTTCCTCAACTAAAGTTGCTCCGAGTGCCTTAGCGCTCTTGGGCACTGACTGTAGGGAATACAATGCATGGCTGCCTTATAAATTAAGATATGACTAGAATGTTTGAGTAGCTAAGCTAGCAGGGGACAGTTCTCGTATTTTAAGAAGCATTGAAATTCGCATTCACGTCGATCTTTTTAAATTTGTACTTCGTCAACTAAAGTTATTTATCTTTGTATTATTTTTTACTATTAATCGCGTTTTTGGCTTCTCTTTATCCATTTTGCACCTACCACTATTATTCTCTGCATCACCCAAAGGTTGACTGGTAGAAAATGCCTAAGGCATTAAGTCCGCCTCTGTACATGTGTGCGTAAAGTATTAAATAAATAAATAAATAATAACTCCGTCTGCGAAACGCCTTAGCGCTGTTGAGCACTGACTGTAGGAAATACATGTGTGGCTGCCTTATAAATAAAGACCTATGACTAGAATATTTGAGTAGCTATGCTAGCAGGGGATAGTTCTTGTATTTTTAAGAAGCATTCACATCGCAGTCGCAAACTAAAAAATAACACTCATTTCCATCCACTTTGAAAAGTTTTTGACGTCAATTTTAGCTGAGATGATATTGGGACTTGAATTTGAACACTTTTTAAGAACGAGAATAGGGTATCTAACTGAAAAAAAAAATTGTCCGTCAGAAAATTTCCAAAAAATTGGGCACGTATTTTTTCACATCAAGCAAAAAATTCATGTCCAATATTTTTTGGAAATCTATCTTGCGAACTAATTAGATTTTTTCAGTAAAATATACTATTGGCCTTAAGGTCAAATCTCGCTTCGTATACAGCTTACTTATGTACATCACAGTCACAATTAAATAGATACCATTACAGCATCGAAAAAAAAAAAAATTACAGACATATTTTCTTAAACCTTAACATACATCCCATCCCTCTTACGAAGGTACAATGGGGGCGGATGGTGATGAACATCACCTGCTTTCATGATCTTCAGGGACTCATCCACCACTATATAAGCCAAGCAGCCATTTTGAAAGTACTGGTTGCATCTCCAGCGGTCGCCTCGCTTCAGCTTGCAGTGACTATAATATACGTAGTGCTTGTATTTGATGAGGGACTTGCCTTTCGCCAGATTTATCCAGGTGGCTGGAAACGGAAAAAGTGTTTTTGAAATAAACCATTGGCAAAGGCCTCAGGATGAAATGACATTCTGTGTAGCCGTTTTGGCCGAAGATGACGCATGGGACCAGTGTGAGTTTTTCTTCAAACATTTTATTTACGGTATAGTCGCCTACACGAGTCGTGAGAACAGATGAATGCAGCGGGGTGATTTCGCCAGTGTACGGTGGGCGAACGAAACTTGCAAGCCCAATAGTCGCTGAGCATTGGCTGAAGATCCAATAGCGTGAAGCGCCAGAGCTGTCGTCGTCAAACCGACCAATGGGGTGTGCTCACGAGTCGTGCCGGCGACTTTATGCGTCATGATCGGTGAACATATAGTTTTCTTTTTCTACCAGAGCGGTAACGGTTGTTGAGAGTTTAGTACCTATGGCACTTTGTTTAGGGACATAGATATTTGTAAAATAATCGTCAGTTATTTATTCAGGAACCTAGCTACGCAGTGGCCGCTCCAAACCGTAGACTCCTATGAATAAGAACAGAAACGAACTACATGGAGGCGTGGATCCCAATCACAAAGGAGTTTTGTTCAGGAGCCGATGTGAGAGAGAGACTGGGCTATACAGGACGGCTATTGGCACTTTGTTGTAGGTATGGCCTCTGATGGGAAGTAGTGTGTAATAAAATGATTGGGGTGAAATATCAAAACCTAAGTCAACAGGGGGGGGGGGGGGGTGGAAATGTTTCCAAAATTGTTGGTAACACTTCCAACACCCTACAACAAGTATAATGTCACTCTATGTAGAGGCCGACTCAAGTGTATTAATTATTTTTAACCGACTTTCCAAAAAGGAGGAGGTTATCAATTCGGTTGTATGTTTTTTTTTAATGTTTGTTACCTCATAACTCCGACAATTTATGAACCGATTTGAACAATTTTTGTTTTATCTGAAAGTATATACTTGCAGATTGGTCCCATTTAAATTAATTATATCAAAATCGATTACGAACTTTGGATTTTAGATCGAAATCGCTGGAATTTGACTATTTAGATGATTCTTTGATAATCGAAATTGCGTATTTTGCTTTTCTGCGATTTTGTAGTGGTGTTGTTAGGTGTGGGGCACCACTAAAAAGTGAAAAATAAAAAACTTTTTACAAAAAAAATACAACCGACGAAATCAAAAATAATCAAAAAAATCAAAATACGAAGAAACTTACAAAAACACCGACTTCCGAATTTAAAGTTATTTTTTACTTTGTAGTGTTTTTTTTTAGAAGTCGGTTGTATTTTTTTGTAAAAAGTTTTTCTTCTTGATGATTACGGCTCTCGAAAATATTATCAGCGACTAGCCAAGCGCTGGGTGTCTGACGCCCAGCATATGCTGATATGTGTAACCCTTTCGGCATGGGCACGCTCAGCACATTTTTTTTGTACTTATCTTTTTTATTTCTCTTCTTTTTTCTGTTACTCTTCTTTAACTGTAGTGTCTGTGTCGAATAAATAATTTCTATTCTATTCTATGGAGCAGTAAGGGATATGCTAAACATTATAGGAAAGGTATTTATAGCAAAGGGTACAAACGGATAACTGCTATGAATGGATATTATTCCATTTGTCGCAGTAATCCGTCTCACTTCTGTGGAAACACACCCTTAGCCTTAGTCAATGATGTGACAAATTGATACAACAAATTGGATTCCAAATTTTCGTTTCCATTATCAATTTCATTTTGTATATTAACAATAGTAACCATTCATCAAAGTATGTAAGTAAATAAAATACTTACCATGTTTGATTGAAACATAAAAATTAAAACATATTCTGCACAAAATAATTGCGTGCTCCGTACATAATGGCTTCTCACACTTAAAACAGTGAATATTTTGTTTTCCTGTCTCTTTTTTATTGTACAAGTGTACAGTTACCACCATCTTACAATTTTCGCAGTAATTTATTTTTTTCCCTGATGTGTAATAATCCACTTTCGGGTTTTCCTTGTAATGTACTTTAGGAGTAGGGTATGTAACCGGTTGCCTTTTTTTTAGAAGATTTCTTGAGAAATCTAAAATTAATTAAACAGTGCTATAAATATTGTAAACTTAACTTACTGTCAAATCAAAACTGTAACACGTGAGTGAGAGTGAGAACTACACAAAAATGACGTACCCTAGCCATCATAGCGCACGTGTATCTTCTGCAAACGTCGGCGCGACACTGAAGCTGCGGTCCTACGCCCTGATTTTTCGCAGGCCAAATCGCACCAGGCGAGGCTGACAAGCCGTGAGAATCTTCGCTTCTGATAAAGTCTGCCGTGGCCTATCCGATCCATCAGGAGTCAGTTACCTCAAAGGCGCCGGTGGAGCGGTGCGATGGCGACTGGCCTAGCGCGGCCTATCTTCAAACGGGGCGTGGGACCGAAACTTAAAATCAACTGCATCTCACCCCCGTAGACAATAACATGAAATAAAATCAGCGATTAAAAAAACTTCAGGGTATGAAAAAAAGTGACCGGTACTGCGGCCAGCGTGAACGGGCTCCGGGGACCACAGAACTAGTGCCATAGTGAAATTTAAATTTCATCAGGATTCCGTTGTAAAAAAAGGATAGTGCTATTCGTCCTCTTCAGCCGGAACCATGACGCCGCGTATCCACCAGACAACATATTTGTAGCGCGGCATGGTCACTGTGATGAACGGCAACAAAGAAGTTTTATTCAATTTTTTTTCTCGAAATGAAAATACTTACTAATTTAGTGTAGCATAACAAAGAAATACTGGTCTTCACCTGAATCCGATGACGATTTGAATGCAAGCCAACCCCAATGTAGTTGGGAAAAGGCTAGGTAGATGATAACAAAGAAATACACAATTGAGTATTAAAATAGGATACGATAAAATAATAATATCAAGTAAGAATATCAAAATCTTCAATTGTTTATTTTTATTTGAGCACTCCTTAAAAAGTGAAAAATAAAATAAACTAAAATTTATCATTATTATAATTATTATTCAAATAAAAGGCTCTACTAGAGATCATAATTACATCAAACTAATAATCATGTTAACGTACTTATTAAAAAAATCAACCACCCCATGCATTTATTTTTCATAAATCTACAAAAGTTTGTTTTGCGATCTCAATTTTGGCACCATTTTACATCTTGTTCACAATGTCGACGAAAGTTAAATCACTTTCAGGCTTTGCATTGTACACCTTATACTGCTTATACACAATACGCAGCACAGACAAAAACGAACCCAAACAGCACATTGTAAAAGTCATCCCCATCACACCTTATTAATATAATAATACTAGACCCTATAAAAAAGTCCGTTACTAAAATAAAACTTCGCAGGTTCATGATTGTGTTCCTCTTTGACTCTTAAAATAACCCCATCCTTGATGATGACGAAAGCACGACACCTGATAGCTCTTCTTTTAGTGCACCTCCATCGTTCTTCACCTCTTGAGCTCTTGCAGGTTTCAGTGGCAAAAGTATGCTCATTGAGCATAAGCAATTTCGCGCCCAAATTTGTAGTGATGTACTTCACTGAAAGTGGTAAACGAAAGAAAGGTGGGGATTAAGTTTTGCATGGCATTAAGAAGTTTTTACATTGCATGAGCTTCATGTTTAGTACCATAAGCTAGATAGAACTGCAACCTTTAAAAGGAGGCCGGGAAAGACGGAGGGAGGCGAAGATGAGGGGATGGGATGAGGTGAAACATGTTACAGGTCTATGGTTAATCCACAACTGACGTTATCTGTCAGCGCCCGCAAATTAAAAGAACAATAGTAAGACAATACAACTTTGCCTCAATAGGGCCTTGCGGGCGTTGACCCGTCCTTTTATGATAGGCTGTTTTTTTATTGATGTGTCATTTAGCATTTACCTGACATTAAAAAGAGATCGTCCATATACTAGTCAGGCGATCAGAATACACAAAACAAAACAAAATGTATAGGTAGTATACATATAGTAACAACCTTGAAATCGTGAAAATCTAAATCAACTGCCCTATATTTTATTATTATGGATGGGATATCATCAAATGACTCCTCCCACTCTGGGCGGAGCCGAAGGTAGTGTCAGACTCTTACTGACTAAAACCCATCCATGTTCCTCCTAATAAATACCCTTTGCGTTCTAGGGCCGCGATACTCTTTCGAACAAATACCGCAACCCTGGAACTGCTCAACTGCCCCATACATTTATTTTTCATAATTCGCGATTTAAATGTTGGTACCATAGTAAAACTTGTTCATAATGATGACGACAATAAAACGACTTTCAGATTTTGCATATTATGTACATTTTGTTGCACGTAAAAACGAAAACTAAAAAAAAATCGCCACAATTGTAGATACCAGATCGGCCACACATTACAAAAAAAAAAATCCATCGCATCTTATATCTAAACCCTATAAAAAATTCCGTTTATAAAATAATGTTTCGCAGGTTCATGATTGTGGTCCTCGTTAATTCTTGAAATAACCCCATCCTTTATAATGACGAAAGCACGACACTTGATAGATTTTCTTTTAGTACACCTCCATCGTTCTGCACCTCCTGAGGTCTTATAGGTTTCAATGGAAAAAGTATGTTCATTGAGCATAAGCAGTTTCGCACCCAAATGTGTAGTGATGTACTTCACTGAAAGTGGTAAACGAAAGAAAGGAAGAGGTTAGGTTTTGCATGGCATTAAGAAGTTTACATTATGGACAACTTTGTTAGGCCACAACTGACTTAAAACGGTCCATCTAAGGCTTAGTTGTTGTGATTGACGTGTCATTTAGCATTTAACATTATAAAGTGCTTGGGCCATAGATATATACTGTTTTTGTTTTTGTAATATTCTATGGTGTGGGCAAAGCTTAGAGTTTCCTTGCGTAATCGCATCAGGAATTATGATAACCGCAAGAGAACCACGGTTACCGACATAGCCCGAAGTATCGTCAAACTAAATTGGCAGTGGGCAGGGCACATTGATATCAGAACAGATGGTCGATGGGGCCGAAATGTTCTGGAGTGGCTAGAGCGTACTGGAAGACGCAACGTTGGAAGGCCCCCACAAGGTAGCCCGATGACCTGGTGGGGGTCGCGGGTAGCCGATGGATGCGAGATGATCGGTTGTAGTAGCGACACTTGGGGGGGGGGGGCTCTGTCCAGCAGTGACGGCTTTTAGCTAATACGATGATAATGATTATAAAGAGATCGTCCATATACTCGTAGACAGGTGATCAGTATAAACTATAGATATTAGAACAAAATCTTAATATATAATATAAATCACGTGTCACATTGTTTGTCCGCGATGTACTCCATAACTACTTAACCGATTTTAATCAAAGTTGCGCGGGACAGCTAATAGAAATATAAAAAAAAACATTGATTATTATATCTATGGATCAAAGACGCACGCTCTGCACGTAGATATAAAATAATATTCAAATGGGTCAGTTTAGGTGATTCCAATCGCCATATTAAATAAGTTTCATAAATACACAATATCAATATTTACGAGTATCTATGTTGTTACAAAAAAATAAAAAATAAATTAAAACAAATAAACGAATTAGTTCATCAGCGTACGTTTTTATTTTATCAATCAAATTAAATGACATTATAAATATTGTGGTACCACGTACAAAATCTACCTACGTCGAATAAAAAATATCAAAATGTATAAAATAAATATCATTAAAAGTACCATCACATTGGAATGATTGCTGTATTTTGAGTACTTTACCAGAGTCCATTTAGAAAATAGAAATGACTAACACACATAGGACAACGTAAATAATTGGCTTAAAATATTTTGGAATAAATAACTAAGACTATAATTTTTGAGTACTAGGTCAGTAGATAAACCTCAACCAATTAAGTGTTTGGAGTATCAACTAATAAAAGAAAATTAATAACAATCACAATTCAATCGATTTATGTATACACTTTTTAAATAACGATTTGGCACACAAGTTCACAATTGAGAAGGAAAACACATTTATGACTAGTTAAGTTTAAGTAATATTTAGTTTTTAAGTACTTGCTAGGTTTTTACGTACATGGATATAATTTATATTTATTCATCTAAAACATTTATATTTGCCATCAGCTATTTTTTGTTATTTTATTACAGCGCAAAATTTTAAGACCAAGCTCAGTTGAGCATTTATCTTACGCACAACTAACGCCATCTCTTGTTGCATAAACTCAACTAACGAATTACATTATTGCGATTTTGGCCACTAGGTGGCGTCATTTACAAAAATTATTAATATTTTATATAATAAATGTTTATAAACTCAAATAATAATTACTATACTCTATAAAAATGAGTTCTCACGCCGTACTAGACTACAATATATTTCAGTACATGATACATACAACAATGTTACTTCGAAATTCTATTTAACTAGGTAATAAGTACTGTCGTTCGTTAGTCAAGTTCTCCAAAGTAACGACTAATAGTACTATTCTAGCGATATTAATTATTTATGAACAATTACTAAAATAAATATTCTCTACTTAATTAAATATGTACGATAAATGCAAAATTACGAGCAACTACTGAGGCCAGTCAAAAATGGCGCCGGTCAAGTTACATTTGCGCGGCAAAATCCCTACAAGCGTTTAACCATTGGTAAAAATCTGCGCTCGATTCGGGTGTGATACAAACTTTCGCTACCATAAAGTACCTTTTAATTCAATGGCCATAATCTTTGACAGAGTAAAAAACTCATGAATCTGATACAATTTTAGAAAGAAAAATAAAGAAAGAAAGAAAGAAAAAAGTTTTCTATGGGATCAACCCTGAAATATAAAAAAAGTCAATTCTTGCGATGTCAGGTTGACCCTATAGCAAAAGTTGTTCATAATTCATGTTTATACATTCGGTTTTCACTCCCTGCCTGAGAGTGAATTAAAAGTTACCATGATTTAATTTGAAAATCCCACTCCGAAGATCTATCATTCAGCAAACTGAGCGCCAATTCTACGAATATTTTCTCTCTCTCAGTAGCAGTCTGTCAAAAATGTATGAAAGACGAGGATTTTTGACAGATTTCTTGCGACTGAGGTGAGAAAATTAGCAGAATTGGCACTAAGATAGAAGAACACCATGTCATTAAATGTTCCAAAAAAAACACTAAAAAATGAGGCACTTGTTTCTAAATGAGATTTTCATCGCAAATCCTTGTAACATGTTCAATTAGGCGACCAACGGCCCTCAACAGCAGTAATAACTGGCCAAAGTAGTTCTTGACATCAATCGTTAAAGTTATACTTAGTGTAGTTGTCCTCGTGGTTGTGAAAACCTTTGTGCTTGACATACCTTCCTTCAATGGTGGTCTGCACGCAACTGTTGCAGCCAAGCCTCTTCCTATCCCTACACGTCCAATTGATCGTGTTCTGGTATCTATTGTTGATCCAGTATTTGTTGTCATTGTAGATCAACACCATGCTGCCAGTCCTGTGTGAAGGGAGGTAGTAAATACCTGGAAAAAACCTTTAAACTTATTACCAGTATCTACAGAAATTGTTTTTTTTTAGAGTATGCTTGGCTACGAGTGTTATTTTTAATGGTCATTGCTCGAAGGGCTTGCAAATAACCTTTTGTATAAAATGGGCATTAAAATAGGTTTCCACATGGCTGCAAATATTGCAACTGTGTGCAGGAGCTTTGTGAAGGGAAGTGTTTAACTACATAATTGAAAACAGACTTAAAATTAGCATTATCTCTATATTTACAATTTCTCTACAACAGACTCTAGAACAAGAAATGAAAACTATTGCTCGAGTTTCTTTACATAAGTATTTGTTGTTTCAATCATTATTGTTACTTTTAATATTGATTTCTTCGATTTAGTTATAATTTCTTTACAATTTTCCTATTTTACAATACTTTCCAGTTTATTGGAAATTCGTCGGGTAAATATTTTTCTACAGCTAGTCACGTAGACAGTTATAAGGCGGGTCAATAAAACCAAAACAAGTTTATCAGAATACTGTATTTCCTAAAATAGTCACAAACAACTGTCCATCTATCAGCTAGCAGGTCCCTAAATTAGAAACATGCGTTAGAAGAACACGTTATTACAATAAGTACATCACAATTTTTATAAAATAATAAAAAAAATGTAAAAATAAAAATTTATAATAAAGATCACTGTAGTGATTGTTTACTAATGAAATATTTTTCTCTTATATATCTGCCGTCGTGGCATTGACGCAAACGGGGAGGATCGTGAATATGTCTGCCACGGAATATCGATATGTAATCTCTTCCATCAATGCCTTTGTATGTGATGACATCAGCACGGCAGCCGTGGACATCTCTGGAGGAGCAGTACCATTGCTTCTTCCCGTGTGCTTGGTGGTTCTTCATATAGAAAGTGAACCCGTTGAGGATGAGTAGCCCAGCGCCTGTCCTCCCAGGAATGAACTGAGCCGGAACTGTGAGCAAAACCATAACCTTTTAATTTACCTCGGACACACAAATAAAACTACAGGTTTAGTTTTTAAAAGTTTTTAATTTTATCTGTGTTTGTGTGTTACCTTGTAGAAATATTACAACTAAATGACTAGGGTAGGAGGGGGAAGGGAAACTAGGTAAATAAGTAGACCAACACTTCAGAGCTTGTTTATTTGTCCCTTTTTGCTTTCCTTTTTATTTCTTTAATATTTTTTTTTTATTATTCATATATATTTTTTTATTAATAAAAACCAGATTACAAACATTTCCTTACACACTAAATTGATAAAAATGAAATTAAAACAAATAAAAGTTTTTCAATAAAATTCGCGGTAATTTAAAAAAATCCATTTAAAGTTTAAAAACTTTAAATGTAATGGCACCATGGTTATTAAAATAATAATTTCTTTGTAGAAATTCAAGATGAAGGATTTCTAAATGTTAACGCAGATGACTACATCGTATTATGTACATGAAAATGGCTAGTTTATTTTATTTGTACCTAATTTAAATAATATCCAAATACTCATAAAGAAGTTTTAGCGGTTAAATAATATAGCTTAGCAAGTCTGGTTGTTCTGATTATAGCAGGGAATCGAACCCATAGAAATTAAATATAGTTTCTTTTGAAGAAATCTGACACAAGGATACTTGTTTCATATTTTAATTCAACACCACATTTCTTTTAAAAACCAATTAAAACACATACATGTATATCACTTCTTTATACTTAACTTACGTAACTTTTTTTGGGCCCAAAGTATGTTGGACCTTGATAACCATTTAAAAAAAATTGGGAGTTGAACCCATTTTAAAGATTTTTTCATTAATTTAATATAAACAGAAATATACAGATCAATTTGATAATGGGAGTCTAACCCACATTGATAACCCTGGATATAAAATTATTAGTGTTGAATTGAACCCACCTATCAAAGAGCCAGCCTCTTCATGAAACTGATGATAATTAAAAATCTGACTACTGTCAGTAAAATTACAAATGCCAATAAAAAGTTATATATGGGAATCTAACCCACAAATAGCTCCAATCACATTGTTAGAAGATTTGAATTTTTTTTTTTTTTTCAAATTTTGTATGGGGCTTGAACCCATAAAAACCTCACAATATCATTTATGGGACTTGAACCCATTACTAAATTGTCAATACCATATATGGGACTTGAACTATCATTATTATTTATGGGACTTGAACCCATTGATAAACTGGCAATACCATTTGTGGGATTTGAACCCATTGGTAAACTGGCAATATCATTTATGGGACTTGAACCCATTGGTAAACTGGCAATACCATTTATGGGAGTTGGACCTACGGACTTAAAACCACTTGTTTCTATAAGTCCATAACTGCAAAATGTAAACTCTGAACACAAACACTTTGGGATTTGAACCCAATTCACTCTCTATTTGTATGAGAATTTAACCCAAGAATGTAAAAATATTTAATATCAAAGCCAAAATTTCAGGATTTGAGTATTTATATTTGTCTAAATGTAATAAGTGAAGACAACTATGGGATTGAACCCAAGTTAATCCTTTGAAACAGACTTACATGCTGTTCAGTGTTCACTAATAAGAAATGTAATATAATAGAATACTTCATTACTAGACTGATAAACCATCATGTGGGATTTGAACCCACAAATACCATTATATTCCCCTCAATTTATGTCACTTCAGCTAGCAACCATACTGGTATACTGATGAACTAAATTCTCTATGGGACTTGAACCCATACAATATCGCAATCTCACAACCAACCCTTGCGCTTTGTCCCTAACTGATTTTCTTTTACATGGGAATCTAACCCAAATTTTTCAGTCATATTCGAACCAGGATTTGAACCCGTTCTTGCTTGTACCGCAGACAACATTCTATAACCGCAAACATATTATGAGAATTTCGAATTTGTAATACTTTTTTTCTGTATTTGTTTACTTACCTTTATCTTTTCAGAAACCATTTTTAAATTTCAAAAATAAAAACATATTTCCACTACTTACAAAACCACCAAACTTTTACTAGGTAGTTCCAAATTTGTCTAAGAAACCACAGAAACCAATTTATATATGCATCAAAAGTGACTTTATGAGTATTTTCGTAATGCTAAGAAACATTGAGAAATCTGACATTGTTAGGTTTCCGATGTCCTGAGTTTGACAAAACATAAAACTTAAAATGATATTATAATCACATAATAAGTACTAAAACACTTTGTGAGATTATTAGAAATCGTAACCATCTATCTATAGTGTTTTTATTAGCCATCTCCATGCACATAAGTCTCATAGAGACTAAGTTCTAGTGATCTGCTAATTATTTTGTATGCACATCAAACTTCACTTAACTTTTAACTTAAAAGACGCCATAGTTCGACTTTAACCAGCAATTCCTTTAGAAGTCCTTCCATAGAAAACTTACTCGCTATTACTCACCGAACCGCAGCCAGGACATGAGAACAGGGACCTCATAATAGCGGGAAGAAAAACTAACCTCACCAACACACTTCACATCGCGATATTTCTACATTATCACCACATTTAACACCATTTTCGAATTAACTAATAACACAGCACTTATTCACACTAATATGCAACAATTTAGTACGCGTCTTGAAACAAAAATACATACAAAACACTAAAAAACAATTTGACATTTCCAAGAGTTCGGATTAAGTATCACAAACGCGTATGGAAAGCACGTTGGTTTTTATTTCACGGATCGGAGTTATAAAAACGCGAACGCGGATCACTCAATCTCGATGCATTTCAAGATAATGAACGGAATAACATTGTAAAAACAACAATAATCATTTGGCATCAAGAGAGTTATTTTGACATTTATGTACGAAATACCGTCACAGTCGCTACTATTCCGTATCTAAAGCTTGGTTATTCGAATCGACAACAATTCTATTTGTCTCTTTTGTCATAGACAACTCGTAAAAGTTAAAGTGAGACAAAAATATTGTGATCCAAACTCGATTTGAAGTGTAATAGGTGTTAGAAGAACCAGATCAAGTTTTTGTCTTTAGCTAATAGGCAGAGGATCTTACATGGATTCAGCCTAATATGGGAATTTTGTGTACATCATTGCACAGACATATAATATGTCTGTGACATCATTGTCTGAACTGTGAAGATACGCATTGGTAAACTTCTAATAGAATGATTGTACCAAACGTAAATGTGATTTTTTTGTAAAAATATAAAGGATAATTCATTTGGAATAAGAGTAGGTAGAGTAGTCAAGGTCACGAAACAACGGTTGACGATTTCATCAAAATCGCTTGCTGGGTAGTGGGTGAATCCCGGTTGAAAAGATTATTATTATGTGGAGGTACCATTTTTTGTCAAGTTATTTGTACTTCTTCGTACGGGTAAAAAAACCGTCAAGAGCGAGTTGAATTCGCGCACCGACGGATCCGTACCACCATATATGTAAAATGTTTTTAAATTTTTTATCGGTGAGGCCTATTCTTCCGAGAACTTCACACTGTGGTGTATATATTGCAGTTTTAGGTCAGCGCCATCTCTTGACTGATACTGGAAGTAATGTAATTTTTGTTGATGATTTTTGAAAGTGTGCTATTTAGAGGCGTTGTATTAGTTTTCCTGTAATCTTTACATACATTTCTATCACATAAAATAATTTCAGATAATTCGCTAAACAAACTTAGGAGATGGGGGGAGAATGTAAAGTCGAAAACCATGCAGGATAAGAAAAAAGATTAAACTCCGCCCACTAAGACGACCCACTGACCAATCTTTGAAAATGTGCAAATAGCGTTCTTTCACAATGATGATATCCCTATATGCATACATCCCATACACACACCCTAGTGCCTAGTAGCTCCAGTTTGCATTTTTAAGAAAAAAATATTTCAGTCGCTGTTGCAAAAAATACCTACACACTTCCATTTCTTTCTTATTAATTGCAAAATAGTTGAACAAAAGTCATCTAAAAATTCCTAAATTAATAAAAATAGCGTTGGTCCAGATATCCAGCTGTGACCGAAGCCGACGGACAGACTGGTCCTTTTCACTAATTTGATACGGAACCCTAAAAAGCAAAACTGATAAACTATTCAAATTAAATTATTGCATTCCACTGTGTTATTTCTATCAAATAATGGACATCCTTTCATTTCATAATGTTAATGCCGATCAATACAGTTTCAGTTGTTTGTCCCGGAATTGGGACCATTTAAAATTAATTGATGAATTAAACCACGTGTTTGGGTCAAGTAATTCGTACCTACGGTCGATTGAGTATTATAAGTAATGCACCTCAACTGAATCGTTCGCTGATTGGTACAAACAGAGGTGAAACAGACAGAGTACAGTGATAATGCCCACACGAGTGATCACGACTGACATTAGAAGGGTTCCCGGTAAAAAAGGTACCCGAAGGGTAAACAAGGGGCCCCTATTACTAAACCTCCGCTGTCCATCGATCCGTCTGTCTGTCAGAGGGCTGTTTACCTTAATTGGTAGACCTGAAACTTTCACAATGTGCGCTTCTACTGCCGCTACAACAACAAAATAATAAATATTATATGAAATAAAAAATTAAAGGGGCTTCCATACAATAAACGTGATTATTTCATATTATGGCACGGAACCCGAGATTTTTTGAGATTTCGACTTGCATTTAGCCGACTTGATATTCGGATGTACAGACGCCAGCACATCAACAACAATCTGTCAAATTTCTTCAATAGATTTTCAACTTTATTTCCGAAGTCAAAAGATTTAAAAATGATTGGAAAAATTTGACAGTATCGGGTAACTTGATGTGCTGGCGACTGTACATAGGTCTAGCCGCTCGATTGGGTTACGGAACTACAGTCCCTAAACTTTTTTTGCTCTAGATTGCGTCATAGGAACTACAGTCCCTATTTTTAAAATAACGACCTGGCAACAAATTATGTCCATTTCTGTCTTACCAACGATATTTTGTATCATTTTGCTCTTTTCCACTCGAATCTTTATACATTTCTACATGCTTAAAATACGAAACACGCAACGGGCGAGTCCATTTTTAGAAAGAAATTAAATGTTTTATTCAGTCTGTGGTATGACGCGAGTTGCGCGATGACGTAGTGTCGAATAAACTTGTTTATTATGTTGTTTGTGAGTGAATTAGTGTTAATTAATGTTTTATTGGTGCATTGTGATGTGATTAATGTGTGTGCAAAAGGATTTCAACATGTGGGTAAGTTTTACAATCTTTTTTATGATTTTCTTAGCCCTTGTTACACAAGGCGTCCATGTTGTCAGAACGCTATCGTAATTGATTAATTATTAAGTCTAGCTGCTTGTTCTGACTAAAAAGTAATTATTATCGCATTTTATGTTTACTGGGCAATAGATTTCAGCCAAAACATAAACAAAACAAACGAAATTTACGTTATGATTAGAATTTTTGTTCCGTGGGTCGGAAGGTAGACAATGGAAAATGGCGGGAAATGGCTAATGTTTGGTGGTAGTTTTTTTTTTTTATATATGTTTTTGTACGGTGGAGTATGTTGTTTGTTATTTATCGTTTTTAGATATAACCCAGCTACCCATACAAGTCATAAAATATATATGTTATCGATCTACTTTTTAAATTATTCCTGTTCAAAGTTCACATAATGTGTTTTTTTCACCACTTATCAATGTTTACAAATTAATTAAAAAATATAGAAACTAACCGTTATCATACACTTAACGTAAGTTTAAAGAGCCGATTATCAGCTTTCGAACAAACGAAATAGTTAAGTGGCCTCTGTAATAGGAGGCGACGACAAAAAATGTATACGATATGTCAACAGCTGGCGCGCAGATCCCGCGTTTTTTAGTCGAGCCGCGCGCAATCTACGTCATAACGTGACTCATATTTGGCGCGGCTGACCCAAAATCCGGATCCCTCGGGAACTCCGGGATAAATTTGCGATTTTCTCCCCCGAAACCGCCGCGGTTGCGGCGAATAAACTGATTGTTACTAAAAATTGTTTAATTTCATGTATTGTACCTATCCAAGCCTTGTGACGAGTAGATCGATAGTAAATGCTTTATAATATGCGGCAATACATTGTTACAAAAAAACTCACATTATTTATTAAAATTGTTTGAACTAAACTTGAAATAAAAGGTTTCGTACTCCTGCTTCTGCGAGCCTCTTTTTTCTATTTTATTTTTATTTTATTTCTTAAGAAAACGTACAGCTAGGATACAGATAGTTAACAGTTAGTGAAAGAAGGCCAATTAAAAGTTTTCACTGATAATATTAGGGTATCAAAAGAGACAGTAGACAGGCAAGAGAAAGTAAGAACTAGAAAGCACTCGGAAATAACATTAAGAAAAAGTTTTAATTCTAATGTTATAATAAACAGAGTATAGATTAAGCCGATCTTTCCTAGCTGACTACCCTGAGAAGAAACAATGAAACAAACTCAGAGGTCATACTTTTAAAGTCCACACTACCTACATGTTATCGCTACTTAAAATTCAACCTATTACAGTTTTTATTGGTAGGTCCAGAAACCAGTAAACGAGTACCAACTGTACCAAGTTTTACCGATTTATTATAAAATATACCTACTGTTGTTGTGGTCATTGGCATGGAATTAGTAAGCATTTACTTTGGACTAAACTATACGCAAATGTTACTGCTACTGCCATCTATTGTCTGACTGACCAACCAATTAACATTGTGCTTTTAGTTTGGAAATATTTTGGTAGATGTCACTAGGTATTTCAAATGTTATTTGAGCTTGCTTTTTAAATAAATACCTAAAAACAAAATAAAACTAACTAAATATACCTATAAAATTAAGTGAATGTGTCTGTAAATAGATGTAAGAGATCTTTGTGTTGCACTTTGAACATAACTGAAACTGACACACTGCCATCTGTCGTATCACTAACTAACCAATATAAACATTGAAATAGTTTGGCAAGACTTCAATAGATGTAACTAATGTAAAGTCTAAGGGAGCTTATTTATTTATGATCGACCGGAGGACACGGTGGAGCACACTGTGCAGGTGTGCCCCGCTTGGGCGGAGCACCGCCGCTTCCTCGAAGCGGCGATCGGCGGTGACCTCTCGCGTCCAGGTCTGGTCCAAGCCATGGTCCGGAGCGAGACGGAATGGGTCGCCGTCACCTCCTTCTGCGAAGCAGTCATGCTAGCGAAGGAGGTGGCGGAGTGGGAGAGGCAGAGTACCTCTCGTCCCGGCCGCCGTGGTAGACGCCGCGGGCGTCGGAGGACACCTGGTGACCTCCGGCCACCGTAGGCGCGGGCCTGTGGACGGTGAGCTATGGGCAGCTCGCCGTCCGTCCGTCATCTGACGACAGGCCGTGTCGACGGCGCGATCGTGTTCCACGCGCGCCTCAAAGAGAGTCAGCATTGGGAGGGGCCCGTAAGGGCTGACGCCTGCCGGAGTCGCGGGACTATTCGAAAGAGATACCGTGGCTCCGGCACACAAAGGGCACATGAAGGAACATGGATGGGTTTTAGTCAGTAGAAGTCTGACATTCCCTCTCGCTCCGTCCAGAGCGGGAGGAGTCATTGGATGATTTCCCATCCCTAAAAAACAAAAAAAAAGGAAGCTTATTTATTCTCAAAAAATACTAACAGTCTTTGCTGAAGACATACAGTAGGTAGTGAGTGATCTATTCTTGGTCTTTACATTTTTATTCATTAGGAAATAAAATATTTTGATTTTAGCAAGATCTTCTCATCGTGTGGGCAGTAAGGTCTAACGATCCCACACACCCTGATGATTGTGTCAGAGTTTCTAAGCCGCATAAAGGGCCTCTGACATGGTTTATTTGACGACCGCCATGGCTTGTGCGTGCCTTCCGATGCAAGGAATCATCCCTTTTACAAGACAATAACAAGTGATTCTAGCCTGCAGTATCCTAGCCGAACTGGAAAACAACTTTTTTACAAAGTATGTTTCCCGTGGGAATCGAATCCACGACCACGGGCTCACAAGGCAAACACATAAACCATTCGACCACACTTTTAGTTTTCTTCATGGCGGATAGATGGCAGCGCATCTACAATGTTCAATTTGGTGAGACTTCGTCAAGATACCTTATCGATGGTTTCTTTCGAATGTGTTGGTAAGTAGTTTTCCATCAGGTCTAACTCATTATTCCACAAAAAAAAAATGGAAAAAAGGACCTGAGCCATTTTGAGGTCTTCACCTAGCTCGGATATACCTAAGAGAGACCCTCTTAGGTATATCCGAGCTAGGTGAAGACCTACATAGGATTCTGATTGAAGTATCCGGAGCTACCATAGCTACCTATATAAACTGCGTGCAGGTTTTTCATCTCCAAAAAAAGAGGATATCCCAATCTGAAAAAATAACAATAAAACCACAGAATAAAACGAATAGTTTGAACCAAATAAAATAAAATAGTGCACTCTAAATTTACGGTTAACTGCAAAAAAGTATATCCGCTAAATCCCAGTGGAAACAAGTGCCAGGGTTTAGCCGGACGGACACAGTTATTGGATTTTAATCGGATGAAAAAGATAAAAGAATAAAAGTAAACTAGAGCGATGCGCGCTCTCTGGCGAGCGGCACCGGAACGCCAAATATCCGCTTCAATCAAATTCACTGCGCCCGTGTTTGTCTATTTCGGAAATAGAGATGTTGTGCTGGATATGGTATTTTTTGGGTCGCGTATTTTCTGGTCGAAGAATTCTAATTTGGGTCGATCTCCAGAGGCATTTTTTTTCGTGTCGGGCTGGATAAACCCATTTTAAAATCGAAAAACATTTTCAAAATATTTTTTTATAAACAGTTCGGTGTTTAATCTACGTGATACAAGGCTAATGTGATGAATATTTAATATTTAAAAAAAAATCTTAAACCCTAAAATCCTGATCGCTCTGGGTTGACCCAACTCCCGATTGAATGAAAAAACATTCTTTAACTTTTCAATGAGAAGGTTCATTAAGAAACAACTTATTTAGATTACATAACAAATAGTTAATCTTCATAGTAATAAAATAAGAATACTTTGGCTACAATTTGAATTTAAAATCTTGACCGGGCATTTTGTCTCATCGCTCTGCGCTGAGGTAAAACATCGCGCTCATCCCTAGTTACGCGTTATAGACACTCTATTCCCCTCCCGCAGAGCAATGCCGGTAGTGATCTAACCGCCTAGGAGGATACTTGCGTGCCTCGTTCCCGCGCTCCAACATTACGAAGGTAAGTTTATGATTGCTCTGGATTTGGTTCTCAATTTTTATCATTTAATGGCACGTTACTTAAATTAAATAGTAAGCTTGTGAATGTGTTTGTTAGGTGAATTAAGTGATCGTTATGAGGTTTTTTATGAGACGTAATCACAACTTTCTACTGCTTTTAAATTCTGCTATATTTATGATTTTGTGACTTTTTCTGATCGCTATGGCTGTGATTGCTCTGTCCAAAAAGACCAGAGCGATGATATTTTGCATTAATTGTGCATTATAAATCTATTTTAAGTAGTAGTACCGGACTGTAACAATGACAAACGATGAAATGCATATGCATACATCCTTTAATTTATAACCTTTCCTGTTTTTTTTTTGGTAACCATGAACAGATTTTGACGTATTTTACCTTGATGATATTATTATATTGGCATTTAGCTAATCAAAACTGTTACTGTAACCCTTTCTTCTCTATTTAATGGCAACTATTGTTGCAGATTGAAATCATGCCTCGAATTAAATTAGATATCTATTGAAGTAAAACGTCTGAGGAAGAAATTGGCTGAGCGTCGTAGAATGGCCAAGATAAAAAAATAATGTTGTCTCATTTACCTAGAAGTAATTTAATTAAGTCCAAGTAAATAAAACTAAGCCAAAAGTTGATTTTTATAATAATGTTAATTTGTTATTTTAGCAATTATTTTACATAAAATATTCCGTGTTTTTTATGTTTTACTGATAATTTGCCTTTAATATTTGCAATTTGATTTTTATAAAACAATACATTTCTCTTATATAATTATAACCTTGTTACACGTAGGTACACTGAATGTGCCTGAAAACGACTAAATAAATAATATTTTTTCAATACAAATTTTTTAGTTTCACTGATTTCACCATTTATAATCGCTCTGGCACCAATTATGATTGCTCTGGTCGCGAAATTTTTTGAACTTAAGTTTTTTCATAACTGTTTGTGTAAATTGAAGGCCAACAGTAAAAATGTACTATTTGAATATCATTATATTTAATGAGATACATAATTACCATTAAATATCAATATCTGAAAAGCACCAGAGCGATCACACGAATATGCCCGTTTTGGAGATTGATCCATTTATTAAGTAGGTAATTTGGGTGAACAGGGGTTCTTCGACTCAACTGGGTGTTTTCCTGAAAAAATTGAATTTATCTGTCAGATCGTTTTCCAAATAACACGTTGGCATTTTTTCTTTTTTCAATACCTAGGTAAACGAAAATTAACGATGGAGTGCAAAAATTGGCGCTCAATATTTTTTGAAAATCGAACGGAAAATTTGTTTTGGTCTCCCAAAATATTTTTAAAATGAATGGCGCTAAAAGAAGACACTTTTCTTTAAAAAATTGGCATGGCTCGTCGGTAGGTGTTTTTTCTTTATTTCCTTTTTACCTTGGGCTCCCAAGGTAAAAGGAAATCAAAGAGAATTTATTAACTTGATTAGGTACCAAACCACGGTACAAAGGCTCAAGTATTTAACAAGGAACAAGATTAGGATTCTTTCGTGTGTGAAAATAAAGATAAATTTTCGGTCAAGCGTGAAAGTGGAACACTCATGGCGAACTTTTTATTTATAAATATTTTCTCTTTTTCTTTGTGGTTTCGTCCAGTATTTTCCGGTAAAGTCAAATAAGTTGTGAGTATAAAATGAAATTGTATAAATTCAATACAGAAACAAATAAATTGAAGTCTGCAAAATATTTACGCTGCAAGTGCAGTTTTCGTTGTTCCGGTTTGTATTGAAAACTGGCAACAAGCGAAACAAATGGATATGTTTGTAAAATATTTATTGAAATTGATTTCCTACTCATCAGAAGGCATAAAGTCATTGAAAGGGCAATGGAGAGGGCAATGCTTGGAGATTCCTTGCGTGATCGAATCGGGAATGATGATATACGCAAGAGAACCAAGGTTACCGACATAGCCCGAAGGATCACCAAACTAAAGTGGCAGTGGGCACATTGCTCGCAGAACAGATGGTCGATGGGGCCGAAAAGTTCTTGAGTGGCGACCGCGTACTCCACGACTTGTGGGAGACTTTCCAACGTTGGAAGACCTCCCACAAGGTGGACCGATGTCCTGGTGAAGGTCGCGGGTAGCCGATGGATGCGAGACGCACAGGACCGGTCGTTGTGGCGACGCTTGGGGAGGCCTATACTCAGCAGTGGACGTCTTTCAGCTGATATGATGATGATGATTTTCTACTCAGTGGAATTGCTATCACCACATATTATAAAACAAAGTCCTCCGCCGCGTCTGTCTGTCTGTCTGTCTCTTCGCGATAAACTCAAAAACTACTGTACCGATTTTCATGCTGTTTTCACCAATGTATAGTGATTCTCAAGTTTGTTCAAGCAGGCGTAGCCGTGTGGGCATCAGCTAGTTCATTTATATTTTAATAATTTGAGACTGTTCTGCTGAATGTAGGTAGGTACGTAGGTCCTT
Source organism: Ceramica pisi (assembly GCA_963859965.1). Classification (NCBI taxonomy): domain Eukaryota; kingdom Metazoa; phylum Arthropoda; class Insecta; order Lepidoptera; family Noctuidae; genus Ceramica; species Ceramica pisi. Next base: position 5,163,849 of record OY982541.1, on the reverse strand, counting down.
TTAATGTTACGGAATAACTGCCCCCAGAGCGGGAGAAGTCGTTTGATTGTTTTCCCAGCCATAACGATGGTTGGTCATTGGGTACCTCCTTACGTAAATATTATGTTAAGTACTGTTTAGTACTTGTTTATTATATCTATGGTTAGGTAAGTCTTTACATCACGTTTGTTCCCAGAAGGATAAGCGACTTAAGTGTTTTTATACCTACCTAGTCCTCTCTTGAAGGGGTTGCTTTGAGAAATTCAGTGGGGAAAAACCAATGACTCTTCGCTCGACGCAGGAATCAGATCCAAGACCCAATACTTAGCAGTAAAAAATGCTATACCATTGTATAGGAAGAAGATCCACCATACCATTTATAAGGGAATGTAGAGGAAATCAAACTAGACATTCCGCTGCTTTGTGCTGCTTTCTGTGGGTTACCTGTAGCGTTTAAAAAGTTAGTTATTACCAGAGTAAGTATTTTCCTTCCTTTATAGTTCGCGTGTCGTATCTAACTTTAACTGGCGAAGACAGATAAGGCAAAAAATGACTGCGCAATTGTAGATTTTATACAGCAGTGTGTCATGCCATGCCTTCAGGAACATCTGGCTTTAGAGCGGCAGACCTACGTGACTCGAACTGTACGCACCAACACGTAAATAGGGACCTAAGTCCACTCTAACTTTGTTGCAAACCAATAAATAAGCAATTTTAGCCTTCTAACTACCTAAGTTACACACCAGAGACTAACAGTGTATAACTTTCAGACCTAACACAATTCCAATCTCCAGATACAAAAGTTACAGCTCCGAATTCGAGGTAACAACGCAAAATTCAATAAATATCTCAGAATAAATACGAACGTATGAAATATAAAATAAAGTCGTCGAACGAACGTGGGCACTCCGTATTCAGAAAGGAATTCAATACAATTTTCAGAGCTGAATTTTTGATTTCCCTGTATCGGATTTGTATCAGCCTTTCAGCTTCGCATGATATCGCGTCAAAGGTATGGATGGCACTATTCGATCCTTTCAACCCACGGTCTGGATACCATACTAGATAGTTTTTTTTCTATTGAAGTGTCATGAAGGGCGTCTCTTTTTTGAGGAAAACGCGAAGTATTTTTATTAATTTTGCTCTGGGTGAAAAATTTGCTAAAGATTTTTTAGTAGAAGTTTTGTGACCATCTATTTTCGACCAAAGATTATAAAGCTTACTTAGCTACCTTTCATAAACCTCCAAATTACATTTACGGTAAGACAAACGGTGCCCAGGTATAAGGGTAGGGTGTGGTGTGGTCTGTAGAACAATATACTTCAGTTTATAGCATAGTAACGAATGCATCGACGTCTAGTTGCTGGCCTATCGGTTGCATTTTGGAGAGTTTGCGACGGAATCTCAAAATTTAATTCCGCCAAGCCCGTTCCATCATCGGACCACAAGATGTTTTGGGAATACCTACATTCATTGTGAGTACAGCTATGGAGTGGAATTCCCTGCCTGAGTATGTGTTTCCTGATAGGTACAACCTGGGAGTCTTTAAGTCAAGAGTGAATAGGTTACTTCTAGACAAGTGTACTCCATCTTAGACCGCATTGAATCATCGCTTACCATCAGGTGAGTTAATGGTCAAACGTATGCCTATCAGTAGTAAAAATAAAACATAACACCACTCCTGTGAAGAAGGTAGGTGAGTGTTATGTGCAAGCTGCAAAGAACCTTGAAACAAGCAAGATGGTAAATAGCTAGCTGCTTGAAGAGTCATGCGAGTTTGGAATAAATTTCTAATAGGGATAGCAATCGATTGCATAGTGCAATCCATTTTTGTAATGATGCAATAATGAATGAATAATTCTTAGGCAAACGCATCGCACAGCGATCGGAGCAATTTAATAAAATCTCGTGTCACGGTGTTTGCTATCGAACTTCTCCGAAATGGCTTGACCGACTATCATATTTTTTTTTGTGTATGAGTAGTGGTAGGTCTGAGAATAGGTCGTTCGTAGGCAATTTTTTTTTTGAGAAAACAGCGTTTAGCCAGCTAGTAAGTATATAAGTACTAGCTGACCCGCGCAACTTCGTCTGCGTCACATTTTCCATTATTGATCCGCTCCTATTTGTCTTAGCGTGATTATATATAGCCTATAACCTTCCTCGATAAATAGGTTATCTAACAATGAAAGAATTTTTCAAATTGGACCAGTAGTTCTTGAGATTAGCGCGTTCAACCAAACAAACAAACTCTTCTGCTTTATAACATTAGTATAGATTTGCTCCGATCACTTCAGGGGCTACTCACACTTATTCAGCTTATGTCCATAGAAAACAACGATTTTGTATGGAGACGCGTACGCATCCGTTCAGCTTTCCGCATCTATTCAGCTTTCGCGGCAAACAAGTCTAAAATGAGGACAAATGTGATCATGTGAGTGCTATCGATAGAGTTCAGCGTTGTTCTGCCGCTGACGCCTCCTCATTCTTACGACGCTGTACGCGGCTGATAGAAGCAGAACTGTATAGGTAAGTGTGACCAAAATCGTTCAGCGAAACGCGAATGGAGTTGAATAAGTGCGAGTAGTCCCTAAAGCAGTTGGTTACCCCTACTTTTCTAGTCAACTACTTGGCTATTCCTATTTCTATTCTAAAACTAAACTTTGACATGAAAAACATTCTTAAAACAAAGATTTAGTCTATCTAGTATAAAGTAATCTCGCTCTTTGTAATTAGTACCGGCATTTGGGCGGTCGATACGCCGCGCCGGAGCGGTACCGGGACCGACTCGGGATTTCACGACTTTGATTAAGTATGCCGTTGTTTTAACTAACCAGTACTGTTGTGATTGAATCAAGTCAAACCGAGTCGGAATAATGAAACGAACAAGTTTTGGGAGCGAGGAAACAGGGAATTACAAATTGAGGTTTTGAAAAATTAATTGGACTGGGAATGGAGACCGTTTGACTTGTCTTTCAATTATTTTTATTTAGACGACACGGTTGGCGCAGTGGTTGAGCGATTGACTGCTGCGCAGCATGTCGCGGGTTCGATTCCCGCACTGAACAAATATTTGTATGACCTACATGTATTTGTTCCGAGTCTGGGTGTTTTTCTATCTATAATATGTATGTATTTACAAAAAAAAAATGCATATAAGTAGTTTATCAGCCATCTCGTTACCATAACACAAGCATTAGGTTGCTTAGCTTGGGACTATATGGCGTTGTGTGAAATATCCAAGGATATTATTATTATTATTATTTTTTTTTTTTTTGTTTGGACGGATCATTTTTTTCAGCCGAAAGACGTTCAATGCTGGACAACGTACCTACTAGGCTTCCTCCAAGTATCTCCACATCGAGCAGTCCTTTGTTACTGGCATATGTAGAAAGATGACTGAAGACTCCCGCTGACCACATCAGCCGGTAGATTCTGTCGACATCTCACCGTGATCGACATGTGAGCTGTCAAACCATACAAACAAGATGGCATGATAGCTCGCTCATGTAACCATGATTTTGTAAACAACTGGTTTAAAAGAGTGTCCATGGAGTTTCTTGCACGTTCTTCTCCACAGGATCTACTCTTTGGAACGTGCAACTGCCCCGCTGGAGACGGGGTCGGTGGGTGTGTTATGTTGCAGAACAACCTGCTGCTCTTGTCACTAGCGCGGCAGGATTAGCTTCATCTATTTGACTGACAGACCTTGACTATTCAAAAGTGCCTGTAACTGGTCTATTTGAAATAAAGGATTTTGTATTTGTATTTGCTCACTTGTCGTTCACTCCGCCTAATTGTCACTTCGACATGTTTACCGAATCGCACTGTTGCACTCCTATTACGTAACTCATAAAAACGCGTAGGTATTCATTCACAACCGAAAGGAATTCGAAAACTATTGCTTCATATGAAAAAAATGTCTACTTAGTAACATACAAAACGCAATGAATATTGTTGAATCGATATAATTGAAAGAATCGGTGACCAATTGCATACATTTTTGTATTACCTACCTACTTACGCAATTACGCAGCCATCGTGCCCGTCAGTTATTTTAGTTAACCCTGGTTAAAAAAACTGTGGTTAAATTGCACCGTATAATATTTTAACCCTTTACGTAGCCAGTCCAATAACCACTCCGCTTATTCACAAACAACAGACTTCTAAGGGTATAATTTACTCAAGCGTCATCAAATTAATCTTAGCTTATAATAAAGGACGTTATCAAGACACTTCGCAACAGAAGGTCATTGCAAAAACGTCACAATAAGGTAAGGGCCTATGCACACAGCGTTTTTTATCGCACCGACGACGTGCAGATAACGCGCGTTAATGGGCTAAAAATTACAGACGAAACAGTACAGTACGAATATTCTAACTTTACCCATGCGAAGTTGGCTGTTAGTGACGACCGCGCAGGACTCATCGCGTAGAAAAGTGTTACGTTCGTAGATTATGATTTTTTTGTGTACGCATGCAATAACAATAACACGATCACAAAGTAACACAACAAACACATACACTACAAGAAAACACAAAATACAAGTCAAACAGTAAGAAAAAACCAGAATAATTAATAAAAACAATAACAACGTTTAACACTTTTCGCACCAACAGTCGTATTGCATTGAGGAAGCGAGGCACAAGTATGCATCAAACGTATACGAGTGACTGAGACAGTATACGCGACGTACCCGCGCATGCGCTTTTCTATGTTTCTTGTCAAATTGACATCCTGCGCAATCGATTGCGACGTACTTCGTATGGGTAAACTTAGATTATTCGTACTGTACTGCTTTGTGATCTACAGCGCCCTGAGCGCGTGTTCGCAAAACGTACGTCGTCGGCGCGTTCAAAATACGCCGTGTGCAAAGGCTCTTAGCAGACAAAAAGTGTATCGGCGTTCCCCAAGGCGGTATGCCTACAAAACCCAATAGTATTGGCCATAAAAACTTAGGGTCCATAAGGCACTATCTGACGAAAGTTTCTGAGCAAGAAATGTCTACGTTTCATATTAAAACATTAGCCAACTACTTCTGGCATTCTGCCTAGATTTTTGGCATTTACGGCCGAAGTATTTCAATATGATTTCGACCTAGATTTTTTGTACCTTCTTGTCTGCAGTTAGATCGTGAAAGTAAAATTATTAGCCTCTGAAATACAGCGAGCGCTCAGGTTTTCTATTTTTATTTTTATGATCTTTGAACGAAGTTTTTCCATTAGATAAAAAGCTTTTCAAATTAAATAAAAACATGATTTTGGAATGAAATGTGATAAGCGGGTTCATGAGTTTTTTATTTTTTGCAAAAGGTAACAGAATAAGAAAAAAAATTAAAAGTAGAAAAGAGCTTTTTTATTTAAGTATGTATTACATTTGAAAAACGTTGCCACTGGTAGGTATCCATGTATTTTATTCGTGAATCGATTTGTGAATAACATAGGGATGCTTGTCGCAGTGAAACATATATAATACTCTGTAATATGGCAGCCCTTAAAATCTGACTTTCATGATAAGGTACATAATTATTATTTTATTTTCAAAACTGTCAGTTGTCTCGACTGTAGTGTAGTAGTGTAGTTTCGCCCCATAAATATAAGGGTCGAAAAGATTTACAGGATGGAGGAGAAAACTTGACCTCATAGCCTCTAGAGGCTTTTAGGTCTGAATTTTCCAAAGAATTCTTTGCGTTATGGGGTAAGAGCTTAATGCAATATTATTTTCAGTAAACTGGTACTGGTTACTCTTGACTCTTGGAAAACCTAAAAGAAAATAAGTGGGTCTCATTGCAATGCGAGCTAATACCAGTATTTTACGCGGAGCGGTTGCAAGACTGGAGTCAGATTATCTGGCTTCTGACAATCCGTAACGACTGCCAATATCTACAAATGAAAGCTGGGACCAACGGCTCAACGTGCTTTTCAAAGCACGGAGGAGTCTCGGTATGTCAAAATGGTCACTCATCCACAGACTGACCTCGGTAAGCGTTGCTTATCCTTGAAGATCTATGAATTACAACAAGTAGGGCCATGCCCGTACCTACAGTATTTTAACAAGTTCAGCGATGTCAAAGTTCATGTGGTTTACAGCCGTCCGGATTCGCAACCGAAATCGTAAGTCAAACGTTTTTACGACTAACCTCTCTTCTGTTGTAGCGAATAAAATTCGTTTAGATTGAGTTTATTTCGTAAATCGGCGATAAGGGTCGTTTGACTCGATTTCAAATTGAAAGTTCGCTTTTTATTACCATTAACCTGAATATTTTGTATTATGTTAAGAGGTGCTCTTTGAGTTTAATAGAAAATAACCATTCGATTCAAATAAAAGCGTTTTTTTTTTGTGTTCCAAAAGTATGACAGTCGGAAAAGGTTATGGAGTATCGTAATTTTAAGGTAGGTACTTGAATTAGAGGAGGTTGTGGCTAAATAATTACAGCCACACAGGTCGTTTTTCAAGGTTAAGCAACGCTTGCTGAGGTTGGTCTGTGGATGGGTGACCATCTTAACATACCGAGTTTCCTCCGTGCCTCGGAAAGCACGTTATGCTGTTGGTCCCGGCTGTCATTTGGAGATCTTTGGCAGTCGTTACGGATAGTAAGAAGCCAGAAAATCTGACACCAGTCTTGCCAAGGATTACCGTGTTACCCAGTTAATGGGTTGTGGAGGTCTGGTAGGCAGCCGCTCCACATAAAATACTGGTACCTATTCAGCTGAATCCGGTTTGACTGGAAGCCGACCCCAATACAGTTGGGAAAAGGCTAGGCAGATGAATGTACCTACTTCAATTAGAGGTCTGGTAACGTGTCTAATTAATGTTCTATAATCATCGTCATTATCATATCAGCGAAAAGACGTTAATTGCTGGATATAAGCCAACCAAGTGTCGCCATAACAAACGGTTCTGTGCGTCCCGCAACCATCGGAAACCTGCGATTCGGTCCACCATGCGCGACTCCTTTTTCATCCCATCGAACATAGGTCAAGTTATGGTAGTAAAAAATTGTGTTTTTAAAAGTTTTAAATAAAACCCGATTTGATAGTGGGCTCAATACTTAGTCCGCACGTGAGTCGTTACAAAATCAGTATTAACTGGCCTTTAGGTTTAGATTCAACTGCAATTCCGTTCTAACGTGAGGCCCAGGGGGTCTCAAAAGGCCACTCTAGCAGAATAGCACAACACGCTACCCGTTACTGTCATTTTCCCAATCAACCTTGAACCTAATGCGTTAGCAATAAAGATAAAATTAAATTTGACAGATTGTTGTGTGATTAATATTATGATTCTCCTAAAGTGACCTTTTTAGAGTCTCAGTACTTAAGTTTCAAGTGTCACTACAAACAGTGTGGTCTTAAGACTAATCTGACCTGCAGGAACAGGATAACAGGATATAGTCTGCGATGGTAAATATTTCCTGGTAAATAGAAATTCCATTTTGTCAAGGATCCCACCCCATCTGCCACATTTAAATCCCCACATACGCACATCAGTAAGACACCCCAGTACATTGTGACGCGCGTCACGACCGGCGGTAATAAAATTCACGCGATAGAACATTCAAGTTAATTGGGCAACTTAACATCTGATAACTTCGCTGATAAGTGATAAACATACGACGGTAAAGCCGAATTACTTTAAAGTTAGGATTTGTTGAGATTAGTCCCTTTTGGGAACAGATTTGTCCCTTTTGGGGACAGATTTGTGGGAATAGATTTGTGCCGCGTTTTAAGTAGTAATAAGATAAGCGAAACGACTATAAAAAGGAACCTCGTTTTTCTGTAGCTTTGAGTTTTAGCAGTTCCCTAGACAGTGGCGCCATAATTCTTCTCACACAGTTGTAGAAAAAAATACCGCGTTTTGACTTATATAAAAACTAGTTGACCCGTGCAACGTCGTCTGCGTAACATTTTTCATTACTGCCCCGCTCCTATTGGTCTTAGCGTGATGATATATAGCCTATAGCCTTCCTCGATAAATGGGCTATCTAACACTGAAAGAATTTTTCAAATCGGACCAGTAGTTCCTGAGATTAGCGCGTTCAACCAAACAAACAAACAAACAAAATCTTCTGCTTTATAATATTAGTATAGATTTACTTATCAAATGCTCTGAAGAGAGACTAAAGACATACAGCTTTTCTTTACAAATATGTCCTATATTCTTCTAATAGAACAATAATGAAACTGAAAACCATTATCTCCCGGGACATTGTTCAGAAGATGAGTGCAAATAAGATTATAACTTCATATCGAAGGCTTCTCCGCGAGTTACCCGATCCTATGGAATTAATTGCGTCTACGCTTCCATTTATTGGCGGGCTGCAATATAATATAGAGTGTCGTATCTTTTAATAGAATCTATTGTGTTTAAATAGCCCCCACGAGTGAGGATATTTAAATCGCAATATTACGTTCGGCGCACCCCGGCCCATCAGCCTCTATTAAATTTTGCACATTGGGTAACATTTTATTTTACCTTGATTTTATAGTTTGTGCCTATGCGAAAGAAAAAGATATTATCATTTCATGTAGGTATGCTTTAAATCCACACATGGGCTTTGATCGTTTGTCTACGCACAACGATTCGCGAAACGGCTTAGAAATAAGGTACCGTTCCTTTGGGTATATTGGCATCCTGAAAAGGTTATGGAAGAACCTTTATTTAGTACACTGTTATCGAGGGGTGAAAGTAACTTGTTTTTTTTTAACTCGTCGTTCTAATACAAATCCCCGCTGTACAAAAATATGAACAAAGCTCGAAAAAACTATTGAAAATCGGACTGCCGCTTTCCCGACTATTATTTTTTTCTATGACCGGCCAGTTATTCAGCTAAAACTGGTTGTCAGCTGAAAACGATTGTTCCTAGGCCTGCAAAGTAATACTTTCAATTCAACCCGCTACTCAGGCAACTTCAGGCCTACTTTCCGAGCATGAGTAATGAAAACTTAATTTGTATCCTATATGAATATGAAAACATTGCATCCATTGAACGAATCACCCGACGAAAACACGACAATGATTTCACTGAAATTGATCAAAAATTGTTCTATTGAAAGAGCAATTGGCGGAATGTCGTACTGCATCTGTCAATAGATACTTTTATCCTCTTGTTTCGTGTCAACACAGAATAAAATAGCCCGAATCTGCAAAACAACAATTTCCAAGAGCCCTTTTACTACAAAAACCTCTCAGAATTAAATAAAACCCGTTTCAATAAGAAACGTCTTCTGCATTATTTAAAAACAAACGAACTAATGGAACATTGCAGTCTTATTAAAAACGAAAAACAACGCGATTGCCAGTTTAAAATCTTTATACAATTCTTGCTATCCAATATGGATTTTCTTTTATTGAGAATGGAGCTTATTTCTATTTTGTCCGATTTCTTTGTGAGTCCTTTGCGTCGCGTTCTCTTCGTAAATTGTATTTTAAATGGTTTTTAAATGGAATAACATTGCTTCTTCAGTATCGATAAGAATTTCAGATAACGACCACCCGTATAAGAGATTTTGTAAGCTTTTTCTGCTTAGCTGTCATTTAACTAGCGTGTTAGATGAATTTTATTGATATTAGCCTAGTAAAACAATTGCAATGGACCACCAATGATGTGTCGACAATTTTTATGAAATGGAGGCGTTAATGATTGTGGTCAACTGTACTAAAATAAGCGTTTTAAATGCTTAGTCCACTTTTAAACATTAGTAGATTAAGGTAAATTATTTTCAATAGTGGAGTTTTAATATCTATAATTTGTTTGTAATTACTTCCGACGTACTTCCGACGTTTTTTAATGTGCCCGTGCACTATTTGTGTGAAATATAATATTGTTTGAGTTGAGAATCTACATATTTCTTTATCATCATCGTCTAACTAGCCTTTTTCCCAAGTTTATTGGGGTTGGCTTTTAGTCAAACCATATCCAGCTGAATACCAGTACTTTACGTAGAGCGGCTGCATACCAGCACTCTACAACCCATTAACTTGAAAAAAAGAACAACTAAAAAAAAAATCTAAAAACAAACAACTAACAAATAAAAACAAACAACTAAAAAAAAACAATTAAGTAAAGAACTTGTTTAATTTTTTGGGGCAAGCCCGCCACACATTCCCAACCACTGCAACTCCTGAGCCAGAATCAGCAGTGGCGACCACCAGAAAAACTCCGAGCTAATGAAGCTCGACGAGTCCCGGAGAAACGATTCAACTGTCTTGGATCGCGCATCGAAATTAATCAGAAGAGTACAGCGGAGGAGTAGAAAAAAATTAATATAATTTCCACTTCCCTCCTTATCAAGCAGGAGACAGATTAGAGCTAGGCCAATAGGCACCAAGGGACATACAACTGGGTTAAGCCCAGTTGCCAAGCACCATGGATTATATATCACCACTGAAACTAACGGGTCCTAAATTGTGAGCTACTTTTGATTCCAGTATTAGATATGGCAAAATCGCCTGAACGCACGGAAATTTGTTCTGGTTTCTACAAGGTCCGTATAGTAAACTACTCCAGATGTACTTAACCTGAATATTATCTAACATAATATTACATTACGTTCAGTCTGCCAAAGAATACACTCCCATAAGATGTGATGTGCGGATTGTTTGTGTTCAAGGTCAGCTGTAGAACTTTGACATAAAGGTGAGGCCACAAGCCTAAAGGAAAATAATTACATGGTGTTACTTGTTTACATGGTACTTCTCGGCAAGACAGAAGTCAGAGTTGCTTTACTGGCTTCTGACAAACCGTAACGACTGCCAAAGATCTACAAATGACAGCCGGGAATAACGGCAAACGTGCTTTCCGAGGCACGAAGGAGTGTCGGTATGTAAAAATGGTCACCTGTCCAGAGACCTACCTCGTCAAGATTTGCTTACCCTGGAAGATTGACCTTTGTGGCAGTTATTTTTTAGTCAAGAGCGTCACATAAGGATGCGCCATGTTCACGTTCTGTATCAAGATAAGTTATCTAACTTCACAAATTCAATGCCTTTGTTCCGCCCGCAATAAAAATCTTCGTTCTACCAACAATCGTCTTTAACGATCCCTCACACCGCTCTGGGTTTATCTTCTCCTCTTTCTTTGTCCAGGCGATCTTCTTTTGGAATGCGCTCCCTCTGAACATCAGGAGGGCAAAAAGTTGGTAGTCCTTTAAGGTGAAGGCTCATGAGCATATTCGCAAGAAGTTGAAAGAATAACTAGCGCTAATCGTTGGATTTTTGTCTTCTTAATAACGTTGTTAATTTTGGTTATGTGTATGTATCTATGTATTTATTATAGATTGTATTTTTTTTTCTCTCGGTTTGTCTTTTCTTTATATTACAGTTACCATGCTGTCTTTGTACCACCTTAAGGTCGACTGGTACAAAATGCCTACGGCATTAAGTCCACCTTTGTACAGTAATTTTACTTGTGCATAATGTTTTAATAATTAAATGTTCTTTATCAAGATAAGCTGCAAACCAGGTCAGGTTTAATTTCTCACCAATATTTTCAAACCTCACCGTCAGCCATTTCTCTGGAGCTGCCATAATAATGCCATATTATTAATACGTTCGGACATAAATCCACATTTACGGCGATTGTGAGCTAATAGAGATTGATCGTCCAATACGTTCACACGTCAGTTCTCGCCGCAAATAAAGATGGAAGACTTGTTTATCAAGGTGAGGATGCGTTTGGTATACAAAACATAATTATAACAGAAAAGGGTTGAGATATAGGAACACAATTAACTTTATAGGTGACAAGCTGTCCCCCGCGGCTTCGCTCCCGTCAACTGGCTACTTTCTTATTTTTCGTTTTACTTAAAAAGCTTCTCCTGATAAAACAACACAACAAAAAGAGAATCAGCGAAATCGGTTCAGTTGTTCTCGAGATTTGCGCTTAGCAACACATTCAGGGATTCATTTTTATATTACAGATTTTTAAATATATATGTCAAAAAAATAAACAATGCTACGGTCTATTCTCAGACCTACTAAGTATACAAAAAAAAATCATAAAAGTTGGTCAAGCTGTTTCGGAGGAGTTTGATAACAAACCCCGTGACACGTGATTTTTATATGTTAGACTAGCTGACAGGGTAAACGTTGTTTTGCCAGATAAAAAAGAAAATATGTACCCTATGACCTATTCTCAGATCTACTGAGTATACACAAAAACAAATCATAAAAATCGGTCAAGCCGTTTCGGAGGCGTTTGATAACAAACACCGTGACACGAGATTTATATATAGAAGACAAGCTGGCCTGTGCAACGTCGTCTGCGTAACATTTTTCATTACTGCTCCGCTCCTATTGGTCTTAGTGTGATGATATATAGCCTATAGCCTTCCTCGATAAATGGGCTATCTAACACTGAAAGAATATTTCAAATCGGACCAGTAGTTCCTGAGATTAGCGCGTTCAACCAAACAAACAAACAAACTCTTCTGCTTTATAATATTTGTATAGATACTCGCTTTTACTCTCGACTTCGTAACCGCATATCCCATTTTTTCCCGTTGCTGTATTAATTTCGGAAAATCCTCTCTTAGTGTTCCTACACTCCCCAAAAAACCTGCCAAATGTCAGCTTTCTACGACCAGAAGTTTCGGCTGTGCGTTGTCTGTCTGTAAATCTTTCAGCATTTACGATATTAGGATAGTCTTAGAAGCTTTTTAATCCTGTCAGGGTTGCAGAATTTGATCGAAAGAGTCTCCGCGGCCATGAAACGCAATGGGTATTAGAGCACGGGTGGGTTTAAGTCAGTAAGAGTCTGACACCCCTTCTGCTCGGTCCAGAGCGCCAGGAGTCGATTGATGATTTCCTATCCAAAAGAGGTACCTTATCATTAATATTTATTTTCATTGATTAATTTGATTGTCAACTGATAAGCATTTTTCCATTATGGAGAACTTTTTAAGATTAATTCCATGACTGTCTGGCGGTTTGAGTACATTTTGTGGCCTACCGAAATGTCCTTACTTTGGTATTGTTAGTCGGATCATTGAGCTCCTCAAAGTTCTGAGTTGAGCTGCATGATAACTGACAAATGCTTGCACTGCCTGGATCAAGATGGAGAACTTCTTTATCAGCGTGAGGATGTGGTTGTTACAGTTGCTAGATATATAATATTAGATATCTAGGAAAGAGTTGAGGTATTTGAAGGTTTAGTAAAAGTCAAAGGTAAGGTAACATTTTTGTTTTTTATTTTCATATCAGAAAAAGTCTTCCCTCAATGCTGACGATCTACCACGTAGGACGCGATTCAAAGCCTTCAGTGAATCTAAAAAGGTCACTTTAGCAGAATCATAAAATAAGCTGGTAAATTTAATTTTCATCTTTATCGCTAACGCATTAGGTTCAAGGTTGATTGCGAAAAATTGACAGTGACGGGTAGCATGATGAGCTTTCTGATTCTGCTCAAGTGGCCGTAGACCCCCTGCAGTGTGGACCGCTCTATTATTGGTATGCTGAGACAGGGACCGTTTTGACCTCGGCCTCGCATAGATTAATTTCAGAATGTAGCTTAACTGTGTTAACTTATTTATATGACGGTTAGTTTAACTTATTTCATTTGATGTGTGTTGTGCGACTTCCTAATGTGTTAGCTGGTGAGAAGAAGTGGCGCAGTAAACACACGCTGACCTCTTTATCTCAAGTAGGCTATCAGTACTAAGGAAGGTAATGCTTATACTGCTCCAATCTAAGATCACATCATGAACATGGTTGTGTTCCAATGACCGCAAGCTGCAGAGTGTGGGCATGGCGGATTGCGGTATATGACGATGTTGGCACATGTCAGATATAGCTACCTACCATAAAGTTGTTGTGTTTTATAAGCGTTTTACTTTTAAGGGAATTTTCTAAAAAAATAGTGCTGAATGCGGAATGTATGTAGGTACTGGCTTCGTACTATAATTGCTTCTAGATAAAACAATGATTTAAGGAATGTCTTGCTTAGTTTGCGTTATTAAATTTTGTTTTCTGTTGTTCTGCAACAAAAGAAACAAAATGAGAGCTGTGAAACAATGAGTAGGGTGTTTTTGCAGGGGGTAGGTATCTAGGGAAAAAATCATGGTCAATGGTCATGGTTCACAAGCTTACAAAAGTTCGATTCGAATTTATGCGATCCGTGTATTTTATGTTCTAAATAAAGCTTCAAAAAGATAACTGCATCGGCCGGGAATCGAACCCGGGCCGCCCGCGTGGCAGGCGAGCATTCTACCACTGAACCACCGATGCTTATACCTCTGCACTTAAATTGTATTCTTGTAGTTAATACTATTGAATAAGCACGTGCTACAAGTTGACATGATAGCAACATTCACTTTTGTTGTGTAATTCGCTTTTACGTTCATTCTTAGGTTAACTAGCTAATGCTTGTGAATTTGCAGGAATCTGTTTGAAAGAGTCTCCGCGGTCCTTGATCGCTATGGGCATATGGCCATTAAATTTTTTATCAACGTGAGGATGCGACCGTTACAGTAGCTAGACATATAATATTAGATATCTAGGAAAGGGTTGAGGTGTTTGAAGGTTTTGTAGAGTTAAAAGTTAAGGTAATTTTTTCAACACTCTTCCCTTACTGCTGACGATCACTACCACGTAGGACGCGATTCCAAGCCATACAGTCTTCAGCGGATCTAAAAAGGCCACTTAAGAATCATATTCAACCACACAATGATCTACGGCTACTCTCACTAGGTGAAAAGAATCATGGTCAAAGGCAGTAAGTTACATAAATCCGGATCGAATTTGAGAGATCCTTGTATTTATGTTCAGCTTTTTAAAATAAAACTTCAAAATGATAATTGCATCGGCCGGGAATCGAACCCGGGCCGCCCGCGTGGCAGGCGAGCATTCTACCACTGAACCACCGATGCTTATACCTACTACACTTAAACACAGTTGTTTTAGTCGATACTTTTGAAGAAGCACGTTCTACAAGTTGATATGATAGCAACATTCCTTTTGTTGTGTAATCATCGCTTTTACGTTCATTCTTAGCTGTTAACAAGATATAATGCTTGTGAATTTGCAGGAATCTGTTCGAAAGAGTCTCCGCGGTCCTTGATCGCAATGGGCATAAGGACATTAAATTTTTTATCAACGTGAGGATGCGATCGTTACAGTAGCTAGACATATAATATTAGATATCTAGGAAAGGGTTGAGGTATTTGAAGGTTTTGTAGAGTTAAAAGGTAAGGTAACATACATTTTTTTGCCGCGGTAGACACCGCGGGCGTCGGAGGCCACCGTAGGCGCGGGCCTGTGGACGGTGAGCTATGGGTGGCTCGCCGCCCGTCCGTCTTATGACGACAGGCCGTGTCGACGGCGCGTTCGTGTTCCACGCGCGCCTCAAAGAGAGTCAGCACACAGAGGGGCCCGAAAGGGCCGACGCCTGCCGTAGTTGCGGGACTATTCGAAAGAGATACCGTGGCTCCGGAACACAAAGGGCAATGATGGAACATGGATGGGTTTTAGTCAGTAGAAGTCTGACATTCCCTCTCGCTCCGTTCGGAGCGGGAGAAGTCATTTGATTGATTGATGTGATTTCCCATCCCTATAAAAAAAGGTAACATTTTTTTTTCTATTATATCATAAACCAGTCTTCCCTTACTGCTGACGATCACCACCACGTAGGACGCGATTCCAAGCCATGCAGTCTTCAGCGGATCTAAAAAGGCCACTTTAGAATAATATTCAACCACACAATAATCTGTGGCTACCCTCACTATGGGAAAAAAATTATGGTCAAAGGCAGTAAGTATATAAATCCGGATCGAATTTGATAGATCCTTGTGTTTATGTTCAGCTTTTAAATAAAGCTTCAAAAAGATAACTGCATCGGCCGGGAATCGAACCCGGGCCGCCCGCGTGGCAGGCGAGCATTCTACCACTGAACCACCGATGCTTATACCTACTACACTTAAACACATTTCTTTTAGTCGATTTTTTTGAAGAAGCACGTTCTACAAATTGATATGATAGCACCATTCACTTATGTTGTGTAATCATCGCTTTTACGTTCATTCTTTGCTTTTAAGTAGCTGAAACTAGTGAATTTCAGCAGGCAGTCTGCTTGTCAGGGTTCGGGATCCGTTCGAAAGAGTCACCGCGGACCTGAAACGCAAAGGGCATTAGGAGGAGGACATGGATGAGTTTTAGGGCGGGTTGTATCAAACAGTTGGCTAACGTAACATACGTACGTCAAAAAGTTACGATTACGGAAGATGTTTGACGTTCGTTAAATTAGAAGCGTTGTTTCAAAACATTCTGTTATAAATTCCTGCTCATCCCAATAGCTAAGTTATTGACACGGGTCCTACCTAAATAGCTTTTTTTGCATTCCACCACTTATTTGTGTCATCAGAAGAACTGGTATTGAGGAATTCAAAAGAAATTTCACAATATTGTTCTACTTGTCGCAACTAAAGTCACGTTAACCAGTGCTCAGACCATCTGTTAACGTAAACGTTATATTTTACGTGCGTTAACGCTGACATTTTGTGAAACAACCCAATTTTTTGATTTGACGATAGTTAGCACCATTTTTAACGTTTACGCGTGCGTTAAGTGTAGTTGAAACAACCCGCCCTTAATCTGTAAGAGTGACACTCACGTCCCCGTCGCCCAGAGCGGAAGGAATCATTTTATTTTTTCCCGTCCTTAAAGAAAAGGCTTTTGGTTTCAAAGAACAAAGATATCATCCAAAATTTTCTCTTCCATTTCCCCCCTTAAAGTTAAAACCTCAATTTTGTTTTTCGTAGCGGCTGCTTTTTAGTGTTGCGTACCGCAAGGGTAACCAACGGAACCCTATTAATAAGCCTCCACTCGCTGTCCATCCTTCCGTCCGTCCGTCCGTCTGTCTGTCCGTCTGTCTATCCGTTCTGTCTATCAGCGGGCTGTATCTTAAGAACCGTAATAGGTAGGCAGTTGAAATTTTCACAGATTGTGTATTTCTATTGTTTATGGTACGGAACCTTTCGTTAGCGAATCCGACTCACACTTGACTGGTTTTTTTTTGTTTGTTTGTGAATCCTCAGTCTTAGTTCAAACGGAGGAGTTTGTCAGACTCCTGCTAACGTAACCATACGATGTTTCTTCTCCTCATTTTTTCCTATATCTATTTCGCCCAATTATTTATACTTTGATTTATTTTAGATTAAAAATTGCAAAAAGGAATTTTGCATCGGCCGGGAATCGAACCCGGGCCGCCCGCGTGGCAGGCGAGCATTCTACCACTGAACCACCGATGCTCTTACCTTTTACTTGTAAACACAGTTTTGTCGAGACGTTACTTTAGAAAATACACGTTCTACGAATTGATGGCACATTCACTTTTGTGTAATCATCGTTTTTGTGTTTCATAATAAAATTTCTTGTATTTATGTAGGATGTGGCAATGTCTACTCAGCAGCGTATGTAGGTATCGACTCGATCAAGGTAACCGACATATTATCCGAAAAAATCAATCTGTCAAACATAGATGGCAGTGGGTGGGATATTGGTCGCAGAATGGTCGAAGGGACTGAAAGGATCTGGAGTATCTGTTGGATCTGTTGATTTTAAGTCACAAGGGACGACGGGATCCGAGAACTTT
This sequence comes from Ceramica pisi, assembly GCA_963859965.1. Taxonomy (NCBI): domain Eukaryota; kingdom Metazoa; phylum Arthropoda; class Insecta; order Lepidoptera; family Noctuidae; genus Ceramica; species Ceramica pisi. The sequence continues at coordinate 5,146,288 of OY982541.1, read as the reverse complement.
TGGCGGATCCAGGGGCTCATGCTCCCACGGAATTTGTTCGAAAGAGTCACCGCAGCCCTGGAACGCAAAAGGCACTAGGAGGAACATGGATGGATTTTAGTCAGTAAGAGTCTAACACTCCCTTCTGAGCGGGAGGAGTCATTAGATGATTTCCTATCCTTAAAAAAAGGGCCATAAGCTCCCTCGAAAGACTCGAACGGGTGCCGTCGGTTGGGACTGGTCATTTCTCAGCTGCCATGGTTTATATTAATTATTTCCTTGAATTAATCCTTTTTTTCTTATTTCATTACCAAAAAAATCGTTAGTTGTAGTTCTGCGTTTAGCAAAACTTTTTACAAAAAAAAAACAATCTGTCAAACATAGATGGCAGTGGGTGGGATATTGGTCGCAGAATGGTCGAAGGGACTGAAAGCATCTGGAGTTGGTAACCGCGCATAGGGATTTTAAGTCACAAGGGCGACGGGATCTGAGAACTTTTTGCGGATCTAGGGGCTCATGCTCCCGGGGTTGCGGAATTATCGAAAGAGTCTCCGCAGCCCTAGAACGCAAAAGGCACTAGGAGGAACACGGATGGGTTTAAGTCAGTTAGAGTCTAACACTCCCTTCTGAGCGGGGGGAGTAATTTGATGATTTCCAATCCTTAAAAAAAGGGGTACGTAAGCTCCCTCGAAAGACTCAGATTAATTTGGTAAGTAATCTATAATCGAATGAAATCGTTGAGGAATTTGTTTCTCCTTGTATTACTTTTTATAATTTCCTCAACGATTTCGTTCGATTGAAGACTCAAAGAAATCGTTAGTTGTAGTTGTGCGTTTAGCAAAATAAATGTTTTATTGCTTTTTGGTTTTTATTGTCGACTAACTATCCCAAACGGTTTCCCTCCCGTCAACTGCAACTGTCTTATTTTTTTCTTTCATAGGAATCTTCTCCTGACAGTAACAAACATAACAAAGAATTAGCAAAATTGGCCCAGCCGTTCACGCGTGATGCGATGACCAAGGGAAATAGGGATTCATATTTAATTATACCGCGTGTATCTGACATCGACGCACAAACGATTTCTATGGGTCCAGGGCATGATTCTGGACACGGCGTCAAAGCGTCGTCACACCGTACAGGACCGGTGTGACGACGCTTTGACGCCAGAAGCAGACGTCTTTTCACTTGGTTTCTTAAGAGGTTGCTATTAATGCTTTTATGTATGAAGCAGATAAGACTGGTCCATATTATGTTAAGATTATTTCTCAGTTTACACTAATGAGAGAGGGGGTGATACTGTAAGTCAGCGGTGACCAGAGGGCTAATTCACGTAATTTTATGACGCGCCAATTAAGTTTTAGTGCAGGTGCAGTTAAGTTTAAAGGCTTGACCGCACAGGGCGACGCTTCGCGGCAGCGGAGCAACGCGACACGCAACGACCCAATATTTTTTGTAAGAAATTGTATGAGGTTTAACGCACTACGCAGCAGCGTAACTACGCGCCGCGACACATGCATCAAAGTTGACCAATTCATCAAATTGATGCACAGTGTCGCGTCGCGTAGTTCCGCTGCCGTTAGTGCGATATAGCAAGCGACGCGACACTTCACTTTATTCAAGTTAGAACGTGTTTGGTAAATTTTCAAACGACTGACCGACAAAATTTGCTGCAAACTGTCGCAGCACTGTATTTTACAGTTAACGGTTTTCCAATTAAACGCTCCGGCTTCATATTTCAGATCTAAGATAATTCGACTTTCACAAGGACTTGGTGCTGAAGATACTCCCATAGACGGGTGAGATGAAACGAAGCAACACCAATGCAATTCTGTAGAAATCATTCTTCGCATGATATAGGGGTCTGTACCCGTTCTATGCTTTATGCGTCAGATTCCTACTAGTCATAAAGATAAAGATAAAGATAATTTTATTTGTCAAAACATGCGTATACATGCGAATTATTCATGTTTCGTCATGTTTCACTCAAAAGGCGTACAAATTTATAAAAATTACAAATTAAAATGAATACTTATATAATTAAAACTAAGAAAATAGTCAGGGAAAAATAAGTAAACATACAATGTCACAAAAATCAATGTTAAAAACAAAAATGTCAATTAAAAAGATGTCAGTGAAATACATAATTAGTCATAAAATGTCAGATAAATTAAAACTTAATGAAATAATAAATGTCAAATCGTGTCATTCAAAAATTCATCTATATTATAATAACACTTGTCTGTTAATAAATCACGCATCTTTTTTAAAAATAAATTTACCGGCAATGCTTTAAATGACTGTGGTTTTTTTTTATTATATCTGGTTCACTTTGTGAGTCGCCTTATTACGCTACGTCTTCCGATTCGCGGTCGCTGCTCCTGACCCTCTTTCATGGCCCCATCGACCATCCGTTCTGCGAGCAATGTTCCCTGCCCACTACAACTACACTACTTGGCAATTCTTAGGAACATGTCGATTACCTTATTTCTCTTGCTCATTTGTCTTTATTTGCGTAAAATTAGTAGCAGAGTTACTGCAACTAAGCGACTCAGCTTGCAACAATATTCAATAGGTATAATAAATCAATCGAAAGCTCTGAAGAATCATCACCCATATTATGAATGAACAAAAACATAACATGTAATATATAAACAAATGCCAAGTCTCTCTATGCATGCAATCTTTCCACCGTAATAACGTTTGGAGATCTCATAGCAGCCAAGTCCTGTTCAACTTATTTTGTAGTTAAAAATCAACATGTAGTGACTGTTCTAAATCTAACACATCGAAGATTAAGAGGGGGGGGGTGTAATAGCCGCGAATAGCTTCGAGAAAAGGTTGGTACGGCCGCCGTGCCCGCTTTGCTCGAGACTTGGCTGGGGCACTGCCGCGCCCTCAGATAATGATGATTACATAAAAGTGAATGGTGCCATCAACTTGTAGAACGTTCTTCTGTAAAAGTATCGACTAAAAGAAACTGTGTTTAAATGTAGTAGGTATAAGCATCGGTGGTTCAGTGGTAGAATGCTCGCCTGCCACGCGGGCGGCCCGGGTTCGATTCCCGGCCGATGCAGATATTCTTTTGGACGATTGTTTAAATTTTAAATTAAATACGTAGAACAAAATTGATCAGCGTTTTAAGGAGAGTCATAATCCATTCATTTAATTTTACCTAATTTATGCAGTTTGGTGACGGTCCGCAACATGCCCCAGGGGGGGGGGGATGGGGGGGAATCTGTCAAATTTAATTTTCATCTTTATCGCTAACGCACTAGGTTCAAGGTTGATTGGGAAAATTTAACAATATCTTAAAACGGGGGGCCCCCTTCGATCATTAATAATGGTATTATTGATCGAAGGGGGCCCCCCAAAAATGTATGATATCTTTTAGACTGGCTACACCACTGATTGCAACCATATGTTTAAAAGTTTAGTTTAGTTTATTGTCTCATATAAAATGTGTTACAATATTTAGGTGTGACACTGGATCCCGCACTAGGATATCCTGTGTCGCAGGATCCAGTCTCTTTCGACAAATGTGACCATGAAAGATCATTATACAAATGCAAAGGTTGAACAAACTCCACTATTTTTAAGACTAAAAAGTATTATGTGTGCATGTGATGTGTATAGGAACTTGAAGAGTCTGTTTGTGTGAAGAGAGTGTGTGTATAAGTGAAGATAAGTATTTTCAAAGTTGAAAGATAAAAGATTAAAAACAACATCTTAATTGTAGTTTTACAGTTTACATTTGACAGGCATCTATTAATATAAATAAAGCATTACATTGTTTAGATTAATATTTAAGCGGTGAGAGTAAACGCCGCGCCGTTATCAAAGAAATGTTGTTTTCATAAAGTAATTTCACTACATACTTAAGATCTTTTTAAAGCTCTACCCACGTCTCAGTGCTGGCCACACTCTTCAGAAACTTTTTAAATATTTAATGAACTTTTATGCAGGAAATATAAACCAATTCCAAGACCCTCTCGTACCTACCTGTACCTATAATAAATATAATTTATTTAATGAACCCTGTAAGTGTTCCAAATTACCATATTTCTGTCCAAATAAGAAATTGTGCTGGGAGAAATTAATTAAAATTATAATTTTAATAGCTACCACAGTCATTTCCATTTTTTGACTGTCTTCCTGAAGTAGCTTTCAGAAAAGACATTTCGAAAATGTGAATTAAAATGTTTCTAATTCTATTATATTCAGTTACGAAGGAAATTGGTGTTGGAGACGCTGTAATTGTGAAAAACCGTTCAAATGCTAGTCGGATTCTCACAGGAAGGGTTCCGTAACATAAATCGTAAAAATCACGTTTGTTGTATGAGAGCCCAGTTTAGTTTTTAATTAAATTTATTATTTGTTGTTATGGCCGCAATAGAAATACACGTAATTGTGTGAAAACTTGAAAATTTCAGCTGTCTACAAACGGTTCTTGAGATACAGTTCGCTAAGCTAACCGACAGACGGATGGATTCGCCCGTCCGGGCGGATGGACGGACGGACGGATGAACGGTTGGACAGACCACGGAGCTAGTACACAGACGGATGGACAGCAGAGGCGGAGTGATATGACTCCGTTTGTAAATTACCTGATTGCAATAAATCTACAAAAATCTATCTCATACATGAACATTTTAAGTGATGTTAAAAAGGGTCTGATTCCTTTTAAAAGGTGACTTTTAAAACTTTTTACACAAAGTAATTTTTCGCATTCTTATTATTAAAAAAAAGTATGATGCATCGGCCGGGAATCGAACCCGGGCCGCCCGCGTGGCAGGCGAGCATTCTACCACTGAACCACCGATGCTTGATATTGAACTGCTAACATACAAATCGGTTCAAATATTTCTATTACAAGTAAAAGTAAAGATGCGCTCAAGAATACCTTTCACCTCAACTCTACCTCGCTACAACCATAATATCACGTTTTAGTGTTTTATTATGTAATAATGTTTGAGCACGTAATGATTTTGCTGACCGTACATTAAAAGAGATTGTAACTTTCGAGCCGTAAACATCAAGCATCGGTGGTTCAGTGGTAGAATGCTCGCCTGCCACGCGGGCGGCCCGGGTTCGATTCCCGGCCGATGCATGCATATTTTTGTTAAAATAAATCACAAAATACACGGTTGTAACCGTAAAAATGTCTATTTGTAATCTTGTCTTACTATTGTAACTATTTTTTTAATTTGCTAAGATTTTTTTTTTAAATTTAATCCTAATTTGTTCCATCAAAACCTGTACAATTCCCCAACTCGAGTAGATTGTTGTCAGTATTCATAGCACGGGTTATTTATATCTCTAGTCAGACGCGTACAAATAGGCGTCCGGTGAAACTCATTACATTTTGCTAGGCCCACAATTTATACTAACTAGGTAACACAATTTGTTCCTTCACAGTTTATTATCACAGGTAATGTTAATTAACATAAAACAAAGTGAGAATTAGTTTTACAAGACTTTAATCGAATGGGTAATGTAAGAGGCTTTGCGTTTATTAGAATAAACGCAATACCTCTTACATTACACATTGGACCTCATCGCACCTTTTAAGGAGTCACCTACTCATAATTATAAGAGCTCGTGAATAAATAATAACAGCAGCACAGGTCGATCTTCAAGGTTAAGCAACGCTTGCCGAGGTTAGTCTGAGGATGGGTGACCATCTTAACATAAGTTTCCTCTGTGCCTCGGTGAGCACTTTAAGCGGTTGGTTTCGGACTCCCGGCTGTCATTTTTGAAGATCATTGGCAGTCGGAAAGTCAGGAACCAGAAAATTTGACACCAGTCGTGCCTGAGAACTGTGTTACCCAGTTAATGGGTTGTTGAGGTCTGGTAGGCAGCCGCTACACGTAAAATTCAGCTGAGTCCAGTTTGACTGGAAGCCGAGCCCAATGTAGTTGGGAAAAAGGCTAGGCAGATGATGAAGTAGGTACTCATTATTATGAACTATTTAAACTAAGGGACCAACCCCGAAATCGCAAAAAAAAAAGCAGCTTTTCATGACCTACCTACAATTAATTGTCGAGTTGTGCCCACATAAATGTGGCAATTGATTTTTCGTCGAGCCATAACTTAATATTTTTTATTATTTATTAACGACTAACAAAAAAGGAGGAGATTATTCGGTGTGTTATGTACCTATGTAACCGATTATTCCGAGGTTTCTGATCCGATTAATGTGATTCTTTTATTTCCGTTTGGTCCAATTTTTTTTAGTTACCTTTTGGTTTCAATTTATTATAATTGGGCTCAGTAGTTTTTCTTTTATGACTATTTTTGCTAATTTCTTTTACTGTCTAGAAGATGACGTCGTCCAAGTATCACCACTTAGAAGTGTAAATTAAAAAAACTTTTTTCACAAAAAAAACCTGACCTTTGTACGACTAGAATTTTTCAGTATTACTGATAATGGAGCCATTATCAGGGTGAATATTTGAAGATACACATATTCAGGATTCGTAAATTAGCTTCAAGTAATGCTTCCAATTACAGCTTTTGTAGATTTAACGTAAAGTTTATAGTGTAGATTAACGAAATAAATTAAACGCACAGTATTTAAACTGCTATAATAGGTCTGAATTTGAAGTTGAAAATTTTCGTCGAACGGTGATGAGATTTGAAACACACGGTAATTAGCAATAAGAAAATGGTAATTATGCTTTGTAATTTGGTAATTAGAAATAAAATGAATAATATACTTGAATCACATATTATTTATTAATTATTATGTCACACTAAATGACATCAAACTTAGCCATTTAGTGAAGTGATTATATTAAAAAAATACTCAAAAATCAACCGGTTTTCCTAATAATCAGTAACATTATCTTTAGGAATAATTCAAATAAAATCAACTAAATCTCAGTGTAAATAAAACTTAGACCTATATAAGTTCCATCTTAGATATTTCATAAACTCGATGAGATCTTAAAAAAAACATTTATACTGAAATCCGAATGAGTCTCACTTTCATGACTGATCATGTTCTTCATCATAATATACTTCAGTCTTAAATAGATCTGAAAAATCATCACTAGGCAATAATAAACAGAAAAAAAGGTTTTTAGTTTCTATAAAACTTATATTTTTGGCTTAAGCCAATGTTTCTTCCTCCGATTGCTGTTTTTTCTGAGACTTGTTACTCTAGAAAAAATATGATGTAAGTGGGTAGTCAGTATGTAGGTTGATTTTGTTGCGGAAAGGGCAGTTCACACGAAAGAACGATCAACAATCGATCACGCGTTGGTAGTAACAATTCGGTTTGGGCTGACCTAGCGGAGTAAGGAGTTTCAATACAATAAGAGGCCAGCTTATACTGGCACTAATTACCATTTTCAATTTTTCATTACCGTTCGCCAAAATACGAACGGGAATAATGGTAATTATATAAATGGTAATGAGGTATTTGTACACTTTCTCACATTATACGGTCTTTATAGAATTTAATACTTATGGGAACTTTATCAAAGCAAAGAGTATCCTATAGCGACTAATATAATGCATAAAACTGATAAATAAAAATAATAGACTTACCACGGGAAACTCGAACGGTAAGGAGATTTTTGTTTGCCAATCACAATTTCTGGGCGACTAAGGTAGGCTAGAGTTGGCGCCAAAACGCTTTTTGACGTGTAACCTGCACAAGTCGAGACATGGACATGAGTGCGATCGACGAGAAGAACTCTCAATAACAACACACTACGCCAAAAAAATAACCCTGCGACTGTGTGAACAAATGGTAGTGAGTATAAAGTGTTGGGACAATTTTCAAAGTCGTTAAAAATTACCTAAAAGTGTTCTTTAATGTGTATAGTTTTGCTAATTGGTAAATCATGTCATGTACTATCTAAATTACTACTTAAAATTACGATCTTTAAGGTATATTTATAACTTTTCGAGCATGAACTACTAAAAATTGGAAATTGGGACACGAATGGTGATGAGATTTGAGGAACGTTTATGAACATAACTTAGTTGTTTATAGTAATAGGAATATATTATGTACATCTGTACATAGAGCTGGAACTATGCTTTGCGTGAAATAAAAAAAAACATAACTTTATATCTCACTAAGTAGTTATTTGGGGAGGGCCGCGTGATATGCACATGTTCAAAGAATCACCCATCAAATAAACAATAACTGCCCCCAAGACATATACATCTGCGAACAACAAAGGCGACACAAAGTCCAGTAGAAATAAATTTAAACGTAGCTTCGGGCTACAAATACAGCGGGTGTATTGATCCCTTTAATAAATAAAAATGTCCGCCAAGGCACGTCCCAGACGACTTCAATATTGTCCACTGTTACGTCATTCGCGCTCTTATTAACTTAGTGTATACTTGGATTTAGGTACATGATGTTATTTAAGTTATTGTTATTGTGTGGTGTTATTAGGGTTCCGTACCCAAAGGGTAATAACGCCCCTAACGGGACCCTACTACTAAGTCTTCGCTGTCTGTCTGGCTGTCACCAGGCTGTATCTCAAGAACCGCGATAGAGCTAGACAGTTGAAGTTTTCACAGCTGATGAATTTCTATTGCCGCTATAACAACAAATACTAAAAAACAGAATAAAATAGATATTTAAGGGGGCTCCCATACAACAAACTTGATTTTATTGCTGTTTTTATAGGTAATGTACGGAACTCTTCGTGCGCGAGTCCGACTCGCACTTGGCCGCTGGTTTTTTTTTCTACGTTCAGCAACGCTTGCCGAGGTCCTTCTGTGGATGGGTGAAACTATCCATCCTCCACACTTTGGAAAAGACTTCTCAGGTCAGGCTGTCATTTGTAGATCTTTGACAGTCGTAACGGTCAGCGGATAGCAGGGAGTTAGAAAATCAGGAACCAGTCTTGCTAACTGGTAGGTACAGTAGGTACTCTGTTGCCCAGTAACTGGGTTTGCAAGTCAGATAGGTAGTCACTCTATGTCAGGGATGGCGAACCTATTCTGGTGCTTGCGTATCATAAAAAAAATAGTTTACTTAGCGATAACGTGACGCCAAAAAAATCTTGATTTGGTTGTCCAATAATGGACTAAAAATAACACTAGATAGATGATAGTATCTAGTGTTATTTTTAACTTCACTCTTTTTTTGCATCTAAGTATAAATTCATAAAGCAATATTTATGTTATCGTTTTATGGTTTCTTTAAATAAAAGTAAGTTCAGTAGGTTTGATTTCTGTGATATTAGAAAAATCCGACATCGTGCTGAACTATTTAAAAATTCATCAAGATGCTAAAGATCAAAACGTTTAGTTGACGCTTCGCGTGACCCAAGAGATGGCTTTTACCTTGGACAGAGGATAAGCATTGCCATACAACATAGCAATGCAGCCAGTCTTTTGGGCTCAGTTCAAGTTAGGGCTTTCAAATACCGGATTTTTTCAATACCGGTATTAGTACCGGTATTAGAAATTTCAATACCGTGATCAAGTTTTTCAAGCTTTTTAAAAAAAAAATTAAACTAGCGCTTGACTGTCATCCCTTCTAAGGGATTCTTCTAAGGTTCATAAGAACTTTAATTAGGGCATTAATAAAACCATTTAAATACGTATTTTTGTTTCCAAATCAGTCTTTATTCTCTTTTAATAGCATAACAATTAGGTATTGATTGATTATAGGACTAGGATTTATAAACGTAATCAAAACTTGAGCTAAATGTAATATCGCACGTAGGCAAGTAATTTAGAATATGCAAATTACAATGATGATGAGATCTATACTTATGTTTATTATTACAGCAATCATTAGGTTTTCATTTTACTAACGCTATTATATTTATTTAAAAAAAAAACAATCATAAATTCCAAAATTAAACAAGTAACAAAATAAATCAAATAGTATTTTGCAAATTTGCTGACAACAATAATAAAAATCTAAACTTAAATACATCATATTGAAACATTTTTAATCAAAAGATATTTTCATTGATTTTTATTTTGAAAGTGTGATCGCAAAAAAGTAAGTGCATTTAAGGTCGAATCAGAAAAGGAACTTCTTAGCCTATTACATAAATAGCCTGCTGACAAAAAGGCACGCTCTGCTTCAACACTTGTCGGTACAACAGACAGTATATATTTGTATGCCGCCGATAGAAATATCTCACGTCCACCCCCAGCAGTTTCAAAGACACACATCTCTCTTATTATTGATCTAAAATCAGTGCTTGTGGTTACAGCCGAGGCAGCGTCCTTACTTTTAGGCAATTTAGAAATCTCCCTTTCTAATTGCTTTTGTATGGACGTGTCTTCATTTTCACAACTTGAAGAAGAAGAAGAAGGTCCTTCTATCGTCATATCAGCCATATTCTCACTGTCTCTTTGAGACTGTTTTGTTATGTTATTATTATATTTTAAACGTGTAAGTAGATTAACTATAATATCTAATATTTCATCAGATGTGGGTTTTATAAAGGTGTCGTCATCGCTATTATCATTACTGAAAAAAGTTTCAGGGTCATGCAAAAATATTGTAATACTCCAGATATTAAAAGTCGTCGCTCCTTTATGCGTCTTCGAAGTGTTTTTGCAAGATTTTGGCTTAAGTCATTAGCTTGACCATCTAACTTTGTCCACATAAATTTTAGCGCAAAATCCGCTTTTAGTAAATTGGCATCCCGTTTACAAATTTCTAATACAGTTACTTTGACTACAGAAAGGCTGTTGTAAATATTTTTTAATATTGTCAAATCGAATTCGTCTAATTCGAAATCGGAGTTTAATTTTAGTTCACAACCGTGACTGTCGAACGGTCAAGCGGATAGTTAATTATATTATGTAATACAACTTCCTGCTACTTATTACTACAAACCACAATAATTAAAATTATAAAAAGATTGTAATACCGTAATCACGGTATTGGCTCGTCAGTACCGGTATTGAAAAATGACCAAAATATATCCGTGATTACGGTTTTACGGGATCCCGTAATACCGAATTTTTTGTTTTAGCGTATGATATATAAAAGAGCTATAGCTTTCCTCAATAAACGGGCTACCTTACACTGAAAGAATTTTTCAAATCGGACCAGCAGTTCCTGAGATTAGCGCGTTCAAGCAAGCAAACAAACAAATTCTTCAGCTTTATAATATTAGTATAGATAGTACTGTAGCCAATGTAAGGCAAATTAATATTTCTGGATGGACAGAGAGAGCAAACAAGTAAGGTCTGGGGGCTCTGAAATCTTGCACTACTGGACAAAGTGACATTGTCTTTCGAAATGCATTACCGGAACACGATTCTCTTATGAATCATATCGATTGTGCATATCAATCTCTTACATTTTGAACTTTATAATAATACTAGCTGTTGCCCGCGACTTCGTTCGCGTGTATTATTTTTTTTAATATAGGTAAAGTACCCTATGTTACTTCTAATACCTCCAAGAATAATTAAGTGTACAAAGTTTCATGATGATCGGTTAAGTAGTTCTCGCGTGAAAGCTAAACAAACAAACTTACATTCACATTTTATAATATTAGTAGGGATAAACATTTATTTCAAAATTTCTTCCATAATTTCCCAGAAACTCAAGTTACCCTTGAATGCTTAAACCATTCACTCAAACCAAGCATAATTTAATGCAACAACAAGCAAGACGAGTACGTTCCCCTTTGTGACCATGACAACATCTCAAGACCCTAAATGACTCTCTGAAGACCCTATTTGTGAACTCAGAGTGAAGTAATAAATCTTGTACAAAGGACCCGGGCAATGCTTACAGCTGTCCTCCATTTTGTTTTGTTAAGTCGTTGCATATAATAATGTTCGGATTTATGTCAGGGAGGAGTTTGAAACAGTTTAAACAGAAATATATAAATCGAATTATATATTTCTGTTTCAAAAGAAAATGTCTAGAATTCGTTCATGTACCGACTGAAGTTTAGTACTTACTAGTTTTTGTGTTTTTATTTTTACTTTAGAGTTTAGACGATTATATTATAATTATGTTGTTGTACATATCGTAAGCCTGAAATAGGCAAATATGTCAGAACTCATATTTTCCTACAAACGGTTTTTGGTATACTTAATAATAGAGGTATACTAAATAAATACAGCAACTGACTTTTTTTTTACTTTTGATAGGCACGCGTTTGACCACTATCTCACCTGACGTCTCTGGTAAGTGATGATGCGGTCTAAGAGCACGCTTGCCTCGAAGTAACCTGTTCACTCTCGACTTAAAGAATCAAAGGGTTCTTGAAATATTAGATAATTCCTCTTGTATGCGTTCAGGATATTAAAAATGGCTCAAAATTCTACATTCTTTCAAAACAAATCTAATAAAAAAAGTAAAATGATTCTTGCATCGGCCGGGAATCGAACCCGGGCCGCCCGCGTGGCAGGCGAGCATTCTACCACTGAACCACCGATGCTTATACTCTAGTCGTCGAAAATTGCAATCTCTTAAAATATACGGTCAGCAAAATCATAACGTGCCCAATCATCTTTTTTAACATGTGCAGTACGAAAACGTGTTATTATGATTGTAAGGAGGTCGAGCTTAGGTGAAAGGTATGTAGTCTCGAGCGCATCTTCATTTTCACTTTTTTAAAAGAAACATTTGAACCAATTTGTATGTTGACCGTGTTGTTAATAAGCATCGGTGGTTCAGTGGTAGAATGCTCGCCTGCCACGCGGGCGGCCCGGGTTCGATTCCCGGCCGATGCAAGAATTTTTTTTGGACGCACCAACCGATCCTTGCGAAAATTTATTTTGTCTTTTTAAAAAAACATTTACCTACCTCTGTAAAATACGCAAAAAAAAAATTTATACTTTCTATAGGCACGCGTTTGACCGCTATCTCACCTGATGGAAAGCGATGTTGCGGTCTCAGATGGAGCACACTTGCCTAGAAGTAACCTATTCATTCTTGACTTAAAGACTCGCAGGTTGTAGCTGTTCACTCTTGACTTAAAGACAAATTCTAAACATTTACCAGATAAGCTAGACTTAGGCGCGATTGCCCAAATAAGTAGGTATCAGTTATCTTTTAACAAAGAGTTAATGGCCCCAGACTAGCGATTAACTCAGAGTCAAAAATAACTTACCCTTATTATTTAAAAAGAGGTGAAACAGTACGCTTACACTACTTCAAACAGTCATAGGTCTACTTTCATCCCACGAATGCTCGGTTCTTGTGGAAAACAGCCAGTCGATTCTGCAGTGCGATTTTGTAAACATGTCGAAGTGAACACTTAGGCGAAGTGAACGATAAGTGAACTGTCAAACCATACAAGCAAGATGGAATGACAGCTCACTTGTCGTTCTCGTGATCACGGTGAGATGTCAACAGAATCGACGGGCTGTAAGAATGGCGTAGCGAAAGCTTAAGCGAAATGAACGACAAGTGAGCTGTCAAACTATGCAAACGATATGGAATGACAGCTCACTTGTTCACTCCACCTAAGTGAACATGTGGAGTGGTCGACGGAATAATCCAGCTCTAAACATGTCGAAGGGATGACTTGGGTGAAGTGATCTGTGAAGTGGTGAAAAAAAAAGGGATGACTTGGGAGAAGTGAGCTGTCATTCCATCTTGATTAAATGGATTGACAGCTCTCTTTGTGACAACTTCACCTAAGTCTACACTTCAATATTATGTTTACAGAATCGCACAGCTATACCTACAACGATCACTGACCTACCGATGATTGCTTGTGATGAAGCAATTGTAATATCAGAGCAAAATGTACGGACAGCAAAAACATTCATTTATCTCACTCGATACTAACTCTCTTACTTAGGTACGTAAATAAATGATTTTATCATAATTATGATAAGTCAGCACAAAGCGTGATTAATGATCATAATATTCATGTAGAAATACATGTTCAACATTATTCAGTTCTTGTACTTCACCTACCCAACCGTAATTATCCCTTGGAAGGGCAAAAAAGCCATTTCTGAGGAAATAACATCAATCACAACGCTTGCCCAGTGTGTGTGGTAATAACAGACCATTAAAACTAAATTCAGATTTCTTCGCGTTATTTTTAAATTTGCATTATTTTTAAATAGACAGAAGCCAGTAAATCTGACACGAGTCTTTCATAGAACTACCTCGGTTCCCAGTTACTGGGTTATGGTGGTCAGGTATGTAGCCTATCCACGGAAAATACTGGTATTCAGCTGAATTTGATCTGTCTGCAAACCGACCCTAATATGGTTGAGGAAAGACTTGGGCATCTGCCTAATATTTTCTCCTTATCTGTATAATATTATAAAAAGGTAACATTTGTTTGTAAGTTTGTATGTAGCGGACCGGTAATCTCAGGAACTACTAGACCGATTTGAAAAATTCTTTCATTATTAGATAGCCCATTTATCGAGGCATATCATCACGCTGAGACTAGAAGGAGCCGAGCATTAATGGAAAATGTGACGCAGACGAAGTTGCGTGGGTCAGCTAGTTTGTGATAAATTACGTGGATCAACTCAAACTTAAAGCATTTTATTTTAATTGGACCATTTGCATGCACTTTTCAATGGTCAAGGTCGGTCGGTAAAAAGATGAAGCTATTTGTTCGAAAGTATAGATTTGTATGGAGAAGAACTGCCTACATCTGCCTATCTTAATTTGTCAGACCTTGGGATAGCTTTTAACCGGTGGTAAAAACCACCGGTAAAAAACTATCAAGGATAAACATATGGAAGCCGGGACCTGCTCAATTAGGTAATTGTTCAAGGGGTTACCGCCTCTCAGTTCGTTCATGAGGTAAAAAAAATGTTCCATGATAGTAATGGAACACGACTCTCCTACAATTTTCAATCTTATTCATGTAAAACACATTTAATTTAAAATCAAAGTGCAAAAAGAATCCTGCATCGGCCGGGAATCGAACCCGGGCCGCCCGCGTGGCAGGCGAGCATTCTACCACTGAACCACCGATGCTTATATCTAATTGTTTAAAATACCTATTGCAAAGCATGTGGTTTGAAAGTAACAGTGAAGATGTGAGCAAGAGCACCTTTCACCTTGATTTGACCTCGCTCACAATATTATGCTGATAATCGTTTTAGATTTTTTGCTTGTTTGATGATTTCTTGAGCAAAATTACAAATATTCTAATACAGGGTTATTTGTAGTGTAACGAAGTCTATGCAAAGCAAAGCTTTCTTTTGCTTCGCATAGACTTCGTAACATTTAGAGCGTTCCATTTAAATATTTTTGTATGAAAACCTGATGAACTAAAATATGATGAATTTTTAAAGTCCTAGAACAAAAGTGTTAGTTACATAGAGATGTTGTCGGTGTTTTACAAATAACCCTGTATAATAAATTCTTCCGTTACTGAGTGACTGAGTCATTAATTGCTAACTGACACACAACGCAAAGCCGAAACTACAAGTCTTAGGAAGCTGAAATTTGGCATGAAGGTTCCTTGGGGAATGTGGGGGAGCACTAAGAGAGGATTATCCGAAATTCCTACGGGAACGGGAAAAACCGGATATGCGCGTACCAAGTCGCGGGCAAAACTTAACTGCTTTAAATAAATACTCAAATGTTGTTATCTGAGAGAGATAACAACATTTTTTATTTATTTTAGTCTTATCAGCAGTGTGCCAAATAGGATAAACCAATCGATTTAGAGCTAGATTTTTAAGTCATTAATCGAAAAACTAAAGTTTTAAAAGACATTCATGACACACAAAATCATCATAATTATTTAAGCATGAAGATTATTATATTAATTAACCTGTCAACGCCCGTAAGATCCTATTGGGCCAAAGTTGTACTATCTTAGTATTGTTCTTTTAATTTGCGGGTGCTGATAGATGAAAGTCAGCAAATGTATTTGAGTCAATGACTGTTATTACCTAAATACAAAAGATAATCTCTTAAATAATACCTATTAATTGTTCATGAAAACAATAATTCACAATGATAAGCGAGAACAAAAATTTAATTAAGTTTCATTCAAAACACGGTAAGAGAGATAAAACATATTTTAATTAAAATCGACACGTTTTCTAATATTCATTTGTTAGAAGTGGATTTACCTTCTTATAACATAAGGTAAGATCACGTTTAGGTTCTCGTTTAGTCATAGATAAGAATCGATGACCGTTGGGGTAGACGAGTTCTTGAGTGGAGACCGCGAATCGGCAAATGTAAGGTCGTAACGCCCTCAGGCTTGGTGGAGCGACGATCTTCGCAGGGTGGCTGGTAGCAGCTGGATGAGAGTTGCCGGTGATCGAGCCTAATGGCGTACCTACACTTAGAGAGGCCCATGTACAGAAGTGGACAGTTATAGGCTGATGATGATGACGAACATCACACGTCTATTCTCTCCGAGGCTGAGATGAACTTTCATACAAATAATTTGCTAAGCATTTTTGCAATCATATTTACTCCAGTGAAATCGCATGCAATTGAGTTCCAGTATTTAACATTGGTCAACTGCCTTTTCCTATGGTTGGCGCCAGATAAACGTGTAATAAATAAATAAAGTACATTGAACTATCCCTAATATCCCTTCGTAGATACTCAAATAATTACTAGAGACCGCTAAGGATCACGATAGAAGTCGATTCAGAACAGTTTTAAGTCATATTTCCGTTTACGATATTAAGGAAGTCACTTAATGTATGTGATCAATGACCGTTATTGCATGGGTATCTGACGTCTGCCATAGGTCAAAACGAGTTTTTAACAGACTTGAAAAAATTTTGTTTAGCGATGTTTTCGCCAATTGACTAAACAACATTTTGAAGAGATCTAACGAATCACTTCTAGGTCCACTCTTGTTACAGCCACTGGTGCGTTCAAATGGACCTGAACTTCAACAGCCCTCAGGTGCTCACGACGGGAACTGAGTGGTTTAAATCGGGAGGACTCCGCAGTAGAGCTCTTCGGACTACTTTCATCAAAAAACCATCTATGAACATTTACGGCGCTAGAATTTTTCGAAATATATATGAAAACTTGCTTTTGCCCGCGACTACATTTGCTCATATCCCATTTTTTCCTGTTCCTATAGGAATTTTGGGAAATCTTCTCTTAGGCCGCGGACACGAACTCAGCGGATGAGGAGCGGCATAAAAATCTTTTTTTTTACTTAATGTGGGTTTGCTCTTGACTCTAGTCTTGGTCAGAGATGACAGAGACAAAGTCTATGATGGAGCGAGCTTACACAGAAGGAGCCTGTTTACTTTAACTTTGAAAAAATTAGGGTTGTAAGCGATGGGAAACACAGACACAGGCAGAGAGTTGCACTCCTTTCCTGTGCGCATTATGAAAGACGCTTGAGTGAATCTATGCATTTGAAAGCGCCACTGCTGCACTGGTCGCGTCAAATGTATAGATTTATATGGAAATGCAAGCGCCACTGCCGGCGCCGCTGTGTTTGTGTCCGCGGCCTAAGTGCTGCCCTACATTATCCAAGGAACTTAACGGCCAAAGATCTACGTACAGCTTTCCACGTACAGTAGTTTTGGCTGTGCGTTGTCTGTCAGTCACTCAGTCAATAACGGAAGAGTTTTATGTAATACTAGCTGACCCACGCAACTTCAACAGCGTCACATTTTCCATTAATGCTCGGCTCCTTTTAGTCTTAGCGTGATGATATGATTGTAGCCTATATCCTTCCTCGATACATGGGCTATCTAATACTAAAATAATTCAAATCGGACCAGTAGTTCCTGAGATTACCCCCTACATACAAACTTACAAACTTACATAAAAATGTTACCTCTTTGTAATACACTTCTTTCTTTCTTCTTCTTTTTTTCACTTCTTTAGTATAGATATCACTGGAAACTGACAAACGCCGTGAGATTGTAAAATATCGCGTGAAATTCTGAACTTTTTTTCTAAATAAGCCACGGATACATTGGAAACTATTGGATTTTGATGGAATTTATTATATAAAAAACGTTTTTTTCATAATATATCGAGAAAATATTTACTAATCAAGATTTATTACGATCTTACGGAGTCTTTCATTTTCCGGTGACATATAAGGTTATACATTGCTTGATAATAAGATATACCGTTGTAATGATAGCATCGCATTGGCACATCGCACTGTTAGGTATCTATTTACAAAATAAAAATACACAGTGAATATTTTCTCATGTTTCAATTTATTTTTACTGTAATACTTTAAACACCCATCACTGACACACTCGCTCTAAGTGCAAGTTTTTAACGACATCCTCCGATTTTCCAAGTTCTCGCAAAAGATTTCCAGACGAGTTGTTTCGACGTTTTCGTGCATTTCCGCCTCGCTTCACACATTATTTTCAGAAGTATGTTAAGTTTTCAGGATTCCTGATAACAAGAAATTATGGGTAAGGAGACTGATTTAATTGTTTGTAAGTAAAACCTTGATATCCCTCGTTCGGAAAAAAAGTTGGCGTAGAATAACCGCATCGATGACATCAGCAATTTTAACATCATCTCATCTTAAATAACTTATCCACTCCAAATCCATGTACCTACTTGTCTAGTTAGGATTCCGAACGCCTGGCCCTGGTCCAATCCATGGTCCGGAGCGAGACGTAATGGGACGCCGTCACCTTCTTCTGCGAAGCAGTCATGCTAGCGAAGGCGGTGGCGGAATGGGAAAGGGAGAGAACCTCTCGTCCTGGCCGGCGCGGAAGACGCCGCGGGCGTCGGAGGCCTCCGGCCACCGCAGTGGCGGGCCTGTGGACGGTGAACTATGGGTAGCTCGCCGTTGGTCCGTCTTATGACGACAGGCCGTGTCGACGGCGCGTTCGTGATTCACGCACGCCTCAAAGAGAGTCAGCACACAGAGGGGCCCGAAAGGGCCTACGCCTGCCGGAGTTGCGGGACTATTCGAAAGAGATACCACGGCTCCGGAACACATAAGGCAATGAAGGAACATGGATGGGTTTTAGTCAGTAAAAGTCTGACACTCCCTCCCGCTCCGCCTGAAGCGGGAGCAGTCATTTGATGATTTCCCATAGCTAACAAAAAAAAAAGGTTCCGAACTCCCATACGAATAACGGAACCTTTTTATGATCACTTGCGTGTCTGTCTGTCTGTCGATAAGGCAATTTGCTCCGTATTACTTCTTTGTGTTAATTTCAACATTATAAATGTAATACATACCTACTATTTTTACCGTTGCCGTAGGAATTTCGAGAAATGCTGCTCAGCCCAGCGTTCAACGACCACGACGAGTCATTCAGTAACGAAACAGTTTTATATACTAGGGTAATAAATAATATGTATTAGGAATTAGGATGAGAATGCATGTTTATTATTTACTGGTATTACACAGACAAAATTATAGAGGATAAATAATTTCAAGTCCAAATCAACAAACTGAATCCAACAGATAGGTACTATCAAAAGAGGCAATTGTCAAATTATAATCTGTTTTGGTTTGTTTACCCAGTCATAATTGCTACTAAGTATATGATTTCCTTTCCTGTTTAATTCTAAAATCTAAATTAAAATTTTACTTCCTGGTATAAATCAGTGTCCATCTATTATTTATAGTGACGAGAGCTAACGATATTATTATTATGAATTCATTCGCTAATTTGTTTGTAGTGACGTTTTTTGTCTGCTCATCTGTGAAATATGGTGAGTTTTGAGGTTTTGAGAATTAGTTAGTGGGCATAAATCTGCCTAGCCTTTTCCCAACTACATTGGGAACTTCCAGTCAAACCGGATTTAGCTGAAAACCAGTATTTTACGGGGAACGGCTGCCTACCAGACCTCCACAACCCATTA
Source organism: Ceramica pisi (assembly GCA_963859965.1). Lineage (NCBI taxonomy): Eukaryota > Metazoa > Arthropoda > Insecta > Lepidoptera > Noctuidae > Ceramica > Ceramica pisi. The sequence continues at coordinate 5,126,577 of OY982541.1, read as the reverse complement.
ACTGGGTAACAGGGTTTTCCTTAGCAAGACTGGTGTCAGATTTTCTGGCTTCTGACTATCCGTAACGACTGCCAAAGATCTTCAAATAACAGCCGGGACCAACAGCTTAACGTGCTTTCCGAGGCACGGAGGAAACTCGGTATGTTAAGATGGTCACCCATCCACAGACCAACATTGGCAGGCGTTGCTTAACCTTGAAGATCGACCTGTGCGGCTGTTATTATTTAGCCACGAGCTTCTCAGAATTAGTAAGTTAGGGTGATTTTATTTATTTATTTTATTATACTTTCGTGCGTTTAATTTTTTTACACGGCACCTTAACTTTACCAATATGCAAAGGAATTGATTTCATGTTTTCTGTTGCTAGTTTTTTTCTTTATGAGCTGTTCTTTCACTTTGTTAGTTTTATATGTTAGCAATTTACTTCACGCTCAATTAGCACACAGTCAGTTTTTACGGTGACACTTTAACAGCCGATTGTTTCTGTCGACATCTCTCCGTAATCACTTAGGTGGAGTGACAAGTGAGCTGTCATGCCATCTTGTTTGTGTGGTTTGACAGCTCTCTTGTCATTCACTTCGCCTGAGTGTTCACTTCGATTTGTTTAAGAATCGCACTGCAGAATTGACTGAGTTTGACGTGAACTCTTTTAGATACCTTCTGTGATGTTTCAGCTTTTCTCTTTCATCTTCATCTTCTAACCCATTTATCATGTTTTCCTGGCCTTCCTACCCCTTTTCAGCCATCAACATTTTAACATTTCCTAATAGTATAAAAATGATTTTGTTGGATTATTTAAACCGACGTTGAATAGTTATATTGCTCTAGCAACAATTTATTTATTTATTTTACTTTCAGCTCAGCACACAAATGCACAGAGCCTTAGGCATTCATGGTAACTACGAAATAAAAATAAACTAAATACTTACGAGCCTTGTACATTGTCGTGGAGCGAAACAACGGGTCGGAGAAACGGAGAAATTTTATCCCAACGGGGTTGTACAAAATCTCAGTGACTCACGTGGTGCGTGGTGCTGTAATGAACAGACACCCTAAGGCGGCCTGTCCATTGCCGTTGAGCGAGGCAGCGGAGCCGAGAAACGGAGAAACGGAGAAGAGTGGACTTCCCTGCCGGAGTCTCTGTTTCCTCATAGCTACAACTTGGGAGTCTTTAACCGGTTCACAGTTCAACAGACCACATGTGGTCTGCGCTGATTGTTTTACTATTGTGTCTGCTTTGCGGACAGTGAACCTATTAAGTAAAGAGTGAATAGGTTACTTCTAGGCCAGCGTGCTCCATGTTAGACCGCATCATCGCTTACCATCAGGTGAGATAGTGGTCAAACTTTTACTGACATGATAGGTTAATATTTCTCCAGTTCTCCGCTCCGCTGCCTCGCTCTGCGCAAATGGATAGGCACCCTTGGGGACACCAAAATAGTAAAAAGGAACCCGAACGTCAACTTAATTTGTCTGTCACTGCGGCAAATTTAACTAATCTTCGTCTTTCCAGTTTCGTCTATTGTTTGCTACGAGTGTGAAGGTTTCGGAGCTAACTCAGCCTGCAGGTACAGGCTGGACTCCAGCATGATCAGGGTATGCAAGGAACCAGAGTCTTACTGTGGATATGTGAAGCTGGACCGTGAGTATCAACTGTAATTTATACTTAATATTATAAAGAAGTAACATTTGTTTGTAAGTTTGTATACAGGGGTAATCTCAGGAACTACTAGTCTGATTTGAAATTCTTTCAGTATTAGATAGTCCATGTACCGAGGAAAATATAGGCTATATATCATCACGCTAAGACTAAAAGGAGCCGAGCATTAACAGCGAGCAGCAACCTTGAACCTAATGCGTTAGCGGTAAAGATGAAAATTCAATTTGACAGATTGTTGTGTGATTATTATATGATTCTTCTAGACTGGTTTTTTTTAGCGCGTTCTTTCATTTGATACCCCATAATTTCTCTTTCAGTCGCTGTTGCAAAAAACTAAGAACATTTTTATTCCTTTCTTATTTAGCCTATGACACTTACAAATAACGTGGCTTTCTATTGGTATAAGAATTTTCAAAATCGCTTCTGTAGGTCCTGAAATTACCCTCTACAACCTCACAAACTCACAACACCCTTTACCTCTTTATAATAGCTATAAGTACTCGATAGAAAAAAATAGGCTTGATTGAAAAAAATTGCATCTTAAATCTTATTCTTTGTATTACAGATTATTGGTTCTTCTACATTAAACGAGCATGTGGAAAAAAGTTTGATGAATTTGATGACCTGCTCCAGGATTATGAGAAAAAGCAGGGAATTCGCGTTTACCCTACCAAGTGTGACTCAAATCTCTGCAATAGTGCTGTGGAGGTTTTATCTAAGAGAATGATTGTGTTTATTATTGCTATTTTAGTTTTATCTTTGATATTTATAGGTTTGTTTTTATTGATAAGAAAAATTTAAGTACAAAAATATAACAAGCTTTTAATATACTAAATAGTTCTTTCAAAAACATAACCTTAGAACTTTAATATTTTCTGGTGGCCATCTTAATATACTCAGATTCCTCCGTGCCCGATGGTGGTCCCACCTGTCATTTGTAGATCTTTGGCTGTTGTTATGAAAATCTGGCAAGAGTCTTGGGGTGGCGCGATACCTATTTGGTTATACAAATATACTCTGCTGCACTGCACTGCACTGCACTGCAGAACTGCACCCGCTTAGGCAGGAAGCCGACCCCAATATAGTTGAGAAAAGATCTGGCAGTTTACTTGTTCAATCTCCGTTGAGATACTGTGACTGGAAACACTAATTGATTAATGATATTTATTTTGAAAGTAGGTTGTAATTACACGTCAATCTTTTTTTTGTCTTCTTAAACTAGATGAGGCCGGAGTTTCCTAACTACCCAAGGAATTCCATACAATTGTATTAGTTAAATCATATGAGATTCATACAGTTTGATGTCTTAGGTCATGCTCAAATTGCTCAAACTTAGAACTTTAAGCAGCTCAACGATCTGACGAACAATACCAAAGTACGGAAATCTGTGTAGGCCGTATGAAGAACTCAAACTATGGCGGAAACTCATTCCAATATATTTACCTCACAACTGCAGCTTCAAATAATCGTCACACAAACTAACACTAGATGGTCTACAAAGATGACGTCACCACTAAACCAGTTAGTAAGTTGTAGAACGCTCGTTTGCCACGTAAATGTCTTTAAAGTTATGTGAAGCACGTTCGCGCATACTTATCTCTCCCTCAACTCGAGATAAAGGGGGTTTCAGATGAACAAGTCGGGAAAACGCTCTGCATTTGCATCTTATCTTATCACTGGTATAAATGCGAAAATTTGGATTGATGCTTGTTACTCAATCACGCCAAACCAGAGCGGCTGAGCGGATCTGGTGGAAATGTATAGCCTAGAGTAACACATAGGTTATTTTTATCCTGGAAGTACCTTAGTTTTGCGGTCGCTACTCCAGAAACTTTTGATCCCTTAGATAAATTATCTGGGGGTCTAAAAGTACATTGTAGCAGAATCAGAAAACACATCACGCTTCACGTCACTGTTAAATTGTTTTAATCAACCTTGAACCAAATACGCTTGCGATAAAGATGAAAATTAATTTGACAGATTGGTGGATAATGTTATGATCCTAATATGATTCTGCTAAAGTGGCATTTTTAGACCCACTATTCTGCCAACAATCCCACTGTCATTACCTCATCAATCAGTCATTCTTTGCTGATTTGTCAGCCTAAGTCATGATAAAGTTAAGGTAAGTATCCTTTTGTTTACAAGATAGCACCTACTATTTTCTCAAGAAAAACCGTTCTTTCCACTTAAACTCCGATTTGAAAATCAGCTCACGAAATAAATCTTTATCAAATTCCCTGTCGCGTGTGAACACGCACTTAACGTGCGGATTTAGATACAGGGGGAGGCTCTTTGAAATACGTTTCGAAAATGGGTCGTCTTTCGTTTGAGCCTTTTGTGTATTTTTCCTTTTGTTTTCCAACTTCCCCCTGCTAAATGTTTCATATTTTTAAGTAAATGTTTTCTTTTAAAACGACGCCTACGTTTCATCCCTTTTCGACTAAAGTCGAGTGAAAGTATGAATTTCCATAAATCCTTTTTGACGTACACTCCAGACGAAAGTTGAATATTTTAGGTGTATATTTGGGTGTCTGTCAAAAACATGTGCCGCAATATTTATGTTGTTGAAGATATCTGAAACTATTTTGGATTAGGGTGCCACTCCAACTGACGGAGTTAGGTGCCTACTAGTAACTTAAATTTAAATTGAAGCTCTACAAAGGCGTCTTCTTAGATGTTTCTAAAATATGAGAGGAGACTCTACCTAAACCTTTGTAGTATAGCATCCAATTCAAATAAATACTATATTTATAACAGCTTTATAAAAATCTCATTTTATTTTTAAGATGACTTAGGATTTAAAATTTCTGTGTAGTTAAAATCTGTCGGGTATGAATAGGTCTCTATACCTACCCTACCATGCCCGTCGTTTTAGAATACTGACTAGCACATCGATTCTATAAAATTCAATCAACAACTCGCATTTCACGTCGCTATTCGCTCTCACTTCGCATAAGGTTCAAAATGACCTTGATTTTGCATTCTGTAAGCATCACCTAGGCACTTGCGAAGTGAAGTGAGTTCCAAAGCGACCAACACTGTACTAGTGACTACCACACTCAACAAAATGTAAGTCGACATTTAATGGTTTTTTATTTTACCAATTTTTGACACAGAATTTTAGCTATTATGATGTTTAAATTAAATTTTCTTAATTTAAGGAATTTGAGGCAGCTAATAAGTAAAAAAGAAAACTCTAAATTTGTGCCGTGAATATAATCTACTTATGCTTACCTTACGAAGAAAACTGACTGACAGACAATATCATTAGTAATCTGTGGACAAGGACAATATTTTCATTTATTGCGTTGACGTTATAGAGTGCGTTGCATTGTTTTGTCTACGTTTTGTTTGTTTTTTGATCGTTCAGTGCCGATAATAATTGTGAAATAATCATGAAGTAAGTTTATATTTCTGGTTGTAAAGTTCAAAAATAATTTAATTAATTAAAGAAATGTTTTTTTTTGGTTTCGAATAAAACAAAAATGTTTCAGTCCAAATAAGACACGTTCCTCTCACCCATCGTCGGCTCAGGTTGAAACTCTGGTAGAGTTTATGGAAAGAAACCCTGGCATAATCACAATCCATACACGCTCATATACTTAGTCGTCATCTCGGGTTAATAAAGATAAACTTCGAATTTTGGTAGATTGTCGACGCTTTTCTAGTTTATCCAAAGCATGAGCTTCTTATAATAAAGATTTGAACAAAAACATTCTTGCCATCGTTATCGCTTAAGTAGGTAGGCACTTATTCACTTTAAAAACTTTCCTAAAACACTATTTAACTATGTTTTCTTCTATTTTCACTCGTAAAATAGATGCTTTTAATTTGACACTCTGAATCGGGTTCGAGTGCGAAGTGAGCGTCGAACTGACGGGGGAATTACCTTATAGAATGCCACTTTTTACGTCATGTCATACTTTATCTGTCAAAATCTCGCGGTCAATTGAGTTCAACTCGCAAACACGCTCGCAAGAGTAGCGCTAGTGTAGATTCGAATTATCAACCGAGTTTTAGAATGCCAACCAAGAAACTCACAGCGGATTCAGATTCGAAGTTTAGACTGAAGTCTTACAGAATCACACTGTAGCTCATTTTTATATCTTTCTGAATTTTATTATCAAAATTGATCATACTGTAATTTCCCCTACCAGCACTATTATAGAATTTTAGAGGTATACCTGCATTCATCGCCATTTTGATTCTTAAAAAAATTCTTAACAAAAATCTTAGAAATATGGTGCCTTAGAGTGCCCCGTTGCCTAGATATTTGGAGGTTAAGTTGCCAAGTGAGTACATGTTAAAGTTCGAATCCTGTACGCTGATTAATTAATGGTTTGTTGTGGAGATGGGTCTACTCTACATTATCGCAAATCCTGTCATTCAAACCCAGTCATAAAAAATGCTGATTTTTTTTAGACTCATCTGGAACGTAGAACAGTACTTTGTTTTAAATGACGGCCTCAAAAAGTTTCGGCGACACTAAATGCAGGACCTTAATTTGTCGTTTTAAACCATATACCTGCAACGTACCAACTTTCATTCTGAAACCAATGCTTTCAATTCAATCCGTTTACCCCAAATTCAGGATCGACTTACCCCTATTCATCAGTGAGTACTTATGTACTTTTCCTCATATCCATCAATCTTTTTAATCAAAGTCCCCCACATTTTATTGATAGGTACATGAACATTAATAGTACGTGTTTCTAAGGCTAATGGAAATCTGAGTCAGCCATTACAGAAAGTTGTTGGGTTAGTTCGCCTCAGCCAAATTGGAATGCCTATTCACCGTACTATTGGCCGGGCTTGGGCCAAGACTTCGAGCATCCCTGCTACCTTTTGAGATTGGGGCTTTAGAATCAGCGACTTGGTTTGTTTTTTACTATTTTTGTTAATTTTTTTTTATTCCTTACCAGGGACAAGCAATGTGATTGTCAAAAGTTCAAAACTGTTTGTGATCATTTCATGAAGTTGTGCCTATGTCATTTTGCCTTCTTATGAGTTTTGGTCTTTTTCAGTCGCTGATAGAATGACACTTTTTGCACGTTATCCGGAATTGAATTCGTTTATGTACCAACGAGGTGCATCTAAACGATACCAAGGATATATAACAGAACATTTGTCTGCAGTGTCTGTGCGGACTCTTCAAAACTCAGAATGTCCCCGTATCTGCTAGGCCTTAGAAGATAATGGCATGCTGTGCAGGCAGGCGTCAAAACTAGACAGTTACATAGTAGCATGCCTCCAGCACTTTTGGAATTGAGCTTTCTAGAATGTTGTCTTTTAACGCATATGTACAAGTATGACTGACAGACAAAGACAATTTTTAATTAATCATCGTTGTATTATATTTATGGCCCAGTGCGGTTTGAGTTTTATTCTACTACTAACTGACCCGTGCTCAATGTGCTCATTCCGTTGGGCGGCATTTTTGGGTTAATATATACATTACGTCACCGGAAAATGGCAAACGCCGTAAAATTATAAAATATCGCGAGAAATTGAAAACTTTTTTGTCTAAATTAGACACGGATAGATTGGAAACTATTGAATTTGGATGGCATTCATTTTATACAAAATGATTTTGTCATAATATATCGAGAAAATACAATGTTATCAAGATTTAATACAATCTTACGGATATACCGCGTGTATCTGACATCGCGGCACAAACGACCCTTAGACTTAGAATTTTTCGTCGGCTTTTTTCATTTTTTTCAAGGGTTTTTTTTACTTTAGACTGCTCATAATCGTTATTCTGACCTAACCCAATGAGATTTTTAATAAAAAAATAATTAATTAACTTTCAATAAAAAAGCAATCTGAATAAAACCACAAATAGATATCACCTCAGCTGAGCTGATACCTACTTGTGGTACTCTTGAAAAAAATGAGAAAAGAACCGACGAAAAATTCCAACACTGGGGTGTCCAGAATCATGCCCTGGACCCATGGAAATCGTTTGTGAGTCGATGTCAGATACACGCGGTATACAGCCTATGACTCTCACAAAAAAAGAAATAAGTTGATAAAAGAATTCAATATCAATATCGATTCTCAGTAGATCCAGAGATTATCCCCTGCAACCTCACAAACTCACGAACTTTACGTCTTTATAATACTAATATTATAAAGACGTAAAGTTCGTGAGTTTGAGAAACTACGAGGTGACTAGTCATCTCGTTCGTAACTATGAAATGCTTAAGTAAAAATCGAAGGTATGCCGCTTGTTTCATGGCCCACAAAACCGGGGACTTATTGAATAATGTATGCTGTATATCGGCGACCACGGGAACTTCCGTCGCTGCTTTTGAGGCTGCACTCCGATTAAATTTTGTCTCGTCCTAATAAGTTTCAGACTTCCCATGTTTTCTTTTGAAAATGAGGATTATACCTAAAGGTTTTTTGTACACAGCGAAACATATAGATACTACTCTGTCAAGAAGATACCGGGAAAAGATCAATAATACACAAAATGTTAGTTATTCATCCAAATTTATCATATCACCTTCAAAGTATTCTCCTTCAGAAACTATAAATTTACGCCAAAAAATAATCCAATCATCCAAACATTTTAAAACGATTTTTCCGGAATTGTGTCCAGTTCTCACCGCGAATTTTTCTTTATGTTTTCTACCGAATGATAAGGAGTGCCACGAAGTGGTAATTTGAGTTTAGAAAAAAGAAAGAAGTTGGCTGGAACCATATTTGGGATGATATTTGTTGAGTTTTTGGTCAAAAATTCGTTTACAATGGTGGACTTGTGCGAAGGCGCATTACGGTGGTGCAAAATCCAAGAATTTTCTTATCACAAATCTATCCTTTTTCGTCTAATTTGCTCTCTTAAACGCCGCAAATAAAATTCTTTATTTGCCGTTTTACCTTTCGGTAAGAATTCTGAGTGCACAACACCGCGATAGTCAAAGAGAAAAGTCAACATTCCTTTGACTTTGATCGACTTGGCGTGGTTTTTTCGGTTTCGGATCAGTTGGAAGGCGCCACTCCGAAGCTTATTCACTAGTTTGCTAGTCGAACTCGTAAACCTACGTCTTATCACCAGTAACAATGAGTTTCATGAATTTGGGTCGGAAGTGACTCGTTCTAGCATGTCCTCAGTGTCACATGTGCGATTGAGTTTTTGGAGAAAATTCAGGTTTTTTGGGACTAGCCGAGCGGCAACAAGTTTCATACCCAAGTGATTATTTATATTGGTATGGACCGACTAGTGAGACACAAAAAGTTCGGCGGCTATCTCACTCACACTTGAATGAGGATTTTCAGTCACAATTTCCTTCACTTTTGCGATGTTAACTTCAGCTGCAGACGTTGATGGCCTACCAGAGCGAGGCAAATCTTCCATCATATTTCGACCGGTTTGGAACGCTTTGTACCACTCATAAGCACGTGTTTTTGAAAACGTCGATTCACCGTAAGCCTTCTCTAACATTTCAGTGACTCCGAACACGAAATTCCATTGGCGATGCAAAATTTAAGACAAACCCTTTGTTCGATATTTTTGTTCATTATGAAATTCGCTGTACGCACTAGGTATGATATAACTAAAAATAGCACTATATTTTAACCTAAATAACATGTTAATCAAAATCCGCGCCAAATTGGAAAACAGTTGTACCAATCTAACAACAACCAAAACAAAAAAGGAACCATAAAAAAATCTTCAATTTCCAAAACTTTTTTGACTGAAGTTTATCACGAAAATAATTGTTTTTTTTTTATTCGCTACTTAATTGTTCAGTTATCATGGCAACTAAGACGATTGGAATAGAGGAAATTGCCTTCAAAAGAAATCATAGAAATACATAGGTCTAGACTCATTTCATTGAACTCCTAACAGACCTTAACATTTTAAAAACCCGTAGATAAACCATTTTGAACCATTAAATAAGTACAAAGCATTTTGGCCTCGAAAAATAATTGTCACGATTTTGGAGAGGTTACCTAAATTGATGATCGTATTAGAGAGAATAAATCGACGCAGTCCCCTGGCACCTTTGTAAATACGGGCTTATAGAGATGAGGTTATAGTGGGAGATGAGCTAGAGATGAGCGAGGCAAGAAAATCGTATTAAATTTATGGGTAACCGTTTTCAGGGTAAATTAATAAATTGCATTTCCAGGTCCACATTATGATCATAACTTAGAATTCAATGTTATGAAAAGTCTATTTAAAGACGAATAGAGAGAGAGCTGGCCATCTTCGGATGAAGAATCAGCAATACCATTCAACGCTGAAACTCTGAAGACATCTTGACTTTTATTTTTGCACTTCTTCTTCTTCTTATCGTGTGGGTAGTAAGGTCTAAAGACCCCACACACCCTTTTTTTTTTAGGGATGGGAAATCATCCAATGACTCCTCCCGCTCTGGGCGTAGCGGGAGGGAGTGTCAGACTTCTACTGACTAAAACCCATCCATGTTCCTTCATTGCCCTTTGTGTTCCGGAGCCACGGTGTCTCTTGCGAATAATCCCGCGACTCCGGCAGGCGTCGGCTCTTTCGGGCCCCTTTGTGTTGCTGACTCTCTTTGTGGCGCGCGTGGAACACTAACGCGCCGTCGACACGGCCTGTCGTCACTAGACGGACGAACGGCGAGCCACCCATAGCTCGCCGTCCACAGGCCCGCACCCCACACATCCTAGTGTCGGAGTTTCTAAACCGCCTAAAGGACCTCTAACATGGTTTAACGACCGCCATTTGGTGTCCGGGAACACCGGCCTATACGTGCCTTCTGAAGCACGGAATTATCTTTTTATCAGACAATCAGGTAATTCAAGCCTGCGATTACTAGTCAAACTGAAAACAACTTTACAAAGCCGTGGGAATCGCACCCACGACCACCGAGTCACAAGACAAGCGCCTGAACCACTCGACCTGTACCATACCTGTACTTGGGATTAGAGATGCCAATGCATTCCACCAGCTTCTACGGCAAATCTTTTACGGTTCAAGCGGTGCGACTATGGAATGCATTGCCTGTGTCAGTAAGACGTGCTCAATCTTTGCCCACTTTTAAAACAATGGTCAAACATCACTACCTTTCTCTTTGACCGTTTTTGCTTGGGTTCTATGCTTTTTGTTTCAAAATTATAATTGTATTTATTTATCTATTATATATTTCTTCATATAAATCGTACACCTAAGACTACCTACAGTACTTTATTTCCTTTTTCTTTAAAATCCATCCTAAGGTTGTCTTGAAAAGATCGCTCTTAGCGATAAGGCCGCCCATTGTGTCACCCTATGTAATGTTTTCTTCATCTATTTTTTCTGTAACTTAAATGGTGTACATAATAAAGAGTATTCTATTCTATTCTAACTTTTTAGAAATTGACCTATGTTTTTTTTTGCGTTGATAAGAATCGTTATTAGAGTGGCATACTTATGTCTAGCAGTGAATTGCTGTAGAACGATTTTTCATCTCATTTAACTATGAAACCGTACCACAGTTGCCCAACTCCGTCATTCCAATACCTAAAATCCTTCATGAAAATCTACATACATAACATTCGGCACGTTTATATGGTAATGCATGCGGTGTTATGAAACCTTATTAAAATTCCACTTCCTCGTTCAGACGTGTTCCCTTTTCCGCCTAATCCCCGGCTTTTTGGTGGGAAAAGCCTTTTGTTATTATCCTCTGCGATTTGAAAGAGGTTTCAGTTCATACATTTTGTGTTTGGGTTGCAGAAATTATAATAAAAAAATAATTGAACGGCTGGATTATTGATGATTTTGGTGAGTTTAGAGTAGGTTTGGGGATTTTTTTTCATGGTCATCATCAGGACATCAACTGCTGGACAGAGACCTCATCAAGTCAGCCACAACGACTGGTCCTGGTTTTTATTATTCTTGCATCCAGCAGGTTCAGTCCACAGTCCAGGTTATCAATCCATCTAAGGGCAGGCCTTCTATGCTGCGCCTTTTAGTCACCTGAAAAATGACATAAATAGTTTAATTAGTAGTGTATATTTATTTTACTGGAAGCCGACCTGAGATACCTGCCCCAATTTTAGACTGAGCCTGCTATATCACGGAATAAAAATCTCGCTTAGCTCAAGATCTCCAGCTGCGATTATACAAAATTGAAATGTTATATTAGCTCGCATTGTGACCCACGCCTTATGAGATTAGTGTTATTAATTAGCACGCACCGATCAAATTGTTTGAAAGATCAAATGAATAGCCATTGCTTTTTATTTGTAAAAAAAAAGAAGGTACGCTATTTATGTCTATGTATCAAGTGGCGTATAGTAGGTACTTTCTGCCTAAGTATTTAACCTGTCAACTGTAAGGCCATAATGGAGCCAAGCCTAAGCTAGTTACATGTGGAAACTTAGTGGATTGTACAATTACCTATAGCATAATGTGTATCTAGATATATAATATACATTGTACGATTGTTTGTTTTCCCAAATAAAATAATATAGTGGAGCCGATTGTTTTACTATTGTTCATTTAATTTTCGGACGCTGACAGTTGTCTCCAGCCTTGTCTCAACTATATTATTGGTATCGACTTACAGTCTAAAAAGTTGGAGATGGGAGCATATTCAGCTCCCATCTCCAACTTTTTACATTGCAGTGTCTGTCAAACTGACTTCCATAACCCACTAAGCAACACGATATCACTATGCAATAATGGTATCAGATTTTCAGTTTTCTGACTACATGTAACGACAGACAAAGATCGAAAAATTACATCATGGTACTCATCACCGTGTAAGCGTAATCTGCCAGCACCCACAAATTAAAAGAACAATAGTAAGATAATACAACTTTGGCCCAATAGGGTCTTACGGTTGTTGACAGCTAGTAAATTGAACGTGAAGGGAGCTGTCAAGTCAATCCATACAAACAAGATCTAAATACTAGTGACATGATAATTCATCAAAAAGTTTACACAGTTAGATGTTGACTGAATATACCGGCTGTAAACATCTCATCACTCGAAGGTGTAGTGGGCGTAAAGTGAACTGCCGGCCGATTCTGTAAACATGTCGAAGTGAAGGCTTGGGTGAAGCGATCACGAAGTGTGTTGTCAATCCATACAAACAAGATCTAAATACTATTGACATGACACTTCATCTAAAAGTTTCCACAGTTAGATGTTGACTGAATAGACCGGCTGTAAACATCTCATAACTCGAAGGTGTAGTGGGCATAAAGTGAACAGCCGGCCGATTCTGTAAACATGTCGAAGTGAAGGCTTGGGTGAAGTGATCACGAAGTGAGCTGTCAATCCATACAAACAAGATCTAAATACTATTGACATGATAATTCATCTAAAAGTTTCCACAGTTAGATGTTGAGTGAATAGACCGGCTGTAAACATCTCATCACTCGAAGGTGTAGTGGGCATAAAGTGAACAGCCGGCCGATTCTGTAAACATGTCGAAGTGAGGCTTGGGTGAAGTGATCACGAAGTGAGCTCATAACCCAAGCGTTCACTTCGACATATTTACAGAATCGACCGGCTGTCATTCCAACATGCTATGAATTAGCAGCTCAAACATTGCCTGGTTGTAGTTTCTGTCTACCCATTTAGAAAAAAACGTGAGTTGACAAAATTTATGGATGCGTGTTATTTATATATTATAAGCACGTCATAAATAAACAAAAATTAAGCCATTGTTTGGTTTAATTTATGTTTCCTCCGTACGGTTAAACGTTCTGCGCAAAATTATTAAATGTGTTGTATATATTTCACTATTTAATTACAGTTTCATTTATTAAACGAGTTCGAATTCAAATTGTTGATGATAAAATTATTTATCAACGAACGTTTTCATATCTGTTTGTGGGTTAAGTTACGGCTATAGACATATCAAAGACGTCTTATGATCCGTTCCAATGGTCTCTAGGGTTGCGGAAATTTTTCGACAGAGTCACCGCGGCAATGGAACGCAAAGGGCGCTAGGAGGAACACGGATGGATTTTATTTAGTACTAGCTGACCCGCGCAACTTCGTCTGCGTCACATTTTCCATTACTGCTCCGCTCCTATTTGTCTGAGCGTGATGATATATAGCCTATAACCTTCCTCGATACATTTATCGAGGAAGGTTATAGGCTATCTAACACTGAAATAATTTTTCAATTCGGACCCGTAGTTCCTGAGATTAGCGCGTTCAACCAACCAAACAAACAAACAAACTCTTCTGCTTTATAATATAAATAATATTATAGTATATAGTATAGATGTAAGAGTCGACTGCAACTCCCTCCTGCAACTCTCAGAGAGGGAGTAGTCATTTGACACGTGTGGATAAGAGTTTTTAATATACAAGCTGATACCCGCTGCGTCGCCTTGTAGTAAGTTTTTTTTTTGCATTGACCTCACAAAAAGACCTCATTTTTTTGCTCGGTTTGGTTGGTGGTAGGACTTGTTCTAAGTCCGCCTGGCAAGCTACCACCATCATGTCTAAGTCTGTCGTCATAACAACAATGTTAACAGCATTGTCGTGTTCCGGCAGTTAGAGGTATGATAGCCAGTTCCTCTGTGTAAAAGGATTCCGGGTGAAACTCGCTTCCATCTTCGGCCTAATCATCACTTTCCATCAGGTGAGATTTGGGCCAAGAGTTTCCCCGTTTTGCATAAAAAAAAAAACATGCAGAAGAAACAAGTACGTGTGTACCTAAGATTTTTGTTAAACATCACATGAATTAAAAGAGTGTCCGTGGAGTTTCTTGCGCGTTCTTCTCCATACTGATCTACGCTTTGGAACGTGCAAATAGCTTCCATGTTTTTATTTTTCTGACTGACCGACCTTGACATTTCAAAAGTGCCTGTAAATGGTTTATTTGAAATAAATGCTTTTGAATCTTCAATCTTCGCCCGCTTGACAAATTATATACTGAAACCTTCCTCGAGAACCATTCTATACATTGGTGAAAACATCATGAAAATCGGTGCACTAGTTTTTAAGTCTATCCCCAACAGACAGACAGACAGTCGCGGCGGATGACTTTATTTTATAATATGTGGTGACTAAAAATGTACGCACTAATATTTGTTTGAGCTCCGGCCAGACCTCGACCCGGGCACGGCCGGGATTTGTGTGGATCTTTAATCGATTAACAATTTTTTTTAAATAAAAAATTTATATTTGAAGAACCCAGAGGAATAAGACTTGATACAAACTTTTATTAAAGTATCAGACCCAGAAGTGGTAAAAAAGGGTGTGTTAAGTTTGCATAGGATAATTGAAAATCCATCACGGAAACGAATTCGCGAGCATAACGCTTAAAAAAATAAAGAAGTTTCACTCGTAAAATAAAATTTAAACAAACTTATGTTGTTACTGCTAGATTGCTCTAGAGTGATAAAGATGTATTATTTGGCAACGGTTTAAAGAAGCACATTTATTTAGGGGATAAGCAGAGACGTAGCCACGTCAGCGTTGTATTATCAATACATCTTGCCTCTTTACTTGGAATAGCGCCAGGACACGGCTTCAAAATGAATATTTTATGTTATTCAATTTTTGGCTACTTAGTACAGCTATTTAAGGAGTTAAATGCGCCTAGCAAGACTTTCAGAAGAATTAACCGTTTAATATATAATTTATTTTATTTCAGAGGATTCTTTAATATTCAGTCTTCTACAGAGGAAATTTTTCCTTTATCTTCTTACTAGTTGGTAACCGCTGCTTCTCCCGCGTGAATGTCGATTATCCCGAGCAAAAGTATACAAAACCTTGACAAATTCTATACCTTCTATTAAACCTTCCTCGAGAACCACTCTATCCATTGGTCAAAACAGTATGAAAATCAGTGCGTAGTTTTCGAGTTTATCGCGAACAGGCAGACAGGCAGACGCGGCGGAAGACTTTGTTTTAGAATACGTAGTGAGCAACTGCGTTTAGACAGCGAGGTTCTTCAAACTACACATTTAGATTGAACAAAAATACAATCCACTATACCAGAGAGATGGCTGTTTACGATATTCGAAGAATGAAAAACAAAACATGATAATAATCACACAACACCATCCAAATACTCCTTGTATGTCCACTGAAGATCTAGAACGACCAAACTACATACACCAACTTTAGTTACTTTCAAATCAGGCCACAAAACTGGGGGAATTTCCTACCTCAGTCGTACGTAAGTTCCAACGCGCTGTCCTAAAAAGTAAACCTCAGCAATCTCGCTTCTTGATTACATGTAGGTTAGTAGGTACCGTTGTTCCGCACATGCTGACTAATTACTCGCTCAAGAATTTAACTAACTAATTCCACATAACAAATCCTAAGCGAAGTTGCACAGAACGCCAATTTATTGTGCACAGCGATGCATGAATCTAAATAAAGTTTTAACAAAACGTATGCAGAAGATTTCTCAGGAAATGGAATTTTAAGAAAATATTTTCATTGTGAACTTACCTGCAGGTAGGGATTGCAAGCCAGAAAAGTTTTAGGGGTTGGGGGATTCCGCAACTACTTGCGGTGCCCGCATGCGAATCCTCAAGGGTATACTCGCGCAAATTTAGTGAATCTGGGTGATTGGGTGTTTATAATTTTTTTAATGATAGTTTATGCCCTCGGGCCATGGGTCCTTGTGCTGGGAGCATTTTCAAAGCAATTTTGAAAGGGCTGGTTGATACTTTCCGTGACCCAAGGGCTAGTTTTTACTTTGGCCAGGGGCTAAAACATTGCCATACAACGTGGCAATGCCGCTGTTCTTTTGGGCACATTACCAGCTGCCAGTGTTGTGGATAATTTTTTTGATGCTATATTTTTGTTTGCAGTTAGTTTAGTTCATTTTATTTGTCTATTATTGTGCTAATAACTTTACAAAATAAATAAACAACACATAATAAAAACTAATGAAAAAAGTCATATTTTCTGCTTTGTTTTTTGTGGGTTATTTGTGAAACTGGTGCAGTAGGTAAGTTATATAAACATTTGGTTATGTCACAACAAATGGTTTTTTTTTTAAACGGGATCCTGTATGATCCCACTAGAATGAAGGCAATCTAGCAAAAATCGCGATTTGTGGAAAACAGTGCGGGACTGCAGTCCCTACCTGTAGGGGTGTACGACGCAAATTGAAAATGTTTTCTTATGAAAATGTTTGTGCTTCGCTCTTTGGAATGTTGAATTATTTGTATTTTTCAATCTCGATTTAGAATTTTGTTCGGGAAAGGACGTTTGTTGTACGTCATGCATTTCATACATTATGTATAGAGAAAAGTTATGTTATTTGAACTTCATTTGTCAGAGGTATGTAAGAAAATTAACTTTAACATTGACTCAAATTATTATGACAAGACATTTTTATGTTTTAAAAATATTAAGTTATTAATGAATTCATTGAAGGCTAAAACAGAATGCACCACTATTCCTAAGAAAGGCACTATTCCATTCTACTTTCAGCGTAATAAAAACACGCATTCAGGGGATAATTGTGTATATATTAACTCGAATAATGCCTCATTGAGTAAGCAGGTAATGATAAACACCGACACCCACAAGAAGGGAACCATTCCATATTATTTTAAAAAAATTACACCGTGTTTAAATATGCAATCTGATGTTGAGTTATCCTTGCTAACACAAAAATGTTTTCGCCCCTAATTCTGATTTCAACTTTAGAATATTTCATCAGAACATTGCCGGCGCGATAAACAAATCAGAAGAATTAACTTTCGCTATCCAAGAGCTAACGCAACAAGGCCCGAAAATAAATGTAGTGTGTCTGACTGAAACTTTTATTAAAAAAGGTACAGAAATGCTTATAAAAATCCCTGGGTACCAATTAGTTGCATCACACTCACGCGAAAACAAACGAGGAGGGGTATGCATACTAATTAATAATAATTTGGTGTATAAAAAACTGACTAATATTAATGACCTGACATGTAATCTTAGCTTTGAATGTTGTGGCGTAGAAATAAATAATATTATTATTGTTTGTTTATATAGAACTCCAAATAGCAATCCGCAGATATTTCTCGAAAATCTAGAACAGCTGATAGTAAGACTGACGAGGAAGCGTAAAAAAATTATTTTATGCGGGGATTGGAACTTGGACATATTAAAGCCAAACAAAAGCTGTGAAAGGCTGAAAAGCATATTGAAAAATTTTAATATCGAATTGCATATTAAAACGCCCACAAGACAGTCGTCATGTTTAGATCAGATAGCAAGCAACATCAAGCAAGCTAAAGCGGAGTTGCATCATTTGGCCTTGTCCGATCATGAAACAGGACAGACGCTTTCGATAAAAATTAATAAACCTTCCGAATTATGCAGTTGGTATGAGGAGGTCAGAGACTTTAGTCATGAAAACATGGACAAGTTCTTCGGTTGCATATCATCTCTCAGTTTTTCAAGCGTATACGAAAAAAAAAGCTTTCAGGAAGCATATGCGGAATTTCATGACCTTGTTAAATTATTTTTTGACTTGTGCTTTCCAATATACTCAATAAAGAGATCGTCTTATAAAGGGAACCACAAATGGTTGACCAAAGGTATAAAAAAATCGTGCGTAAAAAAAAGGCTACTTTATCTTAGTCAACAACACAATAAAACTAAGAGACAAAAACTGAATAAGAAATATAAAACATATAGTAGCATTCTCAAAAAGTGTATATATAAATCTAAACAGATACAAAGTAAAAATTATATTGCCAATAATAAAAATAAATGTAAAGCCACCTGGGCGGTGATTAATGAAAATTTTGATGATTTAAACGCTAAAACGCAAATTGACAAAATCACTAACGATAACCGGACAATTCAAGACCCTAAGGAAATAAGTGACATTTTTAATAAATTCTATATACAATCAACAAATACAAATAATTTTAAATACAATGTTGACGAAATAAATAGGACTATGGACGGTAATAATGAACACACAATTTTTCTTAAACCTACTGATGCCTCAGAGGTATTTAGAATAATACAAAGTCTTAAAAATACAAGTGCAGTAGGATTGGATGGCATTACAACTAAGGTTATAAAATTGTGCTCTTCATCTATTTGCCAACCGTTAAGTTATTTGATAAACTTTTCTTTTGAAGAAGGGGCATTCCCAGAGATTTAAAAAAAATCAGTAGTAAAGCCACTTTTTAAAAAAGGTGATACGTCTGATGTAAAGAACTATAGGCCAGTGACGCTAATACCAATTATGTCTAAAATCTTGGAAAAAGTCATGCTGAGAAGGCTCCAGGAATTTACGATGAGGCACCATATACTTAAAGATGAACAATTTGGGTTTAGGAAAAATAGTACCACGTCATTGGCGTGTTTCAATTTGATGAAGACGATCACCCAGGCGATAAATGAAGGCATACCAGTCGCGACTATCCTCTTGGACATGAGCAAGGCGTTCGATTTTGTGGACCACGAATTGCTCTTACACAAGTTAGAAAAATATGGGATAAGAGGAAAAGCTAACGACTGGTTGAGAAACTACCTGAAAAACCGACAACAATGTGTGGAAATCTCCAGAATACATAATGGCAGAAAGGTATCATACAGAAGCGACTATAAGGAAAATAATTTTGGAGTACCGCAGGGCAGTGTATTGGGGCCATTTTTGTTCCTTCTATACATCAATGACCTCCCAAATATCACTCGCCACACAGTGATTTTATTTGCTGATGACACCACCCTGGTCGTGAAGTGTGAAAGAGTAGACACCTACGAGCAGGAAATTAATGAAGCTGTCAAAAATATAATACACTGGTTGAACTCCAATAACCTGCAAATTAATATGAAGAAAACGAAAATGATCAAATTTCAAACATACAGGAAAATCCCGTCAACGCTAAATATTAAATATAATGACAATAGTATTGAACAAGTAGTAAGTACGGCATTTCTGGGCATACAGTTGGATCAAAATTGCGACTGGAAAAAGCATGTCGACTATGTTTGTGATAAACTGGATAGATTTATTTATGCACTAAGAAGATTAAGAGCAACAGTTTCAACTGAAGTGGCTCTTAGTGCGTATCACGGGTATGTTTCCTCTGTTTTGTCATACGGTCTCTTGTTGTGGGGTAACTCGGTGGATATTAATAAAGCATTTATTGTCCAAAAAAAATGTGTGCGTGCAATCTGTGGAGCTGGTTATATGGATAGCTGTAAACCGCTGTTTAAAAAATACAATATATTACCATTAGCATGCATGTATGTAAAAGAATTATGTCTATTTGTACGACAACATCCAGAATATTTTATTAAACATAGAGATGTAACTAAAAGGAATGTTGCCTCTAGAGACAAACATAGGCTCTGCTTGCCACAATGCAAGCTTAATTTATATAAAAGAAATTCCTTTATAATGGCTATTAAGGTATACAATAAATTACCAAATACCTTAAAAGAACTACCTTTTCCTATTTATAAAAAAAAGTTGATTGAATGGCTGCTGCAAAAATGTTTTTACAATGTCAATGAATATATGTCACATAACGAACTTAGGGAAGGAAAGTAATGTCAATTTTGGTTTTACGTTCATAATTTTTATTGTATTTTTAAACTGACCTTTAATATTTAATTTAATTTTTATTGTTATTTTTTGACATTTTCACATGACATCAGTTTTTTTAATTGACATTTACTATTATCAAAATTTTGACATTTAATTTATGAACATTTCAATTATTGTCTAGAATTCGACATTTTACAGTGGTAGTAGGGATTAGTATGTTCTGATTTACATTATTTTGACATTTTATCAATATTCATGGACCATTCAATTATTTTATACGGACATTTTATGACATTTTTAATCAAATATTTGAGAAATAATATATTAGAATGAATTTGTTTAGTCAGACATTTTTGTAGCAATTATGATAACTGATGTATGAATATGATATTTTAAATCAGTTAAATGTATACTGTATAAATATTTGCACACCACAAGTTATGGTAGAATGTAAATGGCTTTCATTATATTATTTAAGATCACACTTCTTTGTACACCTACATTCTGGCAAATAAATATTATCTTATCTATCTTATCTTATCTTATCTTTAAAGACCACCACCGATGATAAGATCCTTCATTTTTGGTGACTTTTTAATCTATGGTGGTATCACCGAATGGAACAGCTGATATTTTTAACGAGTTTTAGGGTTGTTCGCAAAGTAAAAGTTGTAAACCTGTGTACTTTCACTCCGAGTTTTACGTTTGTAAGTGTTTTACGAATAACCTTTATAGAAACATCAAGAAATTTTTAAACTAACACAATGTGTAATTGCGAGTATGTAAATGATAAGGCCTCTGTTTTATGAATTGGAATATAATTAAATCTTACTGATGCACAATTTCCATTTTTTAGTATGTGGATGTTACGTCACACGTTGGTTGTTTGGAGTTTAATCTAGTGTAGGTATGTAGGTAGCTTGTAACTTGTGCCATTTATACTGCATATTTATTTGTGCCTTATACAGAGTGTCTTTATAATGTAAACATAGGTTTTTTAAATACTTTTTCCGTCGATAAAATTAAGCATAGTTACTCTCAATACTCAATAATTTATTGCATTTACAAAGATGGTTTAAAATGGTTAAAAAACAATTAATATGAATCCTGTCGGTTCTCTTTTTCATATGTGCACATTATAAAGACTCACACTGTATATGTAAAGGCGTAGCAGTTTTTCTTTTTATATGTTTTTTTTAAGTAACTATATTGTTGTACTAATGTAAACAATGTTATAAGTATCTGATGGTCTATCTTTTTTTTTGTTAATTTTTTTAAGAACTTTGCCCCACGCTTGGAATTTGTGGGTGCATTCACAAACACGTACACAAACAGCCAGACCCGGAACAAATATCTTTAGGCCATACAAATACTTTTTCCGTGCGGGAATCGAACCCGCGACACGCAGCATAGCAGCCGATCGCTGCGATGCGCTAACCATGTCGTCAAAATCGGTATCTGAGGATAAATAATTATTTCGTAATAACCGATTTTAACTGTAGCCATATCGTTGTTTACTTTATTTTCCTTTTACATAAAGTACTGAATACAAACCATATCATTAATACCCATTTGTTTTCGCTGCGAGCCGCTCTTTGCACCGATATCCAATCAAAACATAGCATTTGTCGCGCGTGTTGTTTCCGAACAAACAGTGCAGTAAATTGTGGTATTCACATTGTTTTTGTTAAACCTTGAAATTATATAGCAGCGTTATTTAATTGTAGTTTCAGCTATTGTATATTTTTAAGCCGACTGCTGGGAGGGTAATAAAGGCGATATAGGTCTTGTTGTCATAAACTGCACTACTGCTGAGCAAGAAGTTCTGGGTTCGATTCTGCCTAAGGCTTGGTTAAATACCTATCACTACCTCTTTCTTTGATCGTTTTTACTTAGTTTCTATGCTTTTTTCATATTTATGATTGTATTTATTTATTTATGTATCATGTATTTATTTAAATAAATCGTACACCTAAGACTACATATACCTACTGCATTTCCTTTTTCTTTAAAATCCATCCAAAGGTTGCCTTGAAAAGATCGCTCATGGCGATAAGGCCGGCCATTGTGTCACACTGTAATGTTTTCTTCATCTATTTCTTCTGTAACTTGTATGGTATAACATAATAAAGAGTATTCTATTCTATTCTGTTATAAACGGGAGTTGTATCTGGTGGGCCTATAGATGCCGCTACAAAATAATCGTGATCAGATCAGAGATTATATATTATGTCGTGGATAAAGATTAATTAGTTGTTGATTTGAGTATTGTAGTAGTGGGTAGTAGTGAACGCCGTGACGTCAGTTGACAGTTGTAATGGCGGCACGCGGACAGAGTGGGGACTTTGCCGAGCGCACTTTGGTTCGACACACAGACTAGGACACTCGTCCAGAACGAAACTGTCGGTTTACCTATTTTAATTAAATTAAACAGACTTCTTTAATAATGTTATAAATGCGAGTTCTTCTAACTCAAAAGACAGATGTGTTGCTGTGGAGTCACAGCTAAAACACTAGGAAGTGGTAACGGGCGGGCGTTTTGGGGGACTGTCTATTTGTAAAGTACTAGCACTCAGCCACAGTTAATAAAGAGAGCTTAGTACTGTATTGAGTGTTTTATTCTACAATGATCCTGATACCACCGAACCCAAACGATGATGGCGCTATCGCTCAGCCGTCGCTGACGCCTTCATATACATTATACAATATCCTTTACAAACATATAAACACACATTTCTTAGATCTCTTGGTTTCACATGTACGACGAAATTCAAGTCTTGTATTAAACGCACTATGCAGGCAAGCATATTATAAGTTGGGGGATTATATTGAAGATAAAAATGCTTGGCTGAATGCTGGTCCTGCTCCACAGCCACTAGGGAGTCCAAACTAATCTGTAAATAGTTCGGAAACATTGTTGGACCGGCTGAAGATTGTAAGAAAAATTTGCATTGTTAGAATCAACTTACTTAGCATTGTATAATTTCAGCCATTAACAGCACATGTGTGAGTATTGTGTACCTTTAACTTTAATTATCAGTTTTAGGTATGTTTTTGACTTGAATGTACCCTGGCGGTTGGGAGTGTCATGCTCACTCAAAAGTCTAGCTGATGGTGGCGTATGCGTTGGATCATTTGGCTCCCTTCAAAATGGTTGAGCCGAATGGTGCTGGCGCATGCGTCATGTTCGTGAACGGGCGCCGTCAGTCGGGACTGGTCATTTCTTAGCTGCCATGGTTAATTTTAATTATTTCTTTGAATTGTTCCTCTTTTATTCCGGACGCTTTTATCCTGCTCGTCTTTTACATCGTTCTCACATGTATGTATAATTTCAACCCGATGTAAATAAATCTTTGTAAAAAAATATTATTTTTAAAAGAGTGTCCGTGGAGTTTCTTGCACGTTCTTCTCCATAGAGATCTACGCTTTGGAACGTGCAAATAGCTTCAACTTTTTGGACCGACCGACCTTGACAATTCAAAAGTGCCTGTAAATGGTTTAATTGAAATAAATGCTTGAATTTTGAATTTTGAAACGAATGTGCCACACACTATGTACGGAGCTACTCCATGCGAAAATAAATAAAGATACGAAAGCATTTGGGATGCTTTCGTATCTTTTTTTAGTTTTGGAAGATGGCCGTAGTTTCTCCGTGCTGCTTAATAAGAAAACACAGTATTAAAGCCAGAGATAATGGTAATATATCGGTATTAAACTAATTTTAAGGGTCAAAGCTTTTATTTCAAACTAGCTGACCCGCGCAACTTCGTTTGCGTCACATTTTCCATGAATGCTCCGCTCCTATTTGTCTTAGCGTGATGATATGTAGCCTATAACCTTCCTCGATAAATGGGCTATCTAACACTGAAAGAACTTTTCAAATCAAACCCGCAGTTCCTGAGATTACCCCCTACATACAAACTTACAAACATACAAACAAATGTTACCTCTTTATAATATTAGTATAGATAAACCATTTACAGGCACTTTTAAATCGTCAAGGTCGGTCAGCAAAAACATGAAACTATTTGCACGTTCCAAAGCGTATATCTCTATGGAGAAGAACGTGCAAGAAACTCCACGGACACTCTTTTAAATATAAATCTACAAAAAACATTATAACATTATCTTTGATTGCTTCTATATGTGAGGACAATGCAAAGAAAAAGAAATCTATCTTCTATATCTATTCTATACATATAATAAAATCGTAGAGTTGCCGTGTCTGTACATTGAATATTTTCGCATAAAAAATACATAGAAATGTCAGAAAAATGACATAGAACACAAAAAAGCAGTTTTTGAAATTCTTTTCTGTTTGTCTGTTTGTCTGTGCGTCTGTATGTCTGTGCGTCTGTATGTCTGTGCGTTTGGAGGAGCATCACGCATAAACCACTGATTGGATTCAAAATTTAGGTACTTCGAAATATTAAGTGATAATCGGAGCAACATTTAGTGTTTATTTCATCAAAATCGACCCACAAAATCAAAAGATATCGAATTTTAAAGTTTACGAAGAAACTTCATCGAGCGCTAAAATAGGTTGTTTTCATTGAGACTTCAGATACTTGCAATGCCATCTATTGAGAATTTTTTTAATAAGAAATGTGTGAAAAGACCCCGAAACAATGTATTTTTGAGTTATTTTTTAATTAAACACATAATGTTTATAATTATATGTTATTATATTATCATTATTTATCGTAACGTGTAAGCTTCTAAGTTTGAACTTATGAGTAGTTATGAGCATAAAGACAGTTCAGTTACGTTGTAGATCGATAGATGGCGTTGTACTTATGACGCGTTTTTCTGAATCGCGGTGTTAAGATTCTCCGCAGTAGCATAAGGTCAGCCCCATGTTTTATGTTGTTTAACTTGAAGACGTATAATGTTGAAATTATTAGCTATGGAATAATGGATTTGATTGAATTACTAGATTGTTTTTCGATTTACTGGGCGGAGTGGAGAGTCTCCTTCGGAGTCCGGAGTTACCTGTATCCATAAGTAAACTGTTTTACTAACAGAAGAGATGGATGAATATTTGGTATTACGTTTCAACAATGTGGCTAAACTATATCAGCCGAACACGTCGATCTTCAAGGTTAAGCAACGCTTGCCGAGGTCGGTCTGTGAATGGGTGACCATTATAACAACCTAGCCTTTTCCTTACTATATTGTCTCGGCTTCCAACCGGATTCAGCTGAATACCGGTATTTTACGTGGCGCGGCTGCCTACCACACCTCCACAACTCATTCAATGCAAGATTTCAGTCAGATTTTACTGGCTTTTGACTATCCGTAACGACTGCCAAAGATCTACAAATGACAGCCGGGACCAAAGGCTTAACGTGCTTTCTGAGGCACGAAGGAAACTCGGTATGTCAAGATGGTCACCCACCCACAGACCAACCTTCGCAAGCGTTGCTTAACCTTGAAGATCGATGCGTTCGTCTGTTATAGTTTAGCCTTGAAGATCGGCCCGTGCGGCTTTAGCCACGAGCTCCTCTATAATAAATCTATTCTATGAACCCAGTAAAACTTTTTTGATATTATAAAATCTTAAAACAAACTATATTTATCAGTGGTCTACGATCAGCAATATTGTCAGTAAAAATCGGAGAAAATGTGTTTCTTTTTGGACTGTTCTGGACGAAATTAAGAATCCACTTGATTCAGCACCATTCGTTCGATAGTTGGTTTTGTTGATTTTGATTCAAGATTAGTTTGTACCAGGAGATTAGGTACCTGGGCTGGTCGGCATTTCAACCGATAGAGATGATACAGTGCCCTGCATTAGGTACCCTCTTCATAATTATATTCTTAATTCGAGAGAGAGATCAGGATACGTAACTGAACGTAGATTTTGTATATTATGCAATCTATACTAATATTATAAAGCAGAAGAGTTTGTTTGTTTGGTTGAACGCGTTAATCTCAGGAACTACTGGTCCGATTTGAACGAGCTCCTCTATAATAAATCGATTCTATGAACCCAGTAAAACTTTTTTGATATTATAAAATCTTAAAACAAACTATATTTATCAGTGGTCTACGATCAGCAATATTGTCAGTAAAAATCGGAGAAAATGTGTTTCTTTTTGGACTGTTCTGGACGAAATTAAGAATCCACTTGATTCAGCACCTCTACCACCAGCAATCTATACTAATATTATAAAGCAGAAGAGTTTGTTTGTTTGGTTGAACGCGCTAATCTCAGGAACTACTGGTCCGATTTGAAAAATTCTTTCAGTGTTAGATAGCCCATTTATCGAGGAAGGCTATAGGCTATACATCACGCTAGGACCAGTAATGAAAAATGTTACGCAGACGACGCTGCACGGGTCAGCTAGTACTTATAATAAATCTGTAGAGAGGTCAATTCTGTACATGAAATATATTTCCAAAATAACTATCAGGGGGTGATTAGGGATCGATACTGATGCCAAAAATACAATCAGTAAAATTTTTGTCTGTCTGTCTGTCTGTCTGTCTGTATAACCGTTATAGAAACAAAAACTACTGGACGAATTTAAACGAAACTTGGTATAATCATTTTTCATACTCCTGAGCTGGTTATAGTATACTTTTCAACACGCTACAATCAATAGAAAAAATGAAAAAAAAATGTGAAAGTTTGGTTGTTTGTTACTCAATCACGCCAGAACAGCTTAACGGATCTTAATGTTTAGGACAAAGATAGATTATAGTCTGGAATAGCACTTAAGCTACTTTTAATCCCGGAAACATGTTCCCTAGGGATCACGCGGGCGAAGCCGCTGGCAGAAGCTAGTTATACATATAAAACAATTAAAAAAGTACAACATTAAAAAAAGTCAGTGTCAAGAGATGACCAATCTCAACTGACGGCGCCCGTTCACGAACAAGACGCTTTAAAATAGCTTATAGCTTTTTTTATAAGGCTCAGAGTAAAAAAGTGCACGAATCCTACCTGCTTTTCTCTAGTTTAATATGTTTTTAGGTTTCAACTCATTGGAAACCTACCAATCGCTATACCAAACCAATATTGATCTTAATTCTCATTCCCTTAAAGCCCGAGGGTTAAAACTACCAACTTTGCAATGTCAATTACAGTTTGCAGAACTTGTGCTAACGTCCTTAAGATCCATCCAGGCGTGCCGATAATGAGACAGCTGAAATATAGTTTATTTCTCGCCAACTTTGTAATAGTTCAAACTGCCTGAAATTCGTTTTAAAAGCGAATGCGGATGGGAAATGAGGATCGGAGTTTTCTTTTTGCATTTCTCTTTTCGTGTGATTTTACTACCTGGGTTTTATAAATGTGTTTTTAAGGTTTTCGAACCTTCGTTTGGAAAAATAACATCCTTATACGATTACTCACATGTCTGAATGGCCAATTTTGTTAAAATAATCTAGTGGAGCGATTCAAATTTGGAATACATATGAGTTTCTTTGACCCAAACACTGTAACGTGGTAGCGTTGCCTGCCTGTCGGTCTTCTACAGATTGTACTTTGGTGAGTGTGCGCAACCACCATCGCCCTTTTACTACCGGAATACCAGACGTACCTACTGCAGGGTAGCATCCGTACTAGGTCAATGTCTCGACTAGTCGTAACCAACGCTTCTACTCCACATTTATTATCCACAGCTAAGTTGTTCCCGTCCACATATTACCCATTTGCCTTCAAAGCAAGAGTGAACAGGCATCTTCTTGGCAGCTCGCTCCGTCATAAACCTCATCCATAGCTTTTCATCAGGCGAGATTGTGGTCAAGATCACGCAAGTAATAATAAAAAAGTATGTAAATTTTGAATATGGGATCCCTGTTGGGCGCTAAGTATCTAGCTGACTAGCTGGGTAGGATGTACCATGGTGTCGGAGGTGGACTGGACGCAAAGGCTGCGCCGATCTCCCAGTCCACTTTTACCTAGACGATGCGGGAATTTCGCTGGGTTGTTTTAGTGGGTATACATTATGACATCTTTTATTATTATTATTTTTTATCATTGTTCCTCTCAAAGAGAGCACCTGCCATCTAATCTCTTCACCACCCTTGGTTGACTAGTAGAGAATGCCTAAGGCATTAAGTCCGCATTTGTACTTTTTTTTGTGCGAAAAGTTTAAATAAATAAATAAATCTATCTTCTATACTTATAATAAATCTGTAGAGAGGTCAATTCTGTACATGAAATATATTTCCAAAATAACTATCAGGGGGTGATTAGGGATCGATACTGATGCCAAAAATGCAATCAATAAAATTTTTGTCTGTCTGTCTGTCTGTCTGTCTGTCTGTCTGTATAACCGTTATAGAAACAAAAACTACTCGACGGATTTTAACGAAACTTGGTATAATTATTTTTCATACTCCTGAGCTGGTTATAGTATACTTTTCATCACGCTACAATCAATAGAAAAATGAAAAAAAAAAAAGAAAATGTGAAAGTTTGGTTGTTTGTTACTCAATCATGCCAGAAAGGCTTAACGGATCTTAATGAAATTTAGAACAAAGATAGATTATAGTCTGGAATAGCACACAAGGTACTTTTAATCCCGGGAACATGTTCCCTAGGGATCACGCGGGCGAAGCCGCTGGCAGAAGCTAGTAATAAATAAATAAATACCGGGTCAGCCCGCGGAGTCCCACATAGCCCCTACTCCTGCGAGTGGGCGGGTATGCGTAAGGCATTTTTTCAAGCAGAAACAAAAAAATAGGATGTACCATGGTTATTAGCTGTGTATTAACTGGAAATACGGAAATACATATTTTCACTTTGGTGATCTCAATTTTGTGCCAATTCAGTATAATTTGTTCTCTCTGCCAACGTGAAAGAGTTAAAAGGAAGTTGTAAAGTTTATTAGCGTTTTATTCCAAAAAGAACATTTTACGCTACCGTAGGTGTAACAGTTGTACTATCGGCACGCTTGATCTCACCTTTGTTGCAACATATTGCTGTTGTACCGAGCTAGACTGTTATCTTTTATACACTTTTAGTCTAGTTAGTTTTATTTAGATAGATAAATACAGACTAGTAAATTTCATAGTATGGAATTGGGAAAGGAAGACATTTTTTGGCAGGTATAATAAAAATCGGTCAAGAACGAGTCGGGCTCTCATACAAAGGGTTCCATACCCTAAACCGAAAATTGGTATGGGGCCCCCCTTTATTTTTTGTAAGCGTAAGGGTTGTCCATTTGCGCGGAGCGAGGCAGCGGAGCGGAGAAATGGAGAAATATTAACCAATAATGTCAGTCAAAATGTCAGTGACTCACGAGGTGCGCAGATTTTGTGCAATTCTATTGGTTAAATTTTCTCCATTTCTCTGCTCCGCTGCCTCGCTTCGCTGTAATGCACAGGCACCCTTACGGTTCTTAAGATACAGCCCGCTAATAGACAGACAGACGGACGGACAGCGGGCTTAGTAATAGGGTTCCGTTGATTACCCTTTAGGTACGGAACCACAAAAATAAATATGATTTTGTTTTGTTTTCTTTACAGTATTGCAGAGCGCCAAAGGTTTCTTAACCAAGAGAAGTGGTGCCAGAAAAATGTTTGATTTACCCTGTCCCTACATAAGTCAATGCAAACAACAAAGGACATTTGTGATCATTATTGCGTGTCAAATGTAACTAGGTTGATCGCCTCTATACATTTTTGTTCCAAAACGAACATTAGCACCATCAACACTTCTGATCTCACCTCTGTTCCTGCATATGGCTGCTCCGAGCTGCACTATAATCTCTACTATAAAAGCGCCCAGTATCTCCGTAGTCGTGAATACATTGCAGCATCCCAGTGTGGGGTGTTCTTGTTACATGCAGCTTATTTACGTACCTAGTTACCTTTTGTGTGAATGTACATGTTTTTTGGGACATGTTTTATGTTAAGGCTTCGGGAGTTTGTTTGCCGAGAATTGTAAAGAAATTAGATGAGGTTTCTACAGAAGATTGTGGTGGTTGGTTGATATGATTAGGTTTTTTCATATTGTTGTAGTTAATTAAATTAAGATGGGTCGATTTTCAAGATGTGTGTTTGGATCGGTGACCCTCTTTATATAAAGATATTTTTCCGTGCCTTAGAAAGCACATTTACCTAGCTGTTGGTTTAGGGTGTCATTTGAAGTTTTTTTAACCGACTTCCCAAAAAGGAGGAGGTTATCAATTCGGTTGTATGTTTTTTTTTTTTTTTTAATGTTTGTTAATCTCATATCTCCGACAATTATGAACCGATTTGAAAAATTCTTATTTTATCTGAAAGGATATACTTGCAGATTGGTCCCATTTAAATCATATCAAAATCGGTTACGAACTTTGGATTTTAAATCGAAATACCTGGAATTTGACTATTTAGATGATTCTTTGATAATCGAAATTGCGTATTTTGCTTTTCTGCGATTTTGCAGTGGTGTTGCTGGGTGTGGGGTACCACTAAAAAGTGAAAAATAAAAAACTTTTTACAAAAAAATACAACCGACTACCAAAAAAAAACACTACAAAGTAAAAAATAACTTTAATTTCGGAAGTCGGTGTCAAAATACGAAGAAAGTAACAAAAACACCGACTTCCGAAATTAAAGTTATTTTTTACTTTGTAGTGTTTTTTTTGGAAGTCGGTTGTATTTTTTTGTAAAAAGTTTTTATTTATTTGCATAGTTTGCGAATCACTCTATTACAGCCAGGGGCGTAGCTACCGCCGAATCAGCCATATCATAAGCCAGCGGCCAGCAGCCAGCAGGCAGCCAGTCAGTCATAGCTACAACCTGGGAGTCTTTAAGTCAAGAGTGAATAGGTTACTTCTAGGCAAGCGTGCTCCACCTTAGACCGCATTATCGCTTAACATAACTTAACAAACGTATGCCTATCAATAGTATAAAAAAAAAACAAAGATACGGGGCCCCTGGACTACAAGGGCCCGACTTGTCAACGCAAAGCTAAACATTTAGTCCCGCCGTCGCCTTCGTGGCCTGGCAAGACACTTCTAAGCTAGTAGGGCCTTTAAAAATATTTAAAAAAGAAAGACAATACCCCTAAAACGGGCCCAAAAAATGTTTCATATAGGGCCCCTTTGGAATAGCTACGCCGCTGTCTACAGCCAAATATTAATAACTTAAGTCAAGAGTGAATAGGTTACTTCTAGGTAAGCGTGCTCCATCTAAGACCGCATCATCGCTTACTATCAGGTGAGATAGTGGTCAAACGCGTGCCTAACAGAAGAAAAAAAAAAGTTTCAGGTGAAAGTAGAATTTCAGAAATATTCAATATTGAACTCAGAATTCGTAGCATCTTATCTAGAGAGACAGGTTTTTGTCCATCCAGTAGTAGAATGATTCAAATTAAACAGCTGTTTCATCAAATTTGCGTCAGCATTGATTAAACATAACAAACATATTGACTTCAATAAAAACCTGTGTCAGGTAACAGAGCCAAAACTTCAAAGCGTAAAATTCCCTTGACAAACCAATAATCTCTTTATTTTAATTTAAAGCAAGCTTAAATCCACGCAGTCATTTTCAAAACTACTCGCATTTTGCTGGTAAAAAAAAGCAAATGCCTTTACTCTACGACAAATGCAGTTAGGTTTGCCAGGTCTTCAACCGAAAAGCCGGACATTTGGGTAAAAAGGTCGGACTTCCTTAATTAATTAGTCTTATACAAGGCATTTATATCAATTACCATAAAATTAACCTTTATTTCTAACGAACAAACAATATAATTACAGTCTTCTTTATTATTATTCATTACTTTAATATTTCTATAAAAGGCTAGTTTCAACCGTCAATTAATTGCAAATCTATTAAGTCCGTCGGTTAGTATTGAAAAATATTGGACACATATTTTTTGTTTTTTAAATTATCGAATAGTGACAAAGATAAAACTCATCAAAACTCGGGAGTGGGGGCTCGTGACGTCAGAACGCACTAAAATTATAACAAGGCGTGACCGTGACATATTCAGAATTTTCGTCAAAAGCTTCGTAACTTCATCAATTTTGGTTTATGTAACAAAAAAAAAAGGGTCAAATATTTTTTTAAAATATAACTGACGGAATAATTCGATTTTTTTCAGTTTACAAGCCAATTGCAATAGAAGTAGTTCGTAGTTAGCGATACAAGTTGAGATAGGCGGAGCAGAATTCTAAAAGATCAAATTCAAAAACCCAAACAAAATCCGGACAGGCTGAATACCGTCTAATTTGGCCGGACACAACCAAAAAGGACTGAGAGTGTCCGGCTTTATCCGGACGCCTGGCAACGCTAGATGCAGTGCACCTAGCCATTACCGTATTTGGACCATTTACTTATTCATTCGCAGTACGCAGTAACTTCATTTGTGACTTTGCAAAGTGCTCTAGTGGAGTCAGAAAGTGAAGTTACGAGCAGATTGGTAAGCAAACGGGATACGACTGTTTGGGAATGCATTTTGTAAGGTAACATGCAAATAGCTCTTGGAAGTGTGTACTCGTAATATGTGCTTATATAGTGTCTTAGAGTTTAAAATGGAAGATTGTATATTCATGAAGCTTGTATTATCTTTTGAAGTAGGTTCCATAGCACTTACTAGTTCTTTTCTTTTTTATTTTTCAGAAGTCTTTGTTTTGGTTAGATGTTATCTACAAAGGTTACCTGGCAAGCGTGCTCCAACTTAGACCGCATCATCGCTTGCCATCAGTTGGAATAGTGGTCAAATGAAAGCCTATCAATAGTAAAAAAAAGACAACGCACAGCCGAAGCAAATCACGCTACCCGTAACTGTCAAATATTACCAATTGACCTTGAACCTAATGTGTTAGGGATAAAGATGAAAATGAATTTTTGCAACAACAAATGACAAAATGTAATTTGTTCTTTGAGAACTCAGACCTTATTTATTATATTTCTTTTTAGTGTGTTCACTAGACGACGACTCGTGACGTACTAAGAGCGATCAGCTTAGTTTTAGTGCAGGTGTGTGCGTGAGACAGTGTGTTTACTTGCCAGCACCGTTTTGTGACTTCACTTGTTTGTTCGCGGTGCGCCGTTTTTCTTTTTTTGTTGGTCTGAGTTTGAGAAATAAATGTTTTTAAACCAAAATTCTCAGTTTCATAGCCATCGAGCAGCAGCGTGGGTACGAATTAAGTGCTTAAACCTCCTCACCACACCTTATTTCTATAGCTACGACGAACATCGAAAATTCGATCTAATCGCTGCCCAAGTTTTGAACAAAAATTCCAGTTTAATTTGGTACGTGACGTCAGCTAATGGCGTTACCGAATTTACGCCCTCATTCTAGTTTTACCGACCGAAGTTCCGAACTCCCGCCGCAGCCAACTAACTTGTTCAAACTACACGCGTGCTATATATTATAATATGGTGGTTGTACACTCGGCAAAGAACATTATTTTACAGGGGATTTAAAAAGGCCACTTTAGCAGAATCAGAAAGCACATCATGCTACCCGTGACTGTAAAATTTTCCTAATCGACCTTGAAACTAATGCGTTAGCGATAAAGATAAAAACCGGCCAAGTGCGAGTCGGACTCGCGCACTGAGGGTTCCGTAAGCAAAGTGGCGATTTACGATTTATGACGTATTAAAAAAAAACTTTTACTAGATCTCGTTCAAACCAATTTTAGCTGGTAGTTTACATTGTAATGTAGGTACATCATAGGTTTTTTTTAGTTTTATCATTCTCTTGTTTTAGAAGTTAAGGGGGGGGACACATTTTACCACTTTGGAAGTGTCTCTCGCGCAAACTATTCAGTTAAAAAAAAATGATCTTAAAAACATCAATATCATTTTTGAAGACCTATTCATAAATACCCCACACGTATAGGTACGATGTAAAAAAAAAGAAGTTTTGTTGTAGCCTAGAGTCAAACTCTTTGTCCGGTTTGTGGTTGTAGGCTTAGACCCTGCTATATGTACCTATAGGATTATAGATATAAGATTTATTTGTACAGGACTTAAGCATAGTTAGGTGTAGTTAGTAGGCCCTACACCTCTCGGCGTGCGCTCTGGCGTGCACCCCTCCTTGGGAGTTGGAGGCTTGGGTGCTCGCCAGGGTGTACGAATGGACGGCGCGCCGAAAAGCGCTCGGGGAGCGCCCTGTCGCAGAGGAGCGGGAAGCCGTGCGGAGGGAGGCGAGGGACGCCATCATCGTCCATTGGACAGAGGACCTCGCCTCAGCCACCTTTGGCCGTCAAACGCTCGACGCGCTCGGTCCAGTCCTGCGGGATTGGCTCGAGCGGCCGCACGGCTTCCTCTCCTTCCGTCTGGTGCAGGTGTTGTCTGGCCACGGCTGTTTCGGCACACACCTGCACCGGGTCGGGAGGGAGGAGACACCGGCGTGTCACGACTGCGGCGCGGCGGAGGACACGGCGCAGCACACACTGGAGGTGTGCCCAGCTTGGTCCGAGCCGCGTCGCAGTCTCACTGCGGAGATCGGACAGGACCTCTCCCTTCCCAGCGTGGTCAGATGCATGCTGGGGAGTGAGGAGTCCTGGGCCGCGGTCGCCTCCTTTTGCGAGGATGTCATCTCGCAGAAGGAGGCGGCGGAGCGCGCGCGGGAGGACGACCCTCTCGCTGCGCCGCTCCGCAGACGAAGGCGAGGTCGGAGAAGACGCCCTCTTCTCCCTCCTCGCGGTGGTGATGGGCGGGCGACAGGCGCGGGGGCGCCTCCGCCCGCATTGCACACGTCACCACCATCGTCGGAGGTTCCCGGCCCTCCCCCAACGGGGGGGGCGTGAAGGGCCCGCTGTGAAGGCGGGCGGTCGTCGGAGGTGGACTGGACGTAAAGGCTACGCCGATCTCCCAGTCCACCCCCACTAAGACGCTGCGGGAATTTCAGTGCTGGGTTGTTTTAGTGGGTATACCGGGCTTGCCCGGGGAGTCCCACGTACCCCTCCCACTCCCCCGAGTGAGAGGGTATGCGTAACGCATTTTTACCCAGCCGAAAAAAAAAAAAAAAAAAAAAAGGCCCTACACCTCTGCTTATTTCTTCGTTAAAACGAACCGTAAAGCTTGGGTTTTAAATCTGGTCTAATATTTTTAGGAACATTCGTCAACACGGTGCGACAGTGCTGAGAGATAACATAAAACCGGCCAAGTGCGAGTCGGTCTCAAACACGAATACCATAAACCGAATGAAACACGTTTCTTGCATGGGAGGGGCCTTTATTTTTTATAATTTCTTGTTGATGTGGTTACAGTTCTTGAGAACCCCGCTAAAAGACAGACGGACGGACTGACAGACAGCAGAGGCTTAGTAATAGGGTTCCTGGTAACCGTTCGGGTACGGACCCTAAAAAACTCTCCCAAAATCACCAAGCCACAGCTAAGTTGGGGCTGCCGTTTCAGTACTGCATGGCACCGTATTGTGATGTAATTCTTGCCTGTTCACTCAACTTATTTACTGACTGTACTTCTGCAGCGATGGTTGCGTACATAAGTTTGGTTTTGATAACGGTTCGAAGTTTTATAGTGGCTGTTTGAGATGGAAATGATAGATAAGTTTGTTTTGGAAACTCATATACAGAGGGAACGCAGCAAAGAACAGATTGAAGGCTTGTGTGGAGTGATATGAGAGCCGCAAGACAAAGACTTTCTATCACTGATAATAGTTGTTAAAACGTCCATAATGTATGGGATTGATAATTTATTTGCAATCATAATATCTTCATTTTCTTATCGTGTCTACAGTAAGGTCTTACGATCCCATACACCCTAGTGTCAGATTTTTCAGTAGATGTAAGAATTTTTTTTTTTTTTTTTTACTTTTTATAGGCACGCGTCTGACCGCTATCTCACCTGATTATAAGCGATGATACGGTCTAATATGGAGCGCGCTTGCCCAGAAGTAACCTATTCACTCTTGACTTAAAGACTCCCAGGTTGTAGCTATCAGCAAACACAGACTCCGGCAGGGAATTCCACTCCTTTGCTGTACGCACTATGAATGTGTTCCCAAAACGTTTTGTGCGTGTAGGTGGACCGGTTACCGGTTACCAGTGGTACCGGTTTATTGGAGCTTATTTATTCCCCAAAAAATGCTTTACTTGGATGATGGATTTTGTCATCCAAGTAAACGAAATTGCGTATTTAGTTTTTCTGCTATTTTGCAGTGGTGTTGTTTGGTGTGTACTAAAAAGTGATAAATAGAAAACTTTTCAAAAATATTTTTTTAACGTTATAGTGTTTTTTTTTTATTATTTGGAAATTGGTTGTATTTGTGGTAAAAAGTTTTTTCTCGGCCAGTCTGTTTGACATAGATTTCTTCATCTTTTTTGTATTCTGAACGTTTGCGTCAGAATGCATGATGTGTTCGGTTCGAATCTGAGGAATTTTAAAATTTAGTTAATGAATTTCCACGACCCGTAACTTGACGAGTAACTTAAATAATAAGTTGTTGTTTAAATTGGCCGAAATGTTCTTGCGACCTTGAAGCATTAGGAGGTCTCCCACAAAGTAGACCGATGACCAGAGTGCCAATTCGATTTTTTTTTTTATTCATTCTACTAAGTTTGCGATTGACAGGCGAATGCGAAAGTTGTTTTTTCGCATTCGCTGTCGTTTTTTTTCGGAAACTCGCAAATAAAAAGGTATATGGTAGCAATCCCGATATTTACTATTCTAATGTTAGTGACCATGAACGTTTAAAACAATATAACGTCAAAATTGTTTGCATGTCTATTCACTTTAAAAATCAAAGGTGTTTTTTAGATCAAACAACACCATATTGACTTTATTTTCTAAAATATAGGACAACTCATTTATGTACACAAATCCTAGACGAGAGCCTAACCTTTCTTCATTATCATCATCATATCGGCTGTCACTGAAAACCAGCGCTGTGGCTCTGTCTCGCACACGAGTCCCAGCATTATGCTGAGAGATGGCCGTTTTGCGCAGATTTTACGCATACCATCCTAATCTATACTTAATATTATAAAGCAGAAGAGTTTGTTTGTTTGTTTGGTTGAACGCGCTAATCTCAGGAACTATTGGTCCGATTTGAAAAATTATTTCTTTATTAGATAGCCCATTTATCGAGGAAGGCTATAGGCTATATATCATCACGCTAAGACCAATAGGAGCGGAGCAGTAATGAAAAATGTTACACAGACGACGTTGCACGGGTCAGCTAGTTTTTCATATAATAATACCTATATAATTGTAATTTTTGTGTATTTTTGGTATGCGTCATATTGACCGCAAATAAAATCTTTTTCTTTCTTATATCAGCCGAAAGCCGTCCACTGGCTAAGCGTGTGTTGTCAGTCGTTTCAGTTGTTGGTTGGTTAGTTTGATACGTTTTTAAGCCGAAATAGCTGAACCGTTTTTGAAGAATTTTAGTAGAGGAACCCTGGCGTATAATAGGCTATTGCAAAAGCAAGTCAGTAAAAAAAAACCAAAGAAAGACAAAGACTTCTTGACGACTCAAATTTGCCTGTAGACGATCTAATTACAAGCCCCCGACCTCATTAATTTACCATACATTAGTATGTACGTCAGCCCCGCTGCCTCGCTAAATAGCTAATCGTTGTACGGTTTGTACCGCGTCATAAATCAGCTATCTATTCTCATAAAGCTTGTGGCAGTCGACAGAAGAAAGAGTCATGTCGGGAAGCAATGATAAAGCATACCTAGTACGGTTTTTGTTTTAGGATGTTGAAATCTAGCCTAATAGGCTAGAATCCACCATCCACAAATTGCAAAACTATTTAGTCCGTCAGTTAGAGTATTGAAAAATAATGGACACGTATTTTTTGTTTTTGTAAATCAATGAATATTGTCAAAGATAAAACGCATCAGAACTCGGGAGTGGGGGCTGGTGACGTCACGACTCACTAAAAATTATGCGAAGGTGTGACGTATTGAGTGTTTTGAAAGCGTCGTAACTTCGTCAATTTTGGTTCCCGTAACAAAAGAAAAAACACGGGTCAAATATTTTTTGATAATCTAACTGACGGACTAATTAGATTTTTTCAGGACGACAGCTCCATCTTATATCTAATAATTTAAAATAGTTGTTCTGTTTGTTTGTCACACACGCTTCAACGGCTGAACGATTTTGGAAGAAACTTAGCACTAGGGAATACCATGATCTGGATAAAGTCGTGGAATTCTTATTACCCGACCATAGTCATGGGTTTCATGGGTTTGGGTCTGGTAGGCAGCCGCTCCACGTTAAAATACTGGTATTCAGCTGAATCCGGTCTGACTGGAAGCCGACCCCAATATAGTTGGGAAAAGGCTAGGCAGACGATGAGTCATGGGTTTTCAGACCGCGGCTACAAATCAGCGGGCGCGGGGTGGCGAGGGCGGCGGGGTGCGGACAGCGGTGCCGGGTGCGATTAGAGCGGCGTAGTGTTGTGATATGCGAAATTAGTGTCTTGTTCGTGAACAAAATGTCTCAACGCCGAGCTTACACGACAACAAGATTATTGTAGAAACCAGAACAAATTTCCGTGCGTTCAGGCGATTTTGCCACATCTATTGCTGTAATCAAAAGTAGCTCACAATTTAGTACCCATCAGTTTCAGTGTTAAAATATGATTCGTGGTGCTTGGCTGTTGTATGTCCCTTGGTGGCCTAGCTCTAATCTGCCTCTTGCTTGATAAGAAGGGAAGTGGAAATTATTTTATTACTTTTTCCAACTCCTCCACTGAACTCTTCTGATTAATTTTGGTTGCGGGATCCAAGACAATAGAATAGATTCTCCGAGACTCATGGGGCTTCGTTAGCTCGTCGTTTTTCTGGTGGTCGCCACTGTTGATTCTGGCTTTCAGGAGTTGCAGTGGTTGGGAATATGTGGAAGGCTTATCATCATATAAAAAAAATGTTTACCCGATAAGCTGTGAAAGAAAAGTCCGGCTGTTTTTACCCCGTACTCCAATCCCCTGGCGACTTTCATACAGGCAACGCGTCGCTGCGCTACTTGAAAATAAAAGGTATAAAACACACAAGTCACGTCTTAGATAAAGCGAGAAATATCACAAAGACCAACGAAATACAGGACTCGGGGCAAAGAATATATAATTAGTACAGACAGCACACTACGTAATCTAACTATGAGTAGCTTGGCAGGACGTCCGACGGCGAATTTGATTCAATTTGCGCGTCTGCTTCCAGTCTCTTGAAATATTACTGTTGAGATACTGAATTTGGGCTTATTAGGTTATAAAAAATAATTATGTTAGGCTGCTCGGAGTTTTGAGAAGTTGATGAAATAAAAGATGGTGGTGCTAAAAATAAGGAGCATGATTTATATGAAAACAAAAGTTTTTAAGAAATAAAAAGTGTCCGTTTGTGACATAAAATCATCAAATAACTTTTTGAATTAGATTTGGTATTATGGTCTTTGTGTTTTTGTTTACTTTTTATTTTTATTAATACTTTATTTCAGATAATTTGAGAATCCATACAGTGTTAGTGAATTTTTAACCGACTTCCCAAAAAGGAGGAGGTTATCAATTCGGTTGTATGTTTTTTTTTTTTTTATGTTTATTACCTCATAACTCCGACAATTATGAACCGATTTGAAAAATTCTTGTTTTATCTGAAAGGATATACGTGCAGATTGGTCCCATTTAAATCATATCAAAATCGGTTACGAACTTTGGATTTTAAATCGAAATACCTGGAATTTCACCATTTAGATGATTCTTTGATAATCGAAATTGCGTATTTTGCTTTTCTGCGATTTTGCAGTGGTGTTGTTAGGTGTGGGGCACCACTAAAAAGTGAAAAATAAAAACTTTTTACAAAAAAATACAACCGACTTCCAAAAAAAAAACACTACAAAGTAAAAAATAACTTTAATTTCGGAAGTCGGTGTTTTTGTTACTTTCTTCGTATTTTGACACCGACTTCCGAAATTAAAGTTATTTTTTACTTTGTAGTGTTTTTTTTTGGAAGTCGGTTGTATTTTTTTGTTGTTGGCATAAAAAGTAGCTTATGGTGTAACTATCAATCGTTCCAGGATTTTTGAAATTGAGTCAACCCTTCAATATATTCCTACAAACAACGCCTTTAAAATTCAAAATTCAAAATTCAAAAGTCATTTATTCAAATTAGGCTGAGAGCCAGCACTTTTTGAACGTCAAGTTCTACAAAAGACAGTCCCCCAAAATGCCCGCCCGTCACCGTTTAAAATATTAGGATAGATTCATCACCATCATATCCACCACTGCTGAATATATGTATGTTCAGCAGTGGACTATATGATGGTGATGAATCTATCGTAATATACAGAACCGGTTTTAACAACCGGTTCTGTGCGTCTCGTATCTATAGGCTACCCGCGATCCTCACCAGGTCATCGGTCTACCTTGTGGGAGGCCTTCCAACGTTGCGTCTTCCGGTACGCGGTCGCCACTCCAGAAATTTTCGCCTCCATCGACTATTTTTTATGCGAGCAATGTGCTCTGCCCACTGTCACCACTTCAGTTTGGCGATCCTTCGGCCTATGTCGGTATCCTTGGTTCTCTTGCGGATATCATCATTCCTAATCCGATAACGCAAGAAAACTTCACACCAAGCATTGGTCACTATTTTTTCATCGTCCTTTGAGTTACTTTAAGCCTTCTGATGAGGCCCAAAAACAACTA
The DNA here is from genome assembly GCA_963859965.1 of Ceramica pisi. Classification (NCBI taxonomy): domain Eukaryota; kingdom Metazoa; phylum Arthropoda; class Insecta; order Lepidoptera; family Noctuidae; genus Ceramica; species Ceramica pisi. The sequence continues at coordinate 5,085,877 of OY982541.1, read as the reverse complement.
TGAACAAAGATGGTTTGAATTTTTTAAAGTTTTCTTAATGTTCTTTTTGTCTTGAGATTAAACTCTAGTGCACTGCCAACTGGTACTTTAGCAAGCAATTTTATGAAATAAATAAATAAAGATTTTTGAATACATTAAAAGGAAAAACTGCACCTCTCTAAATTCCCTGCAAAGACTCAGGTACCCAAATCACGTCTCACGAAACAAAAAGGTGTTCCAAACAAAATACTGTTCAAAATTTTCTCCTCGCAGTGTAAACTGAAACTTCCTTTCACGAGTCACTGTCCCTCACATCGGTGCGTTTGTAGCACTGAGCTTAACGGGACTGGACGCAGTTGTGCACAGTTTTCTGCACGGCAGTGTGTGCAAGATGGAGTATAATTACTTCGTGCACTGAACTGAAAGCAAACGTATTGGATAAATGAGGTTGTTTATTTGCTCGACTATGAATAATTTATCGTGTTATAGTGCATATTATTTAATATTAATGGACCATCCACACTATACCGACTTCGATACAGACTTCCGTAAACTTCTATAGAATTTTGTCTGTGCAACAAAGTATGTGCAGAGAAGTGTCAGAGTGCTAGAATATTTTTTTTTAAACAGAGTTCAAAGTCTGTGCAGACAAAATTCCGTACCGTGTGTACAGTATCAAGGGTGCCTGTCCATAACAGCAGAGCGAGGCAGCTGAGCGGAGAAACGGAGAAATATTAACCAATGGAATTGTATAAAATCACTGCACCACGTGACTCACTGACATTTTGACTGACATGATTGGTTAATATTTCTACGCTTCTCCGCTTCGCGGCTTTGCTACGCGCAAATGAACAGGCTGTGGCCTAACTATTTGCGCGGAGCCCATTTTACATTGCCTAGATACACATTTCTTGTTGTCATGGAATTTGTTTTAAAACAAATCATACAAATTGTGTTCCAGTTTTCAGAAACGTATTTGTAGAGATTGATACGATCACTTTGCCGAAACAAAAGTTCTTATTACTCTTTGAGGTTCTAAGTGCTGTTGTAAATATCTCGGATATTTTATGGATTTGAAAATGTAATTCGTTCTTGTGCTATACTAAATATCTCTCAAAACCTTAAAATTACAAATGATTATAAGACTTAGAAGTACTTCCGGTGTACCCTGGGCAGTAATAACGTTATTAGATGTATCAAATAAAGATAACGTAACGTCCCTATTCCCGGAAGGGTGAGGCAGAGTCACTCGCGTCCGTAGGAGAATACCCTTCAGCGAATCCCTACACGTGGTCCCCGGGTGGTGCTAAACAGGTGACACTAACCGCCTCCGTGGTCTAGTGGTTATACCACCATGATTCAGACTCAGAGGTCCCGGGTTCGATTCCCAGCGGAGTCAAATTTTTTGCTGGGTTTGGTTAATGGTAGGACTTGTTCTAAGTCCGCCTAGCAAGCTACCACCATCATGTCTGTCGCCATAACGGCAATGTTAACAGCATTGTTGTGTTCCGGCAGTTAAAAGTATGATAGCCAGTTCCTCTGTGTAAGAGGATTCCGGGTGAAACTCGCTTCCATCTTCGGCATAATCATCACTTTCCATCAGGTGAGATTTGGGCCAAGAGTTTCCCCGTTTTCTATTAAAAAAAAAAACCTAATTTAAACTGATTTCTACACAAGCCTAGTAGACTCTAAAACTAAATTCTTCTTCCTCGCTTTTTCCCAGGCTTTTTTTCAGTAAGTTGAGTAAGACGAAACTAGCCACATAAGGCTAATTTCGTCAAGCTGACTCCCCACTTAGCAGGAGGCCGTCCTCTACTACTTGTCTGTTCCGATAGTTGTACTGCTCTTTTCACAACATGAGCCTTAATTGTTTCTTCGAATCACGTGAACATATCACCTGAGTCAGCTCTACGTTAGCTTCTCTGATGTAGGAGTGATTTTGAAACTACGACGGCTATGCTTGTTGTGCACTTGTTCACGCCGTGTCCCACCACTGGACCACCTCAGCACTCAAATATTGGTGTTGGAAGTTTCACGAAATAGGGACGAGCATATTGTCATCAAATGGGAACAAACCAAGCCAGACAAGAAATTCCTGATGAAAAACCGCACAGATAAAATTTATCAGGAAAAACCCAATAACATAACACCCAGGATCGATGCTCTATGGACCTCTTAGTTAGCAGTAGCTTTAGTTACCACGAGTTTTACGAGAAGATATGAAAAGTTCGTACTAAAACAAGGAAAAAAGTAGAATATCAAAAGTCACAAAGAAATGAACGCAGGAATAGCACGAATGTTTTTGATGTATATACGTTACGTTCCTATGAACGTAACGTAAAATTTTACCATAGCTACAATACTCGTTTTACGCATAATATTCATTTGAATTAGATACTATATTCAAATTTTTTAAATTACTAGCTGTCCCGCGCAACTTCGCCCGCGTCACATTTTCCATTAATGCTCCGCTCCTAAATAATATTTATTGCAACTATAAATTGAGGTGTAAGCTACCCTATCTTTCAAGTTGGAAACTGCACTCGGTGTGCAAATTTGATTAAAATCGGTTAAGTAGTTTAGGAGTCCATTGCGGACAAACAACGTGACGCGTAATTTATATATTTTAAGAAGATATAAATTGTGTCTGTCCCATAAAATTAAACCAAATACTATGTAGTTTTTCACATTCAAAATATACTTACGTTAACGTTACTACTTATACGTCAAAAATATTTGTGCTAGCCCCTCTGTACATAAGAATGGTTTCTAAGTCTTTATTATAAGACAACAAAGTCATAAAGATATAATCTGAGTATGAGAAAATATTTGAGAAGTGTATCGGTAAGTGGGTGGTAAGCTTCGTAACACAACCTCCTCTAAGCTGATAAATCCTGCGCATTCAGCGAAAAAGCCTACTATTGAAACTCACTAAATTTCGACCAAGCATTTTATTAATGCTAGCTTTTGCCCAGAGGGTTCGTTTGCGGGTAAATTGGATATTATTCTAAAGGAATATAATATCAGGACGGGTAAAAGTGGTCAACACGTATGCAAAGTTTCGTACAAATGCGAGCAGTTGTTAAAACTTGAAGTGGTAACAAACATAAAGACAGATAGATGACAGAGTTACTTTGTCGTTTATAATATTAGTATGTATTCATTTGGATCAAAATTAAAGGATACACCCTTTTTTAAGATGGGAAATCATCAAGTGATTCCTCTCGCTCTGGACGGATCAGAATCTTACTGACTAAAACCCATCCGTGTTCCTCCTGATACCCATCGCGTTCCTGGGCCGAAAAACCACTCTTTTGAACAAATTTCGCAACCCTTGTACCTACCTTTCTTTTTACAACAGTCCCGCTTTATTATTAGCCAAAGAATTGGTAACTATTGGGGTCTATGGTCTATCCATTGACGTGTTCTTGAGTAGTGTCAACTCGAATCGACATGAAAGTGAGTAAGGTTTAGAGATTTTCCCTCGAGTGACTTTCAAAAGTAATCCTCTAAGTTATGTTTGAAGTCTCCTGGAGAGAGTTACATCTATCTTCAAAATTGTCTATGTGTTAGCTTAACGATGTTTCCTTACGGCTTCGACTTCCAGCTGTGGTGGGAACCATTCCTTGTTTATTATTATTACTTTACTATGCACGACTGAGTCCTTGAGTAACACTTATTGCTGACGTAGATTTTGCATCGTCTTAAATGTAATATCGTCGCCGTGCAGTGAAATCCTTGTTCAGATTTTTGTTTTGGGATTAATACATATATGCATAAAAAAAATATTTATTATCTAAACACTTTATCTAAAAATATACAAAAATATATTACTAACAGTGGAAATAGAATCAAAATTGCACACAAACAAATAAACGAGATATAATTATTTTAAACAAATATATCTGTCCCTCTCGCGAAAACGCTGTTTTCTATGGCAGATGTATACACGTCACGTAATGTGACGTCAAATTCCATGTCGGACTTCTCGTTCTAAAAGTAATCTTTGAAGCGTTCTAACTTCATCGCTGATGAAACACTCTAGAAAATATTTAAAAAATATTTTCTAGAGTGTTTACTGGAGCTTATAAGTAATTCATTTTATAAATAAAAAAATCGCGTGCATATTCCCTATTAACATAATTGTAATAAAACAGAAGAACTAACATTTCAGCTAGGTACTTACTACAAGTTATACTTTTAGTTAGACTTTATGCTTCTTTGGATTAAAATAAAAAGACTAAATTGTGGTACGTGTAAAATAAAATTAAATCAATTTAATTCACTTTGAAATAGAAAATCATAATCTTGTGAAATCTTCTCCAAGTACGAAGATTTCACTGCACAGCCACAGCTTTCACATTAGTTTAATAATTTATGTTAAATTAGTTTAATGTTTGTGTTATTTTTGTTTAATATTTTCCCACTAATGTGAAAGGAACCCAAGTTCTTTATAACGGTTTCATTGATAAAATAACGAACTTTAAAAACATTTAAGAAGTAAGTTACACACACAGAGTCGCAAACGATACCTTAGAGTTTAGAGCATATTCACACGGCGTATTTTAACGTGCCGAACACGCGCGCTGACCTGAAAATGACCAATAAAATGCATTAATACTGTAGTCTGCATCTCAAGGCCGTCGTCACATTAAAAATGCGTCAGCGGCGCATTAAAAACGTCATGTGCAAAGGCCCTCAAAACTTCTACTACCGCTCAACATGGAAATTACTACCTCCCAACCAAGCCTCTTTTGCATTGCAATCATAAATAGAGCTACAGAAATACTGTGACTCCTCTAATGATGCAACCTCTCAGTATTCTATTTCATTTGTAAAAGCCAGTCGTCGTAATTGGACCTTAATAACAAGGTAAATGAATATCGAAGTACTATCGCTTTGCCGGCGACTTTGTCCGCAATTTGCTAACCCACTTCAAACCATACCAAGAAACAATCAAAAGTTACGGGGTTCCTGCCCCGCATCTTTTGATGGAAAATTGAAATAGTAGTGGTTTTTTTAAATGTGTTTTCATTTAGTGTATAATAAAATAATGTATATCACTACATATTATAAAACAATAAGTCCTCCGCCGCGTCTGTCTGTCTGTCCGCTGCACCGATTTTCATACTGTTTTCGCCAATGAATAGTGTGGTTCTCCTGGAAGGTTTTTGTCTATAATTTATCTTTACTAAAAATAATTAAAAAAAAATATAACCGACTTCCAAACAAAATCCTACAAAGGATAAAATAACCTTAATTTCGGAAGTCGGTGTATTTTATACTTTGTATTGGTTTGTTTGGAAGTCGGTTAATTTTTTTGTAAAAAAGATTTTCATCTTTCACTTTTAAGTGGTGATACGTAAGAGACGTCTTTCATCTACAAAAAAATAAGCAAAAATGGTCATAAAATAAAAACTACTGATCTAAACTGAATTAAATTTTTACAAACAAAAATACAGTCTAATCGAAAATTAAATGGATTCATAGGTATAAAGAACGCTGATTATTCAAGCGATATTGATAGTTATTGTCAGGCAGTTATGCACGACAGTTTACTGAAACAGTTTCTCAAAGTCGAGATAATATCGCAAGGCTATTTATTTGCCAATGCAATGCAGAACTCGATCAACCATTACACGGGAGTCGAAATGCACCGCAAAATACTTTATTTACGTGAAGAATTGAACGGGAGAATAGTAGAGAAAGATTTATGTGTGAAAGGCTTGTGATGTGTGTTTAAATAAATGTGGGTATCAAGGTAGGTTGATATAAAATTTGGAGTTGGTATTCAATTTAATTTTGCAGACAGCATTACATAACATAATCACATCACATTACATAATTTATTCTGATATTATGAAGCTGAAGAGTTAGTTTGTTTGTTTGCTTGAATGTGCTAATCTCAGGAACTGCTAGTCCGATTTGAAACATTATTTCAATCTTAGATAGTCCATTTATTGAGGAAGAATATATATCATCGCGCTACGACCAACAGGAGTGGAGCAGTAATGAACAACGTGACGCAGACGAAGTTGCGCGAGAAAGCTAGTTTACATATTATACAACCTGTAACAGAATAAACGCATTGAACTCATCATTATAAACAACTTTTACTATGGGACCAACCCCGAAATCGCGAAAAAAAAACAGCTGTTCACTACATTTCGTCGTGTTATGCGTACAAAAATGTATTGGGCAGTCGATTTTTTTTTTGCGATTTCAGTGTTGGTCCCATAGTAAAAGTAAAAGACCCTTAAAGATCGACCCGTGCGGCTGTTATTATTAAGCCACGAGCTCCTCACGTGGAACACTGACATTTTGTGCAATTCCATTAGTAAATAAATTTTATCCGTTTATCCGCTCCGCTGTAATGGACAGGGCCAGGGCACCCTAATACTAAGTCTCCGTTGTCTGCTCGTGCGTCCGTCTATCTGTCAAAGAGCTTATACCTTACTAGCTTTTGCCCGCGACTTCGTTCCCGCATATCCCGTTTTTTTCCCATTCCCGTAGGAATTTCGGGAAATCCACTCTTAGTGCCCCCCTCATCAAACGAATCCTCCCGCTCTGGGTAAAGCAGGAGGGAGTGTCAGACTCCTATTGAATAACGCCCATCTGTGTTCCTCCTAATGCCCTTTTCGTTCCAGGGCCGCGGTGACTCTTTCGAACAAATTCTGCAACCCCATCTGGCACTGGCCCTATAGCGGGTTGCTTTGCTGACAACTCATTAAGGCGCGCGTTGAACACAGTCTTAGTGCTCCCTACACTCCTCAAGGACACTACTCGTACATGCAAAATTTCAGCTTCCACCGACCAATCGTTTCGGCTGTGCGTTGTCTGTCAGTCGCTCAGTTACGGAATAATTTTATATGTTAGATGAAATGTTATTACATTTCAACAAACAATTCAGTTCACTTCGGTTGAGATGTAGCTGTTCGTGTGTAATTCAACATTTAAAGTTAAGAGCGTGTATTCCGTCCACTAGCGCCGCCAATCGTTTTTTATTATTTGTGGTAAATTTAAGACACGTAGATAAAAAACCGCTCTGTAGTGCACTGAAGAAATGTATATATTATGTTTTGAGAGTTATGTTTTGTACTTTAGAACATAAATAGTTGCCAAAATCGATATTTTTGCTAAAAGTGGCCACTTTTAGCAATAATTGCCGTTTTGGCTATTTAGCCATGAGTTATGTATTAAAAATAGCTGTCAAAAAATAATAGATACATTTCTTTAGTGCACTACAGAGCGGTTTTTTATCTACGTGTCTTAAATTTACCACAATTAATAAAAAACGATTGGCGGCGCTAGTGGACGGAATACACACTCTTAAGTAAAGGAATTTCGATTAGATATTTTTTCGTAAAGTGTGTTGACTGTACAACATGTATTTTCATTGCATGCTATATTATACTCAAAATCAACCGGTGGTTTCAAATGTATTTCCTAGACAGATAAATCTATATCTATACTTATAATAAATCTGTAGAGAGGTCAATTCTGTACATGAAATATATTTCCAAAATAACTATCAGGGGGTGATTAGGGATCGATACTGATGCCAAAAATGCAATCAGTACAATTTTTGTCTGTCTGTCTGTCTGTCTGTCTGTCTGTCTGTCTGTCTGTCTGTATAACCGTTATAGAAACAAAAACTACTCGACGGATTTTAACGAAACTTGGTACAATTATTATTCATACTCCTGAGCAGGTTATAGTATACTTTTCATCACGCTACAATCAATAGGAGCAGAGCAGTGAAGGGAAATGTTGGGAAAACGGGAGAAGTTACTCCATTTTTTAAGCTTCCGTCGCGTGTGCAACCGTAACGGTGAAAGCTACACAGAAATCATGTATGACGGAAATGTTCTCCTTAAAATTATATTAAAAATATCCAACGACAGCATATGTCTATCTTTTATGTTTGACGAACAATAACACGTGTAACTCCCGATAGCTTAGCAGTTCGAAGCTTTCTGATTGTATTTGTCTACTCTTACGTTTATAAAACTCTCAGTCGTCCCTAATTAACATGAATAAAAGTTAACATTATTAACTATTCCATAAAAAAGAATCATAGAAATCGGTATAGAAACACCAAAGTTATACATGAAAAACGCTAATAATAAGCCATCGCGCGTGAATACTGAATCATGCAGTAAGGATTATTTTTGCGGTCGCGATCGCACAGGCAGGCGGCTAGCTTGGTGCCTAGAGGCTAGCGAGTAGCTTCGGAAAACGGCTTACGACAGTTTGCAATATCCTTAAATAATTATAATGTCGAGGGGAAGATGGTTATAATTTCGCTTTACACCAAACGAGTAATATTATAAATGTGAAAGTTTGGTTGTTTGTTACTCAATCACGCCAGAACGGCTTAACGGATCTAAATGAAATTTAGAACAAAGATAGATTATAGTCTGGAATAGCATATAAGCTACTTTTCATCCCGGGAATATGTTCCCTAGGGAGCACGCGGGCAAAGCCGCTGGCAGAAGCTAGTTTTGAATATAAAAATGCATTTCCGACAAAACTAGTTAGTTAGGCACTAAAACAAACTTCATCATGGTTTCATTCGCAGAGGTAAGGTACTACGACATCATCCGCCTAACCTTTTCCCAACTATATTGGGGTCGGCTTCCAGTCAAACCGGATTTAGCTGAGTACTAGTATTTTACGTGGAGCGGACCAGACCTCCACAACCCATTAACGGTACTTCATGGCAAGACTGGAGTCAGATTAACTGGCCTCTGATTGTCCGTAACGACTGCCAAAGATCTACAAATGTCAGCCGGGACCAACGGCTTAACGTGCTTTCCGAGACATGGAGGAAACTCGGTATGTTAAGATGTTCACCCATCCACAGACCAACCTTGCCTTTGCTTAACCTGGAAGATCGACCCGTGCGGCTATTATTATTTAGCCACGAGCTCCTCTAGCTAAGGTACTACTACACTACCGGTTATGTGAATGCAGTGCCCTTCTGTTCAGAACATGACCGCCATGTTACAGTGCCCCAAGTGCTACCGATGCTGCAACTAATGTAGCCACCTACTGGTTCACGAGCCACAGAGTTGGCCGTCGTCTCGAACGGAAGAAGTAGAGACCGGTAATTATACCGGGGACAACAGTGGTCTGATTCATGTAATTTTATGACTCGCCGATTAGGTTTTAGTGCAGTTGCAGTTAAGTTTAAGTTTGAGTGATAAACGGTATTCTTGTAATCCTTGAACTGAGCGTAAGCTGCGCGTGAACTGCACGTCAACTGCACGACAACCAAACTCGACCAGACTTACGTATGGTGGTGAGAACAAATGTTACTCACTAAATAATCGAATAGAATCTATTACATTTCAATGAATATGACGTTATTATCATATTAAAACTTAAACATAAAATTATCAGCTGTAATTTTGAGACGTCAAACAAATATTAGAATACCGATCATGGTAGGGAATACGAAAAGCGTTATTTTGATCGAAACTTAACTTCAACTGCACTGCAACAGCACTTACTTAGTTACGTGAATTAGCCAGTAGTTGTCAGTCTCAGTCATTACTGATCCTTCAATCACTATCACTACAACAAAGATCTCTGCAACGTCTGTCTGTCTGTATGTTCGCGATAAAATCAAAAACTTATTCACCGATGTTCATGCTGTTTTCACCAATGGATAGAGTGGTTCTCGGAGAAGGTTTTAGTATATAACTAGCTGGTGCCAGTGGCTTCCCCCGCTTGATAAATTATACTGGAACCTTCCTCGACACAGCATGAAAATCGGAGAAAAAGTTTTTGAGTTTATCGCCAGACAGACAGACAAGCAAACGCGGCGGAGGACTTTGTTTTATAATATGTAGGCATTTTTCAAGCGGGCAAAGACGTAGACGTCAGCTAGTCACTACATATTATAAAACAAAGGCCTACGCCGCATCTGTCTGTCGGCTGTTTTCACCAATGGATAGAGTGGTTCTCGAGGAGTATAGGAGCTAGTACTTACATAAATCAAAGCAGAGGCTACACTGCATAATCTAGCTCACATGTGTAGATGTTTGTCCTGAGGCAGTACGAGTACACGAACTTAATTATGGCTTAGTCTGAAGTCTGATGTCTGAATACATGCACCCTAATTAACGTAAATCAATACTTTATTTACCTATATATGAGACAATGTTGTGTCTGGTGTCTCATTGGAGTCGAAATATTGACTGATTATTTATGTTTTGTACTACGTCATCATCATTATATCAGCCGAAAGATGTCTACTGATGGATTTATGTCCAGCAGTGGACATAAATTTTTTTTAGGGGGGGAAATCCTCATGGTTGACCTTCGCCCTGGGGCGGGCGATGGGGTCTGTCAAACTCTATTTGACGAAAACCACCCCGGTATGTCATGTACTTTGCTTTCTACTCATTGTATAAAATTCTATTTCCTAAAACGTAACAGACAGATGTGTTGCTGGGGAGTTTTTTGCCCACTTCTTCTCCACAGGTAAAACACTAGGAAGTGGTGACGGGCGGGCGTTTTGGGGGACTGTTGTTTGTAGAACTTCCATCTCTCACCTACGCCGGGGATCGCGGGAACTTATGCGTCTTCCGTAATCCCCGGCTGAGTGGACCTAGCCTGCCTCAAGTATCGCCACAAAAACCGGTCCTGTGCGTCTCGCATCCATCAGCTACCCGCGACCCTCACCAGGACATCAGTCCACCTTGCAGCTCTTCCAACGCTGCTTCTTCCGGTACCTGCGCGGTCGCCACTCCTGAACTTTTCGGCCCCATCGACCATCTGTTCTGCGTTGCGATACTTTGTTGCTTTTCATGTAATATTGACCTATTTTCAGAGTATTTCTTGGGACCCGGGAGATAGAGCCACGTAACGCATAACGACTTACCTAATACCTCAAACGTGGCTCTAAAGTCCGACCTTAATAGAGACTATGCATGAAAAAAATATTTATTATCTATACAGTAGTTCTAAAATATACTAAAATATAATACTAAGCGTGAAAATAGAATCAAAATAAGTCGTAGGGCCAAACCTATTACGCACGCAAAACAAATGACGGTGGTTAATTATTATATTGCGCCGACCTTTACCTATATTGAGGTAGAGTTATGGTTTTCTTCTTATCTCTCTTTGGCAGGATTTTATGTGGAGAATTCAAGTTACGTCAGCAGTTCAGTAAAGTTGGTTAGAGGTGCAGGTGCTGATTCTGAAATTGTTTTGGATAATTTCGAGGTTTATCGAGCGAAAGTAGTTTGATTCAAAGTTAGCAATGGTTAGAAATTATGGGACCTAAATTACGTTGGTGTGCGATTTTTTCGATTCTTCGTATTTCAACGAATAAATCACAATAATAAAGCTTTGATTGAATTAACTACGATACGACTCAAAAACTTAGTTTGGTTTGGTTTTACACTGTTAATAATACAACATCCCACAAATTTGTACATGCATTTGTACACAAAATTCTTCCGTTACTGAGTGAGTGACTCACAGACAACGCACAGCCGAAACTACTGGTCGTAAAAAGCTGAAATTGGTCTTGGTGCCTTGGAGAGTGTAATTACATGTATAAAGCTGACCCGTGCAACGTCGTCTGCGTAACGTTTTTCATTACTGCTCCGCTCCTATTGGTCTTAGCGTGATGATATATAGCCTATAGCCTTCCTCGATAAATGGGCTACCTAATACTGACAGAATTTTTCAAATCGGACCAGTAGTTCCTGAGATTAGCGCGTTCAACCAAACAAACAAACAAACAAACTGTTCTGCTTTATAATATTATTATAGTATAGATTTATTCAGGTAACTTAACCCAATTTTGACGACACGGTTGGCGCAGTGGTTGAGCGATTGACTGCTGCGCCGCATGTCGCGGGTTCGATTCCCGCACGGAACAAATATTTGTATGGCCTACATGTATTTGTTCCGAGTCTGGGTGTTTTCTATCTATAATATGTATGTATTTACAAAAAAAAAAATGTATGTAAGTAGTTTATCAGCCATTTCGTTACCATAACACAAGCATTAAGTTGCATAGCTTGGGACTATAATATGGCGTTGTGTGAAATGTCCAAGAATATTATTATTATTATTATTATTATTTTGTTTTCTTTCTCGGGTCTCTGGAGACCCGGTCCTTTGGTAGGCGTACGAGGGGCCGAAACCAACTCGCAGAGGCCCCGTTAGAAATTTCAAATGTAATGGGGCACCAACCGAATTATTATTATTATTATTAATTTACACAGACATCATAAAACCAATCAAATAAATAACAAATAAAAAAATAAACACCAAATTGAATTAATTTACTAAGTCAACACGTAAAAATTTATTTTCATCATAACCTCATACAAAATGCAACCTCGCATGTTTTGTATTTCGAACTACTAAATGCGTATGCGCAGAATGCAGTTGGTAACATAGTAGATTCACAAACACATTTAATTTATTACGCGGCTTGGCGAGCAGGCATTACTACCCAATAAAACATTTTTTTACCTACAAAACGCATTTAGCGAACTTGTAAGATTAAACCAAGGTGAAAGGTACTCTTGCGCAGACACTTTTCCTTTCTCTAAATCACTACCATTTGATGATGATAGGTATTTTTAACAAGTAGGTATGAAGCATCGGTGGTTCAGTGGTAGAATGCTCGCCTGCCACGCGGGCGGCCCGGGTTCGATTCCCGGCCGATGCAACTATCGTTTTGCAGTTTTAGGCACTTTTGCTATTTTTTATCTTGATAAAATTTTAACATTTAGATAGTTAGAATATGTAACTGGTATTTCGCGCAGTGAAAGCGACAAAGGTTACAATTAAATTAGATTGCAATATGTAAGAACACGGAAATAATTGGAAAACTTGTAGATAAATGGCCTAAATGGGGTTATGGACTGTTCATTTTAAGTCACTTGGAAGAAATCGTAGTAGGTATTATTTTTTGTTTCTGCTTGCCTTTTTATGTTATTTGACTGTAAAATTAAGTTCTAATAAAAAAATCATGACGATTATTTTTTATTGTGGTAGGTAAGATCCCATGGGATAATTATCGACTTAGGTACACGCAGAAAAATCCGGCTTGAGCCAGTTTAAAATTAAACTCATATTTACTTAGCTTAACAATATCATGAAAAAATTAAAGAATTTTAGTATATTTTTGTAACCGAAATTTCTTATGATCATCCAAAATCTCATATAAATCCGGAAAACGAACCAAACTCATATCAGTCCAAAAGTAATTTTAATAACGCCAGTCTTAAATCTCCAAAAGGGGTCCTATTACCATAACACGCATCATATCTCGAATGCTGATCTTTTTATGCAAACCGCTCGACTTACATGAATATCGATCGAGATATGAATTATACATTGTGCATAAATCTACCCACTTGTTAGTAAACTTTATCGCTTGCTACCATTTTTCTTTAGGGAATTGTCGAATGAAATATGTTTGGATATGAGAATTGGTATTTATTTTTATTAGATTGTGTTTTGATGTTATTGTAGAGCCAAACAAAATACAAAAAAATATTTTCATTACAAATGCTGTAATGAAAATACTTGTTTGTATTTTGTTTGGCTTAGTTATATTTGTAAAAATAATTACAATTGCGGGAAAATTTTCATACTAAAATACCTAGAATTATATCATATTTGTGTAAGTAACAGTCAATATTCGAAAACTTATTAAAAAAAATAAGTTTGTTATGAATGAAGAAAATGGAGTTTCAGGTTCAGGCAAATAACCATGTAAGTAATATATTTTTCTTAAATAAACGTTGTGTATGGTGTCCACTGACACATTATTTCCTTTTTATTGATAGCTTGCGTTCGACTAAAGCCTCATCTGATAGTGAAAGCGGTGCCTAGAAGTAACCTAATATATACCGCGTGTATCTGACATCGACGCACAAACGATTTCCATGGGTCCGGGGCATGATTCTGGACACCCTAGACTTAAAATTTTTCGTCGGCTTTTTTCTCATTTTTTCATTTTTTTCAAGAGTTGTTTTTTACTTTAGACTGCTCATAATCGTTATTCTGACCTAACCCAATGAGATTTTTAATAAAGAAATAATTAATTAACTACTTTCACCAAAAAGAGCAATCTGAATAAAGCCACAAATAATATCAGCTCAGCTGAGCTGATACTTTGTAGTACTCTTGAAAAAAATGAGAAAAGAACCGACGAAAAATTCCAACACTGGGGTGTCCAGAATCATGCCCTGGACCCATGGAAATCGTTTGTGCGTCGATGTCAGATACACGCGGTATATATGTCGTGGATAAAGATATCATTTGCTGATTTGAGTATTGTAGTAGTGGGTAGTAATAAACGCCGTGACGTCAGTTATCAGTTGTAATGGCGGTACGTGGACAGAGTCGTATTGGAGAGTGGGGACTTTGCCGAGCGCACTTTGGCTCGAGACACCGACTAGGACACTCGTCCAGAACGAAACTGTCGGTTTACCTATTTTAATTAAATTAAACAGAATTCTTTAATCTATATATATAAAAGAAAGTCGTGTTAGTTACACTATTTATAACTCAAGAACGGCTAAACCGATTTGGCTGAAAATTGGTGCGGAGGTAGCTTAGAACCAGGAGACGGACATAGAATAGTTTTTATCCCGAAAATCCCACGGTAACGGAAACTATGCGGGTAAAACGGGAGCGAAGCCGCGGGGGACAGCTAGTAATGTTATAAATGCGAGTTCTTCTAACTCAAAAGACAGATGTGTTGCTATGGAGTTTGTTGGCCACTTCTTCTCCATAGCTAAAACACTAGGAAGTGGTAACGGGCGGGCGTTTTGGGGGACTGTCTATTTGTAAAGTACTAGCACGTCTAGCACTCAGCCACAGTTAATAAAGAGAGCTTAGTACTGTATTGAGTGTTTTATTCTACAATGATCCTGATACCACCGAACCCAAACGATGATGGCGCTATCGCTCAGCCGTTGCTGACGCATTCATATATAATATAACTTGAAGTCTACCAGACATGAAATCAAAATTATTATGAAAACACTTTCTTTTCCGAAATACTCATAACACACATCGCTATCTCCTTGAAAAGTGCATAGATACAATAAAACGATCACAATACATGCAACGGTTTTTATAGTAAGCCAACATGACATGTCCTGGAACTTGGAACTCTGCCCATTCCGGAAGGAGCCGTGTGTCACCGCGCTGTCAACGTGAAACGAAACGCATTCTTACTAACATGACATTTTTATTTGAATTTCAATGCCGTGTCTGGGAGCCATGTTTTGTGTTTTATAAAGTTTTAGTATGGAAGATAGGTACTTTAGGCATGGAAGTATTAGTGTTGCTCTTACTGTTTTACTACTCTGTATTAGTGCTAGATAAATCGTTGGTTAAGAAGCACTGTGACTGTGAACATTTGTTGCTACTTACACAATTAGGAAAATTCATAGAAGCACCTATGTAGAAATAACCTCCAATGTATCGGTTAACTGCAAAAATGATTAAGTTTCATTACGGGACGATAAACCCTCGAGGGCAGAAATAGATGAAATCTAAACATTGTTAGATAGAGTCAAAATGGCTTCATCAGGTTTCATATCGTCTACTTATTTCATTTAATGTAGCCTCCAGACTCGTATGATGTGAGGCTGCTTCGAGTAAGCTCTCGTCTATTTATAGAAGTTCTCTTCAACATTCATACTTCACTCACTCAAAAAAACATTCATTTATTTCCAGGTATATTCGCGAAACATAAAGCCGCGCCAGGTTATTTCGTTTGCGAATATTTTTTACATCAGCCAGACGTAATGAGGTCGCGTTGGATCGCAGTTAGCGTTCCAAATTCAAATAAAATAACGTTCTGAATTTCGAATTCGTAAACTTTTTTGGAATTAAATTTGTATTAGAACGAATTTCGAATGTTAGAATAGGTACGTATTTGAATAAAACGTTTACAATAGATTGGGATATATGCTGGTAATTTTGTACAATCAGTAACGAGAGCTAGGTCGCTAACAATCCTAAAGCATTCTAAATTTACAAGAAATATATTCATCAATACATTTTATAAAAAAATAGTTATTTATGATACAAGAGCGGTAAGTTGGTCTTTACAAACGAGTAGACAAATGTAAGCCCGAGACGAAGTCGAGGGTTTACCATAGTCACGAGTTTGTAAAGACCAATACCCGCTCGTGTGTCATACAACGTTTTTCGACACATTATATAAATAGATAATTAAAAAAACTTTTTCATTATCTATTAAAAAATATTGTTTATCATTAAAAAGCGTTCTCTCGATTTTGGCGGCAAGAGACCATTTTCTGCATTTGGCGCCTCATTCAAGATATCAGGTGGAGTAGATTCCATATTTAAATCTGATTCCTCGCTTGAACACATATTCTAATTATTATTAGAAGTCGCAATATAGCAACTATCTTTGACGTCTGTAATTGAAAATGGCGCGAATTAGCAAATGGGAAAAACGCACACGGCGTTTTTCAAATAAGAACGCGCTTCCTTTTGCGTATGCGTCTGCGTGAAACATTTTAGTAGAATTATATACATTGTAAATGTATTATATATTGTACCAATCGGATTTATTTGACAAAATCATTTATTTAATAAGTAACATTTTTAAATTGTCTCCTTGAGCCCTTCATATTGATACCCCACTCGATAGGTTAAAAAAGTCATTAAAATGGCACTGAAGCTCAGATATTTTGATTTTTATATAAAAATTTAAAAATTCTTCGCAAAAAAACACGTATGGAACGCTTCCGGAACGAACGCAGACGGAAGCATTTTTAGCTGACGGATGCAGACGGATTGAATTCTTATAATTATATTGTTTATGGAAATTTAAAAAAATACCGTAAAGAATACGCACGGCGCAAGGTACTTAGGTGAGAGTACTTACTTTATCGCACGCTCCATTGTATGGTCCGTAATTTTGCACTTTCGAACAACGTATACAGGCTTCGTAAATGCATTTTATGAGCAAATGTGTCGAAAAGAATATTTTGCATTGTTATAATACCTATGCAGAGATTGCTTTGATGACGAGGAATCAACAAAACCTCGGAATGGTGAGATCGCTTCGCTAACCTGTGAAGCCCCAAAGCCCCCGTAAGTACTTCTGAGCGGAGTAAGGCTGGCTAGCTTAGCCAGCAATCCCATGCACAAAGGGCCGGAAGCTTTTACTTGCATTTTCTTACCCGAGTAGAGACTAGAATTGAGTAGAGAACCCGGAGTTCCCTACTCAATTCTAGTCTCTATTCCATGCTTCTAGCTATTACCTAGGCGTCATCTCAGTTAGTCATCCCTTTCTATGACACTAGGGTGTGTGTATTAAAGTCCATTCGTCTTATAGCTCAAGACATTTTCGTCCTGATAAATCTGCAAAGATAAATAAAATATATAAATAAAAAAAACCATTTATGTGATTTATGTATCCTAACCTTTACACTTCGTTAACACTAGAAAGAAACAAAATAAAAAAATTGGATCTATGAAATCTAAGCTGTCTAAATCTACGTCTAATTATAATTATTATACAAACGATCTTTAGTATAGGTAGGCATTTGCGTTATTATATTATTTTACTGGAACCCCCCTCAGGTAAAGGCATAGAGTAAATAGTCTTTGGTGGGCCAGCTAGTTTTTTAATATCACCATCCCATTTAGTTAATGGTCTTCCCCTATAGCGCTTGCCCGATGGACCTTTCCATAACGTAACTGTTTTTGTCCATATATGATCCTTAAGACGCGATCTGCAAATATAAAACATATTATTTTCTATTCTGTTCACTATTAAAATTGAAATTTCATCGCTCACTATTATAAAATCGAATGAAATATAACTACGTAATAGTTAATGGTTCGCAATTAAGTTTTGATTGTACACTATTAAATAATAGCTGCCAATAACAAAGCGAACTGTAAAATAATAGAATTAAATTTAAGCTTTGTTTTGTTAAGAGTCCTATTACGAATCGTCAATGCTCGTTTGCAATAGACGCAGTTACGTTGGTCTGCGTTGGGAGTACATCTATAGTCCGCGAAACAATTTTGATACTTACTAGTCTGAATAGGATTATAGTTTATTTGGGCGCTCGCGCGAGACTGAGGAGCGCGCGCGCTGAATTTATGCAGAATATATCGTACTTTAATTTTATTTATTGTAATTTTGTTTTATTATATTGACAAACGAAAACTAATTAAACGTATTCATTGTAGATTGAAATTTTATATCATATTAATTTATTTGATAAAATTGTTTTTATTTGGAATATAATGGACGCTGAATCAAAACATTTCTGGCTTAAATTAGGTTTTCTTTACGTTTTTTTCCGTGAAAACTCAAGGAATTTAAAGAAATTCTAGAACTCCAATAAACAAGTAAAACATTCAACTTACCTTTTAGTAATTTCAGCTTTTAAAAGAATTGATTGTAACAATGTGAATTTGACCGTCAAAGTTCCATCGCCGACATTTTTTCTTGCAAACTGAGTTCGTAAAATATTTATAGTAAATTACACGAAAAGAAAAATGAAAATGTGTAACTCTAACTTACAAGAAAGAGACTGGCACTATTGTTATTCAGGATCAAATAATTAAAATATCTTACTGCTGCTGAAAACTACAGCGTCAAAAATCATGAATTTCCGTAAAAAATGTAATAGGACTCTTAAATACTGCCAACAGAATAGTGCTATTATTCTGTTATGACTTTTGTCTGTCATTGATTTGTTTTGTAGAGGGTAGTTCAATTGTTTTCTCATAAAATATTCTATTGTTACTGAAAATAACGTTACTTTTAATGGTTAAATCACTGTTTTATTGTTTTATTCAGCCTAACTGCTATTTTGAAAATTGTGTAATAGTATTCTACCTGCGGCTTTGCCCGCACGTAATAGTAGATTATGCACCTAGGGGATAAGCAGTGTCGAACGAAATAACGGATTCGAAAGAAAATATTATAATCCTAAATGGATTCAAATTAGCCCATGGCTAAGACACCTATATCCCTGAAGAGAATACTCTACTTTTACACCTTCGGGAAAATTGTTCGTAAGTCATGAAGAGAGGTGGCTGGCCACGAGCGGTTCCCGTCCGCGTCGGTCTCCAAGTTGAGTTCCAATTTCAAATCATATTGTTGTTTTCCGTGTAATAATATCGTACTGAATTTCATTATAACTCGCAATAAATGACTTACTTTATTAGGTTCAATTTACATGAAATATATAATCTGAATATTTTCGTGATGTCTATATAGCTGCCATAAAAACAGCGTTTTCGCGAGAGGCACAGATATACTTCTTTAAAATAATATATCTCGTTTATTTTTCGAGGAATTTTGATTCTATTTTCACTGTTAGTATTATATTTTTGTATATTTTTAGATAAACTATATGTATAAATATTTATTTCTGATACTAAAATATTTGTTTCATTCATATTCCCTATACTCAACAAGCCGACCCCAAAATTGTTGGGAGAAGGCAAGGTAGATTTATTGAATATAATAAATACAAAATACTTGCAAAACTACAGTCTCAGAGGTCAGCCAGATCACGCAATTCATTATTGAAGACAAAAGTATTTTTAATTAGTGTAAAACTGATAATGAAAATGGAGTTATCGGGAACACTGCGGACTTTTAAGCCATTGAAAAAGCAATTTACTGACTCACACCTCGAGATGAAAAATCTGAAGATTCATTCGTGCGAATGTTCCATTCATTTTGTAATTTATATCTTAAGTTTGTGAGCCGAGATGAAAAGAATATTTAGTACCTGCAGTCGTAGTTTTCAAATTATTCTTTTGAAGTATTTTTAAGTTTCTTTTAATACTGTTTTCAATAGTAATCTCCGATTTTTGGACCTTTCTGGGTTAACCCGGAAAATACCGCCTAAGTGGGAATGAGTCAGCTAGCGAGAAACAATTTATAAAAGTCACTGAAACCCTAACAATATGCGCGTCAATCCCCTGCATATTGACAATCACTATCGTTGAAAGAATGTCACTTTGGCCTTTTGTGACGTGGGAGTGACATTAAACCTAAGCGTCCTCGAGACTATTCGCGAAGTTGATCGAAGTTGAGCGAATACGATAGTGTAGAGGGGCACTTCGCTTCGCCTCGTGCAACTTCGCCTCGCCTCGGGCGACTTCCAGTCGTTGTCGGTTTTTGCGCCCGAGTCCACACTACTCGGCTCACTTCGGTTCGCGTCGAGCCATAGTAAATACGCACGTATTATTATTGCGCGAGAGTACACATTGCAACGGCATTTGCCACAGTCACGCTATCCATGATGCCTATTGTGAGGGGAACGGGCGACTGTAGACATGGGTAGTTCGCGAACGATTGAAGTAAATGAACTACTTCATTTCGAAAAATAAACTTATCATTCCTTCAGTTGTCATCCAAATGTGTCTCTCCTTCATTTAGTTCAGTCGTTCTTTTCGCTCGCGCCACCTGTGCGCGCGCTGCACTAATTGAATGAAAGAAGAACACGATTGACCACAAAAAAACTGTCCCAATTATTATTTGTTAGTAGGTAGTAATTGCAAATAATTTGCAACATTTTAAATAAGTGTAAATGTAATTAGGTATGTAAATATCCTGTAAATCATTAATTACTGTACATATTTCGATTTTTAAATACGACAACCTAGACAAAATGCATATGTCTAACTACCAGTAAAAAGAACAGAAAACATACTACGTAATAAAATAGATTTGCAAATTATTCATTTCATGGTTGACAGTCCTAAGCCTGTTTAAAGTTTGAAGGAAAATCGAGATAGGTAGGTATAAAAGTGAACTAAGTGAATTGCAACATTCGTCGTAAATCAATGCCTCGTTAGTCGTTCTGATTCGCTGAACTAAATGAAGTATTGAACTACATGAGTGGACTAGTTCGTTGAGCGAAAAGATATACTTCATTCATTTTCTTTTCAAAGACACATTTTGCGCATGTCTAGGCGACTGAGCTCCTCGCGAAGTTGCCCGAGTGTGTGGACACGTACTTCGGACTTCGGTCAACTTCGGAGAGCACATCGCCTCGTGCAACTTCGCGAGTAGTCTGGAGGACGCTCTAAGTTTCCGTATACGGAGACGCGGGGCGTTGAGCGTCTGCCGCCGCGGAAAACGCCACGAGCTCGGCCCGCATTTAAAACAAACGCCTGTAAAATCGCTTCTCCGTGAACACTCTGATACAACGCCATATGACGCCATATGACGACACGGTTGGCGCAGTGCTTGAGCGATTGACTGCTGCGCAGCATGTCGCGGGTTCGATTCCCGCACGGAACAAATATTTGTATGACCTACAAGTATTTGATCCGAGTCTGGGTATTTTCTATCTATAATATGTATGTATTTACAAAAAAAAAAAAATGTATATAAGTAGTTTATCAGCCATCTCGTTACCATAACACAAGCATTAGGTTGCTTAGCTTGGGACTATATGGCGTTGTGTGAAATGTCCAAGGATTAATTGTTATTATTATTATTATTATTATTTTTTGTTTTGCATTTGTTTTCGGGGAGGATTGATGGCACGGGCCTAAGCCAAGTGTTCATCAATTGGGATAGATGTAGATGCAGTATCCTGTGCGATAGATGGGGGTGTATTGGTGTTGGTGTAGTTGTTTTGGTGCGGGTTATCGGATTCACACTGCAGGAACTTTCTTACTACCCTGCAAGTGTTTAGTATCACTGCTTTCTGCAGTAGTTGGTAAGTGCTTGCAGGAAGGCTTAGGGAATTAAGGGATTGATGTAGTTGTTTGGGTATTACTCCGGTTGTAGATAATACTATAGGAACTATTGTAACCTTTTGTAGATGCCAGAGCCGGGTAATTTCGTCTTTTAATTCTATATATTTGGATAATTTTTCTGCGATCGTAGTTTGCAAGTTATGTGTATTTGGTACGGCTATGTCTATTAGAAATCCTGTTTTGTTTATTTTATTTATTAATGTGATGTCCGGCCTGTTAAAATGAATTGTTCGGTCGGTGATAATGGCACGGTCAAAATATAGTTTCGTTGTTGAGTTTTCCATCACCTTTTCGGGGTTATATTTGTAGTAAGATACTAAAGAATCAATAAATTTGTATTGGTGGGCTAGTTTTTATTATTATTATTATATGTTTGAATTTAGTGCAAGCCGCCACGCCGCATGCGACGCTCGAGGCCCCGCGTCTCCGTAAACGAGAACTAAGGTTAGTAAAGTCATTATGAGGTGGACTTTTCATCCGGACGGCACAGGGTGTGTTGGACACTTTGACGTATGAGTTATGAGGTGTCGTCACTCTTAAAAGTTTTTAATGCAACCTGAAAGTTATACTGTAAGCCTAATGAATTTAATCCTTTCACATATTTTTCACAAACCATTTACATTTACAATTTAACAAGATTTTAATTTGTGAATCCATGTTCCATATTTATATCATTATCTAAATACATTTTGATTTTCAATATTTCTTAATACGCATAAAATAATACAAAAAAATAGTAGCATCTTGCGGACTATTTATAAATAGGGCCAAGGCTTCAGAGAGAGAGGAACTTCCTAACAATACGAGACGCGTCCAGAAGTATCGCTTTCTGAATCAAGCCCTTGATCCAGCTGAGCGTTCTAAGCGTTATGTTTCAGTGAAGTGAAAAGTAAAATGAAACTGTTTCTTTTCTCAGGAAAATTAATTGTTTACTACGTAGTTGAATGTCACTCGTAAAAGGACAAGATCCATTTGTTCTTGTGGCATCTAGATAAAATGTTGTTTTCATTTTCGGGAATAGTTGTCAAAGTCGTAGGTAACTGTCTGACTTTACATTTCATACAGGATTATTTAGGAAACAGTGCGCATTTTTCTTCTTCTTGCAATCCGTATTAGTTAAGTATAGATCATGTTCCTCG
Organism: Ceramica pisi; assembly: GCA_963859965.1. NCBI lineage: Eukaryota > Metazoa > Arthropoda > Insecta > Lepidoptera > Noctuidae > Ceramica > Ceramica pisi. Next base: position 5,062,982 of record OY982541.1, on the reverse strand, counting down.
AAAAAAACTGTATTTTTTTGAAGAATTAGCATCACAAGCTAGTAGAAAATATTTTTAATTTTTTTTCGTGAAATCGACAAGCAATTAGTCGACTCTTTAGTTTACCAGACGGCTGGCATTTTCGTCGGTCAACGAATCAACATTGCCATGCAACGTGGCAATGCGACCAGTGCTCTGGGCACTTTCCCCGTTGACAGCGATGAGGACGATATCCTGTGAGTTTTTCCACTCCCTCTTTTAACCCCAAAGAGAAACTACGAGTAGGTACTAACTATAAAAATTTTAGAAACATGCTGAAAAACGTGTCTATTTATTGTCAATAATGAAAAATTGGCGAACTTGCTCGCAAGTAGGTAACCCTATATTTTATTAATGGACCAGAAAGTTTTTTTTTTTGTACAAACAAAACAGCAGTTTCCAATACGAACAGAAGTCTAAAGTATTCTGCTGATATTCTTCTAAAGTTTTTGCCGTCATCTGGTCTTCGAGTGCTGCGTCAGATGAACGCAAGTTGCGACAAAAACTTACATAATGTCTTTTGTCCCGGGATACTACTGTTTTCACAATGCACGATGCTCTCGAGATATCTTTTCGATTTTTTATGCTTTGAAGAGGATAGTTTTAAGTGTGTCAAAGTAGTGTGTACTTGTCTTATGTTACTGAGTTATGTGTGTTTATTACGAATTAATAAATACATATATGTACATATTAACCTTTAAAAAGACCTTTGTCAGGTGCCTGAACCTGATGTCACATTGCTACCACCCACATCATTTCAAATAACCCTCATTGACATGACAGTACATACAAATGACGTTGGTAAGTCTTAAAGCGGATTTCATTCGTGAAATTGATCGCGATTAACTGCGTTTAAGAGCTGTCAATATCAATATTCTACAGAAAATAATTAAAATTCAAATTCAAAAGTCATTTATTCAAATTAGGCTGAGGGCCAGCACTTTTTGAACGTCAAGTTTTACAAAAGACAGTCCCCCAAAACGCCCGCCCGTCACCACTTCCTAGTGTTTTAGCTGTGGAGAAGAAGTGGCCAACAAACTCCCCAGCAACACATCTGTCTGTTGCGTTAGAAGAACTTGCATTTATACAAAATTATGCAAAGTATTATTACAAACAAAAATAATAAAACATGGGTAACACATACAACCTAAAAAACTAAACTCATTCGACACTTGTAAGCTAGCACACTCCTCCATGGCATCGTAATCAAACAACTCAAGCATAAAAAACAATTTAAACAAAACTTCATAAGCCTCCAGACACCAAGGGCGTGCCCGCCTACACGTGCAGGGATAAATCATTGACATGACAGTACACACAAATGACGTTGGACTTGGTAAGTCTTAAAGCGGATTTCATTCGTGAAATTGATCGCGATTAACCGCGTTCAAGAGCTGTCAGTGTCAATATTCTACAGAAAATAATAACCCTAACAGCTCGTAAACGTTTTTCATATTATTATGTTGATCGCGTTCAGTTTCATTGATGAAACAAATTTATAACATGAAAATAAAACCCAGAAATAAAAACCTAGCGGCTTTCCCGAAGGCTTAAAATAGACCCTGTAATTTTCGTCCCCCTAAAACATATTTACCCAGTTTTAATCCTACAACTTTACTACCCACTAACTACCTAAACTAAAATTCCCCTAAACTACGCACCAGGTAAGAGCCAATGATCGCACCCTAATATTTTACGAGACTAAACTATAACGCTAGCTAAACAAGCGGGAACTCATAAAAACACCCCAGATGCTACCATTTTATTCCCCCTAAGTTTTTGCCATAAATTACCCTTGGAGGCTGTAAAGGTATCGGTTCCGTTTTTCGCGTTGAGTTCGGTTTCATTATCGCTATGGGAAACAGTCTTATTGTTTTATTTTTAGAGTATGGTGGGGCCTTCATTTGTTCTATTATTATATGTTCATTGTGTGTACCTACAGCAGCTCGTGGCTAAATAATAACAGCCGCACAGGTCGATCTTTAAGGTTAAGCAACTCTTCCCGAGGTTGGTCTGTGGATGGGTGACCATCTCAACATACCGAGTTTTCTCCGTGCCTCGGAAAGCACGTTAAGCTGTTGGTCCCGGCTGTCATTTGGAGATCTTTGGCAATCGTTACGGATAGTCAGAAGCCAGAAAATCTGAAACCAGTCTTGCCAAGGAGTACCGTGTTACCCAGTTAATGGGTTGTGGAGGTATGGTGGGCAGCCGCTCCACGTAAAATACTGATATTCAGCTGAATCCGGTTTGACTGGAAGCCGACCCCAATATAGTTGGGAAAAGGCTAGGCAGTCCTGTGTGTACCTACAGCTTTTTTTTTGTATTGGATATCATCAAGACTGACGCCCGCTCTGGGCGGAGCGGCAGGGAATATAAAACTGTTGCTGACTGGAAACCCACTTGTGCCCTTTGCGTTCCAGGGCCGCGGTTGTTCTTTTGAACAGCTCCGCAGCCCTGGCGGTATTATGTTTTCAGCTAAGGAGGAGAATTCCCTGTTGGAGTCTGTGTTTCGTAATAATCTGGCTTCATATTGGAAAATATCATCAGTTACCACCAGGTTCGTTAGTGGTCAAACGCGAGCCATCAAAATAAATAAAAAACTTGCCTAGTGCGAGTCGGTGCCTCCGCTGTCCGTCTGTCTGATCATCCGTCCGTCCGTTCGTCGGTTGGATGTGTCTCAAGAACTGTAAGTAATAATAAACAACCAATATTATGGGGGCTGAGTCACTCACGTCCGTAGGAGAATACCCTTCAGCGAATCCCTACACGTGGTCCCTGGGTGGTGCTAAACAGGTGACACTAACCGCCTCCGTGGTCTAGTGGTTATACCACCTGATTCAGACCCAGAGGTCCCGGTTTCGATTCCCAGCGGGGGCAAATCTTTTGCTCGGTTTGGTTGGTGGTAGGACTTCTAAGTCTGCCTGGCAAGCTACCACCATCATGCCTAAGTCTGTCGCCATAACGGCAATGTTAACAGCATTGTTGTGTTCTGGCAGTTAGAGGTATGATAGCCAGTTCCTCTGTGTTAGAGGATTCCGGGTAAAGCTCGCTTCCATCTTCGGCCTAATCATCACTTTCCATCAGGTGAGATTTGGGCCAAGAGCTTCCCCGTTTAGTATACGTAAAAAAAAGAGGTTCATGGTTTCCTTTGGGTACGGAACCATAAAATCACCTGTATTCGGTCTCGAAGTTTAACCAGACATTTTCTGGCGCCAATTTAATTCATCTGAAGGCTGCAGACGCACTGCGCTAGGGAAGTAAGAACTATTAATTAGCAGCCTGGCGTCTGGATGTATGCCCTGTTAATGGCAACTTAATATAGTCTTGCAGCTAATAACCGTGGGTCTTAAAGATAACTGGCTTAATGAGGGTCTATACACCTTCGTTTATAAACCGACTTTGGACTTTAATTAAGACCAGATGTCATTCTATTAGTAAGTTCTTGACATTTTGCCAGCAAATTACACATTCTTATTCTTTATATTACACATTAGAACATACAAATTCAATGGAAATTTATATTTATGTTCTCCTACTCCTCAGCTGTTCTCTTCTGATTTCTGTTGCTGCTGATTCTGAGTTGCTGATGCTGATTCAACTGTCTTGGATTCAAGACAGTTGTTCGAGATTTCCCGACCTTGTTATTTATTATTATGTTAGTTTGAGCCTAAAACGCCAACACAACAAGGCGTTAAAACACTGTTAAACTAAAAACAAAAACATGTTTTGACTGAGCTTATGTTTTCATTATTTCATACCTTCAAGAAACATTATTAAAAAAGTTTATCATTTTGCACATTGAAAAATTTAATATCTCGCAATCTGTTGCAAAATGTTTAATTAAATTACTAAGAGACGGTGAAATTATAATATTTGTTTTGATTTAATAATGTTCTCTGTTCTTCAGTAGACAGATAAAGGAGCTCTGAATAATTGCAGCCGCATGGGTCGATTTTCATGGTAAAGCAACACTTGCCGAGGTCTGTTTGTGGATGGGTGACCATATTAACATACCGAGATTCCTCCGTGCCTCGGAAAGCACGTCAAGCTGTTGGTCCCAGTTATTTCTAGATCTTTGATAGTCGTTACGGATTGTCAGAAGCCAGAAAATGTGACACCAGTCGTGCAAAGAAGTTCCGTGTTGGGTCGCCCGCCGCGTCCGATAATCGGCGAACGATTTTTTTGTAGGCGAAAAATATATAATATATAATATCCTTGGACATTCCACACAACGCCATATAGGAAAAAATGGAGCTTACTTACTGATTACAATAGTGTAACAACACGTCCTTCAAAATAAATCGGTAGTTTATACCTATCAAGGAAATATCGGCCCGATTATCGGTCCTACAAAAAGTCTGATGTGTTTAACTTGGGCAGCGTTACCAAGTTGATGGGTTGTGGAGGTGTGATGTGAAATACTATTTATCTGAATCTGGTCTGACTGGAAGCCGACCCCAATAAAGCTGATTCATTGTTCTTCTATTGACCTGCAGAAATTTTGTCCTGCAGGACTACAGCCTGATAATTTTAATTAACAGCTTTTGCCTAGTGTTTCGCCTATAAAACACACATAGGATACCTAAAAAGTATGTTCTATCCCAAGACATTGTTTACACGTGTGACAGGTTTATTCAAATCCGTTCCGCCTGTATCACGTGAAGAGGTTACTAGCGGACAAGCAGATAGACAGAAATAAGGGTTGCTTTTGTATTTATTATTATACTAGAGGCCGTCCGCGACTTCGTCCACGTTTAAATTCTCGTTATTCCCGTGTAAATCCCGATCCCTCGGGAACTCCGGAATAAAAAGTAGCCTAAGTGTTATTCTGGGTCTTCAGCTACCTACATACCAAATTTCATCGTAATCGGTATTTGCGTGAAAGAGTAACAAACATACTCACAAACTTCCGCATTTATGATATTAGAAGGATAAGATGGATCTGTTCCTGACATCCATCTCATCGTTGCTTTGTGCGTGTGGGTGGACATCCCTCCCACACGCACAAAACAACGATGAGATACACCAACAAAACCTTCTGGGAACACATAGAATAGAATAGAATAGAATACTCTTTATTATGTACACCTTATAAGTAACAGAAAAAATATTAAGTAAACAAACACACACACACACAACACAACACACAACACATTCATAGTGCGTACAGTGTACAGTGTAATTCCCTGTCGGAATCTGTGTTTCCTGATAGCCTGGGAGTCTTTTAAGTCTAGAGCAAGCGTGCTCCATCTTAGACCGCATCATCGCTGACCATCAGGTGAGATAGTGGTCAAACGCGTGATTACAAACAGTAAAAAAAATCTGATGTGTATCTCAATGATAGATGAGGGTATAGGAGTCACGTCCTCTGTAGACTGAAATATCTTCATAGTTTGATTGACTCTAATGTTCCATTACAAACGGTGGAGTGAGTGTTTGATGAATGTGTTAAGTGATGTCCTTGGGGGCTAAAAAGACCACGTTAGCAGAATCAGAAAGCAAATCACGCTAACTTTCACTGTCAAGTTTTCCTAATCAACCTTGAACTCTTTGTTGAACTATATTGGGGTCGGCTTGCAGTCAAACCGGATCCAGCTGAATACCAGTATTTTACGTGGAGCGGCTGCCTACCAGACCTCCAAAACCCATTTACTGGGTAACACGGTACTCCTTGGCAACACTAGTGTCAGATTTTCTGGCTTCTGACTATCCGTAACGACTGCCAAAGATCTCCGAATGACAGCCGGGACCAACAGCTTAAGGCGAGGTTGCAGTACTGTGTGTTTTGACGAACAACAGCGACTGTCCGGCGAGTGAAATAATGCCTAAATTTTGATTGTATTTTCTTCTTGGCGAAAACTGATAAAGAGATAATATAATATGGTTTCAACATTTACTTCAAAATAAAAAGCTCTATCTATATCTATCTATCTATATCTTCTATCTATACTTATAATAAATCTGTAGAGAGGTCAATTCTGTACATGAAATATATTTCCAAAATAACTATCAGGGGGTGATTAGGGATCGATACTGATGCCAAAAATGCAATCAGTAAAATTTTTGTCTGTCTGTCTGTCTGTCTGTATAACCGTTATAGAAACAAAAACTACTCGACGGATTTTAACGAAACTTGGTACAATTATTCTTCATACTCCTGAGCTGGTTATAGTATACTTTTCATCACGCTACAATCAATAGGAGCAGAGTAGTGAAGGGAAATGTTGGGAAAACGGGAGAAGTTACTCCATTTTTAAAGCTTCCGTCGCGTGTGCAACCTTAATGGTTAAAGCTACACAGAAATCATGTATGTCGGAAATGTTTTCCTTAAAATTACATAAAAAATATCCCATGACAGCATATGTCTATCTTTTATGATTGACGCACAATAACACGTGTAACTCCCGATAGCTTAGCAGTTCGAAGCTTTCTTATTATATATGTATACTCTTACGTTTATAACACTCTCAGTCATCCCATTCTTTTTTATGGAACAGTTAATAATGTTAATTTAAAAAGTTAGCATTATTAACTATTCCATAAAAAAGAATCATAGAAATCGGTATAGACACACCAAAGTTATACATACATGAAATACGCTAATAATAAGCCATCGCGCGTGAATACTGAATCACGCTGGTCGATGAACAAGAAGCCACTAATTACCCGATAGAATTTTTAAATTCTTTAAATATGCCCGGACTTCCTTCTCACGAAATTTGTTTACAATGGAAACTTTGCAATGGAACTCGGCTAAAAGTAACCCAGATGCAACAAAATATAATCGAGACTCAAATTTTAACAGGTTGCGGTGCAGGTGAAACCGTCTTTATTCCCAGAATTCCCATAATCTATCTATCTATCTATATCTTCTATACTTATAATAAATCTGTAGAGAGGTCAATTCTGTACATGAAATTTATTTACAAAATAACTATCAGGGGGTGATTAGGGATCGATACTGATGCCAAAAATGCAATCAGTACAATTTTTGTCTGTCTGTCTGTCGGTCTGTCTGTCTGTCTGTCTGTATAACCGTTATAGAAACAAAAACTACTCGACGGATTTCAATGAAACTTGGTACAATTATTATTCATACTCCTGAGCAGGTTATAGTATACTTTTCATCACGCTACAATCAATAGGAGCAGAGCAGTGAAGGGAAATGTTGGGAAAACGGAAGAAGTTACTCCATTTTTGAAGCTTCCGTCGCGTGTGCAACCTTAATGGTGAAAGCGACACAGAAATCATGTATGTCGGAAATGTTCTCCTTAAAATTATATAAAAAATATCAAACGACAGCATATGTCTATCTTTTATGATTGACGAACAATAACACGTGTAACTCCCGATAGCTTAGCAATTCGAAGCTTTCTGATTGTATTTGTCTACTCTTACGTTTATAAAACTCTCAGTCGTCCCTAATTAACATTAATAAAAGTTAACATTATTAACTATTCCATAAAAAAAGAATCATAGAAATCGGTACAGAAACACCAAAGTTATACATGAAAAACGCTAATAATAAGCCATCGCGCGTGAATACTGAATCATGCTTTAAGGATTATTTTTGTGGTCGCGAACGCATAGGCAGGCGGCTAGCTTGGCGCCTAGAGGCTAGCGAGTAGCTTCGGAAAACGGCTTACGACAGTTTGCAATATCCTAATTATAATGTCGAGGGGAAGATGTTTATAATTTCGCTTTACACCAAACGAGTAATATTATAAATGTGAAAGTTTGGTTGTTTGTTACTCAATCACGCCAGAACGGCATAACGGATCTTAATGAAATTTTGAACTAAGATAGATTATAGTCTGGAATAGCACATTAGCTACTTTTCATCCCGGGAATATGTTCCCTAGGGATCACGCGGGCGAAGCCGCTGGCAGAAGCTAGTACCAAATAAGTTTCCAATCCAATTTAAAAGAACGCAATTCCCAGTATCGGTGTCTTATGCAATGACAATTAATAAGGCTCAAGGGCAGACTTTTCGTATTGCTGGAGTAGATCTCGGTGTCAGTTGTTTCTCGCATGGTCAGTTGTACGTCGCTCTTTCTCGGGTTAGCAGTTCTAGAAATCTTTATGTTCACGTGCCGGACGGGTCAACTTCCAACATAGTTTACCCGGAAGCTTTGCGCTGAAGTATTTTCGTTCTATAGGTATTTAAGCCTCATGTGAACGTGATCTAAACAACTTAATAACACACAGGGAGTTACATGCTGACGGAGTCGCGGGCACAGCTATTAAACAATAATATTGTGCGGTTCCGTATTGCGATATTTTTCAACAGTATTGTAGATTGATATATTATATTTTATTTCCCTACTAAAATACGAAAGTTAATCTGCCTGTTACATCAAAACCACTGAACCGTGAGGAAGGACATAGGCTTCTTTTTTTTACGAAAAACGACAGAAACGCGGACGAAGTCGCGGGCAAAAGCTAGTCTATTGATATAACTTTTAAATATTATATTCGTGATAAAATCTCTTAGCAGTACACGTTTACAATTGTAATTGAGTGTCATGTTTGATAAAAAAAAGTATCGAGCCAATCATTCTAAATCGCGTTTCTATATTTACGATTTACTTGAGGGTATGTTCAATTTTTATGTAATGATTTTTATTTATTAAAAACTCATTACTAATTAGATTTTCAGACGTTCAAAAATCAGTTGCCTTACTTGCAGTTGCTTTACGCCTTAACGTGCTTTCCGAGGCACGCAGGAAACTCGGTATGTTACGATCTACAGACCAACCTCGGCAAGCGTTGCTTAACCTTGAAGATCGACCTGTGCGGCTGTTATTATTACGCCACGAGCTCCTAATCAACCTTGAACCAAATGTGATTTTTTTAATGAACAAAATATGAAAAAAAAAAAGCATAATTTTAAGTACACACACAATTGGATTCCTCGATGAACAGGTAGGTAAGTATATACAACTGTATTTGTAACGTAATCATGTTAATCGCAGTGAAAGGTGATTTCTTGCTCAATGCACACGTACATCTATAAATGTTGATGTACTAAAACCTATATTTGCATGGCGGGTATAAGCATCGGTGGTTCAGTGGTAGAATGCTCGCCTGCCACGCGGGCGGCCCGGGTACGATTACCGGCCGATGCATACACTTTTTGCGTTTTAAAATCAATAATGACCCTTCGCGATTTGGAAATAAATTATTTTTTTGGTATACTAACGAGAAAAAGCCATTATTTTTTGTTTGTTTTCCTTTTTGGATACCTAGTCGAGAAAATACCTAATAATTTTTATGTGGCTTGTTCAGTCACGCCTCAGATTTGTTTTCCTTTATTTATGATCGCATTTACATAGGCCCTATTCACCCATTTGAAAAAAGGTAATCGTGATAAGAGACCTTTTTCAATCCTTTGGAAAAACATGGAAAACTTCCAACATTTTTATCAAAGTCCGGTTCTTCGTAGGTCTACAATAAGGGCCGAAATCGCATACCTACGTGACGATTTCGTCCCATAAGGAACTCACGGAGTTCAAAGGGTAAGAGATGAGAGATATGGCGAATAGATGGAACTTCCTAATACGAAAAGGGACTATAAAAGAAATGATTAATAATGTTGGTAACTTAGATCTGATTCTGTTTTGTCATGTTCATTCACGCACGCTTATTTGTTTTATTTTTAGGTTTTATTTTACTGCAGCGGCCAGCAAAAGGGGCATTGATGGACGAAGTGTAAATGCGGGCCGAGGCTTAGCCGAGGCGCACATACGTAAGTCCATCAATGCCTAGTTGTGGCCAGGCTTGTATAGTACTTTTCTTAAAAAAGTACGCGGTAATTAAAATACGATTACTTTTCAAAATCAATGTCGTTGGTATATTGGTTGGGATAGTGGCGTTTCTTCTCAGAGCAGTCAGCTAGGAAATTAAGCGGCCTTATCTAGTTTAAAATGACCAAAAAAGATTGACGTGTAAAAGTGTTATTTACAACCTACTTACAGAATAAATATCATTTATCATTTATGTCGAACAACCAACAACAATAATAGTTCTCTTGTGAAAGTGTTAATTTTTTATTTCAATAAATAGCTTTCTATTTGCAAGCCAGTTCTAAATTTAAATAAAACCTTTGATAAGTTGCCTCCTTGGTTGCCATGTTTCGCAATATAAGATCGTTCCATTTTTAAATTACACGATAGATAAATAAGAGTTTATTTTGTAATTTATTTGGCAGCAAAACACGATAGATATGGATTTTCATACAACTTTTGCCGGCCGCTGCTCGGCCAGTACGGCAATTTTGATTTACCTCGAAGAAGGTTGTCAAAATAATGCAGCTGCTCACATTTCCAGGCATGTTTGAGAAAAGGCTATTTATACAAAAATAAATATAATAATTTATATTAAACTATAGTTTACGCCAGATAAACGTGGAATAAAGTACATTGACCCACATAAATTTATTGACTTTCTTAAGATCAAAATCAGAAATAATGACATAAAGCTGTCCTGAATCGATTTCTATCGTGATCCTTTACGTTCTCTAGTATTGAAAAACAGTTCTTAATTTAATGTTCTAGTATCTACGAAGAGATATTAGGGAAAGGTCAATGTACTTTATTCCACGTTTATCTGGCGTAAACTATAGCTTTTGCCCGCGACTTCGTACGCGCATACCCCGTTTTATTCCGTTCTCGTAATAATTTCGGAAAATTCTCTGTTAGTGCTCCTCAAGACTTTCCAAGGAACCTACATGCCAAATTTCTGCTTCCTACGACTACTGGTTTCGGCTGTGCATTGTCTCATGTCTGTCAGTCACGAGTCACTCAGTAACGGAAGAATTTTGTATATTGGGATATACCGCGTGTATCTGACATCGACGCACAAACGATTTCCATGGGTCCAGGGCATGATTCTGGACACCCTAGACTTAGAATTTTTTGTCGGCTTTTATCTCATTTTTTCATTTTTTTCAAGGGTTTTTTTTACTTTAGACTGCTCATAATCGTTATTCTGACCTAACCCAATGAGATTTTTAATACAAAAATAATTAATTAACTACTTTCACTAAAAAGAGCAATCTGAATAAAACCACAAATAGATATCAGCTCAGCTGAGCTGATACCTATTTGTGGTACTCTTGAAAAAAATGAGAAAAGAACCGACGAAAAATTCCAACACTGGGGTGTCCAGAATCATGCCCTGGACCCATGGAAATCGTTTGTGCGTCGATGTCAGATACACGCGGTATACTGTAGTGGAACATAGCGGACAATTCAAAAAGTTATTCTCTGACAGCCAAACCTTTGGGTTAAAAATACTAGGTACTCTGTAGTAGGTGTTCAACAAATGATAAATCTTCTAATATTTAAAAATCTTGTGTCAAGGTGTTTGTTATCGAATTCCTCCGAAACGGCTTGACCGATTTTTATAAATTTATTTAGTGTATATTTGGTAGGTCTGAAGATAGGTTGTAGGTACTTTTTTTATTTGACAAAACATTTGCCCGGTCAACTAGTATTTAAATAAAATAGAAATAAGCTACTTGCTCGTGTTAAAATAGTAAACTGGCAAATGTAGGTCTAATCTATGAAAAACAACAGATTTTAGGTATTGTAATTATTCGACGAGGTACATACAAATTGGCTACCTAATTTCGTCAAAAAAGTTTCTTGCCGTTTCAGTACAAAAAGCAAATGTAGTTTTACTGGGTATACATCTGGCACGCGGGTCCTATCTTCCTTGATTTACATAAGTACTTTGTTTCAGTAAATATACATAATATATTTGGGTGCGACTGTAGGTACTTGCGTCTAATGCAGATATTATGGTGAAGAGGTATTTTACGTAACGGTGCTGTGGAATGTAGATAGCGGTTTTCTTAGCTGGCGTTTTTTATTTACCTGCCTTCCAAAGGGTCTTAAAAGGCTACAGTAGAATCATAATAATAACCACACGCAACAATCTGTCATGTCAATCTGCCATTTTCATCTTTATCGCTAACCCATTAGGTTCAAGGTTGATTGGGAAAATTTGACAGTGAAGGGTAGCGTGATTTGCTTTCTGATTCTGCTTAAGAGTTTTTTTTTAGACCTGCTGATTATTACATTCAGCAGCAGTGCGATTCTGTAAACGTGTCGAAGTAAACCCTTAGGCGAAGTGAACGACAAGTGAGCTGTTAAACCATACAAACAAGATGGCGTGACAGTTTACTTCTCGTTCACTCCACCTAAGTGATCACGGTGAGATGTCGACAGAATCGACCGGCTGTTAGCGAGTGACAAATACGTCAAAAAAGTATGGAATTGACACATGCTGTCGATTTGTTACGCGAATCACTTGTATTTTGCCGTTTCGACAATCGCATTCGCTGATTGAATTAAATTTTGTCTTTTTACATTCATTCATAGTTTTTCTATTCAAATTCGTGTCTGTAAGAAAGTGAAAAATCAATGTTATTAATTCGCCAATGAACTTAAATAATTGACCCATTTTATAAAGTTTTAGTAGAGACGTGTGTGTAGTGCCGTTACATCTGCACCATTGAGGACCCAATTAATACCACTGATGCAATTATAAACATGGTCACTTACTGGGCACACACTGTCGAAACGTCACCATTGCATCGGCCCGAAAAGAAGAAGAAGCAGACACACGCTTAGTAAGAATTAGGTATTAAATAAGTTAATAGGAATGAAATACATAATTAGGGTCGGTTTATGAATTTACAGTTACTAACGTGCAGACTCTAATTTAATAAAAGCTTTGGTGTTTTTTTTTTTTGAAGTGAAAACTTCTTTGGCGGCGCTTGAGCACTTTTCTTGGGATGGATATAAAATGTTAAACTCGCGTCAGGACACGTGACCTGGGGCCCGAGTCTGCTATTACAATAGTGTCAGAATGGTCGATCACTGATTTCAAAATGGTTGATTTTGACAAGTTTGGTAATCTACTAACATAATGGCGTCATAATGGCGTCATTATGACATTCCAATGATCAATCACTGACACGCCACTGGAAGAAAGCCATATGAATGGTAATCTCGTACATAATGACAGATTTAGTATTTACGAACTTCTCACTACTTCAGATTGCTTATAACACTAATAAATAATATGTAAAACGAAATATAAATAAAATCTGGCATGAATAAATGCTCAAATTTAGCTCGGTTTTATAATAATAGCAATACGGCATTCCTAACGCAATTCTATTACGAGACCATTGACGTTCCAGTGACCGGCCACTGACGTGCCAGTGACCGTGCGATTATGAAGTTAGCAGATTACGAACTTTTAGCAAAATGACAATGGAATGACAATGGGATCGTGTCGGAATGACAAATATATAAAAATAGCAGACTCGGGCCCCTGATCGAAAATTCGTAAGACGGATGATTCAAAAATGCACTATGTTAATGTTCAAGTTTTCATTTCTGCCGGCACTCGCGGAGTGTTTGTTGTTTTTTATTTTAATTGATATTGGTTTGCTCTTGACTCTAGTTTAGGCCAGAGATAAAGTCAGCGATGGAGTGAGCTTACCCAGCAAAAGTCGGTACACTCTAACTTCGAAGAGATTAGGGTTGAATGCGTTTGGAAACACAGACGCAGGCAGAGAGTTCCACTCCTTTGCTGTACGCATTATGAAAGACGCTTGGAAATGCTTGGTGCGAATTGGTTAGTCGTACGCTGGTGCATAATTTAACATTGTTAGTTTTATGTATTTAAACTAACTTATTTATTAGTCCATATTAATAAAAGAATGTGGACGGTTTTCATGGAGGAGCTCGTGGCTAAATAATAACAGCCGCGACGCTTGTAGAGGTTGGTCTGTGGATGGGTGACTATCTTTACATATCCAGTTCCTCCGTGCCTCGGAAAGCACGTTAAGCTATTGGTCCCGGCTGTCATTTGGAGATCTTTGGCAGTCGTTACGGATAGTTAGAAGCCAGATAATCTGACACCAGTCTTGCCATGGAGTATTGTGAAGGTTGTGTCCTGGGGGTAAGATACTTATTGGTTCAGGGCTTTATAAGAATTGCAAAAGGATTGGAACGGTCACTGAAAAAGTATAACGTTTTTTGAATTATGAATGAAAAAGAATTGAAGTGTGTTTTATGACATTCCTTGTATTGATTTGAAGTCGGGCGCATGTCGCCAATATAATTCGATTATTGCTGCATTTCCTGTTTGTTATCCTTACGCCCCCATCTCCCATCATCACAAATGCCACCATTGGCGCCAGGTATATTCTAAATAAAAACCCAGGGCGCACGAACTTAGTTATTTTTGAGCGTATACGAGGCTTACATCGTATGGAAGTCGCATTTGTGCGAGACGCACGAAGAAACCCCATTTTTTTAATGATGAAGATGAATGATTGAGGTGTTGATGATGGTCAGGCGCTAATTATGTCGACGCCTGGAGATAAAGCTAAGTGGTTTTTATAAATAGTGATTTTTCGTATTGAAAAATGTTGACGTATACCAGCATAGACCGATTATGCTTTGAAGAATTCCTGGAGGAATTCAGGCTCGTCGCTATCAGCAGCGAATGGCTTGAAAACGATTACGCGCTAATTTTGGGCGCTTTTCTACAAAGCGCACTACGTATTTCTATAATTCAGCATACCACGACGGTATTGATTTTGTGTTGCTATGCAACATGATACGAAACGAATTCCCTTGCAAATGCATTTATTGTAAACAACGTAAATTAGAGTCTAAATATGTGGAGGAAACGAACGCCGAAGTATCCGACGAGTGCGGACGGCAAGTTTATACGAATGTGGAGAATAATACACCTTTATATTTTAGTACAAGCACTGAAGACCAAACCGATGACCGATATTTTCAAGACGATGATGAATATGAAGTAATTTGTGATGATGGGAGATGGGGGCGTAAGGAAAACAAACAGAAAATGCAGCAATAATCGAATTATATTGGCGACATGCGCCCGACTTCAAATCAATACAAGGAATGTCATAAAAAACACTTCAATTCTTTTTCATTCATAATTCAAAAAACGTTATACTTTTTCAGTGACCGTTCCAATCCTTTTGCAATTCTTATAAAGCTCTGAACCAATAAGTATCTTACCCCCAGGACACAACCTTCACAGTACCATGTTACCCAGTTAATGGGTTGTGGAGGTATGGTAGGCGGCCGCTCCATGTAAAATACTGGTATTCAGCTGAATCCGGTTTGACTGGAAGCCGACCCCAATATAGTTGCGAAAAGGCTAGGCAGATGACGATTAGTAAAAGAATGTAATACTTTAGAGTTTTAGATACAAAACATGAAATTCGAGAATCCTTCCCCCACGCAAGCAAAGCTCACATCCTAATAACATTTCTTAAGTATCTTATAGTATCTAACTGTATGAACTCCGCACTAAGTATGATTACATGTGAACTTTGTCCGGTTTAAAGCAATTTTCTCGTTGCCTCTCCCCGGTTGTGTAAAGACAAAGAATAAATGTGAAGAAGCGATATTTCAGTTTATTTCTGTCGTTTTTGGCTGATTCTCCATTCGAGTTGAGAGTAATGGAGGGGTAAAAGTAAACCAATGGAATTGCATAAAATCCCAGTGACTGACGCGGAGCGGAAATATCAATCAATAAATTTACTTAATCAGACAAATGGTCCATTTGCTAGTAACAAACTAAATTAGTAGGTACACATTACAAAAAGGGTGGGTTCTGGGTTCATAACATTTTGTCCAGACTGTATCGCTATCCGACCGCAATCCGAACGAAAGCCTTCGCGACTGCCGAGTAATACTCACCGGCACGGAAACTTGGTTTTTTATGGTTTTGTAACTCAGTTATTGAAAAAATGATGCACCAGCAGTAATCTTTAAAAAAATAAGCAGTTTCACAAAAATATTGGTTTTAACACTGTCAATTTAATAAAAAACTTTTTTCAAAAAAATACAACCTACTTCCAAAAAAAAAACACTACAAAGTAAAAAAATAACTTTAATTTCGGAAGTCGGTGTTTTTGTTAGTTTCTTCGTATTTGGACACCGACTTCCGAAATTAAAGTTATTTTTTTACTTTGTAGTGTTTTTTATTTGGAAGTCGGTTGTATTTTTTTGAAAAAAGTTTTTTATTTTTCACTTTTTAGTGGTGCCCCACACCTAACAACACCACTGCAAAATTGCAGAAAAGCAAAATACGCAATTTCGATTATCAAAGAATCATCTAAATAGTCAAATTCCAGCTATTTCGATTTAAAATCCAAAGTTCGTAACCGATTTTGATATGATTTAAATGGGACCAATCTGCAAGTATATCCTTTCAGATAAAATAAAAATTTTTCATATCGGTTCATAATTGTCGGAGTTATGAGGTAACAAACATAAAAAAAAAAAAAAAAACATACAACCGAATTACTTAGCTGGCGTTTTTTATTTACCTGCCTTTCAACGGGTCTTAATAAAAGGCTACATTAGTAGAATCATAATAATAACCACGCAACAATCTGTCATATTCCATTTTCATCTTTATCGCTAACCCATTAGGTTCAAGGTTGATTTTATTCAAATTCGTGTAAGAAAGTGAAAAATCAGTGAACTTAAATAATTGACCCATTTTATAAAGTTTTAGTAGAGACGTGCGTGTGCCGTTACATCTACACCATTGAGGACCCAATTGATACCACTGATGCAATTATAAACATGGCCACTTACTGGGCACACACTGTCGAAACGTCACCATCGGCTCGAAAAGAAGAAGAAGCAGACGTATACGCTTAGTAAGAACTAGGTATTAAGTAAGTTAATAGGAATGAAATACATAATTAGGGTCGGTTTATGAATTTACAGTTACTAACGTGCAGACTTTAATGTAATAAAAGCTTTGGTAGGTGATTTTTTGAGGTGAAAACTTCTTTGGCGGCGCTTGAGCACTTTTCTTGGGATGGGTATAAAATGTTAAACTCGCGTCAGGACACGTGACTTGGGGCCCGAGTCTGCTATTACAATAGTGTCAGAATGGTCGATCACTGATTTCAAAATGGTTGATTTTGACAAGTTTGGTAATCTACTAACATAATGGCGTCATAATGGCGTCATTATGACATTCCAATGATCAATCACTGACACGCCACTGGAAGAAAGCCATATGAATGGTAATCTCGTACATAATGACAGATTTAGTATTTACGAACTTCTCACTACTTCAGATTGCTTATAACACTAATAAATAATATGTAAAACTAAATATAAATAAAATCTGGCATGAATAAATGCTCAAATTTAGCTCGGTTTTATAATAATAGCAATACGGCATTCCTAACGCAATTCTATTACGAGACCATTGACGTTCCAGTGACCGGCCACTGCCGTGCCAGTGACCGTGCGATTATGAAGTTAGCAGATTACGAACTTTTAGCAAAATGACAATGGAATGACAATGGGATCGTGTCGGAATGACAAATATATAAAAATAGCAGACTCGGGCCCCTGATCGAAAATTCGTAAGACGAATGATTCAAAAATGCACTATGTTAATGTTCAAGTTTACATTTCTGCCGGCACTCCCGGAGTGTTTGTTGTTTTTTATTTTAATTGATATGGGTTTGCTCTTGACTCTAGTTTAGGCCAGAGATAAAGTCAGCGATGGAGTGAGCTTACCCAGCAAAAGTCGGTACACTCTAACTTCGAAGAGATTAGGGTTGAATGCGTTCGGAAACACAGACGCAGGCAGAGAGTTCCACTCCTTTGCTGTGCGCATTATGAAAGACGCTTGGAAATGCTTGGTGCGAATTGGTTAGTCGTACGCTGGTGCATAATTTAACATTGTTATTTTTGTGTATATGTATAAACTAACTTATTTATTAGTCCATATTAGTAAAAGAATGTGGACGGTTTTCATGGAGGAGCTCGTGGCTAAATAATAACAGCCGCACAGGTCGATCTTTAAGGTTAAGCAACGATTGCCAAGGTTTGTCTGTGGACGGCTGACCATCTTAACATATCGAGTTTCCTCCGAGCCTCGGAAAGCACGTTAAGCTTTTGGTCCCGGCAGTCGTTTGGAGATCTTTGGCAGTTGTTACGGATAGTTGACTTGCTAAGGAGTAACGTGTTACCCAGTTAATGGGTTGTGGAGGTATGGTAGGCAGCCGCTCCATGTAAAATACTGGTATTCAGCTGAATCCGGGTTGACTGGAAGCCGACTCCAATATAGTTGTGAAAAGGCTAGGCAGATGATGATTAGTAAAATAATGTAATAGTTTAGAGTTTTATGTACAAAATATGAAATTCGAGAATCCTTCCCCACGCAAGCAAAGCTCACATCGTAATAACATTTCTTAAGTATCTTATAGTATCTAACTGTATGAACTCCGCACTAAGTATGATTACATGTGAACTTTGTCCGGTTTAAAGCAATTTTCTCGTTGCCTCACCCCGGTTGTGTAAAGGCAAAGAATAAATGTGAAGAAGCGCGATATTTCGGAATATTTTTGTCTTTTTAGGCTGATTGTCCACTAAACTACTATTAGTTTAGGTACTTTTACCGCTTTTCCATAATTGCATAAAATCCCAGTGACTGACGATGACTGGAAATATAGCGGGATTTTTTGAATGCGAAAATTCGGTCGTTTTAGTACATAAATAAAGCTGAAGAGTTGTTTGTTTGTTTGCTTGAACGCGCTAATCTCAGGAACTACTGGTCGGATTTGGAAATTTCTCTTAGTGTTAGATAGTCCATTTATCGAGGAAGGTTATAGGCTATATATCAACACGCTAAGACAAATAGGAGCGCCAAGGAGTACCGTGTCCATTATTTTTCAATACTCTAACTGACGGACTAAATAGTTTTGCAATTTGTGGATGATGGAAACTAGCCTATTCTCTACCTCTCTAGAAAATAATTCCTCCTTACACTCGTAGCTTCGCTTCCATACAGTTTTCTTACTCTATGTTAAGGGCGTTTCTCACAGTTAGCAGAGTTTTAACGCCACCACATTAAACTGACTGGAACAACCGAACGTGTAGACTTATCCTATTTATTTTCACTCAGTGTTTATTTTGCTTGGTGAGCGGAATAATTATCTAAAACGTCGTTACGAAGGATTCTGTCTGAGTAAATTGCTAGCTACAGTCCTTGGAAAGACCACATTTCTTTTCGGCATCGGCCTAATCTAGAATAATATGACCAAAAAATATTGATATGTAAAAGAGTAACACATCAATATTTTTTGGTTACATGGAAAAGAAAATCATAAATCATATTTATTTTGCAAATAGGTTACTATTTGCAAAATAAATATGATTTATGATTTTCTTTTAAGCGTCACTAGCTAGTGCATGTGTTTTCTCCTGCGTTAAAATACGTTTATTATCTCTAGAGAACATGTCATAATACCCGGATGAAAAGTATTCTATAAGTCTATGTCAGTTTTCAGTTTTATGTCAGGTTTTATATGAATCCGTTTGGTTGTTAAAATGTGATAAGATTAAGTTACGACAAATAGAGATAGTTTCGCATTTATAGTATTAAAGTAGGGGAGGGGCTCGTGGCTACGAAATTACAGACGCTCGGGTCCATCTCCAAGGCAACGCTTGCCGAACTTGATTTGTGGATCTTCCTAACTTATTGAGACTCCTCCGTGCCCGGGAAAGCACGTTAAGCCGTTGGTCCCGGCTGTCATTTGTAGATCTTTGGCAGTCGTTCCAGATAACCAGAAGCCAGGAAATCTGACGCAGGTCTTGCCATGGAGTACCATGTTACCCAGTTAATGGATTGTGGCGGTCTTGTGGAGGTAGGCAGCCGCTCCAAATAAAATACTGGTATTCAGCTGAATCCGATTTGACTGGAAGCCGACCCCAATATAGTTGGGCAAAGACTAGGCAGATAATTAAATTAAAATTTTAGACAAATTGAATTGGGTTGTCTTTCAAATCTTTTGCGAACTAAAACTTGCAGCAGACTTTGAAACCTAGTCTGGGAGATAGACTAACTTTTTGACTAACTAATCACTTCACTAACTGGGCAGAACTCTAAACTGAAATTAAATTAAATTCTTACAAGGAAAGCCGAACACTTCACGTACTTTAGAATTAAAGGAGAAATCCGGCCAAGTGCGACTCGGACTCTCACAGGTAGGGTTCCGTACCATTAACCGGAAAAAACGCGTTTCTTATTCTTCATTTAAAGAATAGGGAAGTCTTACAGCTAAATACAATGATGATAATTAACAGTATGATTATCTGACAGTCAATTAAAGGTCTTCACGTCTAGAGCTTGTCTGGTATAAATGTACTGTGGAACAAATAATGCACACTGCCAAATAACGCCAAAAAAAAAGTCAAACCTTATCAAAATATGAGCAAATCATCACTTAAAATATGTAATAATTGCGACAGGTTATACCTACATTGTTACCTTATTTCCAAAACCAATCAATGAGTTAAAAAAAAGGTAAAATCAGTTTATACGAAACGCTCTACGCCTTTAATTTTTATTTAATTCGTTTGATGTTAAAACGGCAATAGAAATACATACTCTGTGAAAATGTCAACTGTCTACTTATTCTGGTTCTTTATATACAGCCCGCTGACAGACATACGGATAGATGGACGGACAGCGGAGGTTTATTAATATGATTCCGTTGGTTACCTTTTGGATACGGAACCCTAAAAAAGACCCTCAAACTTCGTTCCAAAAATAAACCAGCGACGTAGTTTCATCAATCTTCCTCGGGATCTACAAGAATGACTGTTCAAAAAGTCTTTAACACTTTAAATTATTAAAGACAGACATACGGATCGATGGACGGACCGCGGAGGTTTATTAATCTGATTCCGTTGGTTACCTTTTGGATACGGAACCCTAAAAAAGACCCTCAAACTTCGTTCCAAAAATAAACCAGCAAAGTAGTTTCATCAATCTTCCTCGGGATCTAAAAGAATGACTGTTCAAAAAGTATTTTACACTTTAAATACAGTTTCCTACAATTCCGCTATCGTTGGACCATTAGCGCGATGTCTAAACTTGCGAGTTGTGTGCTAACACGCTCGGACATGAGTTGCGCTCTCAAAACGTCTCGTGGACAGATAACTCCTTTGAGCATTTGTGGGAACAATGGATGCGCAGTGTACTCACTCAGCTGTTTGAGTAAACAGTTGGATAGGAAACTATCGTAACATGACGAACAGATTTAGAATTCGCTGATGTAGTCAAGATCAGAGAGCTAATCATAGACTTATATAACTTTTCACATCAATGGGGATAATGCTAATAGTTTTATCGCAATCTGTCAAAAAAGCCTCAATTTCCATACATTTTTACGACCATTGTAGGATGTCTGGTATAGTATACACAGGACCGGCCGATGTAGCAACACTTGCGGAGGCCTATATTTGTCCAGAAGTGGGTGTCTTTCGGCTAAAATTATGGTGATGAATGACTTTCAATTACAGGATGACATACAGAATGAAATGTTGTCGAGTTATGCAAACATACAAGTAGATACTGCTTTTTTATAAACTTCAGAGTTGATCCTTTTACCCCCTAAATATTGCTGTTATATGAGAGTTTAAAACCACGATATATTATAAAATCTTATGATTGAGAAGCATTAAAATCGATTAAAATCAATATAGCTACGAATTCACTAGTTTTGGTGTAGGTAGGTAGGTACGTATAGGTTGCAGAATATTTTGGAACGAGTTACCGCGGCCCTGCATCACAAACGGCATTAGGAGGAACACGGATGAGTTTTAGTCAATAAGAGTATGACACTCCCTTCAGCTCCGCCTAGAGCGGAAGCAGTCATTTGATGGTTTCCCATCCTAAAAAAATGGTGTACATGTACCATAGTTGTTGCGTTATATCGTTCCGATTTTAGTGCGAGAACAATCGGACCAACAGCGTTAATGCGGCCACAGCGGGACTGCACACAATCCGACCAGCTTTGCGGGGCTCCAACAAACATATTCGTACGAGTAATGGTACGGACATACATTCAGTAGGAATGTGCAACATGTCGGTTACAGAATTTTCGTGTACCTACTATAATAGCGTGTATGATCATGCACATAAATGGCAGTAAATGGTTTTCTCAGTCCGGCACGAAAATGTGGTAACGATGCAAATTGACAAGGAAATAAACTTGTCATCCACGAGTTTCTTTTGAGTAACTATGAAGCTTCTTGTCCGTTTTTCTACATAAGAATTTACTGTTTGCGCATGGACAACTAGAGTCACTATAATAGTTTATTTTAATGCTGTTTTGACGTTCAAAAGTGCTTCTAATGGTCTAGTTGAAATATATGTCAATGAATTGACTTTGACGAGATAAGACACTTTTTTTTTTAGGAATGGGATTCATCAAATGACTTCTCCCGCTCTGGGCGGAGCGGAAGGGAGTGTCAGACTTTTACTGACTAAAACCCATCCATGTTCCTTCATTGCCCTTTGTGTTCCGGAGCCGCGGTATCTCTTTCGAATAGTCCCGCAACTCCGGCAGGCGTCGGCCCTTTCGGGCCCCTCTATATGCTGACTCTCTTTGAGGCGCGCGTGGAACACGAACACGCCGTTGACACGGCCTGTCGTCTTAAGACGGATGGACGGCGAGCTACCCATAGCTCACTGTCCACAGGCCCTCGCGAGATAAGCCGTGCGAGCTTGTAAAGTCGGTCTATTCTGTTGACATCTCACCGTGTAGACTTTGGTGAAGTGAACGACAAGTGAGCTGTCATTCCATCTTGTTTGTATGGTTTGACAGCTCACTTGGTGATCACTTCACGCACGCCTTTACTTCGACATGCTTACAGAATCAACCGGCAGGTATCCAATAAATCGGATTGCGAGTGGTTTTACTTGCAAATCAATGCAGTTTCTAATCTGTTGGCTTAATAAATTGATAACGCCGAGCAAGTCGCTGTATTGGATTTGATAATTTGATGAACAAAGATCGTACTTTAGGAATGAAACCAAGCCTGCTGTGTAGCTTGTTTGTTCTTGTTTACGATTCGTAAATGATACATTCTTCGAAGTCGACTCAAACGTTAAGCAATTTGCGAAAGAGCTGTTTTAGTCTTTCTGTAAAAAAAAAATTCAGCAGTTTGAGTTTTAAAATGGCTTTGTGGAATCACGAATTGTTGCTTTGCCCCTGATTGCATACTAACTTTAAGAGATTATAATGTTCAATGGTTTCAACACAGAATTTCTAGCTTAAAGCAAAATTCTAGCTATAATACCAACATAGAAATATAAAGCTATTACCAGAGTGTCATCCTACTAATTTTCAAATTCGCATCTCAATTGCAATCTGTCAAAAATGTATGAAAAATAAGGCTTTGTTGACAGTTTGCGATAGACAGGCTAATGCGAAAGTTGTTTCAAAATTGGTAGAATTGACCCACAGATATTAACTCGATAAATTCTAAAGGTTTAAAAGAACACTGTTTTATATCGACCTCACCACTCATTTCTGATCAACAAAGTTCTCCGAGAACTCAATCACAATCTGTAAAAATAAAACTTCCTTTAACTGAACGCCGCGACCCCGTCTCAAGTCAGCCCGATCCATTCACTGACATTCAAAAAAGCGTCCCCAACTTACTTTAATTAAATTCAAAGCAAAAGTTCTGGTATTAGGCGGAAGGGAACCACAACAATTGATTGTTTTGGAATACTTGCTTCAAGTAACATAATTAGGCGCATTTATTTTGAGATGGGACTTTTAGGGTTGAGGATAAAATGGTGGTTGCTTGGCGGAAAAACAAAAACACAATCGATAGTATCTTCTGCAGTGGAACGGGAGCTCGTCTGGGAATTAATTTTGACATAAATGGTTGTGTAAGAAATGACACGAAAGATAAGTTAAATAATGATTACTTGAGTGAGAATGGAAGAACAATAAACTTTTTGGGTCTACCATAATAAGTAACAAGTAAAAAGTGCTGGACAGGTGGAGAATGATGAACTGTCACCAAGCATGAATAGCGGGGCTTCCTACCAAGTTGATTCCGTCTCTCTCTTACATTGGATGAACGTTTTTATAGTGGAATAATTAAATTGAAAACAAAAATTACGTTATGAGTTTTTTTTTTAATAACAAGGCGCATTTATTTTGAGATGGGACCATTTTAGGGTTAAGGGTAAAATAGCGGTTGCTTTGCGGATACAAAGAAGACCGGTATCTACTTCAGTGGTGAGAACCGTCTGAAAAATAATTTCACAATAATGGTTGTGTGAATAACATGGGAGATAAGTTAAATAATGATAACCAGAGGGTCAATTCTACTGCCGTGTCGACGGCTCGTTCGTGTTCCACGCGCGGCGCAGTGTACGATTTGACCAAACTAGAGGGACAAAAGTCTATAAGACAATTAAAGGGTTTGTAATGGGTCAACGTTATAACTTATTAGTTATGTGATGATGTGGTAGCAAATTAAACACATTTTTTCAATTATGTAAATTTTAATCTGACTTTAAAAGCGATTTTAAATCAATACAATGTTTTAAGTTGCTTTTTTTTGGTAATTTTCTCAACAATGATATATAAGGGTCAGATGACACGAGTAAATACTTAATTATATCAAAATTTGTGCGGACACGAGAAGTTTTCAAAGTGTGGCCCAGTCTGACTTTACGTATTTCTTTGTTTTTGGCCTCCGAAGCCTCTTCGGACATTTGTCCTATTGGTATGATTGAATGTCTTATTATCTCTGCTCCATGAACTAGTAATTTATGTAATGTAGCTGGCATGTTATACCATGGGTATAAGGAGAGGTACAAGCCTCTCGTTTCGGAGCAGTATGAATCAAACTTTATCGGGTCAATTTCATAGCCAGAAGCTATGGCTGAAAGAACTGTACAAAGGCGGTAGAGCAGATTTTCGTCGAGGCCGGTGATACGAGCAGTTTCTTTATATTTGTGGAAAAACGTTCTTGCTGTATTTCCATCATTGCTCGTTCCAAAACCCGGCTTAACTTTGTCTATAATGAGACCGATTTCTTTAAATTTTCCCTTGATTTCTTCTTTCTGCTTTTTAAAGATTTCTTTGTTTGTATCTCCCCTAACTTGCCACTGACCTATATTCATCCGGTATGCAATATTTAATAGGCATTCCATTGTGCGGATGTAAGCATGGAGGCTAGATATCCCAAACTGATACATATTTTGATTAGGCTCTCTTGCACTTACAGTTGAATTCATCTCTTTGGAGGTAGCTTTGCAGATGAAACATGTTTGAGTAGATTTATTTTCGGAGAGCACGTTACATACTTTACCGTCTATCATCGACAAAATCAACTCATGTTTTACAGAAATAGCAACTCCATCTATTTGTGCACAAGTAGGTATCAAATCCCGAATTTGTTTCTTGACAGCTTCACATTCTTGTTTTATTAATGACTCTGTTTCTTTCTTAAATATAAACTTTATAATTCTGCAGAATCTTGGAGAAGATGGGCGTGGATTTTCCCATATTATGATTGAGTTATTGGCATCATCATTATCTCTCACAAGTCTTAGCGGCACCAATGATAATACAAACATATATTCATCTGTATTGTTGGAATTTTCAAATGGCTGTTTGTATAAGCTGTGGCCTGAGGAGCCGTCACATCCCCACTTGTGGATCATTTTGTAGTTCGAGCCGTTTACATCAGGTCTCAATACTTCTCCAAGAATATTTTCGCATATTCTTTTTGCCGTATGATTCAAAAGAGCTTGTAGCTCAACCTCAGCATATGTGTGTCATACTGAATTTTTCCACAGAAGGGTAGCTCTCTTCTTTCACTTTTGCTACTTGATCATAGCATGGGTAAAGACGGAATCCTCTTTCCTTTGACTCCTGTTGTATAGTCTTATATACATTCACAGAGAAATGGTTGGATATAAACAAAGCCAATGCTTCTGCCGGGGTATACGGCCTTTGTTCTTTGTTTGCATTTATTCTTCTGCGTGCTTTTTTATATCCAGTAGCTCGTCTCGGTGAAGCTGATGTAACTTCCTGAATTAAACTAGCCGCGTCACGTTTCCCACTGGCTCGCATACCTAATTGAGTTGCAAAAGATAATTGTTCAACGTCATATTCTTCCAACAAATGTTGAACTTTACGTTTTTTAGTTTTCGTGGAACTATCTTCAAAACTCTTTTTTGGTCTGCCAAAACTGGAACTCGGTTTTGGGGGCTGTTCACGAAACATTGTGAGCACCAACTCTTCATTTAACCATTCTTCGTAATCAATTAAAAATAAATCTAATCGCCTTTGTTTGCGAAGCCATTTCAAACGAATCTTCTCACATTCCTTCTTCACAAAGGCCTTAAGTGGCTTCTCCTGATCTTCCGGGAGGTTCAGATCAACAAATCTTGACTTTGTAAATGTCAAAACTTGATCTAATTTGCCTTTAGGCGGTGTAGAACGCCAAAATTCAAATAATGATTTTCGCTGAATTCGGGCACCTTTAAAGAAAAAATAAGAAATATTTAGAATCGCATAAAGTCGCATTTCCAAATTATGATTTTAGCAAATGTAAATGTTAAGAGAATATGTTAAAAGCGTAATTACACCTTGACTCAACTTGACTACCTACTTTAAGGTTGGGTAAACTTAGATCATATCTATTTTTTGTTGTTTTATAATCGATCTATTTAGATACATTATAACTACGCCTTTAAAAACAATTTGATGGATTAAAATCAATTTATATACAGATAATTACCTCGAGTTACAGAATCCATGACTAGAAAATACTTGAAATCACACAAAACCTCGAAACACATGCACAAACGGAACCGTTCACAACTGCACTGACCGTCCGGGCGGCTACCTGAGTTCGACGCGGTAACTTCGCGCATTGTTATTGAAGGGATCACTACACAATAGCATATTCTGACGTCATTATCGGCTGTAGGGTTCGTCTCAATGGGTAATAATAGTAAAAAAACGGTTTGTTTTAACATTATGAATTTTGACTTTTGTCCCTCTAGTTTGGTCAAATCGTCGCGCCTCAAAGAGAGTCAGCATTGGGAGGGGCCCGAAAGGATCGACGCCTGCCGGAGTTGCGGGACTATTCTAAAGAGATACCGCGGCTCCGGAACACAAAGGGTAATGAAGGAACATGGATGGGTTTTAGTCAGTAGAAGTTTGACACTCCCTCCCGCTCCGCCCAGAGCTGGAGAAGCCATTTGATGATTTCCCATCCCTAAAAAAAAAGGGTCAATTCTACTAACTTTAGCAACGTTCGCATTCGCATGTCATTCGCAATCTGTCAAAAAACCTTAATTTTTGACAGATTGCGATTGAGATGCGAATGCTATGCGAATGTGAAAATAAGTAGGATTGGGTCTCTTAGTGTGGAGTTTGAATGGAAAAAGAATACGTGTAGCGTCGAACCCAGAGAGGACCAATTCTTCTAATTTTCAAACAACTTTCGCATTCGCATGTCAATCGCAAACTGTCAAAAAAGCCTTAATTGTCATAAATTTTTGACAGTTTGCGATTGAGATGCGAATGTGAAAATGTACAAGGGACAAGAACAAGAATAGGTATGATGGTGGTGATGTACTGGTACCAAGCAATGCCAGTGGTGGTGTGATACCAAGTTGATTCCGGCCCTCTCTGAGCAAACCGGATGAAAGTTTTTATAGTCGCAGTAATTTAATTTAAAGTAAAAGTTCCGTTATTAGGCGGAAGGGAACCACAACAATTAATTGTTCTGGAATACTTGTTTCAAGTAAAAGTAGGTTCAGACTATTGATTCTTGTTGGGAGTCCCAGTGGTGTATCACGTCTGTGTTCACAGTAGGAATTTTAGCTCTGCTTTTTGATGGGCACGCACTACGAGACTTTATCTTTAGTAGCTACACATACCTACTTATTTTACTAATTTCTTAATTCTTTATTTTACACCAATACTATGAACTTTTGCATTTTATATTCCTTTCTAGTTTATTAAGTTTTTATTTTGGGACAAGCCCGCCACACATTCCCAACCACTGTAACTCCTGAAAGCCAGAATCAACAGTGGCGACCACCAGAAAAACGCCGAGTTAATGAAACCCGACGAGTCCCGGAGAAACGATTCAACTGTCTTGGATCCCGCAACGAAATTAATCAAAAGAGTACAGCGGAGGAGTAGGAAAAAAATAAATATAATTTCCACTTCAATTTATTGGCTTATTACCATAGGTGCGCTAAAAGAGCTAACCACCCACCGCTTCACCGATACCTTAGTGCCTACTTCCGGTGCACGCTAGCCCGGCCCCTGATTCTAATCTTGCTGTCTAAGTAATCTCTCTGCCTAGTCTTGTCCCAATCGGATCGAGTTTAATTATAACCGAGTGTTTGGAGGTATGTAGTACAGAGAGTGGCACCACAAACCTCCATTGAACACTGTGAGGATCGCCCGGAGGACACGGTAGAGGTCTGCCCTGCGTGGGTGGAGCAACCTCTCGCGTTTGGCCCTGGTTCTAGCCATGATCCGGAGCGAGGAGGAATGGGAAGCGGTCACCTTCTTCTGCGAAGCAGTAATGCAAGCGACCGCCGCACCAAAAGAACACGCCCCGGGCGTCGGGAGTCGCAGGGCGATTCCCGGCCACCGTACGCGTGGGCCTGCGGACAGCGAGCATTGGGTGGCTCGCCATCTGATCAGAATCAGGCCCGAGTCGACGGCGCGCTGTGTTCCACGCGCGCCTCAAAGAGTTGCCAGCAAAGCAGATGGGGCCCGCTAGGGCCAGTGCCTGCCGGGGTTGCGGAATTTGTTCGAAAGAGTCACTGCGGCTCTGGAACGCAAAGGGCATTAGGAGGAACACGGATGGGTTTTAGTCAGTAGGAGTCTGACACTCCCTCCTACTTTACCCAGAGCTGGAGGAGTCATTTGATGATTTCCCACCCTTAAAAAAAAACACCATGGAAAAGGGAGGATCTGTGGTTGTTGTGCTTGGCAGGCAACTGCCCGATAGTTCATATTCGGGCAGATATATATGTTCGAATCACATGTTAAACTCTGTTTGCGCAATGTAGGACTTTTAGTTCGCCGCTAGTTGGATAGATGGCGTTGCGGACCTTTTTGTTGCGATGTAGATTTGCTCCTTTGGGTTTATTTTTGTGGTGGCATTGATGCCGCTACAAGTGCATCTGAATACCAGTATGGTTCGATAGCCTATTTGACCACCACAACTCAGTAACTGAGAAGTCTCTCCTTGGTAAATTACCAGATTTTTCCGCTTCTAACTACCCGTAACGACTGTCATAGATGTGCGATTGGCAAACGGGATCAGCGGCTTAACGTTCTTTCCGAGGCAAGGAGGTAAGAAACTCGTCATGTAACTTATGGTCACCCATCCACGAAGCGACCTCGGCAAGCGCAGCTCAACTTCGAAGATTGACCTGTACACCTTTTATTATCTGAGGGCCAATTCTACTAAGTTTTAAACAACTTTCGCATTCGCATGTCAATCGCAAAATCAGGAAGATGATGATGGCACTCCGACTATTATTAAGAAAAATAAATGTAAAGGAAAAAAAATACCTTTAATTTAGAAAAGTATACCATAGAAAGAGAATTATTGTGACTAACAGATTCGAAAAATGTGCGTCACATCTGCGCAAAATGGCCATTGCTCAGCAAAATGCTGGACCTCATGTGAGAGACTGATCCACAGAGACTGGCTTTCAGCGACAGCCGTATTGGGTTAAAGTTCTCGGATTTCGAATTCTGCATCGCTTTGCAATACTTAGGAACAACAGCGTAGACGGTAATGAGTAGATAGATATTGATCGCAACAAAGCAACATTTAAAATAATAGTCGTCATAAAAACTCTTTAATTTGTAGTCAATAAACACAGATTGCCGCAATTTACAGCAAAAGCCAGAAATAATAGCGACAGCTTGGCGTTCCCGTGCATAGAACTCATTTATTATGGATCGGCTAATTGTAGAGCGGGAACGCATAAATGGACTTGGAAAGTTTTAGACTGAGTGGAATCCTATTAATATGGTACAAAGGTTCAGTCATCAAGCTTTAGCAATCTGTCAAGTTTTTGTATTAGATTTTTAACTTTATACTTAAAGACTTTAAGTTCAATTTTGAATTTTGATTGAGAAAGTTTGTCAGTTTCGGGTACTTTGATGTGCTTGCGTCTGTACTATTAGTTCGGAACAACGTTTCTACAGATAGTCACTGGTTACTTTCAGTATTAATATTACATTATTTTCACTAAATTATGTTAAGTGGCTTACAGTGATTTCAGTAGAACTCATTTATTATGGATCGGCTAATTGTAGAGCGGGAACGCATAAATGGACTTGGAAAGTTTTAGACTGAGTGGAATCCTATTAATATGGTACAAAGGTTCAGTCATCAAGCTTTAGCAATCTGTCAAGTTTTTGTATTAGATTTTTAACTTTATACTTAAAGATTTTAAGTTCAATTTTGAATTTTGATTGAGAAAGTTTGTCAGTTTCGGGTACTTTGATGTGCTTGCGTCTGTACTATTAGTTCGGAACAACGTTTCTACAGATAGTCACTGGTTACTTTCAGTATTAATATTACATTATTTTCACTAAATTATGTTAAGTGGCTTACAGTGATTTCAGTGTCAGTCCTTTACAGCAGAGCGAGGCAGCGGAGCGGAGAAACATTTTATGCAATTCCATTGCCTCGTGCCGCTGTAATGGAGGGGCACCTTAAGGCTGCCTGTCCATTGACGCGGAGCGAGGCAGTAGAGCGGAGAAACGGATAAATTTTATCAAATGGAATTCCATAAAATCTCTGCACCACGTGAGTCACTGACATTTTGACAGACATTATTGGTTAGTATTTCTCCGTTTCTCCACTCCGCTGCCTCGTTCCGTGTCAATAGACAGGCAGTCTTAGAGTGCCTGTCCATTACAGCGGAGTGAGGCAATGGAATTGCATAAAACGTTACTGACATTTTCAACCGTCAATTCCATTGGTGGTAACCTGTGTTACGGGGCGTAAATTTAATGTAACATGTTACAAAGCGAGTATTCGTGCAGTCAGTACGTGGAAACGAGCACGAACACGCGAGCAATGAGTCGCCCGTTACCGTGCTCCACCCACTCGGTTTTTTGACGAACCCCTTTGAGCGTTAAACTGTTCAGTCAGTACGCCGTGACAAGTCAGACATCTTAAATGAGAGTGTCTTGCGAATCAGCAGTGTGAATCTGTAAACATGTCGAAGTGAACACTTAGGCGCAGTGAACGAGAAGTGAGCTGTCAAACCATACAACCAAGATGGCGTGACGGCTCACTTGTCGTTCACTCCACCTGAGTGATCACAGTGCGATGTCGACAGAATCGACCAGCTGGAGTAGAGGATCTCACGGGTGAGCAAAGTGTTCAAAACAAGCATGTTACACGGATTTTAGGGAGCGGCGTAACGTAACATGCTCGCGGATGGTACATTTCGGCCCGTAACACCAATTAGTACCCACCTTTTTTATTTGTGATGGGTTTGCTCTTGACTCTAGTCTTGGTCAGAGATGACAGAGACAAAGTCAACGATCAAGCAAGCTTACGCAGAGGGAGCCTGTTCACTCTAACTTTGAAGAGAATATGGTTGTAACCTTTAGAAGTTTGGGAACTAAATAACATGAAATTCGAAGCTTAAGACAGACAGTTCTAGGGGCGGTGTCGTACCTCAGGCAGATTCAATAATTATACAGTAGAAGATTTTTTTTCTCAAGGAATATATGCCATGCTTACTCGCAATTAAGCTTTTTATAAGGTACCTCACCACGTCCCTGCAGGACTTAACGTAATGTAGATAAAGTCATAGAAACTCTTCACACTATAAAGATGTTCAGACGTCCACTTTAGCCTCTCTTCTTGAAGTACCTCAGTTACTTTTCCCTTTGTGCCAGACAAGGACACTCTTCAGAGCGTCAATAAGATTTCTTCAAAGTTGCTAGTTTTCTTTCCATAGTGTTGTAGTCTCTGTTAGAGGTGATAAGTTTGATAAATGTTTTGGAGTGGCTTCTGCTAAGGTTTTTACAGGTGTTCATAGGTGTTAACGATAGGTTTGTAAACCAAATTTCGGTCACACTGAAAAATCATCTGAGGTTAACTTAGTACGCAGACGAAATGGTAGTTATCAAGTGCGTGCAAACACAGTGTTGCAAAAATGATTCAAAATATTTGATCGTGGCTTGTTGAGTCGTTTTGTCCAATGTTTCATTAGAAAGATCACAGTTCTCTGATATACACAAAAACATACTAATATAGGGTAGATACAGTAATAAACAAACAACTATTTCCACGTAAACGTCATCTCTACAACATCTCATCATGGCTGTCTAACTGTCACGACAAACGTCAAACATTTTCATTTTTATTTTTGTACATTAAAAACATTTGAAATTATGAAAAAAAAGGTTACTTTATTCTATTCAGGGGTAAGTTTCCCACTTTTACTAAAGGGTACATGTTATGGCCGGCGTTCCATACAAAAGTGAAACATCTCCTTTGGTAAGTATTTGGCTCGATTTTCTGAATCTTTTGTTTTTAAAGTTAAAAAATAACGCTACCACGAAAGGAATCGAATATGAGTGATTACACGACCTGTGGAATTAGAGACTCATCATCTACTTAGCCATTTTTCAACTTTATTGGGGTCGGCTTCCAGTCAAACCAGATTCAAATGAATACCAGTATTTTAAGTAGTACACGGCTGCATTAGAGACTGGAATGTTAAAGAAGCTAATATTTCAGAATACATTCTGAACTGTGGTTGTCTCTAATTTTTTTAGTTTTATTTTTGTTTTCAAAAATCCAAAGAGACCGCGATTGGTTTTTGGAACCGCTTCCTCTTTAATCAGGCTTCAGAATATTTCAAAATAATAAATGCATTTTCATTTCGCAAAAAAAAAAAAATGTTCAGTAACTTGGAATTTCAGGAAAAGAAAATGTTTTTAATAAATTCTAACTTTTTAACCGACTTCCCAAAAAAGAGGAGGTTCTCAATTCGGTTGTATGTTTTTTTATGTTTGTTACCTCATAACTACGACAATTATGAACCGATTTCAAAAATTCTTGTTTTATCTGAAAGGATATACTTGCAGATTGGTCCCATTTAAATTTTATCAAAATCGGTTACGAGCTTTGGATTTTAAATCGAAATAGCTGGAATTCGCCTACTTGGATGATAGTTTTATGTCATCCAAGTAATCGAAATTGCGTATTTTGCTTTTCTGCGATTTTGCAGTGGTGAGGTACCACTAAAAAGTGAAAAAAAAAAAATACAACCGACTGGAATCGTTTGTATTTTTTTGTAAAAAGTTTTTTTTTTCAGTTCGTTTTATAAACGCACTTAAAATACGATTTTCCCGAAGTTAAATCCGAATCGTATATAATTTGATGGTCACGTTATCTATCGCCTTAAGGAAAAACTTCTTATGCCTCAGATGGTGGTTCGAAAGAGTTTTAAGGAAACGTTTAAACACAGACTGCTGCAATGCGTTGAAAAAGTTTTTAGGGATTTACATTTTCTTGCTTCTGGCTTAGTCAGCTTTTTAAAGGATTTATCGGCGAATGGTATACGGGTTTTCTCGAGTTTGTTAAATTTCGGCGAGATAAGGCTAGGCGCACCAGTGACTTTTGTCACCGTAACAGTAAATTTCTCCCTTTCGCAATTGTGAAGTGCTACACACAAAAACAGTCACCAGTGCGCGCTTAGCCTATAAAGAAGCATTTTTTCTGCATATTCCTTCAGTGGAAACGTACAGGCATGATTATGACATGTATTTTTTCTTTTGTCACAAGAAATGAAGAAGAAACAGTGCGTTGGAAATTCAAGTGACGTCAAGCGCTTGTACCCTTTTGTCACCCCTGAAATCCAAAAATACGTATCCAATATTTTGCTAGAAGTTTAATTGACGGACCAAATAAAATAATTACTTTTATATCCAAGAAAATACCTTATAGGATTGCGGAACCCTAGAAAAACTACACAGCTACTTTTCAGTTCACAGAAAAAAAAACAGTTCCTAATTGAAAAACTTAGTTTCCAATCTACCAGATGTTTAATAAGTTTTGGCAAGCAAAACTCATCACGAAAGTTCAACTTAAATTAGGATAGTTGATTCAAATTGCTTTGACCAAGTAATTTGGGTACACAGATATAGTTTCAGAGTACATTATACAATGTCATTATCGTTCCGCAGATGATAATGATAACTGTCATTATAATTTTGTCTTTGCATTATATTCATGTTATGCTAAGTTTTGGTAATGAGATGTAAGTTGGAAGATAAAATGTCTGCTGAAGTCAGGGTTCATGGAAGGTGTAAAAAAAGCTAGCTTTTGTGAAAAGCTTCGCCCGTTTTGAGATGGAAATTATCCCAGGGGAACACACTAATGGGTAAAAATCTTTAAAAGAAACGTCACATGATCAACCTACAATGTGGTCCCTTTAGGAGAATCATAAGCATCATCCATCATCTGCCTAGCCTTTTCCCAATTATATTGGGGTCGGCTTCTAGACAAACCGAATTTAGCTGAAAACCAGTATTTTACGTGGAGCGGCTGCCTGCCAGACCTCCACAACCCATTAACTGGGTTACACGGTTCTCCTTGGCAAGACTGGTGTCAGATTTTCAGGCTTCTAACTATCCGTAACGACTGCCAAAGATCTCCAAATGACAGCCGGGACCAAAAGCTTAACGTGCTTTGAGGCACGGAGGAAACTCGGTATGTTAAGATGGTCACCCATCCACAGACCAACCTCGGCAAGCGTTCCTTAACCTTGAAGATCGACCTGTGCGGCTGTTAATATTTAGCCACGAACCACGAGAATCATAATATTTATCACATAAAAATCTGTCAAATTTCATTTTCATCTTTATTGCTAACGAATTAGGTTCAAGGTTGATTGGGAAAATTTTACAGTGACTTGCTTTCTGATTCTGCTAAAGTTGCCTTTTCAGCTCCACTGGTTGATTGGTAATTGATTGCGTTCTTTCAAATAACGCAATAATTTAATTTAATTTAATTAACAAAAATAAAAGAAACCAAAAGGTTTCTTTTATTTTTGTTTGTCACACAGTTTTTATTATTTTATTTTTTGTTTAATCATTGTTTCATTATTGTACACCACTTTTAACGTGTCATAACTTGCTATTGAACAGTGGGGCCTCCTATCACAGGTATATCTTTTACTTAAAAGGAGGTCCCTATGTAAGATTAACTGTATAAGTTGTATATATGTAATAAACCTATTTTATTGAAATGGAATGTGCTGGAGCTAACATTTTGGACCCAGTAACTTTGGGGCCCCTGTAACAATGGGGGTTATTTTTGAGTAATTAAACTCATCCGAAAAATATACCCAATTTTCAGCATCACCAACACCAGCTATCAGGGAAAAAATATTTTATAGAGTTTTCCATTTGAAAGATCACGTCAAAACGTCAAAAATATATGGGATTGACTAACGTTGTCGAAATGTCACGTGATCGAACCATTACATTTCGGCAATTCGACAATCACGTTCGCTAATAAGTAGAATGGCACTTTGTTAAGAGCCGGTTGGAGATTTATCATCGAGTTGTAGGAACCTTCTCAACTAGCGCCGCGAGTTGACATTTCGTTCGCCTACTCGCCGCGACTTGATGTTTCGCTCGCCGAATCGCCACGTGTTGACGTTTCGCTCGCTGAATCGCCGCGAGTTCACGTTTCGCTCGCCGAATCGCCGCGAGTTCACGTTTCGCTCTCTGAATCGCCGCGAGTTCACGTTTCGCTCGCCGAATCGCCGCGAGTTGACGTTTCACTCGTCGAATCGCCGCCGTAATATATGTGGAGACATATTCATAGAGTTCTTTTACAATAAAATGGCAGGATGATACTATCACCACGAGACGCTCGCATACATACGCGCCTTAGAAAATAACAAAGCCAAAAGCCAAACTTTTCCAACTCAAGATTCAACTGGTGTGGAATAAATAAACGATATTGTGATGACAAAAATGTTGGCAGCCGCTTGCTTTCCCGAAGCCCCTTCCATCTCGTTAGTCAAACGTCCGTAATAATCAGCATCGAATGAGCCAACATTATAGTTATTGCTCGAGCCAAGTCGCCATTTTCTTCGGGTTTATTTTATTTCGGTCGAAGGAATGTTACAAAAGGGCTTTTAGCCAAGTACAAAGGTTTTTTTTTATGTAAGCGACATGACATGGCACATGCCTGTATTTTCTGTGGCTTAAGTAGATGTAAGCCAGTAGAAATCTCACGTTTTGTCAGTTTTGTTAAATGCTTTTGTATAGGGTGCATGTCCATTACAGCGAAGCGAGGCAGCGGAGACAATCATATCAGTGGCTCACGTGGCACGGAGATTTTATGCAGGTCCATTGGTTAAAATTTGTCCGTTTCTTTCGTTCCGCTGCCTCGCTCCGCTGGAATGGAAAGGCATCCTAAGGGGCCATCAACCGCTGCCACATCTTAGACTCCTAGTCGCTACTATAAAATATCATCATCTCCATTTTAGTACGAAAACTTGCGGTTCCGGACGTTGCCCACTACAAAGGTTCGCTACATCGACTGGTCCTGTGCGTCTCGTATCTAGCAGATTTTGGTGCATCCACTCATCGGTCCATTTTATCTTTCGAACGCTACGTTTTACGGTAGGCGGTCGCCACTCCAGAATCTTTCGATCCCATCGATTATAACATGCTATGAAATAAACTAAATAAGAAGAAAATCCAATTATAATTTGCCCAATCCGGGAACTCAGGTCATCATGCTCAGCTGCTGCTGAAAACTTATAGCTGTCCTGATTGTAGTGTTTGTTTTTGTAAAATCTTTAAGTCACATAATTTTTGTTTGTATTATGGTAGCAAGCACAGTAGTGTTTGTATTAAGACGATCCTAAGACCATACAAACTAGTTTTCAATACTTTTGCTCTTGCAGATATAATTTCAAACATATATGTATACGATCATGTCTTGATCTCTTCCCACTTGTGTCGGATTGCCGGTCTACCGAACTGGGAGAAGAACTCAAAAGTCAAAGTCATTTTTGTTCAAATTAAGCTGAGTCCCAGCACTTATTGAACGTCAAAGTTTACAAGTAGACAGTCCCCCAAAAATGGCCGCCGACGAAGAAGTGGCCAACAAACTCCTCAGTAACTGAGAGTGCTCCTGTGTTTACGATTAGTACCTAAGCTAAAATAAGCTCAAGGTATACTATCATAAATGATCTCTTTCAGAAAGAGTTTCTGAATTACCTACCGATACTTTCTTTTACCTATATAGGATGAAGAGGGAGAGGGGAGCCAAAGTAAAGATGGATGGATTATATTATTATGAGGAGTCATCATCATCAGATCAGCCGGAAGACGTCCACTGCT
This sequence comes from Ceramica pisi, assembly GCA_963859965.1. NCBI lineage: Eukaryota > Metazoa > Arthropoda > Insecta > Lepidoptera > Noctuidae > Ceramica > Ceramica pisi. The sequence continues at coordinate 5,025,655 of OY982541.1, read as the reverse complement.
GGACAAAGGCCTCCCCACAAATGTCGGCAAAACAACTGGTCCTGTGCGTCTAGCATTCATCGGCTACCGCGACCCTCACCAGGTCATTGGTCCAACTCTTGGGAGGCCTTCCAATATGAATTAATAAAGTGTGTTTTGAAAGAAAAGGGAGTAAGTGATAGCGTGACGGTTGAATGAACAGAATGAAAGAAAAAAAACGTAAAAATAAGATAAGATAATATTTATTGGTACTAAAACACAAATATCTATAAAACTATGTACGAAAAGGACTGCATTAGTAATAAACTGTGTCGCAGCCATTAACGCCCATACAAAAAAGATTGCACCAACGTAAAAAAAAAAAAGCACCTAGAAAGAAAATAATAATAAAAGGAAATAAATATTAAAACGAAAAGGTATGACAAACAAAAAATTAGTGTGTGTGTGTGATGTGGTGTGCTTGTCATGTGTTTCGCATGTGATGTGTTGTGTGTGTGTGTGTGTGTGTTGTGTAGTGTTTTGTGCTTGTGTGTTTAAGTGTATGTTAATTATATTGTTGCGCTGACTCCTAGTAAAATGGTATAAAGGCGGAAGATGATGATCATGACTTACTATAAAAATATACCGTTTAGACTCAAAACAAAGCTTTAACGCAATACATACATCATCTTGTCCGACCACAAGTCAAGTTGTACTAAAGTTATGCAACTTCCGACGTCCATTTCTCAGCAAATCTTTAATATTCATACCCGCCATTGTAGGGTTAAAGTTTCCGAAGTACTTCTTCAGCAGATGACTTGGTCTTCTGAAAGATCAAAAATCTTACGAATAAATAGTAAAGTTTGTATGTTTGTTTGTCTGTCATGGTTAAAAGGTTGGATGAAATCTAGGACACAGATTATGAGCTGGATTGAAAAACAATGTAGATTTGTATAGTAGTCCCTGTTACTCGCCGTAATAATATGGGCAAAGCCGCGACCAGACTTAATAAATGCAAAAGTTTTTATGTTTGTAAAATATCACGCTGAAAAGGCAGATTTGAATAACATCTAGCACAGGGAAAGAATATGATCATTATTTTACACCTGTGATAAAATTCAAAGTCAAATGATTTATTTCAACTAGACCATTTAGGGTACTTTTGAACGTCAAATGAAATTAAATTATTGTAGTGGCTCAAGAAAAATAACGGACAAGAAGCTCCATAGTTACCCTTTTCATTTGAAAAGGGTAGGGGAAATATAAGCTTTACAGTATTTGCATACATTAATAATTCTTCTAATATTATAAATGTGAAAGTTTATGAGGATGGATGTTTGTTACTCTTTCACGTCAGAACGGCTGGCACTGAAAACCAGCGCTGTGGCTCTGTCTCGCACACGAGTCCCAGCAATATGCTGAGAGATGGCCGTTTTGCGCAGATTTGACGCATATCTTCCCAATTTATCATATAGTAATAAACCTATATAATTGTAAATTTGTGTAGTTAGGGTATGTCATATGTCATATTGACCGCAAATAAACTCTTTTTCTTTCTTCTTCTTAGAAATTTGGCACAGAGCTAGATTACATAGGCTACATCTGCCCTGGGTATATGTTCCCTAGAGATCACGCAGCTGGCAGAAGCTAGTTGATTATATGTGAGGACGATACTCCCAAAATAACACTTATAAACTATTAATAGGCGCAACAAAGAAGTGGCATCCCAGGTTTTAAAATTAATAAGTTTGCTAGTAAAGGACACAATACTCACATTACTCACAATCGAAGGAATTGTTCATAAATGTTTAAAAACCGACTTCTCGATAACGTTAATACGCAATGGTTTGCATTCAATCGATTGCATTAATTTCATTATTGGGCTAGTTTCCATCATCCACAAATTGCAGAATTATTTAGTCCGTCAGTTAGAGTTTTGAAAAATAATGGACACGTATTTTTTGTTTTTGTAAATCAATGAATATTAACAAAGATAAAACGCATCAAAACTCGGGAGTGGGGGCTCGTGACGTCACGACCCGCTAAAAATTATGCCAGGGCGTGACGTTTTGGGAATTTTAAAAGCGTCGTAACTTCGTCAATTTTGGTTCCCGTAACAAAAGACAAAATACGGGTCAAATATTTTTTGATAATCTAACTGACGGACTAATTGAATTTTTTGGACACAAGCCTATTCTTAAGTTCTTCATATCCTAGTATTCACTCTCACAAAGAGAATAAAATCCCCGGAATAAAAGTATTACGTCCAAAGAGACGAAGTCGGGAACAAGAGTTAGTATTTAATAAATATCTTCATTCTTCAGTCGAAATGGTGAATGAGAAAAGTTTTCAAATAATGAGCAACATGGTCGAACTCAGTGGCTAGTGATGGGAAAATATTGCGCGGGATATTAGTTTGCAAAGGATTTAGCGGCTTAGTGTTGTTACTTGTTTATTTGTCGATTATATCTGTGACTGGAAAAACGCAAGAAAAGTTTTACCTATATCGTCATGAATTGATGTTATATGTGTGGTTGTGTTTGTTTGCAGTTATTTTATTGCCTCTTATTTTTGAAGTAGGTAGCTTTTGTTACTGGATTGGTTACCGCGGCAAGAACTTATCTTCTATCTATATCTATACTTATAATAAATCTGTAGAGAGGTCAATTCTGTACATGAAATATATTTCCAAAATAACTATCAGGGGCTGATTAGGGATCGATACTGATGCCAAAAATGCAATCAGTAAATTTTTTGTCTGTCTGTCTGTCTGTCTGTCTGTCTGTCTGTATAACCGTTATAGAAACAAAAACTACTCGACGGATTTTAACGAAACTTGGTACAATTATTCTTCATACTCCTGAGCAGGTTATAGTATACTTTTCATCACGCTACAATCAATAGGAGCAGAGCAGTGAAGGGAAATGTTGGGAAAACGGGAGAAGTTACTCCATTTTTTAAGCTTCCGTTGCGTGTGCAACCTTAATGGTTAAAGCTACACAGAAATCATGTATGACGGAAATGTTCTCCTTAAAATTATGTAAAAAATATCCCACGACAGCATATGTCTATCTTTTATGATTGACGCACAATAACACGTGTAACTCCCGATAGCTTAGCAGTTCGAAGCTTTCTGATTATATTTGTCTACTCTTACGTTTATAACACTCTCAGTTATCCCTAATTAAAAAAGTTAACATTGTTAACTATTCTATAAAAAATAATCATAGAAATTGGTATAGAAACACCAAAGTTATACATGAAATACGCTAATAATAAGCCATTGCGCGTGAATACTGAATCATGCTTTATGGATTATTTTTGTCTAAGGTCGCGAACGCACAGGCAGGCAGCTTGCTTGGCGCCTAGAGGCTAGCGAATCACCTAGCGAGTAGCTTCGTAAAACGAACATTCTCGAACGTTCGCGACCGCCCTAGCAGCTAGGCGCCAAGCGCGCAGTGCGGCCGGCCGGTCGCGAACGTTCGAGAATCGGTCGCGCCTGTGGTCGCCGCGCTCGACGCGTCTCGCGACCGAAGGTATAAAAAGGCGGGGCGTCCGAGCGCGAGCTTCAAAGCCTGGCTGGAGGCTTTATTACTATATTAAAGCCTTCACAGGCAAGTCGGGTTAAGCAGAAGCCAATCTTCTCAGGTTGACCTGCGAGAGGCCAAAAGCGCGAGCTTCATACAATTTTTGCCAGTTGATGCGAATTGACGTTCAGGGCGTTCGACCTTATTGACAGACAATACATAATTTAGTCTTTGATAACTTATTTTAAGATTCCTTTTGTTATTATTTTATAAAATAGGTACAAGTTATTTTGGTAGTGTTTAATTAAATATTCGTTCAAACTACAAATTATTAATAGTTTACATTTTAATTATTTCTTTTTAGGTGAAGTACGCATAGATTTTTAGATACCGATAGCTTTATAAGTTTTGGCTAATTTACGTTCACTTTTTATAGGTATTAGTTTTATTTTCATTTTGGTTTATAAAATTCTTCCGTTACTGAGTGAATGACTGACAGATAACGCAACAACACAACCAAGACTACTGACTGGTCGTATGAAGCTGCACATAGGGTCCTTGGGGAGTTTAGGGGAGCTCTAAGAGAGGATTTCCCGAAATTCCTACGGGAACGGGAGAAAACGGGATATGCGCGTACGAAGTCGCGGGCAAAAGCTAGTTTGATAATATATAGCTTCATTACTGCTGAGTTCCATAAGGAACTCATCAATAGTTTAGCTATGTTTTCTCTATCAATTAAATATTTTTATAATTTAAATCAGCATTTCCAGAGAATTGAACTCTTTTTTTTTGCTTAAAATCTTATTAGTTAACGCATTGTAGTTGTTTTAACTAACGTTTTAAGACTATAGAAAGTTTAAGTTTTTTCTTAACTATTTCTGAATATTCATTGACAAATCATTTATTTATACTACATTATTGGGACTGTAATATTAATTAGACTAGCGTTTAAGTTTCCTTTTATATTTTAATAAACATACTGCTTACAAGTTCGATATTAGCGCCGTAGTAACTTATTTGTGCCGGCCCCGTAACATGTGAGGTTTAAACCGCACTAGTGCAGTTTTCAAATAATGAATTACGCCGACGCGGCGCCGACTCAGCGAACATTAGTGCGGGGAAATTATTGATGTAACTGTTATTTTTATGTTAGGTACTGCTATTGTTTCTAAGCGATATTTCAGGGAGTTATTGAAAAAGTTATAATGTTCAAATGATTTATGATTGACGGTCTATGATTCTATACTAATATTATAAAGAGGTAACATTTGTTTGTAAGTTTGTATGTAGGGGTAATCTCAGGAGCTCCTGGTCCGATCTGAAAAATTCTTTCAGTATAAGATAGCCCATGTATCGAGGAAGGATATAGGCTACATATCATCACGCTAAGACTAAAAAGAGCCGAGCATTAATGGAAAATGTGACGCAGACGAAGTTGCATGGGTCAGCTAGTTAAAATTTATGTATGTTAATAAGCACATTTTAAGAAACTGTAATTTTATCAGGGACTACGACTGTAATGATAATTACTTCAAGACACTACAATAAGAACAAGATAAGTACTATAAAGTTATTAGAATTTTTTGAGGATCGTTTTCGCAAATAGAATGTTACTTTGCATTGGCCTTTATAGGGTTTCACCAATGAAATTGATCGCGATCAGTAGGTACATCTAAAACTGCGTTCAACAGTTGTCAGTGTCAATATTCCACAGAAAATAATGACACTGACAGCTCGTAAACGTGGTTCATAATGTTGATCGCGTTCAGATTCATCGATGAAATCCGCCCTAAGTCTTGTATCAAAATCAAACATCTAAATATGAAATAATATAATTGATGGAAAATAATATCCCACAGATTTGGTAGGTACCCTTTTATTTTTTAGGGATGGGAAATCATCCAATGACTCCCCCCACTCTGGGTGTAGCGGGAGGGAGTGTCAGCCTTCTACTGACTAAAACCCATCCATGTTCCTTCACTGCCCTTTGTGTTCCGGAGCCACGGTGTCTCTTTCGAATAATCCCGCGACTCCGGCAGGCGTCGGCCCTTTCGGGCCCCTCTGTGTGCTGACTCTCTTTGAGGCGCGCGTGGAACACTAACGCGCCGTCGACACGGCCTGTCGTCACTAGACGGACGGTCGGCGAGCCACCCATAGCTCGCCCTCCACAGGCCCGTGCCTACGGTGGCCGGAGGTCACCAGGTGGCCTCCGACGCCCGCGGCGTCTACCACGGCGGCCGGGACGAAAGGTTCTCTCCCTCTCCGCCACCGCCTTCGCTAGCATTATTGCTTCGCAGAAGGAGGCGACGGAGATTTGGTACCCTACAATAAAATGAAGAATATTAAATATTCTATTGAAATATTATTTTTGTTTGTAAACTAGCTGATGTCCGCGGCTACGCCCGCTTGACATATTATCTACTAAAACTTTCCTCGAAAACTACTCTATTAAACATTCGTGAAAACAGTATGAAAATAGATGCAGTAGTTTTTGAGTTTATAGCGAACAGACAGAGAGACGCGGCGAAGGACTTTGTTTTATAATATACTAGCTGACCCATGCAACTTCGTCTGCGTCACATTTTCCATTAATGCTCGGCTCCTTTTGGTCTTAGCGTGATATGTAGCCTATATCCTTCCTCGATACATGGGCTATCTAGTACTGAAAGAATTTTTCAAATCTAACCAGTAGTTCCTGAGATTACCCCTACATACAAACTTAAAAAAAAAAAAGTTTATTTCGGAACAAAAACACAAGAATAAACATTACAATTGAAACGATGGTAGCTGCAAAAGTATAAACTGTAGCGCACAAGACTTACAAACAAATTTAATGTTACCTCTTTATAATCTATATATATATAAAAGAAAGTCGTGTTAGTTACACTATTTATAACTCAAGAACGGCTGAATCGATTAAGCTGAAAATTGGTAGGGAGGTACCTTAGAACCAGGAGTCGGACATAGGATAGATTTTATCCCAAAAATCCCACGGTAACGGGAAAATTCCACGGGAACGGGAACTATTGTTAAACGGGAGCGAAGCCACGGGGGACAGCTAGTATCAGTATAGATATAGATTAGTATAGATATTAGTATAGATAATATATGTAGTGATATACCGTTCCAACCGTAAATAACACAAATAACTAAACACTAGATCGAAAAAAAAAATCAAGTAGGTACCAATAAAAATCAGTGCAGCGGCAGCGCGTCCCTACTCAGTCTACCCACTACTTCCACCCTGAAAGAACCGTTTCAGGTTAATTAGCACCGAGTCGGGGTTGGCTCACGTTTTTAATGAGCCTCGATCTATCAGGCTTCCCTTTGTTTTGCCGCTAATTACCAGCGATAGGGATCGGTCAGCAGCAGAAGGCTTGGCCAATAAAACTTTATCGCTATTTTGTTTATATTCTTTTGATGTTTTCGTCTGAGTTGTTGTTTTTAGAGTTCCGTAACCAAAGGGTAACCATCGGAATCCTATTACTAAGCCTTTGCTTCCGTCAGTCCACCCGTTCATCTGTCTGCCAGTGAGCTGTATCTCAAGAACCGTAATAAGTAGAAATTTTCACAGAGTGTGTATGTCTATTGCAGCCACAACAACAAATAATAAAAATTAAAAGTTTTCATTTTGTGTTTTTGACGTGACATCTAATAAATCGATGGACGCCTTCTGCACGCACGAAAAAAACACATAGTCCCGTTGCGCTCACTTTAACGTAACATTCATTGGTTCAATTTTATTCATAAAAGTATGCAATGATATTTCATCAATGTTTTGTTATGACGTTAATGTCACGTTAAAATATCGCCCGTAAACCGACAGACAGACAACCAATTTTTTTTAGTTGGTCACTTTTTTTCTTTTTTTTTTGTGCGTCGTTTCTGGCAGAATAAATGTATTTTCTTTTTTTTTATTAGTTTATTGTACGCAGCCGTTCGTGTGAGAGTCTGACTCGCACTTGGCCGGAATTTTTATGCGATTTTTGTAGCCAACGATTTGTTTAGTATTGTGTGAGTAGTTTTTGTTAAGTCGTTAATTAATTAGTGTGAAAGGGTTTGGTTTATTTCTTGTCGTAAAACTATGTTAACTGTGGTCTAGAAGTTTATTTCACACATTAGCGAAACATACTGGGCTTGTTTAATGTTCTGGTTTTTTTTTTGCGCAGACGGTCGCCATCAGGCCTAAATGTAATGAAATATTTTAAGTTATTAACTGACCCGCGCAACTTCGTCTGCGTCACATTTTTTATTAATGCTACGCTCCTTCTGGCCGTAGCGTGATGTTATACAGTCCTTCCTAGATAAATAGTCCAAAAATATTTATTAAATTCGAACCAGTACTTCCTGAGATTAGCACGTTCAACCAAACAAACAATTAAACTCTTCAGCTTTATAATATTTTCACAGATCTGAAGGACTTGTTGAGTGTTATAGTTGTTTACATCACATTATATTTAGCAGAACTACCGCTATGAAAGTCTATACTTCTATACTAATATTATAAAGAGGTAACATTTGTTTGTAAGTTTGTATGTAGGGGGTAATCTCAGGAACTACTGGTCCGATTTGAAAAATTCTTCCAGTATTAGATAGACCATGTATCGAGGAAGGATATAGGCTACATACCATCACGCTAAGACTAAAAGGAGCCGAGCATTAATGGAGAATGTGACGCAGACGAAGTTGCGTGGGTCAGCTAGTCTATACTAATATTATAAAGAGGTAACATTTGTTTGTAAGTTTGTATGTTTGTAAGTTTGTATGTAGGGGGTAATCTCAGGAACTGCGGGTCCGATTTGAAAAATTCTTTTAGTGCTAGATAGCCCATTTATCGAGGAAGGTTATAGGCTATATATTATCACGCTAAGACAAATAGGAGCGGAGCATTACTGGAAAAGGTGACGCAAACGAAGTTGCGCGGGTCAGCTGCTAGTAATATTATAAAGACGTACCTAACATTTGTTTGTAAGTTTGTATGTAGGGGTAATCTCAGGAACTTCTGGTCCGATTTGAAAAATTCTTCCAGTATTAGATAGCCCATGTATCGAGGAAGGATATAGGCTACATACCATCACGCTAAGACTAAATGGAGATGAGCATTAATGGAAAATGTGACGCAGACGAAGTTGCGTGGGTCAGCTAGTCTTTAATATATTAAAGACATTGACCATTCCATTTCAAAGGACCTTAGAAAAGTCCAGAATATACCCGATAAAAGATAATAACCAACGAGATAATACATAGTTGACAGCTACTTACACTCAAGAATACCCATTTTGAGAGACTAGCCGCAGTATATTCTGATAAAATAAACGTGCCTTCGTGAAGATAAAGACGACCGACCACTGTTACTAAGGATATATCTGGGGACTAAAAATTCAACTTTAGCAGAATTTGCGCTTGTTTTGGTTGGTGGTAGGACTTGTTCTAAGTCAGCCTGGCAAGCTACCACCTTTATGTCTAAGTCTGTCGCCATAACAACCATGTAAACAGCATTGTTGTGTTCCGGCAGTTAGAGGTATGATAGCCAGTTCCTCTGTGTAAGAGGATTCCGGGTGAAACTCGCTTCTATCTTCGGCCTAATCATCACTTTCCATCAGGTGAGATTTGGGCCAAGAGATTCCCCGTTCTGTATAAAAAAAAAAAAAAAACGGAAAGCACATCACGCTACCCGTAACTGTAAAATTTTCCCAATCAACCTTAAACCTAAAGGCGTTAGCGATAAAGTAGATAATGAAATATGACATATTGTTGTGTGGTTAATATGATGATTCTTACATCATCGCCTAGCCTTTTCCCAACTATATTGGGGTCGGCTTCCAGTCAAACCGGATTCAGCTGAATACCAGTGTCTTACGTGGAGCGTCTGCCTACTAGACCTCCACAACCCATGAACTGGGTAACACGGTACTCCTTGTCAAGAGTGGTGTCAGGTTTTCTGGCTTCTGACAATCCGTAACGACTGCCAAAGATCTCCAAATGACAGACGGGACCAACAGCTTAACGTGCTTTCCGAGGCACGGAAGAGACTCGGTATGTTTAAGATGGTCACCCATCCACAGACATACCTCGTCAAGCGATGCTAAGCCTTGAAGATGATTCTAATTTGATTCTGCTAGTGTAAACTTAGGCGCCTTGAACACGAAGTGATCTGTCACACCAAACGAACAAGATGGTTTCACAGTTCACATCATGCCCTCTCCACATGAGTTTACACGCTGAGATCATCATCTTCCTGCCCTTATCCCATGTTACTTGGGGTCGGCGCAACACGTTTTTTTGGGTTCCGTACCCAAAGGGTAAAAGCGGGACCCTATTACTAAGGCTTCGCTGTCTGTCTGTCTGTCACCAGGCTGTATCTCAAGAACCGCGACAGCAAGACAGTTGAAATTTTCACAGATGATGTATTTCTGTTGCCGCTGTAACAACAAATACTAAATAACAGAATAAAATTAATATTTAAGGGGCTCCCATACAACATATTGATTTTTTTTCCGTTTTTATAGATAATGGTACGGAACCCTTCGAGCGCGAGTCCGATACGCACTCGGCCAGATTTTTTTCTTCCTTCTGCTCTATTAGCCGTCAAACTATCACTAACTCCCTTCTCTTTCATATCGCTCCTCACAAAATCCATCCATCATTTCTTTGGCCTTCCTCTCCCTCTCCATCCATCCACATTTATGTTCATTACTCATTTAGTTAAATGCATTTCCTCCCTCCTCTTAACATGACCATACCAACAGAAGCGAATCCCTTTTAACTTTTCCGTCACTGGCGTCACGTTTAAACTGCCTCTTATGTAATCATTTCTCACTTTATCCGTTCTGGTTACACGGCCAGATGTTAACAGAATTTAACGCTATCTGTATCCCGTTCCGTCATCTCGTCCTTTCTATGGAACTTGTTAGGTGTAGGTAGGGTCACATTCACTTCTGCCTAGTCCTTTGGCGAACAAAAGCGTGAATTTCATGTTTACTTAAGTATCGACCTACTTACATTCAGTAGGCCAGTAAAGTTATTGCGATATAAACAAATAGCAATCTCAATGAGTAGGTAATAAATAACAATAAAATTAAATAATTAAGAGATGCGAATGCGAACGTTGTTTAAAAATTAGTAGAATTTGTCCACAGACACATTTGTATCGCTTGTTTACAGTTTTCAATACAAATCGGAACAACAAAAACTGCACTTCCAGCGTAAATATTTTGCAGACTTCAATTTATGTGTTAAGATTTGAATTTGTAGAATCCCATTTTATATCCATTATTTTGCTTGTCCGGGCGTACTGGCTGAAACCATTGGAGGACCTAAAACATGAAAATTGCGATTGATTGAAATGAAGTGCGATTCTGTAAAAGCTCAACGTGTAGGCTTACGTGACGCGAACATGGAGTAAGCTGTCAATCAATACCAACAAGACGGAATGACAGTAGGTTGATTCTGTAAACATGTCGAAGTGAATGTTTATGTGAAGTGATCACGAGGTGAGCTGTCAATCCATGTTATCAAGACCGAACCACCCAAGCCTTCACTTCGACATATTTTTTTTTTAACTTTTGATAGGCACGCGTTTGACCACTATCTCACCTGATGGTAAGTGATGATGTGGTCTAAGATGGAGCACGCTTGCCTAGAAGTAACCTACTCACTCTTGACTTAAAGACTCTCAGGTTATAGTACATATTAACAGACTGCCTGCAACTTCCCGGTCATTTACCTTAGATTACACGGTGAGCCGTGCTACCTGAGGTGAAGGAGTGTCAATAAATGCCTGCTGTGGAGTGAGTGTCAATAAATGCAGGCATTTATTGATACGCACGAAAGCGAAGCGAAGTTAGCCTTGAGCTGCTATGTAGCATTGCCTTAAAACTGGATGTGTACACGAAAATACTGAAAAATGAATATTTATAGCCTCATTTGGAAGTACTGACGTTGCCTGATGCTTTATGTTAGCTATTCTTATAGTCTGTGATCACGCACTCTTTATTTTCGTCTCCAAATGAGATTTATGACTTCGTTTTAGTGTTCTCTAAATTGGTATATTTCATGGAGTTTGGTAGTTTATTTTAAGGCTCTGATGTGAGGTACCGTCGCAGTCGTAGCGCTAAAATTCCTTTCTCTAAGCATTACTGTTAGCATTTCAATCGTTTTGACATAAAACTCGATCATCAACTATGAAATTGAAATGGTTATAACCATTAATACTATTAAGATTTTATTGTTTCCTATCTATACTAGTATTATAAAGCAGAAGAGTTTGTTTGCTTGTTTTTTTGTTTGTTTGTTTGGTTGAACGCGCTAATCTCAGGAACTACGGGTCCGATTTGAAATTCTTTCAGTGTTAGATAGCCCATTAATCGAGGAAGGTTATAGGCTATATCATCACGCGGAGCAGTAATGGAAAATGTGACGCAGACGAAGTTGCGCGGGTCAGCTAGTCTATACTAATATTATAAAGCAGAAGAGTTGCTTTGTTTGTTTATTTGGTTGAACGCGCTAATCTCAAGAACTACTGGTCCGATTTGAAAAATTCTTTCAGTGTTAGATAGCCCATTTATCTAGGAAGATTATAGGCTATATATCATCACGCTAAGACAAATAGGAGCGGAGCAGTAATGGAAAATGTGACGCAGACGAAGTTGCGCGGGTCAGCTAGTTCGTAATATATGAAATTCCTTCGTTATTTACTGACTGACTGACTGACATACAACGCTGCCCAATTTGCTGGTCACAGAAAGCTGAAATTTGGCATGTAGGTTCCTTGGCAAGTGTGGAAGAGCTCTAAAGAAGGATTTCGCGAAATTCCTACGGGAACGGGAAAAAACGGGATAAGCGCGTTCGAAAAGCAAAAGAAAAGAAACAAAGAAAATTGTTTATTCGGGACTCGCACAATACACATAAATAGTAGTAGTAGCTTAATAAAATAAGTAAAACTTTATGTTATCCTGACTGTTCCTCCCAGAGTGACTGACTGACAGACAACGCACAGCCGAAACTGCTGATCGTAGAAAGCTGAAATTTGGCTTTTTTTTACTATTGATAGGCACACGTTTGACCACTATCTCAACTGATGTTAAGCGATGATGCGGTCTAAGGTGGAGCACGGTTGCCTAGAAGTAACCTATTCACTCTTGACTTAAAGACTCCCAGGTTGTAGCTATCAGGAAACACAGACTCCGGCAGGGAATTCCACTCCTTAGCTTTACGCACAATGAATGTATTCCCAAAACTTATTGTGCGTATAGGTGGGATGTCCACCATATACCAGTGGTGCATCGCCGTACGTCTTGTCGGTCGGTCGGTCGGTGGTGGAATTGACTTGGCGGAATTTAATTATGCAATTCCGTCGCACACTCCCCAATATGTAACTGATAGAAAACCGACAGGCCAGCAACTCGGCGTCGATGCTCAAGACATTAAAATAGGTATGTAGGTTTCCTACACTCGAAGGAGAGTACATATTGAGAAAGTATTACAAATTCCTACAGTAACAGGAAAGAACGGGATATGCGCCAACGAAGTCGGTCAAAAGTAAGTTTGTTATAATTATAAATGACTGATTGTTTAGAATTAATAATACTTAATGAGAAGAAAGCAGTGATTGATACCATAAAGCTTTATCAAAAGCCTGGTTTTCACAGGCCCAGTTTCTGACCACCCAGTAGTCAGCAACTGTACATTCTGCTGTCTATACAGTACCGTCAATTTCCCGACGTGTTCTCACTGACATAGGAGACAGCAGTACACAGCTACTGTGTTACTAGATCTGAGGGCCAGTTCTACTGATTTTTGTATTTGCATCGCTTTCGCATGTCAATCGCAAACTGTCAAAAATGTATGAAAATTAAGTCTTTTTTACAGTATGCGATTGACATGCGAATGCGTAAGTTGTTTTTAAAAACTTAGTAGAATTGGCCCTCTGGTCTGGTGCTACTGACTTATTGCATTTTCACGAGGCCTGCAAAATGGCTGACCAGTGCGAACAATGGTTGGTTGCTCCTTGGGGAACAATGTGATCGTCTGGACAGTCACATTTTTCTTCTGGCTTTTGAGAATTTCCAACAATTATTGTTGGAAATTCTCAAAAGCCAGAAGAAAAATGTGACTGTCCAGACGATCACTGTCCACTGTCTAGATGCATTCGTATGAAGTGAAGAACCAGAAGCTGTACTTGTGGGACTGGGAGAAGGTCGACCCGTCTGCCTTCAAAGCAAGAGCTAACAGGCATCTTCTGGACAAGCTCGCTCCATCATAGGCCTCATCCATCGCTTTCCATCAGGCGTGATTGTGGTCAAGAGCAAGCCCATTAAATAGTAAAAACAAATATTGGTTGTCTGTAAAGTCGGTTTACGGACAATAGTTTAACGTGACAGCGTCAAAAAAAAACATAGATGAAATGATTGCAATGATAATTAAAATGAATAATTTTTATTGAATTATCACTATTTTGTATGGATACAAAGAACGTAACGTTACATTGAGCGTATTGGGACAATGAGTCATCCTTTTTTGTGCGTGCAGCCGGCGCTCATCGAACTATTAGACGTTGGCACGTCAAAAAAATTTGGATCTGGAGGTCTGGTAGGTAGCCGTTCAGAAAAATCCGGTTTGACTGGAAGCCGACGCTAACACAGCTGGGAAAAAGCCTAGAAAGACGACAGACGATGAGTTATTTAGCCCCGAAAAACGCAGAGTTAATGTGATATAGTCCATGGGAGTTTAACTGCGGGAAAAAGCCATTTCTCAATATTGCAAATAGTCTACTAAAGCTACATGATTAACGAAGATCAATCCATCTTGCTCATTGACATCAGAAACTTCGAATTTCATCCTTTGATCCAAGCCTCAAGTAAGTTGTCATAAGAGTAAAAGTAAAAAAACTCAAAGCAAAACCAGCTGCTACCTTTATTTTTCTTTCACCGCCAGCAAATAAATCTAATCGAACAGAAATGTACGACTTCCAAAGTCTTTGGCAAAGAACAGAAGTCGATGATGTAAACAGTGTACCGAGTAAGGGTTGCTATACACATAATCAGCAGAGCCGGGCATCTACTTCTGTGCTATTTTTATCCAGATCCATGAACCGGTTCCGCGGTGATTCCCATCAAAACTATAGTTTTTATAATAGTAGTATAACTATTAACTCTGTAAATAGGGACACCTTGCTGGCAGAATCTAAAACGAAATACCTCAAATTTTCAGTTTTCTCTGGTAAAGTCCTAATATAAAAAAAATCTTCCATTACTGAGTTAGTGACAGACAACGTACAGCCAAAAGGTAGTAGAAAGAAATCTGAAATTTGGCATATAGGTTCTTTGGGAAGTGTAGGGGAACACTAAGAGAGGTTTTCCCGAAATTCCCTCGGGAACGGAAAACAACGGGATATGCGTGAACGAAGTCGCGGGTGTAGTCCTACTAATAGTATAAATGCGAAAGTTTGTGAGTATGTATGGATGTTTGTTACTCTTTCACGCAAATACTACAGAACCGATTACGATGAAATTTGGTATGTAGATAGCTAAAGACCCAGAATAACACATAGTTTACTTTTTATCCCGGAGTTCCCGAGGGATCGGGATTTACACGGGAATAACGAGAATTTATACGCGGACGAAGTCGCTAGCGGCCTCTAGTCTAATATAAAATATGTAGATGAATGTTCGGGGAATATACCGGGCATAAGCCGAATTATGCCTAACGTAATGTAGTAATGTAGTTGCTACGGGTCGGCTATCTCGTTCTACAAATCCTGCTGAATCGATATTTTTATCTGAGATGGGTCTTGACTATAGTCTTGGTCAAAGATGACAGAGACAAAGTCTACGATGGAGCGAGCTTACCCAGAAGGAGCCTGTTTACTCTAACTTTTGAAGAGATTAGGGTTGTAAGCGTTCAGAAACACAGAACACGATATGTCGACTGTCGATTAGAATAAACTATCCGGTCGGCAAAAGCTGAGTTGTTCGGCTAATACTGCCAAAACGACAATGCCGACGGTTCGCTTACGTGTGTAGCAACCCTAATATAAAACTTTTGAGACGAGGAGAAAAATTTGGGTCTTATGTAAGCACTAAAAGTTTTAGTAAATCGGACTTTAGGTTTACTGGTGCTTAAAGAGATGTTTCTTTTGTTTTATTGTCTTTGGTTCGGTCTGGTTTTGGTTTGCTTTGTTTATGGTCATCTTACTTTATTGTAGCTTTTGTGGCTTTTTCGTAGCCTGCAATAATTTTATTGCTCGTTCATTCAGGTTTGGCTTATTTATCATTGTTGCTATCTGTACTAATATTATAAAACTAATGAGTTTGTTTGGTTGGAAGCGCTAATCTCAAGACATTCTGATTACATTCTAAAAATTCTTCTAGTGCAGGATAGCTCATTTATCGAGGAACGCTATAGGCTTATATCACATCGCGCTACGACAAATGGAAATTAATGAAAATTTGACGCAAACGAAATTACGCGGGACAGTTAGTGTTACTATTTTACTTCGGATAGTGTGCCCAAGTACTCCACGACCTCATCTCACCAGCCCCCTTCTCCCATCGGACATCCAGACGCACTGCAACTTACCATCCCTACTTTTTGATATATATCCACCAATTCGTACTTAGCGTTTCCAAACGTCTTTTTTAATGGGCACAGCAAAGGAGTGGAACTCTCTGCCTACGTCTGTGTTTACGAACACTTAAAACCTTAACCTTTAAAAGTTAGAGTGAACAGGCTACTACTGGGTAAGCTCGCTGCATCGTAGACTTTGTCTTTGTCATCTCTGACCAAGACTAGAGTCAAGAGTAAACCTTTATAAGAAAAAACATTATCTCTGGTATTTTCTTACTGATCTGACTACTTACCTTGATCATGGTCCTTCTCATGCTTTTCTTCTTACTTGGAGTCGGCGCAACGTGTCTTCTTCCATACTTCTGTTAGTCGTCATCTCAGTAGCTATCTTTTCACACAGCCGATGTCTTAATTACCCAGTTTTGGCTTTATATCAAAACAAGCTGACCCGCGCAACTTCGTCTGCGTCACATTTTCCATTACTGCTCCGCTCCTATTTGTCTTAGCGTAATGATATATAGCTTATAACCTTCCTCGATTAATGGGCTATCTAACCCTGAAATAATTTTTCAAATCGGACCAGTAGTTCCTGAGATTAGCGCGTTCAACCAAACAAACAAACTCTTCTGCTTTATAATATTAAGTACAGATTCTGCTGATCAATATTATTTTTCAGAATTCAGGTTATCCTAAGAACTATCTCAGGGTAAAAGTATGAGTTGTGGAATTTGTTCGAAAGAGTCACCGCGGCCCTGGAACGCAAAGGGCACTAAGAGGAACACGGATGGGTTTTAGTCAGTAAGAGTCTGACACCCCTTCTGCTTCGCCCAAAGCGGAATAAGTCATTTGATGATTACCCATCCATAAAAAAAAACTGTAAAAGTATTTTAGAGACCCTTGAGGCTGTTTAGAAACTCAGACACTTGGGTGTCTGGGTCTCGTTAGACCTTATTGCACACACGATAAGAAGAGAAGGTTAAAAGTTCCAATTGGATCTTAATCCAGTTATCAAAACCCAAATTTAGACCACCAATAACAGCCGACATAAATATTTAACATTCGCCGACGATTTTACTTCTTTACAAGCCGGCAAAATGTATATAGCTTGCTAATACTCTTTGTACTAAGTCCTCCACTGGTGCCAAAGTATTAATAATAAAAAATCCACCAGCACGTCGTATTTACAGCCCAAAATGGAAGACTCGGCCATTTTTCATCAGATGTGGCCAAATTACGGCTATATTTATAAGGTTTGGCCACATCAAAGTGTGTGATCGTGTACCGTCATAAATTATGATGACGTCACGCTGTACAAATGGTGAAAAGTAATGGCGGCCGTCCCTAACATTTGCTCTTACTTAGAGGGAAGGTATGTTGTGGCTAAATATGGTTAGTATGACTTGTGTATTTTTGGTTTTTCTACTTTTTTATTTAATCGTGTATATTTAGTTTTTCTACTTTTTTTTGGCAATGAATCCTGTGGCTACAGATAAGCCATATTTCTTGGAAGCATGATTAGTTTGATCAGTTTGCTGTGGAAATCTCTATTTTATATATTTTAACAAACTTTTTCCATCTCGCGTTAATAAAGATTTTTGCAAAAACAAGTGTGAGTCGTACTCTCAAGCGAAGGGTTCCGTAATGGTTCCGTACCATATACTGAGAAAACCTGCCAAGAGCTATTATTATATATTCTTGAGATATAGCCCGCTGACAAACAGACGGACGGACAGTGGAGGTTTGTATAGAGGACCTTTGATTGTTACCCTTCGGCAGTGGAACTCTAAAAAGCTTCCTATAACAGTCTGCAGGTGTACAAAATATGTACGTCTCAAACTAATACTCGTATTTACTGTTTGCTTTCCTCAAACATGATTCAAAATATATCATCATCTGCCAAGCCTTTTTCCCAACTATATTGGGGTCGGCTTCCAGTCAAACCGGATTCAGCTGAATATCAGAGTTTTACGTGGAGCGGCTGCCTAACAGACCTCCACATCATTAACTGGGTAACACGGTACTCCTTGACAAGACTGGTGTCAGATTTTCTAGCTTCTGACTATCCGTAACGACTGCCACAGATCTACAAATGGACGCCGAGACCAACGGCTTAACTTGCTTTCCGAGGCATGGAAGAAACTCGGTATTTTAAGATGGTCACCCATCCACAGATCAACCTTGGCAAGCGTTGCTTAACCTTGAAGATCGACCCGTGCGGCTGTTATTATTAAGCCACGAGCTTCTCAGAATCTACATTATGTACAAACGCATATAAAAACAAAATAAATCATTGGGCATAAAAAAAAAAATCCACATCGCTGTCAACGGCAAAAGTGCCCAGAACACTGGCAGCATTGCCACGTTGAATGGCAATGCTGATTCTTTGGCCGAAGAAAAGCCCAGCCCTCTGGTCACGTGAACCGTCGACAAGTTGTTTGCTGATGTCCCGAAAGACTCTATGTGCAAATAAGAATATATGAGTATGCAATAAATCAATCCAAACATCATAATCTCTTAACAAAACACTCATAAAACCCCTATTTATTTGCGAACACACACATTAACTCAAACGATCCTCTTCGTATCGATTCCACGACGCGACGTTTACCCAGTTGACTCTCAAGTGCGGTTCAATCAAGTAATGAAAAACTGAAGTTTTTTCAAGTATTTCGATGAAGATCGGTTTGGGAAATGAATTGGAGATTTTATTTCCAGATTACGAAAAGCTATCCAGGTAAAATTTAGAAACTTGGATTGGTTGAATTTAGAGTTCTATTTTTCATGTTCTGTCGAGGTTTTTTTTTAAATATTACTGTAATTTAGACAAAAAAGGTATTAATGAGATTTTTAAAATAATGTGCCACTAAAATGAAATTGGTTCGGAACACTTTGCACGCGAGTCCGACTCGTACTTGGCCAGATTTAAACTAATCCTAATTTGTTTGTTAAACTATCACGTCTCAATTGCTGTACCGATTTTGATGAAGTTTTGGTACAGAGATCGAAAGGCACCCAGGAGAAGTTTTTTTTTTTTGCGAAAATCATTAGTGTCCCGTTTTACCCTCTGGTTACGGAACCCTAAAACAGGAAAGTACTAGCAGCTAGTCTCTTCTAAGATATTCGATCGATTTAATTGAAGCCCTATGTTGTTGAAAACTCGATTCATAAAGTTAAATCACTTGTGTTGTGTATTGATAGTGGTCCAAAGTTTTCAATGGTAATATTCCGCCTGTCGGAACTGAGCCTATTATAATACCGACCAAGTTTAGAGTGTGGTCTGTACCCGAACCTTGATCAAATGAGTTTAGTAGGTAACGGATGTTATACAGGAACTTCTGAATTAAGTACTTGTGCCTCACTGTTGTTTCTTCTTCAATCTTAGTTTATCTTTACCCTACTACCCCAGAAGGAGGGTTACGTTTTCTAGAGTATGTGTAATTGTTTGGCACGCTCTGCGGCCTGAACGGCTCGATAGATTTTAGCTTGAGAGGTGTCGTTAGATTTGTATTTACTGTGAGAGTGACACTGGTATATCGAAATAATAATAATAAAAAAACAAAATATTGGCGCCATATTATGTCTAATCCTATCAAGTGGGGTATCAAAATAAATGGCATGCGGAGACGATTCCAAAAATGTTACTTATTAAAATGAAGGAAATAAATAATTTACTATGTGAAAAAACTGCTAAAAACGACTAAAAAGTTCCAAGTCGCTTTACAGTCTGATGCAATAGGAGGCATCACATCTGTGATTGAAGTTTTAAAGATAAAGACAAAATTTTTCTTTTGCAATTTTCTTGGCGATAAGGTTCTAGAACGGAAACTGCGCACCAGTTGATACAGCGTTAAATGGCACCTTCTAAAAGGTGGACCGACTTTGAAAAAACAGAGGACTACACAGGACATGTGGAACTGTCTAGCTGTGGACATCTCTTGCTTGATATTATGGTCATGAATCATGAGCAAAGAAAGTCGTTCGTTCGAAACTGTGAGCTTTGTAACGTTCAAGACTAGTGTGGTTTTAACTAAAAGCCATTGTCAGAAGCGTAACTTGAGAATATATATTTTAGGTGAGTGTTTAACAGCCAGCACTCTTTAAATAAGCGTGCCTACTGGTTATACATGGTATCTAGTGAACAGTAAAGGTGTCCACTGGATGCGAGAAGCACAGTACCTACAGGGCATCAACACTTGAGCCGAAAAACGGCTACCGTTGCATAGGCAATAGACGATGTGGCGACGCTTGATATACACCACCAAGCTCACTCCTTCGTCTATCGCCTATGCAACGGTAGACGTTTTTCGGCTCAAGTGTTGATGATGTTCATTAGAGAAAGTCTTCCAGCTTGATAATTATGGAAATAGTGTCATATTTTTTTAATTTGATATGGATTTGCTCTCAACTCTAGTCTACATAGGTCAGAGATGACAGAGACAAAGTCTATAATGACCGAGCTTACCTAGAACAACAAAAAGATGGCCAAGTTCTTCCAAAACTTGCAGATAGCAAAGCTCCAAACCAAATTATGATTTTGATACTACCCTCGAGCTCTGTATTTCAGATTAGTATTCCCAATAGTGTAGCAAGCTAATCGTTGCGAGAGTTGTATGTACTTGTATAGTGGTGCAGTCCTATCCGAAGCTAAGTGTATTTACTGATTGCACAGAGCAACTGGACACCATTAAATTAACTTTGCTTGGCTTTTGGTGCAGAATTTAGTTTTAAATAATTTATTTTTGAATGGCAGGTAAAATGCCTGACACACAATCAATGAAAATGGTCTTTTATTTTGACAATTCATTGCGGTCCGTTTGCTGTCGTGCAGATGTGTTTTTCAAACAAATGTAACATTGGATGGAATAGAAATCTATGTACCTATATAAAAATGAATCCCAATTCCCTTGGTCACCGCATCACTCGTGAACGGCTGGGCCGATTCCACTAAATCTTTTTTGCTGTGTTACTGTCATGAGAAGGGTCTTATGAAAGAAAAAAATAGAAAGTTGCAGTTGACGGGAGCGAAGCCGCGTGGAATAGCTTGGTTCCTTATATTTCGCGATAGACTGTGTGAGGTTTTTATGCTGCTAGTTGAATAGTGGCAAAATCCACGTACATGACGATTTACTAGATAATTAATTCATAAATTTGTAGCAGCATTAATACACAAGAAAAAACTAAAAAACCGAAATGTATGCGGCAACAAAAAAGAACGCAAAGCCGTCTACCCCGCCAGTCCACGACGAACGAGACGAAATCCTGCATCGCGGTTTCAGAGTTATCCGAGCGATTTGACATTATAAGAGTACAACAGTCCAAATTTTAAGTACCGGGCAGTTGCCCACTGTCTGAGGATCCTCACTTTTCAATGGAGGTTAGCAGGACTTTACTCTCTGTTCCGCTTCCCTCTAAACTAGTGACCCTCGATAATTCGTGCAGCTATATATTAGCATCATGACGTCATTATTATCGCTTTTATTCATCATGACCCCAAGCTCACATTAATATTGTGTGTGATCACTTGAGCGAGTTTTTACAAAATAGTAAAGAAAATATTGATGTCCGTTATTCTCGTTTGAACCATCATTCATACATGTAATTAAAGTTTTTATCTACTTGCAACACCAATTGTATTATTCACTGCGTCCCAAAAGCGATTCATAATTAAAATTCGCCGAAGTTCTGTAAAAACATTGACAGCGAAAACATATCGATGTTGAACAAAGTAAATGAAAAAACTCTACTATTGGGAAATGAAAATATCATTTACATAGGCCTCTCTGGCGAAAATAAACTGTCCAACTTTATATTGAAAATGTTTTTTGACAATGTACCATCAATTATGAAGAAAAGCGAATTATTTTCGCAATGGATATTAATTCACTCACATTTCTTGTCGGAGATGGAACACTAGGATAAATTATGTGCCACTTTTAATATTATATTTTTGGAGCACTTTTTGAACACAGAGTAATCTATACTAATATTACAAAGCAGAAGAGTTTGTTTGTTTGTTTGTTTGGTTGAACGCGCTAATCTCAAGAACTGCTGGTCCGATTTGAAAACTTCTTTCAGTATTAGATAGCCCATGTATCGAGGAAGGATATAGGCTACATATCATCACGCTAAGACTAAAAGGAGCCGAGCATTTATGGAAAATGTGACGCAGACGAAATTGCGTGGGTCAGCTAGTTTAATCATAAAGTATCATATTCTTTTCTTTTGCTTGAGATAGGTTTGCTCACACATATATTTATATATCTGTGGGTTTGCTCTACTCTAGTCTAGGTTAGAGGTGACAGTACAAAGGCGACGATGGAGTGAGCTTACTCCGAAGAAATGTTATAACTTCGTTTTTTTATTATTTAAATGGTACTTGTCTCACCGCCGGCGATCAGTGAGTAGCGAGTGAAGCAAACTCGAAACTAGTTGGCGAGCAGCGAAAAGTTTCGATAGTTTTGACGCTCGGCTTTAAGCGAGTGCTTTTGATGACGGGCGATTACTCGCAATACTCGCTCCAGCCTACAGCGAGTGTCGCTGAGCGAGTACAATCTTTGAAAGCTCGTCGCTGCGATCAACTTGAGGTAAAAGCCGCTTGCCGGCAGTGTCAACAGCCAGCTATCAACTATGAATATGTGTCTCTTGCACTCACACGAGATCTACATCTTTTGTCCCTTTCCTCAGCAAGCAAATAGTCGCAAGCTAATCGCTTCCTCGCCGGCGGTGATACAAGTGCCTTTGGGTCTAATTGATTCCGTCGCGATGACATTGGTGAAAACCTCGATGAATGTCAATAATTGGAATCTTTAACTATCATATGTCATCAATTTGATGTTGTAAACGACGTTACGTTTGGTCGCAACTCGACCTGAGTTACGACCAAACGTAACGTCGTTCATCAGAGGAAAATGTATCACGGATTATTTTAAGAATCTCGTAAAAATTTTATCACCAAGGTATTTCAGAAAGAATATTTTGTCTTTTTTACCATCCACAATCTTTTATCCGACTGCAGTGAGACAAAGCCGAGTTTAAACACAGAAATGTATTTTACCTATATAAAAAGAAAGCTTTCAGACTAGAATGGTCTAGAAAAATTACACAATGAGTTGCAGTACAGATTTACTCAGTATCTATAAGAAAAATAACGAATTTTCTAAACATAGAAAAACCTTTTAACATCTTGATAAAAGGGACCTTTGAAAAATAAAAACGGGAAATTTCGAAAGTTTGCATAAAAATTTTGTCTGTATAAAAAATCTTTGTATAAGTTATTTTTTCTTTCTTTTTTCTTTTAACTTTTTTAAAGAAGATTGTGTTTGTACAGTTATCTTTACGGTTTGCTACATTTACTTGGAAGCGATACCTTCCACTATGTCGAAACCGTGGTAAAAACTTAGTATCAGTCTCATTTCCGATGAAATAGCAAAATCTGTGTATTATTTATAGCTGCTAACTAAACATTTAGGTACACCCTTTTTTTTTTCCTCCCACACGGGGGAGTGGGGGGTTATGTGGGACTCCCCGAGCAAGCCCGGTATACCCACTAAAACAACCCAGCACGAAATTCCCGTCCACCTCCGACGACCGCGGGCGCCTTCACAGCGGGCCCTTCAAGCCCTCCCCGTTGGGGGAGGGCCGGGAACCTCCGACGATGGTGGTGATGTGTGCAATGCGGGCGGAGGCGCCCCCGCGCCTGTCGCCGGGCGCCCATCACCACCGCGAGGAGGGAGAAGAGGACGTCTTCTCCGACCTCGCTTTCGTCTGCGGAGCGGCGCAGCGAGAGGATCGTCCTCCCGCGCGCGCTCCGCCGCCTCCTTCTGCGAGATGACATACTCGTAAAAGGAGGCTACCGCGGCCCAGGACTCCTCACTCCCCAGCATGCATCTGACCACGCTGGGAAGGGAGAGGTCCTGTCCGATCTCCGCAGTGAGACTGCGACGCGGCTCGGACCAAGCTGGGCACACCTCCAGTGTGTGTTGCGCCGTGTCCTCCGCCGCGCCGCAGTCGTGACACGCCGTTGTAAACATTTACACCCTTTTTTTTTTTTTTTTTTTTTTTGTTTCGGCTGGGAAAAAATGCGTTACGCATACCCTCTCACTCGGGGGAGTGGGAGGGGTATGTGGGACTCCCCGGGCAAGCCCGGTATACCCACTAAAACAACCCAGCAACGAAATTCCCGCAACGTCATAGTGGGGGTGGACTGGGAGATCGGCGTAGCCTTTACGTCCAGTCCACCTCCGACGACCGCCCGCCTTAGCGGGCCCTTCACGCCCCCCCCATTGGGGGAGGGCCGGGAACCTCCGACGATGATGGTGGTGATGCGTGCAATGCGGGCGGAGGCGCCCCCGCGCCTGTCGCCCGCCCATCACCACCGCGAGGAGGGAGAAGAGGACGTCTTCTCCGACCTCGCCTTCGTCTGCGGAGCGGCGCAGCGAGAGGATCGTCCTCCCGCGCGCGCTCCGCCGCCTCCTTCTGCGAGATGACATCCTCGCAAAAGGAGGCGACCGCGGCCCAGGACTCCTCACTCCCCAGCATGCATCTGACCACGCTGGGAAGGGAGAGGTCCTGTCCGATCTCCGCAGTGAGACTGCGACGCGGCTCGGACCAAGCTGGGCACACCTCCAGTGTGTGCTGCGCCGTGTCCTCCGCCGCGCCGCAGTCGTGACACGCCGGTGTCTCCTCCCTCCCGATCCGGTGCAGGTGCGTGCCGAAACAGCCGTGGCCAGACAACACCTGCACCAGACGGAAGGAGAGGAAGCCGTGCGGCCGATTTCACTTGTTTGAATTTGAATTGTTTTTTTGTTGTGTTTATTACTGTCAGGAGGAGGTTCTTATGAAAGAAAAAAATAAAAAACTTGCCAATTGGCGGGAGCGAAGTCGCGGGGGACAGCTAGTACTTTTATAAATTTTATTTTGTATTTTGCTGTACTTTTTTGTCAAGTACGCTACTAAAAAATGCGCTGACAATTCACTATTAGAAATTCTAGAAAATAAGGGATTGATTGACGGATGTTTTTTATTCAATCACGCCAGAACGGCTGATCGGATCTTAATGAAATTTGGAACTGTGATAGATTATAGTCTGGAACAACAGTAGGCTAGGTTACTTTTTTTATCCAGGAAGTATGTTCTCTAGAACTCGAAGCTGCTGGCAGAAGCTAGCTGATTTGTAAATACGCCTATGATATTTTCACACCGATTGAAAATTGTTAACAGTGCCTTTTTTGGCATTTGTAAAGTTGTTTCCAGTTTGGCTAGGAGGACATTGCAGGCTTGAATCACGTGATTGTCTAAGAAAAAAAATTATTCCATGCTCCGAACGGCACGTGTAAGCCGGTAGTCCTGGCCACTAAATGGCGGTCGTTAAACCATGTCAGAGGCCCTTGAGGCGGTTTAGAAACTGTGACACTAGGGTTTGTGGGGTAGTTAGACCTTACTACCATCACGGTAAGAAGAAGAAGACTTGTCTAGAAACTCTGGTTTTCATAACCGTACATACATAGCATGGAGTGGAAACGTGGACAATCCTGGCCCGAGAAAGGCAAAAGGATTGATGCATTTGAGATGTGGTGCTGGAGACGTATGCTACGAATACCATGGACTGCGAAACGCACCAATGCATCGATCCTGAACCAGCTCCGAATAAAAACTCGCTTGTCCACGACGTGCCAGCAACGCATTCTCTCCTATTTCGGCCACACAATGCGCAGAGGCGACGAAAACCTTGAGAAACTGATCGTGGTTGGGAACACCGAATGCAAAAGATCGCGCGGTCGTTCACCAACAAGATGGACTGATCAAGTGAAGAAGTCATCGACCTCTAAATTCTACTCAATTGTAAGAGACGCGCTGGACAGAAACCGGTGGAGGCATATCATCCACTCCAGATGCAACCCTGATGCTGACCACGATCCTCAGACATGAGGGACCGACTCCAGAGAGAGACATACATAGTACCTAGTATGAAGACAGTTCTTCTTTTCGAGTCGATGGAAAACGGTACACACAGTAAAGGAGGTCACACACGGCCACTTTTGACTCGATTCAGTCGCGCCGCTGAATCGCTCCCTTTGGCCGTTTGCCGTATTCGTAACGCTCAACTGCATCGGAGCAAACACGTGAATGTATTGATGCTGCATCGCCACTAACGCGCGACTGCTTCGATGCAAACGACAGCGTCAATAGACGTTCACAGGTAGTCACTACCGTGTACGACTGTATTAGCACTCCATCGCAGCTATATTTATGCAATATCGCATCAAGCGGGCTACTCTCTAAGCCCGATGTCCGTAGTTTCAGGCTTAGTTGCGGGCGTATTCTACTCCGTATTAATTACGGACTTACGATTAGTTCCAAACCCGAACTAAAAATGAAAAAGAACACGATTTCACAGTGACTTCCAATAGTGTTGACATTAATTCTTATTGGTTAGGTAATACAAAGCAGAATACGCCCGCAACTTAGCCCGAAACTAAGGACTTCGGGCTTAAAGAGTAGCCCCCTCTACCGTACCGTATCTCGAAATAAGCGATGTGGAGTCCTGTTTACGTGGTCGAAAGTGAAAGACCAGCGACAGCATCGCGTCTGTTTTGAGATTGTATTGTGCGCCATTTTCATTTTCCTTTTAAAAATATTTTTTAAAGTCTCTATTGCACAAACCTGAGCTACCTTTTAAGTCCAAGTTAGTTTATAACCCAGGGCCTTTATGTATGAAATATTTGTTATTTCCTCGTGCCAGCATCTGACACGGAGTTAAAAAAAAACTTGGTTTATGCAAGCGGGTCTTAAAGAAACAAATAATACTAATTGGGTCCCTGAAGCTAACGTTTAAAATAAAATTAAATCATTTTTATTTCAGAACCAGTCCATATGCATAGGTACCTTAATACATGAAACCTGTTTTTTTTATATTTCTGTGCATGAAACAATATTGGAAAACTTTTTAGTGGTATCCCACACCTAACAACACCACTGCCGAATTGCAGAAAAGCCAAATACGCAATTTCGAATACTTGGATGACAAAAACCTATCATCCAAGTAAATGAATTCCAGCTATTTCGATTTAAAATCAGATTAAAACAGAAAAAAATAAAAAGTAAATAAAAATAAATAAGTAGGTACAACCGAATTGAGAACCTCCTCATTTTTGGGAAGTCGGTTAATAAAATATAATTAAAAACATTAAAATGAAACACAACAATTATACTAAAATCAATAAGAACATTATAAATTACAATAAAATACAAACACACACCACAATACACACACTATAAATTGTCATCTTAATCTAACTATACTTAGGTTTGGATCCGGAGTGCTCAACATGCAGCCTGATCCAGTACCGAATTTAACGATAAGTTCCCATGTAGCTGTATGTGAAACAAAATATTTTGAATAACTCAATCATGTTACTTCCCCGAATGGGTAGGCACAGGTGTGTTATACTGCCAACATTGTGCCAGTTATGTTGTTAGCCCCATGTAACAGGGGGCGAGGAGGCGAGCCCGTTGCATTAACTCTGGCGTAAATCCAGACTGCGCGCTGCTACTGAGAATGTTCATAGATTAAACATCATCATCAAAATAAATAAAACAGACAGACGGTGACAGACAGACAGACAACGCACAGCCAAAACTACTGCGAGTCTAAAAAGGCCACTCTAGCAGAATCAGAAATCAAATCACGCAACCCGTCACAGTAAAAACTCAATCAACGTTGAATCTAATACGTTAGCGATAAAGGTGAAAATTAAATTTGACTGATTGCTGTGTGTTCATATTATAATTCTCCTGAAGTGGCCTTCTTAACCCCCCTGGTTGTAAAAAACTAAAAGGGCGTAGAACCATTGTGACATACAACCCCGCCGCCATTTTGTTTTTTATTTTCAAAGTTGCGGTGCACGGGCTAACTTGCCTAAAAGGGTAGAGGACACTTCAACAAACTAAAAATGTTAAGAACATGATTACTTACCGATGATAATTATGAACATGATATCATGATACAGTCAGGACTATAATTAAAAACTAATTTCTTAATTAAATGTGTAACCGGCAAATTGTAAAAGTAAAATATCGCGTGAAAACTTTTTTTATTAACCCCCGGATAAAAACGATTATTGCATGATGCCCTTAAATTATTTTTAACTAATTAATATTTTTGTTTGTTTGTTTATAATGGAGCCCTAACAGAGTTCATGCACAAAACGAGAAATGAAATTATAAAGTGTGTTGTGCGCAGGAGAGCAAATAAATAAATAAATAATATTTCAATAGTTTAAATTCAAATAATAGTTCCCGGCTTGCTTAAGGGCGGATTTCATAAATCTAAAACTGATCGCGATCAACATAATTATTAACGACGTTTACGGGCTGACAGTGTCATTATTTTCTATAGAATATTGACACTGACAACTCTTGAACGCAGCTTGATCGCGATCAGTTTCATTGGTGAAAGTCTACTTATGGCGGATTTCATAAATCTAAAACTGAACGCGATCAACATAATTATGAACGACGTTTACGGGCTGACAGTGTCATTATTTTCTATAGAATATTGACACTGACAACTCTTGAACGCAGCTTGATCGCGATCAGTTTCATTGGTGAAAGTCTACTTATGGCGGATTTCATAAATCTAAAACTGAACGCGATCAACATAATTATGAACGACGTTTACGGGCTGACAGTGTTATTATTTTCTAAAGAATATTGACACTGACTACTCTTGAACGCAGCTTGATCGCGATCAGTTTCATTGGTGAAAGTCTACTTAGGGCGGATTTCATAAATCTAAAACTGAACGCGATCAGCATATGAACCACGTTTACGAGCTATCAGTGTCATTATTTTCTATGGAATATTGACACTGACTACACTTGAACGCAGCTTGATCGTGATCAATTTCATTGGTGAAAGTCTACTTAGGGCGGATTTCATAAATCTAAAACTGAACGCGATCAACATAACTATGAACGACGTTTACGGTCTGTCAGTGTCATTATTTTCTATGGAATATTGACACTGACAACTTTTGAACGCAGCTTGATCGCGATCAATTTCATTGATGAAATCCGCTCTTAATCATTTAGGTGTAAAGCCTACTTCGGGCCGATTTCTTCATTCTAAAACTGAACTCGATCAACATATGAACCACGTTTACGAGCTGTCAGTGTTATTATTTTCTATAGAATATTGACACTGACTACTCTTGAACGCAGCTTGATCGCGATCAATGTCATTGGTGAAATCCGCTCTTAATCATTTAGGTATAAAGCCTACATAGGGCCGATTTCTTCATTCTAAAACTGAAGGCGATCAACATAATTATGAGCCACGTTTACGAGCTGTCAGTGTCATTATCTATACTAATATTATAAAGCAGAAGAGTTTATTTGTTTGGTTGAACGCGCTAATCTCAGGAACTCCTGGTCCGATTTGAAAAATGCTTTCAGTGTTAGATAGCCCATTTATCGAGGAAAGCTATAGGCTATACATCATCACGCTAAGACCAAAAAAAGCGGTGCAGTAATGAAAAATGTTACGCAGACGACGTTGCACGGGTCAGCTAGTTTTCTATAGAATATTGACACTGACTACTCTTGAACGCAGCTTGATCGCGATCAGTTTCATTGATGAAATCGGCCCTTAGTGTATTATTTTGTCTACAACTTTAAACTAAGTTTTTCCAATTTCTTCCACTAAGCCTTAGATTCATGTTTCCGAAGTTTTCCAGCAAACATTATTTTATGTATAGGTATTACAAATTGACAAAGTTATCGTGTTGCTTGTTATTAGTTTCGTCTAAACTTTTATGAAGTAAAAAGTCTAGATCCTATTATCGTTCTGAAACTGATATTTTGTTTCAAACAACAGTATTTTCGAAATACTGAAGCCTGAAGGTTTGAGACTAAATTAATTTTTGTTTCTGTAATAATGTGAACGAAATGCTCATATTATTATACTTTTTATTTTATTTAAACGTTGCCCCACACTAGGATTTATTCTTGTATCGTGTGTGCGTCTACAAACATACAAAGTCACATACACAAACAGCCAGACCCGGAACAATTATCTGTAGGCCATACAAATATTTGTTCCGAGCGGGAATCGAACCCACGACACGCGACGCACCAGCCGATCACTCAACCACTGCGGCAACCGTGCCATCAATATTTTGTAGAATGAAAGAAAATTTTGCATAGATAATTTACCCATACAATTTCTTCAGGGTAAGCTACCTCCGTCGTCGACTTTGTCTCTGTCACCTCTGACCTAGACTTGAATCAAGATCCCATCTCACACAGTAAAAAAAAATCGTGAACTTATTGCTTCCCCAAACAGGTGCGACGTTACAATGACACAAAGTCCGTCTTTCATTGAAATTGTTCATTTCAAGTTATTTATGGGGCAATTTCTGAATGAAATGACGTCATCGTATTATTATCACGTTGTCGCGACGTAGCTATCTGAGCCTTTAATAGCTGTGATCATCATTATCGTCCTGCCCTTACCCCATTTTTCTACACAGTCGGTGGGTCGGCGCAACGTTTTTAACCGACTTCAAAAAAGGAGGAGGTTCTCAAGTCGGTTATACATATTACCAGGGTGTCTGATGCCCAGCATATGCTGAGATGGTAATCCTTTCGGCATGGGCAAGCTCAGCACAATATTACTGCACCATTATTTTCCTTTATTTTATGTTTTTGTTTCTCTAATTTTTTTATAAAGTCTTTTTGCTGTTGTGGTGTGTCTGTGTCGAATTAATGCTTTCTATTCTATTCTATATATTATTTTGTTCTCATTACCTCACAACTCCTTCATTTATGAACCGATTTTAAAAAATCGTGTTTTATCTGTAATAATATACTTCTTGATTAGTTCCATAGAAATTTTATCAAAATTGGTTTGAAGGTTAAAATCTAAAAAGCCAAGTTCGTTTACTTGGATGACGGCTTTTTGACATCCAAGTAAACTATAGTACGTAATTGGTTTTCCTGTGATTTTGCAGTGGTGTTTATGTTGTGGTTCTGAAAAGTGAAAAATAAAAAACTTTTACAAAACAATACAACCAATTTCCAAATAATAAAACTCAATACCCCTTGGTAAGACCGCTTTCAGCTTTTTTGGCTTATAACGTAACGTCACGGTACCTAGGAACCGCCGCATGTTAAGATTGCCACCCATGTACGGACCTCGACATCATCTGCCTAGACTTTTCCCAAGTATATGGGGTTCGGCTTCCAGTCAAACCGGATTACGGTTAAAGATTTTTTATTTCTCAAAAGAATCACAAATTCACTTATAGAGAAAACATAAATATGTTTATAACAATGTTATCTGCCAGTAAGCGTAGACAAAAACAAAAGCAAATACATATCTCTAAAACTAACATCTGAACAATACTTAACTTAATACACATCGTTTTAGCATAACAAGTTCAAAATAAACAGACCAAAAGAAGGTAGGTTACACATAATCAGCACAACAGGAACAATTTTGAGCGATGAGGGTAGGGTGCAAATTAAGAGTTGCTGCGTGTTTACTAAGGCCTACGACACAGTGCAGAACATGAGCGATTTATTAAATTGGTTTGGGTTATTATTTGTACTGTATACATGTATGTGTTTATTTATTTTTGCATATTTGCCGGTTTTCTGTTATGATTATGTTTATTATTTGTACGCATAATAATGTATTAAGTTGTTTTTGTTTATGTAGACTATAATTATTTATTTATGATTAAATTTGCTTGTATGTGTTTTATTTATGGTTTATATTTGTATATATACATATATATTATATGTATTAAATATATGCATTTATGCATATATTTGTCTATGTAGACTGTCATTAGTTGTTATTAATATTTTTCCTGATAGGTATATAGTTGTTTATATATTTAATTTATTTCTGTTCAAATATGTTTACGACGAAATTTTTTTTTTTTTTTTTTTTTTTTTTTTTAATCTATTTGCAGGGAAAGATCTTCCAATATATATTTTTTTAAAGTTTTTCTGTAACTGTATGACGATTTGATTTCTTTTATGTCTTTAGGTAGTTTGTTATAGAAGTTCGCCCCTTCATACATAATATTCCTCTTTCCATATTTTGTCCTAGGCTGGGTTAAGCAGATGTCATTAGCTTGTCTTGTTAAAATTTTATAAGTTTGCGCCCTTTTTGTAAATATTATTTGTGAATGTATATCTTTAGTTAGAATTTTTCTTACGAGTATGCATGTATTGTACTTATATATTTGATGGATATTCATTAGCTGTGTTTCTTTGTAGATTTTTTCAGTAGGAGTTAAATAGTTATATCTAAATAGTGTTTTGATTATTTTGTTTTGGGCAATTTGGAGTATATTTAGGTTTGATTTAGCAGCAGTTCCCCAGACCTCAATCAAGTAGTCCAAGTGAGATTTAACCATGGAGTTATAAATACTATAACGCACATGTCTAGGAAGACATCTGACTATACCACGGAGCGCACTTGTTAGAGATGTGAGCTTTTTTTTTATACTCTCTATGTGTGGTTTCCACGTTAATTGATCATCAAGTATAAGACCAAGATATTTTTCCTGATGGACCCTCTTTAGCAATTGACCATCTATATGTAAGTTACTGTACCGACTAATCTTTTTGTTCTTTGCTGCGAATATAATATAATTAGTTTTAGATATGTTTATTGTCAGTAAGTTTGATTTTAGCCAAGTATGTAGGAGGTTCAGATCATGTTGAGCTTGTTCTATAATTGAGCATATTGAGGTATCTGAGTAAAATAAACTCGTGTCGTCAGCGTACAGTGCCACGTCACCCTTTAGACCGATTTCGTGGATGCTGTTGATATAAATTAGAAATAATAAAGGCCCGAGGATTGAACCCTGGGGCACTCCGAAGGTGATTTGTCGAGGTCCACTTTGGACTTCACCGATTTTCACAATTTGATATCTGTTACTGAGGTAAGATTTTAACATTTCAAAAGCGGATCCCGAGATACCTAGATGATTTAGTTTTAACAGAAGTATATCGTGACTAACAGTATCAAAAGCTTTTTTTAAATCTACTACTACTGGATTCAGCTGAACACCAGTGTTTTACGTGGAGCGGCTGCCTACCAGACCTCCACAACCCATTAACTGAGTAACACGGTACTTCTTGGTAAGACAGGAGTCAGATTTACTGGCTTCTGACAATCCGTAACGATTGCCAAAGATTTACAAATGACAGCCGGGATCAACGGTTTAACGTGCTTTCCGAGGCACGGAGGAAAATCGGTATGTTAAGATGGTCACCCATCCACATCCTCGCACCTTAAAAATCGACCTGTGCGGCTGTTATTATTTAGCCACGAGCTCGATAAGCGTTGTTAATTATTTTGAAGATTAACCCGCGAAGTTATTATTATTTAGACGAGACTCCCCGAGATGTCACCAATTTACGAAATAAAACTTCTTGACTCGTACGCGTACTATAACATTTTTAATATATTCATTCAAATGTTATAACAAGGATTAATAGGCTCAAAGCATTAAATCCATATATTTGCAACTCCCTCCGACATTTCTATGAGTTTAGGGTAACAGCGCCGATTTATGGCACACTTAAGGAACGCGAAACCTTGAAAATGTATTCTCCTTTGTTTCAAGCATTGAAAGTTATTTGGTTAGGAGTTCTCTTAAGGAAATGAATATTTTTAGCTACAATTTAACTTTTTATTTGGTTTGTTTGCCTTTTTGGTCTTTGAAGCTTAACTTTTGGGTTATCTTTATGGAAAATGGAAATTCAGTGAAACCGTAAAAACGTTTTGTTTGTCACAAATAATACAACTTGGATCTTAAGCTTACTCAACTTATTCTCTAAACAAAGCGACTAAAATGTGCAAAAATGGGATTCACATTCGTTACCAAATTGTCACGTGATCCCCCAAAAAATTTTACTTTTTGAATGTCACTAAGCTAAGCGCAATATAAACGTGCAATAAAGTACATTGTACACATTTCCCTAATATCCTTTCGTAGATACTCGAACAATAAATAATGTACCGTTTTTCATTACTAGAGAACGTAAAGGATCACGATAGACGTCGATTCAGGAGAGCTTTGTGTCATTATTTTTATTTTTTAAGCCTGCAATACATGTTGGCCAAGCTTAGACCAACGCGAGCCTAGACAAATGGACACAAGGCAAGCGCTACCGTCTAGACGTTCGGCAAGTTTGAAGGAAGCCAATGCAAATGGCCAATGTAGACGAGTTTTGAGGAGACGCCCACATGTTTGGCGCTGTCAGTTTTAATTGTGCATTGAAACAATATGGACGACGATCTTAAGCGACATTTTGTACGTATGACTACGATGGACGTCAACCCATAGAGTACTACTTATAAGACTCGTCAACCGCATACTAGCGCGCGGACAAACATGTGAACACCATTGGCTGAGCGCGCGCGAGCGCCTTTGATTTGTGCAGAAAAACCGACACCGCTCCGAAGTGAGGCAAGTGATCGCGAGCGACTGCAAGTTATGACAAGCTACGTCAAATGGGGTCTATACACATTGGCGCTTGTCATACTCAACAAACCTAGGCAAGTGACACCGAGCGATAGCAAGACAAGGCAAATATACCGTCTACATGTTTGTATTGGCCTTCACTCGACAACGCTCGGCCAACGTGTTGTGGGTCAATTACCGTTATTGCACGGGGGGCTCACGTCTACCCTTAGAATAATAACGCATAGAAGCCGCGTCTAGAACAAAACCCGAGCAAAATCGTGTGTCCACTTCATTTTCTTTGTGTGCGTGAGCCGAATGTGTCTACGTTCCTCTAACGCACACAGATATAGCTTTCAGTGATACCATTACTAAGCCGTTACCCACAAAATATGGGAAGACGCATTACTATTTTGCTATCAAGGCAAGTATTTTATGTTGTTGGGAACTGGAAAAGGTAAACATGATTTTTCATATAATATGACATATTTTTTCGGAAGGTATAATTCAATTTATTTCAAAATAAAAGGAAATAAATCGCATAAAGAATGAGATATTGTTCAATGCGTTTAGAATGCTTGATGGGTTATAATTATAAACAATGTTAAAACATCGGGTTTGATATGAATTAACAGTAAGTATTGTATTTTAAAATTACAAAAATGAAAAACATGAATGAAAGCAATGTGGGTATTTTTTCCTCACAAATAGCAACACTGTGTTATGACAAGTTAGGTTATTAGAATTTTGTTTTATTTATCGATTTACGTAAAAATAGTGCATAGAATGTGAGCACTTATTTGTGAAATGTTATTTTATCACATTTTTTTGTTTTCCTGATGTGCTTTAACATCCTTTCACG
Source organism: Ceramica pisi (assembly GCA_963859965.1). Lineage (NCBI taxonomy): Eukaryota > Metazoa > Arthropoda > Insecta > Lepidoptera > Noctuidae > Ceramica > Ceramica pisi. The sequence continues at coordinate 4,990,254 of OY982541.1, read as the reverse complement.
CAACAAACTGTCATTTTCAATTATTTACTCGCGAGCTGTGTTCGACGGAACGTGACATTGAGTACTGACGGCCTGGTGGCTAAGTTTGACGGATTAGGCTAAGTTTTAGTTGCCTCACTTTTTGCACTCGTACTAGGTTTCTATGCGTTATTATTCTAAGCGTCTACCATTACGATGTCACTTTATCTTAAGCTTGATTAGTCTAGGAGCTACGACAGAAAAACCTTACGCATCATGTCATAGTCAGCTTTTGCCACACTATTATAATTGCGAAAGTAATTCAGTTTGTTTGTTTCCTGTTCACGTCTTGGGACAACTCCGCTATACATTGCTAACTACTGCAACCCCTTTTTTTTCCGGCTGGGAAAAAATGCGTTACGCATACCCTCCCACTCGGGGGAGTGGGAGGGGTATGTGGGACTCCCCGGGCAAGTCCGGTATACCCACTAAAACAACCCAGCACTGAAATTCCCGCAACGTCTTAGTGGGGGTGGACTGGGAGATCGGCGTAGCCTTTACGTCCAGTCCACCTCCGACGACCGCCCGCCTTCACAGCGGGCCCTTCACGCCCTCCCCGTTGGGGGAGGGCCAGGAACCTCCGACGATGATGGAGGTGATGCGTGCAATGCGGGCAGAGACGTCCCCGCGCCTGTCGCCCGCCCATCACCACCGCGAGGAGGGAGAAGAGGACGTCTTCTCCGACCTCGCCTTCGTCTGCGGAGCGGCGCAGTGAGAGGATCGTCCTCCCGCGCGCGCTCCGCCACCTCCTTCTGCGAGATGACATCCTCGCAAAAAGAGGCTACCGCAGCCCAGGACTCCTCACTCCCCAGCATGCATCTGACCAAGCTGGGAAGCGAGAGGTCCTGTCCGATCTCCGCAGTGAGACTGCGACGCGGCTCGGACCAAGCTGGGCACACCTCCAGTGTGTGCTGCGCCGTGTCCTCCGCCGCGCCGCAGTCGTGACACGCCGGTGTCTCCTCCCTCCCGATCCGGTGCAGGTGCGTGCCGAAACAGCCCTAAAAGCTAAAATAAAAAATAGCGACCACCAGAAAAAACGCCTAGCGAATGAAGCCGACGAGTCTCGGAGAAACGATGTTGAATCGTTTCTTCGAGTCGAGTCTTGGATCCCGCAACAAAATTAATCAGAAAAGAGAGAGAGGAGAAGAAAAGTAATAATTTTCCACTTCATTCCTTATCAATCAGGAAACAGAGCTAGGCCAATTGGCACTAAGGGACATAATACAGCTAGGTTAAGCCTAGTCAGCTGTTCACATCTTATTGGGTTTGGATGGAAGTTGGCGCACAGGTAGACAATATCCTGGAATAAGGCATAGGATACTTTTTTATCCCAGGAGTATATTCCCTTGGGATAATTCTCGACTATCACGTAGACGAAACCACTGGTAGAAGCTAGCTTAAAATAAATGATACCAGCCCAATTTATCCTACAACATGTAATAAAAGCATCGAAATTTTTAAGCAAAATACACATAATTTATCGGCCATTCATAATGGCATTTCCAGCAGCAGCTGTAGAAGCGATGATCGGCGCAGCTGGCACATCGACGCGCGCCATTAGCGTCTCGTATGGAGCTTTTGTAAGTAGTTGCTGGGTTATTTTTGGAAGGTTTATAAAACCAGTGAATTTATTCTAATGAAAAGAGTTATTGAAACGAGACAGGAGAACATTCTTTAACCGGATGGATGTTGTCTGGTGGGGAACTGCCCCATGGCTGTTTTTTGTGTATGTTTAAATTGTGCGGACAACTGTGATGGCGTGATTAAAGATTTTTGTGTTTTTTCCAGGAGTGTGTTTCTTTGGGACAGATTTCGACTTGCGAAACCGCGGAAAAAATAGCTTTAAATAAAAGAATCCAGCCCAATATATCCAATAAATAGTACTGTGATTTAAGATTTTTGTGTTTTTTTTCAGGAGTGTGTTTCTATGGGGCAGATTTCGACTTGCATGCGGGCGAAACCGCAGAAAAGTTAGTTAATAAAACATCGACCATTTTTAAGTAAAATACACATAATTTATCGGCCATTCATAACGGCAGTGCCAGCAGCTGTGGAAGCGGTGATCGGCGCAGCTGGCACATCGACGCGAGCAATTAGCGCCTAGTACTTAGATCATCGACCGTCTCGTATGTAGCTTTTGTAAGTAGTTGCTGGGTTATTTTTGGAAGGTTTATAAAGCCAGTGAATTTATTTTAATGAAAAGAGTTATTGAAACGAGACTTGTACCGGGGGGGAGTGGGGGATTCTTTAACCGGATGGATGTTGTCTGGTGGGCAACTGCCCCATGGCTGTTTTTTGTGTATGTTTAAATTGTGCGGACAAATGTGACAGCGTGATTTAATTTTTTTTTTTTTTTCCAGGAGTGTGTTTCTTTGGGACAGATTTCGACTTGCATGCGGGCAAAACCGCAGAAAAAAATAGCTTAAATAAAAGAATCCAGCCCAATTTATAAATATTCAATAACATGTAGTTGAAATTATATTTATTTTTTCCTACTCCTCCGCTGTACTCTTCTAATTCATTTCGTTGCGGGATCCAAGAAACGATTCAACTGGAATCGTTTCTCCGGGACTCATCGCCCGTCGGGCTTCAATAGCTCGGCGTTTTTCTGGTGGTCGCCACTGTTCATTCTGGCTTTCAGGAGTTGCAGTGGTTGGGAATGTGTGGCGGGCTTGTCCCACAAAAAATAAAAAATAATATGGCATGTAGTAAAAACATCGACCATTTTATGCAAAATACAGATCATTTATCGGCCATTCATAATGGCAGTGCCAGCAGCTGTGGAAGCGATGATCGGCGCAGCTGGCACATCGACGCGCGCCATTAGCGCCTATTACTAGATCATCGATCGTCGTACTATTTACGATATTCGTGGAGCTTTTGTGAATACTTACTGTGGTATTTTTGTAAGTTCTATGAAGGTAATGAAAGTATTGTACTGAAACGAGCGATTTATATCGTTTGAAACAAGCCTGAGGAAAATGGTCTGACCAGATGGATGTTGTCTGATGGGCATTTTTTTTGAGGCTGTTCGCGAATAGAACTTTTTGATAGTTTGATGCCACCAGGCTGCAGGCAGTCCAAGGAAGCCATGCCAAACCTGGACCGAAAACTAATCAGGCGCCTTCTGCGACTGGATAGGCGGAGCCTGCGAATGGTGACAGGGACCATCACCGGTCACTGCTCATTAAATAAACACTTGCACACGATAGGCATAACGGACAGCCCTCTATGCAGAGCATGCATGGAGGGGGAAGAAACGGTACCGCACGTACTCCTTGATTGTGAGGGCGTCGCCGAAATACGGAAGCAAACTATAGGGTCACCAAACTTGCTCACAGATATCCTGAACACGCCGAAAAAACTTATCTGTTTCTGGAGGGAGGTTGGATGGTTGGAGTGACGGCCGCCATGGCTCACGTACAATGGTCCAACGTCAGGACTAAGTGCGGAAACCAAAACCCCCTAATAGATAGATAGATAGATAGTTTGATGCCGAATTTGTTTGAAGTCTGGTACCTATCCTTGTAGGTCATAGGTGGCAGTATAGATACTGCTACAATACTTTACTAACAGCAAAATTGTAATATAGCTGTTCTATAAATCCTGGCCATTCCTGCTGATTTGCTTCCGTGGCTGTTCCACTCGTGCTCGTTCACTTGTCCTGGATAAACTTGAGCTTATCAATCCACAAACATTTTCGAACAAACAATGCTATTCTTTATATTCTTAGTTTAGATTGCTACCTCCGACAGCGAGTTCTAGACCTCGATTGCCTAAAGAAAGCTATACTCATCATCATCTGCCTAACCTTTTCCTAACTACATTGGGGTCGGCTTCCAGTCAAACCAAATTCAGCTGAATACCAGTATTTTGCGAGGAGCGGCTGCCTACCAGACCTCCACAGCCCATTTACTGAGTAACATGGTACTTCTTGGCAAGACTGGTGTCAGATTTACTGGCTTCTGACAATCCGTTACGACTGCCAAAGTTCTACAAAGAACAGACGGGACCAACGGCTTAACTTGCTATCAGAGGCACGGAGGAAACTCGTTTGTTAAGACGGTCACCCATCCACAGACCAACCTTGGCAATCGTTGCTTAAACTTGAAGATCTATCCGTGTTGATGTTATTATTTAGCCACGAACTCCTCAAAGAAAGCTACCCTCAAGATTTTAATATTCCCAGGTAATAACTACTTACAAACGTAGACGCTAGGTGTTCCTTAAGTTAACCATTCGCTAATCGGCCATTTTAACATAAATACAAGTAGGTATCTTACATGCTCCCCATTAAAATTCTCTACCACTTTGCCAAAGCCGTAATAAAACTAAAACCGTTTAACTACAAACAGCTCCTATAGATCAAAACATAACCGAACTCTAGGGCCGTTACAGATTTAATCAACATAAATTGGGGCGGCTATACACTGACTATTTGCGTCGAAAACGCGCATCAATGTACGGTGTATAATGGCGTATCATATCATATAGCTTCTGCTCGAGAAACAGTTCATTTACATGAGCTCTGGAGTATACGGGGCTGGCAAGGGCCAGGTGTCTGCCAGAGTTGCCAAATTTGTTCGAAAGAGAGTCACCGCGGTCCTGGAACACAAAGGGCATTAGGAGGAACACGGATGAGTATTCGTCAGTAAGAGTCTGACATTCCCTTCCGTTCCGCTTAGAGCGAAAGGTGTCAGTCCCACGTGCTCCGTGGTCAGTCCTTTGATGATTTCTTACCCAAAAAAAGAGCTTTAGAAGAAGCGGTTGTTGAAAAAATGCAGAAAAGTAATAAATATTCTGAGAACTGTTATTGTCTCAAGATAATTTAACAGACTTAAAAATAGATCTTATTTAAATTCAATCCATGTCTCAAAGAACACCGTGTTATTGGGATTGCCATATTGAAATATGGCAATGCCTGAAGGCATTATTTACCTATTACTAGGTAGCCCTCGGCTTCCCGCACTTTTTTTCGATTTTCATAAAAGTAGACTACAAGCGTCTTTAGGGTCCTATTTATCTCTGTATCAAAATCCATCAACATACATCGATTCAGATATTTAAGCGTGAAAGTGTAACAAAGAAATACACTTGAACATTTAATTACAGTAGTTCGGATAGGATTGGGTTGTGTTTCCATCAGAAATGTGTGAGGATGCGTAGCGAAGTATGTGTATATTAAGAACCAATTGAAACGCTGCGCTGAGTGAGGGTAGGAAAATGAAGCGATTCTATTGGTTCTTATCAAACACATCCCTCTACCTACGCGTCCTCGGATGTACCTGGTGGAAACGCAGCCTTAGAGTCGGACTCCACACAAAGCGGCGACGTGCGAAGATGTCCGAAGCGGAGACGAGAAGAAATGTTTTTCAGGGTGTATCCACCGAAACTGTTCGGAGATGCGTACTTGCTAGACTTTAGCGGAGAAGTGTGCTGGCTAGGTTGATGTCATTTCATCTTTGAGACGGATCTGCCAAATACCAGCTTGATGCCCTTGAGTCAATTGAGAAACGAGCCAAGAAAATCATCGGTAATGATGAGCTCGTCGAGTAGAAGCTCCAAAGTCTTGAGCATCGACGCCGAGTTGCTAGCCTAAGTTGCATTTTGAGGAATGTGCGACGGAATTGCAAGCCAAGCCTGTTCCAACGTCGGATTACAAGAAGAACGGCGATACGCCATCGGTACGTAGTGGACATCCCACCTACACGCACAAAACGTTTTGGGAACACATTCATAGTGCGCACAGCAAAGGAGTGGAATTCACTTTAAGTCAAAAGTGAATAGGTTACTTCTAGGCAAGCGTGCTCCATCTTAGACCGCTTCATCGCTTACCATCAGGTGAGATAGTGGTCAAACGCGTGCCTCTTAGAAGTAAAAAAAAAAATGTGCGCTGAATACACTGCACGCCGCACACATCTGAGGGCCAATTCTACTTATTTTCACATTCAATCGCAATCTGTCAACAATGTATGAAAATTAAGGCTTTTTTGACAGTTTGCGATTGACATGCGAATGCAAAAGTTGTTTAAAATTTTCTAGGATTGGCCCTCTGCTCTCCGCTGCGCGCCATCGTCAGCTTGCGAGGCAAAGCTCACATCTCCGCCTTGTATCACGGCCCAGCTCAATCTCAGCGCGAAACAGCTCACATCTCCGGTTCCATCGCGCCATAAAACTATGATACAACTCCGCTCAGTGGTATCCAATAAAGCTGAGTGGAGACGAGATTTGTGAATAACGAAATTATATAACAGTTCTCCACTCTGATCGTATCCGCTTTGGTGGAATTAGGGCCTCAGGATATCAATGACTTTCGCTTATTTCGAAGCAAAAGAGGCTTCAGTTAATAAACGCGAGTCATGAAGTCATTAGGTCAGAGTTACAATAAATCATCCAGATAATGGCAACAAAATTAATAATATCCACCAAGACACTTCTTAACTATTCCCCTAAGACCGTTTCTAAACTCTAAATGGTCCTAAAGAATCAAACTTTCACTGAACAAGGCTTGAAATTATTCTAGCACATACTTCATAGTATATTCAATATTATAATATATCTAGTTGAATAAGGGTTAAAGTTGTGTGCGCTGTAGAGTTAGGGTTGTATCAATGTTTGGCTTGGCGTCACTCAAAAACCGGCCAAGTGCGAGTCGGACTGGCAAACGAAGGGTTCCGTGCCTTAATTTTTATTAATTGTTGTTATAGCGGCAATACACAATTTGTGATAATTTCAACTGTCTTGAATTACAGCTCGCGACAACTGACGGACGGACGTACGGACGGACGGACGGACAGCGGAGGCTTTATAATATGGTTCCGTTGTTTACCCTATGGGTATGGAAACCTCAATAGAAGAAGACGCCCCGGGAGTCGGGAGTCGCAGGGCGATTCTGGACCACCGTGGGCGATGGCCTGCGGACGGCGAGCGTTGGGTGGCTGGCCGTCCGATCAGAACCAGGCCTCAAAGAGCTGTTAGCATAGAAGACGGGACCTGCTAGGGTCAGTGCCTGTCGGGGCTGCGGATTTTTTTCGAGAGAGTCACCGCGGCCCTAGAATGCAAAGGGTAGGAGGAACATGGATGGGTTTTTGTCAGTACGAGTCTGAAACTCCCTCCTGCTTCGCCCAGAGCGGGAGGAGTCATTTGATGATTTCTTAACCTTAAAAAAAAAGGATACGGATACCTAAAAATAGATTTGCAAATAAGGGAGGTAAAGTAAGGGCGGATCCTGACCTTTACATTATTGTAAGAATAGACTTAGAGTTTGAATTCCGTGTGTGATTTGGTATTTTTTTTAGAAAACAACGGTTTCATCTAGTTTAAATTAGAAACACCGGCCAAGTGCAAGTCGGACTTACACACGAAGGGTTCCGTGCCACAAGCCGAAGCATGTTTATTATTTGGGAGCCTTAAATTTTATGATTTTATATGTAATTAGAACGGTTAAGAAGTGACACTGAAAATTCCAGATGGATGGTACAGGTTTGATAACCGAACCCTAAAAAATACTGATTTATAAAAATGAATATCATTTTTTATCATTTACCAGGCAGTTAGGTAGCCAATTTGTCAACTGACACCCACATAAAATTCAATTTTTAATTGAATACTTACGTATTTATTTTACCACATATAGGATAATCTCGTGAAAAAGTACCAGATTTTTTTTTCTCCGTTAATGGCAACTGAGCCCTGTCCGACTATTCTGCCAGTGTCACGTGGTTTAACTGAATTATATTCGTAACTAGCTGACCCACGCAACTTCATCTGCGTCACATTTTCCCTGAATTTCGTTTGCTACAAACCTCACGGAGCCCGAGACCTTTCCAACGAATGCAAAACCGTGGAAATCGGTTCGTGCGTGCTGGAGTTATAGCGTCAGGAAGAAAAACCCGACTTATTTTTATATAATAGACTAGCTGACCCGCGCAACTTCGTTTGCGTCACATTTTCCATTACTGCTCCACTCCTATTTGTCTTAGCGTGATGATATATAGCCTATAACCTTCCTCGATAAATGGGCTATCTAACACTGAAAGAATTTTTCAAATTGGACCAGTAGTTCCTGAGATTACCCCCTACATACAAACTTACAAACTTACAAACATACAAACTTACAAACTTACAAACAAATTTTACCTCTTTATAATATTAATATGTCAGATTTGACAGCTGATTAGAGAGAGATAGAAGATACTATTAACGCTTATTACGCTACTACTAAGGGATTCAGTTTCATGTCTCTTTCATACTTACAGTGCTTAACACGGTATTCAGGGCCCTAAGTCCCGATTTAGGGTGTTGTAATAAGAGTTAGGGAGTTAAGGACCCTAACTAGGGTGACCGGAGCGGCCCGGTCTAGTTAACTACCTGACTCCCTTACTACCGGGTGGTGTAATAGTGATTAGGGAGTTTGCGAGCAGTGTTGCTAACATCAATTTAACAAGTTCCCCGAAGATGCAATTCTATTTCCCCAATTTGGGGACAAAATTTACTGATTCCCCCCCACAAATTCGATATTTAGATTATTATCAGAATAATATAATCGATATTTAGGATCCCTGCATTTTTGGGTGGAACCTCCACCTTGGGAGGAACCTCCACCCTTACATTCAGCTGATATTCGGACGTTAATATGTTCAAATCGCATGGTAAACTCTGCTTGCGCGCTTTAGATTTTTTTTGTTACCAACCAGTTTGAGATATGGCGATGGCGTCGCGGTTATTTTATTGTTGCCATGTAGATTTGATTTCGTTGATTTTTCTTTTGGCTGTATTGATGCCGCTACAACTACACAGCTGAATTAGGGCCGAATCGACCGGGTAGTATAATAAGCGTCTCCCTAATTAGGGTCCATGCCCACCCCTGACATCGGGCCCTGAATGCCGTGTAGTGTACCTAGGTAAAAACGGCTTAGAGCAAATGTCAAGAATTTAAAATAGATGCAGCGTATCCAAACAGGTCACTTTAACAGAATCACATTAGAATCATAATATTAACCACATAACAATTTGTCAAATTTAATTTTCGTATTTATCGCCAATGCATTAGGTTCAAGGTTGAATGAGAAAATCTGACAGTGAGGGGTAGCGTGATGTGCTTTCTAATATTCTGGTAAAGTGGCGTTTTTAGACTCCCTGATCTGACATTGGCGTAATAGGGAATATGCATGAAAAAAGTATTTATGATCTGAACAGTTTATCTAAAAGTGTCGGAAAATATAATACTAACTGTGAAATTAGATTCTAAATTGTTCGAAAAACGAACGAGATACAATTATTTTAAACAAATATATTCATGTCTGGGTCTGTCGCCATAACAACAATGTTAACAGCATTGTTGTGTTCCGGCAATTAGAGGTTGATAGCCAGTTCCTCTATGTTAGAGGATTCCGGGTGAAACTCGCTAACATCTTCGGCCTAATCATCACTTTCCATCAGGTGAGATTTGGGCCAAGAGTTTCCCCGTTTTGAATAATAAAAAATAAAAAAATATATATATATATCTGTCCCTCTCGCGAAAACGCTGTTTTCTATGGCAGCTGTATAGTCGTCGTGTAATTTGACGTCACATTACGTATCGGACTTCTCTTTCTAACTGTGGTCTTTGAAGCTTTATAACTTAATAAATGAGGACGATATTTAAAAAATAATTTCATGATTGTTTACTAGAGCTAATAAATATTTTATTTTGCAAATAAAAAAAATCGCATTGCCTTAATATAAAATATACAGAGTAGGAGTAGGTACTGAACTCAAATGCGAAAAAACAAAACAAAAAGCATCGCCCCTACCTTTTTATGCAAAAATATAATGTTAATCAACAGCAAGGGAAAGAAATTTATAAAAACGTTTTAATGGCGTATCATCCATACTAATATCATAAATGGGGAAGAAAATGTGTTTGTCCGTTGTGTGTTCACGGCGAACCGCTGAAGCGAAATAATTAATTTAAGTAGTTACCTTTGTACGTTTTTCTTAAGTTCTAGACTTTAGCTCAGTATCTCAAAATTGCCGTTAAAATTTTTGAATATCAAAAACGAATTGTAAAAAAAATGTCAAATGCGTTTAACTAGCTGTGATTGGTTGAATGAGAGGGCCAATTTTTTTTCACCTAATTTTTACATTCGCATCGCATACGCATCTCAATCGCAATCTGTGAAATATGTATGAATATTAAGGCTTTTTTGACAGTTTGCAATTGACATGCGAATGCGAAAGTTGTTTAAAAATTAGTTGAGTTGGCCCCTCAACAGTTGTAGATAGATCCAATCACTTGATATGAATTAAAGCGCCAGGTTTTGTTTTTCCCAGAAACCGGAGGTAAGTGTTCTTATACCGATAGTGGTTGTCGAATAGTCAAAATGAGATTGACCAGGTGACATTTCATCCGCTCGATTGCGTCATAGGGACAAAAGTTCCTAAATCACTATTGGCTCGAGTTGCGTCATCGAAACTAAAGTCCCTATTTTAAAAACGCCAATCTGACAGCAAAATATGTCTTTTTCTGTCGAACACACGATATTTTGTATCATTTTGCTCTTTTCCACTCGAATCTTTATACATTTCTACATGCTTAAAATACGAAACACGCAACGGGCGAGTCCATTTTTAGAAAGAAATTAAATGTTTTAGTCAGTCTGTGGTATGACGCGAGTTGCGCAATGACGTAGTGTCGAATAAACTTGTTTATTATGTTGTTTGTGAGTGAATTAGTGTTAATTAATGTTTCATTGGTGCATTGTGATGTGATTAATGTGTGTGCAAGTGAATTTAAACATGTTGGTAAGTATTATCATGTTTTTTTATGATTTTCTTAGCCCTTGTTACACAAGGCGTCCATGTTGTCAGAACGCTATCGTAATTGATTAATTATTAAGTCTAGCTACTCTTGTTCTGACTAAAAAGTAATTATTATCGCATTTTATGTTTACTGGGCAATAGATTTCAGCCAAAACATAAACAAAACAAACGAAATTTACGTTATGATTAGAATTTTTGTTCCGTGGGTCGGAAGGTAAACAATGCAAAAATGGCGGGAAATGGCTAATGTTTGGTGGTAGATTTTTTTTTTTTATATATGTTTTTGTACGGTGGAGTATGTTGTTTGTTACTTATCGTTTTTAGATATAACCCAGCTACCCATACAAGTCATAAAATATATATGTTATCGATTTACTTTTTAAATTATTCCTGTTCAAAGTTCACATAATGTGTTTTTTTCACCAATATTCAATGTTTACAAATTAGTTAAAAAATATAGAAACTAACCGTTATCATACACTTAACGTAACTATAAAGAGCCGTTTATCAGCTTTACAAATAACAAACCCACTTGAGTGGAATCTGTAATAGGAGGCGACTAAAAAATGTTTACGTAAACACAAACATCTGGCGTCCAGCTGGCGCGTTTTTTTATCGAGCCGCGCGCAGTTGACGTCATCACGTGACTCATGCCGCGCGCGGTCTAGCGGCCGTCCTGTCGCAGCAGCACCAAGTTCTTTGTTTGTGAGACGTGTGGACTTGAACTGAAGTCTATTACTAGGTTGAAGAGACATAGGTAGGACAAGAGAGCCTCTCATTATGCTCATTGCGACGACCATTGGGGCCCATTCTATTAATTTTTAAACAACTCTCGCATTCGCATGTCAATCGCTAACTGTCAAAAAAGCTTTAATTTTCATACATTTTTGACAGCTTGCGATTGAAATTTAAATGCGATGCGAATGTAAAAATTTGTAGAATTGGCACACAAATAGAATGTCACTTGGTCTTGACCCTTTTATACAATTCTCCTTCTTATCTTGTGGACAGTAAGGTCTAAAGACACCCAAAAAATGGAGGTTAACCTTGGCACACTTGCACTCTTGGACACTTGGACACCCAAAAAATCAGAAAATTCCAAACCCTCCCATACGTAGTCGCGTTCATAAGGCTAGTCTTATTTACTTTCTTCTTCTTTAAAGTTGGAAGATGGAAGGTGGTTAGGTAGATAGGTGGATGAATGTATGGATGGATAGATGGATGTTTTTTACTCAATCATCCAAGAACAACGGAACTGGAACCGAGATAGATTCTGTTTTATTTGCGACTAGCTGATCCGCGCAACTTCGTCTGCGTCACATTTTTCAGTATTGCTCCGCCTATTTGTCTTAGCGTGATGATGACCTTCCTCGATAAATGGGCTATCTAACACTGAACAAATTTTTTTTTTTTTACAATATGATAAAATGTGACATTTAATATAATTTTCCATTGATATACTTGTAGAAAACGAATTATATTTGATTAATTATTAGTTTATAATACATTTAATTGACATTGTTTACTCGAGCTTGACCTTGTATTGTATAGTTTCGGACTGCTAAAAACATAATATATTTTGTACACCAATTTCATTGGTAGAACATAGAGCTCTACTAAAATATTTATATAAGACCAATATTGTAATACCTGTGTTCACAAATAAAGATTGATTGATTGATTGACTGAAAGAATTTTTCAAATCGGTCCAGTAGTTTCGGAGCCTATTCAATTCAAAATCAAAACAAACAAATCTTTCCTCTTTATAATATTAGTGTAGATGGGTTTGCTCTTGACTCTAGTCTTGGTTAGAAATGACAGAGACAAAGTCTACGATGGAGCGAGCTTACCCAGAAGGAGCCTGTTCATTCTAACTTTGATTAGATTAGGGTTGTAAGCGTTCGATAACACAGACGCAGGCAGAGAGTTACACTGCTTTTCATTAAAGTCTCGAATCGAGATGATTTGACGCATATCTTCCCAATTTTTCATATTTATAATTGTAATTTTTGTGTATTTTTGGTATGCGTCATATTGACCGCAAATAAACTCTTTTTCTTTTTTCTTTTTCCGACATGCACATGGGCAAAGCCACTGACAGAAGCTAGTATCTCATGATATCGTTTCAAAATTTCGCACAGGGCCTTCCGGGTTTGAATTATTTATAGAGTATATTTCTGCAACATTTATTTCACGATATTTTGTATCGCTCGCTTTTGTGACCATTGGAGCTTGAAGTTGTGGTTAGGGAGTGGTTTCACTGATGAAAACTGGGTTACTATTGAAAATTCTCATTTTGATAAAATTATGAGTTATTGTAATAATTTTATAAAACTTAATGAAATATGCTGTTTAATATGATGTGGTAATTGTAACGTATGGATGAGAGCATTGAGGCTGGGTTATACGGAGCTTTAGGCTTTTGAAGCGCAGCCTTTACCCGCGACCCCATACACTGTTTTAATGCATTTTACCTTCTCAATTTGGCGGGTATTTTTTTATGTATGTACACCGATTACTCTAGGTTTCTGATCCGATTTGTGTGCAATTTTAGTTCATTCGTATAAAAATAATTCAGTTTCGCTCAGTAGTTTTGATTTTATCAGCATTTTTGCTTATTTTAATTTCTGTGTAGACCAAGTACCACCACTGAAAAGTGAAAAAAATAAATATAAACGACTTCCAAAAAAAATAACACTACAAAATACCTTCATTTCGGAAGTCAGTATTTTGTTTTTTTTTTGCACCCAGAAGGAGCCTGTTTACTCTTACTTTGAAGAGATAAGGGTTGTAAGCGTTCGGAAACACAGAAGCAGGCAGAGAGTTCCACTGCTTTGCTTATCATCATTACAGAATACATGTTTGCTGTTCTCAATGATGAATAAAGAGTAACGTGGCCCTACAAGACCACTTTATTTATTTATCAGCACTAGAGCCCAACCCAGCTTTTCCTGGATTGTTTGTTAAAAGCAAAACCACTAGAGAGCGTGTAGGTCGATTTCTTCTAAGTACGCGACTCACTACAGCGGGCCGGGGGACGAGGAAGAATGCGCGGTTCCAATTAGTCCGTTCAAGGTCACGTTGCGTAGGTAGCCTTTGGTTAGTGGTGGACTTCTTGATTCAAAGAAAATAGTCGATATTGATAAAATAGATTTTAACATTATACAAAATACTCAACTAAAACAAACAGCGCTGTATTTTGTTTAAACCAATTTCCCCTATTAACCTTCGAGCGTCGGGGCACTGTATAGTCAAGAAAAGTCTTTGGTTAAATCCTTGCCTGAAATATAAACCTTTTAAAAGGTGAAAAAATTTCAAATTTGTGTAGCGGTTTCGAAAATTACACTCCTCATAATATTTGCCTCTATATACACTAACACAAAATTCGCACCCTCTTATTACCAAAAATTTAAGTATCTATAATCACTTTATAATCGATATTTAACGCGAGTTAATCTACTCTTTGAACTTCTTATTATACTTCTGAGTTCAGTGTAAAATCAATATAAACTTGGTCGCTGTACAGTAACTGTTTAATAGTTCATCGTTTGCGACTCCTTCAACTTTAAGCTAAGTTTTAAATATTGTGAAGCAAAAAGCAAGAAAGAAGGAGGATTTGTATTTTATTTCTTTTTATATTTTATGAAGCTTGTGCTTGTAAACTAGTTCTTTGATCTGCAGCTTTATCTGAAAGTGATGGCGACGACAGTTCGTGGTGAGTTAAATGAAAGGTTGAGTGGACTGTATAAAAAGAGTATATTGAGAAATGAAATTATAAAAAAGGGCGATTGGTTTACGTTAAATAACAGTATAAGGAAATCTAAAATGCGCGAGCGCAGCCGTTCTCGGAGATACGCAACAGCTGACTGATGTGGCGTGGGGCCGGCCTTCAACCGCTGGCCGTTTGACGAGCCGTTGTCCCCGCATCCCTCCTTCACTGCCGCCGGCGTGCAGTTGTGTTGGGGTCTATGACCTCAACAGAAAGTTTAAAGCTTTTCAAAATAAGCACCCTGTCGTCACCATCATGTCTGTCGAAAGAGGTCTACTGCTGGACATAGGCCTCCCCCAAGTGTCGCCACAAAAACTGGTCCTGTGCGTCTCGCATCCGTCGGCTACACTAGACCCACACCTGGGGCCCGAGTCTGCTATTTTTATAAATTTGTCATTCCCATTGTCATGCCATTGTCATTTTGGTAAAAGTTCGTAATCTGCTAAATTCATAATGGTCGGTCAATGGCACGTCAATGGTCTCGTAATAGAATTGCGGTTGCGGTAGAATGACATTGCCGTATTGCCATTATTATAAAAACGTTGTGGTAGAAATGATTTTCGAAAATCTACTACCTACTAAACTTTAACATATAGTCATGCCAGATTTTATTTATATTTTGTTTTACATATAACTATTTATTAGTTTTATAAGTGATCTGAAGTAGTGAGTAGTTCGTAAATACCAAAAAACATTAAATATACGTTGTTTAGCTGTCAAAGTCAAATTGACATTATTGCTTACTGACGTTTGACTATTTTGTTTTTTTTCATTCATCTGTCATTATCTACGAGATTACCATTCTATGCCATTTCTTTCAATCGAGTGTCAGTGGTTGACCATTGGAAAGTCATAATGACGCAATTACATTAGTAGATTACCAAACTTGTCAAAATCAACCATTTTGAAATCAATGATAGACCATTGTGACACTAACTGGTCATCGGTCCATGGGCCATCGGTGAGAGGCGTAGGCGGTCCAGAACTTTCCGGCCCATCGACCATCTGTTTTGCAAGCAATGTGCTCAGCCCACTGCCACTACAGTTTTGCTATCCTTTGGGCTATGTCGCTAATCTTGGTTCTCTTGTCATTATGCCTGATTCGATCACACAAGAATCACTCCAAGCATTCCCTCTTCATTGCCCTTTGAGTGACTTTAAGCCTTCTGAAGAGGCCTCTGCCTCTGAAGAACCATGTAAGGAATACGCGGATGAGATAAACCATGTCTAGCGTATTCTTTAAAGAGTAAAGGTAACGTCACAACTCAGTTATTAACGAATTACTAACTTAACTGAAATTTGAAAAATCAATCCCCAAAATTGTATGAGTGGCGAAACTTGTACGAAAGTTATTCATTCTATTCTTTGATATTTCATCTTTCAGAAAACTTCTTAGACATAAATTGCGTCAGACAGGGTGATCCATATTTAATATCAGCTGCATGATAAAAGGAGCTAACCAAGAGCGCCTCGTGAATACATCAGAGTCGAGAGCTATCGAATATTCACAACAGCCTGTATTTCTAAGCCAAGAATAGGAGCTCTTAGCCCGGGTTAGAGGTGACTAAGAGATTATTGAAAGGGTAGCCCGGGCACGTGCCTTTTACCTGTACGTTGATAATATAGGGGGACTCGGTAAACTAGGGACCTGACAAAGATAAGACATTTTATTCTAACAAATAAAGTTTGCAAATGGAATGGAATTCTCCCTGACTACTACTGGCAGAGTTAGACGTCACTCAATCCAGGCGATCAGGACTTGTCACTCAGAGGCCGACGCAGGGCACTTCTCCAGTGTGTACTGTGCAAAGTCCAGGTCACTTCCGCAATGATGGCCTCTCAATCTCAATCCAATTCAGATAATCATCGAAGCATCCATGTCCGGTCTGCCTTCAAGAGAGAGCCTCGTCAATACATCAGAGTTGAGAGCTATCGAATATTCAAAACAGTAATTATATCGAATAGGAGATCTTAGCCCGGGTTAGCGGTGACTAAGAGATTTTTGTAAGGGTAGCTCGGGCACGTGCCTTTTACCTTGGTAAGGATGTGACACTTTATTCTTAGAAAATGTCATTATATTTACGGTAAATTAGAACAGATCATTTATTTATTTATTTATATATACTTTATTGTACACCAAATTTAAAATACGTACAGAAAATCTTAAACTAAAGACATACAATAGGGTATTACACCATTTTTTAAAAACTGTTTTAAATTAATCCTGAGATCGTAATGAACTAGTAGAAATTTTGTTAATTTTTTTTAAAACCGAAAATCGCCCTAAAATCTGTTTTTTATTTATGATTTTGAATTTTCGCGCGGAAACGCTAGCCGCCATGCTTTTTCATCTCGTGACGTCACTCGGTTAGTAAACAATACGACTGCGAAAGACCAAGTAATAAGATTCGTGAAAATAATGAGTTATCATTGGTGTCTTGTGCCTGAATGCAAAAATTCAAGTGTAAAAACGCCACAAAAATTATGGATTCAAGTGCCAAGTGATGTAAAAATGAGAAATACTTGGTTACATTAAAGTATTAACCATTGGCAGATTTGTACTTTCTGCTTTCACAAAACCGTCTTCCATAGTGAAATAAAGGCTAGAAGTCTACAAACGTGTTAATAACTCGTAAATTTATCAAAATAACAGCGCACAACTTATTTTCAGTAGATTGTTTGCTATCGGAATGACGTCACGGCGGGATCCAATATGGCGAATGGCGTTTTAGACATTTGAAAAACAGATTAGAAAAGACGATTTTTAAAATGGAATTATAAAATTAAAATTGCAATTTTATGAATAAATATCGACGTTTCTTGTTTACTTTTTTCGAAATCTATTATGAACAAACATTTTTATATTTTTCCTTACATAGTGTAAAATACCCTATTGGCGGCCTTATCGCATTCCGCGATCTCTTCCAGGCAACCAGATCATCATCTTTATTCAAGTAATTGAGACATAAATGGTTGGAATTGTTAAATCAACGTACCCGACAAAAATATAAGGACAAATTTATATTTGTTGGTGAAACTTTGCAGACGTGGAGTATCGCTACTGAATAATATGTAGTTAATGTAAAAAAATTAATGTATGGTCGCGACGTTAATAGAATATCTCAAAAAAAATTAAAGTTTTGTAAATGCTGGCCACATTTGGATGTGTGACTATAACATACTTCAATAAAAGCAAGATTCTATTTACCATATATCGCACGAGAAATAAGGCTGTCATTTGTTTGTTTTTACTATTTGTTAATATAGTTTAGTCCCAATCTTGGACAAAGACCTTCCCCATTCCTTAAATTTTTAGGGTTCCGTTCTCAAAAGGGAGGTAACCAACGGAACCCTATTACTAAGCCCCTGCTGTCCGTCCTTTCGTCCGTACGTCTGTCTTTCAGCGGGCTGTATCACATGGATCGAGGTAGACAGTTGAAATTTTTTCACAGATTGTGTGTTTCTATTGCCGCTATAACAATCTTCAATCTTCTATAACTCAGAATGTGGAAGTGTGTGGTGTGTGTGTGTGTGTGTGTGTGTGTGGGTGTGTGTGTGTGGTATGGGTGTGTGAGTGGTATATAAAAATGAATTGCTGTTCGTTAGTCTCGCTAAAAGTCGAGAACGGCTGGGTCGATTTCGGTAATTCTTTTTTGTTTACTTCGCCATAATACAGGGAAGGTTTAAAAGCAAAAAAAAAATGGGTAGGTAGGGTAGCCAGTTGACGGGAGCGAAGCCGCGGGGGACAGCTAGTAAATAATAAAAAAATAAGGTACGGAAATCTTCGTGTGTGAGTCCGACTCGAGTTTCACCTCGTTAACTTTCAAGACAGCATAATGTATGGTCTTTTTCTTTATGGCCATTTTCTCTTTGGTCTAGCGCGATTAGGTTCCGCTGAATATTTTTCATCAAAGTTCTTCGCTTACCTAGTCGCTATCAAAGTGTGGAGGTAAGTAAGATAGTCTTGCTGTAAACTTGGAATCTATTTTGTAGAGGATTTGCAAAGTGGTGTTTATCGATAATTTTCTTGGAAATCTTTCAACGCACAGTAAAATCACAGTTTTTTTTACATTTAACTGAATCGATTCACGGGTCAGGCTGGCCATTATTCAAAATTCTTTGAATTCATTCAGTTCGTATTTGTTTTCAAAATAAAAATGAAGTCCTTCAGTAAATAATTGTTCTATCTGCAGTATATATTTATTATATATATTTAAGGCAGATTTTCTAAATGTGACAAAGTGAAAGTTCTGTAGACATAAAAGCTCTCAAAAAACATTACCTATTTTCGAGGGTAGTCGGGTAAAAATAGCTTCAACCATCGAATGCACTTAAAACCCTCCGAATCACCCCTCTTCAACCAGACGAATGGCACGCTTCCCTCTCGGTACCCAAATCCATGTTTATTACACTGCCAGTCCTACAAATAGAGTACAGCTCAGTTTTACCCGGCGAATTAAATTGCACGCCAGTTTCAATGAGGCTTCGAGAGCTACTTTAACCGTTTTATGTGATTTTCGTTTGAGCTTTGAGTTTCATTGATTTTTGCGGTCGCCTGGTTCGTAATGATGCTGGAATTACGCAGTGAAGTGTGTAATCTATAATATGAATACGTGGGCACAATGTTTATTTTAAAGCCTTTATTGTGTACATGGGGGAGTCAGAGATTTGGTATACCCAAAGTTTATGAGGACAGAAAATTATCCCTAGGGACCCAATTCTTTGGATGAAGCAGCCTGGATGTGCTACTATAGACTGTAATAATAAATCGTTGTGCCTTTCATACAGATCCGTTCAGCCGTTGAGTGACAATCATCCATTCATCCAACCTTTTGCATTTATAATAGCAGTAACAAGTTAACTTAATAAGATGGTGATGCAGACCAATAGGCGTCTTCTAGTTGGAAAGATTTGCTCTTTTCCGGATATCGGGGTGTGATGTTTGCGTTCCAAGCCCCTGAAAGACGATACGCTTGCACGTAGAGTTTGAGTAGAATGTCTTGGTACTTACGAAGGTATGTGGTGAGAATCTAGGTGAGAAAGGGATTAGCTAATGTGACGGCTGATAGAAGAGAAACGAAATTATCACGATAACTCCATGGGTTCTATTGACATTAGTAAAGGCTTACCCATAAAAATAACAACAGGCCAAGTGCGACAGCTAGGCATACTTATCTGTTTTTTAGTATTTGTTGTTATATCGGCAATAGAAAATTCCAACTGTCTTACTATCACGGTTCATGAGATACAGCATTTTCATTGTAAAAATAAAATAATATTTTTTTTTAAATATATTTAAAGATAAAAATTATCTCCTTAATATCTTCAATATTATTCTGTGACAGACGGACGGACGAACAGACGGATGGACAGCGGAGGCTTAGTAATAGGGTTCCGTTAGTTGCCCTTTGGAACGGAACCCTAAGGGGTCATCTCCACGAGCGAGAGAATCTATGAACACGTATTTCTAAGACAACTTTATGAACAGCCGCGTGGAGACAAGACGGCGATATTATCGCGGCGATTCGATGCATGAAAAAACGTCAACTCACTCGTGGGGACGGTCCCTAAAGGTTTTATTAAATGCCGATTCTGGAATGTTAAAATTAATAGTTTCAGACCACTAGTTAAGTACTTTTATTTCTCCCCGTAAACTCAACACCATTTTATATTACAAACGATTTATATAAAGCTGTATCCCTTGGCGCGTAAATCCTTATTTTTACGGTACGTGCTTGTCGCCTGTCGTAGTCGTGCAGTTAACGTTACCCAATCTGTAAGGATCTAGCGGTTTTTGTGCTGCAGCAACAAGCTACGCAACATGTTGGTGTGACAAGTTGCTGCAACATTATTACTCTTTAAAAATAAAATGCTCGATTTGGGCCCATTGGCGTTGTATTCAGACGTTATTTAGCTTAGGACTGATGTTTTTTTTGACAATCTTTTTTTACTGCTACGAATACATACATTTGACGGATTATCGTTACAGGCAAAGTGTAAGGAAAAGGATTTGAGAGAAAATTGATTGCCGTATTTTTAAGAAAATTAGCATTCCAACTCAGTTAACATAAATATGACAGTTTTTGAGGTTGTTTGTTCATTAAAACCATACACTAATGCTAGAGTATTATCTATATTTTTTTACCACATTTTTCATTAATTTATAATAGTCGAGCATTCAGTACACGATTACACACGATTCCTTTGTATTGCTAAACCTTTGGTCCAGATAATATACTTCTTTTGACTTTATAAGCAGCTGTATCAATTCCCAGCCTTTACAAGATTCCTAATGTTTTAAAGTACAAATATTGGTTTTTCTGTGTCAGGAAATGATGCACTTTCTGAATGTGTCCTGATGAAAATTCTGTATTTTCAGTCAAGTAATTTCTAACCAGACTCAGTTTTATGCCACTATTTGGCAACTTCGATGCGAAACACAAGTTGCCTAGTCAGTGAACAGCCTTAGAAACTTCCAATCTTCGGGGATCATTTGCTTACCTGCGTTCAGAGAATGTTTCGGAAAATCAACGCGGAAAGGTCGTCCGTTTCAAACAAGCTCGGATACCTTTATTTATATTTCGTTCAGCGCATTTAATCGGGTTGCCGTACCTGTGTATTTCTGCCTGTTTCAGTATTTATTTTAGTGTCGGATGTCGATTTGTTTTGATACGGAAATACAAAGTAAAGCTGATTGCATTTTTTTGAGCTGAATTGCAGTTTCGTTCGAAAGAATAGTGTGAACACTGTCCCTATCTGTGGGCATTACTCGACCAAATTAATATACGGAACAGCTTAAATTAATTTGGTCGGAATTGTAGAACGCCGCTTTTTACAGTCATATTTAAATCAAAAATTCACAACATGAAACACAATACCATTTAATTAATAACAAATTTATTAAGTAGAAACAACATTAACACTTTACAAAAGAGTTGATAGAGAAGCATACATAATAATGCTTTTTTAGTCACAATTTAACAAGGCGTCATTCAGACGGAAAGAAAAATTAAAATAACAACAATTATTTTATAAGATAATGGTGTGCATCCCCTGCATCCAAACTGTAACTTTACAGTTGCCGTGCCATTCGTCAATCCTTCGTCTATTCATAACGTAAGGGCTCTTGTCATGCGTGTTTGTCGCGTGCGCGGATCTGGTCCGCATGCGGGCTGCCCGCATCCTATCATTTCATACATGTTTTTCCTATTATACGGGCAGCACGGGCGCGTAATGCGGATCGGCCGCGAGCGTGCTATCCGGATGCGGGCGGCGTACTTCTGTCTTCAGTGCTGTTTTTACTGTGACGCGGGTCGCACGCATGGTCTATAGACTATGACCATGAATGCGACCCGCATCACGTGTTTAGTCACTGGAGACACGCACGATACTGCAGTGGCAAACGAAGTCTTTGCCTACCAGGAGCGTGCTATCATCACCCGCATGCGGACCAGATCCACGTGCGGGTGAAAACAAACATGACAGGAAAATGGCCCTAATAGTAGGTCCACACGATACCGACTTTTGTCTGCGCAGACTTTGAACTCAGAACAAAAAAAAAAATACAACCCAATCAAGGACTTCCTCCTTTTTTCAGAAGCACCATAACGGACTTTTCTGCGATTCCACAAACGACACTCTTTCCACGGTGCGTCGGTGCGGGCCGATCCGCGTCCGTCCGCACAATCACGCACTGTGGAATCGGCTGGCTTTAGAGAGCAATCTTATACGTTATTAAAGTTAATTGGAACTTATGAATTAGACAAAAAATTATACTTGAAACATGACCATATACTTAGCTATATTTGACTGTGTTAGGTATTCATTTATTATTTTAACTAAGGCTAAACGTAAAAATACTTTCCCTATAAGACCAATCTATTTTCAATTAATTTATCAACTTAAAACATTGTTAATGACACTATAACAATAATTACACTTAATAAGGGAAATTACGGTAAATTGGACCGTTCGCAAAATTAGAGCACCTTCGCATTTCTGATTTGACTAATATGTAAATACTGTTTTATTCAAATAGACACTAAATTAAAGTTTACAGTTTGAAACACAAAATAATATTTTAGTCTAATATTACACGTATCATTTCTTTTCAAGTCAATTAATCACTTAATATGTTGCGATGTTTCCATTTTCAAATTTGTTTTTTTTTTAATCTTATGAACCAGTACTTTCTATTAAATTAATTAATTAGTGAAAGCTTGTCGTTTTCGATAAAAAATCAAGTTTGAAAGTATCCTTGTACTTTGATGCAACTTCTTTGAATATCGGTGTATTTTCAAAAACACATTATTGGCAACACTAAGCGTAGGACATTATATTATATGCAGGGAAAATGTACATGCACCTATGCATGTTTTTTCATAAGGCTTAGAGATAGCCGAGTTTTTCCGAAAATATTTAATGAAATGTAGTGGTAATCTAAATTAGCCAAGGGTCTTATTTACTACACCTTCCTACGAGTATACAGTTTTTTTTCTTATTTAAAGGTTATTTTCATGTGAATGAACCATCCTCAAATTTTAGCCATGACTTTTCAATATCGCAAGCCATGGTACCGTTGGGGTGTTTCAAGCCAAACTTCTTGAGGGCATCCATAATGTCAGTTTTGCGAGGCTGCAAGGGAACCTTGGTGAAGACGACGAAGTCTCCATTATGGCAGTCCCTCATCAGGAGCAGTTTGCCGATCACCAGCCACTGGTCTCCGCTTTCTCGGTGAAGAGTTAGGTAGGTGGTGTTTTCTGGAATTTATCATCATCATTAGTATTGTTAACAGATAGTTAACAAGCCTTGGGCCCATATTGTAGATAAAATTGAAGGAACTTCATTCGACATAGTTGCCATGACAAAGGGAAAAATCCCTCAAGTTTTATAGAGGTTAGGTCGAGTTGAAGGACATTGCTTGGGATACAGGGGTGGTCACATGGGCTGCGGAACTTGTTCGAAAGAATTACCGCGGCCCACAGTGGTGCAGGCAGCGGAAAACATTATTCTTAAATTAAAAGACGTTGCGTTTCTTCATACTTTATTAAAATGACTAGATGTCCCCCGCGGTTTCGCTCCCGTCAACTGTTTTTTTTTTTACATAAAAATCTTCTCCTGATATTAACAAACACAACAAAAACAGAATAAGCGAAATCGGTTCTGCTGTTCTCCAGATTTGCGCTTAGCAACACATTCAGCGATTCATTTTTATATTATAGATTAAGAAAATGTTAATAGCGTGTAATATTCTAGCTCTGAAAAGAACTGTTGTGTAGCCCTGAAAATAACTGTTGGTTAGCCCTGAAAAGAACTGTTGGTTAGCCCTGAAAAGAACTGTTGTTTGGTTCTGAGAAGAACTGTTGTTTAGCTCTGAGAAGAACTTTTGCGTAGGTGTAGTTTTAAGAACGATATCTAAAAAAAATCGCACGAAAATTAGACTTCTCGCACGACCGCTGCGTAAGGAGCCGACCTCGTACCTTACTCATAGATCTAAACTCCCCTCCCGCACGCGCACCCCCGCCTTAGTGACGTCCACTACGCAACGGGCCGTGCAGCAGAAATCGTAATATTTTAATTTCGCCATAACTTCAAAAACCAAACGTCCGATTTTAATCATTCAAAGACCTTACCTATATTATCTACATAAACTGTACTTAGTGATGAAATACTTTATTTTGATAAGGATTAATAGTATGAGTAAAATAAATGCGTTTAAATGTAGTCCAAAAAAAATCAAGATTCTTAATTAAAAACATGGTTGTTGTGCCTCACTCGACATAGATAGGTATAGTGTGTCGCGGACTTTTCTGTAGATATTTATAAGATATACAATTAATTAGAACAATTTATGGTTGTATCTTTTATAGTTTAGGCAGCGTACGCAAAATAAGTAACTTTTCTGGTTGATTTTTACACCTTGTGTCCGAAAAACCCAAATATCTTACGGAACCCTATTTTTTCCAAAATAAAATATAGCCTATGTTACTTGCGGATAATGTAGCTTTCGAATGGTGAAGAATTTTTAAAATCGGTCCTGTAGTTTTTGAGCCTATTCATTACAATCAAACAAACAAACATAAAAACAAAGTTTTCCTCTTTATAATATTAGTGTAGATATAATGAATGTACCAGTATACAAAGAGAAAGATTTATTATACGTTTTCATTTTATTAACTTGTAAATATTCATCATATTGTTTTCACATGAATTCAATTATAAATATTATGCAAAATATTTATAGTCTTTTCATACAGACACAGTGGAACTAATGATGTCAAAAACATGTGAATCTGACACATTTTCGTCAAAAACTGAATGCTGTACCTACACCGCATGACCAGCAGTGCTATTCTGTAACAACATTTTCGTGTCTCGACAGCGGAATCCGAGGTGAGTTTCAAATTCGTATAAATATAAGACCTTATGGTGTGTGAAATAAAGTTCAATTTGTAAGCTTAGTCACTCAGGTGAAGTCGATATCGAAATGGTTATTTACAGAATAGACTAGCTGATGATCCCCACTTGTGTAAAAATGTTGAATTTACACTAATCTTTGTAAGGTCGTCTTCAGACATTATTTCGAATAGTCTGCTGTTTGTGTGGTTGCGACTGCAAACCTACACAAGCGTAGTTTTCCGTTACATCAATATCCGTGGGGTAGCATTGCCTTTTTGCTTCAAATACTTTATGATAATCGGAAAAAATATCACACCCAATACTTTTTGCTGCATAACTCAGTACTTGTTATTGATGTTTCGAAAGTGATGCATCAAGTAATAATGCAAACGCTTTTTCCGGAGTAAACTTGATATCCGATGATTCTTCTTGTAGGAGTACCTTAGAGGCAGCTTTCTTAATCATTTCTTCAGAAACGCTTTCACCCAATCTTTTGACTTTATATCGCTTTGTTCGATCGCAACATTCATCAAATGATTTCTCTGGTCGTCCTCTATGAAAGCGATTTGATGGCCCTGGAACATTACTGTCACAATTCACCATATCAGCTTGCACCGAGGATATACTCAACGGTAAAAATATTTTTAGCCACTGTTGATTTTTGGCCATAAAAGCTATTTTTTTTCTCGCTGCAGCTTGCCACTTTTTCGTAAATAAGGGTAGAAAATTACGATTTAACTTTTCATACACTTACTGTAAGCTGTGGATACATAAGTTTTAAATTCGAGGCATTTATTGTATTCATTTTATGTATATCACGATTACTTGATAATAATATTATGATTTCCACTAAATCGGCATAGGCAATAGCAAAGGTATCCATCACTATTATAACACTGTTGTCGTAAGAGAAAATAATTGTGAGTGAAGTTAAAACTTCCGTTCAATGCTATTTATACTTACACGACATGATAAAGTGTTAATTACCCTCATTAGAAACCATTTGGTCTAACCAGAAGTAATAATAAAAAATAATTGGTCTTAAAATATATTATTTATGCATTATAACCTGTTCTCACTAAATAAGATCTATGTAAAATTACGTAAGCTATTGCAGATTGCGGAATTAGTCCGAAAGAGTCAACGCTACCCTGGAATGCAAAGGGCATTTGGGGGAACACGGATGTGTTTTAGCCTGTAAGAGTTTAACACTCCCTTTCGCTCCACACAGAGCGGAAGGAGTCATTAGATGTTTTCCCATCCAAACTAAAAGTTAATGTATAAGCTTAATTATCTGCGTTATAAAAACTTTACCGTCGATTAACTTAGCGGGTCGTTACAGCGTGAATGGGTTTTTACAGGAAATGCATTACTGAAATAGGTTCCTAGCCTTGTGCATTACTGAAATAGGTGCTCTGTCTTGTAGGTGCCTTATTAGATTATATCGCTTGAGGCGTAGCACGCCAAGATTGGATTAGCGATAAGATTAGATGCCTAACACATAGATTGGGTTAGTCATTAGCAAGTATGGTATTAAGTATGCTATGGTTTATCCGGTGTTGCCTTGATTGGTTTGATTTTGGCATTAACATGTAATGTTTTTTTTTTTATTTTGAGTTCAAAATAAAAACTGCGATACCGAGGAAAGTGAGTGTTTGTTTGCAACTTTTTTTTTACTAAATCGCTGAAGAAATATGATTGATATAATTTGTTACAAAGATAATCGGGACCTTGAAGACGGTTGTAGGATACCTTTTTGCGAAAATCTAAATTGACGAAAGCGAAGCTGCGGGTAATTTATGTAAAAAATACAACCGAATTGAGAACCAACCACCAACCAACAGGATTATTTTTTAAACGACTTCCCAAAAAGGAGGACTTTTTGGGAAGTCGTTTAAAAAATAATCCCTATTTCCCTTGGTCATCGCATCATGCGTGAACGGCTGGACAGATTTTGCTAATTTTTTTGTTGTGTTTGTTACTGTCAGGAGAAAAGTTGCAGTTGACGAGAGCGAAGCCGCAGGGGACAGCTAGTAATATCTATTGTACAAGCAAAAAAAAAAGGAAAATAGATAAAGTACTCATAGAGCATTCAAATTCCATTGGAATAGACAAAATGCTCAAAAGGTGATTGCTTGGCCGAAATAAGTAACCCGATCACTGGCTTTTCAATTCGGCAGTCGCTTCAAGCAAAATACTTATTAAACCCCAAAAAAGTTTTGGGGTATAATCAGTATTTTTTAGAAATTTACAGAAATATACATTATTCGTAAGGCAATAATGAAGAGTACTTACTGTGATAATCTTCATCGATGATGACATTCTCCATGATACCTTTGTCAGCTTGCGTCCCTTGTAGGAAGTGTCTTCGACCTTTGTGCTCCTTTTCATTGGATGTTATTTCTAGGAAACAGCGGTTCCAGGCCACCGTTTCGTTGAAATTACCATACACTTTTGCGTAGCGTTTTCGGTCCTGTTTTTAGATTAAATTATTTTATTACACTGGGATAATCAAAATCTATGTATTTTTTGACAGCAACCTAGGTGCAAAATAGTTCCAAGGTTGCGGAATTTGTTCGAAAGTGTCATCACGGTCCTGGACCGGAAAGGGAAGACATGGATGGATTTCAATCAGTAAAAGTCTGACACTCCTTTTTGCTGCGCACAGAGCGGAAATCATCAAAATACTCCTCGTATTTTGATGATTCCCATCATTATAAACAAAGAGGTATAAACTGGTTAATTTTAAAAGTAAATTGCTAAATTTATCCATTTCGATTTTCTTTGATTCAGAGATAATATACGTAACGGCTGAGGTTCTTTTTGTCTCAATATACAGCCAAGAAGCCAGAATAAAACCAGCGGCCAAGTGCGAGTCGGACTCGAGGGTTCTGTACAAACTTGTAGGTATATTTTATAAGCAAAAGTTGCGGTTTATGATTTAAGACGTATTTAAAAAAATCTACTTACTAGATCTCGCTCGAACCAATTTTCGGTGGAAGTTTATATGGTAATGTATATTTTTTTAATAATAATTTTTTTTAGTTTTATCATTCTCTTATTTTAGAAGTTACACATACACATTTTACTACTTTGGATGTTTCTCTTGCGCAAACTATTCAGTTTAGAAAAAAAAAAAATAGAAACCTTATTATCATTTTTGAAGACCTATCCATAGATATCCCACACGTATAGGTGTGATAACAAAAATGAGTTTCAGTTCTAAGTATGAGGAACCCCCAAGATGTATTGTTTTTTTTTTCTATTTTTGTGTGAAAATCTTAATGCGGTTCACAGAATACATCTACTTACCAAGTTTCAACAGCAAAGTTCTTATAGTTTCGGAAAAAAAGTGGCTGTGACATACGGATGTACAGACAGACATGACGAATCTATCGGGGTTCAGTTTTTTGCCATTTGGCTACGGAACCCTAAAAACTGAGTTTTGGAAAGAATCAAAGTGACATTCTATCGAAAATAACGAAAGTCAATACCAAATATTCTTGACTAATGCTCATCTTGTCGATGGTGCACCAATTATACTGTATGGGCCCATTTGTTGCAGCGAGAATATGCGTTGCTCAAAACATCTACATAGGGTGCGAATAAATTCAATGGACATTTGAGAGTAACTATTTAGTCATATGGAATTTGGGTCACTCCACTCAATATAACTATCATTTACACTCATTATTGGAACCGCACAACCTTCGCACTGGTCTCACTCAAAATCGTATGTCAATATATTATTTAAAAATTGAACTTTATTAGAGCACAGAGAGTGTGTTAAAGGGGTAAACAATCTACCAACTCACCTTAAGTGTCACCGTTTTTATATGTAGTTTGAAGCAATTCAATTTATTTGCCAATCGGTAGAACACCACTTGCCACACGTCAGCCATTTTCGTCAAATTAAAAGAGTCCCCGTTCTTGTACTGTCGACATTTCTTCCACAGTTCATTGGATGCTGTGTTTCCTGTCTTCTTTACACTTTTCACACTTTCTGTTGTAGTATCTGTTTTTCCTAATTCGCTTATAATTGTTTCATAGGTGTTTTCTGATACATTAAACTCGACTATATCAGAAATAGTTTCATTAAAGTCGTAAATATTATCTGTTTTATTATTTACATCTAACGTAGTATTACTTGTTTGTGTTTCCACTTCATTTGTTTCTGTAGTAGTTTCATTTGTTTCGAAAAACATACTATGAGGGATGGTGGTTACTGATATGTAATGAGAAGTCTCCGTCAGGTCGTTGGTCTCTCCCATTTTGTCAAGAAATTCTGTTGTAGTTTCTTCAAGTTGCCTTTTTTCAATACTTCCATCTGTATGATTGAAACTACAATGACAGCAATTTACGAATTTCAGAAATGACAAAAAATAGATCCGCGTCACAATGTGTTTCCACATTATGACAAGTTTAGACCACTGACTGTGAATAAATGAAACCTGAAGGGTCTCCATCCATATTTAAATGTTTTAGATTTTGATTGTTATGAGATTATTTCTAGTTTAGGTTGTGTTTATATTTCACCAAGAGTAAATAAAGGTTCCTTTCGAGTGAGTAAGTCCATTGTTATTTCAGCGTTTACTATAAAATACGCTATTGTTTTCTATCCTGTGAGAACGGCATTGTTTGATGATTTTACTACTACTACTACCAAATCAATATTAGGTATTGTTTCGTCTGAGATGTGTGGATTGTCCTTAGTTTTGATTGTGCGTTTGTAGCCAAATAAACCTTGATTGAAAAATAAAAATCATTAGATGAAATTCAATTAGCTGGAATAGTGTGTAAAGATGACGATGATGATCGTGAATTCAAAGCAAATAAGTGAAGGTACGTTTTTTAGTATCATTAAAATCACGATATTCACAAAATCTTTATTTCGAAGAATTTCAAAAAATGCTCGATATTAGTGAGGTTGCTTATCATACCATAGTTTAATTTAAAATGAACCATAACCACGTTAACTATTTCTTCTTCACCATCTATTTTACCTATTCAAAGACTTGAACCTGCATATTTGCTTTAACAATTTCACAGTACAGTGTATTCTGTATATAGCTTTATTTGAAACCGCGGTGTGGTCTAGAAATTGGTATTTTATTGCCATTGTCTACATGGAACGTAGCTGCAGCAAGGATTTCGGTTTCTCTAGGGATTTTATTTTAGAAACTGCACAATTCAGAATGTATCTAACTTTATTCCTGTGATGTAGTAATTTATTTGTATTTTATGTACTTGAAATAGTATTTATGATGTTACATTATTGTAATATATCGTTATTTCAGTTTTGAAAGTGCTGTTATTAATGGCTGGGTTGTAAATTGCTTTCTATGTCGGTCTTGTTATTATTGCTAGTATGTTTGCCGTAAATCAATCTCGGTCTCATTAGTACTTAGCACAAAAACCCTCCTTAACTGTTTAAAAAAAGAGGTAAAGTCAAGGTCAAAGATAAGGTAATAGCTGAGTAATATTTCTTTTTTTTTCTTTTACCGTGCTGTGAGCTAACAAAAAATACTCGGACAGATAACAAACGAAGAGTAGTTCTGAATATTTTAGTTTCAAATCCAAATGGGGATTTAGCTTTATTGTAGTTTCATGCATATTCTATCTAGCTAGTTTTCGCTTTTTCAGTATGATTCGTAGAGTAAAACTTTCACTTAATTTAACAAATAAATAGCACAAAGTACATTCAGCTTTTTGCGACCAGTAGTTTCAGCTGTGCGTTGTCTGTCAGTCGCTCACTTAGTAACGGAAGAATCTATACCTATAATATTATAAATCTGAAGAGTTTGTTTGTTTGTTTGCATGAACGCGCTAATCTCAGGAACGACTAGTCAGATTTGAAAAATTATTTCAGTGTTAGTGACCCATTTATAGAGAAAGGCTATATATAGGCTACGCCAAATAGGAGCGGAGCATAAATAGAAAATGTGACGCAGACGAAGTTGACATAAGTATTGATAATGTGCAAACTTTTACTTGGAGTGTAACTATGTCTGAATTAAATGATTTTTATTTTATTTAATGCCCTAGGCCCTTTCTACCTGTCAACCAAATATGGTCAAGAAATAACAAGACAGGTACTCTTTTTTTCTTTACTACTTTACTACTTCGGCACTTTGTAATACGATACGAATCTAAATGATAACTCATTTGAGAAAAAAAGGCGTACCAAAGAAATAGAAGTCGAAACATAAAACTCATACTCTTAAAAAAATCCTTTCGACCGAATTGAGAACCTTCTTCTTTTTTGAACACGGTAACGAACGGCGATGCGCCTCCGGTAAATGGTGAGCATTCCACCCAAACGCACAATACGTTTTGGGAACACATTCATAGTGTGTACAGCTAAGGAGTGGAATTCCCTGCCAGAGTCTGCGTTTCCTGATAGCTGCAACCTGGGAGTCTTTAAGTCAAGAGTAAATAGGCTACTTCTAGGCTAGCGTGACATCATCGCTAACCATCAGGTGAGATAGTGGTGAAACGCATGTCTATATAAAACATAATTATATATAGGTATTTTACTCAATACAGTTTTCCAATTTGCCGAAACCGTATACTTAATATGTGCATTTACGTAATTTGAGCTCGACGATAGCAAGTTGCAAACTGCGGAAGATTCAAAGTTGCTCGATGTACTTACTCAGTAACTGAGAACAGCAACTATAGTTTTGAAACTTCTTGGGTTTCTGTTTCACCTTAGGTACTTGGAAATACATAGTTCGCTGTTTTGATACTTAAGCTATTATCCTACTTTCTACTAATCACTGCATATAATAAAACAAAGTCCTCCGCCACGTCAGTCTATCCGCGATAAACTAAAAAATTCATCATTTTCCTGCCCTTATCCCATGTTACTTGGGGTCGGCGCAACACGTTTTTTTCTTCCACTTTGCCCTATCAGCCGTCACACTATCACTAACTCCCTTTTCTTTCATCTCGCTCCACACAATATCTATCTTTTCTTTGGCCTTCCTCTCCCTCTCCATCCATCCACATTTATGTTCATTACTCTTTTAGTTAAATACGTTTCCTCCCTCCTTTTGACATGACCATACCATACCATAATTATATAAAAACTATTGCACCGATTTTCATGCTGTTTCCACAAATGGATAGAGTTTAAAAAAAAAAAAAAAAACAGCAAAATTAAAAACATCAATTTCAAATGGATGGAATTTAGATCATAATACAATGGCAAAATGATATAAATATAAATGTCAAATTAATGGAATTAAAATAAGTCATTATCGTCATCATCATCCTCATCATCATATCAGCTGAAAGTCGTCCACTGATGGCCATAGGCCTGCCCTAAGCGTCGCCACAACGACCAGTCCTGTGCGTCTCGTCTCTCCTCTCCAGTCAAATATCCCATAGACACAAATTTTATTTAAAAAAGTCAAGAAATTGTCTTAAAAATACAGTCCCCTATAAAGTAAAGTTGCCAGTATTTTAAGCCAGGTACGGTAGTAAACCTTGCGAGGACCCGTTTATTACGGCACGTAACCAAACTAGAGATAAAACTTGCTACGGTCCAGGATGTATTGCTCAGAAACACGGAGTTTTAGTACAGCCCTACATTTTGGTCAAAAATAGGGAGGGTTCCACATTGTTGATGTTTGAAACAAAGCACCGAAAGTCAATACATTTTAAGAGGTTAATGTACTCATAATTATGAACAAATTTCACTATGCGAAAGGTTTTTTTTAAATCTGTTGTTCAGAAGCGAAAGTTGTTCATAATGATGAGTACAATGACGCCTTAAGAGGAAATGCGTTTATTCTGTTACTCGTTGTTTTTTTGAACACGGACTATTATAACCAGTGCCAATAGTTCTCTCATTGTATACGTTAATCAGTCCAAACCACCCATAGCCTCTCACCTATACGCACAAAACGTTCCGGCGGTGGAACCATTGGTTTCACCTGACGCAATTGATTTTATACTTAATTTTTATGTACTTTACTTTATTTTTATACTTTGTATTTGAATAATATTTTCAGTCGCATTTAATTATCCGTATTGTACCTACCACTATTCTCTGCATCACCCAAAGGTTGACTGGTAGAGAATGCCTATGGCATTAAGTCCACCTCTGTACTTTTTTGTGCTGAAAGTGTTAATTAAACAAATAAATAATCTATAAACTTGACCGACGACCTGATGAGGGTCAATCAAACCATGTCAGAGGCCCTTTTTTTTGGGATGGGAAATCATCCAATGACTTCCCCCGCTATGGGCGGAGCGGGAGGGAGTATCAGACTTCTACTGACTAAAACCCATCCATGTTCCTTCATTGCCCTTTGTGTTCCGGAGCCACGGTGTCTCTTTCGAATAGTCCCGTGACTACGGCAGGCGTCGGCCCTTTCGGGCCCCTCTGTGTGATGACTCTCTTTGAGGCGCGCGTGGAACACTAACGCGCCGTCGACACGGCCTGTCGTCAGATGACGGACTGACGACGAGCTGATGTCAGAGGCCCTTGAGGCGATTTAGAAACTCTGACACTAGGGTGTGTGGGGTCGTTAGACCTTACTGCCGACACGATAAAAGATCATCATCATTTTAAGTCTCAAGTCTTCCACTGCTGCACAAAAGCCTCCTCTAAGTGTTACCACATAATGTACCAATCAAACGCGAATGGAGCAGCGGGCGACAGCTAGTTCTTTTATAAATTGAGCTTTATAGCAAAATGTGTCGGTATTCTAAAGTGTGTTGTAATAAAAATATACTGGAAGCCATTGCACCAAACTGTGTGGGTACAACGTTAACAGTCGCACATGTGTGCTGTTATAACTTTTTATAGCTGCTCGTGACGTACGGTTTTACTGTAAAATGTACGCCGCATAATTTTCTATTGATCGTTTGCAGTGCGAAAATTATGGAAAAAAAGTACCAGTATTGGAACTATTACGCAGAACAAGAGTGGGAAAATTATGGAAAAAAGTACCAGTATTGGAACTATTACGCAGAACAAGTAAATTGTATTTATTTTTTTCCTACTTGTCGTCAGTTCTGTTTGTCGTGAGCTATCATGCCATCTTGATTGTATGGTTTGACAGCTCACTGGTCGTTCACTTCGCCTATGTGTTCACTTCGACGTGTTTACAGAATCGCCCTGCAGATTTATTTCGTTGCGAGATCTAAGACAGTTGAATCGTTTTTCCGGGAATTTTTTCGAAACAATTGTAAATATTTGTTTTATTTTTAAGAAATAGTTGAAAGTAAATTATAATAAAGTCAAATGAAAAACTAATTAATCTTTTAACTCATACTCATCTTAATGTTATTTAAATTTTACATCGCGCTGTAATTGAGTGGCTGTATAAAAAGTTCGGACATAGATCAATAGAAATGTGAAAAATAAAACAAGTTTTGGAACGAAGTTCCTTATCGCGCGTTGTGTAAGGGGGCTAGACGGAAAAAAATCTCAAGAAAAGTTGGCACGACACTTTTTGCTATAGTAAGCTATTGTAAGCCGTGCGGCGTGCGCATGTTTCTCTGTCTGCCTCTCACTCTTATAGAAAGCATGCAAATTCGTTAGTCCAAGTCCAAGTCCAAGTCCAAGTCCAAGTCCAAGTCCAAGTCCAAGTCCAAGTCCAAGTCCAAGTCCAAGTCCAAGTCCAAGTCCAAGTCCAAGTCCAAGTCCAAGTCCAAGTCCAAGTCCAAGTCCAAGTCCAAGTCCAAGTCCAAGTCCAAGTCCAAGTCCAAGTCCAAGTCCAAGTCCAAGTCCAAGTCCAAGTCCAAGTCCAAGTCCAAGTCCAAGTCCAAGTCCAAGTCCAAGTCCAAGTCCAAGTCCAAGTCCAAGTCCAAGTCCAAGTCCAAGTCCAAGTCCAAGTCCAAGTCCAAGTCCAAGTCCAAGTCCAAGTCCAAGTCCAAGTCCAAGTCCAAGGTCAAGGTCGTGGACAAGGTCAAGGTCGCGGACAAGGTCAAGGACGTGGACAGGTCAAGGTCACGGTCGAGGACAAGGTCAAGGTCGAGGACAAGGTCAAGGTCAAGGACAAAGTCAAGGTCGAGGACAAGGTCAAGATCGAGGACAAGGTCAAGGTCGAAGACAAGGTCGCGGACAAGGTCAAGATCGAGATCGAGGACAAGGTCAAGGTCGAGGTAAAGGTCAAGGTCAAGGTATGGTCATGGTCATGGTCAATGTATGGTCATGGTCAATGTATGGTCATGGTCAATGTCATGGTCAATGTCATGGTCATGGTCAATGTCATGGTCATGGTCATGGTCAAGGTCATGGTCAAGGTGATGGTCATGGTCATGGTCAAGGTCATGGTCATGGTCATGGCCTTGACCTTCTTTGACTTTTCAAAGAAGTCAAAAATTCATAGGATATTGGATACTAATGTGAAGAAAAAAAACTTGCATGGGAAATTGAACCTATATTATTAATAAGGAGCACAATCGCGTTTACAAATAAATACTTGCAAAGACAAACCATTAAAGTAAAAACCTACTAAATTGTTCCGTAGGCTGTTATAATAAGGAGCATGATCGCATTTCCGAAAACTAACGCAGTTATTGAACTATTGAAGATTGTATTGAAAAACTACGTAGAATTTATGAATTTTGTAAATTAAATACCGCTACTCAGTCAGACCAGGTGGTAGGTAAGTAGCACGGTATTAAATTAATAATGAACGAAACCATTCCTTCCTACTTAAAAATAGGCTTAGGACTGTCAGCTGGAAAATATATATAATTTTTTTTTATTTATTTTTTAACTTTCTCGGGTCCCTGGAGACCCGGTCCTTTGGTAGGCATACGAGGGGCCGAAACCAACTCGCAGAGGCCCCGTTAGACATTTCAAATGTAATGGGGCACCAACCGGCGATTATCCCTGTATGCACTAAAAGTATTCCCAAGGACAAACAAGTTGGAGCATTACTATTGCAGAATATGGAAAAAAAAGATGAAACGTTATGGGTTTGGGCGGTTTAGTGGACTGATAATTGTTTATTATAGAACTATTGGCCCCTGCCTGACTACTAACAATATTCACGGCTTTTAAATGGCAGAGGGTGACTTGCACACTCAATGAATGGGCCCCCGAAAACGGTAGCTAGCACAAAGTGACGTAGCGCCAAGGAGGCAACATAGCCTGAGGTGCTAGAGGAGTGGAGAGGTATACCACGGCTATCAGGACAATTCCGGAAGTGCGGTCAAGATCCCTACCAGCATCTTACTGGATCGTACATCCTTCTCCCGGGCACGTGTGCTCTAGCGAATCTCCACTCAGACCGGCCAATTAAGGCAAGAAAGAGGTGGGAGCTCTGTTCCTCGTCAGTTTTCACACTGGCCAGCCAATAAAGGCAAGCCTTAGATGAGGAACAAGACTTCTCCCGGGAGATAAAGTTCGTGGGGTCGCTACTGCCCAACAGTTCGCCACAAAACTGCCTTGCCAAATATAATATTATTATTATGATTATTCAATGATTTTATTCAGTGGTCTACAATCAGCAATATTGTCAGTAGGTAAAAATCGGAGAAAATGTGTTTTTTTTTTTGGACTGTGCTGGACGAAATTAATTGATTCATCACCATTCGTTCGATAGTCGGTTTTCTTGATTTTGACTCAAGATTAGTTTGTACCAGTAGATTAGGTACCTGGGCTGGTCGGCATTTCAACCGATAGAGATAAAACAGTGCCCTGCATTAGGGCCCCCAAGTAACACAGTCTTGTAGGTTTAAAACAAATCTGTCTATTGACAGTCTATTCATGGTTAATCTTTGGGGCTTTCTAAAGATGGTTTCAATAAAGAAAATTTATTCTTATAGAGTTTTTTTCTCAAGCTCGATTATTTTTAGAGCATTTGTTCTAGAGCACACTTATTTTAAGTACGTTTATAGGTATTTTGAAAGTTTTTAGATAAAATACTCTACAAATAGTCAATAATGCCTAAAGGTACCTAACTTGAAGTACTTAAAATAGAAATAAAAAAAAACTCCTAACTAAAAAATGGCATCAAAAAATTCGTCCCCATCGCTATCGACTGGAAGTGAGCCCAAAAGACTGGCTGCATTGCCACGTTGTATGGCAATGCTTATCCTCTGTCCAAGGTAAAAGCCAGCTCTTACGGCCATAGATAAGATGATAATTATATTTTAAGATAAAACATTCTATTTTAGCTATTGGTACTTTTATCTTTGTTTATAAAGAGACTTAAGTCTAGATAAAATCGTTTAATACTTAGATACATTAAGTTTGTCTAAAAAAATGATAATGAAAACCGTTTTTTTAGTGGCTTTCTTCCTAAAAATGGCTTAGTTAAGTGCATTTGTGTTACATATTTCAATTGGATGATTTTATGCAATGGAGACAGTGAAAAAAAATAAAAGGTTTGGTGGCTTTCGTCGAAAAATCGGCACATATTTAAAAAGGAAGAAAAGTGAAGAAGAGTTTTAAAGTAATTCAGATTCAGAAACTTTCTAGTAACTTTCTCCAAAACGCGGGAAATTGATCTACGATAGACGATAAAGATAAGGCAGAAGATGAAGATACAACGGAATTTTCAGAGTCCCTTATAACAGCACAAAATTATGTTAGTGAGCAGTCCGATTCGGATGAAAACAACATAAATGACGACGACGAAAGTCGTGATATTAGTATTTATTAAATTACAATGTATACAGTATCTACATTATATACAAACGTGTACATAAAAACTAAATAAATCATTGGGCATCAAAACAATAATCCACATTGCTGTCAATGGCAAAAGTGCCCAGAACACTGGCAGCATTGCCACGATGAATGGCAATGCTGATTCATTGGCCGAAGAAAAGCCCCTTCGACAAGTTGTTTGCTGATGTCCCGAAAGACTCTATGTGCACTCGGACCCCATGGGCCTAGTGTTTCAACGCCAAAATAGGCTCAAATATATAACTCCCAATTAGGTTATTATATTTGCGCCTTTTGAGGTTTTCTGCACCTGCAGCAGCCGCCCCAGCACAGCCCGCCGTGCTAAGAAGATGGGATGGCGCAAGGGTGTCAACACGTCATGTTGCATCCCACGCCAAAGGCCTACCCACCTTCTAAGGCATTATGGTCATCCCATCTGACCTCTTCTCATCGTCACGTGCCAAGCCGTGGGGTTCTAAAACAGCTGGCACCCGACGGCAGCGGCGGTGACAAGAGCCTGACGGATGATGTCATTAATGCTGGCGTGCGTGCTAGCCGACCTGCGTTCCTACTGCAGGACAGGCCATGGTATTCGAGGCGGTCGACTGATTCACCGTATTGACACCGATGTGGAGCTCCGCTAGGAGCACCCAGACGCAGACACGTAGCGATCCGGAAAGTATTGTCACTCAGCATAGTACCTATGTCGGGTGACGGTAGTGCCTGTAGCCAAAGACCCGACTCCCATTCACCCACAGCCAGCAGGCGGGCACGCTCCGCAATATTGGTGGTCGTGTTTAAGAGGTTATTCCGTACCAACCTACAGAGCGGCTCATCCCATTGCCTTTGGGAAAATGGGTTATCGGGCAACGCCGTGTTCGGGCAAGCCACTTTCCAGGCGTTCAAAGCATCGGTCAAGCAAGGCACTTCAGAGTTAACCAATGTTGGAGTTAAAATCCTTTTGGTTAATTTTTCAGTGCTGTTGACCGAAGACAGGAACGCCGGTAGGCTTATACTAGAAATTTTGCGGATGCCGAGCCCACCAAAGCGAATGGGTAGTGTGGCTTGGAGCCAGGCTCGGTCATACAGAGCCACATTTAAGAGCGCTTTCACATTTTTTCTTGAATTTTAGCGTTTTATTCGAATTTTGATGTGTGATTTTGCTTTAGATATAGCCTTAAAAAAAATAAAAATATGCCTAAGACAGTTTTGTCAAAGCGCTCTTACAAAATCGAATTGCTCAGTTTGACTAAAGTTGAATACCGCGCGTCACAAGATTATATTGATTTTCGACAATTATTTAAAAATATTTACTTTACTTTTAATTAGACCAATGTTTTTTTCAAGCAATATAGCAATGCCACCTTAATTATTAAATATTTTTTATTTTAATTTGGATTATAATTTCATAGATAAAAATTATAGTTTCGTACGGAAAATTGTCAATAACTCTCAGTTTTACAGAATTATTTTTGGTGTATTACTGTATGAATCGTAATAAATTGATTTAAACATTCCAAAGTAGAAGATACAGTTGTACCGTGGACATTTTTATAAATGACTAGCGACCCGCCCCGGCTTCGCACGGGTGCAATGCTGATACTAAATGCACTACAGAAAAACCGTGAGAAAAACTGTTATCAACCTACCTCGCGTATGAGCCGCGCGGGTACCTTACATAGATCTAACTAAACTCCCCTCCCGCACGCGCACCACCGCCTTGGTGACCGCCGCAACAGGCCGTGCAGCAGAAATCGTAATATTTTAATTTCGCCATAACTTCAAAACCAAACGTCCGATTTTAATCATTCAAAGACCAAATATGATCTACATAAACTGTACTTAGTGATGAAATACTTTATTTTGATAAGGATTAATAGCATGAGTAAAATAAACGCGATTAAATGTAGTCCAAAAAAAATTTAGATTTTTAAATAAAAAAAATGGTTGTTGCGCCTCACTCGACATAGATAGGTATAGTGTGTCGCGGACTTTTTTGTAGATATTTATAAGATCTACAATTAATTAGAACAATTTATGGTTGTATCTTTTATAGTTTAGGCAGCGTACGCAAAATAAGTAACTTTTCTGGTTGATTTTTACACCTTGTGTCCGAAAAACCCAAATATCTTACGGAACCCTATTTTTTTGCAAAATAAAATATAGCCTATGTTACTCGTGGATAATGTAGCTTTCGAATGGTGAAAGAATTTTTAAAATCGGCCAAGTAGTTTTTGAGCCTATTCATTACAATCAAACAAACAAACAAACAAACAAACAAAGTTTTCCTCTTTATAATATTAGTGTAGATTAAATTATAATATCTTCGTTTTTTTTAAAAAAATTCAAAATTCAAGCATTTATTTCAATTAAACCATGTACAGGCACTTTTGAATTGTCAAGGTCGGTCGGTCCAAAAAGTTGAAGCTATTTGCACGTTCCAAAGCGTAGATCTCTATGGAGAAGAACGTGCAAGAAACTCCACGGACACTCTTTTAAAAATAATATTTGTTTACAAAGATTTATTTACATCGGGTTGACATTATACATACATGTGAGAACGATGTAAAAAACGAGCAGGATAAAAGCGTCCGGAATAAAAGAGGAACAATTCAAAGAAATAATTAAAATTAACCATGGCAGCTAAGAAATGACCAGTCCCGACTGACGGCGCCCGTTCACGAACATGACGCATGCGCCAGCACCATTCGGCTCAACCATTTTGAAGGGAGCCAAATGATCCAACGCATACGCCACCATCAGCTAGACTTTTGAGTGAGCATGACACTCCCAACCGCC
Source organism: Ceramica pisi (assembly GCA_963859965.1). Classification (NCBI taxonomy): domain Eukaryota; kingdom Metazoa; phylum Arthropoda; class Insecta; order Lepidoptera; family Noctuidae; genus Ceramica; species Ceramica pisi. The sequence continues at coordinate 4,949,830 of OY982541.1, read as the reverse complement.
AGGGTACATTCAAGTCAAAAACATACCTAAAACTGATAATTAAAGATAAAGGTACACAGTACTCACACATGTGCTGTTAATGGCTGAAATTATACAATGCTTAGTAAGTTGATTCTAACAATGCAAATTTTTCTTACAATCTTCAGCCGGTCCAACAATGTTTCCGAACTATTTACAGATTAGTTTGGGCTCCCTAGTGGCTGTGGAGCAGGACCAGCATTCAGCCAAGCATTTTTATCTTCAATATAATCCCCCAACTTATAATATGCTTGCCTGCATAGTGTGCGTTTAATACAAGACTTGAATTTCGTCTCATTTAGTTCTAATATATGGGGAGGTATCTTATTATAACATTTTAAACAGTACCCCATGAAAGATGAGGCTACTTTAGCCAGTCTGAAGCCTGGTTGAACTAACTGGTCCCTATTTCTAGTACTATAATTATGTCTCTCGCCTCTTTTACTAAAAAGATGTAAATTCTTTCTGACATACATGATGTTTTCGTAAATGTATTGACAAGGTACCGTCATGATGTTAATATTCTTAAACAGTTCCCGGAGAGAATCGCTGTACCAAGGTATCAAAAGATACCCTAAAGCAACGTTTTGTGAAACATCCTTTGCGGAGTCAAGGATTTTACTGATGTACGTGAACAAATCGAAATATTTATTTAGAACACTCCCTAGATAAATGATCAAACTATCTTAGGCATATTTTTGTTTTTTTTTTAAGGCTATATCTAAAGCAAAATCACACATCAAAATTCGAATAAAACGCTAAAATTCAAGAAAAAATGTGAAAGCCCTCTTAAGATAGATATTGAATGATTTGATCAATTTTGTCCAAAAGGTGTGACTATTTCCATAAAGGGGAAGAGTGAAAAAAATAAAAAATTTGGCCCAAAACAGCAATATCTTATGAGGGTGAAAGCCAAAGGTAAACTAACTTTAGAAAGTCTTTCCGAAATATCGATACAATGTTTAATTTTGTCGTCAATGAATGAAGAAAAACTGTCTTCTAATATTGGTGATCCTAGGAGGTGCAGAGAACTGTTATCTAAAATTTTGATGTCTTGGGCTATAGAATTGAATTTCTGTAGATTCATTGGTCTGTCGGTATTGTCACAAATAAAAATTTCACACTTGGAGTGGTTGAGGTCAAGACCGATAGATTGGAACTGCTTTTTCAGGTAAATAAAATCATTTAAAACGGTGTCTACGTCACCTCCTAGTGTTCCATCATCTAGATACCAAACGTTAAATTTTGAATTTAGTTTTTGAATTATTGGATGGATAGCCAAGCTGAAAATGACTGGCCCGAGGGGGTCACCTTGTTGGCATCCAACTGCAGATTCTAAAACGTTGCCTTTGCACAATAATTTAGAAGAAATCGAAATTCGTTGAATTTATTTTGCTCTGCTACTGCATAAGTTCTTCCGTTCACAACACATCAAATTATCTGTTCACTGATGAACGTCTAGAAATACTGTGCGAAGATAAAAAGGAATACAGAGATGACAGTTACTAGGTAATCTTAAACTACTCAGAAATCTGTTTATTCTTTCACTAGACAGTTTAGTATGTAGTAAGTGAGATTATTCTTGTCTAGAGCTAGAGCCATACTACAGAAAATTTTCTAAAGTGTTTGTTCTATTAAATTCGTTTTTCTAGTAAATTGTATCTTGACGCCATTTTTATTGCCTATTTTTGTTTTAAATAATTTTTGTTACATAATATTAACGCTTATTTTTATGTTTTTATCATTAAATTATGTCTAGTTAAACATTTAAAATGTTTTAAATGACTATATTTTAAATAAAGTGAGTATTTTAAACATTAAAATGCATTTTTTTTTAAATCTTATAATAAATAATATTCATATTTCGTAAAAAAAATATTAAATCTTACATTTACAGGGGGCGCTCTTATTTTAAGAGAGTTTTACATAATATTCGACGATAGAATTTCAATCGCTTATAGATTTGCTTGTTTACCCATTATTAACTAGCTAAAAAGTAATGTAAGAAATAATAAATTTGTTACGCCATGATGCAATTCAATATTAAGTTTAAATAACTCTTGTAAGTTCTGCGCCATTATGTGTCGTTGTCCATTACAAATCAAATGTAACCTAAAGTTGTTAGTCTTGAGTTAATTTAGGTTTAAAAACTTGACGAATAAAGACTTCTTTAAAGGTCTCAACTTTATCAATAAACTATCTACTAGTAAACACAAACAGTTTAGTGAGACACTAGAAAAATCTCTACAGACAATTTCAAAATACTAAAACTCTTATCTCTATCTATTCGTGTTTTCTTAACTCATTCTTATGAGAAAGGATAAGGTTGTGCCCACTTTTACTAAACTGTGTCTATAAGCGTTCTTGAATATTACTTGGGAGATATTTTACTCTTAAGGTAGACAGTACAATTAAATTCTATTAGATGTCTAATAGTCCGTTTTTAGACGCGATTGTGTTACTTGAATTGTCCCTGGCGGCGGCGGCGGCTGTCGACTTGGCTTTCGAAGGAGAAGCGGCGGACGCGTCGGCGGCTGCCGCCTTCTTGGTCTTGGCGCCAGCTGCCGATGCGGTCGCCTTCTTCGTTCATAATTATATTCTTAATTCGAGAGAGAGATCAGGATACGTAACTGAACGTAAATTTTGTATAATTATGCAATCTAGATACTAATATTATAAAGCAGAAGAGTTTGTTTGTTTGTTTGGTTGTACGCGCTAATCTCAGGAACTACTGGTCCGATTTGAAAAATTATTTCTGTGTTATATAGCCCATTTATTGAGGAAGGTTAAGGCTAATATCATCACGCTAAGACAAATAGGAGCGGAGCAGTAATGGAAAATGTGAAGCAGACGAAGTTGCGTGGGTCAGCTAGTTTATTATAATAATATCCTTGGACATTTCACACAACGCCATATAGTCCCAAGCTAAGAACCTAATGCTTGTGTTATGGTAACGAGATGGCTGATAAACTACTTATATACATTTTTTTTGTAAATACATACATATTTTATATAGAAAAACACCCAGACTCGGAACAAATACATTTAGGTCGTACAAATATTTGTTCTGTGCGGGAATCGAACCCGCGACATGCTGCGCAGCAGTCAATCGCACAATCACTGCGCCAACCGTGTCAGTATAGATATAGATTAGTATAGATGAAAGTACATACAGTACATACAGTATAGATATAGATTAGTATAGATGAAAAATATTTTTATATTTTGAAGTTTTACTGGAGATATTTTCGGTAAATATATTAACTGCTTTTAATCATTTTATACTAGTAGATTTACACTGTGCCATTTTAGTCGTCGTACAAAGGCGGCCCACTTAATGTGCCTGACATAAAGTACCTCTAGGTGCGATTATTTTTGAAAATATAATTAACTAAATAATTAATTAGTATTAATTAATTAATTAATAATTAATATTAATTAGTTTAATTTTTAACGAATTAACTTACTTTATATAATTTCGAAGAAAATAAATTACTGGCTATCTATGATATTTTCTTAGCCGTGTTGTTACCAAACGAATTACAATAAAAATGTCCGTAGGCACATGAAAGCTACTAGTATTTGTTGAACACAACATGGCTTTTTCAGTAAACCTGAGATAATAAGGTTTATTTTCAAAAGATCGGAGAAACTTTTTACGACACATTTCATTTGATACTTCAGGTCTTTTGTTAGTTCAGTTGTAAAAACTTCAGATCTTCCTACTGGGCTTTATCTGCAGAGGAATAAAATTAAGTACGTAGTCGTAGGCATATTTTCTCTGTATGTTAGGCAGACATAGGTAAAAAGGTTTGTAAAAAAAACTTTTTACAAAAAAATACAACCGACTTCCAAAAAAAAACACTACAAAGTAAAAAATAACTTTAATTTCGGAAGTCGGTGTTTTTGTTACTTTCTTCGTATTTTGACACCGACTTCCGAAATTAAAGTTATTTTTTACTTTGTAGTGTTTTTTTTTGGAAGTTGGTTGTATTTTTTTGTAAAAAGTTTTTTATTTTTCACTTTTTAGTGGTGCCCCACACCTAACAACACCACTGCAAAATCGCAGAAAAGCAAAATACGCAATTTCGATTATCAAAGAATCATCTAAATAGTCAAATTCCAGCTATTTTGATTTAAAATCCTAAGGAGATTGGCAGAAACCCATGTATTTTCAGTACCACATAAAGGCTTAGCGTTTCATAGAATGAATATATGGATTTGAATGCTAATATAGAGTACAACAGAATATGTAATGGTAAGCCATACAATAGACTTGGGGTTATTTAATTGATTTTAAACATAACCTCAAAATGGAGCACCAAAAATAATTCTTAAAGATACCTACCTACATACTTTGTAACTAAAGGAAAACCCTTATAAATCATACATTTTAATCAGATAAAGTGTATAGATTGTACTTTAATAATTATAGAAAGATTTTTGAGTTACTAGTAGATGTTACAGCAAGGTGTTCTTAGTTGCGTGGAGGCGCAACGCCGGGGCGAGACTCCTCTGCCGCTGCAAATCGCAGCACGGCGGACGGAGCTCCGGCAGGATCTCATGGCGGTATGGAGACAGCGACTGTCGCAACCCAGCGTTGGGCACGCCACAATTGTGGCGATAAGTCCCCTCTTTGAGGAGTGGCTAGAGCGGCGCCACGGCTTCCTCACCTTCCGCCTGACGCAGGTACTCACCGGACACGGTTGTTTCGGAAGGTACCTGTTTCGAATTCAGCGGGAGGATCGCCCGGAAAACACAGTGGAGCATACGGTGGAGGTCTGCCCTGCGTGGGTAGAGCAACGCTGTGTCCTCGTTGAGGCAATCGGTGGCGGCAACCTCTCGCGTCCGGCCCTGGTTCAAGCCATGAACCGGAGCGAGCAGGCATGGGAAGCGGTCACCTCCTTCTGCGAAGCAGTAATGCAAGCGAAGGAGGAGGCCGAACGTGTGAGGGAGACCTCGCGCCCCGGCCGCCGCACCAGAAGAAGACGCCCTGGGCGTCGGGAGTCGCAGAGCGATTCCCGGCCACCGTACCTGTGCCTGGGGCCTGCGGACGGCGAGCATTGGGTGGCTCGCCATCTGATCAGAATCAGGTCCGGGTCGACGGCGCGCTGTGTTCCACGCCCGCCTCAAAGAGTAGTCAGCAAAGCAAGTGGGGCCCGCTAGGGCCAGTGCCTGCCGGGGTTGCGGAATATGTTCGAAAGAGTCACCGCGGCCCTGGAACGCAAAGGGCATTAAGAGGAACACGGATGGGTTTTAGTCAGTAGGAGTCTGACACTCCCTCCTGCTTTACCCAGAGCGGGAGGAGTCATTTGATGATTTCCCATCCTTAAAAAAAAAAAGTTGTTCTAAGTTGAGATAAGGAAACGGCAAATATAGATAAGAAGATTTTGAATGATTTTAGGCTATCCAGTTGCTGTGACGTCACTTATAATAGTAATAACCTTCCTTTAGCGGGATTTGAATCTGTATCCAAGATGGTCCATGACCCACCCACAAGAACCATCTTGTGGGTGAGTCATACACCATTATTCATAAAACTTTTTATTGTAATGTTAACAATACATTGTCAAGAAATACCGCAGGGGGGGTTGTTCCTTCGTGTCGAGCGTAAGCGAAATACTATACAGTTACAACAGTCGCCAATGATGGAGCTTTGACCTTGCTGTTCCTTTTCAACGGCTATGAAAACAAAATATGTGATCCGCCCCACATGAGGGGATTTTATTTTTACTCTTAACAAAAATGGATTTTCTCCTTCTAAACTGCTCAAATCCAGCTGGTCGCGATCTATTTCGGGTGTGTACATTCCTTGAAAGCGGAAATGTTCTCCAACGTATGATCTAGCTTGACGGATCTAGCATGTGCCACACACAAATAAACCAATTCTTCCAAGGAGAGCCGTGGGAATTATATGTATATTTGAGGCATCTATATTCGGAAACATAATACTGCGACGATTCAGGCGCTCCATGGCTATAATCGCTAATTCGTTCTCTAAAAATAAACGTTCATTTATTATATTTTACATTATTTGAGCATTTCCTGGGTCGGTAAATTGAAATCCAAATGCATTAAATACAGCACAAGCAGTTTTTAAATCTTTCATAAGATGAGGACTCGCTCGATTGAATATTCTTGTCTGAAGATTTTGAAATCTCTCTTTATCTGAGCACACAACGGGATCGACATTCTCTGATTTGAAGTACAAACAATATTAAATAAGATTCCTATCACCAGTTCCGTCCTGCACAAAAGTATAATCAACTGAACGCAAATTGTAATGTTATAGCAACATGGTGGCTGAAAATTCACATGGTTCACACTTCATTTGTAGACGCATATGAACACTACAAATATTCCAAACGACGAACTAAATAGGACACCAACACAGAAATATGACGTTTTGCCTACATATTTTTTGTATTTGAAATAAAGTGACAGCTGGGTTGCCAAATATTAATCATCAATTTGAATCGAAATAAGTTTGGCTCTATTTTATGCGTTTTGTTGTGAATTAATGCGTTTTGTTTTCGTAACGGGGTAGCACACTAAAATCATGTTTTTTTTAATTATTACCAACAACTAATTAAACATTTTAGCTTGGAAAATAACTACGAATATAAGACCTATAATTTGCATATAAGAAGATTTTGGAACATTTAGATTTAATGAGGTACCCGAGTCGCCAATCTTCTTTCGTAACCGATTTTGATATGATTTAAATGGGACCAATCTGCAAGTATATCCTTTCAGATAAAACAAGAATTTTTCAAATCGGTTCATAATTGTCGGGGTTATGAGGTAACAAACATAAAAAAAAAAAACGTACAACCGAATTGATAACCTCCTCCTTTTTGGGAAGTCGGTTAATAATTTTCTCCATTCAAGTCTCTCAAGACGTCCACCTAATGCGAGAACCAAGCTGTGGGAGAATCAGCATCCCTCACCTCCCGACTACTTGCAACCCCAGGAACATCTGCCACCTTTTTATATGGATGGGAAATCATCAAATGACTTCTTCCGCTTAAGGCGAAGCAGAAGGGAGTGCCAGACTCTAACTGACTAAAACCCTGTTGTTCCTCCGTGTGCCCTTTGCGTTCCAGGGCCGCGGTGACTCTTTCGAACAAATTCCGCAACCCTGGCAGGCACTGGCCATAATGGGCTCCGTCTACTATGCTGACATCTCTTTTAGGCCCGCCTAGAACTCCACCCTCCTCCTCGCCCTAACATATGCCACCTGGACGTGATCTCCAGTGGCCAGTTTGGAAGGCACTGAACGTGCCGCGTACCCAGATGGCCGCTGCAAAGACAATCTGGCGAAACGGGGATTCTTAGACCCATCGGAAACTCGAAGTGAGTGCGGTGCTCTTCTTCAGAACATGAACCACTTGTTGGAGTGCCCCAGGTACCCATACACCTGTACTTCAGGGGATTTAATTAATGCCACCGACGCTGTAATTAACGTAGCCACCACTGGGCTCAAAAAATCTAAGAATAAAACCATCGACTCGAAAATAATAAGGCCTCTATTAGATACGGGTAGGCCACGACCTAGAATAGGACATAGGACCCTTTTTATCCCGGAATTATTCAAAAATTCAAAAGTCATTTATTCAAATTAGGCTGAGAGCCAGCACTTTTTGAACGTCAAGTTCTACAAAAGACAGCCCCCCAAAACGCCCGCCCGTCACCACTTCCTAGTGTTTTAGCTGTGGAGAAGAAGTGGCCAACAAACTCCCCAGCAACACATCTGTCTGTTACGTTTTAGGAACTAGAATTTAAACACTGAGATTATACCTATGCTAACGGGATGATTTTCAACCTTTTTCGTCAAAGGTTGGCAGACGTTGATGGCTGTACGTAAATATTTTAATAAAATTCTGCAAATGATCTGAGTTCTGTAAGCTCCTCCACTAAATGAACAGAGTACAACAACATTTAACCTTAATCTAAAAAAAACAAACTAATACACAACCACTCTTGTGTAAGTTTAATGAAACAAGTCGACAATGGCCTGGAGCAAAGTAGAAAAAGATTTAAAAAGTCGATCGTTTCTGCAACCGCAATTACCGGTGGATTGAAGTGCTAGTGGAAAAGATTAGGTAAAAACCTTACTGAAGAGTATAGAAATAGTCAATTTCGTATTTTCTGCTTAAAATATGAATAAAAATAAACGTTTTCGCAGACATAACATTTATGGTTTTTTTTCCTCTTACCTTCTTTTACACTTGGCGATCGTATAATTATATATTGTGTAAGTAAGCGTTTTTATATCTCGAAGAAATGCACGGTTCCCATTCCATAATTATATTCATACTGATCCTTTTCCAATAAAATGCACACACAAATGTACACATTATTTTTTTTAACACCGTGGTTTATAAATTCAAACGGGTGTTTAAAACCAGCCATATATATTTCTTTGAAATGTAAAACCTACCAAATGCGAATCGATCTCGCATACAAAGGGTTCCGTACCATACACCTTAATTTTATTTGTTGTTATATTTGAAATACACAATCTATGAAAATTTGAACTGTGTAAGGTAGACAGTTTACGGTTCTTGTGATAAACCCTGCTGACAGACTAGCGGATGGATTGACGGACAGCAAAGGTACTTCACCTTATAACCAGAAACCAGAGTGTATTACAAGTAAATTGCCTACATTAAAACAAAAATACACGACTGCCTAAGAAAACTGAAACCTACAAAAGCGTTAAACTTTTCTGTAGATAAGTATAAAACACTGCAACGTTCTAGACAGCTCCATTATACTTAAAACTTATATTTTTACAGCATTTTCCTTTTCCAGGTATAATAAAATCTTACTATGCATATTGCAATTTTAAACCTTAATAAGAAATTCGCTTTGTGAATTTTCAAAGCTTCTTTGGTTCCGCATCAACAAGCCACTGTTACTACCCAACCACCCACTGTGCACCATTTTGTTAAAAGGTTTTAACGTAAGTTCTTATAAACTGTATTAAATAGTAGCGATATAAAATTTCTTTGTCATTCTTATAACTCATCAGTCGGTCGATTCCATAAACATCTCGAAATAGGCTTAGGTGTACTGCAGTGCGATTCTGTAAACATGTCGAAGTGAACACTTAGGTGAAGTGAACGACAAATGAGCTGTCATACCATACATACAAACGGCATAATCAGCTCACTTGTCGTTCACACCACCTAAGTGATGTCGACAAAATCGACCGGCTGATCACGAAGAGCTGTCAATTCATGTCATCGAACTAGAATGACAGCCGGTCGATTCTGACAACATGTAGAAGTGAAGGCATGGGTAAAGTGATCACGAAGTGCAGCTATGCCTTCACTTAGAAAAGAAAAGAAAAAGCATTTATTCCGCCAGAAGCGACACACAAAAACTTAAAAATCATCATCTGCCTAGCCTTTTCCCAACTATAGTCAAACCGGATTCAGCTGAATACCAGTATTTTACGTGGAGCGGCTGCCTACCAGACCTCCACAACCCATTAACTGGGTAACACGGTACTCCTTGGCAAGACTGGTGTCAGATTTTCTGGCTTCTGACAATCCGTAACGACTGCCAAAGATCTCCAAATGACAGCCGAGACCAACAGCTTAAGGTGCTTTCCGAGGCACGGAGGAAACTCGGTATGTCAAGATGGTCACCCATCCACAGACCAACCTCGGCAAGCGTTGCTTAACCTTGAAGATCGACCTGTGCGGCTGTTTTTATTTAGCTACGAGCTCCTCCACACAAAAAAAAAACAAAAACTTAAAAATAAAAGAAAATAAATTACCAACTAAAAACAAAATATTTACGAAAACTTGTCCGTAAAAAAAAATGAAATAAAACCAGATATATTAGCTGTCAATGTCAGGGCCGATTAACCTACCACGACTCACTCTCTGGTCACACCACAGACACACCAGTAGTGCGATTCACTAAGGCAGAACATCTTTACAACCAAGAAATCATCGATGAAACATCTGATAAATAGATGCCACATCAGATGTTTCAACGATGATTTCTTGGTTGTAAAGATGTTCTGCCTTAGTGAATCGCACTACAGAACAGGAACACAGTTCTACATTTATTTTGTCTATGGAGTGACCGTGACATCCAGCACCGACTGACAGTGACAATGGCAAGTTCAAGACACTTCGACATGTTTACGGAAATGCACTGCAGCCGTTCGATTTTATCGTCCATCGTGATTATTTGGATTGACAGCTCGAAGTCAATGTTTCGTTTGGGGTTTCTTCGTTATTTGTCACCGATTTCCAAAATTAAAATAATTTAGCCCTTCTCAATAAGAGGTCGGTTAAATACTGGTACTCCCAAATTTTCAACCAGAACATATAAATATTTAATTATCTATCTCCGAAGTTCGCCATCAGATCTTTACGAAAATTAAATGAGAACATTTCGAAATACACCTGTATCGAACAAAAACAGCAATCCATCTTAATTACATATTTATGACAGACTTATGCTCGGGCAGAACTCTGTACATACATACAAAAGAGATTTAGAAAGTGGAAATTATATTTATTTCCTACTCCTCCGCTGTAATTTTCTGATTGTTTTCGTTGCGAGATCCAAGACAGTTGAATCGTTTCTCCGGGACACGTCGGGCTTCATTAGCTCGGCGTTTTTTCTTTGGAAATGGGTGGCGGGATTGTCCCATTAAAAAAATGCAAAAAAGATAAACATCGAATTAATAACCTCCTCCTTCTTTGAAGGCAGTTAAAAAATGTAGCGACGCTAATTAATTGTTTTCTTTTAGATGACGTCGTCAAAATCTGCGACATTCAAAATGCGACATACGACTACATAATTATAATAGTTACCTCAGGAACAATCAGGGTCAGTATCAGCTCACCAGCGACTGGTTGGAAAGACAGCTTTTCGGCTGACTTTAATACTCTTCAAGCAAGGGTGCCTTTAGCCGATGTCTGGTTGCCAGCATGCGATCACTACCTGGAATCAGTCAAAAGTCCCCCTATTATGACGTGCCATACCATCATGATAACGTTAAGAAAATGGATTATCCCTTTTTTCTCAACGTAATCGTAACGTAATCTCAACTATACGTCATGTACAGCTCCGTCTCTCTCACAACGGAATTATGAAGACATTGGCTTGTCATAGCCTTAATAACTACACTAAGCTGCACTGTTTAGAGGAGTGCCTAGCCTTGCTCATGCTTTTGCCTTTGGAAACGATATAGAGAAAAATCCTAACAAATAAAATTCTTCCGTTACCAAGGCCGCTATCCCACTGGCGTTTTACGAGCGTCGGCGTTACTCCAACGTCCAAGTCTGTAGTTGCTCCCGCTCTAAGGAAGGATTTCCCGAAATCCCAACTGGAACAAGAAAAAACGTGATATACGCTTACGAAGTGGCAGGCAAAAGATAATTTATAATATTAGTATAGTTATAGGAGTACTTTGATGATATTATCATCATTGTACTTCTATATCTATGTTTACATGCTTTACCAACTAATATTATAAATGCGAAAGTTTGTGAGTATGTATGGATGTTTGTTACTCTTTCACGCAAATACTACTGAACCGATTACGATGAAATTTGGTTTGTAGGTAGCTGAAGACCTAGAATAACACATAAGCTTCTTTTTATCCCGGATTTCCCGAGGGGATTTACACAGGAATAACGAGAATTTATACGCGGACGAAGTCGCGGGCGGCCTCTAGTATATTATAATGCGAACGTTTGTTTTTGAGGATGTTTGTTACTCAATCACGTTAGAACGGCTGAATTTGACACGGAGGTAGATTTTAGTCTAGAATAACACAGAATTATTTTAATCTCGGAAGTATGGTCCCTTGAGCCGCTAAGCCGTTGGTCGCGGCTGTCATTTTTAGATCTTTGCCAGTCGTTACGGATAGTCAGAAGCCATTAAATCTGACACCAGTCTTGCCAAGAAGTACCGTGTTACCCAGTAAACGGGTTGTGGAGGTCTGTAGGCAGCCGCTCTACGTTTTCGTAACACATTTATAGTGCGTAGTCTATGTTTCCTGATAGCTACAACCTGGGAATCAGTGAATAAGTTACTTCTAGGCAAGCGTGTTCCATCTTAGACCGAATCATCGCTTACCATCAGGTGAGATAGTGGTCAAACGCGTTCCTATAAAAAGTAATAAAAAATACTGGTATTCAGCTAAACCCAGTTTGACTGGGAGCCGATCCCAATACAGATGAGAAATGGCTATGCAGATGATGATGAAGTATGTTTCCTTGAGATAATTTTCGACATACACGAGGGTGGAGCGACTGGCAGATTGTATTAATAATTGCCATAGTTGACTTTTATTGCTAATTCAAGGTATTTTACGAAAGCGATTAAGAAACTGATCTGATGCCGATGAACTGTTTTGTTTAGGGTTCCGTAACCAAAGGGTAAGCAACGGAACCCTATTGCTAAGTCTCCGCTGTCAGTTTGTCCCTCTGTCTGTCAACGGGCTGTGTATCTCTAGAACCGTACCTAATAGGTAGGCTGTTGTTGTTGTATTTATATTACCGCTGTGACAATAAAATAACAAAAATAAAATAAAAATATAAATAAAAAGGGTATCCCAAACAAGAAACGTGTTCTTTGGATTATTGTATGGAACCTTAGTCTGAGAGTCTGACTCGCACTTGGCCGGTTATTCTTATCCTAAATTACCATTTCCGCTTTCCTGGTTTCCTTTTACACATATAAATATCCATGCCAGACTAACCAGCCAGTTGAAATTCTGAAGAAAATAACTTTCATAATATTCTAATAATATTTACATGTGAAGGAGAAGTACGTGTCATATTTTACAGCAAAGATAAAATCTAATTTTCTGCATATAAACCAACTGCATAACCTTGTAAAGTGATGTACTGAATATTTAAAGTTTTCAGCAAAGTTTTTGCATGTTAGTTATTTCGTTAAGTTACCTAGATGAAAATTTTGCCTTCATGAAGTGTGTTCATGCCTGAATTCCTGCTTAGTGAAATTTCAATAAGTTTAACATATAAAGGTAGACTACATGCTATTAGTAAGTAGGTAGTGTGGTATTACTATTAGTAGGTACTGTGTATGTTCTTTATTAATTTAAAGCACATGTCTCATCGCCGACAAAGAAGCGATTGGCTATCGACGATTTTCTCGCCGAGAACCGAACAAAAGATATAGATTTGGTATGAGTAAAAGAGACATATTTATAGTCGATAGCTGGCTGTTTACACTGCTAGCCAGAACTATTACCAATTTATCGCAACGACAAACTATTGACAAAAGAGGCACATAAGTAGATAAATATCTAGTGTATTTTAGAATAGTTAATAACGGTATTGCTACCATGTATGTACCTTTTTCCACGGAATCTCCGTGATCATGGCGCTTGCAACAGTGCTGAAATATCGAAAACTCGCAAATAAAAAGGTACATGGTAGCAATCCCGTTACTATTCTAATGTTAGTGACCATGAAAGTTTAGAACAATATTTTATATAGTGTATTTTAGCATAAATAACGATATCTATACTAATATTATAAAGCAGAAGAGTTTGTTTGTTTGGTTAGGTTTGTTGGCTAATCTCAGGAACTACTGGACCGATTTGAAAAATTCTTTCAATGTTAGATAGCCCATTTATCGAGGAAGGCTATAGTCTATTTATCTAAGTCAAATAGGAGCGATTAATTAATTAGAGCGAGAGATTATTTTTCAATTTTTAGTGGTACCCCACATCTAACAACACTACTGCAAAATCGCAGAAAAGCAAAATACGCAATTTCGATTACTTGGATAACAAAAAACCATCATCCAAGTAGACGAATTCCATCTACTTCGATTTACAATCCAAATTTCTTAACTAAATATATGTGTATTGATAATTAACAATTCGATAACTTAAGAGAAGTTTCCATTTCATTGTTGTCAGAAGTGACAAAGCAATCCCGAGGTCGATTGCTTATACCTAACTATCTTTGATGTCGCTTATGATGTTGAATCTATTTGTAACTACGTATCTTACTGTGTACGCTTTGGTTTGAGGTAAAGGAGAACCCTTTTGAGACTCGTGTTAATTGACTTAAGCCTATTTTGAATACACTTTGACCAATTAATGTTGATTTTGCTACCAGGCGGAATGTTTCGAGAAGTTTAATTGGCTACAGATCTAACAATGTTGTGTTTGTGATTTTGTGCAGAAAGCAATGTTGGGAATTCGCAAACATTAATTGAGGTTAAGCAGAGGTGCCATTCATGATGCTATTCACTTATCACCAGTTATAGAGGGCGAGTCTATTACACACAAATCTAGATTCGTTTAGCAACTACCACGTACGTACGTGCGTACGTTGCGTGTGTGTGGTACGGGGCTACGGGCGTATACTAGAATGGAAAAACACAATAACATTTTGCCCGACCTGGGAATCAAATCCAGGATTTCATCCTCGGCGGTAGCGTTTGCGACTACACTTCATACTATGACGTCTTCGTTGTTGTCGTCATTAAATACAAGTGCAATACGACGGTTTATCCCTCAAATGCGTACCTACCCAATGCTAATGTTCATAAAGTTCAATATTCAACAAAAAATCTAACGACCGAAATTAACGACCTCGTCGATTTTGTTAACATCTCACCGGAGTATGAAGTGAACTGTCATTCCATCTTGTGTCTATGGATTGACAGCTTACTTCATGTTTCTGAGAGTTTTACAAAATCGCACTGCAGTTTACTGAATACTTTGTATGTGCCAACCTATTAATGAATAATAAATTATTAAAACACAAGTCAATAATTAAAATGTCAATAGATAGAATTAATTAAAAACAAAAATGAACAAGATAATATTATTAAATAACAACTATATAGATACATTTGGTCAAATTATAGTTATTATATTAATTAATTGTATGGGTACTTACAACAAGATTTAATTGCCCATTGTCGTCCTCATCCAACTATACTGCATAGGACAGTCCAGGCGGTCAGCAATCATCTTCAGTATGCCGTTACTACTAACTCTCACTCGGTGGAAAATACAGGCAACCATCTTGCGTATAATCGCATGGTATCCATCTGTCCGCGCTTCTGCGAACATTCTGGATGCACTACAGTCTCGAGGTAGTCGCAACAGCATCATATATTATATAATGTTTGTACATGACTACCGTACAGATAACTGGGCAAACGTTGTTTTGCCATTAAAAAAAATAAAAAAATATAGCCTACGACATATTCTCAGACCTGCCAAATATACCTACACAAAAAAACATAAAATCGGTCAAGCCGTCTCGGAAGAGTTCGAAAATAATCACTGTGACACAAGATTTTTATATACATAATTAGATAATATCAGGTCCAGGGTTGCGGAATTTCCGCCGCAGTAGACGCCCCAGGCGTCGGGGGTCACCTGGTGGCCTCCAGCCACTGTAGGCGCGGGCCTGTGGACGGTGAGCTATAGGCTAGCTCGCCGTCCGTCCGTCTTATGACGACAGGCCGTGTCGACGGCGCGTTCGTGTTCCACGGGCGCCTCAAAGAGAGTCAGCACAAAGAGGGGCCAGAAAGGGCCGACGCCTGCCAGAGTTGTGGGACTATTAGAAAGAGATACCGCGGCTCCGGAACACTAAGGGCAATGTAGGAACATGGATGGCACTCCCTTCCGCTCCGCCCAGAGCGAGAGAAGTCATTTGATAATTTCCCATCCCAATAAAAGGGTTGCGGAATTTGTTCGAAAGAGTCACCGCGGTCCTGGAACGCAAAGGGCACTATGAGAAACATGGATGGGTCAGTAAGAGTCTGACACACCTCTCTACTCCACCTTGAGCGGGAGGAGTCATGAAAAATATAATATCAGGTACCTAAATTCAATCACTTTATGCTGAATGGAATACAAGAAAATCAATCCGCTACGCTTGCAATTAATATCCCTCCAACCCCCGCAATGAATTTATACATTGCCGCGGAACGTACTCATTAATGCGGCTTACATTCTGTTCAATTTCAAAGCATTTCTCTCAGGTACGTGGAAACACGACTTACTTCAATCAGAGGGCTTAAACTTCAGTGCTGCAATATCTACAATGTTGCCACAAGTAGGGCTTCAGCAGACATGCTACTCTATGACGGTGATAGTGGTACATGGGATTTAATTTATTTTTGGAAACTAGGCGCAGAACATTTTTTTTTAAACGGTGCCACATACTTGAATTTTCTCTTGTTACGTTGGTGCGTTTATATATATAAACTCACATACACAAACAGCCAGAGAACTGAAGAATTTAGAATACAAAAAAAAAACAGATTCGAACAAAAAAAAACTAACGTGAAGTAATCGGTTACTCTTTTCAGAACTTAACAACGAGGTAAGTAATGCCAATTTTTCAAACATATTATTATTATTTTTTATTCGTAAAATAATATGTTCTGTTAAAAATACTGAGTGCAAGAAAAGTGCCTCCGTAGTAACCCTGTATACCCAACTTTTAAAGCAAACAAGATTGGTTTGTCGTTTTTGACAGCTCGATATGGCAAATAAAAGAGCAGCAACACAGGGTATCACGATTTTGTAATACCCTGTTCAAACGTGGCAAATCGCTGAAACCGAAATAGCATTGAATAAATAGTTTGGCAAAAATCCACAATGCTTTCGTGGCCAAACGCAAAGAGATGCCAAAACGCAAAACTGCATTCATCAAGGAGAAAAATCATCGCTATTGTTGTTAAAAAGTAGAATGTCTGCTAAGAGCCTCAACCCGTAAACACTAACGACAAGCAAAGCAATATAAGCGGTTTCCTAAGCTACTACTCCTGTTTTGCTATTGGTTACTCAATAAGCATAAAATATCAACTCGGAAAAAGATCATCACCGTATCGCCTATCACCTTTTTTATTTTTACTGTTGATAGGCATACGTTTGACCGCTATCTTATCTTATGTTAAGTGATGATGCGGTCTAAGATGGAGCACGCTTGCCTAGAAGTAACCTATTCACTCTTGACTTAAAGACTCCCAGGTTGAGCTATCAGGAAACACAGACTCAAGCAGGTAATTCCACTCTTTAGATGTACGCACAATGAATGTATTCCCAAAACGTTTTGTGCGTATAGATGGGATACCTCGCCGTCAAACAGGCGTCAACTTAACGAAAGCACGAAACCAAAAGGGGTTCACTAGCTCCGGTACGTCGACTCGGCTACAGCTTGGCGAAGACGCAGCGGTTACGTTTTGCCAATCATCCGTTTTCGGCTAAAGGACGTAGGTGAGACAGAGTGAACACGGAGAAACGTAAGCGCGGGGATGATGAACTGTAGGTATGTGTAAGCGGGAACTTTAAGTTGCCCACGCACAGCACCACGGTTCGTTTGCTTGTCCGGAGGCGCGGCGTTTACGTTACGATTCTGATTAGTGTGCGTTGCAGTAGTGAGTCTTATACAGAGAATTTTGCTCGGCTCGAGTTGATCCGAGTGCTATGATCTTAAGCTTACATTTTTAATACCTACATATCTGTGGTTTACTCAGCTTTCAATATTTGTTTGCATTAAAGGTTTGGTTCCTTGATCGAAATGCACCTGCGGTTTGCGGTGCCTGACACATATTCGTATAAAAACATCTAAAAAGCCTTTTGTTGTGCAAACTGATCAATTAAAAGTTTTTAGAATTAAGAATATACTTTAATGCCATAAATAATTAACAATTTATAATCTGTAAACCTTCATCTGTAGCTGTATAATCTGCAGAAGTAGAGTTAGGCAAATTTAAATTTCTTAATTTAAAAATCGATTTGCCATACAACGTGGCTATGTCAGCTAACAGCATTGAGGACGAATTTTTTGATGCTCTATTTTAGTTTGAATTTACTTTAGTTTATTTAAACTAGCTGATGCCCGCGGCTTCGTCCGCTTGACGAATTATAAACTAAAACCCTCCTCGAGAGCCACTCTATCCATTGGTGAAGACACCATGAAAGTCGGTGCAGTAGTTTTTGAGTTCATCGCGAACAGACAGACAGACGCGATGGACGACTTTGTTTTATAATATTATTATACATTAAGTTTAAAAAATCGAACCTCCGATTTTTTTAAAACTGCGATGAAAAGTTATCTGCTGTGTAGAAGCACGTATCTAAGAGGATATTTTTATCTTAGGTAAGTTATGAGTTCTGAACACCGAGACGAATCTGATGGTGCAAATGTCTGTAGAAGTTTCAAGTTATGGGCAATTTCAAGTTTTGTTGGTACAACGTTTGTGGCGTTACTAGTTGTTGATATCACAGCGATTTATCTTTTGAAAGGTTTATTTTCTTCATTTTACTGAAAATCTGAATAGTCGGGTTAAAATAAATGGTCACCATATTATTATGTGTATAGTTTTTGTGTAAGCTAATTTTATCGTAAAACTAACCGTTTTGCAAAAAATCCAAAAGCTTATTTTTTTTTATAACACATAGTGTCGATGGAGACTTTCCACAAAGTCATTATAATGGTATCCCTAACTTCCGTGTCAATTTTAAGCTTCTTAGGAATTGATGGATCTTAGGAAAATTGGCCTTAGTGATCAAATTCAAAACGCAACATCATACAAGCGACAGTCAATGACAAAACTTGTAAAAATGTTGGGAAAATAGAGTTGTTTCCATGTGGCTGACGCACGGAAAAACTGGCAACTTCATGTTATATCTCCACCACAGTAAAGATCTTCACTACTTCACTGCCTGCGTCTGTGTTTCCGAGCGCTTACAACCCTAATCTCTTCAAAATTTGAGTGAACAGGCTCCTTCTGGGTAAGCTCGCTCCATCATAGACTTTGTCTCTCTGACCAAGACTAGACAAGGTCTCTGGTCAAGAGCAAACCCATCACAAATAAAAAAAAAAGCTTAGTCGGATCCATTTTTTTAGGGTTCCGTAGCCAAATGGCAAAAAACGGAACCCTTATAGATTCGTCATGTCTGTCTGTCTGTCCGTCCGTATGTCACAGCCACTATTTTTTTAAACAATAAGAACTATGCTGTTGAAACTTGGTAAGTAGATTGATTCTGTGAACCGCATTAAGATTTTCACACAAAAAAAGAAAAAAAAATTTTTGGCGGTTCCCCATACCTACTTAGAACTGAATCTCAACATTTTTTTTTCCATCAAACCCATATGTGTGGTGGGGTATCTACGGATAGGTCTTTTAAAATGATATTGTGGTTTCTAACATCATTTTTTTCTAAACTGAACATTTTGCGCAAGAGACACTTCCAAAATAGTAAAATGTTGCCTCCTGTAACTTCTAAAATAAGAGATTGATTAAACTTAAAAAAATATAATATTATACACATTACCATGTAAACTTCCACAGAAAATTAATTTGAAGGAGATATAGTAAGTAGTTTTTTTTTAATACGGCATAAATCGTAAACCGCAACTTTTGCTTATAACATATACCTACAGGTTTGGACGGAGCCCTCGGTGCGCGAGTCCGACTCGCACTTGGCCGGTTTTTTTGATTTATTCCGGATTCGCCCACAAAGTTCGCCTAATTTTTTATTTTTCCGTTTTCGCCCACTTTTCATTCCTTATTCGCCGCGTTTATCATTTGTTTCATTCATATGATCATTTGATTACTGATTCGCCCTACTTTTTGTTCCTCTTTCGCCTAATTATTATTATATGAAGTTTAATGCTTGTAAGGTACAGTCAGTTACAAAAATATCTTTGATTATCCCACTGCATACAGAGTTTATTATGTTTTTGTATATCTACAAATGAATGTTTCTTGTTACCTGTCTTGCATTAACTGTTGGTACAGTTGCAACAAGAACTTACTTTATCCGAACCCATTTTTCATGAAAACGAACAGCATCAGGTTAAGGTTACTGATCTAAATATAATCTGTTCATTAAAACCATTCTATTGAGTCAAACACGATACCTCTGCTTTAACTTAGTGAGGAGATGAGTATTCTGCAGACCTCAGGTTATGCTACAGCATCAGGTCAATATTACCACTTTCTTGCAATATCATTGAAATAAAAGATTACCAAATTTTGCATCGATTAGATCAGTAAAAGCTGATTAAATGCCTTCAACAACTAGAAAAAAGCTGATGATCTTCAAACGTCTCAACCGATTTTGATAAAACTTGTCTAAGAACCACTACTCTCAACTGACAGTGCCTGTTCTCGAACATGACCAATGTATCGGTACTATTTAACACAACGATTTTGAAGGGAACCGAAAGATCCAACACACGCGCCACCATCAGCGAAACATTTGAGAGATCATGATGACATGCTCTCAACCACCATGCTTTTCCATGTCAAACAAGTAAAACTATAACTAATATGTAAATGGCTCCATAGTACACAAATTTAAAAAAAATAAAAATATGCTTCTGCATTTCACACAAATATTTTAGGTTATCAATGAGCAATTAATAAAAAAATAATAAAAAATGATTTAGTTCTAAATAAAAGACAGACGTTATTTTAGAGAAAGAATAAATAAATTACTGTAATATGAGAGTACAAAAAAAGGGTAAGTAAGCATTTCTTCCAGAAATAAAAACCTAACTAGTGGACCCCAGCGGCTGTGACTGTGGAGTAGTTCCGGCATTTAGTCAAGCATTTCATCGCGGCTATAATCTTCCAGTTTATAATATGCTTGTCTATATGGTGTCCATTTTATGCATGCCTTAAATTTCTTTCAGTGCGAGAATATCAATTGGTATTTTATTATAAAATTTAACACAGTACCTCATAAAAGGCTACACAGGCTGAATATTTAAAGTAGGAGTGAATGGTCAAAACTATGAGTAATAGCGTATAACACTGAAAGAAGTCTCGGGCCCGATTTCGATAAGAACTAAAACTACATCATTAGATTTTTGAAAAATATGAATCCAACCAGTTGATGTAAAAAAAAAAACACTAAAAGGTTGCTTTTAAGAGTGTGTATTCCGTCCACTAGCGCCGCCAATCGTTTTTTATTAATTGTGGTAAATTTAAGACACGTAGATAAAAAACCGCTCTGTAGTGCGAAAAACGATTGGCGGCGCTAGTGGACGAAATAAGGATCAAATTCTGGAAATTATACGTGGCAAACTAAAGAGAGGCGCATATTTTTAACAAAGTACTTTTTACATTTCTGACTACTCCTACCTCATCTACATCTTAGGTGATATCACAAAATTATAAAAGTTCGTTAGTTCGCGTCACCAAATATTTTTTTTTTTATGAATGGCTACTGGCAGCCTGCTGCACAGGTTTAGTACAAACGATTTTACCCCAATTCACCCCCTTATAAGTTGAATTTCCAAAAATCTCTATTTTGTGTTCATCTTTATCATAAATGAACGCTTTGTGCAAAATTTGTTGACTAGGCCCAGCAGTTTCGGGTATACGTTGATATGTCAGTCATTATTTTTATATATAATACAGCACTACACTTATTTTTGAGCAGTCCTTCAATGACCAGACTATGATAAGTTTTTAAAACACATATTTAACTGACTGTACTATAAAAAACAAATGAAAAGTGGGCGAAAACGGATATGTTTAAAATGAGGCGAAAAAGGAATTTTTCTTTTTTTTTCCAAAAGTGGGCGAAAAAATGCGGCGAAAACGGAACAAATCGTTTTTTTACTACTGTCCAAGATAAACACTTTAATTCTATTTTAAATTGATACTTGATATTCACCTTTGAAATTGTTTTAGTCAAATGAGGCCCTCAGAGCATTAGGGAAATGAAATTCTACAAGGAAAGTGTCTGAATTCATTATACCTAATCATGCAAGGTACCTAATTTTTATTCCTTTTGAAAACAAATGAGACTCAATTTTCTTTTCCGTCGACGATTTGCATTATACAGAAAACGGAATTAATGTTTTCTTGCTTGCTTAGAGAGAAAAATACCTATCTGGAATTCTAAAAATAATAATCTCGTTGGTGTTTGTTACATTTTTGTGCCGTTTGGGATGGAAACTCTCGGGTCGTGGGATCCGTCGAGTGCTCAAAACTTGTTTAAAGATCCGTCAAGACGCTTACTTCGGAAAAAGGATAAGCATTGCCATACAATGTGGCAATGCCACCAGCATTTTGGGCACATTACCAGTGTATATAGTAATAGTTAAGTGAGTACTAACTGGCGAAGCGTTTTGCTAAATAATAGCAGCCGCACTGAGGTACTGAGACTCAATTTAATGACAGCTGGATTCGAAGTCGTTTTTCCGGCCAAGTGCGAGTCGGATTTGCGCACCGAGGGTTCCGTACAAACCAGTAGGTATTATTTATAAGCAGAAGTTGCGATTTATGACGTATTAAAAAAACTGCTTACTATATCTCGTTCAAACCAATTTTCGCTGGTAGTTTACATGGTAATGTACATCATATATATTTTTTAGATTTATCATTCTCTTATTTTAGAAGTTAAGGGGGGGGGACATTCTACCACTTTGGAAGTGTCTCTCACGCAAACTTTTCAGTTTAGAAAAAAATCTTTGGCAAGATGGTGCCCTCAAGTGCCCCGTTGCTGACATATATCGAAATAGTCAACATGACAGCTTTGATTTAAAAAAAATCCCAATGGCGGCGGTGGCTATGCCAAAATGGTTCTATGCCCCTTCTATTGCTGACACGGACCACAGGTTGGTTGCTTGGTTGGTTGGTTGGTATGTATATACATATCAATGGCTCCCAGCCTGTGGTCCGCAAGATATGGTTCGAGGAAGCGGGTTCTAGGTCAAATAAAGATTGGGAGCCACTGCATTATACATTTTTGGATTATTTCGGAAGTCACTTGTGCAACCAATAATGCCATCACATGAACTATACCGCGAGGCTTCCCAAAATTGGAAACTAGCGCATATAAGACGATTACACAGGCATTGAAGCCCAACTCCTACCAAATCCTGGTATCCTGGTACCCAGGTAATTATTAAGTACCTACTTTGCGAGGCTTCGAAGTTTCATTCCCGTTTGTCTTTGGGTTTGTGGAGTTTATTACCAGTATTAGCTTTTAGTTATGAATTAAATTGCTCTAGAAGTTTTCTTCTGTAAATATCTTGGAGGCTTGTTCAAATTTAATTTGCTTGACGAATGTGATTCTGAGCGGAGTTAAGAAGAACCAAAGTTTATTAAAGATGTCCTTTGTATTCTAGAATGAGATAACCTCAAATCATCAAATGATCGCTCTGGGTAATTCAGAAGGTCGAAAGTCAGACTGACTAAAACCCATCCGTGTTCCTCTTAATGCCCTTCGCGTTCCGGGGCCGTGGTGACCCTTTCGAACAAATTCCGCAACCTCTGCAGGTGGTGTAGAATCCTACACATACAAAAGCGACGGTCAAAGTGAACGAGCGTTCTGTCCGAGTTCTATTTTTTTAAAAAGCTGGCTGGTCACGATGTACGACGAGATCGAAGAGTTCACTGAATTAGTGTAAGACATATGTTTTCTTTATAATTTGTGACACATTCAGTATTTTTTTTAATGTGTAATGGGTTTGCTCTTGACTCTAGTAGTCTTGGTCAAAGATGACAGAGACAAAGTCTACGATGGAGCCAACTAACCGAGAAGGAGCCTGTTCACTCTAACTTTGAAGAGATTTGATGTCAGTAAAAATACACGAGTGACGTGATATCACTGCTAAAGGTTTCTCCAGATTTCTAGTGGATGTGTTGATCGCAGAACTCGACCGCAGAACGGGGTCTCCATTCTGCGGTCGAATTCTGCTTGTTGGTGTATTCGGGCTCTAACTGTGTATGCAGGTTACGTGGGCTCTCATCTAATTTTATCCTTAAAAGCAATTTTGACAGTCGTATTATTTTTGTGAAGGAGAAAAATAGTGACCCCTCATGAACGTTCCAAGTTAAAGTGGGAATTTCGTTTTTATTTAAAACCATTCAGACTGAAATATTAGTTCTTGAAAGCGTGTCGTCTAGTTGAATGGACTCAGGGTTCAACCATATTTCATGAGTTACAAATTGTCGCTGTAGAACCCTGTGATTTGTCCCCGGGATAGATTTATCAACTTCTTTAAGTAGCGAACTTATTTTTTGTTTTGAATTTTTCTTTCTGTTTTATAGCGCCCTCATCGTTTGGGTTCGGTGAATAATAACACTCAATACTGTACAAACCTCACTTTGTTAACTGTGAATTTACTTTATCAACTGTGGCTGAGTACTAGTACTTTTTTAATGTCAAAGCTTACAAATAGACAGTCCCCAAAAACGCCAGCCCGTCACCACTTCCTATTGTTGATTAATCCCTCCTCAGTTAGAGTAAACAGGCTCCTTCTGGGTAAGCTCGCTCCATCGTTGACTTTGTCTCTGTCATCTTTGACCAAGACTATAAAGAGACTGTCAAGAGCAAACCAATTAAAAAAATATATTTCGATATGAACTTGAAAAGTGGCTGTTAACGCCTTCTATGTGTGCGTGCACCGCACACATGCAAAGGCGTACACCGGTCGAGCGAGAGGCGCGTGACCAGCGCCCCTTCTGCCTGCGACCGTCGTCGCAAACACACGCGAACCTTTTTTTTATATAAATCGCCGTGAATTACCTACATATTGTACATCCATAATTTTCTTTTTCTCAATACAAGTTTGTCAAGTTAACTGTCTTTATTCATTGGCTCAATCCACCGACACACACCGTCTGCCTTCACTCGAATCGTCATCATTAGTTTCGAGCCGGATATATTCGTTGTGAACGGCTGCCATGTTGTGCAGCGAACAAAGGGTGTAGCGGTGAGGTCGTTTGAAGGACGCGGTTGGACATCGATCAAGAATTGTTGCTACGACAAGATTTCAACGTATCTACGAGAAACCAAGATAAGGGATTTCTGTGCACATCGGTGAAGTGAGTCCGTTCCAATCAACATTAGGGAACCTCTGATCAGTTGCGCTTGCGCATATTGCTAAGTACCTACATTTTTTCATTACCATTGAGACAAGATTTAATTGTTTCTTTTTTCCATTTCAATTTCCATTTCCTTTCACAATAACAATAGCATTGCCATTATGTGCATTTCAACAATGTGTCAACTATATTTTCCCTTCTTTGCTGCATTTCTTTGGGTTATTTGACTTTCCTAATAATATAACAAGCTTCATTTACACGCTATCTGCGTACTTTATTTTATATTGTTATTTACTATTTCAGAGGTCTAAATTGAGTTAATTGTCTTTATCTGTACCGCCTAAATACGCCCATCTTCACATGATAATAAGCACATTTAAATTTAATACTAATTTTCATTCTTCTAAACATTCCAGACGGATCGAGTGATCGAGCCCCGGGCGGGTTGACTACTTACGTCACGCGACACGAAGCGTTCACGCAAGCCACGTGTCTGCCTGCTGCTTGCACGCTTTTCGCTATTGCCTGATAATTTGACTGCCCTTACTGCTCAACAATTTTCATTTGGTTAAATTTAAGTAATTCTCATTTTCTTTTCGCATATACCTACCTACTTATTTAAATAATACTTGCACATTTGATTATTATTTCCGCTGGGAGGTTTAGGTTACTTACATTTCTACTTCATAATGGATCTCAAAACATTAAAAAGGACTAGAAGTTCCTTGAAGGCTAAACTAACCATATTTACATCATATTTACAGTCACTTTTGCCAAGCAAAGAGCTTAATACTGTTCAAATTTTTGAGTTAAATACCCGCTTGAGCAAAATCCAAGAAATGTACAATGATTTTGATGCTACTCAAACTGATATAGAAAATTTAAACGAAATTCCAGATGAAGAGCTCAAAGAACGGGAGATCTTCGACAACAACTACTTCGGTGCAGTAGCTGCTGCACAGGAATTGCTGAGTAGGAACTCTGTGTCGGCTGGCGCTGCCTCTGCGGCGCACCACTCTGACCAGGTGACAGGTTCTAATACTGTATCTGCAAATACAGGTAGGCCAAACATTAAATTACCTACTATACATTTGCCATCCTTCTCTGGACGCTATCAGGACTGGTTAGAGTATCACGATACATTCCAATCACTTATACATACAAACAATTCCATCACAAAAATACACAAATTTCATTATTTACGAGCTTCGCTCAAGGATAGCGCACTACTAGTTATCCAGTCAATAGACTTCTCAGCAGACAATTATGACATTGCTTGGGATTTGCTTTGTGAACGTTACTACAACAACAGAATTCTAGTAAATAACCACATAATAGCATTATTCAATGTTGAGCCAATTTATAAAGAATCTTCTAAGGCTTTAAGATGTACACTTGATACTGTCAATAAAAACCTAAGAGCTTTGAAGACACTCAATTTACTTACAGAACACTGGGACATTCTTATCATTCACATGGTCTCTGGCAGGCTCGATCAAAATACCATTCGTGACTGGGAAGAAGAGCGTAACAAAATCAAAAATCTTCCAACATTAGAAGACTTTACTTTGTTTTTAAAAAATCGAGCAGATTTACTGGAAACCATGGAGGATTCACAGAATAAACAACGTAGACACAGTGATATTTCTCATGTGCGGCAAAAAACATTTGTCGCTAATCCGACTTCTTCAAAAGAATCACATAATAACAATAAGTTACAATGTCCAGTTTGCAAAAATAATCATTATATTTATCAGTGCACTAAATTCAAATCGATGCCTGTAGAATCACGCATAGAGAAGGTTAAACAACTTAAAATTTGCAACAATTGTCTGCGTAAAGATCATGATGAAAAACGTTGCATGTTGGGTACTTGCAGATATTGCTCCCACAGACATAACAGCCTATTACATATTCATCACAACACAAAACAAGATTCCAGAACAAGTACATCAAGCGAATGCATAGTATTACCGACTTCACAAGCAAAGGTGCAGGCAGAAGCGCAATTATCAGAAAGTCACACAGCACAACAAGCTAACATAACATTATCTTCGATACATAAAAGTCAGGTATTACTGTCCACTGCTATAGTTAACATATCAGATCACAGCGGTCGGCAGCACAAAGTTCGTGTGCTGTTAGACAACGGCAGCACATCAAGTTTCATCACAGAAACTTTACAACAACAGTTACAAATACCCAGTTACTCCACTGCCATATCAGTACAAGGATTGAACAAACAATCCTCTAAAATCACAAAACGATGTGATGTTACAATATCATCACTAACAAACAGTGGCTACACTGCAGATGTTAATTGCTTTATTGTACCACAAATCACACAATTTTTACCCACAGTAAAATTCAATTGTAATCAATTAAATATTCCACCTTACATCCACCTCGCGGATCCAACATTCAACTATCCGTCTGAGGTGCAGATGTTACTAGGTGCCGACCTTTTTTGGGAGGTATTATCAAGTAATCGCATAACCTTAGGCAAAACAAATCCAACCTTAGTTGAAACAAAACCAGGATGGTTAGTCTCAGGTTCTGTACAGGTTCCATATACAAAAACAAAACATACACACAATACAGTCCACTGTCACTTCATATACAACGCTGAGCTTGAAGAAAACTCAATAAATTCTTTGAGTTAGAATCAGTTTCAACTTCTCAATAATCCCGCACTAAGGGTATGAGCGAGTGTGAAACCAATTTCACAAAGTCAACTATTCGTCAATCAGATGGTAAGTTTGTAGTAATGATACCATTAAAGGAGTCTCCTACGAGCTTAGGAGATTCACGACAGCAAGCACTTACTCGATTTCGAACACTAGAGCGTAAATTTCAACGCAATCTCACATTCAAACAACAATACACAGCATTTATGGATGAATACATAGCCTTGGGTCATATGTCTGAAAACACAGACATAGACAATCATGAGGAAGTTTCATATTTTTTACCTCATCATGGCGTCCTCCGCGAGGACAGCCTCACTACAAAGTAGGGTGGCCCCACTGAAGCAAAAGCTGACCATGCCACGTCTGGAACTTTGTGGAGCTCTTTTAGCTACACAGTTAGCTTGCAAGGTAATAAACTCATTACGTATCAAAATTACATCACAACATTTTTGGTGTGATTCAACAATTGTTCTAGAATGGATAAAAACATGCAAACATAGACTACAACAGTTTTTTTACAATAGAATTAATGAAATCACTACTAATTCCTCACCCAGTTCTTGGAATGATGTACCCACAGATTCAAACCCTGCTGACATAGGGTCTCGGGGGCTCAATGCTATGCAACTCAAACACTCATCTTTGTGGTGGAAGGGTCCACATTTCCTACACCAGACAGAAATACAGTGGCCCACTCACCCTCAAAACACTAGCATTGAAGACTTACCTGAAATCAAAGTTCAATGTAATGTTTCAACAAATGACCATACTTTCATTCAAAACTTTTCAAATTATTCAACACTACAGCGTGTAGTGGTATATGTACAAAGATTCATAAATAACTGTCGTAAATCAAGCATGAACAGAATAACTGGTCCACCAAATTTGTTGGAGCTTGACTCTGCTACTAATACACTATACAAGATTGTACAAAGGGAAATCTTTAATAAACAGTACACTCAATTAATAAATAAACGTTTGTTATCACCAAAGGATAAGCTTTTAAATTTGAATCCCTTTGTTGATCAACAAGGTGTCATACGAGTTGGAGGGAGACTATCAAACTCCAACTATGATTACAACACTAAATATCCTATCTTATTACACGCATCACACAAAATCACTCAATTATTGGTAGAAGATTATCATAAATATTTGTTACATGCAGGTCCGCAGCTATTATTAGCTACATTACGTCATAAGTTCTGGATAATTAATGGTCGCAACTTAGCCAGGAAAACCACTCACAATTGTGTGAAATGTTGTAG
Source organism: Ceramica pisi (assembly GCA_963859965.1). Taxonomy (NCBI): domain Eukaryota; kingdom Metazoa; phylum Arthropoda; class Insecta; order Lepidoptera; family Noctuidae; genus Ceramica; species Ceramica pisi. Next base: position 4,921,017 of record OY982541.1, on the reverse strand, counting down.
GTTTTCAGGAAAAACATTTCAACCTATCATGGGTAACTTGCCTGAACAAAGGTTACAAGCTGAGTACCCATTTTCTAATACAGCTGTGGACTATGCTGGCCCAATCCTGATAGCAGACAGAAAAGGTAGAGGCTGCAAACTAAAGAAGGCCTACATCTGTGTATTTGTTTGCTTGGCAGTGCGAGCAGTACATATAGAACTTGTCACTGAGTTAACTACCAAATGTTATTTAGCCGCTTTAAACAGATTTATTGCCCGCAGAGGTAAACCCACGACAATATTTTCCGATAATGGTACCAATTTTGTAGGGGCCAGCAACGAACTAGCTAAATTTCTCAAATTAAATCATAATAATATTACATCTTCTTCATTTCAAAATGATATTAACTTCAAATTTTATCCAGCGTATAGCCCACATTTTAATGGATTAGCAGAGGGGTCAGTCAAGTCTATCAAGCATCATTTAAAGCGAGTATTATCAATGGCCAACCTAGATTACGAAGAAATGAATACTGTACTGGTACAGATAGAATCAATACTTAATTCTAGGCCTCTCACTCCCTTGTCATCAGACCCATCTGACTTAGTTCCCCTCACTCCAGCGCACTTTTTGATTGGACGGACATTAACCATGTTGCCTGCTCCCCAGGTTGAAGAAGCTTCAATCAACAATCTCACCAGATATGAACGAATACTAGCCCTAAGGGCTCATTTCTGGAATCGATATCATAAAGAATACATTTCAGAATTACAGAAAAGAAACAAATGGCAGTCAGACAGAGGACAACCCCATCCAGGAGACATGGTCCTGGTCAAGGAAGATCGCCTGCCTCCAAACAGATGGCTGCTTGGACGAATCACAGCAGTGTATCCTGGATCCGACGGGATCAATCGTGTAGCTGACGTTCGGACCATCTCTGGCACTTTGAGGAGGGCCTTCAACAGACTCTGTCCACTTCCAACATTGGAACAACTTGGCGTTCCAAGGGCGGCAGCATGTTAACGCCTTCTATGTGTGCGTGCACCGCACACATGCAAAGGCGTACACCGGTCGAGCGAGAGGCGCGTGACCAGCGCCCCTTCTGCCTGCGACCGTCGTCGCGAACACACGCGAACCTTTTTTTTATATAAATCGCCGTGAATTACCTACATATTGTACATCCATAATTTTCTTTTTCTCAATACAAGTTTGTCAAGTTAACTGTCTTTATTCATTGGCTCAATCCACCGACACACACCGTCTGCCTTCACTCGAATCGTCATCAGTGGCAGTTGTAGGAATTATATAATTACACGAGATTGAAATGCGGAGTGAAAATGTCACATGGTTCCTAACATTCGACTTAGCATCTAATAATCGCTATCTTAGTCTACCAAACGAAAGCCAAAAAATATGAAGCTACATAGAAGAAATAATTCGGGTACCTATTAGCGAATTTTGGCATAGTTGTATTGAATGGTGTTTAAAACATACGAAATCGCGGGCAAAAGCTTGTCGCTGTCATCGGAAAATGACTCGGTAAGATTGTAAAAAATATTAGTTAAATTATAATATCTCGATATATTTAAAAAAATGTTTTTTTATATCATAAATCCCATCCAAATTCAGATATATGGGTGTCTTATTTAGAAAAAGAAAGTTTGAATTGTCACGTGATATTTTACAATCTTACTGAGTTTGCTATTTTACATTTTCCGGTGACATCACTAACAGAATGTAGCTGTGTCTAAGGAATAAGGTCATATGTTTTTTTTTTCATTACTTAATGACTTTTCGACAATCTACGACTGAATTATGCTAGACAAAAAGATATAATTTATTTATTTATTTAACAATTTATGTACACTCATTTAATAGGAAGATACGAAGAAGGAAACAGAAAAATGGTACAAAAGTGATGCTTAAATAACACGTAACACCAAGCCTAACCATTGGCATAATAATAATAATAATAATAATAATAATATCCTTGGACATTTCACACAACGCCATATAGTCCCAAGCTAAGCAACTTAATGCTTGTGTTATGGTAACGAGATGGCTGATAAACTACTTATATACATTTTTTTTTTGTAAATACATATTATAGATAGAAAACACCCAGACTCGGAACAAATACATGTAGGCCGTACAAATATTTGTTCCGTGCGGGAATCGAACCCGCGACATGCTGCGCAGCAGTCAATCGCTCAACCACTGCGCCAACCGTGTCGTCAAAACATAAACCGACAAAAAACGACAAGGTATTCAGAAACAGAATCAGACTTTATTTGTAAAACATAGGTATTCACATAGGTTTTGTTCATATCTTCTTAAAATTATCCTATTGACAAGGTTTGAAAATCATTTTCCCAACGGAATATTTTTTCTCTGCCACTCACCTATTCAAAACTCATCCCATATTTTTCAGACGCTGCATTTTCTTACACTAGCTGCAACGTCTTAGCCGTAAGGCTTAAACTGACGTAATGACGTTTAATATAGAATCAGCTAGCCTTGCTTTTATTTGACAGCTCCAGTCTATCTTAACGCTGAAGGCTTAGTCTATGGCTGGTTATAGATTATAGAGGATGGAAGCCTGCATCAACGTCAATGTCTATTACAATGCACAATGGTAAGATAATTTTATAGGAAGACTAAATATTGAAAGTATTTTAGAGAAAGGAGACTTGACATGAATTTAGTTAAAAAATAATATTAAAGTTTTGTGGTTCTTTAAAGTAAAAGGCCTATTATTTTAATGATTTTTCCAACAGAATACTATGGCAGTTTCACGAATTGTTCAATAGCTGAAAATAAAAATATTTTCAGTCTGCTAGATACGTTGTTACTGTCACTCCAAAAATTACTTCCAATTGCTAGATATAAACAAAATACACAGGGCTAATTTATCGCCAGTAAAAAGAACACTAGGTGCTTACTAGGCGAATAAATACGAACCCAAATAATGTTTCACATCTCGAGTCCACGACAAACAATACGAGTAGTATCAGGACAATTTAGATATACAGAAATTCAACTACGTCCAACAAGCGAAACTACACAATAATACGCTTCACATAGGTTTAAAGTGCAAGGCAACTCGCGAATGGCATTTGTTTTTTTATTAGATTGTGGCTTATGACCAGTTAAATCACCAGTGGTATGCGATGATATTATACCGATAAAGCTCGATTGCTTAGAACTCCTAGAAGTACCTAACCTATTCACTTTGACTTTTAGACGCCTGCCTTGTTATCTTAGTGTCGATTGCCTCAAATATTATTTTGTTCGATCAATATTTAGCAAACTGTGTATAAATTCTATCATTAAACCCTGCTGGAAGGTGGCTGGTGGTTGTTCACACAACGGGAAGCTGAAGAGATGCGTCATGCACTGCAATAAGGATGGGTGGTAACGGAGAATGCCCAATAAAATTACTCGTTTGCCCAAATTTTTCCGTGCATGTGAAAGGTTCCACCTTGTAACAAGAGGTTATTGCCTTGTTTTTTTTTTATTCTCCCATTGTTAGCCTTCTGAAACCGTTTAATTCGTGGTAACATAACGAGAAACTTAATTTCGCAAGTTCCGGACGAAATATTAAAGTGCAGTTACATTGCGTTGTCGCAAACTTAATATAAAGAAAGGTTTGTATAGAATGGTCTTGAGGAATGAGATTAATGAAGCGAATTCTGCTGGTTTATTTAGTTGTTGCGGTTGTTGTTGTAGTTCCGTACCAAAATCTTAAAAAGGAAACCTTACTAAGTCTGCCCGTCTGTCACAGCTGGATATCTGGACTTTGTCTCTGACATCTCTGACCAAGACCAAGAGAGAGTCAAGATCATCATCTCAAAAAAAAAAATATATATATATATATTTATACAACTACTAATGTTATCAACTTGATATTTGGAATAGTTTTAGATGTCATTTGCTCAAATATTTTTAAATAAGAAAGAATTAAAAATGTTGATATTTTTATGCAGCTGCGACTGAAAGGGGTTCTTAAAAAAATCGAAGTGGAGAGCTACATGTGGGGTACCTATTGTATGAAATAAACCACTTTCACACTCTCAAACATTTTTCTTTTGTTAAGGCCTTATCGTTTTCGATTTTCGTCGAAAAAGAAAAAAAATGACCCCAGTTATCTCCGAAGTTGGCATAGCAAGAAAATCTGAAATTATTCTATGTGATGGAAGCTTACGTAGATTACAGAAAATATAAAACGATGTCTCTAAATAGCTTAATTTCAGAATCGTCCACAAATATTACAATAGTTTTATTTGTGGACGATTGAAGAAAATATTTCACGTTTTACATGATGTACGAAACCCTCGGTGCGCGAGTATGACTCGCTCCTGACCGGTTTTTTTTAAAGGGTGATTCTATTGAGATGAAGAGTCAAGAAAATAAAAGTGAGAGAGGACTGTTGCATCAATTACAAATAAAGGAAAAGGGTCAGATGGGCGGGTTCTTCGGGTGTGTGAATACAAATACAATTACAAAATCCTTTATTTCAAAAATACGAGCACTTCTGAATAGTCAAGGTCTGTCAGTCAAATAGATGAAGCTAATTCTGCCGCACTAGCGACAAGAGCAGCTGGCCTACTATGACGTCTTAAAACGATCATTTATAAGCTGTGGGAGGGAGACAGAGTTATACAAGACGCAATACACTATCCCTTTTTCTGAGCTTTATCATTATCGCATTGGCACGTCATATTAGCGCCCCTGCAAGTTGTTGTGCAACAAAACACACTCACCGACCCTATCTCTAGCGCGGCAGTTGCACATTCCAAAGAGTAGATCCTATGAAGAGGAACGTGTAAGAAACTCCATGGAAACTCTTTCAAACCAGTTGTCAGTGTTTTCAAAATCATGGTTGCATTTGTTATGAAATAATTTATGAGTAGAATTATACAATGCAAAAGAGAATGAGCCTATATAATGCAAAGATAATCTTACAATCTTCAGTAGGTCCAACACTTACGATTACAACACTTTAGTCACTGTGCAGCGGACCAGCATTGGGCCAAGCATTTTTATCGCCATTGTGATCCATGGTGGGTCTAAGAAACGCTAGCGTTACGATGTATCCTCCTCAGGTTCGCAAAAGATATAAACAATGCATCAAAAAAGAAACGCACGTCAAGTGATGCGATTGACTGATGAACACTAATTCAACCAACCACAGTATAACTTATTACTTAGTTTGGAACACATTCATAGTGCGTACAGCAAAGGAGTGGAAATCCCTGCCGGAGTATGTGTTTCCTGATAGCTACAACCAAGAAATCTTTAAGTCAAGAGTGAATAGGTTACTTCTAGGCAAGCGTGATCCATCTTAGACCGCATCATCACTTACCATCCGGTGAGATAGTGGTCAACGCGTGCCTATCAAAAGTAAAAAAAAAAGTTTTTTTCTTTTTTAACTGACGATCGTTTAACAATTTGTCCCATTAATTGTGCTCTTGTGCTCGAAAAGCTCTGCTTTAGACTCCTTCCTGACCGATTTTCCTGAGAAGGCATAACATAAAGATCGTTGAAGAAGTATGAGTGTACATTTGCACGGCAGTGGAACAGTATAGGTTTTCTATAAAAACGGCCAAGTGCGAGTCGGGCTCTCACACGAAAGGTTAACAAAAAACACACACAAACATACTTAAAACAAAAACACAACAAACAAACAACACACAAACAAAACACAAAACATTAAACGAAAATAAACAAGCAAATACTTTATCTTAAGAGCGTGTATTCCGTCCACTAGCGCCGCCAATCGTTTTTTATTATTTGTGGTAACATTAAGACACGTAGATAAAAAACCGCTCTGTAGTGCACTGAAGAAATGTATTTTTTATGTTTTGAGAGTTATGTTTTGTACTTTAGAACATAAATAGTTGCCAAAGTCGATATTTTTGCTAAAAGTGGCCACTTTTAGCAATAATTGCCGTTTTGGCTATTTACCCATGAGTTATGTATTAAAAATAGCTGTCAAAAAATAATAGATACATTTCTTCAGTGCACTACAGAGCAGTTTTTTATCTACGTGTCTATTCTAAGGATAATAATTATTCTAAGGAGGTATTTGGTACAAAATTAAAGTGACGCAGACGAGGTTGCGCGGGTTGCTGCTAATAGTGAAAGATAGTACTGGGGAACTGAATATGGTGAATGATGTATAATTTGAACTTGGAACCGAAATAATATCTAGTCCAACAAATGGGTTAAACCCTACAGAGAAAGTTAATCCCAGGACGTAAAATGAAAGCCTTTTAATTAACGAAATATCTAGTTAGGTTCAGTTGGGTACTACGGTATGACCATCCAAGTCTACATAATATGTTAAAGTGTATTTCATGTTTAAATTATAATTTTTCTGCATATTTCCAGCTTACAAAAAGCTGTCTTCGAATAATGAAGAATGCGTCTGGATGTATAGATTTAAAACGCAAAGTTTTTTCATAAATTACTTAAGTATTGGGCACACTCACAGAAGTACAGTCTGAAGAAGACCGACACTGCTTGTACAGCCAGCTTGGCATCCACCAGTTTTTCGTCGCCGATGAGCCTTTTAGCTCTGCGTTCCACCGATTCAAGCGTGGCAAGCTGGTACTTAGCTGAGCCATCCCAAAGGTGACTGCAATTCTCCATGCAGGATCGGTCTTGTACTTGTATGGTTTGATAAATGTTAAGTTTAGAATAAAGGTACAATATCGGATCTTGGTGAACGCAACGCGCGACCGCTAACGGTGAAAATGACGTGCGACCACGACTCACTGCTTTGTATGAATTATTATAATGAACACTTACGGGTCTTGTCGGTTGCCAAAATCGGAAATGTACCTTTACAAGTCTTATTTTCGCGATAACAACAGATGAATCCCTCGATTAATATCGATAAATAACAAGCTTAGCTGCAGCTTATGCTGTCATAGATTAGGTATATTTAGAGTCATTGTTAATACACCTAATGTTTTGCGAGGTGGAGTCGAGGTGGAAGACATGACTTAGAATTCTTCTTCTTTATGGTGTGGGCAGTAAGGTCTAACGACCCCACATACCCTCGTGTCAGAGTTTCCAAATCGACGCAGGGCCTCTGACATGGTTTAACGACCGCCATTTGGCGGCCGGGACCACCGGCTTATACGTGCCTTCCGAAGCACGAAATCATGTTTTTATCAGACAATCAGGTGATTCAAGCCTGCAATACCAAATTGTAAACAACTTTACAAAGTGTGCTTCCCGTGGGAATCGAACACACGACCACAAGGCAAGCGACTAAACTACTCTTAGCCAAAACATCTTTTCAAATGCAGTGTTGTTTTCATATTAAAACTTAATCTTTCATTAAAATTCTCACTGGCAACATTATTATCTTTCATACAATACAACAACGTCTTTCAATTACACCCAGTTTTATCTAATTTCTCTCTTCGTAATAAGTGAAACAGAGCAAAACATTAACCTTTAGTTTCCTTATCAAGCAGATTGTTTCCTTTGACCACATAACAACCAAGTTCTGCCATAATGAGACCCTTATACCACTGTACTGTGTAATTTTGTTTTTATTAAACCTCTTGTCAGAACACTATTGCAAAATAAACCCTAACTTAAAGTCATAAGGTTGGTTTTCAAGTGAGTGCTGCAATAGGGTTGTCAACGACGTTCTCTGTGTATTACTTTCCCCGTGATATGGTAAAATAAACCTTATATCATTGGCACAAGGTAGGTTTTCAATTGCCTGTGGCAATAGGGTTGACAACAAAGTTGTCTGTATATTACTTGTCCCGTGATATTAAGACACACAATGCTACATTTGTATTGTCTTCGTGAAGATTATAAATAAGTGAATTAATACTATTGTTCGTTGGGTTGGTTCGTTTTGGTGCAAATCATGTGTGCAGTAATAAGTTTGGATTTCGATTTTCAGGGTTCTGAAAAATGGAACCCTTAAAATAACTCGTGTATATCTGTGAGTCCCTCTCTCACAGCCAATTTGCTCCGAATTTCTATATCGATCCAGTAGACATCGATTCAAAAATTCTTATAAATCGGTCAAGTGCGAGTCGTAGTCACAGGAAGGGTTCCGAACCATTTAATTTTCATTATTTGGTGTTATAGCGGCAATAGAAACACACATACTGAAAATCTCAAATGTCTACCTATTAGAACGCCTTCAAATTAGGCGTAAGGTGCTGCGCGGTGGCAGCGTGGTTGCAGCGTGGGTGCTCACTATTAAATTAAACTTAAATTGAAAAGATGATTCCGTGCTCTGGCTTACTGTACTGCGTTATTTTTCTTAATATTGTACTCAATATATAAATACAGCTTCCATAGTGTCTTATGAATACTAAGCGTTTGTACACTGCACTATCCAGTAGCAGCAGATAAGCTGTTACTAGATTGTTTAAACACTGCAGATACTCAGGAAAATTAATTGCAGTGCGAAAATGTTTTGGTAGCACATGTGAATATATTTCGAAATTCGAGTTTAAACTGAAGATAAAAGCCTCTTACTTTTCTTGGTAAAACCAAGCGAAAATCATTTTAATGATGACCCACACCTTCTATAGAAATTTACTAATTTGAAAGGTTGTATGCTGTACGAATGTAGTCTGATGCACTTGGTGTGGGTCATTTTTGTTCAGTCACAATTTTGACGACACAATTACATCAGACTCATCATCGTCGTCATCACAGATATAGATAGACCTAGATAACGCAAGTATCACGATCTGTATGAAAACCAAGCGTGCCATTTTTTTGGCTACCTACTATAAGACGTCACAAGCGCTATTTAGTGATGGGAAAATCAAATCGATTCAAAGACGCCGCCCACCTCGCCCCACCCCCGCCATTTTTTTTTCTTTTTTTAGGGATGGGAAATCATCAAATTATTGATTTCCCCCGCTCTGGGCGGAGCGGGAGGGATTGCCAGACTTCTACTGACTAAAACCCATCCATGTTCCTTCATGTGCCCTTTGTGTTCCGGAGCCACGGTATCTCTTTCGAATAGTCCCGCGACTCCGGCAGGCGTCGGCCCTTTTGGGCCCCTCTGCCCCCCCCTTGCGCTAGCGCTCACCCTGCCGACGTCCGACTAGCGCTATACACCGACGCAGACTGAGCGCGAAAGTGGCCACTTACGATTTTTTTACGTAGCTTACGTACAAAAATCGGCACGCGAAGTAGTTGCTCTTGCGTTATCTAGGTCTATCTTTATCTGTGGTCGTTATATTTTCAGCTGAAAGACGTCCACTGCTGAACAAAAAGGGCTCCCCCAAGCGTCACCACAACGTCCGTTCCTGTGCATCTTGCATCCATCAGCTATTCACTAGCTCATCGTTCCATTAGATTAGTTAAACTTATAATGTATATTTTTTTGAACAACTTCCATATACATGCGGTGTTTACCTATAAGTGATTGTATTGCATGTCTTTTTAGGGTTCCGTAGCCAAATGGCAAAAAGCGGAACCCTTTAATAGATTCGTCATGTCTGTCTGTCTGTCTGTCCGTCCGTATTCACAGTAATTTTTTTCCGAAATTAAAATAACTATGCTGTTGAAACTTGGTAAGTAGATATTCTGTGACCCGCATTAAGATTTTCACACACAAATAGAAAAAAAAAAATTGGGTGTCCCCATACTTAGAACTGAAACTAAAAAAAAAATTTTTCATCAAACTCAAACGTGTGGGGTACCCATGGATAGGTCTTTTAAATTATATTGAGGTTTCTAGTATATTTTTTTTTTTCAAATTTAATAGTTTGCGCGAGAGACACTTCCAAAGTGGTAAAATGTGTGTCCCTGTATCTTCTAAAATAAGAAAATTATTAAACTAAAAAAAATATATGATGTGCCATGTAAACTTCCACCGAAATTGGTTTGACCGAGATCTAGTAAGTAGTTATTTTTAAAACGTCATAAATCGTAAACCGTAACTTTTGCTTATAATATATACCTACAGGTTTGTACGGAACCCTCGGTGCGCGAGTCCAACTCGCAGTTGGCCGGTTTTTTTTAAATAGAAGCAGTGAGAACAATTGTTGGTGAACCAATGATATTAGTGCGGTAAGTTGGTTTTTACAAACGAGTAGACAAATGACTTGATATGAGTCGAAAAGTAGCAACAATCTTTGCAATATAAAAATTTCCCGAATTTGCAAATTCAAAATTAGAACTACATCGATGTCTCATATTTTTCTCAAGAGCGCTTCCAAGGTTTATTATTATTATTATTTATTATTTTGATGATATTCTACTTTTATAACGGAACTTTAAAATACTTAAAAAGAATAAGCATTGATTTTCGGACCTTCCATTTTTTATTTAATTGAATTCAACCGAATTGATAACCTCCTCCTTTTTGGGAAGTCGGTTAATAAAAAAAAAATTGCTATCCGAAGTCTTACTTTCAAAACTAGGGTAATTTAAATGTTGCCGTTGTCCTACTGAAAATGAATGAGCTTTAGTTTTATGTGGCGGTCATTTTCAATCTGTGGTATACGCGACTCTCCCGACATGGAAAGTTGAATACAATTTTGTTAAAAAATTAATTGAGTATTATTGAAACATATAAGGAAGCATTAAAAAAGTGTAATGCGCTATATTTCAACTCCTAGCTTTAATTTTTTTCGTATTCTCGTATTGTGAAGTGTACTCCTTTCTGTACATGTTTTTAAAAAATTAAAAAAGCACTCTCTAAAGATTACGCACGCTCCGTTGTATGGCGATACAACGGGGCGTGTGGTAAAGTCGATACTTAGGTGAGAATACCAACTTTACCGCACGTTCCATTGCGTGATGCCTTATGTTTAACTTTCAAACAATGTATACAGGCTTCGTAAATGCAATTTTTGTGCAAGTGTATTGTAAATAAACAAATAAGACGAGACTGCTTTAATTAAAAGTGAGGACCTACACTTCCGAAATTTATCACCTTATTTCATATACTGTTGGGTATAACTGTTTTCAGTATTATGATTTCAAAAACAGAATGGCAAATCAAATACATTAATTGAAGACTGTTTCCAAGCTGAAACATGCCTTTCTGAAATCCCGTTTTCAGCAGATACAAAATTTACACCCGAGGCATCCAAATAGGGTTGCTCATTTTGCTTCCAAATATAAAGTTTTAAGTCAGTAAGGCAAAACATTTCCAACTCTTGAACCATTCTGAACTCTTTTTACTGTTTACGTGCAGAAGAGATGGGAACAGTAGGTCAACTCCGTACGACGAATGAAAATGCAAGTTCATATAGTCACGCACTGTTTGCGTATAATGAGTGCAAGTGCACACCACGATTGTCAGTTTATAATTGCCGTAAGTAGGCTTACCAGAGGGCCTAGCACGAATATTTTGACGTATAGTAACGAAAAGTAAAAAATTACCGTTACACTCGTTTTGCACATAATATTTATTTGATTTAGATACTACATTCGTATTTTTAAATGACATAAATTGTGTATGTCCAGTAAAATTAAACTAAAACACTATGGGATTGTAGTTTTTCAGACTCGAAATTCACTCACGGTAACGTTACTATACTTCAAAATATTCGTGTGAGCCCCTCAGTTCGCATTTGCATCTCAGTCGCTATCCGTCAAAAATGTATCAAAATTGAGGTTTTATTTGCAGATTGCGACTGAGGTGCAAATGCGAACGTTGTTTAAAATTAATAGAATTGGCACTCTGCTACTAATTATTTCATTAGGTATGTAGTTCAATACCAAAATCCTGACCACAGCCTTAACCGTGTGACATATCAAGGCAATAGAATATTTTTATTACAATTCTTGATGTCTAATAACTCTAACCGTTAATGCGCGTCTTTTATGGAGCTAACCTTGCCAAGTTAAGTGAAAATTGGTTATGAAATGGAATTGTGATGACGAAGAATAAGGATTTTCCACGACGTCGTTAGGAACGTTCTGGGAGAACTATAAAAATCGTGGAAGTGCGAGTCAGAATCCCGTATCCCAGATGTCGTACTTTTTTTCCGAAAAAAACACGTTTTTTGTGTGAGAGTCCCCTTAAATTTTGAAAAGGGGTTGTGAGTAAGCTGACAAATATAATCATACTTAATACTTATTGTCATTAATGTGAAAGTTTGTGAATCTGAATGGATGTTTGTTATTTTTCTAAATTTTGAAAAGGGGTTGTGAGTAAGCTGACAAATATAATCATACTTAATACTTATTGTCATTAATGTGAAAGTTTGTGAATCTGAATGGATGTTTGTTATTTTTTCGCGTAAACTAAGACCACAGTGGTCTTAGCACGAGTTTTTATCGTTCACGATCGTGTCAGCATAACCGATTTTTTTTTAAACTGAATAAGCGCTGTGGTGACAATAACGGAAAACTTTTTTTTATAATATTACAATTATGACATAATTTGACAATTATGCGAATATTTACAATATCGCGATCGACGCGGCTCACTCAAAAAGCTAGTTTCCTATTTTATTTTTGTTTTATTTGAAACTTGTGCGTCTGTTTGGCAGAAATAAACAGTTTTTATGTCTTTCTTCTTTCCTAATACGTTAAAAACTCGCAATAAGCCCTATGGACGGATTGTGATGAAACTTTACTGTGATACATTTAGCTTGTACAACAATAGCAATACGTTGGCTGTTTTTACATAAAGGGGAAAGTACTGTTCCCTACCGCCGAGGTCGGCAGTTGGGTCTGGAATATGAAGACATAATTTGTGTAGACCCCAAATAAACTCGTACAAGGGCAAAAGAATAATGACGATGTAGGTATGGACCTGGCCTTCTGTACATTATCTTTTTTGCCGTTTATTTCTTGTTCTCGGCCCTCAGTTTCTTGATTGGAGATCGGGATTCCGTATAAAAATGTAACAGGATTCGTTTAGATTCGTTATTTGTTCCCTCCAAGGACTATTTGCTGAGATTACGTTTTTACCGGCCGTTAAAGCGTAAATAATGATACCTTCTTTATTTTAAGAGGTTATTTGTGTAGTGGAAATTGCGTTCGTAGTTTTTTTTTACTCCGGTTTAGTGCACAGCTCTCCTTAGAAAGTATATTCACTGAATGTTTTGTTTCTGGGATGATTTTCACAGTGGCTTTTGCAATGAAATTTAGTATGGTAGGCGCCTGATAAACTTGAGGCGAATTCGGCGGCGGCTCTTGTTCAATCCATGGTCCAGAGCGAGGTTGCACGAGAAGCGGTCACCTCGGAGGAGGAGGAGGCGGAACGCCTGAGAGAGAGGGAAACCTCACGCCCGGCCTCCAAAACAGAATGATAGTGCGATGGAACAGAGAGTAAAGGAATAAAAAACATCGAGTAACATACCAAGTAGGTTTTTTTTTTTTAGGGATGGGAAATCATCCAATGACTCCTCCCGCTCTGGGTGTAGCAGAAGGGAGTGTCAGACTTCTACTGACTAAAAGCCATCCATGTTCCTTCATTGCCCTTTGTGTTCCGGAGCCACGGTGTCTCTTGCGAATAATCCCGCGACTCCGGCAGGCGTCGGCCCTTTCAGGCCCCTCTGTGTGCTGACTCTCTTTGGAAGTCTCTTGTGTCGAAGGCGCGCGTGGAACACTAACGCGCCGTCGACACGGCATACCAAGTAGGATGGAATATGGACATAGTGATGAGGATTTCCACCAAATTTATCTAGTACCGGGTTATTTTTTTTTTGATTCTGTGCCCACAGGGTAACCAACAGAACCTTTTACTTAACCGTCAGTCTGCCTGTCAGCGGTCTGTATCTCAAAAAACGCCATAGGTAGACATTTTATAATTTTATTTCTATCGCCGGTCATTACAACAAATAATAAAAAGATACGTTCAAAATTAATGGGGGTTTCTATCCAAGAAACGTGTTTTTTTTTTCGGTTTATGGTATGGGAACCCTTCATATCAGAGTCCGTCCCGCACTCTTCTCTTCACCTTTTTTAATGTTTTTCTTCAGTCTATCATTTGCCTAGCCTTTTCCCAACTACATATTGGGGTCGGCTTCCAGTCAAACCGGGTTCAGCTGAATACCAGTGATTTACGAGGAGCTGTTGCCTACCAGACCTTCACAACCCATTGATCGGGTAACACAATATTTCTTGCCAAGACTGGAGTCAGATTCACTGGCATTTGAAAATCCGTAACGACTGCCAAAGATCTATAAACGACAGCCGAGACCAACGGAGAATAGGACTTCCCGAGGCACGGAGGAAACTCGGTATGTTAAAATGGTCACCCATCCACAGACCAACCTTGGCAAGCGTTGCTTAACCGTAATGATCGACCCGTGCGGCTATTATTATTTAGCCACGAGCTCCTCAGTTTTTCTTCTAGATTTTCACAAATAACATGTCATGGTTTTAATAGATTATAAAACGTATTGTACAAATTCAGAAATACCACTATGATTATAGTCAATTTTCATGATAATACCAGCACAAGATTCGTATCATAATCGAACAATAATCCCTGCTGAACTCAAGATTGATAAAATCAATGCATATCAAGGCACATGAGGGATGTGTTGACAATACTCAGACAATAGCGTCTAATTGCTCATCTTAGGGCTGCCCTACACAAGGTAAGCGTTAATATGCGGGACGATTTCAAGAAATTTCATGTATGATAGTAAACAAGTAAGCTTGCGGACGGCGTTGGGTGGCTCACTGTCCGATCAGAACCCGCAATGCAATTCTGTAAACATGTCGAAGTGAACAATTAGGCGAAGTGAACGACAAGTGAGCTGTCAAACCATACAAACAAGATGGCATGACGGCTCACTTGTCGTTCACTCCACCTAAGTGATCACGGTGAGATGTCGACAGAATCGACCGGCAGGCCCGGGTCGACGGCGCGCTTTGTTCCACGCGTGCCTCAAAGAGATGTAGACGGGGCCCGCTACGGCCAGTACCTGTCAGGGTTCCGGATTTTTTTTTAAAGAGTCGCCGCGGCTCTAAAAAAGGGAAAGAACACGGGTGGATTTTAGGCAGTAAATGTCTGACTCTTCCTCCCGGTCTCCCAAGGATTGATGATTTCCTATTCACAAAAAAGGACATACAAACAAATGACGTCTGGAGCCTTACTACGACGTCTCAAAACCATCATAACTCTGGAGCAAGAGGGAGACGAAGCTATACAAGACGCTTAGCAAGTCATCTTGTTCATTACATTCGAACTGCTTGTGACAAAATGTAAGTAGCAAATTCTAGTAAAAATACTAAACGAACAGACTAACACAAAAACCCAAAAAAAAAACATAACCAACCATTTTTACTAAATTCTCACCACTTGGTATTTTTTCACACTCGATTATTTATACATGTACATACATAATTATTATTACAAAGCTATCGCGTCACATCATTGCCTAATGATATGCTATAGGTAGCGATAGCTATTATAGCGATAGGTATAATTGGATGACAGTCCGATGCAATACCGTCTTGTACCTGCTGAATATTGCATCGCTAATTGAGAGCCGGCTACATATTGATATTAACTCCGAATAGGGATGTGGTTGCTATTAGTATTCTCTTGATTTGACGAAATTATAATTGGGAATAAGAAGTACCTAATTTATTATAATCTGTAGATAGGCCCAGGTGGAATGAAAAGCGGACTGTATATTAGGTCTTCTACAGTAAATTGGTCGTAATTAGATTAATTAAAAATCATGCGATCGTGGTCGCGTTTTAGAAAAGAGTGTTGAGGGCGTGTGCGAGCCATGTTCGAGCCGCTGCGCTCCCCGCCCGCGCCGCCCGCTCCCCTCTGCTTGATGCTTGCGTGTATGCTGAGGTGTTTAAGTGTGCGTTAACAAACTGCCTAGGGTTATTACTAACTTTATCGGGGTCAGCTCACAGTCACACCGGATTTCACTAAGTACCAGTATTTTACGCGGAACAGCTGCCAAAACCCATTAAATGGGTAACACGGAACTTCATGGCAAGACTGGAGTCAGATTAACTGGGTTCTGAGTATCCGTAATGACTGCCAAAGATCTACAAATGACAGCCGGGACCAAAAGCTTAACGTGCTGGAAGTACCCAATTAATACCTATATTATTGTATCCCTGTAATAAGTTGTTAGATACTTAGGGCTTCAAAGTTTGTACTGAACAAAGGTTTTTTTTTTAATTGAGATACTTCTTCAAGAAGAAAATAATGTTTGTTTAAAAAATAATAGGTTTTATCTGGCTGTTTTATCGCTAAAAGCGATTTTTACTGACTATCTTTGGATGGATTTGACAGGTTGAAAACAAGGTAGGTAGGTACGCCCAATGTAGAGGTCAGCAGATTTCTTAGCAATCTGTTAACTATACTGAGTTCTAATAACTATGTGATCGCGAAAAAAAAATACAAAAAACTTTTTTACAAAAAAATACAGCCGCGTTTTTTACAAGAAAATAACTTTAATTTCGGAAGACGCTGGTTTTGGTTATTTTTTTGTTTTTGACATCAAATTCCGGAATTTAAGTTATTTTATAATTTGTAGTAGTGGGAAAATACTCTTCCAAAGACAGAAATAATCGTTTGTCAATCGGCGAAAATATCGCTGACCAAACATTTTTCATGGGACCACCAGCACGGCCCATATACCTTCCATCATCAGCTTACCATACACAAATATCTGAATTATTACGTTAGAAAGGGGGCCGCGTCACCCGCGTCCGTAGGAGAATACCCTTCAGCGAATCCCTACACGAGGTCCCCGGGTGGTGCTAAACAGGTGACACTAACCGCCTCCGTGGTCTAGTGGTTATACCACCTGATTCAGACCCAGAGGTCCCGGGTTCGATTCCCAGCGGGGGCAAATTTTTTGCTCGGTTTGGTTGGTGGTAGGACTTGTTCTAAGTCCGCCTGGCAAGCTACCACCATCATGTCTAAGTCTGTCGCCATAACAACAATGTTAACAGCATTTTTGTGTTCCGGCAGTTAGAGGTATGATAGCCAGTTCCTCTGTTTAAGAGGATTCCGGGTGAAACTCGCTTCCATCTTCGGCCTAATCATCACTTTCCATCAGGTGAGATTTGGGCCAAGAGTTTCCCCGTTTTGTGTAAAAAAAAAAAAAGAAAGTTTATGTAAAACATTGCATGTGCCTATAGAGGGTTTCTCTCGATTTGCATGGGATCATAATAATCAGATTCTGACTTAGTGACGATGGGAATGGTCCATAATGGGCGGGAAATCGGTGAACAGTATACATAAAAAAAAAATACTGACAGCCGAACATAGAACCTCCTCCTTTTTGAAGAGTCGATTAAAAAAAAAAACAGAATAATAAAACTTGTTCACATTCCTCCAGAGTACGTCTACTCTCTGAAATATTGGCTGAATTAATTAGTATTATTTACAGTCAACCTGTTTAATGATCTTGGATGAACTGAACCCACCACTGATTATCCTCTGAATTGCAAAAATAAGTTTTTTTATTATGCAGATAAGGTTTTATTTCTCAGAACGTTTGGTGACGGTACAAATAAGCGTCGTATCAGGTGGACGGGAAATGCATTCTGATTTCCCTTAGGAACGGTAACGTCAGACTTCGTCGGATTTTACCCTTACAGACAAATAGAGAACCTCGAGTATTTTGTTTAAATATACGTATAATATTAAGGTTTACAATAGGATTAACATGTTTTTGTAATAACAAGCAACAGATAATTGTACAAAGCAAAGATATCTCCGAAGATGTGGAAAATTGTCAAAAGATCACGATTTATGATATTGTATAATTATGTAAGCTTGACAATCTTTAAGTTTATATTATTCTACTGTACGTGTGTATGTCACTGAACTTCTTTTAAACTGGACCGATTTGAATGATTTTTTGTATGCGTTTGGGTGGCGCCATGGATGGTTTGGACATGCAGGACAACGTCCGTCGGGTTCGCTAGGATATTTATAAAAACCCGCCAAGTGTAAATCAGACTCGCACACGAAGAGTTCCGTACCATAAACCTTAATTTTTATTATTTGTTGTTATAGCAGCAACAGAAATACACAATTTGGGAAAATTTAAACTGTGTAGGTAACTATTACGGTTCTTGAGGTACAAGCCTATCCTAATATGCACGGAATCTTAAAAACGAAAAATTATTTATGAGAGAGTATTTGAAGTTAAGTTGTATTACTAGTGCAACGCAGAATGTTGCCTTTTTATTTAGATTTAGTGTTTTAAAATCAGTGGATATTGCTGTTAGCGATTAGACCGCCACTGATAGATTTCATTTTGTGGAAAAGGGTTGTGTAATGTTGGTGTAAAATAAAGTATTTACTATTGTACCTTCTATAAATCTTTTTGGATAAACACTGTAATGGTGGTGAAAGTCTTCAGTATCCATTACGTACTTTAGAAGTAGGTACTAGGCGTTCCTGCCAGTGTTGCGGAATTGGATCGAAAGAGTCACCGCGGCCCTGGAACGCAAAGGGCATTAGGAGGAACACGGATAGGTTTTAGTCAGTAAGAGTCTGACACTCCCTTCTGCTTCGCTCAAAGTGGGAGGAGTCATTCGATGATTTCCGATCCATAAAAACAAATCACGTCAAGTCACCCATCCACAGACCAACCTTGGCAAGCATTGCTTAACCTGAAAGATCGACCCGTGGTTATTATGATAATAATAACCACGGGTCGATCTTTCAGCCACAAAACTACATTAAAAAAAGAATTAAAAAATTGTGTACTGCGTCTTACTTTCAGCTACAGAGTTAATTTTTAAGGTCCATTGCCATTAACTTGAATACAGGCGCTTAAAGATTTTTACAGGGCCTTTTTCAGTCCATTCCTTTTTATTGTTGGCACTTATAGTATAACGTGTTTGGTAAAAGTTTTTATGGTAAATAAATGTAGGAAACCATCAGGCAATGGTTGTTTTGCGTAACTGTTCTTTATTTTTATGTGAAGCAGTTTTTTGGTATGTACTTTACGTTTATTATTTGTAAAATAAAAATATTTGTGATCTGTACGAATCTAGATGACTGTAACTATTTACTCTTTTGTTACTTTCGTTGTTTGTAGTGTCGTTAGTTTTCTTAGCATTGTTTTAAACCAACGCGTATTGCACAGACAAGCGTGACGTGACAATGTGACATGTCTATAGGAGTCTTTAGGCGTCGTCCTATCTGGCTAACGATCGTACAAGTTAACGATGCAATTTCGTCGCACGACGAGATTAAACACACACATTTCTTTCGAGTGGCCTAATTGAGAATTGCAAATCGTCGTGAGAGTTCAGTAATCAATTTCATCGCGCGACGTTAACGCGTACAAGCGTGAGTCAGTTAGTAGTCAGTCAGTTAGTCTGTGACCAACATTATCTAACCCTTTTGACTATAAGCGAATCACAGCCAAGTGGGTTAGATAATCGTGGTCACAGACCTAACGAAGCCTTAGTGTGTTCATTCTCAAAACGTTTATACCGTTTCTATTTGCGGCAAAAGTAAGATATTCTTATGTACCATTAGTGAAATTGTTCTTAGAAAAGATGGGCTTGGACCTTTTCTTTTGACGATGTTCCCAAAAAATACAATCCATGGTCCCAATATACCGTAAACATCCCATCCCTTTGATGTCCAGCAACAAATTACTTCGTTCCAGTCAGACGCTTCTCAAATGGATTTTTTTCGGTTACAAATGGATTTTTTCCAGTTTCTTGTATTTCTGTTTTCCACACTTTCATTCATTAAGAGTGTTTGTGGACCGAAGGACCAGAAAAAATACAAAACCTCTTTGGTTCACAGATGTATTTGATTGGATCAAGATAATGAGTTTCTTTGGCTCTGATCTGAGGGTACAAGAAAGTATTTTGCAGTGTTGTAGATAGTCAGTATTTGTACATAATATAATCTATTTAATGTTTCTGTCCTGTAGAAAAGACAAAAACAATAAAAGTAGCATTGGTTAATAATAACAAGAATCTAGAATCAAATGCTCTCTTGTTCATCATAATGAGTACAATAACATCTTAAGAGGTCTTGCATTTTTGTTACATTTCGTATTAGACTTTATAAATTTGCAATGAATGTTCTTGAATGAAGCCTCCGCTGTCCGTCCGTGTCTCAATAAGCGTAATAGGTAGACAGTTAAATTTTCCACACACCTAGAGTGTATGTCACCGGAAAGTGACAGACTCCGTAAAATTGAAATAAATCTTGATTAGATTTCTCCATATGATATGAAAAATTTGTTTTTTATACAATACTAGCTGACCCACGCAACTTCGTCTACGTCACATTTTCCATGAATGCTCGGCTCCTTTTAGTCTTAGCGTGATGATATATAGCCTATAACCTTCCCGGATAAATGGGCTATCTAATACTGAAAGAATTTTTCAAATCGGACCCGTAGTTCCTGAGATTACCCCCTACATACAAACTTACAAACAAATTTTACCTCTTTTTAATATTAGTATAGACTAGCTGACCCACGCAACTTCGTCTGCGTCACATTTTCCCTGATTTTCGTTTGCTACAAACCTCACGGAGCCCGAGACCTATCCAACGAATGCAAAACCGTGGAAATCGGTTCGTGCGTTCTGGAGTTATAGCGTTAGGATGGAAAACCCGACTTATTTTTATATTATAGATATCCCATCCAAATTCAATAATTTCCAATACATACGTTTCTTATTTAGAAAACATAGTTTACGATTTCACGCGATATTTTACAATCTTACAGTGTTTGCTATTTTCCGGTGACATCAAAACTATTGCCGTTATAACAAAAAAAAATATAAAAATTAAGAGGGGGTTCCCAAACAAGGGACTTATTTTTCGGTGGTGACGGGCGGGCGTTTTTGCGGACTGTCTTTTGTAAAACTTGACGTTCAAAAAGTGCTGGCCCTCAGCCTAATTTGAATAAATGACTTTTGAACTTTGAATTTTTTGAATTTTGGTTGGTGGTACGGACCTTTTGTATGCGAGTCCGACTCTCACTTGGCCGGTTTCTTAGGCTACCTAGCCCAAAAGCTCATCAAGATGAGCAAAAAATTGATATCCCTTACCAAACTAAAACTTGTCTAAGCGAAACAAAGAGATGTCTTCTATACAAATGTTCTAAAATCCTCAACACGGCATTCGGATCACGCACCATGTTACGAACACACATTATATCGGCCGATGTTCTGTTGACTCTAGTCTTGAATAGGAATTGAAATACGACACCGTTTCCACACATTTATTCCTATCTATGTGTTCGAATAAATGTTTTATTTCTTCCTTCAGAGAGGAAGCAATAAAACATTTATTGTTTGTTCAGAGAGCCTAGCACGAATATTTTTGACGTATAGAAACGTAACGTAAAATTTTACTGTAGCTATAATACTCGTTTCGCACATAATATTCATTTCAATTACATACTTATAGTATATTCATTTTTACAATGATATGTGATGACTATGGGCTTGTAGTTTTTCACGTTCAAAATGCAGTTGCTTTAACGTAACGTTAATAAAAAACAATCAGAGGAGCTAGCACGTTCGTGCTAGTGATTGTTTTTTATAAATGATGGCGATTTTTTTGTATTACAGTGCATTTTTCGATTGGAACTGGAAACTCTTAAATAGACGTTAATGCTTTTTCAACTTTTGACTTCCAAATTAAAATCGCAATATCATTCCAGCGACATACATTGTCAAATGCTTGTCATAATGTCGATAATTTGGAGGTTTGGTTGTTTTGACATTTAAGACTATAATGTGAATGCAAATGCTTTTTAAAAATAGAAGAATTGAGATTGGCGATATTCAAGCCATAGCTTAGAAAACACGGCGGATAGGATAGCGGATTTTGTGTTCTATCCAAGGTTACTTTCCATGGGTCGACGGCACGCTGTGTTTCACGTACGCCTCAAAGAGCTGTCAGCGTAGAAGAGGGGCCATAAGGGTGCCTATTAGTCAGTAAGAGTCTGACAGTCCCTTGTGCATCACCCAGGGTGGGGAGAGACATTTGACTTTTCCAATACTAAAAATCATGGCATCATTGTTTAATTAAATGATAAATGATAATATTTATTCTGTAAGTAGGTTGTAAATAACACTTTTACACGTCAATCTTTTATTTTAGTACTCATATTCTTCTTTTTGAGTCAATGGTGATCCTTTAACGTTCTGTGCTTAGTAGATGACCGTGTTTATAGCAGCACCATTGGCATTCACTAGTTCCTCAGGGGTGAAGATGAAAGGGCACTCCAGTAGGTGGGCTATATTTTGGATGGAGGCACCGCTCTCAATTTTGGTACAGTAAAACCCCATCTTGGCATGTTGTGTTTACAGCAGCTCACTTGGCCACTGGACAGACCACTGGAGTTAACGGTGATCCTGAGGCTTCGGAAAGTCGAGAGGTGGTGGGTGGTATTCTTCCCACAATTTGCTTCTCACTTTAGGAGTGGAATTCCCTGCCTGAGTCTGTGTTTCCTGATAGCTACAACCTGGGAGTCTTTAAGTCAAGAGTGAATAGGTTACTTCTAGGCAAACGTGTTCCATCTTAGACTGTATCATCGCTTAACATTAGTTGAAATAGTGGTCAAACGTATGCCTATCAATAGTAAAAAAAAATTCGATCCCAAAAACAGTCGAGGAATTAAAAACAACACAGCGAAAGGGTATCATGAAGGTATATTTGTTTATTCATCCCTTAATCACCTTACCCAACAAAGGAGCATCAAATGACTCGACTCTTCACCCCAAGGGTGCAGGGGTGTGTCGCCCGTGTCACAGATGAGCGGAGGAACCCATTTGTCAAGTTGGAAAATTACCAGCGTGATATATTGTGGACGTAGTGCTGGCAACTTCATTCATAAATGTTACCTAATGTATATCAAAAAGTGTACTCTATATTTTATAATATAGAGTATTTATATACTGGCATTTTTTATATATAACCGTTACTGAAATTAAAAGCTTGTATCGAACAATCATGATCACATTATTTTATGAATAAAAAAAATATGTTTCAAATAAACCGTATTTTTGGGTTCTTAACGGCGAGTGAAAAAATGGAAATGTAGGATCAATTTTTTTTTTTTTTAGAAATTTCGTTTAAAATGTAACATGTAAATAAAACATTATACGTTCGGTAGCATTTGCGTGCGGGCCGACTCAGACTTGGCCATTTTTTATTTAATATTCCATAATTAGTCCAGATTAGATTTATCAGTATTATTTAAGTAAAAATAACCTGCCCTCTAAATCTTGCAAAATTTTCAATTAAATTTCTATACAAATATCTGTCCCCTATACGTACAAAGAATAGCTGCAATGACACCCTTTTCCAGCAAATAAAAAAAAATACAAGTACAATCGCATACAAAAATAAAAATATAGCACAATAAAATAACTTGTAAATGTTTGCAGCACAGCTGGTCTTGAGGGCCGGGTACAGTCGGGTTATCGCACAAAGTAAACAAGGAAATGTTCCTTTACAAACAAACGGTGAAATAAGTCAGCTAACATGGCTTTTTCCGGCACATTTTACACTTGAAATTGTACCAGGAAGGATATTTTTTGCTGTATGGAGCTCGATGTTTTGTGGAATTGGAGAATTTTTTAAGCAAAGTAGAATCAATTTATTGTTAGCAAATTTAATTTATGCATTATAATTTAATATGTTTATCCTCATGAACAAATAAGGTATCATTCTGTACCTAAGAAAAACAGTTCTACCTATAAAAACAAATTAAACATGTTAACATATTCAGTTTACCATCTACGAACCTTTTTTGATCATCATCATCTAGCCTTATTTTTATCTAAAAGGGCTTTTGATCCACAAACATATTTTTCCTTCGACAATTTTTTTTGTTTCACGTTGTTCATTAATGCTCTTATTGGTCGTAGCATAATGTTATATAGCCTATAGCTTCCTCGATAAATGGGCTACCTAACACTGAAATAATTTATCAAATCGGACCAGTAGTTAATGAGATTAGCGCGTTCAAGCAAAAATTAAAAAATTCAAAAGTCATTTATTCAAATTAGGCTGAGGGCCAGCACTTTTTGAACGTCAAGTTTTACAAAAGACAGTCCCCCAAAACGCCCGCCCGTCACCACTTCCTAGTGTTTTAGCTGTGGAGAAGAAGTGGCCAACAAACTCCCCAGCAACACAACTATCTGTTACGTTTTAGGAACTAGAATTGAACAATAATTAGTATGCTAAGTAATTCAAAATTCCTTCTAAAATTTACATGACACAAAAAAAAAAAAAATTGTCACTTGTTTGACACTAAAACAAAATACACACTTAAGCAAGTGTTGATGCACGTGGATTAAATAAGTATAAAAAAATGACCTAAATAGTCAGACAAATAAAATAAATAATAAAAAGAAATTAAAAAAAAAAGAAAAAAATATTATATGAACACATATTATTATAACCTGTCATAAACTATCTACACAAAGAACATGATAATTTGTCTTGCGTTCAACACAGCGACCAACTATTCTTATCGTCTAAATACTCATTAATAGAATAGTATGCCTTCGAACAGAGGTTAGATTTTACTTTAACTTTAAATGAGTTAAAAGGCAGATTAAGATAAGAAATTGGAAGTCTATTGTATAAACGGATACCGAGCCCCACAAATGAATCACGGACCTTACGAAGTCGGTGTGGACCACTGTGGAGTAGCATGTAGTTTGTGCTTGTTTCTGGTGTTAAAGTTGTGAATGTCGCTCGTTTTACTGTATAAATGTATATTTTGCCTAATATATAAGATGTTTGAAAAAATAAATTGAGATGCTACCTTAAGAATTCCAATCTCCTTGAAAATTTCTCTAAATGAAACCCTTGACCCTAGCTCATATATTGCTCGCACAGCACGTTTTTGTAAGACAAATATATTTTGTATATCAGCAGCTTTTCCCCACAATAAAATACCGTAGGACATAACACCATGGAAATAACTAAAATAGACTAACCTAGCTGTGTCAACGTCAGTAAATTGTCTAACTTTCCTAACAGTGTATGCGACAGAGCTGAGCCTTCCCGACAGCAAACAAACAAACTCTTTAGCTTTATAATATTAGTATGATATGAATTAGGTATTATATCCATCTTTGACCGCATCTTCGCTTACCATCAGGTGAGATAGAGGTCGCGTGCCTATCAACAGTAAATAAAAAGGTACTACCAACGATGATAATACCACACAGGTCTTCACTCTTTATTCCACCACTGGGGGTGATCACGAAACCTTTTAGATCTAACAGGGCTATAAATAACACTTAGTCTTAGGAAACTTCTATATTTCAAGACTATGCCGACACAGTGCCGGGAAAAGTCCTTTTAGTTCCCATGGTTTATATAAAAATGTGGTATGAATGTTCACTTTGAATCTGTTCGGTGGCCGTGGGGGTGACAAAATACTTTTACCAAAGTAAGGTATTGAAGAGTGTTTTACCTCTGAGTGTGTAGCTCTAGCTTCGCTACGAACCATAGTTAATCTTTACTAATATTATAAAGCTAAAGAGTTTGTTTGTTTGCTTGAACGCGTTAATCTCAGGAACTACTGGTCCGATTTGAAAAATTCTTTCAGTTTTAGATAGCCCATTTATCGAGGAAGGCTGTAGGCTATATAATCATCACGGTACGAGCGGAGCATTAATGGAAAATGTGACGTGAAGTTGGGCGGGTCAACCAGTCCCAAAATATTCTTTCGTTGCTGACTTTAGTAGACGAACTGCGTGACAGACAACGTACAGCCAAAAGCACTGGTCGTAGAAAGCTGAAAATGGCTATGTTAGAAAGTTGGGTATTGTAACA
Organism: Ceramica pisi; assembly: GCA_963859965.1. NCBI lineage: Eukaryota > Metazoa > Arthropoda > Insecta > Lepidoptera > Noctuidae > Ceramica > Ceramica pisi. The sequence continues at coordinate 4,895,293 of OY982541.1, read as the reverse complement.
TTAAGGATTTGGATGACACAGACACGGGTAGACCATGTCCTGGAACAAAATACTTAAGGTACAATTCAGATCTTGATCGGGTGCAAGCGACCGACAAGACCTGTAAGTGCTCTATAGTTATTCATACAAAGCAGTGGGTCGCGGTTGCACGTCATTAACGCCGGTCGCGGTCACGCGTCGCGGTCGCGGTTTTAATTGTAGTTTTACTTTCTATCCTGGGGAATAGGTACCCTGGGGATAATTTTCGACTTTCAGGCAGCAAAAAAATAAAAAATAAATATTTGTAAAAAAAAAAATACAATATTACAAATTATAACTTAGAACTAACAATTTAATGTAATTTCACTCAATTCAACATAACTAAATTCAATATTCCATTCATTTTACTTCAATTTAATCTAATTACATTCAATACAATTTAAATAGAATACAGTTTGGAATAGAGTATAGTGTAAACATGGCGGCGAAGTCTGAGAGCAATATCCGTCCCTGACATGGAAAAGAAAGTAAAAACAATGAAAACTTGTTTTTTTGAAATAAACATGAAACACGCACACTACGTAGAAATAGCAATAAAACAAGAAACATTGCGTGGCCGGCGTTTTATAATTTCTACTATTATTTTTCTATTATTTTTAGTTTACAATCAATAGACCCTATTACTGGTTATGTCTTTACTGACTCTCAATTAGAGTGGTTCAGTAGTTTTGAAGTGATCCTATAAGGCTTCCGTATTTTCATTCAAACGTACGGAACCTAAAAAATAATCTAGAATACTCAGTCTAGTTTAAAGTTCTTATACGCGGATAGGGCAAGCATATCCATTATACTGCGGTAAACATTAATAGGTACGCTATATATTAGTTTACCTAAGGCAAGGTAATCTTTATGCAAGTGAAAAAACACTTTATTAGACTTCATTGACAGGTAATTTGAATTTATAGTGCACAACGCTGTGTGCAATCTGTGTATGTGTGCTCGGTTATTAAATTTTTCTATCATTACCTTAGCCATAGATGCAAATGGTTTAGGTTTGCAGGGCACATTCTTAGCAGAACAAACAGACGATGGAGACGAAAGGTTCTGGAGTGGCAGCCTAACGGAAGACCTTACGATGTGTTGCTGGAGTTTTTGTTGCATCATTTCTTCTTCCGAGCTACTAGGAAGTGGTGACGGGCGTGCTGTTTTGAGGAAAAAAAAAATACTTTCAAAAAGTGCTGATATTTCATTTCGATTTTGACCCAGGGCTGGAAGGTCTTCCACATAGTGAGCTGATATCCCAGCGAAGGGATTCCTCTAAATGCGAGACGCACAGGACCTGTTGGTGTAGCAACACTATGGAGTGGCTTTTGTCAAGAAATGGACGTCTTTCGGCTGTTATGATAATGATGATTAAGCTGCGTATAGTTTACTAGCATATATATTCCGACGACTTTGCTTCCATGGCATGTGCCATATAGGAACCTTGCATGTCTCGTCTACGACACTTCGCCTTTTAATAGCAAAAAAAAAACGAAAATATAGGATTTAGTGGTCTTACAACGGCAGCCCACTTAATCCATCCAAAGACTACTACACTATACACATTATAAAAATAATAATATTTTGTTTGATTTAATGATTTAAAAAATTAAAATATTTCTAAAAAACTTCTGCCAGCGGCTTCGCCCGCGTGATCCCTAGGGAACAAATTCCCGGGATGAAAAGCCTATGTGCTATTCCAGACTATAATCTATCTCTGTTCCAAATTTCATCAAGATCCGTTCAGCCGTTATGGCGTGATTGCGTAACAAACATCCAAACTTTCGCATTTGTAATATTATAGTCAGATTATTATCTATGACTCATGATGATGCAGTTTGAAACATCTGAGACTGAGCGTAGTCCAAGCTTTTTGTTTCAATTATGTCACGAAATGGAATGGTGACATTGATTTGATACGTAAACATCATTGACAGGATGTTTCATAATTCTAATTAATTATTTATTTTTAGTGTGTGTTACGGAGGAGGCACCTGGACGTGGTTTATGTCGGGTAAATTAAGTGAGTCACTTTTGAAAGACGACTCAAATGGCATTGTGTACAGCACAAACTTAAAGGCACAAAACACGACGTTTAACAGCACAAACAAAAAAAATGGTAAAAGCACAAAAACAACAGGATCACTCTGTTTTTACAACTTCAAAGAAACAATGCATCGTGGCTGCAGCAGTTAAATCAGTCTAGTTCAGCACATACAAATACCAGACATCTATGCCCATGCCTCATGATATGAATAGTAAAATAATTTTCATGAATGGATCTGGCGGGTTGATAAGGCCACTTTAGGAGAACCATAATATGATTAACACAACAATCTGTAAAAAATAATTTTCATCTTTATCACGCATTAGGTTCAAGGTTGATTGGGAAAATTTGTAGCGTGATTTGCTTTCTGAGACTTGACGTGACGTACTTCTAAAGAATAACTTTTGCAAGTATGGATGAAACAAATGAACAAACAGAAATAATTCTGTGTTCAATTAGCTTAGAAGCTGATACAAGAATAATTAAGAAAAACAAACATTATTCCGTATGCTAATAAATTAAAGAAATAATAAGGTAGTGAAAATTTTAAAAATATAATTTCAGACTTGACGTCATTTTCGTGCTTGAATCTGTCTTTCTTACTTTTTTTATTCGAAGAAAAAATTTGCTATGACTGTTTTTCTTTTTGTGTGGAATTTAGAATATAACTGTAAGACTTAATTTCATTTCGAGTCTTAATTTGTGGAATTAAAATATTTACATAGCGAGAGAACAATTTGTGAGAGAGGCGAAAAATAATGGTCTGCATTTTACTTTCGTAGCTGCACCATTTAATATTTGCATTTGAAAATTGCACAATTTTTCAAGCGAGAAATGCGTGCTTCATGCAGGTTATTTCTAGCCGTATCGAGAACAAAGAAACTACTGCTTCCCATGAAACAATTATTTTTTCTTCTCTTCTTATGTTCTATGTTGCAGAAACTAAGTGACCAATAGGATTCGAAATGGAAATCGGATGAGTTATTTTAAATAGATTAGTATTTCAAAACCTCTTATTATCAATAATTTCTAAAACCAAATCAATCCAATGGTAAAAGAGACAATGATTGTTGTAAGGAGGTACCACAATTGCAATCAATCTCTAGAATACCCTTGCGCTAATCCGCTGTCGAGTAAAAATAAGAGAAATGGTTGCCAAAATGAGAAAGCGTTTACCCCTACGACGCTCTACATTGAAATAGAATGACATTCTCGTCCCTCATATCCCCATACATTGTTAAAGCACACGAAACTCCTAAAGAGCTCGCTGTAGTTCTAGTAATAAAACTTTATGTAACTTCCCCTCTAAACTAAACAACAAAGAGGCCGTCTATCAGATTCTCCACAACATTGTTTGCTCATTAAAAACAGCTCTTCGACGCTGCAAACTTTGAGCAGCACAGTACAGACAGCAACAGTACATTATCAGGCTGAAGTGTTTGAAAATCGCTTCGGACTCGCCCGAACTAATACGAACTCGCTGCGTACTTAGGGGCTTTACTCACTGGCGTTATTTCAGAAAGACAACGCACGCCATGTTTGATTAATGTGTTCGTCGTGTGTGATGAATGAGAGAGATTGACGTGAGTGTACGGTAGGTCGTACGGCAGCCGTGACAAAACCAGTATGTAAATTGGCCTCGCATTCTATTTTAAACTTTTAAGTTAAACTCAAAGTATCACCACCGATATCTAGCCTACATACTGTTAAAGATAAGTTAGTGGAGAGATTGTAAAAATGTGGGACGCGCGTCGTTCCCTAAGCCGCAAATACGCTGGCAAGTCGTATGTTACCACTTATATGTGGTCTACCTTCTGTAGATACAAGATTAGCGAGAGAACGGTATTGTAAAAACGCATTGCACACGTTGCGTAGTCGCAGCTAGCTCGTTTTGCACTCGTGGAGAGCCTGTTCACAAGTCGCCACGTCGCAAATACGCTGGCAAGTCGTAAATAACCACTTATGTGTGATCTACCTAATATAGACACAAGATAACCGAGTGTACGATATTGTAAAATCGCAGGGCACACGTCGCGTAATCGCAGCTAGCTCTCTTCGCACTCGAGAAGTGCCCGTTCACAAGTTGCCACGCCACAGACACGCTGAATCGCAAGTTACCACCAGTAGACTACTTACTGCAAAAGATAAGCGAATGTACGATGTCGTAAAAACGCGGCGCACACGTTGCGTAGTCGCAGCTAGCTCGTTTTGCACTCGTCGAGAGCCCGTTCACAAGTCGCCACGTCGCAAATACGCTGGCAAGTCGTAAATAACCACTTATGTGTGGTCTATCTACCGAAGATACAAAATAAGCGAGTGTATGATATTGTTAAAAAGCGGGGCACACGTTGCGTATTCGCAGCTAGCTCGCTTCGCACTCGAGAATTGCCCGTTCACAAGTTGCCACGCCACAGACACGCTGAATCGCAAGTTACCACCAGTAGACTACTTACTACCAAAGATAAGCGAATGTACGATGTCGTAAAAACGCGGGGCATACGTCGCGTAGTCGCTCGCTTTGCACCCACGGCGAGCCCGATCACAAGTCGCCTCGCCACAAAGACATAAGTGTGATAACGCTATTAGACCAGCTAACAATATTATCTAGCTTTCATTACGAGTCGGTCTGTGGAGCCAGTTGGCACATTGACTTGCAAATTCGTTGTCACACTGCCATTGTCGCCGAAATGGCCTGAATAATACCAATTGTTGTATTTTTTTCAAGGGATTACCGCAGGGATTCGTTCGTTGGCCATGGCTGCCCGAGACTTGAGGACAATCTGGTCATTTACATGCTGAATTGGGCTTGAAAGGAAAATAAAAGTGCGTGAGTATTGAAGCGTTTGCTTGAGAAACACTTCCGGGAGTTTTTCAGGTTTCGTATACAAACACTTATTTTATATGATTTAGTCAAAATAATACAATAATGAGAAAATTGTCCCACTGTAGGGTAAAGGACTACTGTCTTACAGAATGGACGTGGTACTAAATGGTGATCACATTGATAGCACACTATGGGGGCGTGGTAAGGTATTTCATTGGTACTTGGTTTGGTCAAATAGGCAGTTCATCATCATATCAGTCAAAAGACGTCCACTGCTGGACAAAATCTCCCACAGATGTTGCCACAACAACGGGTTCTGTGCGTCTTGCATCAATCAGCTACCCGCGATCCTCACCAGGTCATTGGTACACCTTGTGAGAGGCCTTTCGACGCTGCGTTTCGAGTATACGGTCGCCACTCCAGAACTGGTCAGTATATAGACAGTTGCTCTATGTCAAATATTGGCTAAATTACATCCGGTTACACTGGGAGCCAACCATAACATGGTGGGATACAGTCTAGGCAGATAGATTTATAAAATTAATATAGGAACCATAAAAAAACAGCTATATTAATGCGCACAGTATCAGAAAGAAGTGGAACTCTCTACCTGCGTCTGTGTTGTTTCCGAACGCATTCAACCCAAATCTGGTTTAAAGTTGGAGAGAATAAGCTTCTTCTGGGTAAGTTCGCTCTATCTTCGACTTTGTCTCCGTCCGCTCTGTGCTTGGCTAGAGTCAAAAGCAAACCCATCACAATTAAAAAAAATGTAACGGTAGTGAATTTTTCGTTCATCTGTTTCTAAAAGTATTTTATTTTTTAGTAGACTCAAATAACCGATTTTAGAATGATTAATTAATTCTGTACAGTGCAAACACGTACAAATTAGACATCATTGTATCAGCACTTTACTTGCTACGCGCGGTCTATACTTTAGTACACAAACATCATTCAAATCACGTGCACTCATTATTCAATCAATTTCATTATCAATCAATAAATCTTATTAATACGTATTCTTGCGTATCATTCAAAACTATCATCAAAGAAAGGTGTAAGACCCTACAAATTCCTTGACGATATTCAGTTTACTCAGAAACCTAAACGGTTTTTTAATGGCAAGTTAAAGGCTAAGTTGATTTCTTTTATATCTGAACATTTTTTCAAGCTTTTATAAGCACCGTTTTACTTAAAGGAAGAGCACTTGATTAGCAAGTGCCTGACTCGTTTCTTTGTTGGTTTATCGTCAAGAAATATAAATAAATATACTAGTTTTGCCCGAGACTTCGTTCGCACACAATTATTATTATTATTATTAAAGCCTTTTTATTTCCTTAATAAAATTCAATTTACAAAAATAATATTACCAATAAACATCATGCAATTTATCTATACTAATAATATTATAAAGCAGAAGAGTTGGTTTGTTTGTTTGTTTGGTTGAACGCGCTAATCTCAGGAACTACTGGTCCGATTTTAAAAATTATTTCAGTGTTAGATAGCCCATTTATCGTGGGAGGTTATAGTTATGTATAACTTCGTCTGCGTCACATTTTCCATTACTGCTCCACTCCTATTTGTCTTAGCGCGATGATTTATAGCTTATAGCCTTCCTCGATAAATAGGCTATCTAACACTGAAATAATTTTTCAAATCGGACCAGTAGTTCGTGAGATTAGCGCGTTCAAACAAACAAACTCTTTAGCTTTATAATATTAGTATAGATTAATATCAAATACGTAGCCGTGGAAGCTCTAAAATATGAAGCTTCTAAGTCAATGCAATTATAAATACGGCGATATTATACACCAATTTTAAATTGTTCAATATTATGAAATTCTGCAAGAATCATGGTCTCACAGTACAAGTAAAGGTCCGAATATAATTAATCTGTGATTGAGTCACATAAAATTAAAATAAATAAATAAAATACACAACAGAGGGCCAATTCTACTAATTTTCTAAACTGACTAACTGTCAAAAATGTATGAAAATTAAGGCTTTTTTGACAGCTTGCGATTAACATGCGAATGCGAAAGTTGTTTAAAAATTAGTAGAATTGACTCTCTGCTGGTCTTTATAATCTGCCTAGCCTTTTTCCCAACTATATTGGGGTCGGCTTCCAGTCAAACTGGATTCAGCTGAATACCAGTATTTACGTGGAGCGGCTGCCTGCCAGACCTCCACAATCCGTTAACTGGGTAACACGGTACTCTTTGGCAAGACTGGTGTCAGATTTTCTGGCTTCTGACTATCCGTAATGACTGCCAAAGATCTCCAAATTACAGCCGGGACCAACAGCTTAACGTGCTTTCTGAGGCACGGAGGAAACTCGGTATGTTAAGATGGTTACCCATCCTGTAACACGGTCAATTATTGTTACAGTTAATTAGATAAATATTAACTGTAACACGGCAACTGACACAGACGTGTTTTACCTACCCGTGCTATAGTGAATTTGTAGGGTATACAAAAATAAGGAAAGATTCAATTAAACACGTACCTTGCTACGCAATACAAAGTTTATTGTTAACAGTACATAATATGCAGGTACTTACAAGCAATACAGAAGATACACTCTTCCCTAAAACCCTGTAAAACCACATGAATACACGCTCACACTGTCTCCGTTCCAGGGTGAACGTATAATACACATGAGACATAAAAAGTATACGAACTCAGGGACGTTTGTATGGGAACGTGAGTGAACCGCCAATAACCTTAAGCTCAATCGTTTAAGTTAATTAAATAAATATTAGTTGTGCTCGATGCAGAAAAGACTATGTTCAATTCTCGAGACACAACATACACTGTAAATTATACCAACCCCTCAATTACACGGTCTTTCTACTAATAAGTGACCAGTGAGGTTCACTTCTCTCTCTCTAATGTGACTCAAACTCAACATACAATATAACCTAACCAACGGTCATAGTTAGCGGTCTTAAATGGCTTAATAAATTAGCGTTCCTACTTAGCGGTCTTTTATAGCGGGTCAATATCCCCTTGGCATCAGCTCTGTGCCTAGCACAAGAGCCACGTGCACAGCACGCACCTACGGGGTAGATATAGTTCAGAACGGGAACAGAAGAATAAAACACGTGTCACACCTCGAGCAAGGTGGAAATGCGTGTGGCCTACCTCGGCAAATGGGTCTGCCACGCTGTCCGCACACCCGCCGAACCAAAATCAACACGCACCAAAACGTGACATCTGCGTCCCTCTACAGGCTAGCGTCAAAAGCCAGAACCTGCAACAATATCCCCCCAATCAGACACAAGAACTCAAACCTCAAGAGGCAATAGAAAATAAACCACGTGCGTGGGTCTTACCATCAAATTTCAGAACAGGGCCTAGCAATTATTAGGCTGCGACTCCATCGGTCTTCTCAGGCTGCGAGCAAAAGAATCTCGACCCAGCGACTGCCTCCAAAACACACCATTAGGTTTAAAAAATATCAAGGCAGCACGATCTATTTCATGTCGTCTGTCTTGCAGTCTTGGCAAAAATGCCCTTAGTCATCCCCCCAGAAACAACAATCCCACAGATATCCAACTCTGCGACCATAGACGTTTTCTCGACTAAAAACGCCTATGCACCGAAATAGTCTTACTTATTTATCGATATCCAATTTGAACTGAAATTAATACTTGAGTTTTATCTTCGAATGTTTTATATTTTAATCGTTTAATTGTGTTGTTATAATTATTGTCACAATTAATAAACTTTAACTCAAATACTCATGTCTATACGACTGTGGCGCCATCTCTTTACTGAGTTAGAACTAAACGAGATTTGTCAATAATGAAAATCCGAGAGTCACAATCCACAGACCAAACTTCGGCAAGCGTTGCTTAACCTCGAAAATCGACCTGTGCGGCTGTTATTATTTAGCAATGAGCTCCGCGCACATTGGTCTTCGAAGTTGATAAATTGGGTGTATAATGGTATCTATCCTAATAACATCGTAAAAAATCAGAATAGTGCAGTTTATTGCGACATCAGAACCTACAATATTTTAAATGACTGGCCTAATATGCTTACCTATAAATTTTTTAATATAAAACATCCCATCCAAATTCGATTGTCGACAAAACATCGTCAATATAAATATCCGAGGGATTCTAATCCCACGCGAGTTTAGTATAATTGGCACTCAGATTACAGTAAATAGTTTTTGTCCGTCAATACTACCAGGTTTATAATTCAGAAAATATAATAAAACTTATATTTCGTATGCGACTTCGACTCGCACTTGGCCGGTTTCTTACGAACCCATGTGATAAGATGTGACACATACTCGTAAAAGGCTAAAACTCGTACCTTCTCTTTACTTGAATTCTTCTTCTCTTTTTCTTATAATTCGCTTTCGCTCATTTTGTTACACAGTAGTAGTTTAGTACACTTTAAGATTACGTTCATTTCCCCGTAAAGTTAATCGCCTATTAAACTGATTGGATTCCTGTATAAACTGCAGGTAACTAAGTGACTTGGGAGCAGTTAAAACTTGAACCCGGACGAGGTCGATACCGAGTAACATGTGGTCAAACTTATGCAATAACGTGTAATTAGGTCAGACTTGGTTGCTTGCTCATGCTATAGAGCAAGGAGTCGCCGCGGCATAGACTTGAGAACCCGTCTTGACTAATATTATCATCATTGGCATTTCGACGGCAATAACATCTAATCAGCCGGTCAATTCTCTCGACATCTCACCGTGATCACTTCTCACAGTGAGCTGCCATGCCATTTTGTTTGTATGGTTTGACAGCTCACTTGTCGTTCACTTCGTCTAAGTGTTCACTTCGACATATTATTTACTGCAGGTCGATTCTGTCGACATCTCACCGTGATCACTTAGGTGGAGTGAACGACAAGTGAGCTGTCACGCCACCTTGTTTGTATGGTTTGACAGCTCACTTGTCGTTCACTTCGCCTTAGCGTTCACTTCGACATGTTTACAGAATCACACTGCAGAATCGCATTGCTGGTCAGACTTGGTTGCCTACTCGTGCCATAGAGCAAGGAGTCGCTGTAGCGAAAACTTGAGAAGCCATCTTGACTAATATTATCATAGTCATCGTTGGCATTTCAGCAACATAGCTGGAGCTGCTAGAAGAGTGGAGAGATATTACCATGGCTATCAGGACAATTCCGGAAGTGCGGTCAAGATCCCTACGGCATCTTACTGGATTATAGGTACATCGTTCTCCCAAACACTTTTACTCTTGCGAATTTCCCCTCAGACCGGCCGATAAAGGCAAGAAAGAGGTGGGAGCTCTGTTCCTCGTCAGTGTTCACTCTGGCCAGCCAATAAAGTCACCAGATTCTATGCGACGGAAACACTTCCTTTAAAATTCCATGGTCTATTTAGGAATGTGATTGGAATTTCTCCGGAGCTGACTAAAATTTTTCATACGTTGTCGCAAAACAAAATTCAGTTTTTTATTTAAAACATACAATTCAATATGTTTTTACTGTTTGCGAAGGATACTTAACCGAGTCTTGAAAGTAAATCAATTCAAGAATTTTGTTTGGGTCGGTGCCTTCATAATATTTTATATTTATATGGGACCTACGATGCGATGCGACCCAAAGGAATTTTGTTTACTCCATTCATAAAATATTTGCACAGAAAATTCTGTGATGCGGTATTTGAATAATATCGTGAGATATTCTTAGGACGTTTACATTGAATTTTACGCGAGATAAAATAACATATAAAAGCATTCCACTTTATTTTAATGACTGCGTCGACGCCTAAACGTGAAATGGATCAATAACATATAGGAAGACTAGCTGACTCAGCAAACGTTGTTTTTCATAGAAAAAAAAAAATAAACTACGAGTTATTCTCAGACCTAACCAATATACACAAAAATAAATCACAATAATTAGTCAATTCGTTTCGGAAGCGTTCGATAACTAACACCATGACACGATATTTTTATATATTAGAAAAACTGCTTCGCCTGCTTGACAAATTATATACTTGAACCTTCCTCAAGAACCACTCGATCCATTGTCCATGTCCATGGAGTTTCTTGCACGTTCTTCTCCATAGGATCTACTCTTTGGAACGTGCAACTGCCGCGCTGGAGATAGGGTCGGTGAGTTTGTTTTGTTGCAGAATAACTTGCTACTCTTGTCGCTAGCGCGGCAGAATTAGCTTCATCTATTTGACTGACATACCTTGACTATTCAAAAGTGCCTGTAAACTGGTCTATTTGAAATAAAGGATTTTGTATTTGTATTTTGTATTTATTTGCATTGGTGAAAACAGCATGAAAATCGGTGTAGTAGTTTTTGAGTTTATCGCAAACAGACAGACGCGGTGAAGGACTTTGTTTTATAATACGTAGTGATTAGAATATTAGATAGACTAGGGTACCGGACCAACGTTGTTATGCCAAATTATAAAATACCCTTTTTTGGATGGGAAATCATTCAATGACTTCTCCCGCTTTGGGCGAAGCGAGAGGGAGTGTCAGACTTCTACTGACTAAAACCCATCCATGTTCCTTCATTGCCCTTTGTGTTCCGGAACCACGGTATCTCTTTCGAACAGTCCCGCGACTCCGGCAGGCGTCGGCCCTTTCGGGCCCCTCTGCGTGCTGACTCTCTTTGAGGCGCGCGTGGAACACGAACGCGCCGTCGACACGGCCTGTCGTCATAAGACGGACGGACGGCGAGCTGCCCATAGCTCACCGTCCACAGGCCCGCGCCTACGGTGGCCTCCCACGCCCGCGGCGTCTACCACGGCGGCCGGGACGAGAAGTTGTCTCCCACTCCGATACCCTACGACCTGTTCTCAAAAAAAAAAATTTTTCGGGTAAAATCTGTAAAAAAAGAACAAAGTTTAGCCATTAATTAGTACTAAAGTGCCGTACAAGTACCCGAAGGTCTCGCTGTTTATTTTAAGGGTTTAGGGAGTCAGAGGTTTGTAACTGGCCTTCATTATACATATTGAAAAAGTAAGCATATTCCTTTAAACTGTAAGTTTCCAAATAGTATAAGAAAATTAAACGTCTTTTATAATGCGCACAGCAAAGGAGTCGAACTATCTGCCTGCGTCCGTAAATCCGAACGCTTACAACCCTAATCTCCTCAAAGTTAGAGTGAACAGGCTCCTTCTGGGTAAGCTCGTTCAATCGTAGACTTTGTCTCTGTCATCTCTGACCAAGACTAGAGTCATGAGCAAACCCCTCACAAATAAAAAAAGAAATAATAAAAAAATTATGTACGTACCCTTAAGAATGATTTAGTCTAGTTACCATAAAGAGGAGTAATGTAGAGGCAAAAACCCTACAGGCATCCTTAACATTTTAGCCAACGAATCTTCAACGAGATAAATCCTAGCCCATATTTTTACACGCTATGCCTCTCGAATTTATATGTTTTGATTAAGGGTCGCTAGCCCGCAGCGGTTGTACTCAGTCGTTCGCGACCGCCATCTTTTTTTAGAAGTCCTCATAATTTGCCAAATAAAAAATAATTTTGAATTTGTTGTGGAGTGAATTATGAAGTCATCCCCCAGGCTTTTAGTAATGAGTTGTTTATTTAAATTTTTACATCACGACGGGACTTTTTTATCATATAATAGCCTAATTTGTAGTGAGGTTTTCCCTCGCTGCTGAATGTTACTTGATAATATAGTTTTTTACTGTTTATAAAATTAATTTAAACCCGGTTTCTGAGGTACCTACTTTATCAGTAATTTAACTGTCCGTTAACAATTAACTAACCAATGGCGTTATTACAAAAAGGGCTAACAGAGAGAAAAAATACCTATAAAGTACCTCAGAAACTGATCATAAATAAGAGCGAATCACGTGTACCATTAATTGAGTTTCATCTACGTAGCCTTTTCCCAACTATACTGGGATCGGCTTCCAGTCAAACCGGATTCTGCTGCATACCAGTGTATTACGTGGAGCGGCTGCCTACCAGACCTCCACAACCCATTAACTGGGTAACACGGTACTTCTTGCTAAGACTGGAGTCAGATTGACTGGCTTCTGACTATCCGTAAGAACTGCCAAAGATCCACAAATGACAGCCAGGACCCACGGCTTAACGTGCTTTCCGAGGTACGGAGGAAGCTCGGTGTGTTAAAATGGTCACCCATCCACAGACCACCAACCTTGGCAAGCGTTGCTTAACTTTAAAGATTGACCTGTGCTGTTATTATTTAGCCACGAGCCATTAATTGAGCTTACAAATTATATATTATTTACTCAAAAGATAAATGAACTTGTTTTAATATGTGACTAGAGACTGTATAATATTTACCTATCTATCTAAAGCAATTTCTTTTCTCTTGTAAAAAACTGTTCGTATTTTCAGACTCTACAAAATGTTATTTGGGTTAAAAATTTTCAGCAAACGTTAAACTACGCTCGTTTACACCAGTTCAAAAGCACGTCCTATTAATTTGGAGCACAAATATCGATTGGGGTGGTTCTGCGATACTTTTAGGGTTCCATAACTATTAAACTGAAAGCCTTTGGATTAGGGCACCAAATACGTTTGTTTTACAATGAAATATTGAATGAAATTTTTATATTAGATATGTTGTTTGGTTTTTTTTTTGGTTGAAAACAATAATCTCACCTACAAACATGTTTGAATTGAAAAAAAATATTTTAGTATAGGAAAGCCCATTTATCCAGTAAGGCTATGTACCTACCTAAGGCGCGTCCCCGAGCAAAACGCAGCGCTAGCCGTTTTTTGTGCAGTTTTTTGGAGCTATCTACTCTTTATCCAAAAGAAATACCAACTAATAAAATATACATTAAATTTCTACATAATCTTGGCTTCAAAATGGTAGATGTTATTTTTTATTATTAAGTATAACGTTTAAGTAATCTCCTCACAACGAAACCACAGAAATGAGAAAAAAATACTGAAAAAATGCATCTTCTCGATAACTAACGATTATTTTGATTTTTAACTTACACTAATGGATAGGCAATTTAATTATGAACATTTTGGTAGAAGTATTTTTTTCAAACGACCAAAATTAAATTTTATAACGATTTTTTTCAACATTCTAAGCGTATTCGCTATTGTATCTCTTGCGCTGTTATTGAGGGAAAAAATGCTCAAGGTTATTTGCTCAGGGTACGGCCTTAACGCTACGACCAATAGGAGTGGATTATTATTGAAATATGTGACGGTGACGAAGTTGCGCGGATCAGATAGTTTTATGTACCTACCATTTATCTTAATAACCAGTCTAGTCGATAACTTAATTAACACAAAGATTATTGTAAAATTGCCATATTGATAGTTATGGCCATTGTAAGCGTAATTTCCAATTTCCGCCCTGGTCTGTGTTTCTGTCTGCCCTTTCTGACTGTATTAACAAGAATCGAGCGTAGCCAGTGAAAGTTTTACATTATCATTTGTAACCTGTTCAAATATTTCAAAGTAAATGTATAGTTCAAATATTTCAAAGTAAATGGGTCTGCCGCACACTTAATCCAAAAGAAAATGCATTTTTATTTGCGATGGGGACGAATTTTTTGATGCCATTTTTTAGTTAGGAGTTTTTATTTTTTTCTATTTTAAGTGTAGCTATATAGTTTGTTCTTTAAATACCAATTTTTTTATTTTATAAATCGAGTTTTTACAGACATAAAATGTTCTATACGGGTCCCTTAGCATTACAGTTCGACACACCCTCGGCCTTTTCAACAGTTCAGTCACAACTCCGCCCCGGTTGAAGTTGTGGGTAGTTGATACTTTCTGAATTCGCTCCTAGTTTTTGGCATTCGGCACGTTTGCACGATTTCTCTCTTTTTAGTTCCCGAGTTGCGATGGGAGATATCGAAATTGATGGCATTGGCAAGATAGTGTTAGACACAGCTGAAAAATATGGATATGTTGGACCATTTTCAGAACGATGCACTTGAGAACTGCAGTGTGATTCTGTAAACAAGTCGAAGTAAAGGCTTAGGCGAAGTGAGCGACACGTGAGCTGTCAAATCATACAAACATGATGGAATGTTGACAGCTTACTTGTCGTCCCGGTGAGTTGTCGACAGAATCGACTGGCTGATTGCGTCACAGTCATTTTATGGATCGTTGTAATTTGAACTTAATATGTACTACTATAAAGATGTAATAATACATTGTTATCCAAAGGTGAAAGTAGCTGTTTTGCGAGGGCGTCAATAGTTCGAGGGACTAAATGAGTCTTTCACCCGACTATTAAAATTTCATTAAGTTGGTCTCTGTAATTTTTTGTGTGCGTAAAGTGTTAAATAAATAAATACATTATGAACAACTTTTACAAAGGGAACAAGACCGACATCGCGAAAAAGTCGATTGTCCCATATATTATATGCGCATAACTCGACAAAATGTACTGAACTAATTTTTTTTCACTTAGTGACCAGTACAATGACCCCTTTAAGGTATTGCGTTTATTCTGTTGCTGGCTGATGCCCACGGCTTCGTCCGCTTGACAAATCTACACTAATATTATAAAAAGGAAACATTTGTTTGTTTGAATGAAATAGGCTCCAAAACTACTGGACCGATTTAAAAAATTCTTTCAGTGTTAGATAGCCCATTTATCGAGGAATGTTAGAGGCTATTATCATCGCGCTAAGACAAATAGGAGCGGAGCAATAATGGAAAATGTGACGCAGACGAAGTTGCGCGGGTCAGCTAGTTATATACTAAAACCTTCCTCGAGAACCACTCTATCCATGAAATCAAACAGTATGATCAGACAAATCGGCGCAGACGGACAGACAGACGCGGCGGAGGACTCTGCTTTATAACATGTAGTGATACGATATAAAACTTTATGCTTGCATTTGAACTTGCTTTGTTGTTTTATGGTGTGCATTTTTAAACTACATTCTAAAAATATATGTAACTAGCTGATCCGGCAACCGATATTTTGCCATATAAATAAAAAATAACATACGACCAATTCTAAGACCTACCAAATGTACACAAAAAAAATCATAAAAATCGGTCAAGCCGTTTCGGAGGAGTTTGATAACCAACATCGTGATACGACATTTTTATACATTCCATTTTCTTTTAAAATAAAGAAGCTGTAACATTAAATTCAAATCTCTATTGCAATAAAAATTCTTCAATCAGTCTATTGGCATTCTCTAGTGCATAGGTACTAACTTGCTCTACGTCGCATGAAATTTTTACAGAGCCATATGCTGAAGCACTATAAAGCGCTTTTATTTTACTTCACGCTGTAAAGCCGATTAGTTCAGCTGACGTTTCAGGACAAAACATGGGAACCTACCTATATGCTGTATCGTTTTAGCATGGGAATAGCGGTCAATACCCATTTCCTAACATAATATTACTAGCTGACCCGCGCAACTTCGTCTGCGTCACATTTTCCATTAATGCTCCGCTCCTATTTGTCTTAGCGTGATGATATATAGCCTTCCTAGATAAATGGACTATCTAACACTGAAAGAATTTTTCAAATCGGACTAGTAGTTTCTGAGATTAGCGCGTTCAAGCAAACAAACAAACAAACTCTTCAGCTTTATAATATTAGTAAAGATTTCTATAGGGTTAAACTATCTAGGTTCATTCGCAAAAATATGTGAAAATTTACATTATGGACATTGTGAGTCTGACAAATAAAATAAATGAAAATTTCAACTACCTTTTACGGTTCTTGAGATAAAAATTGAGGTATTCCATGAAGCACACCCAGACGAAGCACACCTAAAGTATTCCACTTAGCACACCCGTAGGTGGGCTTCAAATAAAAATTTAAAATAATTAATTTCCTATTCCACGAAGCACACCTACGAATATTACTCGCATAGTGCGGGGACTAAGAAATAAAAAAATGTCGATAGAAGAAAATATTTATTATTTAAAAGACTAACTTAAATATCTAACATCTTTCAGTTTCATTATAAAAATGTGACAAAATATTTGTCATTTTTGTAATTTACCATTCAAAATCAGATTGTTTCATCCAAAAGTTAATTATTTTTTAACTATTTTTCTATTATGTTCCTTTTTTGTGTTCTTAATAAAATCACAGATTGTTTCATAATTATGCAATAAAATCTTGGACAAATATCAGAAACATTGTAAATATAGTTTTCCATAGAGATCTATTTTGAAGTTTTCTTATAGCTACCTGTTTAGTGAATAATAAAAATACTCTATATTAACATAAAAAATCACAGATTGTTTCATAATTACTATAAAAACTATGAACAAATGAACACTATGAAAATGACAAGTATTGTATCACATTTTTTTAATGAAATTGAAAGATGTTAGATATTTAAGTTAGTCTTTTAAATAATAAATATTTTCTCCTATCGAAATTTTTATTTCTTAGTCCCCGCACTATGCGAGTGATATTCGTAGGAGTGTTTCGTGGAATAGGACATTAATTATTTTAAATTTTTATTTGAAGCCCACCTACGGGTGTGATAAGTGGAATACGTTAGGTGTGCTTCGTCTGGGTGTGCTTCGTTTGGGTGTGCTTCATGGAATACCTCTAAAAATTAAGGTTTATGGGACGGAAGCCTTCGTGTGTGAGTCCGACTAGCAATTGGCCGTATTTTTAAATAATATTAACAACAATACAATAAAGTTCAATGACCACCTATTAGTATGCTAAAATAAAAATGTTACAGTTTATTTAACCAAGTAAGTTTACGACAGAATCAAGTTTCTTGAACAAAATCCGCATTCGTATTCAATCGCAATCTATAAAAATACCGTTGCCGAGATATTCGAAGGTAAAGTCATAATGTGAAACAATGAAAATTATTAATATTTATAAGTTTTTTGAAGTGTCCTCTACCCATGTCATCTTTGAACTTGCCGCAACTTTGAAAATAATAATGAAAATGGAGGGGATTTTGGGATATAAACACAAAAGTTATAGGGGTAGAGCTTTTGTGCTGTATCCCCTCCGCCGCCATTTTAATAAAAATATTTTTGCAGTTTTGATATGCGGCATATTGGTCCTCTGGTGTTTAGTTAATTAGGAAGCGCATAATTCAGGAAAGTTAGGAATTGTACAGGTACAGGAAAGTTAGGAGTTTTCGCTATTTTGTTCAAAGTGTATGTGGTTTCAGAGTTGGAAACGTTGGTTTTAGGTTTCGAATGAAAGTTAGGTACATTTGTAATGGTAGGAACATTATTTATTTAGGATTTGGTTAGTGTATTACTTTAGAACTGCGTATGAAAAAGTTTGGGAAAATGGAAATAAAACGATTTAAAAAATAAAATTGCCAACAGCAGACATTTATTAAAAACTTAATTGAAATTCCCATTCAAAGACGGCGAGTACCTTATTCTTTATGACCGACCCAACAACTTTTTTATAACCGAATCATTATAATATAAAAATATGTTTTTACAGCCCATCACGCTTATTAAATATTTATAGCGCAGAAAGCGGTCAAACAATCGATCGTTCCGTAATTATGTTATTGTTTGTTTCACTCTTTTGATAGTGGCCACAGTAACTTACAAAACACTTTGAAGTGCTTTTTATTGCACATCTATACTTAATAAATTTATTATGAAGCATAACAGTTTGTTTGTTTACTTGAACGTGCTACAGGAACCACTGCACTGGTCCGATTTGAAAAATTCTTTCAGTGTTACATAGCCCATTAATAATATATATATCTTTTTTTTAAACAAAACGGGGAAACTCTTGGCCCAAAATGGAAAGTGGTGATTAAACCGAAGATGGAAGCGAGCTTTATCCGGAATCCCTTAACACAGAGGAACTGGCTATCATACCTCTAACTGCCGGAACACAAAAATGCTGTTAACATTATTATTATGGCGACAGACTTAGCGATGGTGGTAGCTTGCCAGGCGGACTTAGAAGTCCTAACACCAACCAAAAAAAAAAAAACATCCCGCTAAGACAAATAGGAGCGGAGCATTCATGGAAAATATGACGAAGACGAAGTTGCGCGGGTCAGCTTGTACATTATAGTCTTGTCTTGCTAGTATTATAGCTGAATCCAGTTTGACTGGAAGCCGACCCCAATATAGTTGGGAAAAGGCTTATAGGCAGATGAAAGGTCGTACTCATCTAAATTGATAACTTAAATATTTATTTTTAAATTAATCGTCACAAAGATGAGACTCATTATCTACCATCAACTTACTAAAAACGACTCAACAGCATTAAAATATTCCGACAACCTTAAATCTGTAATCTTTTGATAAAACTGAAAGACGTTAATCAGCTTAACTCAGCTCTGAAAGGATATTTTTAGGGTTCCGTACATAAAGGGTAACCAACGGAACCCTATAGCTAAACCTCCGCGGTCTGTCCGTGCGTTCGTGCGTTCATCTATCCGTCCGTCTGTCTGTCAGCGGGCTGTATCTCAAGAACCGTAAACCTTAATAGGTAGTTGAAATTTTCACAGAGTATGTATTTAGATTGACGCTATAACCACAAATGATAAAAATTAAATTAAGCCCCATACAAGAAACGTGTTTTTGCGGTATGGTACGGAACCCTTCGTGAAAGAGTCCAAATCGCACTTGGCCGGTTTATTATTTTATCAACTTTAAACTGTCTGAAACTCTTCTTAGATATTTTTCATTCAAACTAAGTGAGAAGAGGCTATGACAAGCTTTAAAAAACAAAAAAGATGAAAAGAACTTGGGCAAGCGCTGCACTTTACAGGCAAAAACACAAGAAAAGGATTGACTCCTCTGGGAATGAAACATGGAACTTAGGTTGCAGACGTGCGAAAACATCTTTACGGGCAAGTACGGGCAGGGACAGGCGAGCATTCGGGCAATCCCAAGTGTGCCGCAAATAACGATGCACGAATGTGCCCACTCAATGTTTTGAGAATGTACAAATTGCCCTTTGAAAAGAAACGTGTTGCCCAAAGTGGTCAGATAAAGGCGATGCGGAGAAAAATGAGCGAGAAAATATTGGAAAAGTGACGAATACTGACGAGATGTGACGAGTATGTTGTAGATATATCAGTGGTGTTTTATTTACCTGTTTGTTGCGTTTCAAATGAAATGAGTGGCTAGTATAATTTGTAAAACGTTGCCAATTCTACTAATTGATAAACAATGTTCGCATTCGCAAGTCAGTCGCAAACTGTCAGAAAAGCCTTAACTTTCGTACATTTTTGACAGATCATGAGTGCCAATTTATTCTACTAATTTTCACATTCGCAACTCAGTCGCTATCTGTCAAAAATGTTTAAAAATGAAGGCTTTTTTGACAATTTGCGATTGACATGCGAATGCGAAAGTTTTTTCTAAACTATTAGAATTGGCCCAACGATTGAGATGAAAATGCGAACATTACTTGAAAATAAGTCGAATTGACACTCTTCTTCAACCATTATAAATTTAAGTGATGTTTGCCGAGGTCATATTGAAATCATTGATAAGGATTAGTATGACACAGTTTCACTTTACTTTTCAGCCTTATGATGCATGCAAATTTAATCGTATAAACTTAAAGGGAATCAAGACTACCAAGTGTAGGTGCCACGCGAATACACTTTTGTAGAACTTGTCGTATGGGTAGATTTAATATTATTCGTAGGTAAATTTGTATAAAAAAAATATTGTAAAATACTTACCGCATTGTTACGTTACCCTTTTATTCCTTTTATCAACAATTTGTGATATGATAGAAAAGGGAGTTAGTGATAGTTTGACGGCTGATAGGGCAGAGTGGAAGAAAAACACGTGTTACGCCGACCCCAAGTAACATGGGAAAAGATGATGATGATCGAAATCTAATTCCACACGGCAAAAGTTATTTGAAATTAATCCCATTTTATTTACACGTTGTTTCTCAAAATGCCTTTCTCAAAATTTGACTGACTCGTATAATTGTACAGCAAAAAACAGCCCTGATACTTTTTCAGGCCTATTTGAATAAAAACCCGCTGACTTTTGAATTTCTAAGTCGCTGTATAATTATGACATTGCGACAATTCTCCGAGGAAGGCAGTCTTCACAAAGTTTAAATACATTTTAGCTTTCGAAAGTGTAATATATTTAAAGTTAAAAGTACATTTCGAAGTTTTCGTAGCCTTCCATTTGGAGTTACAAGTTTGTATTGTTCTAGTTTTATGTATTTTTAAACTTTGTCGAAAGGTCGACTTTAGTTCTTTTTCAGGTAAGTTTAAGAGTCCTATTACGAATCGTAAATGCTCGTTTGCAATAGACGAAGTTACGTTGGTCTGCGTTGGGGGTACATCTATAGTCCGCGAAACAATTTTGATACTTACTAGTCTGAATAGGATTATAGTTTATTTGGGCGCTCGCGCGAGACTGAGGAGCGCGCGCGCTGAATTGACGCAGAATATACAGGGAAATTGAAAAAATACCCGAAACCTCTTAGGCAGTGAAAGTACACATGATTATAAGCAACTTTTGTTTTGGTAAAACTCCGAAATCTCGAAAAAAATATCAGCTGTTTCATACAAAATGCAGTATTTAGCCAATGAAAATGTATGAAACAGCTGATATTTTTTTCGAGATTTCGGAGTTTTACCAAAACAAAAGTTGCTTATAATCATGTGTACTTTCACTGCCTAAGAGGTTTCGGGTATTTTTTCAATTTCCCTGTATAGTACTTTAATTTTATTTATTGTAATTTTGTTTTATTATATTGACAAACGAAAACTAATGAAACGTATTCATTGTAGATTGAAATTTTATATTATATTAATTTATTTGATAAAATTGTTTTTATTTGGAATATAATGGACGCTGAATCAAGACATTTCTGGCTTAAATTAAGCTTTCTTTACGTTTTTTTCCGTGAAAACTCAAGGACTCCAATAAACAAGTAAAACATTCAACTTACCTATTAGTAATTTCAGCTTTTAAAAGAATTGATAGTAACAATGTGAATTTGACCGTCAAAGTTCCATCGCAGACATGTTTTCTTGCAAACTGCGTTCGTAAAATATTTATAGTAAATTACACGAAAAGAAAAATGAAAATGTGTAACTCTAACTTACAAGAAAGAGACTGGCACTATCGTTATTCAGGATCAAATAATTAAAATATCTTACTGCTGCTGAAAACTACAGCGTCAAAAATCATGAATTTCCGTAAAAAATGTAATAGGACTCTAATTATTTTCTTCTTCACATCTTGGCGGTCAACATTTTTGGAGGTACTTACATAAACATGTCAGATAGTATAGAAAACATTAGTTGAACTAAATAATAACATCATAATGTAAAACAAAAATTCGGTGTTCATGGTTTTGATTCTTTGTTTTTTTTTTTTTAACACCGACTTCCGAAATTAAGGTTATTTAATACTTTGTAGTGTTTTGTTTAGAAGTCGGTTAATTTTTTTTGTTTTTTTTTGTCTCTTTTAAGTCGTGATACTTGAACATCTTCGTCTACGCAGAAACTTAAATATCAAAAAGGCTAAAATGAAAACTATTCAGCCAAACTGAATGAAATTTTTACGGAACCAAATGGCAAGTATAGCACAAAAATGGGACCAGAAACCTAGGAGTAATCGGTGTACATACATAAAAAATACTCATTGAATTGAGAGCATCTTCCTTTTTGGAAGTCGGTTAAAAAGAGAAGAGTGAGTGTACAAAATAATACAGTAAAATAGCCCTGAGCTGGCACATACGAATGGGGTACCGTCGCAGTGTCACCTATGGGTCAAAAACACTGCGCTGGTCTTTAGTTGCCACCTTGCAGTGGCACATGGACGAAGGGAAATGAAACACATACACACACACACACAACACACACATACACACAGTTGAATATGAATGTGAATCAAAATGTTTAACGAAACTGTTAAAGTAAAAAAAGTAATGACAAATCGAAATTTGATCCTTATCACAAAGGCTTATTATAATAATGGATGTGAATAAATCATTGACACGTTAATAAATTTACCATAATTACTGGCCCACCTATCACCTATTTATGAATTTATTTAATATCGATTTACAAAAAACATAATGATGGCGTAGCTTCATTTATTTGCCTTTTCTTACTTTCAACAAAATATCTTACAGCTACATATTGTTGTAGTTCTTTATGCAGTAGTGGTCAACTCACAAGCTCTACTGTTAAATATGAGGTCCTGGGTTCAATTCCCAGGTTGGGACCATTATTGGGTTGGTTTTTAATTGACTTCCAAAAAAAGAGAAGGTTCTCAATTCAGCAATAAAAAAAAAATGTATGTACACCGATTATTCCGAGGTTTCTGATCCGATTTGTGTGATTTGTTTTTAGTTCGATGCGACATACTTTCCATTTTCTCCCGTAAATTTAATTTAAATGCGAATGTGCCCAAGAACTCCACGACCTCATTCCACCAGCACCCTTCTACCATCGAACATCCAGACGCACTGCAGCTTACCATCCCTACCATGTTGCTATTCCACGAATTCGCACTAAGCGATTCCAAACGTCTTTTATAATGCGGACAGCAAAAGAGTGGAATTCTCTGCCTGCGTCTGTGTTTCCGAACGCTTACAACCCTAATCTCTTCAAAGTTAGAGTAAACAGGCTCCTTCTGGGTAAGCTCGTTCCATCGTAGACTTTGTCTCTGTCATTTCTGACCAAGACTTAGGTCAAGAGCAAACCCATCACAAATAAAAATAAAAAAATTGTTTGGATCAGTACTTTTTATTTTATGACCCTTTTGGCTTGTTCAATTTCTGCGTCGACGAAGACGTCGTACAAGTCTTAAAAGTGAAAAAAAAAAAACTTAAAAAAAAATACAATCTCAAAAGGATTTGTTAAAAAGGTTTTTCATCAGAAAAACGTAGTGCGTACAGCGGAGTCGAATTCCTGCCAGCCAATTGCTACAACCTGAGAATCTTTAAGTCAAGAGTGAATAGGTTACTTCTAAGCAAGCGTACTCCATTCGACCGCATCATCGCTTACCATCAGTTGAGATAGGCGTCAAACGCGTGCCTATCAATAGTTAAAAAATAATAATTCTTTAGCAGCCTGAAGTCTGGGATTGTGCCTGATTAATGCCGGTGCGATCCGCACCTCATCATCATCTGCCTAGCCATTTCCCAACTTTATTGGGGTCGGCTTCCAGTCAAACCGGATTCAGGTGAATACCGGTGTTTTACGTGGAGCGGCTGCCTACCAGACCTCCACAACTCATTAACTGGGTAACACGGTACTTCTTGGTAAGACTGGAGTCAGATTCACTGGCTCAGTAGGCTCACACCTGTTACATAAAACTAAAAGAAAACTGACGAAACTAGTGAAATTTGGTGGTATATGTACTACACTATCAAAATTCAGCCTAATCTTTCGGGTTGTACAACAGGCTTATTAAAATTTACCATTCCTGAAGGCCACAAAAACCTTTACCAGGCAATAAAGTTTTACTCTTTAATATCGATTTGACGTCAACGAGGTCCTTTCAGCGGGCCTTTAAAAGGGCCTTCAAGGGGCCTTTATTAATGAGCTCAGCTGCTGTTATAATATTTTCACTGCCCATTGAATCAGGGTTTCATTCATACAACTTTTAATTAAAATTGTTATCAGTGCGTGTGAGCTCAATGGTTTCAGAAACAATGTGCAGTAGATCAAAATTGGTTTTTATTTTAAAGCGGCTGTCTAGAAGTTAAGGGTTATCTTAATATTGGTTTATTAAAGGTATTTAAATTCGCATTAATATTAATAAAATCATAATTAGCAAATCGAATTTTAGACAAAAATATTTTTATAAATAAATTTGGTCTTATTTATTTTCAAGAAACCATTAGCTTTTGATTTAACATAAGAGTAGCCACTGAAATTCCCTCAAAATTGATCAGCCAGACGTTTCGGCAAACATGTAACAATAGACAGACATACCAAAAAATAATGTTTACTTCGTCTATACCTACTCACATATTTATTTATTTTTCCTAAGTATATCTTGTTTTCGCATATAGTTGGGTTTAGTAGTTTTTCTGTTTTTAATAATAAATCTTTATTTACATATACATAAGCCATTTAAAGCCGCATATATTTATTAAAAAGCTGTTTATTAATATTATATTTTGCAGAGAATTCAATTTTATTTATTTGTTTGTAGTGTATGTGTAGAAGTAGATGTATATTTATAGGTACATCTAGCTGCATAATTATATACATAATTATATTAGATTACAAAAAAATAACGTTCCGTTACTGTACACAAGTTCTTAGAAATGCCATACATTAGGTAATAACTTTTAAATTGGTGTGGTAACGATATTTTTTACAGAAGCCTGAAGTAGCAGTAAAAGGAATAACCAATAAATGTAATAATATGTAGAGAACCGTGGCCTGAATTGTTAGTAATAGCTTTTGGAATTTCAGCAATTTCAGAATGCTGTGTTTGCTTAATTTTCCAGTGATACCCTGGTACCACCGATTAAAAATATACAGCTGTTTCCTATAATCTACTTATACGAACAATAAATACCACATTTTTTTTATAAAAGTTCGTTTTTTCGTCAATGTTTTCTTTGCTTGATAACTGTCTACCGCTAAGAAAAAAAAAAAAAAAAAATTGTAGTCAAACTCCTATTTCTACGTTAAAACAAATTTTGAAGTATTTCTACTTCATAAAAACGCTCTAAGAAAAAAGATGCATTATTTCGATTGCTGTATTTTTTTGTCCCAAAATTGCGTGTGTTATTTGAGATGGGTGCGCCAAAGTTCACCTAAACTTTCAACTCCGATTATTGGAAATCCGAAAATGTTCTTCCTAACATTTTTCATCCTAACAATCACGATTGCTAACTACTCTGTCTCTAATGTTCATAATTCCGAAGCATTCAACTTCATAATGTCAGTAACAATAAACATCTATTATACTTTTATTTGTTTTCCTATATTTTCTCAACTTATCCATCTTTTACACTATTATTCAAAGCCATATTTTTTTTGTTTAGATTTATTTTTATTTATTTAAAACGGTGTGTACCTGCAAAGATATCCATAGGTTAGGTTAGAACCGCGACCAACTACGCGCGAGCCGAGCGAGCGAAGCGAGCGGTGCCGCGGCAGCGGCCGGCGAGCGCTACCTCGAAATTGGTCGCGAAATTTTTCTATATTATGGTAATTATGTTTAGGGATAAAAGCTTTATGATATAAAACAGTAGGAGTTTAAATATATTTACATTAATGATATTATTCATTACAATTTTCGGAAACATGAGTCTTATGAACATCGCCGGTAGCACTGCAAATAGTATGAATGTAAACTTTAGGATGAAAAGTGTTAGGAAGAGTGATCATTCGGATTACAAATCATTAGGAAGAACAATTTCGGGTAAAGAACTTTAGGTGAGCCAATATGGACCCATTTGAGATACCTAGGGTTAGTATTTTAATACTGCAAACGTAATTTTTTTACTATTCTCCATATCTCAACGAAGAAGGGTTGCGTCAACATGCTTAATAGGGCAAACAACTAACAGCTCAAACATAAAGTATGTTAAAAGGATTAATTTTAAAAATTAATATAATACCACTACCAGAACAGTGGACCTATTCTGTATGCTCGTTGATATTTACCTTCCGTCACAGGCCTGCGTTCAGACGGAGAAACGATAACATCGGTGCATAAGTAATGAGAGACTGCTAGCTTTTGCTTTAGTAAACCTCCTTGTACAGTGTAATAATATATCATCTATAATACTGCTACAATATCTGCTTTAATTGCAATAATGTCAGTAAATCTATACTAATCAATACTATAATCTATACTAATATTATAAAGAGGTAAAATTGTTTGTAAGTTTGTAAGTTTGTAAGTTTGTAAGTTTGTAAGTTTGTAAGTTTGTATGTAGGGGGTAATCTCAGGAACTACTGGTCCGATTTGAAAAATTCTTTCAGTGTTAGATAGCCCATTTATTGAGGAAAGCTATAGGCTATAAATTATAAAGATATCATGCATATTAGCCGAACTATCTCAATTTTTGTCTATCCAGGCGGAAAAAAATTGCTCTTACAACAGAGTTATTTGCGTGCGCTGCCTTAACAGTTGTATATAATTGATAACAATGTATGGCAACCTGGTCCGCTTTGAATAGTTCTACAAAAAAGTCCGCGGCACCATATTTCTATCTTTTATATTTTAGCAGATATAGTATATAGTAGTATTTTTCGATGTACTTATCTTTGAACGATTTTTTAAACAACAAAATATTAATCCTTATCGAAAAAAATGTTATAATGATCACAAGAACATCATAGAGATACGATTTGCCCAAAACAGTATGTCAATTGGTTGAATAGTTTCGAAGATAATATAAAATTACTAAATCGCAAAACGCCGCCCGCGCCGTCCATTCACGAACCGCATTAGAACATGCTTTGTGCAATTACGTAATTTTTCTGAATCGTGGTGTTAAGATTTTCCGCGGATTAATGACCCTCTCCAGTTATTATTTAACTTTTGTCGTTTGGTACGTGAGTTGTACGTAGTTGGTTGAATGTTGGTTGAATGTTGTTGGTCTATTGTTTTGGTTGCTCGGTTTCTCAAAACACAATTACAATATTACTTCGTTCTCATTCTTCGAGTTCGAAGCCTGCTGCTGTTTTTGGGATATCGGACAGTTTCAGCGATTGTTTATCATGCCTAAAAGGAAATCTCAACTTTCCCGTCAGACATCCCAGACATGAGACAAGAGCAGCTCGAGTACGCCGTACGGCAGAGTCTGCTCTTGATAATCATCTGCGCCTCTCGAGGAATAGAGAAAATATTTCGCAAGCACGCGCTGGGAAATCTAGCTCCGAGCGTTCACAGCGGCTTGAACATCGCAGGTCCGTGCTCGGGAATCTAGCGCTGAACGTGCGCAGCGTCTCAGTGATTTAAAGCAGCATGTCTCTGCAACAAGGGATAGGGAGTCTAGCGCTGAGCGCTCGCAGCGGCTCGCTAGCCTAGCTACATACATAAAAACAAAACCCTCCTTTTGGCAGTCAGAAAATAAATCATAGCACTCAGTACTAACCGAACCACACTCATCATTTCATCAGAAGTTAAAATGTTTACCGCCCAACGAAGTGGGCACGGGTCAGCTAGTAATATTATAAAGAGGTAACATTTGTTTGTAAGTTTGTATGTAAGGGGTAATCTCAGGAACTACTGGTCCGATTTGAAAAATTCTTTCAGAAATAGATAGCCCATGTGTCGAGTAAGGATATAGGCTACATATCATCACGATCACTAAGACTAAAAGGAGCCGAGCATTAATCCATACTATTTCCTGTAATATATAATAATATATATAGCAGAAGAGTTTGTTTGTTTGTATGTTTGTTTGGTTGAACGTGCTAATCTCAGGAACTATTGGTCCGATTTGAAGAATTCTTTCAGTGTTAGATAGCTCATTTATCGAGGAAGGCTATAGGCTATATAACATCACGCTATGACTAAAAGGAGCGGAGCAGCAATAAGAAATGTTGCAAGCGGGAAAAAAGCTTCCGTTGCATGCGCTGTGTAAACGGTTTAAGTTACGCAAAAATCAAGTATTACGAAATTATTCCTCTTTAAAAGTTCTAAAAAAAAGTCTTCGACAGCATATGTCTATTCCTTAGGGTTAACTCACTATAAGCCTTTTGTAGGGAAATCAAATTTGTTCTAAAATAATGCATTATTTGCGAGGCAGTTTTTATTAACATGTTATTAATCCTATGCATATTAGCCGAGCTATCACAATTTAAGTTTAGCAAGTCGGAAAAAGGTATAGCACGAGCAGGCGATGCGTTGCGATATCAAAACTTCACGCGAACGAAGTCGCGGGCAGAAGCTAGTGGAAAATGTGACGCAGACGTAGTTGCGTGGGTCAGCTAGTTGCTTATAAGCTGCTAATTCTTTGCAAAAATAATAAACATAAAAAATATTTTTATATAGCCTATTACGTCGCACTACCGGCAAAGCTAACAAGTTACTATTAATACTAAAGTTAAGGAATTTTAGTTTAGGTTTATAATTTTATATGCCTGTTAGTTTTATGACAATAAAGGCGAAAACCCACCGCAACGCACGGAGAGGCTACACGTGTGTGAGGCTTAGTCTTGCATGAAAATGTATGAGATTGTTTCCACTGCAACCCACGGACACACTTTGCATTAATTGACGTCATTGGCACACGCGTGACTTTCTCGAAAACCGCGCCCACGTAGCTCAACGCTAAAACATGGGTAGCCTCTCCGTGTGCCGCGGTAAGCCACGCTACAGTTGTATATAGTAATCTCAATTTAATTTAGGTCAGGACATCTTTTTGTAAATTCTAGTTCATTTTAATTTTTGTTTACGTTAATTTATCATTACAATAATTTAATTAGACCTACTTAGAGAATTATGTGCATGCTTGTAAGTGACTTATTTACAGAGATTCCTCTGGAAAATGTTTTTTAAATTAATACTTATTTGTACTTATGTCGATGGTGTGCCTAAATAAATAAATAAATAGTCGTAGGCGTGTAGCTGTGATGTACTGCAGTGGAAACGTAGACCCACGTTGTCAAGCAAATGAACCCACAAAGCTATAATGCGCGTGGCCGTGGATAGCGTACACCGCGGTAGGTTCGCGCCTTAAATACCTTTTTCTTTCTTTCATTTGTTTATACAGGGTTACGAAGTCTATGCGAAGCAAAAACAGAAAGAACTTTATTTTGCTTCGCATAGACTTCGCATTTTAAAAATTTTGTTTTTGTATGAAAACCTGATGAACTAATATGATATGTATGATTTCTTCTTTTAAAATTGTATGATGAAAATTTAAAAGTCATAGAACATAAAGTTGTTGATTATGGTGTTAGCAACATAATCCTGAGAGGTTGTTGGTGTTTTACAAATAACTCTTTTCGGGCATTGCAGGAATACAGTAAAATAAAGAATATTGTAGCGTAGCTGATCGACAATGTGCTACGAAAGCGTAGCTCGTAGCGGTGACATAATGATATTATAATCTGCTACGCCACCGTCATTGTTGCTACAGCCTTAAAAACACAAATAGAAATTTTTAGAAATTTCAATATTTATTTAATTAAAACTTGACTTTTCCACTTCTAATTCGTCTCAATTTGAGTTTGATGATAAAAAAGAAAAAGAAAAAGTTACATAAGTTTTTCTTACATTAAATATTTACGTTAATAGTTACTATCCATAAACTGTTGAATTTACATAGACATTATTGTTATTATGTTTTACAGCTGACTACAAAGCTACAAAGCAAACTAAGAAGCTTCCCAAAACATTACACTTTAGGGCACGTGGCTCCGGAACACAAAGGGCAATGAAGGAACATGGATGGGTTTTTTGATTTCCAATCCCAAAAAAAAAAGGGCACCCCTATGGAGTGTTAGAAAGCTACATGCCAAGATTCAACTTTCTACGACCAGTAGTTTCGGCTTTGCGTTGATCGATCAGTCAGTCAGATTCTGCTTTTATATAAAAGATTCATTTCATAAATAAAAAAAACAATACCTAAAAATGAACTACAGATAACTTTTTATTTCGCGATAACATGGCATATGTCACACATAAAAACTCAGAATAAAGTACATTAGTACAGACATTTCCCCTACACATGTTCAGTCGGCGCCATTTATCAAACGAAACCGCGTCGGCGTCGCCACACGTCTTTAAAAAACCTTTTGACGGTAAGTAATTATTTCGTGCGGTCGCCATCTTGAAGATCATTATGTCAAATGACGTCATTATGGAAACGTTTGCTTTCGGTTTTAATTAAGCAATGATTCACCAGATAATCGAGGCGCACGTGGAAAAGGAATTATGGTCATATGGGTCGATTGGAAGTTAAGAAATCTTGTCGAGGTTGGTCTGTGGATTGGTGGTCATTAATAACTACGATATTGAATTTTAGTCCCCGGCTGTAATTTCTAAATATTTGGCAGTCGTTATGGGTACGTACTCAGAATCTGGTCAGTCTGATAACCAGTTGTGAGAGAGTTGAGAAGTCAATCAAGCCGAGTACATACCTAACTAAAACAGCAGTATCCGCTAGTTTTCAAAAGTCAAGCACTTTGTTATAAGATACATACACATACATGATAAATTACATTTATTTAGCAAGGAGGTTGTAAATAACACTTGTACACGTCAATCTTTTTTGGTAATTTTAAACTGGATGAGGCCGGGGTTTCCTTGCTGAATACACTGAAAAAAAAAAACACTGATACAAACTCAGAGGTCAGAGACTCTTTTAAAGTCCAAACAATCGTACTGGTCAAATCATATGCCAACCATTTAGATTAAGAGCGTTATCGGTAAACGGGCCACCCGTAATTTAGGTATAGACTAGCTCCCGATGTGTCTGTGTGTATCCGCACGGCACACACGCGCGCTTGGTACACATTGCGAATTTTATGAACGACCAACCCGTTTTGATCCTTTGAATATTAAAAAAAACAACATTTTTTTTTTGCCTTTCCATAAAGTACAACCTTTCTTACGTAAAATCGTGCCTACCAGAAAAGTCCAGGTCAATCGCTAAAACGATTAGAACAAAAGCGTTTTTCATTGAATCAGAATCGGAAACGCAAAATACCTCGCCGAAAAATCAACTTTAGCGCAGGTCCCGTAACTAAAGTTGATTACGGAAACGTATGTCAAAAGCCTGACATGGACCCAGACGATTTCAGGCAGGCACAAATAGTTTTCCTAGAACATTTAAAAAAACAGGCTTTCAATCGGCATGACATTGAACGAGATACAATTCTAGGCTGAGAGTGCCTTGTGGCTTGAGCTGAGAAGATGTATTTACATCTTCTCAGCTCAAGCCTGCGCTAAAGTTGATTTTTCGGCGAGGTATTTTGCGTTTCCAATTCTGATTCAATGAAAAACGCTTTTGTTCTAATCGTTTTAGCGATTGACCTGGACTTTTCTGGTAGGCAGATTTATACAAGCTAGTTTGAGTGTTAAAACTGACCACAGCGGCATGACAACGGACGGAGTAAGAATCTTTTAGAGAAAAATTAATTCGTTTTCCACCTACAGTTTTTGCTACTATGCTGTTAAACTGCTCTGCACGGTTTGTGGTAAAGTTATGAAGCAGACTACGAGAATGATAAGCCAGCTGAGAGATATTTCGTTGAAGTTTTAACATCAATGTTTTTGCTTGGAGTGTTTGGTTTATTTCTTTTTTTCTCTCTTCGGTGCAGTAATAAATATCACATTCGCTGTGATCTCCAAAGATATGTTTAGCGCTGTTCAGAATATCTCTCTGTATTTTTATTATTCTTTCTGATTCCGTTAAATTTTGTGTTAGCCAGTGCCGTACTGAAGATCTCACTGCTGTTCTCAGTCGAGTCAAACGTTCCGGTGTTAATAATTTACGCTCCGAGAGAGGTATGGTAGTATCACCTTTCAGTAATAAATTTTTTCCGTTGTAATTGCGGAGGAGATGGTTGGTGCACTCAATTTTTTGAATCGGAATACCGGGATAGGGCCTGCTCTCTAATATATTTTTATATGTGCTGGCATCACCATCAGCAATTAACGTTTTATAAATCAATTTTCGGGTTTCAACGGAGGACTTGAATTCTTCTACCAGTATTGTTGGTTCCATGCTAGATGATGAGCCAACGTGATTTTTAGAACATTTGTGAGCAGCAGGCTGCTGTTCGTTTTTGTTTGCACGAGCACAAATGCCACAATATTTATTCCGGACCCCAATGTAGAGAACTTTCCCAGTGTGATGTCCTATGATAGCTGCAACACCGGACAACGCATTGTATTAATTTTTATATGAGCGTTTGCTCCAGCAACAGTCTGCTTCCACTGGTATCATTGGGATGTCATCAGTGTCACCTCGTAGTCGAGCAGCAGCAGTTTCCTCCTGAGCTGCGACTTTCATAGTTTCTTCAGCGGCATTTTTCCACATATCAGCAACTTTATCATGGCATTTACTATATGTGAATATCGACATAACAGGTAAGTCCACTGATGCAGCTACTTCATTTAAATTTGTTAGGCCAATCCCTGACATTATGGCTCCTGACACGGCGCCTTCATTAGCATTTAATTTGTCTTTTTGCTTCTCATCGTGACTACTCAATTCGAATTTAGAATTACACATATTACACTGAAAGAAGAATTTAGATAGAAATCCCGTTTTATTTTCTTTTAGTAGTACTAAGTTCTTCAATGTACAACCAAAGCGATCATTATGGTTACTAATTTGAATCAACCCATCTAAAAAATGTTGAAAATCAACGATTCTTCTTCCATTAATTTTTGTCGGCTCATCAATCGGATTCTGCAACAACAATATTGTATCTTCATATGATTTCAATTATTTTAATTATACTTATGAGATTGAAAAAACGTTCTGTTACTTACCTCTGCAGACATACTTATGTCGAAGTCAGGAAGCACATCAGAAAAATCTTCCGAGATATCATCCCTAGAAGTATAATATTTATGTTAACAACCTATTCAAAATTATTAGCAGTGTTTTTAGTATAAAGCCAAAAACTATAAGTAGATACATAATATAAGTACAAAAACAGCCACAATCACGTTATTATTTTGCCATTGATTTCCAAAAAGTAACGCCTTTTTACATTCAAGACCTATGAAATAAAGAATAATAATGGGAAATTATACCTAAAAAGCATTGTCTGATCGCATTTATTTGCCACTTCTCCTGTTACTGATTGCGATTCCGGTGTTGATGTTGAAGCTAACTGTGACTCTTCGTGATTCTCGTATGACGTTTCCGCATGGTCTCGCCGTTTACTCCTACATAAAAACGTATTATTGCAGGGCATAAATTTATTATATTATTTATTGTCATTTTATGCATTTTAGTGGCAACAGAAACAACACAGCACGCGTAATTCAAATATCTACGAAACCATTAACCCATTTAGACATTTGAAGTCATAAATGTTTATAGCCAAAGATGGAATATTTGTTTCGCAAAATATAGCACTACTATGTAAAATTAATAACGACTCATGCCTTCAATTAGATACTATATTTTCACTTTTGAAAATGGAGCCGTACTGTAGTCATATGGAATAATGAAAAAAAAAACGACTAATAGAGAATATGCATGAAGATTAAATTTGTCTGGATTTTTTTTTTCTAGTTCTTTATTTTCGTCACATTATATCTAAAAGATACTTTTTTAATTTAGTTCTTATTTAAACCGAAAAAAATATATATAAAAATACAAAATCAGCGCGGGAAATTTAAACTTGCGAAACGCGTCACCATTGGTCGCGACCCGCGTCATCCAAAGCCCGCGAAAAATGGCGGCGTTTGAACTGCAAAATTTTATTCAGCATTTTTAATATTTAAAAAAAAGTAATTAAGTCATTTCCAAGACTATTTATATTTTTTCCTGCGTTATAATGATGAAAAAATAAAATAAAAAAACATCATACATATTCCCTATTGTGAGTCGGTTTCGATTTTCGACTCAGTAGTAAAATTATAAAAAAATATATATTCTAAACCCTTACAATACGTGGGTTTTCATTTGATATATCACACGGTACAGTTGGAAAATCTTTTACTTTTTTAGTTTTCTAATGTGCCGCACAAAAAGTAACCCGGCTGTGACAGACAACTGAGTGATCCTCTAAAGGTTTCGTTTTTATATATGGAGGAACCATAAAAAAATTTGTCTCTTGGGGTGACGTAAGGATTTTAACAATACATTGTAATCTGCCCAGGCATTTCAAGTTTTGGTGAAATAAAGAAACTTACAAACATATATACATGGGCCCTGAAAACATAACACTGTTATTTTGGACAGTTACGTAATAACATAGAAACTTTAATTACCTTGCAGCTTGTAATTTCTCCAACATTTTCTTTTTTCTAAGTCGTTTACCTCCACTGTCACCATAATAGAGTTTACCCTTTCGACCCATCTTCTAAAACATAAAATCACTAAATACACATAAATATAAAAACATACTACATTATTTCGTTCTTAATTCGAATGTACAAAAACACACCAAAACTAATATTCTATAAAAAAAATACTTACGGATCAAAACTGATTAGGCGTAGTATGAATCCCCGGTGCAACTACTTATTTCTATTGTCAGCGCGGCAGCGTGAGCGACATAGGTCCTACCTCAGAGAGCGCCACAGCGCGACTGGCCGACACTGCTCTGCCGCTGCGTTATTTATTAGTAACTTTGGAATTTTATATTGTCGAAATTATAGTTAAATGTATTATTTTTTTTTCTGATTTCTATTTGCCTTAACTCCACTTACAAATAATGTTTTTTTTTTAGCTTTTTGAGCCATAATATAATATAAAAATGACTTTTTAGGATGCAAAATTTAAGTATTGGAAATATTTTTTTTTAGGGACTTTAAGAATAAAAATTTACTTTTCTATTTTAAACAATAACATGAACTGTATCTTGCCTTTCGTCACGTATTTTTTCCAGACTTCCACGACTCATTGTTGATTCACAATTTCATTCCGAAATTCAGCCATCCCGCAAAATTCCAAAAACATGTGTTTAAAATAAGTGCTTATTTTGATAATTATCAACATTTTTCAATTTTTTTTTCTATACAAAACCAAATTAAAGATATGCTTATTATGGTGCTATAATTAGTTTTTCATAAAGTCCAGGCAATGAGGAGTAATTTAACTTCAAAAAACCCCAAATTTATGATTTTTGAATTTTTTTACCGAGAACACTCTTAATATGTAAATTGGGCTTTTTTGGAAAGAATCTCACAGATTTTAGTGAACCTATCAAGACAGTAGTAAGCAAGCATTTGTCAGCTATCGTGTAGCTCAAACTTAGAACTTTAATTAAGGAGCTCAACGACTTCACGAACAATACCAAAGTATGAAACCGCGAGACTAACATTAGATGAAATTTAATGAACTCCTAACATAGCAATCTATATGGTCCTTATATTCATATTAGGTACGTTATATGAGGACCACGCAGATCAGTATGATGAGGTCTGGATTCCCGTCTCAGACTTTTCCGTTATTAATGTGAGAGTTCACATTGAGTTCAATGTGCCTATTCTACTGTCAGATTTTATAAACTGGATAATTTGTGAAGTAGCTTCTTGCATGAGTGTAGTTGAAGTAGCTGCTTTGTCCGTGGCTTTTGTACAAGGCACAAGGCAACAAGGCTTAAACTTATAAACTAGAGGGTCCTATGTGGGGCTGGGGTTACGGTATTAATAATAATAACCCCACTGCCGTATGTCTACGTTGACGTCGTGGTGGGGCTCGAACTGTTGAGCAGTAGCAACCCCAAGAACCTAATCTCCCGGGAGACGTCTTGTTCCTCATCTCCGGGTTACCTTTATTGGCTGGCCAGAGTGAACTTGGACGAGAAATAGAGCTCCCACCTCTTTCTTGCATTAATCAGCCGGTCCGAGTAGAGATTCGCAAGAGCAAACGTGCTCGAGAGAAGGATGTATAATTCAGTAAGATGCTCGTAGGGATCTTAACCGCACTTCCGGGATTGTTCTGATAGACGTGGTATAATACCTCTTCACTCCTCTAGCACTTCAGGCTATGTTGCCCCCTTGGCGCTACGTCACTTTGTGCTAGCGACCGTTTTCGGGGGCCCTTTTATTGAGTGTGCAAGTCACCCCTTGCCATTTAGAAGCCGTGTATATTGTTAGTAGTCAGGCAGAGGTAAAACATACAGAGTGTGAAATACAGTTGATTTAATACATTTATAGATTGTGTTGCAAGTTCTGCACAAGAATTATACTATACCTCTTTAGCTAAGGTGTAAACGTATTTTAAGAGGTAATATACGGTCCAGGTTTACATTACAATGAATAACAAAAACCCTATCTCGAGTGAGCTGTGCCATTCAACTGTATTGTACAGAAATAGTGAAATTGTGTGTGGTGTGGTGTGAGCATGGTGAGTATGTGTAGGAGTGTGTGGTGATGGGGTGTAATTGTATTGCACTACATAAGTAAATAAAGACTCCGTGGAAGAGTAATCCTTTAGGAGCAACCATTCTGTTTCTTTTGATTTTAGTGCATGTGAGTGTATGTGCGATCGCGATCAAACTGCGCTCAAGAGTTGTCAGTGTCAATATTCCATGGAAAATATTGCAACTGACACCTTCGTGAACGTGGTTCAAATGTTTCATTGATAATATCCGCCCAATGTTGAGGTGTTTGTTAATAATTTTATAAATATGAGTACGTAGATAGGTAGGTAAGAGGGCAGTTAACAAATCCTTAAAAACCACTAAAACGTTATACAAAACCAAATTGTTTGTACCAAAAAGCTAGATAAGAAAACAGCCTGATAAGGAAACCGTCCCGCTGGTAATGACCTCAATAAATAAGCTTGTAACACATTCTCCTGTTCTAGACGAAGTTATCTACACTTTAACGGCACAATTATGACCATTTTGTTCAAGATAGGCTAAGTTTTTTTCCTTAAAATCGTATGTATGTGTAGTTAGTAAGTTTTTTTTTTTATGATTTGACTAGCTGACCCGCGCAACTTCGTCTGTGTCACATTTTCCTTTAATGCTCCGCTCCTATTTGACTTCGCGTAATGATAATATAGCTTATAGCCTTCCTCGATAAATGGGCTATCTAATATTGAAAGAATTTTTCAAATCGGTCCAGTAGTTCCTGAGATTAGCGCGTTCAACCAAACAAACAAACTCTCCTGCTTTATAATATTAGATTATTAATAATATAGTACAAATAAAGTAGATAAAAATTGCTGGGAGAAAATGCTTAAGGCCTTTTTTGTACATATTACCATCCCCCTCCCTCTTATCTCCGAAACTGTTGAGGGATCACTAGGAATTGCCGAAATTCCGACGGGAACGGTAAAAAACGGGATAAGCCCGTACAAAGTCGCGGATGTAAGCTAGTATTTATTTAAAATTCTTCCGTTACTTACTAAGTGACTGACAGAAAACCCATAGCTGAAACTACAGGTCGTAGAAAGCTGGCATGGAAAGGTGCCTTGAAGAAATCAGCATCGACTCGAAAAAAAGAAGACAGTAAAATACCGGCCAAGTGCGAGTCGGACTCGCGCACCGTGGGTTCCGTACAAACCAGTAGGTATTATATTATAAGCAGAAGTTGCGATTTACGATTTATGACGTATTAAAAAAAAACTACTTACTAGATCTCGTTCAAACCAATTTTCGCTGGTAGTTTATATGGTACTTAATGTATGAATGTCATATATTTTTTTTAGTTTTATCACTCCCTTATTTTAGAAGTTAAGGGCGGGGACACACACATTTTACCACTTTGGAAGTGTCTCTCGCGCAAACTGTTCCGTTTAGAAAAAAATGATTTGAGTAACCTCGTATCATTTTTGAAGACCTATCCATAGATATCCCACACGTATGGGTTTGATGAAAAAAAATATTTTTGAGTTTAGTTCTAAGTATGGGGACCCCCAAAATTTATTGTTTTTTATCTATTTTTGTGTGAAATCTTAATGCGGTTCACGGCATACATCTACTTACCAAATGTCAACAGTCTAGTTCTTAGTTTCGGAGAAAAATGACTGTGACATACGGACGGACAGACAGACAGACATGACGAATCTGTATGTGTTCCGTTTTTGACATTTGGCTACGGAACCCTAAAAAGTAATAAAAATTACCCCGTGTGGAACAAAAACACGGGAATTAATTTGTGTTACTTTTCGTCAGATTTTTACCCGTAATTTCATCGAGGTATCGATAACATAAGGTCCTTGACACACTGCGTTACCAACTTTGTTCGTTACCTTTCACATGCAAATGTGCGTGTGTTTACCTGGTTTACCCCTTATTACCGTAAAGTTTACTTCCCGCTTCAGGTATAATTTTCTTATTGGTTCACAAAACGGTATGTTGTTTGGTTTTCCTCGTTAGGGAAGATTTATTTAGCTCATTTGCTTAATGTTCTTGGAAGTTATAATGAGTATATTAAGGCTGTGCGCAAACGGAGGAGCTCGTGGCTAAAAAATAATAACAGCCACACGGGTCGATTTAAAGGTTAAGCAACGCTTGGCGAGGTTTGTCTGTGGATGGGTGACCATCTGATAGTCCTCCGTACCCCAGAACGCACTTTAAACCTTTGGTTCAAGCTGCCATTTGTAGATTTTTGGTTTTCTGGTTGGCAGCCGCTCCACATATAATACTGGTATTCAGCTGAATCCAGTTTGTCTGGAAGCCGACCCCAATGTAGTAAAAGGCTAGGCAGATTATGATGAAGGTTGTGCGCAAACTTAACACACAAATACTGCAATATGTTCTTTTGATATCTAAACTAATAATATTAGTATTACTAAGGAATGATTTGTATTTTTGTTTGTTTGTTACGATTCAACTCGAAAACTATTTCAAAAATTCTTTAACTATTAGAATGCTACATTACCTCTGAGTATCATAGGCTATATTTATTACAAAAAAAAATAGGGATCCTTAAGAAAATTGCAGCCACACAAAAGTCGCGGGCGAAGTGCTGGTATTTTAAACATTGAAAGTCGATGACGAAATTATGAATCAAACTACCATAATAAGGACAGTGGTAAAAATTATGAATCAAACTACCATAATAAGGACAGTGGTATAAATAATAAGCATTAAATATAAACTTGGTCAGTTATTATTTTAGGTCAAAATAAAATCACTTCAATCAGTGTTTTTTTTCTTGTACGAGTATCTATGGCTAGACGTTCTGAACGCCTGTGTTAAAATTTTGTCCGTC
The DNA here is from genome assembly GCA_963859965.1 of Ceramica pisi. Lineage (NCBI taxonomy): Eukaryota > Metazoa > Arthropoda > Insecta > Lepidoptera > Noctuidae > Ceramica > Ceramica pisi. The sequence goes on along the minus strand of OY982541.1, from coordinate 4,855,709 downwards.
TATTACATTGGGACTTACTTACTATATCCTAATACAAATTAGCCAGTTTTAAAGCGACCATCAATACAAAGTAATCTCAAATTAAATATCTGTTTACGGCCATAACAGTACACTGTACAGCAGTTAATATTTCTAAGCAATCTAATATGGCTGCCGTACAGACATTGTAAGTAGATTGATCATGAACGCTACATTAACAGCTCGTAAATATATTGTTTCAAGAAGCAATTCTATACATTGTAGAATAAGATTAGTTTGCTGTCACTCCCTGCTGTTTCAAATATATTTAACAGTAAACATATTCAATGGATGAGTGCTTCGTTTTTAACTGCCCGTTGATCTCTTGGGTCCTTTGTGTTTGATTCTTAGGTCAAGCAAACAGTGTTCTGGTAGGCGCCAAATAAGTTAACAATAATTTGCAATAACGGTCGTTGACTACTTTTATTGATATTCTTTACTATGAAAACAGAAATTAAGACATAAAAGCTAATAAGACATAAAGTTCAGAATCGACATCAATTGTGATACTTTATATTTTTCAGTAGTGAAAAACGGTACCTATGATGAGATATTAGGGAAAGATCAATGTACTTTATTGCAACTTTATCTGGCGCCTACCATACGTAAAAGGGTTGATAAGTGTTGTTGATACATGAAACAAAGATATGGATTATTTTATTGTTAACTAGCTGTCCCCCGCGGTTTCGCTACCGTTAACTACCCATTTTTTATTTGTCTGTATTCTGGCGAACTAAACAAAAAAAGAATTACCGAAATCGGCCCAGGCGTTCTCGAGTTTTAGCGAGACTAACGAACAGCAATTCATTTTTATATAATAAGAGATAAATAAAATTAAGATTGACCCATAGGTCACTACTGGTTTCCTAAGACTAGCTTCTGCCAGCGGCTTCACCCGCTTGAACCCCAGGGAACATATTCTCGGGATGAAAAGTAGTCTACGTTCTTTCTCAGGCTCTAAACAGTCTCTGTAACAAATTTCATTTAAATCGGTGCAAAACGGTCGGGGTAATCGGTGGTTGTGCGTAACACATACAGAGAGTTACTTTCGCATTTATAATATTAAAGTTTGGATTCATGCGAATGGATGGCAAAAGCAGAATGTGTTTTGGTTAAAAACTTTCACCGATGCTCATAGATATTTGGAATTGTAAATGTAACGGGTTATGAAAGGCCATTGATGAACACGTACTGTAGTATTAGCACCTGTATTCCTGAAACTTGTACTACTGATACTGAACTTCCCTTAGCAGCCAAAAAAGGCTTACGGTTTAAAAAAAAACTGCAGATAGGGATCTTCAATCTAAAGTAATGGAGCCCCATGGGAACTATCTATAGGGCAATGGACCAGAGGAACTGGCGTCCTGATTGAAGTTTCAACCAAGTGGGAAAGATTCACCTCGCTTTAAAGGGTTAATATTCCATGAATGGGAAACGGTTTTTGTTACGTAGTACGTAGATGATGCATTTTATACGCAAACTTGATATAAAGTTTCCCAGGAATTGAAATAATGTAATTTATATAAATTACATTCGCTATCTTTTCAATTTTATTAAGCCCGTCGCAAAAAAAAAAAAATAAGTCGTTCAGGCCATTTGTCAATGCTCGAGTATCCAATATCTTTATCTGCAGTAAATATATGATGAGCTGATACAGTAAATCCTAGCAATCCAATACCTAATATTGCATCAATTGTTCCTAAACAACCAAATGTTCTATTTTTCCTCTTTCTTGGGAAATAATTTGAGAAATAATTTAAAATTTTGGTAAAATTAAAATATAAACTTTTGCCATGCTGCGAGAGGCCATCGACAAAAAAAAGCGTCAGCTACTAAATTTTAAACCGACTTTCCAAAAAAGGATTAGGTTCTCAATTCGGTTGTATTTTTTTTTATGTTTGTTACCTCATAACTCCGACAATTATGAACCGATTTGAAAAATTCTTGTTTTATCTGAAAGGTTTCATCAGATTGGTCCCATTTAAATTTTATCAAAATCAGTTACGAACTTTGGATTTTAAATCGAAATAGCTGGAATTCGTCTACTTAGATGATGGTTTTATGTCATCCAAAGTAATCGAAATTGCGTATTTTGCTTTTCTGCGATTTTGCAGTGGTGTTGTTAGGTGTGGGGTACCACTATAAAGTGAAAAATAAAAAAAACTTTTTACAATAAAAAATACTACCGATTTCCAAAAAAAGAAAAACACTACAAAGTTAAAAATAACTTTAATTTCGGAAGTCGGTGTTTTTGTTAGTTTCTTCGTATTTTGACACCGACTTCCGAAATTAAAGTAATTTTTACTTTGTAGTGATTTTGTATTTCATTTTCTGAAGTTTCATCACGATCAAATACATGTTTTTTCTTTTTTGATTGCATAACATTCGACTGTTAAAATGTGCCATTTTCTAATTTTTACAAATTCTTCACATAATTATCCGTTTTTTTTTTCTATTCTCTCCAATGAAAGACTATCAAAGACCTTGATCTGCCTCAGACAAACCCTAAAATGTTTGTGTTATATGCGTACCTGATTGACAAGCCATAATGTGATGACAATCAACCGTTTGATAAAAGTTGCCTTCGTTCACATTTCGGGCCGACACCATTATCGCATTCTTATTGATGACGTCAGAATCTGATGTTTTTAAATGGTCACGTGATTACTTTTGCACATAAATCGTAAAGGTATTTTATTGTCAATCAAATCTTTGCTAACTTTTAAATGGTTCTTTTGTCCGATAATGATGTGTGATCTATCATTGAATCATGAATGATAATTCGGGTTGAACCCGGACTCGCGCCTACACTTTAGTATAATTAAAAAAAAAGTCAGGTGCACTTTGTCGTTGCTGGGGAGTTGGTTGGCCACTTCTTCTCCACAGCTAAAACACTAGTAAGTGGTGACGGGCGGGTGTTTTGGGGGACTGTCTTTTGTAAAACATGACGTTCAGAAAGTGCTGGCTCTCAGCGTAATTGGAATGAAATAATTACTTTTGAATTTTGACTTACCTGACTTTTTTTGAGATGGGTTTGCTCTTTAGAGAGACAGAAGTCTACGATGGAGTAAGCTTACCCAAAAGAAGCCTATTCACTCTAATAACTTTGACGAGATTAGGGTTGAAAACGTTTCTTTACTGTACGCATTATGAAAGACGCTTGGAAACGCTTAGTGCGAAATGGTGGAATAGCAGCGAGCAGAGATTGTAACTTGCAGTTCGTTTTTAATTTAATAAACACAAGATTCAAGATTCAAAGCATTTATTTCAAACAAACCATTTACAGGCACTTCTGAAACGTCACGGTCGGTCAGTTAAAAGCATGAGGCTATTTGCACGTTCCAAAGCGTAGATCTCTATGGAGAAGAACATACAAGAAACTCCACGGACACTCTTTTAAATCATGTGATGTTTTACAAAAATCATAGTTACATGTACTTGCTTCTTCATGTGAGGACAATGCAAAATAAAAATAAAAAATAAAACTTGAAACAAAAACTTAAAATATAAAGATCAAAATAAGCCGGTGGTGGTAAAGAGATGACCAGTCTCAACTGACGGCGCCCGTTCACGAACCTGACGTATGTATCGGCACCATTCAGCTCAACCATTTTGAAGGGAACCGAATGATCCAACAAACACGCGGCCCATCAGTAAAACATTTGAGTGAGCATGACATGCTCTCAGTCACACATTTTTTTTACCAGAAAACATCCCCTTTAGCGAATTTCAAGGGAAACCAAACCTACCTAATAAAAACATATTCCCGTCTCACGATATTTAAGCCATTTTCACTCAACACCCATACAATTTACAATAATCCTCTTTTGCCAAACATGAAAGGTTTGAAAGGTAACAAATTCAAAAAGGTTCCCTTTCAGATCCCTCGGAATTCCATAAGTCATCCTATTCAGCTGCTTTGCTACCAACATGATTTATCTGTTACGAGATTCCTCAGCTGTGTGGTACCAAATTGTCATTTGTCAACTTATATTGGTTTCCCCTTTGAAGATATTGAGTTTTTTTGAGGAGAGACGGACAAATTACTGGTCTTGAATAGGTTTAACACGATTCTCTGATTGAAGATTTTCTGTGTGCTTCGGAGAGAACTTCGAGCTTTTTAACCGACTTCCCAAAAAGGAGAAGGTTCTCAATTCGGTTGTATTTTTTTAGGTTTGTCACCTCATAACTCCGTCATTTATGAAACGATTTGATTTTTTTAAATTTCATCTTTAAATTTACACAGTATTTCTATTGCCGCTATAACAACAAATAATAAAAACTAAGGTTTATGGTACGTAACCACAGAAATATAAAAAAACAGTACATCTATGTACGTAACCCTTCGTGTTATTGTAGGTTATAAAAGTAATGAAGTTTGCTACTAGCCGTACAAGAAACGAAACGAGACGAGAGCGAGGTTTAAAAATACCTACTTACTGAAATCACATTTTCAGCTATATCCAAAATGAAATCGAGCTTTGCGGAAATTGCTGTTTTCGCCTTAGAGTCCTTACTAAAAAAATCATCGGTAAACTTAGCTGCAACACAGTATCACAGTTGACTAGCAAATATACATTTCGGCTATCAGCCATAATTATAAAAAATTAAGCATTTAAATTCTAATTTCATCATCTGCCTAGCCTTTTCCCAACTATATTGGGGTCGACTTCCAGTCAAACCGGATTTAGCTGAATACCTACCAGTATTTTACGTAGAGCGGCTGCCTACCAGACCTCAACAACCCATAAACTGGGTAACATGGTTCTCAGGTAAGACTGGTGTCAGGTTTTCTGGCTTCTGACTATCCGTAACGACTGCCAAAGATCTCCAAATGACAGCCGGGACCAAAGACTATTAAACCACTTGACTGCGCATACACTGCCCCGACGCACGAAAACTATTAGTGTTTTTGCTCAGATGTTAGTCAGCGGCACTAGTAACCATTTTAGTTGTGACCAACTGTTAGACCTGTGGGCATGCTAAGATTTTACAAATCGTTTTAATTTTTATGCAATTTATAACGCATAAAAATGTCTTCATACCCGGTGAATTTGTGTGGGAAACATTCCTAGACCTTTTGTTACAAAAATGATGACATAACTTTTCATCGGAGAGTAAAGACACAAAATATTTTTGATTTGAATCAGATGATGAGCCACTGCAGGGGTCTATATAAAATGGTGGTTAGGTGAACGAGCACACTGTGAGAAGCGCGCGTTGATTTCGCGCTTTTGGAAAAGTCTCTTTCTTTCATTAGGAAATACTTATATTTTCATCCCTTTCTTCCCCTTTGTTTTTTATCATAAAAATCTGTGCTGTTACGTTTAATGATTGAAGTCGATTTATCGATGATCATAAAATTACAACTAATACAATTTTTAATCAATTCACATACTTACATTAAACACGTAACTACTTTTAAACGACTTTAAAAATAGGAGGAGGGTCTCAGATTTTTCATCTGTGTGTTTGACATACATGTTTTCATTTTATATTTTCGATGATTTCAGAATTAAAATAAAAGTGGAAAGATAAGGTTAATAGGGAAACTTTGTTTAAACAAGATATAGAGCTGTTTGTTTGGATTGAGTATTTTTATAATGTTAAAATCCATTTTATCGATATCGACTATTTTCCTTTAATCAAGTAGTGCCACCACTAACCAGAGGCTACCTATGCAACTTGACCTTGAACGGACCAATTGCAGCCGCGCGTTGTTCCTCGTCCCCCGGCCCGCTGTAGTGAGCCGCGTACTTAGAAGAAATCGGCCTATACGCTCTCTAGTGGTTATATACTCTATGGCCGGGACCAACAGCTTTACATGCTTTCTAATTATTCTATAATAGCTGACCCACGCAACTTCGTCTGCGTCACATTTTTCATTAATGCTCGTCTCATTTTAGTCTTAGCGTGATGATATGTGGCCTATATCCTTCCTCGATACATGGGCTATCTAATACTGAAATAATTTTTCAAATCGGACCAGGAGTTCCTGAGATTACCCCCTACATACAAACTTAAAAACAAATTACAAACAAATTTACCTCTTTATAATATTAGTATAGATTTCAGTATTTAAACTAAACATAATTTCCATGGTTAGTTTTTTTTTTTCAGAAAAGAGTTTGGGTATCGTAATGAATCCAGTTTTTCAAAAGATAGCAAGACCTAATTCGAATGACGAAAAACTCTTCATAAATGAAACTCTCACTCTCACCTAAGTTAGCCAGACGTTGATAAATGAGAGGTTACTACCTTTAATAATATCTTTTTCGTCTGTAACGAAGGTAGGAGTATTAGACAGAGATCCCAGAGTTTCGATACCTCGCTTATTTTCTCACTAACAAAATATTTAGGATAGAGTAGTGTTGGTATAGTACTTTTAACACACGAATACCTAATGCCCATTTGTAGCCAAATGGCAAAAAAGGAACCCTTATAGATTCGTCATGTCTGTCTGTCTGTCCGTCCGTCCGTATGTCACAGCCTTTTTTCTCCGAAACTATAACAGCTATGCTGTTGAAACTTGGTAAGTAGATGTATTCTGTGAACCGCATTAAGATTTTTACACAAAAATAGAAAAAAAAAAACAATAAATTTTGGGGGTCCCCGTACTTAGAAATGAAACTCAAAAAAAATTTATTCATCAAACCCATACGTGTGGGGTATCTATGGATAGGTCTTCTAAAATTATGTTGAGGTTTCTAATATCATTTTTTAATAATTTGCGCGAGAGAAAGTGGTGAAATGTGTGTCCCCCCCCCCTTAACTTCTAAAAGAAGAGAATGATAAAACTGAAAAAAATATGTGATATATATTACCATGTAAACTACAAGCGAAAATTAGTTTGAACGAGATATAGTAAGTAGTTTTATTTAATACGTATAAATCGTAAATCGCAACTATTGCTTATAATTACCTACAGTTTTGTACGGAACCCTCGGTGCGCGAGTCCGACTCGCACTTGGCCGGTTTTTGTATCCTCTCACATCCTGGCAAACCAACTAACAAACAGTTAACGAACTTTGTGTTTGTTTGTTTGTGTTGTTGGTTTTTTTGTTTATTTTAACGACTGACTGTTCATTGTTCCTTTAAATAAAAGTTGTCTTGAAATGATCGTTTTTAGCAAAAAGGTCGAAAATATTACGTATGGTGTTACGTATAATGTAATGTTTTCTTCATCTCTTTTTTCTGTTATTTATATGGTGTACATAATAAAGCGTCTTCCATTCTAGTGTTGTATCTATCTAATATAATTATTTAATACTAGCGACCCGCCCGGCTTCGCACGGGTGCAATGCTGATAATAAATACACTACAGAAAAACTGTGATGTTATTAAACATATAAACCTTCCTCTTCAATCACTGTATCTATTCAAAAAAACCGCAACAAAATTCGTTGCGTAGTTTTAAAGACTAAAGCATACATAGGGATATAGGGACAGAGAAAGCGACTTTGTTTTATACTATGTAGTGAAGATTCTTTAAAACATACATAAAATCAGCACCCGTAGTAAAAAAAGTGAGTTTTCGATTTCCGACGCATCATCGGCCCAATCTTAAAAGTACATACTCACACTACATCTCACACATTTTGTTATTAGTGAGAATATAAGTGAGGTCTGGCAGCTCTGGGATCTTAGTCCATATACTGTGGTAGCAAGAGTTTGGGTTGACATCTGTCATTATTTACCCTGCCGGAAAGTAAGCGGTATTGCAGGAAGACGCAACTATTTCTTTTTTTGCTTTTATGTTCGTCAGCCGGCCTTTTGTTTCGTGGGTTGTTTTTGTTGTTTTCGTTTGTTTATTTGTGGTTAAAGGTGAGGACTGAATGTGACTCAGAAAGAGCACACGATAGTTTTTATAACTAATTCTAGTTGTAGTATCTTTGTATGGATATGCGAACAAAAGAGTGCTGTGTCGCTTTTATCAAGACTCAAATAGTAAAGTAAGAATCTATCTATAATAATATTATTATTTTAAGTTGATTTGGTTTGGTTGAACGTGCTAAACTCAGGAACTACTGGTTACAATTGAAATAAATATTTTTGTTGGATAGCTTATTTAATTTTATCGAGATTAATAAGGCTATTATAACATCACGATGTGACCTATCAGACCGGAGCATTAATACACATTACCTACGCCATTAAAAAACCTTAGTCAAGTATAACAAATAAACAAAATATTAATTCTTATACTTTCAAAATTCATCTTACCAACATTTGCACCGTGGAGTCTGAATGCTCACGTGTTATTTAAAGATCTAGCAACACGCTTAGTTGACACTTCGCGTGACCCAAGGGCTGGCTTTTACCTTGTACAGAGGATAAGCATTGCCATACAACGTGGAAATGTTGCCAGTCTTTTCAGGCTCACTTCCAAGCGGACGAATTTTTTGGCGCCATTTTTGTTAGGTTAGCCTAACCCAGCCGGGGATTACGGAAGTCGCAATAGTTCCCGCGATCCCCGGCGCAGGTGGAACATGGAACACCGGAGTGGTTTTGGTTAGTAAGCGTCTGACAGATCCCTCCGCCCGCCCCAGGGTGGAGGACATCCATGAGGATTTCCCCCCGTAAAAAAATAATAATAAAAAAAGGTTAGCCTAACTAACTTAACCTAACAAAAATATGCCACCAAAAAATTCGTTAGGGAGTTTTTTTTTCTATTTAAAGTTTAGATAGTTAGTAATTTTAAGAAACCTTTCAAGTATTAGGTAAGTACATCAACATAAATTGATATGAGTGAAAATTAGTTTTCGCCTCGTTTGAGTTTAAAAACACGTCGAACAACCCCGGAACATGCACGTAGGTAATAATTGCCTTGTTCGGTTAGAGCCAGGTCAATAAATTGTTAAAAACAACGAGTTACACAGCCATTATCGAACCGAAACGACTGAATTCCCAGTGTTATCGCCACTTTAGGTAATTTATATATTGGATTGAAGATTAAATAGCTATCACCCAGCGGTTTTAGGCTTACAAATGAGCAGAAAAGTATTTGATTCTACTGTAAACACATTGGCAATGAAACTTCTTGAGTAGTCTTTAGTTTACCTACTTAGATTTTAAACTAGGGGCCTTTGCACACGGCGTCTTCCAAAAAGGAGGAGGTTCTCAATTGGGAATACATTAAACGTGCGTAAGCGAGCGAGCGCTAAGGAGTGGAATTCCCTGCCTGAGTCTGTGTTTCCTGATAGCTACAACCTGGGAGTCTTTAAGTAAAGAGTGAATAGGTTACTTCTAGGCAAGCGTGCTCCACCTTTTTTTTTTTTTTTTTTTGTTTCGGCTGGGAAAAAATGCGTTACGCATACCCTCTCACTCGGGGGAGTGGGAGGGGTATGTGGGACTCCCCGGGCAAGCCCGGTATACCCACTAAAACAACCCAGCAACGAAATTCCCGCAACGTCTTAGTGGGGGTGGACTGGGAGATCGGCGTAGCCTTTACGTCCAGTCCACCTCCGACGACCGCCCGCCTTCACGGCGGGCCCTTCACGCCCCCCCCGTCGGGGGAGGGCCGGGAACCTCCGACGATGGTGGTGATGCGTGCAATGCAGGCGGAGGCGCCCCCGCGCCTGTCGCCCGCCCATCACCACCGCGAGGAGGGAGAAGAGGACGTCTTCTCCGACCTCGCCTTCGTCTGCGGAGCGGCGCAGCGAGAGGATCATCCTCCCGCGCGCGCTCCGCCGCCTCCTTCTGCGAGATGACATCCTCGCAAAAGGAGGCGACCGCGGCCCAGGACTCCTCACTCCCCAGCATGCATCTGACCACGCTGGGAAGGGAGAGGTCCTGTCCGATCTCCGCAGTGAGACTGCGACGCGGCTCGGACCAAGCTGGGCACACCTCCAGTGTGTGCTGCGCCGTGTCCTCCGCCGCGCCGCAGTCGTGACACGCCGGTGTCTCCTCCCTCCCGATCCGGTGCAGGTGCGTGCCGAAACAGCCGTGGCCTGACAACACCTGCACCAGACGGAAGGAGAGGAAGCCGTGCGGGCGCTCGAGCCAGTCTCGCAAGACTGGACCGAGCGCGTCCAGGGTCCGACGACCAAAGGTGGCGGAGGCGAGGTCCTCTGTCCAATGGACGATGATGGCGTCCCTCGCCTCCCTCCGCACGGCTTTCCGCTCCTCAGCGACGGGGCGCTCCCCGAGCGCTTTTCGGCGCGCCGTCCATTCGTACACTCTGGCGAGCACCCACGCCTCCAACTCCCAAGGAGGGGTGCTGGCCAGAGCGCACGCCGCCGAGAAGCCCACAGAGCGGTAGGCCCTCGCTACCCGCTGCGCGATGGCCCTTTGGGGCCTGCGGATCGCCGTCGCATTCTCCCTCCTATGGAGGGAGTCCGCCCAGATTGGGGCCCCGTATAGGGCCATACTCCGCAGGATGCCGGCATACAAGCGCCGGCATCGCGCACTGGGCCCACCCAGGTTCGGGAGGAGCCAGGAGAGCGCACCCGCGGCTTTCAGCAGGCGCGTCGACAGCCCGCTGAAGTGCGGGCCGAAGCGCCACCTGCTGTCCAGTACCAGGCCCAGATATTTCATCTGGGCCTGGACCCCCACCCTGATGCCCTCCACAGTGATGTGGGCATCTGGAGGGCAGCGCTGCCGAGGCCCGCGAAAGAACACGGCCTCGGTCTTGTTCAGCGCCACCCTCAACCCCAGGCGGCGGATCCTTCCTGCGACCAAGGATCCGCCAGCCGAGGCCAGACAGGCCGCCTCCCCAAATGTCCTCCCCCGGGCAGTGAGCAGAGTGTCATCCGCGTAACAGATGACACTCGTGCCACGGAGGAGGGCTCCCCGCAGGAGCCAATCGAACCCGATGTTCCACAAGGGGGGCCCAAGTACCGACCCCTGTGGAACACCGCACTCTGCGCCGTACCGCCACAACCTGGCCGTTTTGTCTACAAGGAGGACCTCTCGGTCCTCCAAGTAGTCGGCCAGGAGGTCCCGCAAGTATTGGGGCACTCCATGATAGCGGAGTGCCTCCAATATCGTCGAGTGGGGGACGGAGTTGAAGGCGTTGGCTATGTCGAACGACACTGCCAAAACTCCGTCCCCAGCCACGACCGCCCCCTTCACCTGCCCCTTCAGTAGGGCCAGTGCGTCGATGGTCGAACGCCCCTGTCGGAAACCAAACTGGGCGTCCGACAGGTCTGGCCCTACCCCCCGCAGATGGCTGTTGAGCCGGCAGGCGATGATCCCCTCGAACATTTTGCCGACCTCATCAAGCAGGACGATGGGTTGGTATGCCGAGGGGGAGTCTGCTGGGCGTCCCTCCTTGCGGAGGAGGCATAGCTGCCCCTCCTTCCACAGTTTCGGGAACCTTCCAGACGCGAGGCACGCGCTGAACAGGTCCCGAAATCTGTCCTCCATTTGAGCGGCAGCTATAGCCACCACCCGTGCTGGGACGCCGTCCGGACCGGGGGCCGTCTTCTTGGCGCGGAGGCCAAGGAGACCCTCGCGGAACTCCTCCGCCGTCACCGGGGGCACGTCTGCCTCCGCCGGTGGTGCCGCCCCCCGCGGGGGGTCCATCGTTGGTGGGGTGAAGTCGGTCCTGCGCGGAAACAGGGACCGGACCACCCCATCCAGTAGCGCCGGCTCGAGGGTCTCGGTCAATGGGGGACCATGGGGCCGCAGTTGGTTCCGCGCCGCCCTGTATGGTCTCCCAAAGGGATCCCGATCGAGACCCTCTAACATTTCGGCCCTTGCCGAGTCCTTGGCAGCGCACATAGCCGACTTGAGGGCCGCCTTTGCCTCCCGGTAGGAAGCGTAGAGACGGTCCTCGTCTGTCTGGCTACGTGCGCTGCGCCGACGGCTCCGCGTGTAGGCCCTACGGGCCGCCACGCAGGTGGCCCGGAGGCCTGCCAGCTCCTCCGACCACCAGTAGACGGCACGACGGGGAGGCGGACGACGGGACCGAGGCATGCTAGAGTTGCACACCTCGGTCAGGGATCCCCTCAGCTGGGCCGCTGCGGAGTCCACGTCCAGGACCTCGACAGGGGGCGACAGCCAGTCCTGCAGGAAGGCAGCCTCCTTGGCTGCCTCGCGGTCCAGGCGAGTGAGGGCCCACCGAGGGAAGGGAGACCTGCCAGAGCGAGCCATCTCCCCCCGGGAGCCATGCAGGGTGGAGATGTCGAACCGCACATATCTGTGGTCCGACAATGTCTCCACCAGCTCAACCCGCCAGTTCACGATGCGTGCGGCAAGGACGGGGGTGGCAAACGACACGTCGACCACCGACCCTCCCCGTTGCCGCACACATGTGTGGACCGCCCCCCTGTTGAGGAGGGACACGCCGCATGACGCCGACCAAAACACGACGGCGCGTCCCCGGACGTTGCAGGAGGCAGCCGGGTTGCCCCAGGCCTCCGACTTGGCGTTCAGGTCGCCCGACACCACGACCTGGCGTGGCGCCGCCCTCGCTACGACAGCAGTGAGGACCTCCAGGAAGTCCTCAAAGTCTGAGAGAGGGCGGTTAGGGGAGAAGTAGACCCCCACCAGGGCCAGATCTCCCCACGCGGCGGCCACGTATCCCGGTCCCCTCTCTAAGAGCGAGAGGGGAGGGGAGTCTGTGGAAGACCGCGACACCAACGCCACTAAGCCGTCCCGGTCGCCTAGCCAGCCGCCAGGGACCGAGTAAGGCTCGGCGACCACCGCCAAGTCCACCAACCACTCAGCCATGGTCTGCATCAGCAGATCCTGGGCTGCCCGGCAGTGGTTGGCGTTCGTCTGGAGGATGCGATGTTCGACTCTATCCATTAGTCGGACATCGCACCCCCCTCCTCCGCAGCTGCGCTGGCAACAGGCCCAGCTGGCGCCTGCGCTTTGCCCCTCGTAGGGGGAGGATTACAATTCCTCCCCTTCATTATATGACCCGCCGGGCGGCTACTGGCGGCACACACCGCGCAGTGCGGCTTAGCGGCCGTGCAGGAGACCGCTTTGTGGCCGTCCTTACCGCAGCGATAGCAATTGTCCGTCCTGTCGACTTTGGACGGACAGAGGGCTCGGGTGTGTCCGATGCCGAAGCACCTAAAGCAGCGAAGAGGCTGCTCATCAAGTGCCCGGACCACACCCGAGCTGAAGCCGACGGCGAGCCGTCCTTTGTTAAGGACGGCTTTGGCGGCGGCGACTGGGCACTCGAGCCGCATAGAGCCCATGCCGCCGCGGCCGACCCTGATGTCGCGGCCCTGTACCGCTGCGACGCTACATCCACCGATTGCAGCGACCGCCGCCACTACCTCCTCTTTGGTGACGGAGTCGTCGAGATCCGTCACCTCTATGGCCGCCGACTTGATTGGTCGGGCCACCTTGGCCGCGTCCGCGACGACCTCCTGCAGCTTTGCTGCGAAGAGGTCGGCGCTGGCGCTGCCCTCCGCCCCCGGGAACTCAAAAAGACGAGCCCCGGTTTGGGTACGCCGGCAGGAGACTTTGCCGATCCCCAGTTTGGTGGGATCGGCATTGGCACGCGCACGCAACAAAATAGACGCGTACGTTTCCCCGCGCTCCGCAGCCTCCGCAGTGAGCGTCACGACGACGGCTGCGGACTGTGGGGGAACAAGCTTCCCCCTCCTTCTCCCCTTCCTCTTCCCCTTGCCAGTCGCCTGCGACTGGCTGGGAGGCGTGGTGGCGGGGGCGGCGGGGGCGGCCGCTGCCGCCTTTCGGCCCTTGCCTTTCCCCTTCCCCTTCCCAGTCGTCTGCGACTGGCTGGGAGGCGTAGTGGTGGGGACAGCAGAGACGGCTGTCGCTGTCTTTTTCCCCTTTCCTTTGCCTTTCCCCCTCCCGACCACCTCGATCCAGCCCTCCTGGTTGGACGGAGTGGTCGAAGGGAGATTGGCGTCCTCCGCTTGCGAGGACGGCCCCGGCTGACTTTGCCTCTTATCCGCCGCAAGCGGTGGTCGGAGGCGCTGCTCTGGCAGGAGCCGGTCCTCGATGCCTGCCAAGCAGGCTCGGGTGAAAGCCCGCTCCTCCATGACAACCTTGCGGATGACGTCCTCAAGGTTGGAGGCGGGGGCTTCCACTGCAGGCGACGTGCCCTGACTTGGCGGGGCAGTTGCGACAGCCAACTTCTGATGAAGCTGGCTGACCTCCAGTTGCAGGCGATCCACCTTCGCTTGCAGCTGCCGCGTTTCGTCGGTCGCTGTCCGCCGGACCAGCTCTTCGACGATGCCGCGCATACTCGCGGCCCGGCACTTAAGGGCCTTTTGAAAAGTGCCCTTAAGGTGTGAGGACTTGGCGGCGACCTCCACGATCTCCTCCTCGTCCTCCTCCGCCATACGCTCCAGCTCCGCCACGGAGTTGTCGGCGTACAAAACGCGGGACGCGCCGTAGCCAGACTTGGCCCGGGCGGCACGCGCTCGCTGCTCCTTCGCAGCTACCCGCTCCTCCAGCTCCTGCTGGTTCTGCTCCCGCCGGGATAGGTCCAATTGTCGTTGGGCATCCTCGAGACCCACTGAGTGGGTGTCCGCGGCTGTTGCTGGCCTCTTCGCCTTTGCCAGCCCTGTCGAGCCTGAGGCCGAAGAACCTCCAGACCCTTCGTTGCGACGTGCGGGGCGCTTTCGCGACCGCGAAGTGCCCGCGTCTGAGACGCTGACGAGGGACTCGCCTGAGTCCGACGTCTCGTCTGCCGTCCCGAAGAAGCTAGCTGCAGACGGCGCGCGGCTAGCTTCTGACGCTGAAGCGTCGGATTGGCCCTGAGAAGGGCCTTTGGGTTGGCCCTGAGAAGGGCCTTTTAAGAAACGCCCTATGGCGTCCCGCTTGGGCTTAGGCATTGCCTCCGCCGAGATCGTAGTCAAACCGCAAAAAGATAAAAACCGCAAGGTGAAGATAAAATAGACTACGAATGCACACTGTACTTTGGCCGTGCCCAGTCTGCCACTCCGTTACGGTGACAGAACTGGGCCGTTTCCAGGGGACGCGACGTGGACGCAAACAGTGTGAGGGGGTCCCCCAAGCGTGCTCCACCTTAGACCGCATAGCTTAACATCAGGTGAGATAGCGGTTAAACGTATGCCTATCAATAGTAAAAAAAAGGTATCACCTAACACTAACACTAACAATAACTGACAATACAATTTCACAGTTATTGTTAAATTGTGTTGTCATTCATAGTACTTTATTTATTTAACAATTTATGTAGGTACATACACAAATATAAAAAAGGACACAGAAAAGTAGGTACAAGGGTGATGCTTATTTCTAAAGAAATCTCTTCCAGCATACCTGCGAACGCTCGGCCTGCTTTCGTTCGGGTTCGGGACTATGGTCGGCTCCAGATAAACGTGCAATTATAAAAAAATACTTTACATTGAATTTTCCCCAATATCCCATGGTAGATACTCGAAAAATAAATTATGAAGCGTTTTTCATTGATAGAAAACGAAAATTATAACGATATAAGTGTATAGTTTGGCTCTAAAGGGAACTTGAAACGTTAATTTGAAGTCTTAGGCTAGGCGCGCACTGAAGACTTTTGTCACCGTGACAGTATTTCTCTCTCTCTGTTGGACTTCACAATTGCAAAAGAGGGGATGCATTGTCACGCGGACAAAAGTCACCAGTGCGCGCCTAATTTAAGATAAAATATTTTGCAATTAGCAAGAAAACAAAGGAACACGATGATTTGCTCTTTTAAACCAATCGCTAAAATTAATTTCGTCCATACATCAACGATTCATTCCATTTCATCATTGTCAGCCATTAATTGTAAAAAAAAACTCATCAAGACACAAAAAACTTTACGCTTATAAAAAAGAGTATCACGTAGAAACATATGGGTAAGCCAAAATAAGGTCAACCAATCACTTGTTTTCGGCAACAAAGCAATCACCGGAACAGGTGTATCCCCACCGATCGCATCAACTTCGTCATGCTTACATGTAGGACTATGACGGTATCGAACCTGCAAGACAAATGGAACTATTTCGTTACTACGAAATGGTTTGTAGGGGTCCGTAGTAAAACCTTTATAGTTTCAGCATGTATTTCCATCCGCAGTTATATTATTAGTCTTATTTAGTTTAAATTTTTTGTTGACAAGTTTTCTTATAATTATATTTTATTTTTAGTTGACAATTTATTTTCTTTTAATTTTAGTTATTGTGTGTCACTTCTGGCGGAATAAATGCTTTTTCTTTCTTTCTTCTTCTTTCAGTTTTACTCAGAAGCGAAGCTGTAATTCGGCATGGTTATAGATATAAATCACACCGACAAAGTAATTGTGAAGTAAACCCTGAAAAATCTTTTTTTTAGGTACATACATACGTACATAAATGGTAATTTTAATTTAATTTTATTCATTTATTTCGGACAACAACATAGTCCATTCTGTTAGTAAGACATTTAACTCTTTTACTGTGGTAGTAGTAGGACAGTAGAAGAGTTAAACGGGGATGAGGTTTTTTTATTGTAGTCTGTTCCATCGTGTGGTGGGATTTTGCTGGATAGGTCTCTCATATTAAGGGTTAGCTTTCAACTCGATTTTTTTTTTAGAATTGTGTATATCTCTTTAGAAACTAGCCGCTGTTTTTGGATATATAAGAAGTATGCACGTATTATATAACGAATAATTTAACCTAAAGGAAAATTTATATCTCGATTAATAAAGTTTAATAGTTAATTATTAATAGTCGATCAACTAAAAAGAAATGTCCCTGAAAAAGTGAAAATGAATATTATAATTCCATAAATAATAACTTTATGGTATACTAGCTTCTGCCAGCGGCTTCGCCCGCGTAATCCCTAGGGAACATATTCCCGGGATGAAAAGTAACTTTTATGCTATTCCAGACTATAATCTATCTTTGTCCAAAATTTCATTAATATCCGTTAAGCCGTTCTGGCGTGATTGAGTAACTAACAACCAAACTTTCACATCTATCTTCTATATCTTCTTCTATATACTTATAATAAATCTGTAGAGAGGTCAATTCTGTACATGAAATATATTTCCAAAATAACTATCAGGGGGTGATTAGGGATCGATACTGATGCCAAAAATGCAATCAGTACAAGTTTTGTCTGTCTGTCTGTCTGTCGGTCTGTCTGTCTGTCTGTCTGTCTGTCTGTATAACCGTTATAGAAACAAAAACTACTCGACGGATTTTAATGAAACTTAGTACAATTATTATTCATACTCCTGAGCAGGTTTTAGTTTGTGGGGGCCGAGTCACCCGCGTCCGCAGGAGAATACCCTTCAGCGAATCCCTACACGTGGTCCCCGGGTGGTGCTAAACAGGTGACACTAACCGCCTCCGTGGTCTAGTGGTTATACCACTCGATTCAGACCCGGAGGTCCCGGGTTCAATTCCCAGTGGGGGCAAATTTTTTGCTCGGTTTGGTTGGTGGTAGGACTTCTAAGTCCGCCTGGCAAGCTACCACCATCATGAAGTCTGTCGCCATAACAACAATGTTAGCAGCATTGTTGTGTTCCGGCAATTAGAGATATGATAGCCAGTTCCTCTATGTTGGAGGATTCCGGGTGAAACTCGCTTCCATCTTCGGCCTAATCATCACTTTCCATCAGGTGAGATTTGGGCCAAGAGTTTCCCCGTTTCGCATAAAAAAAAAAAAAAAAATACTTTTCATCACGCTACAATTAATAGGAGCAGAGCAGTGAAGGGAAATGTTGGGAAAACGGGAGAAGTTAGAATCATGCTATAAGGATTATTTTTGTATAAGGTCGCGAACGCTGGCAGGCGGCTAGCTTGGCGCCTAGAGGCTAGCGAGTAGCTTCGGAAAACGGCTTACGACAGTTTGCAATATCCTTTAATCATTATAATGTCGAGGGGAATATGGTTATAATTTCGCTTTATACCAAACGAGTAATATATAAACTAGCTGACCCGCGCAGCTTCGTCTGCGCAACATTTTCCAATAATGCTCAGCTCCTATTTGTCTTAGCGTGATGATATATAGCCTATAGCCTTCCTCGATGAATGGGCTATCTAACACTGAAAGAAATTTTCACCAGTAGTTCCTAAGATTAGCGCGTTCAACCAAACAAACAAACAAACATACAAACAAACTCTTCTGCTTTATAATATTAGTATAGATGTGAAAGTTTGGTTGTTTGTTATTCAATCACGCCAGAACGGCTTAACGGATCTTAATTTAAAACAAAGATAGATTATAGTCTGGAATAGCACATAAGCTACTTTTCATTCCGGGAATATGTTCCCTAGGGATCACGCGGGCGAAGCCGCTGGCAGAAGCTAGTTTATAATATTACTCGTTTGGTGTAAAGCGAAATTATAACCATCTTCCCCTCAACAGCATATTAAAGTATGCAAACTGTCGTAAGCCGTTTTACGAAGCTACTCGCTAGCCTCTAGGCGCCAAGCAAGCCGCCTGTGCGTTCGCGACCTTTTACAAAAATAATCCTTATAGCATGATTCAGTATTGGCTTATTATTAGCGTATTTCATGTATCACTTTGAAGTTTCTATACCGATTTCTATGATTATATGAATTAGTTAATAATGTTGACTTTTTAATTAGGGACGACTGAGAGTGTTATAAACGTAAGAGTAGACAAATATAATCAGAAAGCTTCGAACTGCTAAGCTATCGGGGAGTTACACGTGTTTTTGTTCGTCAATCATAAAAGATAGACATATACTGTCGTGGGATATTTTTTATATAATTTTAAGGAGAGCATTTCCGTCATACATGATTTCTGTGAAGCTTTAACCATTAAGGTTGCACACGCGACGGAAGCTTAAAAAATGGAGTAAGTTCTCCCGGTTTCCCAACATTTCCCTTCACTGCTCTGCTCCTATTGATTGTAGCGTGATGAAAAGTATACTATATCCAGCTCAGGAGTATGAAAAATAACTGCACCAAGTTTCGTTAAAATCCGTCGAGTAGTTTTTGTTTCTATAACGGTTATACAGACAGACAGACAGACAAACAGACAAAAATTTTACTGATTGAATTTTTGGCATTAGTATCGATCCCTAGTCCCTGATAGTTATTTTGGAAATATATTTCATGTACAGAATTGACCTCTCTACAGATTTATTATAAGTATAGAAGATAGATGGGTCGGGTAACTATGGAACCCTTCACTAAACGCGGCCCGACACATACTTGGCCATTTTGTATAGCTGTGTTCAGCGCAAATTGATACCTTATATAGACGGGTAATTTCATCGACAATTGTACGTGTTGTGCTGTGTTTTAAAAGATTTATTGCCTTTTTGCATTCTATGTACGATTTTGTGGGTTTGACTGATGGTATCGACTTGATTATTGATGGCGTTTCCATGTCGCGTGGTAAAGCAGTGTCATTTTGATGATGATGTTTTGTTTTGTTTTACACTTCGAATTTTTTTTTCCCACAGCCAAGGAAATGCTGCTTTAGGTTGCGACGTTACTTATGTTAATGTATCATTAAGTAGAATGCTTTACTTTTTTGTCATCAGAGCTTTGGAAATATGGGAGAATATTTATGAACTTACTCTTCTGCCTAGCCTTATATCAATCAATGGATTGAGAAAAAGAAAGAATTTAAAAGAGTTTATTTGCACCAAGCATGAAGCAAAAAAAAAAACCATTTTACAATTTTACGATGGTTGGGAAGATATGCGTCACATACGCGCAAAACGGCCGTCGCTCTGCATAATGCCGGGACTCGTGGGCGGGACATAGCCTCAGCGTTGGTTTTCAGCAACAGCTGGCGTTGGCAGAATGACATCGATCGGAGCAGCATAAAAAGTAATTACAACGTAATAAAAAAAAATAAAAAATGCCTCTCGCCTTATATCAAGATTCATTACTTGATATAATGCTAGGAGGACAGCGTGGGAAGAATTTTAATAATGACAAATAATGATTTTCTGATATTTTTACTTTTTTTAATTATTATTTTTTATTTAAAGAAAATTAAATAAAAAAAATAATTAATATGTTAACAAATTAATAAATGACTTAATAAAATAATTATTTTTTTGACTTTCTCGGGTCCCTGGAGACCCGGTCCTTTGTTAGGCATACGAGGGGCCGAAACTAACTCGCAGAGGAGGCCCCGTTAGACATTTCAAATGTAATGGGGCACCAACCGGCGATTATCCCTGTATGCACTGAAAGTATTCCCAAGGACAATCCCCGGTTGGAGCAGTACTATTGCAGAATATGGAAACAAAAGATGAAACGCTATGGGTTTGGGCGGTTTAGCGGTCTGATAATCGTTTATTATAGAAGAACTATTGGCCCCTGCCTGACCACTAACAATATACACGGCTTTTAAATGGCAGGGGGTGACTTGCACACTCAATGAATGGGCCCCCGAAAACGGTCGCTAGCACAAAGTGACGTAGCGCCAAGGAGGCATCATAACCTGAGGTGCTAGAGGAGTGGAGAGGTATACCACGGCTATCAGGACAATCCCGGAAGTGCGGTCAAGATCCCTACCAGCATCTAACTGGATTATACATCCTTCTCCCGAGCGCGTGTGCTCTAGCGAATCTCCACTCAGACCGGCCAATTAAGGCAAGAAAGAGGTGGGAGCTCTGTTCCTCGTCACTATTCACTCTGGCCAGCCAATAAAGGCAAGCCGTAGATGAGGAACAAGACTTCTCCCGGGACATAAGGTTCGTGGGGTCGCTACTGCCCAACAGTTCGCCACAAAACTGCCTTGCGGATTGTATCTCTCTTTGTCTGGCCCCTCACCCTAGGTATGACCTAAGGTCTATCGGGACGCGCAAGCCCCACCACGACGTCAACGTAGAGATACTGCAGTAGGGTAATAAATTATTTTTTTGACTTTCTCGGGTCCCTAGTGACCCGGTCCTTTGGTAGGCGTACGAGGGGCCGAAACAAACTTGCAGAGGCCCCGTTAGACATTTCAAATGTAATGAGGCACCAACCGGCAATTATCCTTGTATGCACTGTGAAAGTATTCCCAAGGACAATCCCCGGTTGGAGCAGTACTATTGCAGAATATGGAAACAAAGGTGAAACGCTATGGGTTTGTGTGATTTAGTGGACTGATAATCGTTTACTATAGAAGAGCTATTGGCCCCTGCCTGACTTCTAACAATATACACAGCTTTTAAATGGCAGGGGGTGACTTGCACACTCAATGAATGGGCCCCCGAAAACGGTCGCTAGCACAAAGTGACGTAGCGCCAAGGTGGCAACATAGCCTGAGGTGCTATAGGAGTGGAGAGGTATACCACGGCTATCAGGACAATCCCGGAAGTGCGGTCAAGATCCCTACCAGCATCTTACTGGATTATACATCCTTCTCCCGAGCACGTTTGCTCTAGCGAATCTCCACTCAGACTCAACATTTCGCCACAAAACTGCCTTGCGGATTGTATCTCTCTTTGTCTGGCCCCTCACCCTAGGTATGCCCTAAGGTCCATCGGGACGCACAAGCCCTACCACGACGTCAACGTAGAGATACTGCGGTAGGGTATTTATTATTAGGCTGGCAGTTTAACCGGATGCTGCTGAAATTCAGTATTTTAGTCGGATTGACTGCCTACCCAGTAACTGGGTAACTTTATACCCCTTGATAAGACTGGTGTTTCCTGGATCTACAAATAACAGCCGGGACGAAAACGGCTTAACGTGCTTTTCCAAGGTATGAAGGAGTCTCGATGTGATGTTACTATGGGTACCCATACATGGACTGACCTCGGCAAGCGATGCATAAACATGCTGCGGCTATTATTTAGCCTTGTTTTCCTCCATTACACCACCAATCATAAATCAATCAATCGATGTTCTTTTTAAAATTTTTGAAATAATCGAGTGTCATTCTGACAACCGAAAACTGTCAAAAAAGCCTTAATTTTCATACATTTTTGACAGATTGCTATTGAGATTCGAATGTGAAAATTAGTAGAATAATTGGCACTTGCTATGTAAATTGTTATCGAATAAATGAAATTAAATATAATCTATATATATAAAAGAAAGTGTTAGTTACACTATTTATAAGTCAAGAACGGCAGAACCGATTTAACTGAAAATTGGTGGAAAGGTAGCTTAAAACCAGGAAACGGACATAGGATAGTTTTTATCCCGGAAATCCCACGGGAACAGGAATTATGCGGGTAAAACGGGAGCGAAGCCGCGGGGGACAGCTAGTAATATATAAAACTAGCTGTCCCCCGCGGCTTCGCTCCCGTCAATTAAGTATTCATTGCACATATCGAGTTTTCATCGTTTTTTTAAGATGTATTCTGCTATTCGGGTCGGAGACAAATCCAACGAATCAATAACCATGAAAATTGGTTCAGCAGATCTCGAGTTATAAGTGTTGTAACAAACTCGTCTTTGTTTTATTTATATAATAAGATAGATTAACCGTTACTGTGAGTGAATGACTGACAGACAACGCACAGCCAAAGCCAAAAATACTGGTCGTAGAAATCTGTGATTTGGCATGTAGCTTCCTGACACTCCGTAGGGCTGCACTAATGGAGAAAATTCCCGAAATTCCTACGGGAACGGGAAAAAAGTTTATACTCGTATGAAGTCGCGGGCAAAAGCTATAGTTAAAAATATTCAAAATAAAAATTATATTGCTCACATTCACACTGATGTTAATGTTAGCGTTGTAACCACATCAAAACGTTTTTGTTTATAAATAAAACTCTGCTACAGTGACGGAATATTTGTAAATCAATTTGATCACTACATATTTCGTTTTGATCTTTATGAGTTTAAAATAAGATTTGTATGTATCAGGTTGGATTATGGTTGGTTTACCTAACGAGAATAAAGAAGGGACCTAGTGGTTTCATAATTTTATTGGGTAAAATGCATGAAAATAATTATGTAACACGATCTTTTAGAGCAAAAAAAAAAGCAAATGTCTGTTAAGTACGACTCAGAAAAATAATAATACATTAACTATTCAATATAGCGAATAAAACTATTTTTTATAATATTGAACAATATCAAAAGAGTAAATAAAGATAAGTTTTTGTTTATTATTAAAATACGTAGATATAATTTCCTGCTAAGCAATAAAGTAATAAATAATTAAGAAAACTCATGATAATATTAGGGGAAAGGTCTCAAATCAATTTAAAAAAATCTAATAAATCCGTCAGATTTCATAAAAAAATGCGATAAATATATTTTTTCTTTTTTCATGTAAACAAAAAATCTAGACGATACCGTGCATTTAAAACTTGTGTGACGTCACGTATGCATCATATTTCATTTGATTTCAGTACACGTTTTTTGTTTACGTGAAAAAATAAGTGACAGATATTTTTTTTGTTTAATTTTTTTTGTTGAATCAGGGAAACCTTTAGACATAAACCCGGTGCCGTGAGAGAAGGAACTAAATAATATATAGGTACATACAGGGTTATTTTTAAAACACCGACAACCCCTCAGGACTATGCTACTAACATCATAATCAACAACTTTTGTAAAAAAAACTTTTTACAAAAAAAATACAACCGACTTCCAAAAAAAAAACACTATAAAGTTTTTTATTTTTCACTTTTTACTGGTACCCCACACCACTGCAAAATCGCAGAAAAGCAAAATGTGCAATTTCGATTACTTGGACGATATAAAACTATCATCTAAGTAGACGAATTCCAGCTATTTCAATTTAAAATCCAAAGTTCGTAACCGATTTTCATAAAATTTAAATGGAACCAATCTGCAAGTATATTCTTTCAGAAAAAACTACAAAAACTTTTTTCCAATCGTTTCATAATTTGTCGGAGTTATGAGGTAACAAACATAAAAAAATTATACAACCGAATTGATAACCTCCTCTTTTTTGGGAAGTCGGTAAAAAATTCATCATATTTTAAGAAAAGAAAGCTTTTTCTTTACTTTTTCTTTTGTTGATTATGATAGTCCTGAGAGGTTGTCGGTATTTTACAAAAAAACCTGTATTATATACAGAACAAAATTCCTGTAAACTTGCGAATGCGAACGTAATTAAAAGTATTTAGAACCCGTTAATTCATTACTAAGTTAAAATTAATGTGCTTAAAACGTCCCACTTTCCAGAAATTCAAATGCAATCACGAATCAAATCCTACATTGCAGTGTTATCAACGAAAACGGGACGTGAGCCTAACGAAGCTCACGTATTGCACTTCCCGATCTGATTTGCCAACCAACTTCATTACCGATACGTGGGTACCTTCTACATGGTAGCGGAATTTGTTAGCAAGAGTCACCGTGGCCCTGGAACACCAAGGGCACTAGGAGGAACAAAGATAGGTTTTAGTCAGTAAGAAGAAGAAGAAGCAAGAACATCTTTAGCCATTTACAAATAAATAATTGGCTAAATAATACAAGCCGCACGGGTCGATCTTCAAGGTTAAGCAACGCTTGCCAAGGTTGGTCTGTGGATGGGTGACCATCTTAACATACCGAGTTTCCTCCGTGCCTCGGAAAGCACGTTAAGCCGTTGGTCCCGGCTGTCATTTGTAAATCTTTGGCAGTCGTTACTGATAGTCAGAAGCCAGTTAATCTGACACCAGTCTTGCCATGAAGTACCGTGTTACCCAGTTAATGGGTTCTGGAGGTCTGGTAGGCAGCCGCTCCGCGTAACATACTGGTACTCAGTTAAATCCGGTTTGACTGGAAGCCGATCCCAATGTAGTTGGGAAAAGGCTAGGCAGATGATTCCATTGCCAGAAATATGTACACGACTCATTAAGGAGACTCTCGATTTGCACAATACAAAAGTAAGCATGATATCCTGCCAGGGTTGCAGAATTTGTTCGAAAGACTCTCCTTGGAACGCAAAGGGTATTAGGAAGAAAACATAGGTTTTAGTCAGTAAGAGTCTAACACTTCCTTCTGCTCAGCCTAGAGGGGGAGGAGTCATTTGATGATTTCCTATCTTTAAAAAAAAAAGATACCTACTACATCTGTGGGTCTTAAAAGGCCACTTTAGCAGAATCAGAAAGCAAATCACGCAACCCGTCGCTGTAAAAATTTCCCAATCAATCTTGAACCTAATGCGTTAGCGATAACGATGAAAATGATATTTGTTAGATTATTCTGTGATTAATATTATGATTTGAATATGATTCTTCTAAAGTGGCTTTTTAGCGCCCCTGATTGAATCTGCTTAGGTAGTTTAGGAGAAAAACGCTAAAGCTGTTTTTTGCGTTTTGGCATGGCAATAGCAGTTCATGAGCGATGTATAATGTACTTTTAATGAGTAATTCATAATTACAAAATCGTTAGTTTCGCAAAAACTCGACAGTTTATTTTATTTATCTTTATTTGGCCAACATTTATTCGTCTTAATAACGATGTGTATATATAGCAGGTCTGAGAATAGGTAGAAATAGGTAGACTATTTTGTATTTATATGGCAAAACAACGTTTTCCGGATCAAATGGTAACGATGTGAACAACAGTCAACTACTATTTAGTAGTTAACTGTTGTTAGCTACTAAATTTTGATTTTGTGAATTTATTAGTTTATTTGTTTAAGTAATACTTAAACAACTAAAATAATAAATACACATGTTTCACATTCACTGTTAGTGGTAAAAGTGCTAAAAATGGAATAGAAACAAAAAAAAAACACAATAATTTTATCAATTCCATCAATTATTTAAAAAATCTATATCAATATGTAAAACAATGGTACGTACAACATACTTCAAACAAGACCGAACCGTCATAACAAAGCATTTATGACATGATAATATCCTGTCGTGGTCCGGATATTGATTCGCGGCTCCAACACATTTTCGTTACATCACTAGTGTCGTAGAACAAGTAGAATAACAGAAGGTCTATTCGATACAGCAAGGGGTGAGGCTGGACGAACGTAATTTTATGAGTTGTGTGAGTCTCGTAAAATGAGGCACGGTTGGCGCAGTGGTTGAGCGATCGGCTGCTGCGTCCCGTATCGTGGGTTCGATTCCCGCACGGATCAAATATTTGTATGGAATACAGATAGTTGTTCCGGGTCTGGCTGTTTGTGTATGTGACTCTGTATGTTTGTAAACGCACCCACGATTCAGGAGAAATTCCTAAAGGGCAAGAGTTAAAAAAAAACTAAAAAAATTAGTCTGCTTTCGGTTTCGTACTAAAGTCCTGTTTGTGCCACACGGAGACGCAAAATGAGTTGGACTTCAATATAAACGAATTCCGCCAACTCATTTTCGCGACTCACAGAATTTTCGTTCGTGTGGCCTCACCCTTAGATGTAGACATAGATAAACAGCAAATGAAACCTTTTAAATTAGCCAGTTTTCTAGAAAACATTGAAATGAATGTCTAAATATTATTGCACAGAGTCTGAAATATAACAGATTTCTTTCATGTTATCTATTTTAAATAGAAAAAAGATTTCTTATGAAAGTGTAGAGGAACACAGACGCAAGCATTTTGTTTTAGTTCTAAAATGAATGAATCCAAAACTGATAACTCAAACTCAAACATTTATTTCAATTAAACAATTTACAGGCACTTTTGAATTGCCAAGGACGGTCGGTCCAAAAAGATGAAGCTATTTTCACGTTCCAAAGCGTAGATCTCTATGGAGAAGAACGTGCAAGAAACTCCACGGACACTCTTTGCACAATGCACAGTGAAGTTCAGTTTTGTGTGTGTGTGATCACCATTAATGACACCCGACCTCTGATCCTCTAGCCACATTCATTGTGGTACAAATCGTCACTGAAATACAATATCATAATAACTTTCCACGTTTTAATTATCTGTATACACATTCACAAAGCATCATATTCACAGACTTCCACTCCTGGACATGGACCTCCCCAAGTGTTGGTACAACGACCGCTCCAGTGCGTCTTGCATCCATCGGCTACCTGCGAACCTCACCAGGACATCTGTTCACCGGTACGCAGTCGCCACTCAAACTTTTCGGCCACATTGACATCATCATCAAAGACGTATACTCCTAGACATGGACCTCCCCAAGTGTCGCGATAACAACCGCTCCAGTGCGTCTTGCATCCATCGGCTACCTGCGAACCTCACCAGGACATCTGTTCACCGGTACACAGTCGCCACTCATACCTTTCGGTCACATTGACATCATCAAAGACGTATACTCCTGGACATGGGTCTCCCCAAGTGTCGCTACAACGATCGGTCCTGTGCGTCTCGCATCCATCGGCTACCTGCGAACCTTACCAGGTCATCTGTTCAACGGTACGCAGTCACCAGTCCAACATTTCGGCCCCTTCGACCATCTGTTTTGCGATCAATGTCCCTTCAGTTTGGCGGTCTTTCGGAATCTGCAACGCTCAGCAATTTTTGGTTTCTCATAAGGGTTTTCTTTCTTTTCATTTATGGTGGTACCGCCGCAGTTCATATTTGGCTACCTTCGTGTTTTATGGTCCACGTAGAAATTTTATTATTGGTCATTGTCATAGGAATACTTCGAAAATCAACGAAGAATTTCTGGCATTTTTTTATGGCAGGGTCTTGGGAATATTTTATCGCGGAAAAAATACTTCTCGGTTATACATTTTGATATTGACGCTTTAAAAAGAAATCAAACTAAAACTCTCTAGCTTCAAAGTTTTTCAGACTCTATTTTTAAAGTTCCGTATTCCAAGGGAAATGGGACTCTATTACTAAGACTCCACTGCCTGTCCGTCTGTCATCAGGCTATATCTCATGAACCGTAATAGTTGGGCAGTTTATTTTTTATTTAAAATCGGAGCGATAATTCATTTGCAGATATACAAACTATTAGCATAAACATAGGGTAGAATAACTAACAAAAAAAAAAATACCCAAGTGAGATAAAATGCAAGGGAAGAACTTTTTGGGAATCGAAAAATTGATCCATATCGCTGTCAACGGGAAACGTGACCAGCCATCATTTCACTGTGCTTGTTTTACTTTTTATAGCCAGTAAGTATTAAAGTATTTTAGTCACGACCAGACAGACACACTCATCCTCTGATATCCGAACCCATTCACGTGGCAATGCTAAAAAAAGAATTCAGACTCAGTCAATCACTCCATATTTCCCGTAATGCTACACCAGAAGTATTAAATTCAGTAACGGTCGATTTGAACATCGTCACATTTCATAGAAACATTTCATTTGACAGGGAATCCAATTTAAATGACATAGTGAAATGTCCCAATAGTTTCCCATTCGCCATAGAAATTCCCATTATGACGTCCATGTGTAATATCGTCTTGGTTTTGATGGGCCATTCCCCATTCATTGGATTGGTCCCATAAGGACCGCATATGGCGGTTCAATACCTATATCATACCTTCATGAATCATTATTCCCTTTTGGTATAATCACCAAAGATTTCGGAACATTAGAACCAATGTATTGTTTCACCCTTTGATATGTTTTCTTTAAGTATCCTCTGTAACTTAATTATTTATTTGTGTGGATGGTAAAAATAATATTCTATTCTATTGTTTGCCAAGAAAACAAATTCACCATGGGGATGTTGAATAAAAAAAAATCTAAATAGTCCGTCAGATAGATTTCCAAAAAAATATTGGACACATTTTAATTTTCCCGTTAACAAAGAATGAAGACGAGACAGGACGTTGAAATCTCGTATGACGTCACATTCTGATACACTTTTTATCGGATAGTGACGTCACAATCCCCCACTCCTGATCATTGAAACGATTTATATATATTCGTACTTTTTTATTGATATAATAAATCAAAAGAACGTGTCCAATATTTTTCGATAATCTAACTGACTGGACTAAATACAATCATAGTTTTTACTCAGGAAAAATCTTTATTCTGAGTGCATAGGTACTGATATTTTAATTCCCTTTCTGCCTGGTTATGTGCTATTTTCCAAGATACAGGGTATTTTTTTATGACCAGCCAATTTTTTTCCAGTTGTCAGATATAATTTATAGGTAGTTTTGCATAAATTCGTCTCATTAATAGATGCTGGTATTCTTTAAAAGAAGAAAGACAGTAGTAGCGTCTTTCATAATGCGCACAGCCAAGGAGTGGAACTCTCTGCCTGGGTCTGTGTTTCCGAACGATTTTAATCTTAATCTTTTCAAAGTTTGAGTGAACAGGCCAGGTCTCTGTCATCTCTGACCTAGACCAGAGTCAAGAGCAAACCCGTGAGCAAACCCATATCACAAAAAAGCCGCTTTGTCTAGCCAAAAAAGCCGCTTTGCCGCTTTGTCTAACCAAAGTCAATTTTCTATTACGAAACAGTTGAGCCGTTTCAATTTCCTTGAACATTCCACGGTAGAGATCTTACATTTCTGTATACCCAGTAGGTACTTGTATTGTGTTGAACCTAAATTCACTGCGGTCTCCTTAGTTGTGTCCATTCTGATGTATGCGGTATTCGGCTCTTATTCAATAGAAATAGATAGGTAGGTACGACAATTTACTGCCAAACCATTTGACTGTTAATTGTCTGCAGTGCAATTCTGTAACCATGTCGAAGTAAGAGTGAACAGGCTTCTTTAGGTAAGCTCGCTCTATCGTACACTTTGTCTCTGTCATCTCTGGCCTAGGCTAGAGTCAAGAGCAAATCCATCATAAAAAAAAAAAGAAAAAAAAAGAATGAAAACTTAGACGAGGTGAACGACAAGTGAGCTGTCAAACCATACAAATAAGACAGAATGACAGCTCACTTGTCGTTCTCTCCTCCCAAGTGTACACAGTGAGATGTCGATAAAATAGACCGACTGTAAATCTCTCACCGTGTGAGCTTATGTGAAGTGAACATTAAGTTTGCTGTCAGTTCATTCGAACAAGATGGAATGACAGCTTACTTTATGATCACTAAGTTAACACGATGAGACGTTGACAGAATAGACGCCGTATTATACAGCAATGCGATTCTGTTAACATGTCGAAGTGCTCACTTCACTCAAGTGTTCACTTCGACATAATTATTTACAGAATCGACCGGCTGTTCATTTTTATAGTTTGGACTAGCTTTCATCCGCGACTCCATAATATATGCGTATATCTCGTTTTGTCCGTTCCCGTAAGGATTTCAGGAGATTCTCTCTGTAGTTTCGGCTCTGCGTTGATCGATCAGTTTCTGCTTTTATATTGTAATATATTATAGTGTATTGACTGGGATTACTTCAGGGTTTATATGTAAGTGAATGAAAGCCATTGAATTATTTACATACATTTAATCATTGCCTATTATATCTATAATATAGCGACTTAACAAGATGAAACCTTCATAGATTCTGGGAGCACAAAACATTTGACTAGAACAATATATATTTATGATAAACATTTTATTTGGAAACACAAATAAAGTACAACGGCAAACATGACTAGACATTATAAGGGTTACCACAGACAAAACGGCGATTTCGGAATTTGACAAAATAAAATTTTATTTCATTTGAGGTGACACGAATTTTGTAATAACCCTTATTTAAATCTAGTAACAACAATATACGTACTTTTATATAAAAACAAAGCTATTCAATCATTCCAAAAGAGCACAAATGTAGGTGTTTTTAATTCGGATAAACCGGCAGAGAAAATTGTAAGATTCATTAGATATGACTACTAGATATGCTATATAATAATGAGTAAGTGAATAATTTCATTCGTTGTTATAGAAATTGTATCTAAAGATTGAAAAGTACTAGTAAACTTGAGCCTTAGTAGTAAAACGTGAATTTGAAATTGTTCCACTATTAAAGAGAAATATGTAGGAATTATTTCTATCATGAACACATACACACGTAAAACGGAAATTTATTTAATGAACCTCTGATCCACAGGCGAGATTACTCGCAAGATTTTAGTTTAAAAATTACTAAATGTGACATCAAAACGATAATAGTTTCGTGAAATCTGGTCACAGAATTCAAACCTAGTTAGTTATCCATTGAGCTTCCCTTAACAAGCATCCGAGACGGTCTCAGTTGCGTCTCGTGAATGGATCAAAGGCTGTAAGATTGACACATAAAGGGGTCATATACTCGGGCTTCCGAAGCTTGGAATAGCTTAGCTCCATCGCTGCGATAACTAAAACGCCCGTGTGAGAGACCCTTAGAAGCCGAACCACGTCATGTAATAAATCTATTTTTTATCAATGGAATGTTAGACGGTTTGTCTGCGTTGCTTCTTCTCCAATTTCTCGTGGTGTTCGAGGAGTGCTGTGAACTTGTGCTTAGAAGCTAGTTCTGCCGAATATAAAGTTGCCCGGGGCGTTGGGGTCTTCAGTGGAGAAGTACTCCTTCCAAAGCTCCTGGAATTCTTCCCATGAGACGCTGCTCTTACCCTGGTGGAGAGAATTTTAGAATTAGCTGTTGCACATCATTTATATATTACACTCCGGGTCTCCTGAAAATCAGCGTCAAGTTTAATATTGCCATCTGATATCAGTCCTGTTTAGCATAAGTACCAAGTTTTGTTACACCATCATTATTTTTACATACAAGACACGTACATACACACAATACACACATACGTACATGGTAGCAATCCCGTAATTAACTGTTCTAATATCATTATTTTTGTTATAAATTAAGGTATTATAACATTTTCGAAACTAATTTTCTTATTATATTTCGTTTTCGTGGTATATATATATGAATGTACCTGTACAGATAGTCTTTACATTGGCACCTACTCATAGCTATCAATCAAAATACGACCAGAGATAAACAAAGTCATCTTTACCCACGTTTTCTCGAAAAACTACAGAAAAATAGTACCTAGTTTAAATTTCATCTGATCTACGTTCAGATCAGCATAAAACTGTAAACATTCTGGGCTATTAATGATCAGTAAACAGTCGAATGAAAATTTCGTTGTTGACTCAAACCGGTGGAACGCTACGCTCAATCAGCCGAGTCAACATTTCACGAAATTTATGCCCCCAATTCATTCGATGGCAAAAATAAAATTGGAGCGATATTAAGTCGGGATTATTAAAAATGAATAACAAAGTGTAAACGCACTTAAGAGTGTGATTCCTACCAATATTGTAAATGAGAACTATAACAAAAAACGCAATACTGGGGTTATTGTACTCATAATTGTGAACAATTTTAACAAGAATAAACGCAATACCTGTTAAGAGCGTGTTTTCCGTCCACTAGCGCTGCCAATCGTTTTTTATTATTTGTGGTAAATTTAAGACACGTAGATAAAAAACCGCTCTGTAGTGCACTGAAGAAATGTATTTATTATGTTTTGAGAGTTATGTTTTGTACTTTAGAACATAAATAGTTGGCAAAGTCGATATTTTTGCTAAAAGTGGCCACTTTTAGCAATAATTGCCGTTTTGGCTATTTAGCCATGAGTTATGTATTAAAAATAGCTGTCAAAAAATAGTAGATACATTTCTTCAGTGCACTACAGAGCGGTTTTTTATCTACGTGTCTTAAATTTACCACAATTAATAAAAAACTATTGGCGGAGCTAGTGGACAGAATACACACTCTTAAGGGGTCATTGTAATCAACAACTTTCAATATGGGATCGACACTGAAATCGTGAGAAAAAATTCGACTGCCTAATATATTTATTAGTGTTTAACTCGACAAAAAGTACTGAAAATCTGATTTTTTTTTCGCGTATTCAGTATCGATCCAATAGTGAAAGTTGTTGATTACAATGACCCCTGAAGTGGTATTGCGTTTATTCTGTTACATGTTGTATAACATTATTACATGTACTAGTATTCTAGTACATGTAATAATGTTATACAACATGTGTTTGCTAATCAAACAAGGGGTCTAAAAGGCCAATTTAGCAGAATCACAGTAGAATCATAATATTAACGACACAACAATCTGTCAAATGGCATTGTCATCTTTATTGCCAGCGCATTAAGTTCAATGTTGATTAGAAAAATATGACAGTGGCTGAGTGCGATGTGCTTTCAGCCGATCGATTCTGTCGACATCTCACCGTGAACACTGGGTGGAGTGAACGACAAGTGAGCTGTCATTCCATTTAGTTTGTATGATATGAGAGCTCACTTGTTGTTCATTTCGCCTAAGTTTTCACTTCGACATGTTTACAGAATTGCACTGCTGATTCTGCTGAATTGCACTGCTGATTCTGCTACAGTGGCCTTATTAGACCTGCAGGCCTCAAAGGTTGAATAGATTCAGTCGAATTCGGGCACTTTATTCGTGATCGGGATTTATACTCAGCACAGATTTTGTACCAGCTGTATTTACAAAAGTACAAGTAAAAAACTTTTTGCAAAAAAATACAAGCGACTTCCAAAAAAAAAAACACTACATAGTAAAAAAGTAAGAAAATGTAATTTCGGAAGTCGGTGTTTTTGTTTATTTCTTCGTATTTTGACACCAACTTCCGAAATTACACTTTTTAGTGGTACCCCACACCTAACAACACCACTGCAGAATCGCAGAAAAGCATAATACGCAATTTCTATTACTTGGATGACTTATAACCATCATCCAAGTAGACGAATTCCAGCTATTTCGATTTTAAATCCAAAGTTCATCACCGATTTCGATGAAATTTAAATGGGACCAATCTGCAAGTATATCCTTTCAGATAAAACAAGATTTTTTCAAATCGGTTCATAATTGTCGGAGTTATGAGGTAACAAACATAAAAAAGAAATACCACCGAATTAAGAACCTCCTCCTTTTTGGGAAGTCGGTTAAAAAAGTTCAACTTTCATGCGGGAGAATCCGGTTGCGAAATCTAGTAAAATTGAAGCAACATAAATACGAATGGGATCGACAAATGTAAACCCATTAAATAAACGTGTGAATATTTCATTTTATACATTTTAAATGGGAGATTTGAATGGATATCGGGAAAACGATTTGAATTGAGTATTGTACTTCGTTTAATAAATTGGTGATCATTTTTTGTATTGGTATATAAATTGGGACAATTTGATTTTTTATGGGATTATTTTATTGGGTGTAATTTGTATACCTGTAAGATTTTCTTGAAATTGAGGTTTATATGTATAAATACTAGCTTCAGTCACCGGCTTCGCCCACGTGATACCATAATCCCGAGATAAAAAGTAGCCTATGTGTTATTCGACGTTATTTTGACGTGAAAGAGTAACAAACATCCATCCATCCTCACAAACTTCAATCAATAGCTGATGCCTGTGGCCTCGCTCGCTTGACAAATTATATTCTAAAAACTTCCTCGAGAACCACTATATCAATTCGTCAAAAAACAGCATGAAAATCCATCCATCCATCCTCACAAACTTTCACATTTTATAATATCATTAGGATTTAGAATACCTATCACTAGCTGACCCGCGCAACTTCGTCTGCGTCACATTTTTCATGAATAATATCGCTATTAAAAAATAAGGGTTAGTGATAGAAGGGTAAAAATTTAGGGTTGTATATATTTCTTAATGCCACATTATAGAAAAATAAATATATAAATTTGGACCAAAACTTAAAAAAATTAAATATTAGGGGTGGACAACCCTTATCACTTAGGGGTATGAAAAATAGATCTCAGACCTACTGAATATGCATATAAAATTTGGCAAAAATAGGTAAAGCCGTTTCGGAGGAGTAAGGTAACTAACATTGTGATACGAGAATTTTATATATAAGATTAGGATTATGATTAGTGCCAACAGCAGATTTTAGCTGATTAGAAACTGAGTAGCAAAAACTCTAAATCTTTAAAAATAAAAAGATGAAACAGAAAATATTATTCAATGATAAATAACACGATTTTAGTAGAACACTTTGTGAGAACGGATGGCTCGTAAAATAATAAAACCGAGTCTTAAAATCTCGAGCTCAAATCTAATAACGTTCCAGAAATATTAACCCAAGTATCACTAAAATAATCTAGACTTCAAGTACATAATTCTGAGAATCATGAAAGAGAATTTTGAAAAAATAGGGGAGTATCACGCAAACTTACTGCACCAGCCGATCCACTAAGTGGTCCTAGATTTTAGGACGTAGTTAAGTTTCGGCCCTAACTCTTGATATTAATCGGGCTTTATAAGAAAATGTATAGTTATTAGTAGGTACCCGTTAAGTTTAAAAAGTCAGCTATAACGAATAAAATTTTAGCTTCCACCTATTCTTAGGTCGATGTTTTTAAGTAGTGAACGTTAAGGCGCCAGCAGACAGGCGTAACACGACAATGCGACACCAACGTGACGACTGCTTTTCTAAGGATAGTCTTGGAACTGAGTATGAATTGTAATATCGTAATTACATCTTGAACCCAACTCACTGGACTCGATACTTATTTTCTTTCCGGAAATGCACTAAATGGAGTTTTTACAATATTTATTAACAATTCCATAATTTCCTGACGGATACTCTGTTCATGCCTTTTGGAAAATTCAGTCTGCGGACGACTTTATAAATGTTTTTTTTTCCAGTCTTTTTATAGGATCATGCATGAGCAGGAGTAAAACAAAAAGTGTAAGAGCAAAACAATTATTGCTCTTACACTCTTTTGAATACTAATACTGTTTTTAGTAGATCCCCGATCCCCCTACTAAAAAAATTAGGCAACCCAATACTCTAATTAATTTCCTCCAAACGAATCAATCCAAATGTCAGTTACATTTTGATATTTCTTGTTATTTATCAAGGGTATTTTTTGCTGCCATAACAACTGATTCGATTAGAGTGGAGGAACTAGTGTTGGTAATTATAGTTACCAGAAAAAAACAATTATAGTAATCTATATCCAATAAAGACATACGTACGCCAAAAGTTTGCGATCACTTTGAAAAATCGAAAACTGTTTTGTTACGGTAGATTATAATTATGATTTCTTCTTCTTTTTTAATTCTTTATTTAAAAATATAGAACTAGAATGTAATAAAACAATAAAACGGTTCAATTGTTTTTCTGTATAAAAAAGCTTTTAGTCCCAGCTTACGATCATTCAAAAATTCTGATTTAGTCAATTATAACGGATTTAAAATGCTTTTTCGGGGAAAGTTGTAATTGAAAAAATGCCAAGAAAATTGTCAGAAGTTTTACGAGCAAGAATAGTAACTTAGTAGGCACATCCAATGTCGCAGTATGGGGATGTCCCATTTGACCGCATGGACGAAAAAAAAAAACAAAACTAGGATTTATAAATTATCTCAACGACTCACCTTAGCCATCTTAGTGAAGGCCACCTTACACTCCTGAGGGTCGATGCCATAGGAGGAGCAGACGGTGGTGAACTCGTCATTGTCGATGGTGCCATCAGCACTGGCATCCTCCAGTTGGAACATGAACTGGGCATACAGCTGCTGCCACTTCAGGGCAGCCGAGGGGTTTTGGGCATAGTCGTTCCACATTGATGTCCATTCTTCCACTGAGACCTGGAGGAGAAAAGGATGGTTAGTATGGTTGCATTTCTGGTTTTGTGCCTAAAAGCTTCCACAGATGGGAGTTTTGTGACATTGCGACTGAGTGATGCCACGATAGCTTTTTATTATGCAAAGGGTACCTGTCCATTACAGCGGAGCGATGCAGCGGAGTGGAGAAACGGAAAAATATTAACCAATCCTGTCAAAATTTCAGTGACTCACGTGATGCGGAGATTTTATGCTTGGCATCAATTGGTTAAAATTTCTCTGTTTCTCCGCTGCCTCACTCCGCTGCAGTGGCATTTTCTTTAATATTGCAGGTTTTGTTCCTTAGGGCTCTTACAAAAAGGTGTTTTGAGATATTACGACAATGATTATGCCATCACCCCTTTTTATACCACCACTTGTTTTGGGGGCCGAGTCACCCGCGTCCGTAGGAGAACACCCTGCAGCGAATCCCTACACGTGGTCCCCGGGTGGTGCTCAACAGGTGACATTAACCGCCTCCGTGGTCTTAAACCACCTGATTCAGAACCAGAGGTCCCGGGTTCGATTCCCAGCGGGGGCAAACTTTTTACTCGGTTTGGTTGGTGTTAGGACTTGTTCTAAGTCCGCCTGGCAAGCTACCACCATCATGTCTAATTCTGTCGCCATAACAACTATGTTAACAGCATTGTTGTGTTCCGGCAGTTAGAGGTATGATAGCCAGTTCCTCTGTGTAAGAGGATTCCGGGTGAAACTCGCTTCCATCTTCGGCCTAATCATCACTTTCCATCAGGTGAGATTTGGGCCAAGAGTTTCCCCGTTCTGCATAAAAAAAAAACTAAAAACACAAAAAAAAATATTCGCACAATTTATATATGTAATATAAATTTTGCGAATATTTTTTTTGTCGCATCGCTGTCGCTATGTCACATTGCACCTGTCTGCAGGAGCTTTAGATTTTTATACCTTTAATAAAATTGATTTGAATTTGCTTGACCATAAAAAGAAAGCCTTTTCCAAAACATGTTGAACCACTTAACCTATAAGTAGGCTTTCCAGTGACAACAATTGATGGAATAAGTTCACGGGAACTTCGGAAACCTCTTGAGAGTTGAAAGGGTTAAGTCATGTGTGAGTTTCGGAACTTTTTGGCTTATAAGGTTTATAAACGTGAGTGGGTTGATGGAAGAAAATAGGTATGTTGGTCGGTTTTTTAATGGAATTATTTATTTTCAATTGCCAAGGGCCACCGAAAAAAGAAAAATGAATAAAGTTACTCAAAAAGGGGAAAATTTGACAATGTTCTATCTTATATTTTTATTCTTGGCTTTGACCTTGTTCTTGGTTTGAAAATACGAGGATTCTGATAAGGGTTACATTATTTTCATTCGGGCATACGTGAAAATCAATGAAAGTCCTGTGTTTATTATAGACATTAAGAGTGTGTATTCCGTCCACTAGCGCCGCCAATCGTTTTTTATTAATTGTGGTAAATTTAAGAGTCCTATTACATTTTTAACGAAAATTCATGATTTTTGACGCTGTAATTTTCAGCAGCAGTAAGATATTTTAATTATTTGATCCTGAATAACGATATTGCCAGTCTCTTTCTTGTAAGTTAGAGTTACAAATTTTCATTTTTATTTTCGTGTAATTTACTATAAATATTTTACGAACTCAAATTGCAAGAAAAAATGTCGGCGATGGAACTTTGACGGTCAAATTCACATTGTTACAATCAATTCTTTTAAAAGCAGAAATTACTAAAAGGTAAGTTGAATGTTTTACTTGTTTATTGGAGTTCTAGAATTTCTTTAAAGTCCTTGAGTTTTCACGGAAAAAAACGTAAAGAAAGCTTAATTTAAGCCAGAA
Source organism: Ceramica pisi (assembly GCA_963859965.1). Classification (NCBI taxonomy): domain Eukaryota; kingdom Metazoa; phylum Arthropoda; class Insecta; order Lepidoptera; family Noctuidae; genus Ceramica; species Ceramica pisi. The sequence goes on along the minus strand of OY982541.1, from coordinate 4,817,608 downwards.
ATGTCTTGATTCAGCGTCCATTATATTCCAAATAAAAACAATTTTATCAAATAAATTAATATAATATAAAATTTCAATCTACAATAAATACGTTTCATTAGTTTTCGTTTGTCAATATAATAAAACAAAATTACAATAAATAAAATTAAAGTACTATAATATTCTGCATCAATTCAGCGCGCGCGCTCCTCAGTCTCGCGCGAGCGCCCAAATAACTATAATCCTATTCAGACTAGTAAGTTAAGTATCAAAATTGTTTCGCGGACTATAGATGTACTCCCAACGCAGACCAATGTAACTTCGTCTATTGCAAAGTTAGCAAACGAGCATTTACGATTCGTAATAGGACTCTTAAGACACGTAGATAAAAAACCGCTCTGTAGTGTACTGAAGAAATGTATCTATTATTTTGTGACATCTATTTTTAATACATAACTCATGGCTAAATAGCCAAAACGGAAATTATTGCTAAAAGTGGCAACTTTTAGCAAAAATATCGACTTTGGCAATTATTTATGTTCTAAAGTACAAAACATAACTCTCAAAACATAATAAATACATTTCTTCAGTACACTACAGAGCGGTTTTTTATCTACGTGTCTTAAATTGACCACAAATAATAAAAAACGATTGGCGGCGCTAATGGACGGAATACACGCTCTTAAAGTTAAATATTAAATTAATATAATCTATAAATGAAATATGAATTTAACTTAAGACTGCGTTCTATGCACTCCACCAGCTTTTACGACTAATCGTTTACGTTTGAAGCGGTACGGTTATGGAATCCCTTGCCCGGGTCAGTAAGGAATGCTCAATCTTTGTCCAATAAAAAAAAATGTATAAAAATTATAATTATAATTATTATTTGAAAAATTTATAATAAATGGATTTTCTTTCTTTTTTTTTTCTTTCTTTTTCTTTCTTTCAATTTTAATACATTGTTCGAAAACCACTACCTCTCTCATTAATCGTTTTTCTAGAGTTCTCTACTTTTGTTTCATAATTATTATTGTACTAAAGGCCGCCCGTGACTTCGTCCGCGTATAAATTCTCTTTATTCCCGTGTAAATCCCGATCGCTCGTGAACTCCGGGATAAAAAGTATAATATAAGCCTATGTGTTATTCTGGGTTTTCAGCTATCTACATATAAAATTTCATCGTAATCAGTTCAGTAGTATTTGCTTGAAAGAGTAACAAACATCCATACATACTCACACACTTTCGGATTTATAATATTAGTAGGATATATTTATGTATACCTAATGTATTTATTGATATATATGTATAAATAGACTTCCTGCAGTTATCCTTTTCTTTTTTTTAAATCCGTCCAAAGGTTGTATTGAAAAGATCGCTTTTAACTATAAGGCCACCCATTGTGTCACCCTATATAAATGTTTTCCCTCGTCTATCTTTTCTGTATTTTATATGGTGTACATAATAAAGAGTATTCTGTTCTATGTTCTTTGGAATAATTTACAGTAAAAGTGCGGGCGAAGGCGCTAGGCCAGCCGCATAAGCTAGTTACAAACAAAAACATATTAAAATCATAGTTAACTACAACATTGAGGCGTAAACTACAGAGGAATTAATCAAAATATCTCTGTATAACACATTCATCTTCGCCCCAACTAAGATCACAAGATTTATGAGCGATGAAAGCTCGCATGATTAAACCGTTTCGGGCTTAGAGAGACCTTCGACGAAATTACCAGCTCGACAATTTACATACTTCATATCGTATTAAACAAAGCTCGTGATGCTACTAGGATTACATGTGAATATCTGTATGTTTGTCAATCACGCCTCAATGGCTTTTCGGATTTACATGAAACTTCGCAACAATGTAAATCATTTCCTGTATTAGGACGAATTTACAGTTACAGTTTACAGTTAAACCTATGTTTTTTTAACTCGTGGCTAAATAACAAGACCCACTAGTCGATGTCGAGGTCATGGTTAAACAGCAGTCTGTAGAAGGGTCCATCCATTACATACCTTTGAGCCAATTCTACAAATTTTCACATTTACATCGCATTTGCATCTCAATCGCAAACTGTCAAAAATGTATGAAAATTAAGGCTTTTTTGACAGTTTGCGATTGACAGGCGAATGCGAAAGTTTTTTAAAAAATTAGTAGAATTGGCCCTCTAGACTCCTTCGTGCCTCAAAAAGAACGTTAAGCCGTTGGTTCTGGCAGCCATATGACCTTATGTAGATATAAAAAGGTAGGCCGATGGTTTTTTAATGACAACGTAGATACTAAATTAATCGGCCGAGTCATTTTTATAGTTATGTTAGGGTCGGTTTTCAGTTAAACCGTATGCAGCTAAGTCCCAGTATTTTGCATGGAGCGACTGTCTATAATATGAACTACAAAGCCTAGTAATGTGACAGCACTATATACATCTTATCTCTTTCACTCTCCAACAATAGAACTGTGGTTATTTTATCGCCATAGTGTTGCTTCTGGTATCAAATTTTATGGCTTCTGATTATCGTAACTACTGTCAAATATCTTCAAACGACAGCTGAGAACAACGTCCTAAATGCTCGTGGGATTATCAGGGTTTTCTATAATGTCAAGCACCTGTTGGCCGCACTGAGGCGTCAGACCCAAACAACCTATCAAATCACTTGTTTTCTGACATTCATTTGTCTATGTCAATTTCAATGTTTTTAATGGCAAAGTCACTTTTTCATTGAATAGGACCTCTCGCCTATGTTGCGCCAACTGGTGGAGCAAATTTTCCTGTAAAACCCTCATTTAATCGACTTCCAAAAGCAAAACCACTGTGAAAGCTAGTATATCATAACGAACTGACGCATGAGGTCGTTTAAAAAGCGGCGGGGCCATTGTGAACAATAAGTGAATTACGGGGCGAAAATTCTAATAAAGGCCCGCCACAGTTACAATGCTTGAAAAAAATGGCTACGTAATTAAGCGCGGGCGGTCATTTGACTAACACCCAGTGCTGAAGGGTTAATAAATGTGATCAGGTTTTATTTAAACGGAACCCGTATTACTAAGCCACCGCTGTCCGTCCTTACGTCTGTCCGTCTGTCTGTCAGCGGGCTGTATCTCAAGAAGGTAAGTATGAATAGGTAGACAGTTGAAATCGCAGATTGTGTATTTGTATTGCCGCTATAACAACAAATAACAAAAAAATTAAGGTTTATGGTACGGAACCCTTCTTGTGCGATTCCGATTCGCACTTGGCCGGTATTTTTATTTTTGTTTCTGTACTATTAACACTAGTCATAAGATAGGTATGTTACTAACAAAATAGACTATATTGTTGTCCGGAAAAAAATAAAATAACTAATATCACAATGAGTTTTGTAGCCAATCGATTGCACTAGAAGGCATTACGACCCGAAACATCAAAACAATATAATTCTGGCTTAATACGTTACAAAATTAGTACCTATAGAAAATCTTAATCGATACTTTTCATTGGTTTTTTCCAAACTAAAAAACTGAAAAGGAGACCTAAAATGCATGTCTCTCGTGCGAAATCTCAAAAAAGAGAAGTATTTTTGAAATCTATACCTGAGTCAGCATTTCTAAAATCTGACGTCTCAAGGCAGAAAGTTAAAGACATTCAGTCGGTGTAATCTGTCGAAATCTCACCGTGTTCACTTAGGTGGAGTGAACGACTATAGATACTTTTAAGTAGGGTGAACTTGCCACTTACAGGAGTGCACAGCACTTCAAAACAAAAAGCGAAAACCCAATATAGTTATACAAAAGTTTTATAAAAGCAGAAAGGCTTTGTCTTACCTAAAAATCAATCTCCACAATCACGAAAGGGGCTCGAAGGTATAACAGCAGAGAATTTAATAAAAGACGCTCCTCATTTAAGAAATTATAGCTGCCTTCTGTCAGAAGAGCCGTTTCAGTTTTATTAAACATTGCGTCAAGTAATCTCTTCTAATGATAGTAAAATTTCGTTCGCACAATATATTGAAAATGAAAATAGATGGAAATTAAGTTTCTTTTCGAAATTCTCCGAGGCACTAGACAGCTCAGGGAACGAAGGAATAAAAAGGTATGGCCTAAAATGTCTGGACCCGCTTGAATCATTGCCAAAAAAATAAATACCATTAAATGAAATCGTTAAACAAAAAGTGACAAAAAAGTCAATTTTGTAAGAAAAACAATTTCAAGTTTAAATTCCGTTCATTTTCTTGGGTATTGCTGTTTTCCATTTTTATGGGCTCAAAATGTAAAATGGGAACTAGCTAAAAATAATCGAGCTCGAGGCGTCCCGAGAGAGTTTGATAAGAAGCGAGGAATTGTCTGCTACTTACCTACAGGTTGGGGACACCGGAGTACCAAATACTGTTTGTGTATGTAATGGTAACATTTTAGATAGTCTTTTGTTTCGGTTGAATATAAAAAATATGTTAAAAGTTCTGCACAGAAGATGCTAGTTGTTTGTTTTACATTCAGTTTTCTTATTCTCGGTACCCAAAACTAGATTCACCAATTACATAATTTCAGATAAAGATTTATAACTTTTATTCGATTGATATTATTAGGTCTCATCTTGAGACGTTTTTCTGTTATTATAGCGACTCGTGTAGAGTGGAGAAAGATTCTAAAGGATTGAACAAGAGCATAGTTTTAGCAATCAACCTCATTGTCTCCTGGTTTCGTGAAATGTTAAAACTAAGAATTAGCCCGTCACACTTTGCCCAACCACTGCGACTTCTGAGAGCCAAAATCAACAGTGGCGACCTCCAGAAAATCGCTGAATCAATGAAGCTCGACGAGTCCGTAAAAACGACTCAACAACGTAACACAACGTAATAATCAGAAAAGAACAGCGGAGAAGCAAAAAAAAAACATTTTTCCCTCTTCATCAAGCAGGACACAGAACAGAGGTAGGCCAATGTGCACCCAGAGACATTTGAACAGGTTTAGGCTGCTGACTGTTCAGCAAGGCTGAGATGAGAGTAGCGCAAAATTATTAACCAATGAAATTGCATAAAAACTCGTGGCTAAATAATAACAGCCGCACAGGTCGATATTTAAGGTTAAGCAACGCTTGCCGAGGTTGGTTGTTGATGGGTGACCATCTTAACATATCGAGTTTCCTCCGTGTCTCGGAAAGAACGTTAAGCTGTTGGTCCCGGCTGTCATTTGGAGATCTTTGGCAGTCGTTACGGATAGTCAGAAGCCAGAAAATCTGACACCAGTCTTACCAAGGAGTACCGTGTTACCCAGTTAATGGGTTGTGGTGGTCTGGTAAGCAGCCTCTCCATATAAAATACTGGTATTCAGCTGAATCCGGTTTGACTGCAACCCGACCTCAATGTAGTTGGGAAAAGGCTAGGCAGATGATGATGGAATTGCATAAAATCTCCACTCCGTCCGATTTCTCTTCTCCTCTCCTGTCTGCTCCATTCGATAGTCAGCCTCAACTGCAAGCTTAAAATAAAATAAAAAAGGTTACCTGTCCATCTTTGTTTGAGTCCGCCCTCTTGCGGAGACCATCCCAGATCTTGATCATGATCTCATGTGTCTCCGTATTCTTGGGGTCACCAGGCTTCCACCCTCGGAGGTGGCAGATTTTCTGTGTGGAAAGTAGAGTAATTGAGATGTCGAATATTTTAATAGGTAATTTGAATTCGATGTATGAGTCAAACTCTATTTCAGCCTAAGAATAGTCAATCCTTGGCATCACACAAGGGTTTGACAAGATCTTAATTCTAGATTCTAAATTCAGAAACCATTTCTCAGTATATTTGAGCTGGTTGGGTAACTTTATAACTTCTATGCTTACAAAACAAATAAGATGAAATGGTATTAAATAAATTGGTAGACAACTGTTGCTTTCGGATGACGATAAATAGTTGGCGTTTGGTGATTGATTTAATTACAACTGCTTTAGAAGGGACTTCTTGCATTCCATAAAAGCTCACGCAGATAGAAACGCAGCAACAATGCAAACAGACGTAAACTACCCAATTACAATCATGAAGAGTCTTGAGAGTATGAGATGGGTTGGTGATTTGTAGTACATTACGATATTAGTGCGTTAAGATGGTTATGACATGCGAGGCGGAATTTCAGCCCGAGCCGAAGGCGAGGGCGTAATTGAGCCGAGCATGTTATAACCAATACACACGTATATCGTACGACGTTTTTTAACACATTTGCGAGGAAACACAAAAAAAAAATATAAACTCAATCTGTGGATGCACACTGTTGCTTTCCCGCCATTTTAACAGCGCGCTAGCGCTGCCTACTGACTGGCGCCGCGCGGCGATTAGTTCGAAATTTGAATAGCAACAGCGCGCTGCTCACTAGCTGGAGTCGTGTGGCGGCAATCAGTTCCGTATTTGAAATGGCAAATAATACTGTTATGGAATTCGTATGGACTATAACTTAACTATTTGCTTTGGTAACACACGCGTTTTTTATGACCCGCTTTACATATTTAAAACCGGTGGAATTACATCAGCTTTAGGAGCAAGGGTGTTAAAAAGTATATTACATAAAATTGTTAATGGATCGTTAGACGTTCAATTACTTGGCCAGATAAACTTTAAGATATCTGTGCGCACTCCACAATTATTCAGTATTCCCGCTAGTAACAATAATGTTTCAGAAAACAATCCGTTGTCCATAGTACAGTCAATATATTTTTTTTTTATTTGAATTGGGTTTGCTCTTGACTTTAATCTTGGTCAGAGATGACAGAGACAAAGTCTACGATGGAGCGAACTTACTCAGAAGGAGCCTGTTGTTATAATGTAATACGGTAATACGTTCTAAGATAGACTTGTTTTTTAACAGTTTTAACGAATTGTGAAATTCTTTGTATAAATTGTAATACCCATAATATAATTTAGCAACTTCTCCATTTTATGTAACGTTAATTGTCACTATTGTCGCTAATGAAGCACATTACATATTGAACGCTGTGTATAACTATACACAGCGTTCAATATGTAATTCAATATATAATTCAAAATTCAATTCAATATCAATATATAATTGGACTCCAGATTAATGTACTGTATATTGTCGTGGCAGTGCTGAGTTGTCTTAGTCTGAAGTCTGTCACTGTACTTATTAAAATGAAATGAACTAAACAGCCGAATCACATAACAAAATCACCGTTGAACATTTTTCATGGATTTCATTCTCTATGAAAAATTATCATCACATCATTGTCACATTGCGCCTGTTTATGGTAGCTTTGAAACCAACAAAAAAACTTGTTGTTCACTCTAACGCCACATTCTCAGTAAACCTAAAACTCGACAGTTGTGACGTATCGATCTCACATGCTTCCCCAAATACCAATTGATTAATGTTTACCCAAAATACCAAGATGAATGATGCGAAAATGATTGCTATTAACGTCGCTTCACTCAGGTTAGCAATCAATACGTCCATCTACATAATGGAAGGCGAAATAACAGATGATGTTCAAATTAGTATCGCTTCCAATCAATCAGTGGTGGCCCCACTTAAAAATTGTGAAAGGTGACGTTGTGAGGCTGACGTCACAGTTCATCGGTCAGATGCGTTTATTTAAATATGAAAGAATGGCCTAGTTTATTTTCGTAATATAACGTTACAGTGAAACAAGATAAATGTTGTTTTCTAATTGTGAATATAGGTTAGTATATGTACACATTATGTTTACTTTATTTACAATGGTATACAACTGGTCTATTCTGTCGACATCACATCGTGTACACTTAGGTGAAGTGAACGACAAGTGAGCTGTCATTCTATCATATTTGTATGGCTTGACAGCTCACTTGTCATTCACTTCGCCTTAGTGTTCACTTCGACATGTTTACAGAAACGACCCACAGGTGCAGGTGGAAATTGGACCTAACACCAAAACCATAACAGTCAAGATTTTAGTGTTTGAAGAAATTAGAACCTAACGATAAATATTGTAATATAAGAGATATCAATATTTTAGTTAATAGTACATTTAACGAACATTTTAAACATTTTACGATCCATGTTATATCCGACAAAAAAAAAACGAATGAAATAGGAAAACCGATTTCAAATTAGTATTGATCGAATCACTTGAGACATGGAATCACATCAGTGGTAACGATTGTCTTAGGGGTTACGATCAGGACACAACCCTTCTAAGGAATTTGCTTAAGTCATGAAAAAAGCTTGTTCCCCTAATTGCGAATTGTATGGCGTAGGTACTTGATGATGTTCAACACTTCTTATTAATGGATTGTACTAAGTATATGAGAGACACCCATCTCTGGTGCGTGAATTTAAACTAAATATTATGGATGTTGGGATTTTTTTAGTAATACTAGCAAATCCCCTTTCGTCTGCGGCTCTCAACTTATTTAAGATGTACACGCGTCAGTGAGGTCTTGTTATTTTTTTGTTATTGTATTATATTGTTGCTGTATTGCTCAGTTATGACTCTACGGGGCTGACAAAGAACAAAAGTCCCAAAAAACAGGTAAAAAAAATTGTCTTACGCCCCTTGCCTGAAACCAGAACAGGTATCTTGCTAACCCGGAGCCATTATACACGGTGCCGTCTTACAAAAGCGGCTCACTTGTTGTACCCAACATAAACTACATCAAGACGCGGTTTTTTTAAATTATTCATTGTACATCTCATAACAAGTACCTACAGGAAAAACGTTTATAAAAACAAGTGTACAATGGGCGGTGAAATCTTATAGGTAATTATTGGTATTTATTCATTAGATAATACGTACAATAAAAATTAATTATGCATTAGAGTTATGAAACATTAAGTTAATAATGTTGACGTAACAAAATATTGACGCCGTTCCGTTCTGCACTGACTTTGGAACACAAGGTTCGGACTGCGCTCGCTCCTTGATGATTCAAACTAATTCTACGAAATTTATTACGATAATGTTTTATTTAATCATTAAAATGATCATTAATTTTTTTTTATGATTGTGTGGTAGTTATTTGATAGATGAAAAGGGCTGGCGTTATAAGACGACCGTAAGTGACACCGTGTTTAATTGAAATATTTGTTATTTAACCTCGTGTTAGCAACTAACTCTGAGATATAGCTATGGTTATGCAAGTTGGTCTACGGAAGTAGCGGGTACGTGGCCAGTCCAATCACTGAAAGATACGATTTCAATTTGTCTGGCCCCAGAAATTCAAATAAAGCTAAACTTCCATTGGTAACAATCGCTACATATTATAAAACAAAGTCCTTCACCGCGTATGTCTGTCTGTCTGTTAGCGATAAACTCAAAAACTACTGCACCGATTTTCATGCTGTTTTTACCAATGGATAGAGTGGTTCTCGAGAAAGGTTTTAGTATATATAACTTGTCAAGCGAGTGAAGCCGTGGGCATCAGCTAGTTTTGTATAACAAACTGACTAGACTACTGTCATGCCCTCGAATCGATAAACCCGGCTGTCGGAAACCTATGTGGTTTACTGTGCAATATCTTTAGTGCGGTCGAAACAACCCTGTAATGTATGTCTATGGCAATCGTATTGGAAACCGAGTCGATTGTATAGTATCTTGGTGGAGGGAAATTGAACCCGGGTTATTGCAAACTTCTCTACGGAAACGAGCTTTTGTCCACGGCTTCATACGGACATATCCCGCTTTTATCGTTCCCGTAAGAATTTCGGGAAAGCACAAATCTGAAAATTCTATCATTTTCCGAGCATCAAAGGGCTAATTCTACAAATTAATTAACAACTTTCGCATTCGCTTGTCAATCGCAACTGTCAAACAAGTGCGAGTCGGACACGCGCACCGAGAGTAGGTGTAGGTTTACGATTTATGACGTATTAAAAAAAAATTACTTACTAGATCTCGTTCAAACCAATTTTCGGTGGACGTTTACATGGTAATGTACCTACATCATACATATATTTTTTTTAGTTTTATCATTCTATTATTTTAAAAATTACAGGGGTACTCGTACGAGTGTACGAGCATATTTATATTTATTTTTTATTTATTTATAAACCTTAACGAAATATTACAAACTAGCCTTTGCCCGTGACTTTGAACGCGCATGTCCCAGTTTCCCCGTTCCCGTAGGAATTTTGAAACGAATTATACACATAAATCTTCCTCCTAAATTACTCTCACTAATGATGAAAACCGCATTAAAATCTGTTGCGGAGTTTAAAAGATATAAGCGGACAGACGAAAAAAGTGGCATAGTGATGTACTACGTAAAGGAGTAAAATAAAAACTCACCTCTATAGCCAACTCAAAATCTTTTCGCTCTATCGTGCCACTCTGATTGACATCTGAAAAGGGAGAAAAGTTTTAACAAGGCCTATAAAATTTCCCTTTTTAAAACTTTCAAAGAAATATTCTTTTAAAGAAAAACTTTACCAAAGAAAACGTTGAACACATAAAGGAGCTTCTTCCTCCGGAATTCCGAGATGGACATGTTTTTTAATCTGTAACAAAAAAAAATGGATTAGCAAAAAACTCGGGCAAGTACAGCCTTAGGGAAAAAATAATTAAGAATTTGTAACTCTGCCCAATTAGAACATTCAGTCAAAGTGGGTTTTTGTTTTTTCTTTAATTTAATAACGTTTTTTACAAAATAAAATGGTTATGACCGCGTGTGGAGAATTTTGTGCCTAACACAACTTTGAGAAAAAATGTTGGAAGCCTTTTTTCAAGCTCGGGAAATCATGGCAAAGTGATTTTCTGAAATAATATATTTTGGAACATCTAGAATAAATCGAAAATATCTATACCATTATTATTATGCAAAAGTAATTGTCTATCTGCATGTCTATTGCTCACCTTTGCCTTAGCGGCTGAACAGATCCATAACATAAAATTTGGCACACGTGAAAAGACATAGGATGGATAATTCCAAGAATATATTACCATATCTTTTCACTCTGTTATAAAGGGTATATTTTTTAAATTTATTGTTTTAAAGTACACGAAATAATTTTCACCTTTTTTTTTAATAAAAAAAGGCATGTATGCTCTGCTAAAACTATAGTTGCCTCATTTGCTGTCCGGGATAGATGCCCGTAGAATATCTAGGATTTTTTTTTACAATAGAGCACCATCGTAGATTAAAGATCAAAGTAACCATATGCGAAAGACGTATTGCCAATAGTTTTTAATTAATAAGTTATGGCTCCCTATGAAAAAGTGGGCACCTATGCTGGAATTACCCGGTTTTACTTTGGGATGATAAAAGACTTTTAACGCGAGTAAAGTCGCGAGCGCAAGCTACTTTCATATTAAAACTATTAATAATAAAACTTGCACTCTATTTTCTCTTGAATCTTATCCAATTAAAACCGAAGTGAGATAGCAACAAGAATATAGTACAATAATAATTTTGCAAAACGTCCATGTTCGGGCTAAAACGTTGGATAGCTTCCAAGGACTCCAGCACACTTCAATGGACCGCTGAAGGCCATTATTTCGACCAATCGAACCGCAACAACGCAATCAGCAATCCTATATATATCAAAAGCATATCCAATAATGGTATGATCCCTATTATACGTGTTCATGTAATATTGTTTTTTTTTTATTTATTTATCTGACTATGTAGGGCAAATCTTTCTACATACTTCAACACTTGCTTGAGTGTGTATTTTGTTTTATAGTATCATAGTGTGAGCAAGCTTTTAATTTTTTTGTTTTGTGTCATGGTATTAAACATACTTTGCACTCTACTCATTGTATAAATTCTTGTTCCTAAAACGTAACAGACAGATGTGTTGCTGGGAAGTTTTTTGGCCACTTCTTCTCCACAGTTAAAACACTAGTAAGTGGTGACAGGCGGACGTTTTGGGGGACTGCGGTTTGACTGGCTCTCAGCCTAATTTGAATAAATTCATTTTGAATTTTAAATGTTTGTATATCATTGTTTTTTTTAACGATAAAAATCATCAAATGACTCCTCCCGCCCGGACGGAGCAGAAGGGTATCAGACTCTTACTGACTAAAACCTATATGTGTTCCTCTTATGCCCTTTGCTTTCCAAGGAGCGTCTTTTGAACAAGTTTAGCAACCCAGGCAGGATAACAACAGCCGCACGGGTCGATCTTCAAGGTTGAGCAATGCTTGCCAAGGTTGGTCTGTGGATGAGTGACCATCTTAACATATCGAGTTTCCTCCGTATCTCAGAAAGCACGTTAAGCCGTTGGTCCCGGCTGTCATTTGTAGATTGTCAGAAACCAGTACCTAAATCTGACTTCAGTCTTGCCAAGAAATACCGTGTTACCCAGTTAATGGGTTGTGGAGGTCTGGTAGGCAGCCGCGCCACGTAAAATACTGGTATTCAGCTGAATCCAGTTTGACTGGAAGCCGACCCCAATGTAGTTGAGAAAAGGCTAGGCAGATGATGCTGAATGTTTTTCCACTTCACTTGTGTTTTTTTTTCAGTTGGCCTATTATGTTTAACTATCTTTTTCCCGCGATATCGTACCCGCATATCATACACTAGCTGACCCGTGCAACTTCGTCTGCGTCACATTTTCCATTAATGCTCGGCTCCTGTTTGTCTTAGCGTGATATAGCCTTCCTCGATAAATGGGCTATCAAACACTGAAGGAATTTTTCAAATCGGTCCAGTAGTTCCTGAGATTAGCGCGTTCAACCGAACAAACAAACAAACTCTTCTGCTTTATAATATTAGTATAGATATAGAAGCAATCAAAGATAATGTTACCATGATTTTTGTATTAAGTGCATCAATTGATTTAAAAGAGTGTCCGTGGAGTTTCTTGCACGTTCTTCTCCATAGAGAGCTACGCTTTGGAACGTGCAAATAGCTTCATCATATTTTTTTGTACCGACCGACCTTGACAATTCAAAAGTGCCTGTAAATGGTCTAATTGAAATAAATGATTGAATTTTGAATTTTTATCCTCTTTTTTATGTTCAACTTTCTACGACCAGTTGTTTCGGCTGTGCGTTGTCTTCTGTTAGTCAGTCACCAGTTACGGAAGAATTTTGCATATAATTGACTAGTTGACCCGTGCAACGTCGTCTGCGTAACATTTTTCATTACTGCTCCGCTCCTATTGGTCTTAGCGTGATGATATATATAGCCTATAGCCTTCCTCGATAAATGGGCTATCTAACACTGAAATAATTTTCAAATCGGACCAGTAGTTCCTGAGATTCGCGAGTTCAACCAAACAAACAAACAAACTCTTTTGCATTATAATATTAGTAGGTAGGTATAGATTTGAATATTACTTAAAAAGGCTTCGTTACTATTTATAATTTCATTTAATTGAGCAATTTGATTAGTAACAAGTCAAACAAACTCAAATTTCATAATCCCTATAATATTCACGTTTGAATAATCACAATACCACCCCGGTTTAATTAAAAATCATTAATGAATATTAAAACGATTCGGGATCAACGAATACATTTTATGATAAAGGTCACAATAGCAGGGCTTTCCTACCGGAGGCTATATTTCAGACATTTACATACACAAGTCATTATACTCGAATATTAAGTTTTGTTTGTTATTATGTTAGCTTAGAAAGTTAGAAGTAATGTTATATAACTGTGTTTGTAATATTATGAAGTATAACAAACAACAACGTTTACTAAGAAAACTTTATTATCCGTAAAATTCCTTTAGTAGTAGGTTTTTTACCGATTTCCCAAAAAAAATATGTTTGCTACCTCATAACAAAATAAATCATCATCATCTGATTTAAATCGAAATGGCTGGAATTTGTGAACTTGCATGATGGTTTCTTGTCATTCAAGTAATCAAAATTGCGTATTTTGCGTTCCTGCGATTTTGCAGTTGTGTTGTTAGGTGTGGGGTACCACTAAAAAGTGAAAAAAAAAAACTTCAAAAAAAAAATACAACTGACTTCCGAAATTAAAGTTAGTTTTTTACCTTGCAATGTTTTTTTTTTTAATTTGGAAGTACTAAGGTTGATTTTTTTTTTTACTTTTTAGGGTTAGCACCCATAGAGTAACCAACATAATCGTTTTACTAAGACACCGCTGGTAAGCTAAGCTGTCCGTAATAGATAGACAGTTAAAATTGCCGTATTGCCTCTTTAACTAATAAACATATAAGAACAAATAATAAACATAAAATACTCCCAGACAAGATTTTTTTTCGGTTTATGGTGTTGGAACCTTGGTGTGCGAGTCTGACTCGCACTTGCCCGGATTTTTATAGGTACTATAGAAGCCGTCAAAAGGCGCCCGGACTTTAAGAATAAAATTGGAGAAAGCAGGTTTATAAATTCGTTAAAACGACCCTGCCATGGATAACACTATCAGCACATGGACCTGGTGACCTTTAAACCACTTCATAGTCATCTTTATTTGCATTCCATAATGTAATGTGTGAAGATTTTATAATGGTATTAAAGCTAGGAACCAATTACGGACCCTTTAAGGCACAGCAAATGTATAAAATTAATACAACATAAAATTAATACATTCGTTTACAATTTTTTAACTAGTCCTAATAATTATTTAACTAAATTATCGTCTTCATTATTTGAGATAACGAAAACCTCTCTGTGCAACGCGTTGCACAGATGTGTTTTCGGGGAGGTTCTATGGACGTACTCTAAACCGGCGGGTTAGAGTACATCCATGGCATGAGATTGTAAATAGGTATCCCTGAGCCGTGCTGCGCACTGCTATCTTTCTTAGGATCACTTGTTGGAGCGTTTACTTAGTTAATACCTACCACACTAGTCGTTAAGGCGGTACCCTGAGCAAATAACCTTGAGCATTTTTTCCCTCAATAACAGCGCAAGAGATACAGTAGCGAATACGCTCAGAATGTTGAATAAAATCGTTATAAAATCTAATTTTGGTCGTTTGAAAAAAATACTTCTACCAAAATGTTCATAATTAAATTGCCTATCCATTAGTGTAAGTGAAAAATCAAAATAATCGTTAGTTTTCGAGAAGATGCATGTTTTCAGTAATTTTTTCTCATTTCTGTGGTTTCGTTGTGAGGAGATTACCTACTTAAACATTATACTTAATAATAAAAAATAAAATCTACCATTTTGGAGCCAAGATTATGTAGAAATTCAATGTATTTTTTATTAGTTGATATTTCTTTTGGATAAAGAGTAGATAGCTCCAAAAAACTGCACAAAAACGGCTAGCGCTGCGTTTTGCTCGGGGACGCGCCTTAACATACAACTTCATCTGCCTAGGGTTTTTTTGTATAGGAATTTGTTCGATAGAGTCACCGCGTCTCTGGAACGCAAAGGGTATTTGGAGGGACGCGGGTCGGTTTTAGTCAATAAGATTTGGACACTCCTTCATTAATTTCCCATCCAAAATAAAGGGTTTTTTGTACAGTCGCCATTACCTACACCAAGCTACCTGAAACTGTCAAAAATTTCCAACCAACCTTTAACCTAACGCTATGGGGATAAAGTTGAAATCTATTAAAAATAACATCAAACTGCTGTTGTTTATGTTTTTAGTTGTGTTTTTTTTTTAACCTGAGAAGTTCCCTTCCAATCCAAGTTTACGAATATTAAAGAGAATGTTGTTTTTTTTTTTACAGCTTAAAAACAATTTATTGATAAATTACAATGTTTACAGTATCTAGGTTATGTACAAACGCATAAAAAAAAAAAAAATCATTGGGCATCAAAAAAATAATTCACATCGCTGTCAACGGCAAAAGTGCCCAGAACACTGGCAGCATTGCCACGTTGAATGGCAATGCTGATTCTTTGGCCGAAGAAAAGCCCAGCCCTCTGGTCACGTGAACCGTCGATAAGTTGTTTGCTGATGTCCCGAAAGACTCTATGTACACTCGGACCCCATGGGCCTAGTGTTTCAACGCTAAAAGGCTCAATTAAATAACTCCCAATAAGGTTATTATATTTGCGCCTTTTGAGGTTTTCCGCACCTGCAGCAGCCGCCCCAGCACAGCCCGCCGTGCTAAGAAGATGGGATGGCGCAAGGGTGTCAACACCAACACAACATGTTGGTTTAGGATAGTTTAGAAAATAAATAATTTTGTTGAATTATGAAACATGTTTTTTTGTGGGTATTGTGAAACAAAATACGTCTTATATAGCTCTAGTTTCGTATTAGTGTTTACTCTCGAACAAAAAGGTAAAGTAAATATATTGGAATATCTAGGCCAACTCGCACTACGCGCTTCCACGCGTCTTTCAAAATGCGCACAGCAAAGGAGTGGAACTCTTTGCCTGCGTCTGTGTTTCCGAATGCTTACAACCCTAATATTTTCAAAGTTAGAGTGAACAGGCTACTTCTGGGTAAGCTCGCTTCATCGTAGACTTTGTCTCTGTCACCTCTGGTCTAGACTAGAGTCAAGAGCTAACCCATATCAAGTAAAAAAAAAACATATTTTTAGGGTTCCGTACCCAAAGGGTAACAAACGGAACCCTATAACCGAGCCTCCGCTGTCTGTCCGTCCGTCTGTTTTAACAGTCCACGGTAAAACAGACGGACATCTACAGAACCGTTTTATTGCCAGTATAACAACAAATAACAAAAATCAAATTATACATTAAAGGGGGTAACGTCGCATTCATGGTGCAAGAAAAAAATATTAAAACCTGAGGGCCTATTCTACCAATTTTCACATTCGCATTCCAGTCGCATATCAATCGCGATCAGCCAAAAATGTGTGAAAGTAAAGACTTTTTTGACAGCTTGCTATTGACACAGCGAATGCTGTTGAAAAATTTGTAGAATTAGCCCTTTGATAAAAAAATAATTTCACAACCGTACAAAAATTATGCAAATATACTCTTTTACAAATTGCTTTCAGGCTCATTTTCGTCCCTTTCTAACTCGATACACACTCGCTATCCTGAAAATCTAATCACGCAGATTTCCCTGCATGATTAAGTTCTACCTGGCTCAGTACTGTTAATTCTGAGCCGGAATTAACTCGGAGAGGGTAGAATTAACTACAGTCCAACCCGCATCAAAATGACTGACGGAAGGAGACCCGTCCTTTAGATTCTGTGCCGACCAATAAAACTGTGATGAATGGAGTTCTGGAATAGAACTGACTTTAGTATCTTTGGTGCAAGATTGTCGGATGTTTTATGACAGAGGGCCAATTCTACTGTCAAAAAAGCCCTAATTTATATACATTTTCGACAGATTACGATTGAGATGTGAATGTGAAAATGAGTAGTATTGACCCGCAGATCTACAATAAGTTGGCGATTTGTCATCATTTCGTTTTTAACCGACTTCCCAAAAAGGAGGAGGTTATCAATTCGGTTGTATGTTTTTTTTTATGTTTGTTACCTCATAACTCCGACAATTATGAACCGATTTGATTTTTTTTTGTTTTATCTGAAAGGATATACTTTTTGCAGATTGATCCCATTTAATTTTAATGAAAATCGGTTACGAACTTTGGATTTTAAATCGAAATAGCTGGAATTCGTCTACTTAGATGATAGTTTTATGTCATCCAAGTAATCGAAATTGCGTATTTTGCTTTTCTGCGATTTTGCAGTGGTGTTGTACCACTGAAAAGCGAAAAATAAAAAACTTTTTTCAAAAAAAATACAGCCGACTTCAAAAAAAAAAAAAACTACAAAGTAAAAAATAACTTTAATTTCGGAAGTCGGTG